>CM073732.1:31239930-33639930 GCA_037113605.1 Calophaca sinica
AAAGAGTTAAACACAAGATATTCAACCGCATGTCAAATAAAAAAGCAAGCTCGACATGAAGAAGCATAATTCAACATGCACGATTACACCATTCACGACATATATTCAATCACATATTAAATACATGCAAAATCCAATCATATCACAACATTTCATGCTCGACACAGATCAAGAAATCCATTCACAAGAACATATAAAATAAAGTCTTAATAATGTCTAAAAGTTGCCCTTACGCTAGCATACTATGAAAGAATTAATGTGAAGCGCCCTTACCGAACTCCAAGTAAATGCTGCTCGACAACGACCTTGACACGGCTGTCTTCAACGAGCTCGACAACGACTTCGACACGTAATGTCCTCAATCGACCTCGACACGTACACTTCTCAGTCGACCTCGACACGTACAGTTCTCGATCTGGATTCCGCTGCTTCCACGTCCTCGGATTCGCTCTCCCGTACACCTCGATTCGGAAATCACACGATCTCGGGAATCAGACTTCCTAAAACAAACACAACTCAGTTCGATCTATGGGTTCTAATACACTTAGCTCTCATCCCAAACTTAACCACAACCCAGAAAATATAAAAACTCAAGAACTGAAATATATTTTTCCTCTAACACAAAGTTAGGGTTTTCGATCAAAAGTTCATGAAAAAGGTTATCTGATGCTTCAACAGATAGATCGACAACAACAACAGCGAAAACAGCAAGCGAAAAACAAAGAGATCGAAACAAACCAAAAATGGGGTTTTACGGAGCGCTGCCGTGCGAGAAAGAGCAGAGGAAGAAAATTTGTTTTACAAGCCTAGTGTCGGTTAGAAAGATAGGTAATATCGTGAAGAAGAAAACCCATCAATTTGACATGATTTGGAAGCATAAAAACTAGCTAAAATGGAAAGAAGAAATAGCGCTAAGCGATTAGCCTGCAGAGGAAAAGAAAATCTGTTCTTCATTACCTCAATGGTGGTCGAGCGAGTAGATATGTCGAGAAGATAATGAGGAACAAGGTTGATGAAGAAAATTTGTGCAGAATCTCGATGGAACTCAAGGTTTCTTCGATGGAGATTTTTGGAGAAAAACAGCGAAACTTCGGAAGCGAGGAAGGAAGGAAAGAAGAAAGAAGAAAAGAGAAAGAATGAGTGTTTGAGGAAAAACCGATCGTGGTATCAATTTGGTGAGAGAAGGGGTATAATCGTAACTCCAGCTATAAGATGCCAATCCCATCAATCATTCTACCGTCCTAATCGTTCCTCTCTCATAATTACCTACTACTCTGCGTCGGCCAGCGATCTAGACACGCTGACGACGAACGGCAAGCCGACAATATAATTATTACAACCAATATAATAATATCTTGAATAACGTTCGTAAGAATACGAGGTATCATCTCGACCGCGATGTAAACTAGGGTGCTCGTGCAAGCGCACAAGGTTCTAACACGAGTTCGTGAACGCGACCTCCTCATTTCTGGATGCAGCGACTTCATCAACTCGACACCCGAGCCTCCCTCATTCGGCAAGTAGTGCCGCAGCGGTCTCCTCACCAAGCAAATGACCTCGGCCAAGCGATCTTGGCATGGGATCTCGACACAAGGTCTTGGTCGAGGTCTCGATCGTCACGTCGTCCTAATCACGATGTCGATCTCGCCCTCGGGTGTTACAATCTCTCCCTCTAAAAAAATTTAGTCCTCGAAATTGCAAATAAGATTCTTACCTCCGGAAAAGTTCGAGTGCGAGTCTTCATCTTCTCCTCCGGCTCCCAGTCGCATCTCGAGTCTTACGATCCCACACAACTTTGGCGAGTTGAATCTCTTTATTCCGCATAGCTGTTTGGCTTTCAGATCAGCGATCCTTCTTGGTAATGCTTCAAAAGATAAGTCGTCAGCCGGTTGAATCACATCCGGTTCGATGACATGAGAGGGTGGAAACATACTTCGCAGGCGTGAGGCGTGGAAGGCGTCGTGAATGTTCGACAAGAATGGTGGCAAGGCAATCGATATGCCACCTGGACCAATCTGACGAAGAATCGATAAGGTCAATAAATTTAGGGTAAGTTTCTTGGATTTGATCGCTCGACCAACTCGATGGTGGGGTGACTCTAAGAAATACATGTTCTCCTTCCTCAGGCTTCGAGTGGTCGGCGTCGTTGAGTACGCATAACTCTTACATGCGACTTTGAGATGTTCGCATCCGATCTCCTCGATCAAGCGGATCTTCTCGGTAGTCTGGCTGGATCATATCTGGTCCTCTGACCGGTTCGCTCGCCGTCCTGGTACCAACAAAGAGGCGTCGACATTTCAGTCCATCTGATGCTTCAAAAGGTGCCATTCCAATACTCGCATGAAGCTGTTATTGTATGTGAACTCCACCAATGGTAAGGCGTCGTCCCAACTTCCTCGGTGATCTAAGGTACACGCCGCAACAAATCTTCAAGTGATTGGATCGTTTTCCGATCGACCGTCGGTCTGTGGGATGATATGCTGAGCTAAGCGAGCTTCGGTTCCCATCGCTCCTTGCAATTCCTCCAAAAATGAGGCGTGAACTTGGATCTCGGTCAACACGATCGAAGAGGTATTCCATGAAGTCGTACTATCTCGCGATGTAGATCTCGATCAGCCTTCCGCGTTGTATGTCGAATTTCCTCGCGGCGAAAATGAGCAGATTTGGTCAATCGGTCCGACGATCACCCAAATCGAATCATTCTTCTTCGCGTCTTCGGCAAACCTACAGCGAAATCCATGGAAATACTATCCCATTTCCAAACTGGTACGTCAGCGATTGTAGCATTCCATGGTCGTTGGTGCTCCACCTTCGCTTCGACACGTTAAACGAAGCTACGTGCTCGGCCACTTCGCTTCATTCAGGACCACCAAAAATGCTTCTTCAAGTCTTGATACATCTTACGTAACTCCTGGATGAATACTAAAGTTGCTCTTATGCGCGTCGAGAATCAACTTTCTCGGCTTCGGCTCGTTGAATACGCACACTTTCGGCCATTGCACCTCAAGATATCGTCGCTCCGGCGTGAAAGTGTCGCCTTCCGCTTGCGCTTATCAGCTGAATCTTCTCTTGCGAAGCTTCGTCATGAACTTGCTGGTCTCGGATCTCGTCCAACAATCCGTTAGAAATGGTAAGCATACCAAATCTCGGCTTCCCGGTGAAACTTGACACTCGACTTCAAGTCTCGGAACTTCTCGAGCATCTCCAACTCCTTGATCATCATCGCAGAGGTTAAAGCGCTCTTCACGCTCCAGCGCATACGCTGCTCGTTAGCCTTAGGGATGGTATTCCAACGTAAAGTCGTAGTCCTTGAGAAATTACTGTCCATCTTGTTGACGCATGTTGAGTTCTTTACGGTCGAGCAGTACTTCAAGCTCTTGTGATCGTTGAAAGCGATGAGAGTGCTCCTATAAAGGTAGTGTCTCCATATCTTCGGCGCAAAAACTCACTTTGCCGGCTCAGTCGTGAGTAGGGTAGTTCCTCTCGTGAATCTTAAGTTGTCTTGAAGCATACGCGACCACCTTCCGATGTTGCATCAAAGACGCATCCCGATCCTGGTGTGGCGCATCACAATACACCTCGTAAGGCTCTTACGGTTGAGGCAAAATCAAGACGTATTTGTCTTCAAAAGCTCCTTCCGGTCTTTGGCGGCCGCACTCTCGATCCAGGCAAAGGTTGATCCTTCCTCGTCGATCGTGTAAGAGCGCGACAATCTTCGAGAAACCTTGAATGAATCTTGGTAATATCTGCTAAGCCGACAAAACTCACGATCTCGAACTTAGTCTTGTTTGTTCCCACGCTAACACCGCCTCAATCTTAGTTGGATCCACGGCTATCCTTCTTTGGAAATCACGTGACCAAGAAAATTCACCTCTTCAAGCCAAAATTCACACTTGACCAGGTTGGCATAGAGTTTCTTATCTCGTAATATCTGCGATACTACGACATAAGTGTTCTTCGTGCTCTTCTCGGTTCCTCGAGTAGATCGATATGTCGTCGATGAACACTACAACAAACTGATCCAAGAACGAATGGAAAATCCTGTTCATGTAATCCATAAACCACGGTGGCGCATTCGTCCTCAAGCGGCATCACCAAGTACTGCGTAGTGACCGTATCACGGTCTGAAAGGCTGTTTTGGCAACATCTTCCTCCTTCACGCGCGAATCGATGGTAGCGAGCTTCAAGTCTATCTTGGAAAAGATCGCCGCTCCACGAAGTTGATCCATCAAGTCGTCAATACGTGGTAACGGATAACGGTTCTTCACAGTAACCTTGTTGAGCTCGCGGTAATCACGTACGATCTTGATCGTCCATCCTTCTTAACCAACAACACTGGAGCTCCCCGCGGTGACACGGCTCGGTCGTATGAATTGCTTTGACTCCAAGTGTTCGATCCGGGACTTGACTCTTTCATCTCGGCGGAGACATCCTGTATGGCGCTTTGGAAATCGGTCCTGTCCTGGAATCGGTCGATGGAGAACTCGACCTCTCGTCTTGGTGGTAACCCCGCACGTCTTCGAAAAAGCGTCCTCAAAGTCACACTGCTGGAACATTCTTCACGTCGACCTGTTGGAAAACTTAGAACTAGCGGATACATGTATTCCCTAGTTCCTTCTTTCAAAGAAACTCCAATCGTTCGGCGAAAGATAATTGGAGACTCCAAGGTCTGGAAAAATTACGGTTTACGGGCACAGTCCAAAAGGACATGGTGGTGTAATGACGATCCATCCGAGAATGACATCTAGGCCCTTAAGAGGCAAACAAACCAAATTGACCACAAACTTTCTACTCACGAATAATCGGTACACAATTAAGACATGCGGTGTTTGTGACTAAGGTTTTAGCTTGGTGGGTTGTAACTACTAATTTAAGCGATAGCGATCCACGGTCGAGTTCAAATGGTTCACCTGATCGAAGAAATAAAGGAATGGGTTGCACGAATCAAAGAGAACGGATAAGGATTTACCCTCGATCTCACATTCACCTTGGATAAGATCATCGGCTCGTTCGCTTCCTCGCCACTCATTCAAAAGACTACGCGCTTTAGCTTACTGACGCTTTCCCTTTGGCCGCATGGCATAGTCGGTTCGACTTTAGGTGTAGGACAATCACTTGGCAAAATGCTCCTGGCTTCTTGCGGTTGAAACACACCTCCTCCTTACGTCACGATTACTCGCGTAATGTCCGACTTTCCACATCGATAGCAAGTCACCTCGACCGCCGTCGACCTCGCTCCTCGCTCCTGGGTCATCGGACGATCTGTCCCCCTGTTGTCGTTCCCCGAGGTCGGTCGTAAGGCTTCTTCTGCGGTTGTTTTCCTTTTACGTGCGAATCTACGCCCGCACTCGGGAGTCTCACCGGTCGCCTACAGCAGTCTTCTTCTTGTGGCTTCTTACTCCTTCTACTCGACACGGCGATCAATCGACTCTTGGAGGTTTGGATCCTCAACGACACCATCGACTTACGAATGTCGAATCTCAATCCCGTTGGAATCTCTCACTCAACCATCTCTGGTCAACTCGATCACGGAATGGGTGAAATACCTGCCAACGACTTCGAACTTGGCCGCATACTCGGACAACGTCGAGTTGCCTTCTAACAATTGAAGAAACCCTTGCTCCTTCTCGGCTGCAAATGCGATGTCTGGGAAGTACTTGTCCAAGAACCTTTCACGAAAAAGCTCCTATGTCATCTCGCTGACGTTCGCTATAAATGTTTGCTTCAACTCCTCTCCACCAATCTTTGTCGTCTCCTGGCGATAGAAAGTAGGTGGCATAGTCGACCTTCACGTTGTCAGCAATGAAGTACCTCAAAGATCTTCTCGATCTCTTGCATCCAAAGATCGACTTTATCTGGATTTGGCTCATAGTAGAACCGATTGGATCATGCTTCCTAAAGTCACGCTAATCCTCTGGCTTGACATTTCGTTACGCTCGTTCTTTGTTCTTTGCAAGATTCTCTTGAGTTAACATTGCCGTCTGTTGAGCCATCGCGTTAACTGTTGAGTTCGGCGGTGATTGTTGAGCCATGGCTGCCGCCATCTCGGTCGTAAGCTTGAATTGCTCGTTCCATGTCGGCGTTCTCGGTTGCGGTGTCGTATTCCTCACGAGGGTGGCATTAGATTCCACAAAGTTCAAAACCACTGTCGAATCTCACAACAAGGATGTGTTAAAACACCTTGCTTCAATTAAGAAACAGTTCAAACAATTTTCAAGCAATAAGTGCTTCACTTAATCAAGCGACAATCAACATATTACAATTAGGTACCCACACATAACGAACCACGGTGACGGTCAAATCTCCTATGCACGGCTCGGTCGAAGCAGAAGCGCTCGATACCAACAATGTAACGACCGTTTAGGACCGCTAAGAGCTCGGAGATCTGAGCTCGAGTTACCGAGCTCAACACACCGAGCTCAACATAAACCTGTATGAGATGTGTTTTAAAACGAAACTCTTGTGCCTTTTAAAAATACGATATTTTTTTTTAAAACCAACTCGTGCACATCAGAGTAATTACAGCTTTTCAAAACATGGTGCAACTAAGACACAAGACTAAATTCTAATAAAACTTACATGCATAACATACATATATATATCACTCGAAATAATAATGTATACAAAATACAGAGTAGCAATGTATAAAGAAAATACACCTAAGGTATGACGACTTCAAAAGAGCAATCATACCCTGGGGTACTTCCAGAACTCCACCAGTTTTGCTCCAAAAGTAAATGCTTAAGCCGGTCACCTGTAGCAATAAAACATCTGCGGCCCAAAGCTGGTCACAACCTCGAACACAAAGAAAAACAAAAATGCAGTCATCGGAAAAACAAACATCCAACAACATAATCAATCACGACAAGTAGAGTCGTCGCTCGGGTCCTCGTCGAGCTCCTCCTCGGCATCATCTATTTGTCGAGGTTCCTGCGCCCCCTCGACCTGCTTTGGGTAGCGTCATGGATTGAAGGCACCACGGGAAAGCGGTCAACTTCTCAACAATTCAAGATAAGCTCGACATAAAAGATATAAGCAAACAAGATAAAGTATAACATTCACCGGCGTGACTCGACCATCTCACTCTAGACTCGACACAACTCGCAATCCATTTTCTCTCGACTCGACAATTTTTCGGAATGCACACGCGCCGTCTGGTATGTCGGAAAGTCGGTAAAGCCTTGGGATCCTCGCTCTCCCTAGGACAGTCAACTCAGGTCCCATAGCGTGGCGATGTAACACCTGAGGACGAGATCGACATCGTATTAGGACGTCGAATCGAGACCTCGATTGATGAAGTCGCGTACCGAGCTGAGGAGATCGCATGTCGAACTGAGGAGGCCGCGTGCACGAACTCGTGTTAGAGCCTCGTGCGCTTGCACGAGCACCCTTGTCGACATCGTGTCGAGATGATAACTCGTATTCTTTCGAACGTTATTCAGCGTTATTATTATATTGTTTATAATAATTATATTGTCGGCTTGCCGTTCTCGTCGCGTGTCTAGACCGTTGACCGACAGAGTAGAGGGTAATTATGAGAGGAACGATTAGACGGGTAGAATGATTGATGGGATTGGCATCTTATAGGCTGAGATTCACGATTATACCCGCCTCTCACGGTTGTATACCACGACCGATTCCTCGGATACTCATTTCTCTTTTCTTCTTTCTTCTTCCTTCCTTACGCTCACGAGTTCCTTGTTTCTCTCTCCGAACTTCCATCAGCGAAACCTTGAGTTCCATCGAGATCTGCACAAATTTTCTTCATCAATCTTGTTCATCATCATCTTCTCGACCTATATCTCACCATCTCGACCATCACCATTGAGGTATGAAGAATGTGATTTTCTTTTCCTCTGCAAGCTCTTTGTTTAGCGCTACTTTTTCCTTCCATTTTTAGCCGCTTTATACTTCCAAATCATGTCAAACTGATGGGTTTTCTTCTTCACGATATTACCTATCTTTCTAACCGATTAATTGGGCTTGTAAAACAAATTTTCTTCCTCTGTTTTTCTGCAATCGGCAGTGCCCAGAAACCCCTCATTTTTGGTTTGTTTCGATTCCTTGTTTTTCGTTTGTTGTTTACGGTTGTTGTTGTTGTCGATCTATCATTGAAGCATCGGATAACCTTTTTCATGAACTTTTGATCGAAAACCCTAACTTTGTGTTAGAGGAAAAATATATTTCGATTAAGGAGTTTTTATATTTTACGGGTTGTGGTTAAGTTTGGGATGAGAGCTAAGTGTATTAGAACCCATAGATCGAATCGAGTTGTGTTTGTTTTAGGAAGTCCGATTCAGAGATCGAGTGATTTCCGAATCAAGGTGTCTGGAGAAGCGAATCCGAGGGCGTGGAAGTAGCGGAATCGGATCGAGGCTATGCGTGTCGAGGTCGACTGAGAAGTGTACGTGTCGAGGTCGATTGAGGACGGTACGTGTCGAAGTCGTTGTTGAGCTCGTTGAAGACAGCCGTGTCGAGATCGAGTAAGAGAAGTCGTTGTCGAGCTCATTTGAAGAAAGCTGTGTCAAGGTCGTTGTCGAGCAGCATTTACTTGGAGTTCGGTAAGGGCGCTTCACATTAATACTTTCATAGTATGCTAGCGTAAGGGCACTTCATATTCTACGTGGTTATGTTATTGTGTATGGATTTCCTGATTTGTGTCGAGCTTGAAATGTTGTGATATGATTGAGTTTTTGCATGTATTTAATATGTGATTGAATATATGTCGTGAATTGTGTATTGCATGTTGAATTGCGTTTCTTCATGTCGAGCTTGCTCTTTTTATTTGACATGCGGTTGAATATCTTGTGTTTAACTCTTTGAATATCGATATCTGGCTAATTGTTCATCGAGTGAGCGAGCTAGGTGAGTCGTATGACATTTTTGAGCCGTGACCGGATAACTAAGGGTGCTAGGTCCCCTTTTGTTTACGGGAGAGATCGACTAGACGCCGCCACGCTATGGGACCCGAGTTGATCGCCCTAGGGAGAGCGAGGATCCCAAGGTTTCGGCTGGACTTTCCGACATCTGATGACGGCGTGTGCATTAGGAAAAATTGTCGAGTCGAGAGAAAATGGATTGCGAGTTGTGTCGAGTCTAGAGTGAGATGGTCGAGTCACGTCGGTGAATGTTATACTTTGCTTTGTTTGCTTATATCCTTTATGTCGAGCTTATCTTGAATTGTTGAGAAGTTGACCGCTTTCCGTGGTGCCTTCAATCCATGGCGGTTACCCAGGCGATGTCGAGCGCAGGAACTTCGGCGGAGATGATGCCGAGAAGCAGCTCGGCGAGGACCCGAGTGACGAACTGTACTTGTCGTGATTGATTATGTTTATTCGACGTATTTTTTTTGATGACTGTACTTGTTTTTCTTTTGTTTTGGAGGTCGTGACCAGTTTGGGCGGTTATGTTTTGTTGCTCTGAGGTAGACTGGTGGTCTTACTTTTGGAGCGAATGCGTGGGAGTTCCAGGAAGTACCCCAGGGTATGATTGCTCTTTTGAAGTCGTCATACCTTAGGTGTATTTTCTTTATACATTTGCTACTCTGTATTTTGTATACATTATTATTTCGAGTGATATATATATGTATGTTATGCATGTATGTTTTATTAGAATTTAAGTCTTGTGTCTTAGTTGCACCATGTTTCGAAAAGCTGTAATTACTCTGATGTGCACGAGTTGGTTTTAAAAAAAAAAAAATAATATAGACCGTATTTTTTTAAAAGGCACAAGAGTTTCGTTTTTAAACACATCTCATACAGGTTTAGTTGAGCTCGGTGTGTTGAGCTCGGTAACTCGAGCTCGGTATATTGAGCTCGGTAGCGGTCCGGAAACGGGTCGTTACATTGTTGGTATCGAGCGATTCGGTTCGACCGAGCCGTGCATAGGAAGATTTGGGTAGTCACCGTGTCGGGTTATGTGTGTTGGGTACCTAGTTGTATTATGTTGATTCTTTGTTTGATTAAGTGAAGCACTTATTGCTTGAGAAATTGTTTGAGCTTGTTTCTTGATTGAAGCGGTGTGTTTTAACACATCCTTGTTGTGAGATTACAGCGGGGTTTTGAACTTTGTGGAATCTAATGCCACCTCGTAGAATCTGACAATTTAGCAACCGAACGTCGACATGGAACAAGCAATTCAAGCTATGGCCGAGATGGCGGCAGCCATGGCTCAACAATCATTGCCGCAACTCAACAGGCTAACGCGATGGCTCAACAGACGGCAGCGTTAACTCAAGCAGAACTTACGTTAAAAGAACGAAAGCGTAGCGAAATCTTTGGCGAGAGGATTGGCGACTTTAGGAAGCATGATCCAAAGTTCTATGGTGAGCCAAATCCAGGATAAAGTCGATCTTTGGATGCAAGAGATCGAGAAGATCTTTGAGGCACTTCACGTCTCTGACAACGTGAAGGTCGACTATTCCACCTACTGCTGCTAGAGACGCAGAGTATTGGTGGAGAGGAGTGAAGCAAACATTTATAGCGAGCGTCGCGAGATGACCTGGGAGCTTTTTCGTGAAAGGTTCTTGGACAAGTACTTCCCAGATCTTGCACGCAGTAGAAGGAGCAAGAGTTTCTTCAATTGCGGTAAGGCAACTCGGCGGTGTCCGAGTATGCGCCAAGTTCGAGTCGTTGGCGAGTATTTCAGTCCATTCCGTGATCGAGTTGACGAGAGATGGTTGAGTGAGAGATTCCAGCGAGTCCGAGATTCGACATTGAAGTCGGTGGTGTCGCTGAGGATCCGAAACCTCCAAGAGTTGATTGATCGATGTGTCGAGGTAGAAGGAGTAAGAGCCCTGAAAGAAAGCTGTTGTAAGCGGACCGGTGAGACCCGAGTGCGCGTAGATTTGCACAGAAAGGGAAACAACCGCAGAAGAAGCCTTTACGACCAGACCTCGTGGGAACGACAACAGGGACAATATCGTCCGATGACCCAGGGAAGCGAGTGGAGGTCAGACCGGTGTCGAGGTGACTTGCTATCGATGTGGAAAGCCGGGACATTACGCGAGTAACTGTACTCAGAAGGAGGAGGTGTGTTTCAACTGCAAGAAGCCAGGGCATTTTGCCAAGGATTGTCCTACACCTAAAGCTGAACCGACGATGCTTGCGGCAAGAGCCAAAGGAAAGCGTCAAGTGGCTAAAGGCAGAGTCTTTTGCATGAGTGGCAAGGAAGCAGAACGAGCTGATGATCTTATCCAAGGTGAATGTGAGATCGAGGGTAAATCCTTATCTGTTCTCTTTGATTCGGGTGCAACCCATTCCTTTATTTCTTCTGATTGTGTGAACCATTTGAACTGATTTGTGGCGCTTTACCGTTCAAATTAGTAGTTACAACCCCATTTGCTAAAACCTTAGTCACAAACACTTGTATGTCTTAATTGTGTAGTGGTTATTCGTGAGTAGAAAGTTTGTGGTCAATTTGGTTTGTTTGCCTCTTAAGGGCTTAGATGTCATTCTCGGGATGGATTGGTTGTCACACCACCATGTCCTTTTGGGTGTGCCCGTAAAGCGTAATTTTTCCAGGACCTTGGAGTCTCCAATTATCTTTACGCGAGCGTATTGGAGTTTCTTTGAAAGAAGGAACTAGGGAATACATGTATCCGCTAGTTCGGAAGTTTTCCAAACAGATCGGCGTGAAGAATGTTCGGTGGTGTGTGACTTTGAGGGCGTTTTCAAGAAGGCGTGCCAGGGTTACCACCAAGACGCAGAGGTCGAAGTTCTCCATCGACTGATTCCAGGGCAGGACCGATTTCCAAAGCGCCATACAGAGGATGTCTCTGCCGAGATGAAAGAGTGAAGTCCCAGATCGAACACTTGGAGTCGAAGCAATTCATACGACCGAGCGTGTCACCGTGGGGAGCTCCAGTGTTGTTGGTTAAGAAGAAGGATGGACGATCAAGACTGTGCGTAGATTACCGCGAGCTCAACAAGGTTACCGTGAAGAACCGTTATCCGTTATCACGTATTGACGACTTGATGGATCAACTTCGTGGAGCGGCGATCTTTTCCAAGATAGACTTGAAGTAGGGCTACCACCAGATTCGCGTGAAGGAGGAAGATGTCGCCAAAACAACTTTCAGGACTAGATACGGTCACTACGAGTACTTGGTGATGCCGTTTGGAGTGACGAATGCGCCAGCTGTGTTTATGGATTACATGAACAGGATTTTCCATTCGTTCTTGGATCAGTTTGTTATAGTGTTCATCGACGACATATTGATCTACTCGAGGAACCGAGAAGAGCACGCAGAACACTTATGTCGAGTACTGCAGATATTACGAGATAAGCAACTCTATGCCAACCTGTCGAAGTGTGAATTTTGGCTTGAAGAGGTGAATTTTCTTGGTCACGTGATTTCCAAAGAAGGGATAGTGTGGATCCAACTAAGATTGAAGGCGTGTTAGCGTGGGAACAGTAGAAGACGATTCTGAGATCGAGTTTTGTCGGCTTAGCGAGGATATTACAGAAGATTCATTGAAGGTTTCTCGAAAATTGTCGCGCCTCTTTACAGTGGCGAGGAAGGATCAACCTTTGCCTGGACCGAGGAGTGTGAAGCCGGTTTTCAAAGGCGAAAGAGCTTTTGACGGCGGCGCTGTGCTGATTTTGCCTCAACCTCAAGAGCCTTACGAGGTGTATTGTGATGCGTCACACCAGGGATTGGGATGCGTCGATGCAACATCGGAAGGTGGTCGCGTATGCTTCAAGACGACTTAAGATTCACGAGAGGAACTACCCTACTCACGACTTGGAGTGGCGTGAGAGTTTCTTATTTGAAGATATGGAGGCACTACCTTTACGGGAGCACTGCTCGCTTTCGGCGATCACAAGAGCTCAAGTACTGTTCGACCAGAAAGAGCTCAACATGCGTCGGCGTAGATGGGCGAAATTTCTCAAGGACTACGACTTTACGTTGGAATACCATCCCGGTAAGGCTAACGTAGTAGCAGATGCATTGGCGGGGAAGAGCGTTTAACCTCGGCGATGATGATCAAGGAGTTGGAGATACTCGAGAAGTTCCGAGACTTGAAGTTGAGTGTCGAAGTTTCACCGGGAAGCTGAGATTTGGTGTGCTTACCATTTCTAATGATTGTTGGGCGAGATCCGAGACCAGCAGTGTTCATGACGAGCTTCGCAAGAGAAGATTCGCCGATAGCGCAAGTGGAAGGCGCATTGCACTTCACGCCGGAGCGACGACATCTCGAGGTGCAATGGCCGAGTGTGCGTACCCTAACGATCCGAGCCGAGAAAGTTGATACTCGACGGCGCGCATAAGAGCAACTTTAGTATTCATCCAGGAGTTCACGAAGATGTATCAAGACTTGAAGAAGCATTTTTGGTGGTCCGGAATGAAGAAGCAAGTGGCGAGCACGTAGCTCGTGTTTAACATGTCGAAAGCGAAGGTGGAGCACCAACGACTGCGTGAATGTTTACAATCGCTGACTTACCGGTTTGGAAATGGGATAGTATTTCCATGGATTTCGTTGTAGGTTTGCCAAGACGCAGAAGAAGAATGATTCGATTTGGGTGATCGCCGACCGATTGACCAAATCTGCTCATTTCTTACGGTGAGTCGACATACAACGTGGAAAGGCCGACCGAGATCTACATCGCGGAGATAGTACGACTTCATGGAATACCCTCTTCGATCGTGTCGGACCGAGATCAAAGTTCACGTCTCATTTTTGGAGGAATTGCAGGGGCGATGGGAACCGAAGCTCGAGCTTAGCTCGGCATATCATCCACGCATCGGTCGGCCGAGAGAACGATCCAATCACTTGAAGATTTGTTGCGCGCTTGTACCTTAGATCACCGAGGAAGTTGGGACGACGTCTTCCACGTCTCACAATTACGGAAGTATGTTTCCGACCCCTCTCATGTCATCGAACCGGATGTGATTCAACTGAAGGACGACTTATCTTTTGAAGCGTCACCAAAGAAGGATCGCTTGATCTAAAGCCAAACAGCGATGAACAAAGAGATTCAACTCGTCAAAGTTGTGTGGGATCAGAAGACGGGAGATGCGACTTGGGAGCTGGAGGAGAAGATGAAGACTCAGTACCCTGAACTTTTTCGAGGTAAGAATCTTATTTGCAATTTCGAGGACGAAATTTTTTTAGAGGGAGAGATTGTAACACCTGAGGACGAGATCGACATCGTATTAGGACGTCGGATTGAGACCTCGATTGATGAAGTCGCGTACCGAGCTGAGGAGATCGAATGTCGAACTGAGGAGGCCGCGTGCACGAACTCGTGTTAGAGCCTCGTGCGCTTGCACGAGCACCCTTGTCGACATCGTGTCGAGATGATAACTCGTATTCTTTCGAACGTTATTCAGCGTTATTATTATATTGTTTATAATAATTATATTGTCGGCTTGCCGTTCTCGTCGCGTGTCTAGGTAGTTGGCCAAGCGAGTAGAGGGTAATTATGAGAGAACGATTAGGCGGGTAGAATGATTGATGGGATTGGCATCTTATAGCCGGTTACGATTATACCCTTCTCTCACCAGCTGTATACCACGACCGATTCCCTCAGATACTCATTTCTCTTTTCTTCTTTCTTCTTCCTTCCTTTTGCTCTGAGTTCCTTGTTTCTCTCCAGAACTTCCATCGACGAAACCTTGAGTTCCATCGAGATTCTGCACAAATTTTCTTCATCAATCTTGTTCATCATCATCTTCTCGACCTATATCTCACCATCTCGACCATCAATTGAGGTATGAAGAACAGATTTTCTTTTCTCTCGTACTCTGTTTAGCGCTATTTCTTCTTTCCATTTTTAGACAGTTTTATACTTCCAAATCATGTCAAACTGATGGGTTTTCTTCTTCACGATATTACCTATCTTTCTAACCGATTAATTGGGCTTGTAAAACAAATTTTCTTCCTCTGCTTTTTCTGATCGGCGGTGCCAGAAACCCTTCATTTTTGGTTTGTTTCGATTCCTTGTTTTTCGTTTGTTGCTACGGTTGTTGTTGTTGTCGATCTATCTGTTGAAGCATCGGATAACCTTTTCATGAACTTTTGATCGAAAACCTAACTTTGTGTTAGAGGAAAAATATATTTCGATTCTGGAGTTTTTATATTTTCTGGTTGTGGTTAAGTTTGGGATGAGAGCTAAGTGTATTAGAACCCATAGATCGAATCGAGTTGTGTTTGTTTTAGGAAGTCCGATTCAGAGATCGAAGTGATTTCCGAATCAAGGTGTACGGAGAGCGAATCCGAGGACGTGGAAGCGCCGGAATCGGATCGAGATCATGCGTGTCGAGGTCGGTGAGAAGTGTGCGTGTCGAGGTCGATTGAGGGCGATGCGATGTCGAAGTCGTTGTTGAGCTCGTTGAAGGCAGTAGTGTCGAGATCGAGTAAGAGAAGTCGTTGTCGAGCTCATTTGAAGAAAGTCGTCAAGGTCGTTGTCGGCGGCAGATTTTACTTGGAGTTCTGGTGAGGCGCTTCACATTAATACTTTCATAGTATGCTAGCGTAAGGGCACTTCATATTCTACGTGGTTATGTTATTGTGTATGGATTTCCTGATTTGTGTCGAGCTTGAAATGTTGTGATATGATTGAGTTTTTGCATGTATTTAATATGTGATTGAATATATGTCGTGAATTGTGTATTGCATGTTGAATTGCGTTTCTTCATGTCGAGCTTGCTCTTTTTATTTGACATGCGGTTGAATATCTTGTGTTTAACTCTTTGAATATCGTATGCAGCGAATTGTTCATCGAGTGAGCGAGCTAGGTGAGTCGTATGACGTTTTTGAGCCGTGACCCGGATAACTAAGGGTGCTAGGTCCCCTTTTGTTTACGGGAGATTGACTAGACGTCGCCACGCTATGGGACCTGAGTTGATCCTAGGGAAGCGAGGATCCCAAGGCTTGTTTGGACTTTCCGACATACTGATGCGGCGTGTGCATTCCGGAAAAATTGTCGAGTCGAGAGAAAATGGATTGCGAGTTGTGTCGAGTCTAGAGTGAGATGGTCGAGTCACGTCGGTGAATGTTATACTTTGTTGTTTGCTTATATCCTTTATGTCGAGCTTATCTTGAATTATTGAGAAGTTGACCCTTTCCCGTGGTGCCTTCAATCCATGACGGTTACCCAGGCGATGTCGAGGGCGCAGGGAACTCGGCGGCAGATGATGCTTAGAAGGAGCTCGACGAGGACCCGAGTGCGGTCCTGTACTTGTCGTGATTGATTATGTTTGTTCGACGTATTTCTTTTGATGACTGTACTTGTTTTTCTTTTGTGTTCTGAGGTCGTGACCAGTTTGGGCCGGGTATGTTTTGTTGCTACAGGGTAGACTGGTGGTCTTACTTTTGGAGCAGCCCCCTGCGTGGGAGTCTGCCGGAAGTACCCCAGGGTATGATTGCTCTTTTGAAGTCGTCATACCTTAGGTGTATTTTCTTTATACATTTGCTACTCTGTATTTTGTATACATTATTATTTCGAGTGATATATATATGTATGTTATGCATGTATGTTTTATTAGAATTTAAGTCTTGTGTCTTAGTTGCACCATGTTTCGAAAAGCTGTAATTACTCTGATGTGCACGAGTTAGTTTTATAAAAAAAAAAAATAGACTATATTTTTTTAAAAGGCACAAGAGTTTCGTTTTTAAACACATCTCATACAGGTTTAGTTGAGCTCGGTGTGTTGAGCTCGGTAACTCGAGCTCGGCATATTGAGCTCGGTAGCGGTCCGGAAACGGGTCGTTACAGGCGACGTCTAGTCAATCTCCCGTAAACAAAAGGGGACCTAGCACCCTTAGTTATCCGGGTCACGGCTCAAAAACGTCATACGACTCACCTAGCTCGCTCACTCGATGAACAATTCGCCGCATACGATATTCAAAGAGTTAAACACAAGATATTCAACCGCATGTCAAATAAAAGAGCAAGCTCGACATGAAGAAACGCAATTCAACATGCAAGACACCATTCAAAGATATATTCAATCACATATTAAATACATCCAAAATCCAATCATATCCCAACATTTCATGCTCGACACAGATCAAGAAATCCATTCACAAGAACATATAAAATAAAGTCTTAACAATGTCTAAAAGTTGCCCTTACGCTAGCATACTATGAAAGAATTAATGTGAAGCGCCTTACCGAACTCCAAGTAAATGCCGCCGACAACGACCTTGACACTACTGCCTTCAACGAGCTCGACAACGACTTCGACATCGTAATGTCCTCAATCGACCTCGACACGCACACTTCTCGGCCGACCTCGACACGCATAGCCTCGATCCGGATTCCGCCGCTTCCACGCCCCTGATTCGCTTCTCCGTACACCTCGATTCGAAATCACACGATCTCTGAATCGACTTCCTAAAACAAACACAACTTAGTTCGATCTATGGGTTCTAATACACTTAGCTCTCATCCCAAACTTAACCACAACCCAGAAAATATAAAAACTCAAGAACTGAAATATATTTTTCCTCTAACACAAAGTTAGGGTTTTCGATCAAAAGTTCATGAAAAAGGTTATCTGATGCTTCAACAGATAGATCGACAACAACAACAACCAGAAGCAACAAACGAAAAACAAGAGATCGAAACAAACCAAAAATGGGGTTTTACGGCACCGCTATCAGAAAGACAGAGGAAGAAAATTTGTTTTACAAGCCCAATTAATCGGTTAGAAAGATAGGTAATATCATGAAGAAGAAAACCCATCAATTTGACATGATTTGGAAGCATAAAAACTAGCTAAAATGGAAAGAAGAAATAGCGCTAAACAGTAGCACAGAGGAAAAGAAAAATCTGTTCTTCATACCTCAATGGTGGTCGAGCAGGCGAGATATGTCGAGAAGATAATGAGGAACAAGGTTGATGAAGAAAATTTGTGCAGAATCTCGATGGAACTCAAGGTTTCTTCGATGGAGATTTTTGGAGAAAAACAACGAAACTCAGAGCAGAAGGAAGGAAGAAGAAAGAAGAAAAGAGAAAGAATGAGTGTTTGAGGAAAAACCGATCGTGGTATACAGCTGGTGAGAGAAGGGGTATAATCGTAACTCCAGCTATAAGATGCCAATCCCATCAATCATTCTACCCGTCTAATCGTTCCTCTCTCATAATTACCCTCTACTCTGTCGGTCAACGATCTAGACACGCGACGAGAACGGCAAGCCGACAATATAATTATTACAACTAATATAATAATAACGTTGAATAACGTTCGTAAGAATACGAGGTATCATCTCGACACGATGTCGACTAGGGTGCTCGTGCAAGCGCACAAGGTTCTAACACGAGTTCGTGAACGCGGCCTCCTCGGCTTCGATGCAGCGACTTCATCAACTCGACACCCGACCTCCTCATTTCGGCTAGTGCACGCGGTCTCCTCAGCTCGGCAAATGACCTCGGCAAACGATCTTGGCACGGGATCTCGACACAAGGTCTTGGTCGAGGTCTCGATACGTCGTCCTAATACAATGTCGATCTCGTCCTCAGGTGTTACAGGCTTGTTTCTTACTATGCCATGAAACCAAGGCATTCCCAAGTAAGTGACATGTCCCACTAGTGCTTTTTCGGTCCATTTTGCAACCCGCAAAATCAGAATCCGAGTACCCAATCAAAGTGCATTCGGCACCTTTGGGGTACCATAAACCCATAGTTTGTGTGCCAGTGAGATATCTCATGATGCGTTTTACCGCTAAGAGATGTGATTCCTTAGGACTAGCTTGAAAACGTGCACACATACAAACACTAAACATAATATCGTGATCGACTAGCAGTGAGATAGAGAAGAGATCCTATCATACCTCTATACTTACTTACTTCGACCGACTTACCACCTTCATCTTTGTCAAGATAGCATGAAGTGCTCATTGGAGTTGAGATTTCTTTGGCGTTGCTCATTCCAAATCTTTTAAGCAACTCCTTGCAATATTTGGATTGATTTATAAAAATTCCTTCTTTTGTTTGTTTGATTTGAAGACCAAGGAAGTAGTTGAGCTCTCCCATCATGGACATTTCAAACTCACTTTGCATGATTTTGGAAAAATCTTCACACAAAGACTCATTAGTAGCACCAAAGATGATATCGTCAACATAAATTTGAACAAGTAAAATGTCATGATTTTTGTGTTTAATGAAAAGAGTGGTATCAACTTTTCCTCTTTCAAAACCTTTTTCAAGTAAATATTTGCTCAACCTCTCGTACCAAGCTCTCGGAGCTTGTTTTAAACCATATAAAGCCTTTTTCAATTTGAAAACATGATTTGGAAATTCAAAATTTTCAAAACTGGGGGGTTGATCAACATATACTTCTTCTTGAATAAAACCATTTAGAAATGCACTCTTAACATCCATTTGAAAAAGTTTAAAATCCATGATGCATGCAAATGCGAGAAGCATGTGAATAGCTTCTAATCTAGCCACGGTGCATAGGTTTCATCGAAATCTATGCCCTCTTGTTGATTATAGCCTTTTGCAACAAGTCTAGCTTTATTTCTAACAATGATACTGCTTTCATCAAGCTTGTTGCGAAAGACCCATTTGGTCCCAATGACTAGGTGATCTTTAGGCCTAGGGACAAGTTCCCAAACATCATTTCTCTCAAATTGATTTAATTCCTCTTGCATAGCAAAGGTCCAATGCTCATCAAAGATGGCTTCATTGACGTCATTTGGTTCAATTTGAGAGACAAAGGCCATATGATGACATGCATGATTAAGAGAGTTTCAGTCGTTACTCCCTTTTGAGATATCACCTATTATGTTGTCAAGAGGATGGTTCTTTGAGACTCTCCATTCTTTTGGAAGATTTGAGTGAGAGAGTTCTTGAGAGGTTGAGGCAAGGACTCTTGATCCTCCTTTTGAACTTTGATCTCTCTTGTTCCTCTAAATAGGTATCTCCAAATACTTCGCAAGATCATCAACACTTTCTTCTACTGAAGATTTGGGGTTAGATTCATCAAAAGAAACATGCACATTCTTCAACGCTTAAAGTACGTTTATTAAAAATTCGAAAGGCTTTACTAGAAGTGGAATATCCAAGAAATAAACCTTCATCGCCTTTAGCATCAAATTTTCCAAGGTTATTCTTACCATTGTTTAGGACAAAACACTTGCATCCGAAAAACGTGAAGGTGGGAAATGTTGGGCTTCCTTCCTTTGTAGAGTTCATACGGTGTTTGCTTAAGGATCGGCCTTATAAGAACTCGATTCATCACATAGCAAGCGGTGCTCACGGCGTCGCCCAAAAGTACTTAGGAAGGTTAGTCTCATTGAGCATCGCCCTCGCTAGCTCTTCAAGAGACCGATTTTCCTTTCAACCACTCCATTTTGTCATGGTGTCCTTGGAGCAGAAAAAGTTGTGATCGATGCCATTTTCTGTGCAAAATGCTTCAAATGCTTCATTCTCAAATTCCCCACCATGATCACTTCGAATGGAAGCAATGTTAAGTCCCTTCTCATTTTGTATAACCTTTGCAAGTTTTCGAAAAGCATTAAAAGCATCATTTTTGTGAGAAATAAATAAAGTTCATGTATAGCGAGAATAGTCATCCACAATAACAAGAGCATAGTAATTGCCACCAAAGCTCATGGTTCTAGAAGGGCCAAATAAATCCATATGTAAAAGTTGTAAAGGCCGATTTGTAGAAACAATATTTTTAGATTTGAAAGATGCCTTTACTTGTTTTCCTTTTTGACACGCATCACAAAGTTTATCTTTTTCAAAACAAATCTTTGGCAAACCAATTACTAAGTCTTTACGAACCAATTTATTAAGATGATCCATGTGAATATGAGCCATTCTTCTATGCCATAGCCAAGATTCATTCTCTTTACTAAAAAGACAGCATGCATCATTTGAAGGTAGTTCATCTAAATTAACCATATAGATATTTCCAATTCTAGATCCAACAAAAACTGTACTTTTATTAAAAGAATTTACGACCATGCATTTTGAAGAATCAAATATAACATTGTTGCCTTTGTCAGAAAGTTGACTAATACTTAGCAAGTTATGTTTCAAACCTTCCACATACAAGACATTCTCTATAATGGGATTAGGACTCTTACCAATAGTACCAATCCCAAGAATTTTACCTTTATTATTATCACCATAACAAACATAACCTTTATTTTGGGTTCCAAAGAGGAGAACTTGCTTTTGTCTCTGTCATGTGCTTTGAACATTGCATTATCAAGATACCAATTTGAATCTTTGGCTTTCAAGCACACCGCAAAATAAAATCAGGTTTTAACTTTTGGTACCCAAACTAAGTTGGGTCCAGATGAGTTAGTTTTTGGCAAAGTACCCTTTGGAATCCATATCTTTGCCAACCACATTCTTGTTCTTTCTAATATTGCAAATGGAGGCAGTGTGACCATTTCTACCACAGTGAAAGCATTTAATGAAAGGACTACTTGAGGGTTTGTTGTGATTGAAGAGTTTAAAAGATTTTTCATGAATTTTGGATGATAACCTAAACCAGCTTTTCTAAAAGTACCTTTTTGGTTTCCTAAAATAATGTTTAGATTATCTCTTCCCATTGTAAATTTTGCAAGAGTGTTATTTAAATCCTCAACCTTATTTTTCAAAACACTACACTCATTGCATTTTAAAACTTCATCTTTTTATTTTCACAAGATATGGGAGGAGAAGTTTCAATCACAGCAACTTGTTTTTCTTTAAGAATCACTATCTCTTTGTTTAAAATTTCAATTTTTGATTCAAGAGAAGAGATGGTTTTCTTAGAAGAAAGAACAATTTTTCCAAGTTTAATCGTTTCATTATTTAATTCTTCACAAGCATTAAGCGACTCATCATAAGTTAAAGGAGATTCGAGTTCAAGAGCATTTACCTCATCCTCCTCGTGTTTTGCCATGAGACATAAGTTGGCCTCAGTAGTACCTTCATGGGTCAATAGAAGGGTGTCCCACATTTCTTTAGCTTGATCTTGCAATTTGAGACCCTATAGAACTCATCGTAGCTTAAAGCAGAAGTGATGATGTTCTTAGCTTTCAAATTGTATTGGACCTTTTTCTTATCATCTTCGGTCCAAAGTGATCTTGGTTTGTCTACCACTGCATCATTAATTGATTGAGTGGGGACAAATGGACCATTTTCCACAGCATCCCAAATATCAAGATCAACACCCTCAAGAAAGATTTGCATTCTATCCTTCCAATAACCATACCCCTCACCATTGAAAAATGGGGGTCTGTTCATGGAAGTTCCCTCGTTATTGTTTGAAGTCATTCTCTTGAGACGGTTAAGTCCTTTATACAAGAGTCTAGCTCTGATGCCACTTGTTGACAAGTGACTCCAAACACAAGAGGGGGGTGAATTGTGTGTGAACGGTGCTTTCAAAAACTTTTGGAGAAATAAGTGCTAATTATGAGTTGCGGAAATATTAATGTGAAATAGATAAATCACTTGAAGAATAAATTGCAAACGAGTTAAAAATAAAGTAAATAGTAAGATATAAATAACAATAAAATAAAGTACAGAAATTTAATTGACTGAAAAGTAGAGAGATAAGGAGTAAAAAAGCACACAACAAATTATCCAGGTTCGGCCACCTAACACCCTCGTGGCCTACGCCCCGTCCCCCAAAGCAAACCCCTATGGGATTTTTACTAAGACACTAGCTTTTAAATCAGGTTCAGCTAGAAACCTTTACAACTCTAAACCAGAGCAATACGTTCAAGAGATATCACCTCTCTATGAACACCTTGGGATTCCTACCCAAAAATAAATGATTTTCACAAATAAAATGAGACGAGAAAGATACACTCAATAGTGCAGATATAACAAATTGAAGCTCAAATAATACAACTCAAATAATGTAGAATAAAAAGGCTCTCAGAAAATTGTGCTCAAATAAGTGTGAGTGATGAAAAATATTTGACAGAGTTTTTGGCACAAAAATTAAGCACTGCGTTGTTGTATTTTTACAAGGCTCACGAGCTGTGTTTATATAGGCAACGGAGGAGCGTCACTTTAAGAAGATTTGTCCGTTGAGGATTTGCCCGTTGCGTTGAACATGAAAGAATTGAAAACACGGAGACGGCTCGGCATACGACCTCTGAAGACAGCTCGGCAGACGACCTCTGAAGACAGCTCGGCAGACGACCTCGCCACACAGCTCGACAGACGACCTCGACACAGCTCGGCATACGACCTCTGAACAGCTCGGCAAAGACCTCGGCACACAGCTCGATACCACGACCTCCTCATCAACTCGGTTCTCATAGCTCAGACGCGACCTCATCACTCGACACGCGACCTCGATGCACGCGGCCTCATCAACTTCGACACGGATCATCGGCCAAGACGCGACAAGAGCTCATCACGCGACCTCAGACGCGACCTCATCACCGACACGCCGACTTCCTCCTCGCCCGACATACGACTTCCTCGAGCTCGACACGCGACTTCCTCCTCACCGACATCCGACTTCCTCACCGACATCCGACACGAGATATGCATGTCAAAATATTTTGTGCGTGTGTGATTTAATTTTAATTGAGAGCTTTTTATTACTACTTACAAATTGTCTTAATAAAGATAAATAAATACCCAGAACCCAAAGACTTGAGAAACAATCATTCTTGATACGTGTCTTGGTATTCTTTTCCACTTTTTGCACGGTTGACTATTTGCAAGACTCCCTTTTGTCGATCATCAAAATCATCCTGTCAAGGCATGTATTCACAAATTTAACATTTGGACTAAATGTCAGAATTTTTAAAAATATGTGGACTAAATGTCCGAAATTAAAAATGGAGGAACTGAAATAAAAAATTAAATAAAATAGGGAAACCAAAATTACAATTTAGCATTATTATTACTACATGCATGCGCTTTGTTTTTTTGGCTGAATCACTCCTCAATTGGCATCTCCCCTGATCTTTATTTACTAGGAGGCTGTGATTATGCACATGTTCGTTCCCCATGTCTCCATAGGTCACAATTACAAAGGACCTAAAGAAAAGAAAAACATAAATAATACTTCTTATCTCATATTAAGTAATCCCTCCGTCCCTAAATGTAGGAATTTTTTAGTTAATTCATTTGTCCCATTTTATAAAATTATTTTATTGCCATATTACTCTTATTTAATTTACATATTTTTGTCAAAAAATAATAAATGTACAAGATTAAGGTTATCATTAATTATTTGTTTCTCAATTATACTCTTACCTATTTATCGTAAAGAGAGAAATAAGTGTGGTGGATAATAAACAATCAAGGGCATCATTGGAAAAAGACTAATAACTTTATCAAAAATAACAAAATTTATTGGTTTTCTTGATTTGTGTAAAACTACCTTAAAAGACAAGTAAAAAGAGTATTTTTTTTGCAATAATACCCTTATTTAAGTGAGTATTTACAAATGGGGTGAGTTAATCATAAATAGGACTATATGAGTATTTTGGTCCTAACACATTATTTTACCGTTAAAATTAGCATAGTTAATTATTTTCTTAAAAAATGTGTAATATTACTTTACACGACACTTGTAATGAGACTGCGGGAGTAAACATTGATTCTCCCTATTTACATTTACCGATGTTCATCGCACGAATAATTACGAAACAAGCATAACATTTTCGAGTTTATTTATAATCTCCTTCTGTATACTAATTTTCAGTTGTTGATATTTGGTCGCGCAACAGAGTCCATAAAAAAGTATCGAAGTTGCTGGCACAATTTCAAGCATTTCTGACCTAAGATGAGATTATGAGATAGAGTGGGGGTATGAGTACATTGATAATTGAATCATTAAAACGGTTAATCGAACAAAACAACCAATTGTTGTGCATCGAAAGGAGATAGAAGAACAAGTAAAAAAAACACAAACAATTTATGATAAGCATGCAATGCAATGCAATGCAAGGAGTGGCGGAGCTAGCCCCTTTTCTACAAGAAGGCTAAATATAAAGAGTAATTTTTTTTTATAGACAAAATGAATTATTAATTTTTTTTAGTAATAAACTACTATTCTGGTCTGAAATATAAGCAAAAAAAGTGTCTAAAATATAAGCAATCTGAGTATTTTTTTAGTGTAAGTACTTTATCTGATATACATGTTCTATTACTACACTGGGATAGCAACCTGAGTATTTTTTGGGTAGCAAAATTCCATATTACTACACTGGTCTTTAGTAATTTTTTTTTGTTTTGGGTAGCAATGGTTACCCTATTGCAACACAAGGCTTCGCCCCTGAATGCAAGACAAGGCATCCATTAGCTGTTACCTGTTAGGATATATGATATTAGATAAGGAGTTTGTTAGGATAAGGGTTAAGAGTTTGTTAGGATAAGCGGTGAGAAGTATTGTTAGGATATAAGTAAGAGGTGAATTAGTTAATTAGTTAAAGGGTCAGTTAGATGGGCCTAGGGTTTGTTAGATGGGCCTCTTAGTATAAATAGGGGGTTGTAGGCTTAGAGGAAAATGATTCAGATTATTATCATTTGTAAACCTAGAGCAGTGGCTCAGGGTGTGAAAGAGGATTCAGATTATTATCAATAAAAGTGTTCTTTCTTTTCCATTAGAATTTCTGGGTTCCTAACAAATTGGTCCGACCTGCCGGATCTTCGAGAGAGAGCCAGTGCTGCCGGATCTTGGTCACAATGGAACAACGAATTGCAGCCGTGGAGAGAACAACCAGCGAGCATGGAGCAATACTAACAGAATTGCAAAAGGATGTGGCTTACATCAAAGAGAACATGCCGAACATGAAGCAACTCCGGGCGTTGTTCATGTAATGTTTAACCAAGAAAGCAACTGACGTCGAAGAGGAGAGTTCCACCAACACCAAAACGGGTTCAAGTGCGAAGGAAGAAGAAGCGTCAGTAAACAATAAAACACCAACGACAGAGGGAGAGGAATTACCAACCTTTGAAGGGAACGACCCAGATGGAGATGGGATTGAGGGTCCGGTTGATGAAGTATCCTCTGTTATCGCAAGAACTGAGGAAGGGTATTACCTTGAGGCGTGCATCGAAACAGAGACGACGAAGAGAGGCAGGCAAGGTGCGCCGCCGTCGAAATCGTCGGAGACCCAACTGTCGCAGGTCCCAACCAATACGCTTTCACCAACCGCAGAGCGTCTGCGTGGTGCGAAACCACCAACCCCGGTGGTGAGTATAGAGAAAAGAAGGCAGAAGCAAGTGGTTTGGGCTGAGCCACCACCTCCGCCGGAACCACCGGACACCGGCGCATGCGTGGTGACCTTTCTCAGATCAGTAACGCTGCCAAAGCCGTCGGATTTGGACGCCTCAGTGGACGGCGAGGGTTCTGGGGCGCAAAGGAAATCGGATGGCGTTGCGCCGTTGTCAGATTTGTCAGCTTGGGAGTTGCGCGTGGCAACAACGGAGGCCGATCTCCTTGCATCCGACACGGGGTTGCTGTTGAATGAAGCTCCATGGGTTTGGATCTTCGAAGAGCAGACGCTGAGGAAGAACCAAGACAGAGGGAAGCCGACGCAGACTGAGTAAACGCAGACCGAGGAGGAAGAAAGAGGGAAACATCAGGGTAGCTGTCCAATCCCCAATTCTAAACCTAATGGGTTGAGCCCAATCTTTCTGTCTTCAGGTTTAGCCTCTCTTCTACAAAGCAAATGGAGGCAGTGGTTGAAACTAATGGGCCAAGCCCAATCTTCTTTGATTAGTCTTGGTTATGGTAAAGGAGAGGCAAGGTCACACCTAAAGCAATATCACGGGCCGGTGGACTTTTTGGCCAATTTAAAAAGGAAGGGAAGAAGCCTCAGGAGGAATGGAAAATGGGCCTAATGAATGGTGGGCCAAATTCTAATTTTTCAAATGAATTGGAGACAGGAAATGGAATCAACAAGAAATGGAATCACATGGGCCTAATGAATAATTACGCTCCTATGAATGGAAAGAATAGGGAAAAGGAAGACGAATCAGCACTGTTATCTTTTCTTTATATGGGAATCTCTTTCATGGAGGAAATAGCAAATAGTTTTGTCATGCTTTTGGAAATTACAGAAGATGCAACATTAGATATATGGGATGCTTCGGTGAGCACGATTTTTCTCAACTCTTTGTGGTTGACGACGTTCGAGCATCTTGGAATCTAGAAGAGATTAACTGCATGTTGCCACCCAAATTCAGCAGGAATGAATCTGTGCAGTGGTCTCAATCATCTGAAGTTGGCCCATCAAGCTCCAAACAGTGGGATCCAAGAAGAGAGAATTTTGTTTCAGCAATATTTCTTTTGTTTTCTATTTCCAACCTTGAGGACAATGTTGTTTTGGGGTGGGGTGTATTGTTAGGATATATGATATTAGATAAGGAGTTTGTTAGGATAAGGGTTAAAAGTTTGTTAGGATAAGGGGTGAGAAGTATTGTTAGGATATAAGTAAGAGGTGAATTAGTTAATTAGTTAGAGAGTCAGTTAGATGGGCCTCTTAGTATAAATAGGGAGTTGTAGGCTTAGAGGAAAAGGATTCAGATTATTATCATTTGTAAACCTAGAGCAGTGGCTCAGGGTGTGAAAGGTAAAACCCTTTGGAGGAGAGTTCTCTCTCTGATTTTTTTCTATTGTCTCAAATTCTCTTTACTTTTCAATAAAAGTGTTCTTTCTTTTCCATTAGAATTTCTGGTTCCTAACATTACCAAACCAAGAGACAGCTCATGCACAAACATGTCAGATCACCACAATAGAAAGAATACATATTTAAAATAAAACAATTTTATATGCTAGATACTTTTTCCCTTGTTCCTGATAACAATAACATCCAAACAAGAACAAAAGGAATATCATATTCCTTTAGCCCTTAAAAGCTCCTGAAGCTAATACTCCTCAGAACATCCCTTTCTTTGTGGTCACCACATACACATTTTGTTGTCTCTACCGATTATGCAGAGGATTAGCTCCTGATGGCACCCCTCTCTTGTCTTCCAACTCTGCATTGCTACTACCAGAGATACTGTTACTTGTGGAAGCAGACCTGGTGAAGTTAAACAACCCACCAGCAACACTAAGAAAACCAGAATTGCAGAAGATGAGTAGGACCAGCAGCATAGAAAGAGCACTCATGTCACTCACTGGCATCACAGAATTTCAACCAATTACTGAGAATTATACAACCACTTCTGTCCCTTAACAGAGCGAACCAAAGTTTTAAGTTATTTATTTTAAATTTTAATTTAACAATGTATTCTACATATAGTGTAACCAACCAATTTGGATAACAACAAAGATCGTTACCATTAAGTATTAACCAAGTTTTATCTAATTAGGTAGAGAAAATTACTTTAGAATCGCATTATCTATGTACTCTTTTTTTTGTTGAGAAAAATTTAGGGTGAGAGGATGGCTTCGGGCTTAATGAACACATCTCTCTACCCTATTTTGAGGCATTGGGAGCGTGGTTCGAATCCGTAACGCTCAATTTCTCCCTCCTCATTCCCCAGCCCCCAACCATTTGTATCAAGAACCAAATAAATTGAAATTTAAAAATAATTAGTTTAGAGTCGAGTTATTTCTCTTCCCTATTCTTTGTGATTTTGTATTACAATTATTCTTCCAAAATCAATTATTATATTTTATACATTTCAGTGTTTTTGGTTATACTTTTATTTTTTAGCTATGTTTATATTTGTCTCTCTATTTTTATGGCAGATTGAGTAACTCATGGAAGAATACTGATACAAAAAGTTTTCCAATTAATTTGTTTATTTTTTCGAAAAAATTTTATTTAGATCAAATGATTCATAAAAAAAAATAGATGGGTAAATACTTTCATTTTGATTTTGATATGGAGGGTTTCACGAAGTTGATAACTATAGTATGTGCAAAAAGACAAAAGAGAGAAAATATATGATAAGCGAGAAACTATTGATTAATATTTTAATAAAAATTAAATATTAGAATATATTTGTTTGAAAGTTTTATTTATTTATTTTCGTAAGTACCGTCCAAACCACGAATCATCATATTATATGTAAATTGTTTATAGAATTTTTAAAAATTATTTTTAATTTTAGTTATTATTATTTTATAATGGAGTTTGACTTTGTCAATGAATAGAGGAAATTTTAAATATCAAATAATATTTATATTGGTAATATTTATATCTCATGATACATACATATATCTTTTTCTATTTCTTTTAAAAATATTTTTGATTATTTCGTGTGCAAAACGTGAGTTGACAACTCTGGATCTCACCCCCGCATTTGCACGAGTCAAATACACTAGTTACATATACTAAAAAAAAATTTTCATTTTAGAAGAAACTGAGATGTTTGATTACACTTTTTAAAAACAGTTTTCTATTTTTCAAAATTTAACAAGAGCAAAATTTGTTCTTTGTCAATTTTTAAAAACAGAAAAACTGTTTTTAAAAAGTGTATCAAACAGTAAGGGCATGTTTGATTAGTGTTTTTAAAAACTGTTTTCAGTTTTAAAAATTAAAAAAAATTAAAAACCTGTTTGATAAACTATTTTTATAAAAGTAGTTTTAAAAACTGTATTGGGTTTTTTAGTTTTGAGAACTAAAAAAGAGAAACAGCTCAAAGATGTTTTGCTCCCAATTTTTTCGTTTTAGTTTGGCGAAAGATCACGGAGAACGAGTTGTTTTCATTAATGGCAGAAATGTAATTACGTGCAACTCTGAAACACGATCATCTCTCTTCTCCCTCGCTCGCTCTCATCTCCCTCGCTCGCTCCCTCGCTCTTCTCTGAAGGATGGAACACCGCGAACCCTAATCACTCTGAGAATGCGAAACGCGGAACGAGAATGCGGAACGCTCTTCTCTCGCTCAGGAGTGACCGCTCTTTCTTCTCGCTCATCGCTTGAACCCTAATAGCCGGAACACAAGGGAGAAGAACCATCGCACTGCTCTCATCTCCCTCGCTCGTCTCATTCTCAGTCTACAGAACCCGAATCGCCGCTTTGATTCAGGCAGTTATCTCTGCTTTGATTCATTTCTGTTCTATTTTCCTATGTGTTTCTGTTTGATTTCGTCTCTTTTGGTTTCGTTTCAGTTTGATTTCATATGCGTATCTGTTCTTGATGCTGGAATGATTGTAATCTGTTTGTGCCTTCTGCTTTATATGAAAATGGGGTTTTAGGTTTCAATCGGTTTCAATGGTGAAACCGATTTTGGTTTCCTGGGCATCACAAAGTTTTTTTTTATCTGATATCATCAAGTGTGTTGCTACTTGTTAGGGTTCATCTAAATCAGAACAATTAAGCAGCACGGTGCAGGATCACGAGGATGATTCTGATTTTCTTATTGAGTGTAGAGACGTTTACAAGTCTTTTGGGGAAAAGAAAATCTTAAACAATGTCAGCTTCAAGGTGATTGATCATATGATATCTATGCTTATCCTTACTTATCCTTTAGTGTTTTGGTTGAGTGTGGTATTTAGTATTAAACAAAATAATGATTGGGGTCTATTACATGAAATAAACATTAAACTACCTATTTGGGCTCTATCAAAAATCAAATTTTTGATTCATTCATGTAGAGCAAGGCCTATGAAATGAAAAGTAGTTATCAGTAGAAAGAGTTGGAGGAGGAGGTCTTACTGATTGGGAGCTTACTATCTTTATGCTTTTTTTTTTTGACTTTGTGAATAGATCAGGCATGATGAAGCTGTTGGAATAATTGAGCTCACTTCTGGAGTGTTACCCCTTGTTCAATGAGTAGGGATAAGTTTATATTCGTGGTAGAAAGAGAGGTGGTTTGATAAGTGATGACGAGATATCTGGCCTTCGGATTGGATTAGTAAGTTTCAGAGTTACCTATGACATGCTTATTCTTAAATGCTATTACTTTCTGATTGTAATTTTATTTATTTTTTCTGTAAACAGGTGTTCCAAAGTGCAGCACTTTTTGATTCTTTGACTGTTCGTGAAAATGTTGGTTTTCTCTTGTAAGATGTGGCCTTGATCTAGGGTTTGAAATTTCATTTCCATCTTAACATTGTTGTGTGAAGGGTGATAAAAATGATGTATCTAATTGATTTCTATCCTCTACAATCCTTTTCTTTTTTTGTTTTTGACCTTGTTAGTTGTTCAGGTATGAACACTCAAGCATGTATGAAGAATGCATATCAGAGCTTGTAAAAGTAGTTTATGTTTACTTCTTATAGGTGTAGTATTTGGTTCATCCATCAACACCAGGCAGTGGATACTTCACTAAAGAGTAGCAAAAGTAGTTTATGTTTCCTTTGTGCCATTGAAAAAGTAATTCCATATAGATACAATTTGGACTACAAGTGGATGGATTGTTCTTGTTCATGCTTTCTACACAGATATCTCAGCCTCTTCCACATACTTATATACAAGGTGAGTTTCTGGATTTATTTTAGGGGGTTCTCCATATTTCTAATTTTCTCAATAATAAGCTGTTGATTCAACAAAATTGGTTTTTGTCTTTTGCCCTTTTTCTGTTTAGGCATGGGTTCCTCAATGCTTGTTTGTAAATTGTAATTGATGCACGTTTTTTCTTTTCTTTTCTTTGTGTTGTTGTTGTTGCTCACCAAAGGTACACAATGATGGTAGACCAAGCATAACTTCTCATGGAAGGAAGGCTTCATGGTAGCTTGGAGAAGTTGGAGATTTGTAAGAAAGGGCACTCCAGCATAGAAGGTTTAGGTCATGGCAAGAAGTTGACTGAGGCAAATGGGAAACTAACCAATGTCGATTTGGAAAGAGAAGATGAATGTGGGATATGCTTAGAACCATGCACCAAAATGGTTTTGCCTAATTCTTTGTCATGCTATGTGTATCAAATGCTACCGCAAGTGGTGATCACATTATATCTTTATATATGCTCATTTAGTCACCTTATGTGAAATTGGTCTATCATATTCATTTGTAAGTTGTAACACTCTTGTTCGATCTTTCCAACTTGCAGAACACACGGTATAAATATTAGGAATGAAAGAATAGAGAGGAGTCTTTGGTTTTAGAGTGGAATTTGAGAGGGAAAGTCTGGGTATCTTGAATATCTGAGTTTACCAGAAGATAAAAATGAAAGTGAAATGCTATAGCTGAGTTTTGTAGGTTACTACTTGTCACATTATTTCTCAGGATAAGTCTGTTTCAGAGGTTCCTCTGTCATTTAGTTTACCTAGGTTTTCTAGCATTGACTAAGTAGATGGCATGATTGGAAAATAATGCTTTTGATTGTTTATAATCAGGTTTTTTTCTCTTGCTTGTGAACATTAGGATGCAACTTAAAGAGTGCTGAAGGCGTTGCATGTGTCCATTGTCAAACTCAGTTCACTTGCAGTAATATTGACTGTTTTTACATTAGATAAGTGACATAGGAACATATTTTAATTAAACCTTGTTATTAGACATCTTTAAATGTTGCACCGAGGTTCTGTATGCTCTTATTGTATGAAAAGATTCAGATGATAGTATTCAAGCCATGGAATCCTATTTCTGTTGTTGTTTCTTTTAATGTAAAAATCATTTTCCCTCAATCACATTTAGTTCTTTGCAGTTAATCTTGGCTGGGAGAATGTCTTATGCATCTATTCCACTTGAAACTATTTCCCATATCTTTATGTCCACAATTTACTATTGGTTCATCAATACCAATGATTACATTTAAGGAGAAACCAACCATAAATGTGTATCACGCGAAAAACTATTTCTCATTTTCTGGTGGTTTTATCATTGGGACATCAAAAGTGTCCCGGTGCTAAAATTACATAAACGATGATGAAAAAAGCTATCATAAATTTTTTAATCCCAACACCGCGTGTTAAGAAATAAAGATCGTATTTATGAATTTATGATAACGCAGTGGATATTTGGTTGTTTAACTGGTATGGTAGCACCCATATAAAAAGTGATGTTTCATTCGTACACTTAAAAAAGGTTAAATTATACGTTTGATCTTCTATGCTTATTTTAGTTTTAAATTTGGTCTTCTACGTTTTATTTGTATCGTTTTGGTCTACGTTTCAAACGTTACAACATGTTGGTCCTTTCTGTCACTAAAAGCCAATTGTCCGTAGGTAAAAGTATATTTTAAAATATACAAGAAGACCTATACTGACAGACAATTGTCTTTTAGTGACAGAAATGACCAACTTATTGTAACGTTTGAAACGTAAGGAACCGAACCAAAACAAATAAAACGTAAATAATCAAATTAAAAACTAAAATAAACATAAAGGACCAAATGTATAATTTAGCCCTTAAAAAATATCAATAATGTTATGGCTGGAAAATAATATCAATACAAGAAGAAACATCAATCATAATACCAACAAAAAAAACATCAATCAACGATATATTATATATATACCCTTATTAATGAAAGAGATAAAACCGTAGAAAGCAGTGGAACTTAGAATCTAAATCCGAAACACCAACTATCGATGTTCATTGTAACATGTTACAAAATCAACATCCAATAAAAAGCAAAAATTACATAAAAATAAATGTATTTGAATCCATTAATCCTAAACAACATAAATAAAATAAAACTATTGGCACCTAATTTCAGAATGAAGATATGTAGCATTTCGCACTGAGATACAAGCATATTCCTATTCGAAATAAGGAATTATAATTCATATTTCTAAAATCATTTACCGCATTATCCTCAAGTGGTGAATAGGAGAGGAGGGAAAAGAAGTTGGTAACCACAAGGGAAAAAAATAGCAGAAAATATATGAGCATCATGAGACTAAACCTACGGAAATAAGTCTTCATGTGGATCCGGCTTAGTTCCTCATCGGTGGTATTGAACAGTAATAAATCCATCCATGATGAAAAACATCGCAATATTGTAGCCATGGCCATGAGGTTAATGGTGGAGTCGGAAGGAAGGGAATGAATATATATAGTTAAAGAGGTTAATTTGAGTGGAGGAGAAGGGTGATGGGAATTGTGGGAATATATAAGCAAGGTTGTTGCTAGAGAAATCGTCTTTACTCAACGTTCCCTTAGAATGCGGTGGAGAAGATAAAGGAGAATCTCCTAATTTTTGATATTAATGGATAGAGATTGAGATATCAGCGGAGTATGGTAACAAGTACCAGAATATACAACTGATAAAGATCGGGATCGGCTTTAATTGATTTGATTTTTAAAAACTATTTTTTGTTTGAGTTTAATTGATATGTACCGACAGAGTAAAAAAATTTTACACTGTCATCCAATCATATCTCATCATGTAGATATTTGTTAAGATATTTTAGGAAATAATATAACAAAGTGATACAATGACGATATATGATTGGATGTCAGTGCATATCAATTAAACTGTTTTATAAAACTTAATAAAAACAAATTTTGTTCTTCTTAAATTTTTTAAAACATAAAATTGTTTTTAAATCTTTTTTAAATCTTGTCATTCTATTTTTCAATTCCAAAGCAAATCACAAAAGGATAAAACTCTCTTGGCTTCCTTTTCCACATCTGTTATCATTTTTTTGTCTAGAGGTCTTTGACCCCGTTGCAGTGTCCATGGAAAAGGGGCCTCGAGACTAATTCAGAGTTCGACCAGGAGATAATAAAGTCTGGTCCCAAGTTGTTCCATTGGCAATGATCGAACTTGGGTACTAGCCAAGTTCGTCCCTTTAGATGAAATGCATTAATCACTCGCACCCAATCTTGGGGTTCTATTATATATTATAAAAGAAGGGATTTTGTTTTCCCGCCTAAACCATTCCTAGGGATAGCAATTTGTATCCTACCCATTGGACACCCGCAAAATTTACTCACGAGTGAGTAGGATAATTACCGGCACAATGAGTACGGTGCAGGTTTGAGTATTACCCGCAAAATGGGTATGGGTACGGGCATGGGTATCCACCCCCCACCCACATATATAATTATTTATTTATTTTATTTTTTTATATTATTAATATATAATTTTTACTATGATACAAATTTTTAAAAACAAAACTAATGTAAATATTCTAAACTTTCTAAACCCAGTAACACCTATGCTTTCTTTATTGTGATATTTACTCGTTTTTTATGTTTTAAATATTTTTATTTAGTTAAATACTTTGACTTGTAATGTTTTATAAATAGATTTAAAATATCTTTGAATTATTTTTTTAATTGTTATAATATTACTTTCGTTATTTGTTACCTTTTCATAATTCAAATGCGGTTAAGGGGTGCGAGTATTGGTAACTATGAGTACTAAAATTGTTACCCACTGGATATGAGTTCAGGTAATTTTGTCACGGACACGGGGATGGGATATAATAGTCACCCCAAGAAGGTCCACCACATGACCATCTCCCCAGAAATGAGGGTATAATAATATATCTGAAAGTCTGGGAAAGGAAGCACCAAGGCAAATTCTCTTATCACATCCTTAGATAATCTCCATTTTTTAAGTAAAAAAAAAAAAACAGTTCTCGTCAAGTTGCTAACATATTTACATCAGAGTCAACGAACAATGACCCAAAAATGAACTCCATACTTGTCTGAAAAGACCTGTCTTTTAGGCTTCAGTGGCACCTAGAAGAAGGAAAACTAAAATTCAAAATACATTTTTAGTTTTCTTCATCAGACTCAAAAGAATGTTTTTTACGCAAAGATTTTATGACATCCATGCGCTTATCATCTCTAGATATACATCCACCAGTACAAGACTTGACTTTCGGAACGTTCAAAGAACTAAGCGGTGGTGTCCCTGTTCCCTTGTTGATTTCCCTGAGCACAGAACGAGCTGTTGCTGCAGCTGCAGCATCTGCCATTGCCGAAGCAACTTTTGAACCATTTGGAAACTTGTTACCGTGCTTACTTTGTCCAACTGTTTGTCCTTGTGTCTTGGTCAGATTCTTAGAAGCATCAGGTGATTGATATACACCTGATTTTGGCCTAGAGGCTACAGCCTCAGCAACTGTTGCTTTAGCTTTTGCCGCTTCATATTTCTGCATGTCATAGATAAGCTCTTTCTGCAGCTGCTTATCAGCAACCAATATGTCATCAATCTCATTCTTGTAGTCCTTGAGAAGGACCCGGAGGCATTCCATGAGAGAGCCTATGAGGGGACTATTCTTGGTTTCCAATAGACGTTTCAACTCTATGAAGATGGGGACAGTGTTTTGGATAAGGCCCTTCTTGACTGCCTGAGTTATAGCCTTTCCTCTAGCTGCAGATCCATTTTCTCCCCCTTCTTCTTCTATGTCAGCTGACTCAGCCAATGACCCACGAGTGGATTGGATGCGTATCTCTTTACAGCCAAGAATTTGAAAAGCATCCTGATCACATAATTCATGTTATAATTTGAACATAAATTGAATACGAAGAGACAAAATTGAAAGGCATTGCCGTATCCCTCCCCCTCCATATTGAGGTGTGCTTGCATTGCCACTTGCATGCATTTTTATATATTCTTAGGAGTAAGGACAACTTGGTGGCCAATGCTGGTACGGATCAATACCTGTAGAACAGACTGTCCAGTTGCATCTTCTATATTGAGCATACCATCAGAAGCTGCAGCTAGAATTTCTGCACATAACTTGGCAAAGGTTGCTAGAAGATGCTCCGGAGCCATTTGTTTTAGTAAAGAAACATAAATGTGCATTCTTTTAGATCTTGCTTTTTCATCAGTGCCGCTGCAAAAAACGATGCAGATATAAGCACAATATCTCAACTACATACTAACTGTCTTACCAAATGCTAATTTGGGACCCCCTTACCCGATGGAAAAAAGTTGGCTTTCAATTCGCGATCCCTGGGACTCGCGATGTCCATGATGGGCATGGCAGTCATTCAAAACAAAAACAGCCTCAACAAAACTATTATATGCTAAAAGAGGAGCCTTGACTGTTAACAAAAACACAATAGTCAAAGTCCTACAACAAACATTATTCAATTTATATAACTGTAAGCAGAACTATCAAGGTATAGCTTCAAACCTTTCAAAATATTTCCAAAGAGAAAATCCGCTAACTGCTTAATCTTTTCTGATTCATCAACAAGTGACAAAAGGAAACGAAGAAATAGCACTCCTCTCCACTTCACATAGTCCCTCTAGATAAAAGAAAACTATATTTTAGCAAATGATCATTTTAATGGGGGGTGTTAGATAATTAAAAACAAGGTATGAAGATTAGTCATAAAAGTAAGGGGGAAAAATACCTGCAACAATCTCGAGAGCAATATGAACGTTTGCCTTCTCACAAGTTCACAGGGATCTAAGAGACACCTCGTGATCTTTGTTATGTAACTGATAACTTCAAATAAAAAGAAGTTAGCAAAGAGAATATTTAATTGACAGTGTTCAATTTATGTATTCCGCGTAATGTGAAAATCGGACTTCTACCCCAGCACAATTAATAGTTACACTTTAATGCACTGACTCTTACGAGGCTTACCAATCAACAAGAGCAGTGTACCGAACACAAAAATCTGCCATCATGACCACAATATTATTGCGAAGAGCTGCAGATTCAGTCTTTTCAAGCTCCTGCAAATGTATTCCAAAACAGAATACACTTTGATAAGGAAGTAAGACAACAAATAACAGTCCTTGAGGCATAAACAATCGAAGTCACAGGACCAACCTGTACAAACAGAGGAATATAGTTCTTTGCAAGCTTCCCATCGGCAAGGCAAAGTTTGCCCATGGCCAGCCACCCCTGAATATAAAAAGAAGGAGCTTCTTCTTGTAGAGAGGTTGCAGGGCCAGGTAGTTTATCTAATTTGGGGCCAGAATTCCCGGAAGTGATGATAGTGTGCAATAATGGAACTACAGTGCTTAAATCAGCAGATGGGCAGACAATAACTAAAGACCCAATTGTATAAATCGCTGTAATTGCTTTTGACAATGACTTGCACTTCTGTACAGATTTCTTGCCTTTTCTAGTCCCACTTCTTGGTGGAGTGAAGAAGTCAGTTTCTGTATTTTGCTCTGGATTCTCTGAAATGAAATTTTCTATTATTTCAGAAGCTCTGGACATAACTTGGTGTACCCATTTCAAGACTAATGTTTCTGCCTCCATGGGATTTAAAGCCTTCCGCTTGCACAATGTTCTAAGTGCTTTTACATGAGCATCAACCTACCAGCAAAAGTAGCAATTCATTATAGATCTATAGTAAGTACACTGTTTTTAAATCTATATCTAATATCCTTGGCTATTATTGTTCTATTTTACCTCTATATGTCCCAATTTAACTTGGCAATCTTGATTACTGTGAAGATATGATATCTTTCATCCTTTTATCTTGGTTACCGACTAATATTTTTCGATTAAAACAATTGTTCCATTAACTATCCATAACAAATCTAATTTGATTTGATATATAAGCATACTATTGACTGATGGGCTGATTGCTTGAGAAACTAAGATTATCATAGAAATAATACTTCGACCCAAATAATGCTGTATAAGTGTGCCTTTTTTCTTCAGTATTGGGCATGAAGAGTGTGAACAAGTTAAGCATCAGATGGAGCAAATTTTCGAAGAACTTATTAACTGACATTTACACAGCTTAAAAGACCATATAGAAGAGATAATTTTAAGACGACCTTCAGTCCAGTCCATAAGAAACTGTGATCATAGACAGGTTTGATATCACAATATTTGATGTTCTAAGAAATGATACAACATGACGCAAAAAAGACGGAAAAGCATCAGGAAAAAAGTGGTTTATAAACTTCTGAATCTTGTAGAGCAATTAAAATCATATGCAATGGTAGAACATCACACATTCATGGCATCAAGACAGGCATTCAACAATACCATGTAATGATTACCTCTGTCGAATGCATGTTGAATTCTTCAACCCGTTTGAGTAAGTTATGAGCCAAATCAGCAGCATCTTCAGGAGGCAGCTCCACGGAAACATTAGAGATTGTTTGTAAGAGGAAAACTCGGTCACTAGCCCAGGCAACAGAATTGCATTCTATGCTTTCTTCCTCTTCAAATGCACTTCTCTGTACAAGAGGGCTTTTAAACTCACCTACCACTTCATGTTTGTCAAGAAGCTGCCAATGATGATAAAGAAATTTCCAGTCCACTGCTTTTGGAAGGAATACTGACACCTCTGATAAAAGAAACCAAGCACCCGGTGGGGCGGTCCACTTTTCTATTGGCTTGCGATGGCTCTGCCAGATAGACTCAGATGCCCGGATTATATTCTGAAGTGCAGTAACAATTTTGTGATTCATCCGTTTCTTTTTGCCCAGGTTTGTGCAAATTTTCTTCACCCAAGGGCTCACCTCCCCATTGCAAATTTCTCTCAGGAGATACAAAATTCCTTTGGGAAAAAGCATCTCCAGCTCTTTGTCTAAACCTTTTCCTTTCGTATTTCTTTTAGATGTGGATTCACTATATGAAGAGGTAACAGATGCAGCTCTAGATATCCGGTCCAAAACAAGTTCTTGAAACATGTTCTCACATTCTTCTTGGATGCTAGTTTCATTGTCAGTTATTAGACGAGGAACTGAATGTAGCCACTCAGTTATTACTGTTTCAGCTGAGAATGTTCTGAAAGCCTACATATCGTTAAGGTATATTTCATAAATCATTTATCTGCTATTAGCATAAAGAAACCAAAAAACAGAGCAGAATTTTTCGGGCCCTAGTGATATTCATAACATTCTTAGATTTAGAATGATTTTAGAAATAATTAACATACCAAATTTTCCAAATCATCTCATGCAGAATCTGATATACCCTCAACTAGCTAAGCAACTATCTATAGCTTACGTGATACACCTATCAATTCAACATTTAAAACCATTATTTTAATGAACTAAGTCATTATTCTGCATTACATACTGTTAGAATAGAATAGTCAATATTATTTTATTATAAATAGATTTATTATTTGCTGAGTCAGCATGTAATTAAGTTAACAGAATAGCTTAGTTTGTTAGTTAGAGCTTTTGGTTTTACATTACAGCTGTAAACAGATTCTGTATATATCAGGCTTGGCCTCAATTGAATAAAACAGAGTTCATTTTCACAGATTCAATTCTTCTAACATGGTATCAGTTTGTTAGAACTCTCTCTCTCTCGTAACCGTTTTTTTTCCGCTCGCAAATTGTTTCTGATCGATCTTCTTCTTCTTCTTCTTCTTCTTCTTCTCTTTCTTGATCTTCGATCTGGTTTCAATTGTTTAATCGGTGAATCTTCAATGGCTTCATCATCTTCCGCTTCCTCTGATTCTTCCGCTACGGTTGTTTCCATCGCTGCTTCGTCCTCTGTTCAGGATTAGGATTTCTCCAATCCCTATTTCGTGCATGCGAACGAGAATCCCTCGACGAAGATTGTCACTGCGGTTCTTGATGGCTCGAACTATCATGGCTGGGCTCAGGCCATGACGATGGTGTTCGACATGAAAAACAAGTTAGGGTTCGTTGACGGTACAATTCCCAAACCTCCTGACCTAGATCCAAATTTTGGTCGCTGGAAACGCTGCAATAATCTCATTCGTTCGTGGATCAATCATTCTGTGACGCCGGAAATTGCTGCTAGCGTCATTTGGTTAACTCAGGCTTCCGATGTGTGGAATGCTCTCCGCAACCGTTTCTCGCAAGGTGATTATGTGCGTATTTTGCAATTGCATCATGATCTTTACTCGTTGAAGCAAGGCGATCTCTCTGTTACCAATTATTTTACCAAAATCAAGATTCTTTGGGATGAATTGTGCAACTTCCGCCCTATTCCCTCTTGTGATGCTGCGGCCACTGGTTCCTGCAAGTCTGTTGTTGCTATGCAGAAATATCGCAACATTGACAGTGTTCTGTGTTTCTTACAAGGATTAAATGACTCCTATAATCTGGCTCGTTCTCAGATTCTCATGCTTGAACCTATGCCTAGTTTGGATAAAGTTTTCTCCATCATTGTTCAACAAGAAAGGCATTTGAACATTGGCATACTTCCCAATCCTGTTGTGCTTGCTATTCAGGCTCCTCCTACCTCTTCACAGGGTCATGGTAGAGGTTCTTTCAAGCCTAATTTTTCCAAACAAGGCCATGCTAGGCAGTGCACTCATTGTGGCCGCACCAACCATCTGATTGATCCATGTTTTGCTAAACACGGTTTTCCACCTGGCTGGAAATCTAAGAAGTCAGTTAATCACGTTTCTGCTACTTCTTCTGAGGAACTTGATGAATCAGATCCCTCTAATGCACCTTCTGGACTTAGCAAGGATCAAATTCAGAGTTTGATTGCTCTTCTCCCTAACGTCAAGCCCATCGCCATCAAGCATTAGCTTCGGCTAACTTGGTCGATTCTCACCATATTTCTAGCCAGCCTTCTTCAGGTAATGCACCTTGGCTTTTAGACTCAGGAGCTACTGACCATTTTGCATGTTCTTTGCATTGGTTTTCTTCATATCATCCTATTAAACCTGTCCCTGTTTCATTACCAAATGATAAATCTGCTGTGGCATTGCATAAAGGAACTATCATTCTGACTAAGTCTTTAATACTTCACAATGTGTTGTATGTCGAGCAATTTTCTGTCAATATCATATCCATTGCCAAACTTGCTAAAACACTTGGTTGTCATTTGTTTTCCACAGCCAATTTGTGTTTCTGTGACGAATACATGCGGAAGGCGATTGGTGCGCTAAGGAATTTCAAGGCCTTTACTACTTGATAGTCCCTGAGCATTGCTTTGCTGAGTCAGTTTCTCAGTTGAATTCTGTAAACACTATTTCTAGTAACATTTCTGTTCATGATGTGTGGCATCATAGGTTAGGCCACCCTTCATCATGGTGTTACAAATTTCTTCAAAAATCTCATTGTAATATTCCCACATTCATCAATAAATTATGTGATACTTGTCATTTTTCCAAACAAAAACATTTACCTTTTGCTTCAAGTATTACTGTTATTGAATCCATTTTTGATTTGATACATGTTGATATTTGGGGCCCATATGCCACCCCTTCTATTCAAGGTTACAAATATTTTTTGACCATAGTGGATGAAAAATCTAAATACACTTGGCTTAAACTCATGAAAAGCAAAGCAGAAACTAGGCAGCATCTTCTTGATTTTGTTACTTTCATTGAAACTCAATTTCATAAAGTCATTAAAATCATTAGGAGTGACAATGGTAGTGAGTTTGCCATGCCTTCATTTTATTCTACAAAGGCATCATTCACCAAACCTCTTGTGTTGAGACACCCCAACAAAATGGGGTGGTTGAAAGGAAACACCAACATATTCTCAACATAGCAAGATCTTTAATGTTTCAATCTCATTTACCTCTTTCTTTTTGGTCATTCTCTGTTAGTCATGCTGTCCATCTTATTAATATGTTACCTTCCCCACACCTAGACAATCATTCTCCTCATTTTATCATTCATAACAAAGACCCTGACTTTACTTCTCTTAGAGTTTTTGGGTCACTCTGTTTTGCTTCCACACTTCAAGCCCATAGAACTAAATTTCAACCTAGAGCCAAGAAATGTGTGTATCTTGGTCACTCTTTTGGAACAAAAGGTTTCATTCTTTTTGACTTGCATACCAGGGAAATATTTACTTCTAGGCATGTCATTTTCTATGAAACAATTTTTCCCTATCATAAGGATTCCCCTCCTCCTTCTTCCAATGATTCTGTGTTTAGTGTCCCTCTTCCTGCAGTAACTCTTGCCTCTGAATCGCTTTGGCTCCTTCAGGATGACCCTTGCTTTAGATATGTGCGCATCTTTTTCCAACTCTGCTGCTCAGACTGCTTTTGATTCGGTTTACGAATCGGTTCTGCATTCCTTCATCACGAGGTTTCGGTTTAGGTTCTCCAGTTCGACAAAGAATGCTTCACTCTCCTCGCACCTATTCGGTGTCTACTAGAGTCAAACAAAGACCCAAATACCTTAGTGATTACAAGTGTAATGTCCTTAATTCCATGAGCAAGACAAATGTTTCTTCAGGTAAAAATTATCCTCTTTCGACTTCACTTCCTTTATGCACATTTACGCCTCATACTGCATACCTTCTTTCACTGTCCACCATTCCCGAGCCACGCACATATCACCAGGCTGTGAAACATTCGTGATGGAGGGATGCAATGGATAAAGAAATTTCTGCATTGGAAAGTAACAAAACCTGGATCCTCACTGACTTGCCTCCTGATAAGAAGGCCATTGGTGCAAAATGGGTGTATAAAATTAAAAGAAAGTCAGATGGGAGTATAGAAAGGTATAAAGCTCGATTGGTTGCCAAAGGTTATACGCAACTTGAAGGTGTGGATTATAGTGAGACTTTTTCTCCTGTTGTTAAGCTCACTACTGTTAGATTAGTCCTTGCCTTAGCAGCTGCAAAGCATTGGTTTTTACATCAATTGGATGTAAACAATGCCTTCTTACATGGGGATTTATTAGAAGATGTTTATATGAGAATACCTCCTGGTTTTCATACTCCCAAGACTGGTTAGTTTGCAAGTTGCAAAAATCTCTCTATGGATTGAAGCAAGCTAGTAGGCAATGGAATGCAAAGCTTACTGCTGCCTTATTCTCTTTGGGATTTCATCAATCTGATTCGGATCATTCAATGTTTGTAAAGATTCAGCAGCATTTGATCACTATCCTCCTAGTATATGTAGATGATATTGTTCTCACTGGTAATTGCATTGATGAGATCAATTCAGTGAAGTCATTTCTGGACAAGCAGTTTAAAATAAAAGATTTAGGACCTCTTAAATTTTTTCTGGGCTTGGAAGTTGCTAGATCAAAAGCTGGAATTTCTCTTTCTTAGAGAAAATATGCTCTAGAGCTGTTGGATGATGCTGGTTTGCTAGGATGCAATCCTGTTTCAGTCCCTATGATACCCAATACAAAGCTATCCAGTGATGCAGATTCTCTGTTAGCAGATCCTACAAGTTATAGGAGGCTTATTGGTAGGCTTATCTACCTCACAAACACACGACCGGATCTTTGTTTCGCTGTCCATAAGCTGAGTCAGTACCTTGCAAATCCTCATCAGTCACATTATGATGCAGCCCTCCACATTCTCAAATATGTGAAAGGATGTCCAGGGAAGGGTCTATTTTTTTCTGCTGAAAATAATCTGAAGTTAACAGCTTTCAGCGACTCGGATTGGGCCGCTTGTCCTGACACAAGGAAATCCATTACGGGTTTTTGCGTTTATCTTGGCTCTTCCTTGATATCTTGGAAGTCTAAGAAGCAACCTACCATTTCCAAAAGTTCATCTGAAGCTGAATACAGGGCCCTTGCAAATACTGCATGTGAAATCCAATGGTTCTTTGTATTGGCCGATGATTTGCATCAATCTGCCTCTCTCCCAATTTGCTTATATTGTGACAATCAATCCGCAATTAAAATTGCTCAGAACCCGACGTTTCATGAAAGAACGAAGCACATAGAAATTGATTGCCATCTCATTTGACACAAGGTTCAAAATGGCATCATCCATCTCATGCCTATTCCCTCTAAAGATCAAGTGGCTGACATTCACACTAAAGCTTTGCCTATTTCTATTTTTTCAGCACTTCTCTCCAAGCTGAACATGATTGATATCCATGATCCAGCTTGAGGGGGGTGTTAGAATAGAATAGTCAATATTATTTTATTATAAATAGATTTATTATTTGCTGAGTCAGCATGTAATTAAGTTAACAGAATAGCTTAGTTTGTTAGTTAGAGCTTTTGGTTTTACATTACAGCTGTAAACAAATTCTGTATATATCAAGATTGGCCTCAATTGAATAGAACAGAGTTCATTTTCACAGATTCAATTCTTCTAACACATACTTCATGCAGAAAAAACATAGGAAATTAAGAGCTTATTTAAGTTGAGAAAATGTTTTTTTTTTGTTTTTTTCATTTTTACTTTTAATTATAAAAATAACACCTAATTTAAATCCCTCTCCTCCTTTCCCCTTTCTTGAACCAAACAATGCATATAGAAGTTACTAATTTTTACTATTTTTACTTATTGTCTTGTGTACAAACATTTAAAAACAAAACAAAAAAACCACATAAATGTTTTTGTAACTATTAATAGAAATCCAAATAGATCAAAAATGAAAATAGTAAACGTATTCTCAATCCAAATATGCAATCTTGCATCAGTTTTCATTTCTCCCTCTCTGCTAAATATAATACAGCAATTTAGCAAAAATGTCATGGAAAGTAATGAAAGTACCTCGGAGAGAGCTGCAACCGCGGCTTTGCGCATGCTAACAAGCGGATCCGAGCAACCCATCCCCATTGTCTTGAGCACCACTTCATCAATGGCACCTCCAAGTAGAGCAGTCAAATTAGTAACCAAAACAAGAGCAGCCTTCCTCACAGCCGCCTTCTCATCCACACACCTTCTTCTCAGCATCTCATTGATACCACCCACACCCACAACATCAACATTCCCCTCACCAAACCCCATAAACTCTTTCACAACCTTACTAGCCCTTTCATCACCAGACAGAAACCCCACAACCTGTGCCAGATTCGACAAAGCCCGAGCCCGAATCGCAGCACTCACATCCGAACATCGCTTCACCAATGCCTCCAAACACCACATTCCCCACACCTCCTTCCCTTCTTCAGAATTCACCCCTAACGGATCCTTTAACGACGTTACCAGATTCAAAATAAGATCAACCCCCAAAAGCCTTAGGTTGGGTTTCCCTTGAGCCATCTTCACAACATACTTCACAAACACAATTTGATCCTCCAATGCCATCACCCTAACAACCTCCATGATTGAATCCACAGCCAATGCTCTTGGCTCCGCCTTATCCGGCGCCTTATTCGCCAAATACCTAGGAAAATTAACCAGAGCTTTTTTTACCCCATCGGAATTTCCACCCAGGCTCTTCACAAAACTAATGGCGAAGGTCCTCGCTTGCGATTTCGGCATGAGAACGAGCGAAGTCAGCGATTTCAGCACCTCAGCAGCAGTGTCAGAAGGTTCTCCGTGTTCCGGTTTGAGAACCTCGTTTAAGACTCGCGAGCAGAGGCTAACCAAATTGCTGTAGTGGCTCGTGTTTCCGCATGATTCAAGCGCCATTACAGGAACCTCGGAGATGGTTTGAATTAGGGATTTAAGACTTTCGGGAAAACGATCGAGGTGAATTAAGGACATGACTTTTACGAGCTTCTCCAGTAGAGGAAGCAAAACCCTAACGTCGAGTTGTTGAGTTTGTGAATCTCCCTCGACGTCGTCGTTTTGGGGGTTTTTTTTGGTTTTGGAAGGGCGTTTTCGTTTGCGGGATTGGGAAGAGTGGTGGTGGTGGGAAGAGAGGGAGTGGTTTTTGAAGGAGCGGCGAAGGGAGCGGAGGAAGGAGAGGAAAGAGAGAGGGGTGAAGAGGGTGAAAACGGGGGCGTTTGGGGAGAGGAGGAAGGAGAGGAAGACGTGGGAGGCGAGGAGGGAGTGAGGGGTAGGAGAGGAGTCCATTGCTGTGGCGATGGGAGGAATGAGGTGGGAAGGGGAAACGGCGTCGTAGAGGCGGTCTAGGGGTTCTGAGTCGGAACGTGAGCGGTTGAGGAGGTTTTTGAGATCTGAGAGGGATTGTTCTGAAAGAGGGGTTGGCTCTGTGTTGGGGTTGTCGCGGAGTTCCTCCACCTCCGCGACTATGCGGGATATGGTTTCTTCCATCTCCGTCGTCGATGTCTCCTCTGCGCAGAAGCTTCTCAGTTATTATCACACCATTTTTCGAATTCGCACATTCCCGCCCGATACAACTCGGGATACAGTGCCCCTCTTCCTACTCTGTGTAATGGAACATTTGAACACTTGTTGTGATATAAGAGGATGAGAAATGTTATTTCAATAGTTAAATTATACTTTTTAAATTTTTTCCAAAATTACCCCTTGTAATAAATGAGAGAGAGATAATTAATGGCAAGTTGACAAATATTGTAAATTTGTCTCGTAGTAAATAAGGACAAATATGGAAAAGTATAATTAATGTGGTTGAAAATGAGGATTTGTTTCTTATATTTAGGACCAAGAAAAAGACCACATTTGTTTCTTATAAATAGGACGAGAGGTAGTATTTTGCTAGTTAACGCAATTCACATATGTGATTAATGAAGGGTTAAACTTGGTTAATAGATGTATAAGGTGTTGCAATTACCTTAGTATATTTTATTAATCAAGTTTAACACTTTATTAACCATATGTGTGAACTGCATTAACCAGTAAAATAGTTGTCTATTTTTTTGTTCTAATTTGATGTTCAAATAACACAACTATAAAAGGATGTTCGTCCTCAAAATCATCAACCCACTATTGTAATTGTAAAGTAAGTGGTATCAATTGATTTCCGCAAAAAAAGTAAGTGGTATCAAGGCTAAACTATTTTAGGTTCTATGTTTTGGTTTAGGTTTTCATTTGGTCCTTTTTTGTTTTTTTATCCAAAATGGTCTCTTATCTAGTTATCTTACATGTTATATACCAAAATGGCCTTTTTGTTATTGACACAGTTAATATTAGCCTATGTGGCAATACGATGGAGGGGAAGTTAATGGGGAGGGTGCAGGAAGAAGGGTTTTTGTTTACAGAGGAGGAAGAAGTATGAGATTGAATGAAGGAAAGAAGAAGAAAAAGTGAATTTTGAAATTTGAATTTGATCTTTGGAATATAAACGTGAAGCATAAAGAGAGAAGGAGAATAACGAATTTAAAGTGTCTCATTTATCCTCATAATGGGTTACGTGGCAGAATTTTAGCAATGGGTAATTTAGTATTTTTGCTAGTGGTTCATTCTCTTAAATAAAAAAGGGAAAATGGATACTAGTAGGGTTGAGTGGGTGCGATTATCCTACTTATATCACATGCTTAACGAAATATTTCCATTTTGTAATCAATCTGTTGTTTATCTAGATGAACAAATTTATCTCCTCGTCATTGTTGTGTTGCCTTCTTTTTGTTGGACAAATCATTGTTGTATTGCCTTATCCTTTTATTTTGGTCGGTATGTTGCCTTGTCCATGGGGAGAGTAGTCTAGTAGTTAACTAGTTGTGTTTTTAAATCTTGGGCTCAACTCGTTTCAGTTTTTTTTAGGCATTTGTTATCCCCGCCTCCCCCTTTAATTTTGCCACCTCCCCTCCCCATTTAACTGACAATTTTACCCCGAGTTAAATTAATATACCACGTCACCTTGTTGACGAATTTGCACGCCAACAAGGTGACGATAATGTCTTTTGCAACAACGAGCACCATTGCATGTGTCAACATGTTGACGCAGTATCGCATCAACAAGTTGACGTGAGTTTGTGTCAATTAGCTGACGCGGGTGTGTTAGGTTTGAATTTTACAACTTTTATTTTGTGGTGCAGTTTGATTACTATGGAGGACTCCATATTTCAGTCACAAACAGATAACATTAAATGCGAGATATAAAAATATACATTATAAGTTAAGTTGTAGACACTGTGTCATCCATTAAATACGACAGCGTAATAATATACATCACAAAACGACATAAATAAATAAGTTGTCTTCAATACACGACGAGAGAGATCCTAAAAATAAACTACTGCGTCGATGTAGAGGCTGACCCCCTGTTTCTCTTTCGCTGATATGTGCGCGTAGTGGGAAAGGCTAATCTAGCCAGATCCTGCATCAGGTACCAACCAGGTGTAGCAGGCTCTACCAAACGCTCCTGTATCATCAGGTTCGCGATCCAACGGACTCTCTCCCATCTCACTTCCTACATACAATAAAAACAAATAAATTTAGTAACTAAAAATATTATTCTAGCAAAGAAAACAAACATGCACTTCATACAAACTTACATCAGTAGCTGGTGCTGGAGCTGGTGATGGACCATCTGGTACATTTGCTGGGTAGATGTATGGGTGAGAGATCCTACAGAACCACTCCATGTACCCAAGCTCCACCGCTGGCAGGTGAGGCACCACCTGAGGACCAAGCTGGACCAGGTGCTGATCAAATGCAAACCACATACCATCCATCTCAGCTGGAGCGATAAGCTACTCTCGGATATCACACCGAGTCCCCAGAATGCGCTATACGTGTCCAAACTGCCGCAAGACCCTATCTGGTAAGTATGGGACCATCGTAGGACCAAACCGGATGAATCCCCTATACAATGCTATTGGCTCCCACGCACTCTCAACTCTATGCTCCGCGTACGGGTCCCATGTAACATCGCCATCTGTCAGCCTGTCCAACACATGGCGGTATGGCTCTACCAGACCGACACCCCTAATCAATCTCCACCGGCTAGCTCGGGGCGCCTCCTCGACGTAAATAGGATCTCGCTCCATAGGTCTGAATGCGGCACCCTGGAAGTGCTCATATATCCATGCATATAAGGAAAATATTAACTCATGTAGTTTTGAATTAAATATTAAATTTTAAATATTCAAAATTTGTAAAACATAAAAATTTGTACCTATAATAGCGTCGCATAACCTTCCAGCTGCCCCGTCTTCGCCCTGCTAACCTCCTAGAGTTGGTCATACATATATACAAGGGCCATGACACTCCATGCATAGTTGTAGACCGAACTGAGGTCCCTGAACATGTCCAGGTAGGCCACCCGCATCAGGGACTGGCTTTTACTGGCAAAAATGGTGCTGCCAACTAGGTGTAGCAGAAAAGCCCTAGCTGCTATGTCCCATTGCTGTGCCCTGTAGCACCTAGGGTATACCTCAGATCAAAGCCACATGAGGCTGCACAACGGTCCCTTATCTGTCTACTCCTGTGCTTCATCCATGGGCACGCCCAACAAGGTGTGCAACTAGTGAGCCGCTTTCGCCTTGTCCAAGGTCGGCATGGTGAAAAACGTCCCCCTCACTGGAATATGCAGAAGCTGAAAGACATCATCCAAGGTGATCGTCATCTCCCCAATTGGCAAGTGGAAGCTAGAGGTGTCTGGCTGCCATCTTTCTGTAAATGCACTAAGCAACGCTTTGTCTACAGTCTTATAGCTAATGCCAAAGTGGCATTAGTTTAGACTCGTCCACAACACCCTTAATCTCTTTTATAGCCACTAGCTTTACCACGGTTTTGCTGTGGTTTATGATCTTCAGCTCGTCGCGATCCTAGAATCAAGAAACACACGTGTCAATTGCATTCAAATATCAAATGAAACCAACGTAATAATAACTTGAACTGTTACTTACCTCGCCGGTCCACAAGTCTGTGGCAACGTGATCGCCATACGAGATTATGACTGATGTGTCCTTTGGACTTCCTGGGAACGAATCAGGAACAACATCGTCGGCCTCCTGCTGATGAGGGGCAGCCTCGACCACCTGCTCGTGAGGGGCAGCCTCAGGCATAGGCACATGAGGGGCAGCCTCATGCATAGGCACAACATCGTGAGGGGCAGGGACAACCTCATGCACAGGCACATCATCGTGAGGGGCAGGGGCGGCCTCCTCCTGATGTTGGCGCTGGCGTTGGAGCTCCTTGCGTGCCGATGCAGTCGGTCTTCGACGAGTACCGTCTTGTTGAACGTTAGTGCCTGCCATATCTGTATACAATGAAGTCGTCAGACACAAGCAATTAAACAGTCTCGTAAAGCAAATTATGCAGCAGCATTTGTAACAATTTGATGTTTTGAACATGCGTGTCACCTTATTGACGCACGAACGCATCACCTTGTTGACGTACGAACGCGTCAACAAGTTGACGCATGAGTTAATTTGAAATCTGAAAATTTTACTTCTTGCGTCAACAAGTTGACGCGGTTCAGTAAAATTTTTAGATTTCAAATTAACTAATGCGTCAACAAGGTGACACACAGTTCAAATTTACAGAAAAAAATTAAGCGCGACTGATTACCTTCTCCGATGACGAGCACTCGTGCATTCTTGAGGGACGCGATGGTTGAGGGAGAGATGGAAGGGAGGGAGATTACAGGACGGAGGTGAGGGAAGGGAGAGGGAGAGGTGCGTGAAAGAGGGGAGGTGAGGAAGTGAGGGATAGAAACAGGGGAGGGGAGGCAGCAGGAGGGAGGTCAGAGAGGCGGAGAGATGCGTGCAAGAGGGGAGGGGAGAAACTGAGATGGTGATTGAAAGAGGGGAGGCGAGGCGGCGGCAGCAGAAGGGAGGTGAGGGAGGCGAGGAACTGAGTTGAGAGAAAGAGGGAAGATAGTAATAGTGTTTGAATTAGTAGGAATAAAATTGACTTTTCAATAGAGAGAAGAGGTGACAAAATTAAATAGGGGAGATTGGGATAAGAAAACCCTTTTTATGGGCAAAATAACGGACCCAAAGTTATCCACCTTCAAAAGTGGAGCAAAGGGTCCAGCCCAGATGGGTAATCGGAAAGTAAAGTGTGAAAAAAGAGAATATTAATATTACTAGCGGCACGACGTGCACGTCTTTCCGCATTTGCAAAATGTGATAGTCCTCTCCTTCTGGCTTCGTTAAAAGTTGAAATTGAAACAACCCACCCAAAAAAAAAATAGATGAGACATTTTTTCCTTTTGTAAATTCAAAACCACTCTATGCAGTTTTTTTTCCAGTAACCGTATAATATTGGACGGGAGTTATGTGTAAAACTGGGGAAAAAGATTAACCGACTCTTTGTTGTGGTTTGAGAGTGGTTAATATAAAGAGTATTTTTGGGAAGAAAAAGTCCACACCAAAATTTTTGTATCCTCTTTATTATATGTTATAGATGTTATTGATTAAAAAAAGGAATAAAAAGAAAAGTAGGACTAGTCGGATATTTCACCAAAAGTTCAGGGTTGCGAAGGTAATTTCAAAGGGCAGAAAACCCTGGATTATAAATAAGACTCGCACACAGGTTTTTTCAAAGCCTCTTCGCCCTCTGGTCGCTCCGTACCTGTTTCCCCGCACGAAGAGAAGGAGCGATCCGAGAGAAACTCTGTAATCATGTTGGTTTACCAAGACCTCCTTACAGGTAACTATCAACTCAACTTCTTCTTACTTCTCTGATCTCATCGTCGATCTACTGCTTCAATATTTATTTATTTTTCTAAATTTTCCCCCTTTTCTCTGTCTCTCTCCGCTTCTTCTCTCATCGATCTATTTGAATTGCGCATCCGATTATGACTGTCACGTATTGAACTCTTGATATTATTATTATTATTATTATTATTATTATTATTTTTGGATCTGGCACTTTATTATTTTGTTTTAATTTTTAATTTTATAGTTTATGGCTACGATATATATGTTGTTGCACTAACATGCATATCTGATTATTTGATCTGGTTAATAATAGCTAGATTTACAGAACCTTTGTGAGGATTTTTTTTTTTCTATTTGTCATTGTTTTAACTAAATAATCTCTATCCACTGTTTTTCATGCTCAATAATTTTTTATTTTCAATGCAAGAACTAAATAATCTCTATCCACTGTTGATTATTGTTTCACCTATTTTGTTTTATTTGATTCTATCTGAAGTAATATAAAAAAATAATAATTTGGAAGAGGTTGGGGGAACCTTTCTAATAATGGGAAAGTGAATAGGTCAATGATAGTGAGTGTTGCAATTTTATACGGTTCTGTATGGGCTTAAGTCAACTGAAACAGGGGGGTAATTCAACGCTTATGTTCAAAAGGTGGTTTTTATAAATTCGTTAGCCAACATATAATTTCGGTTATAATTTTGTTGGTTCAGCTAGGTTAATTGTTTGCTTGATGTTTTTTATGTATGATATATAAAAATGTAATTTTTGAAATAGTTTTGTGCCATTTTTTGATCCTTTTATTATGTATCTATTTTTTTTTGTATTGTTACTGTTTGTCTTTTTAATACATTGGCATGCTTTTGTTAAAAGTATGTAATAGTTGAATGCATGGAGTAACATTGGCCGTATTTGTACTACATTTTGTAGGTGATGAGCTTCTCTCGGACTCTTTTCCATACAAGGAAATTGAGAATGGAATCTTGTGGGAAGTTGAGGGGAAGGTTAGTTGAATGCTCTGCATTTATCTAGATCTTCGTGTGCGTTTTTTATCTAAACACTTTTTTTGTAGTAGTTTGGTTATACGTGGATGATAAGCTATAAACTATTTCCTTTTGGTATGCAGTGGGTTGTTAAAGGAGCTGTTGATGTAGACATTGGTGCAAATCCTTCTGCTGAAGGTGGAGAGGAGGAGGGTGTTGATGACCAAGCTGTTAAGGTTGTTGACATTGTTGACACATTCAGACTGCAGGTTAGTGCAACCATAAACCTCTTTATATCCTTCGAGGATACATTGTTTAATTCATTTTTCTGGGCTCAACTTGATTTAATAGGATAATTATTTTGTTATTTAACTTTTACAGGAACAACCAGCTTTTGACAAAAAGCAGTTTCTTTCCTTCGTAAAGAGGTATATCAAGTTGTTGACACCCAAACTTGATGAGGAGAAACAAGAGCTGTTTAAAAAGCACATTGAGGGAGCAACCAAATATCTGCTCGCCAAGCTCAAGGACCTTCAGTTGTAAGTGCCACCTCTATTTTACACATTCAAGAAGTATTCATTGTTTTCTATATTTAGTTACTCCATTTGTTTCAAAATTATAGTCATTTTCATGGTTTTGGTATTGTTGCATTGAAAAAAATAAAATAAGAAGACGACCCTTTTAAGCTCCGTACTTGTCTTTTGGTGTTTCTGCAGAGTGAAATGAGAGTAATATATAGTTAAATGAACATATTTTTTTTGAAATTAACTTAATTAAGAACATTTAATGACTTTCTTAATCCTTGTGTAAAACCTTCAAACACAACCATTTGGAAAAGGGGAAGTATCTATATTTTGTTTAAGTGCTTAATGAAAACAATGCACTGAGTGGAAATCTTGTGCAGCTTTGTTGGGGAGAGCATGCATGATGATGGTAGCTTGGTCTTTGCCTACTACAAGGATGGTGCTGCTGATCCAACTTTTCTGTATTTGGCGTATGCTTTGAAGGAGATTAAGTGCTAAGTGACGCACTGCAGTAGCTTATCTACCTGAGTTATCTTGTTTTTGTTCTACATTGTGTACTGAGTTACCTGAGACTATGACCTGGTATTTTTATTTAATGACGTGACGGTTTTGTTCTACATTGTGTACTAAGTTACTTCTGCGACCGGTCGGTTGGCCCAGCACGGTACAGTTATTAATCATCATTCTCATTTAATTTAATTATGACGGATTAGAATTCATAGATATATGATTCTTCTCGTGCTACAAAGGCTTGTCAAGTTGTCTCTTTCAAAGACTTGTTGGGTTTGTGTACTGGAATATAGTTTAGTTTGTCCTGAAGACTTCATATCGACAACAATTTGACACGCCCTCAGAATTCAACATGCTTTTAAAATGATTAAATGAATCCAGTCCAGACTTTTAATTTAGAGAAAACTAACTCTTACAAATTTCAAACTTGTGGAAGAAAGATTTGACTAGAACACAGTAATATGGGGAAACGGATTCCATGCAGTAAATGTATGATGCAGCAATCCTCTGCCAATCGATTTCAATCAATGACAAATTATTCTGCCAATCGATTTCAATCAATGACAAATTATTTAAAGCTGGTTTAAAACATGTGTAATGTGAGCTGTTTGTTCTCTATTTAATGGCCGAGATTAATTACTCCGTAATAACTGCTTAATGTCGTTACTGCTTGTGTTCTCAGACTATGGTTATGGTTACAAAACTTACAACGTGCTACTTATCCGTGTTGGGCAGTGTTTTTTTTGGGTGGTAAACAACTCATGCATTAGAAGAATTAGGGCTACAATTTGAATTGAGTAAACTGTCTTCGGGCATTCCCCTTCCACAGTTTGGAGGTAAATCTAGAGACTAAGCCTACAAAGCCATGAGTGCCATTACACATAGATAGTACATAATCCAAATGGGCATAAACCAAGTAAATAACTATATCCTAACTGTTGGTCTTTGTTCTCTTTAGGCACATTTCAATTATAGGTGGTCTCTGGCTTGTTTAGTTTAATCCTTTGTTTGAAAACCATTGATAGTTTGAGGGGATACTGAAATTGGGGTCTGTCTCATAATGACCTATACACACTATGTTAATCCAAAAAGCTTAGTTCTTTAAAGGCATTCCATCGAGCACTACATGTGCAGTCTTGACCCCCTAACCTTAAGTACAGCCTGCGCAAAAAGGAGCCATCAGAGGCACCATCAATAATAGTACTACCAAATATTAAAAAGTTACCTTCGTTTGGCGGCTTTTGTGGAGGGTGAGTGGGACCCAAATCAGACGGTGGAGGAGCAACTGCAGGATTCACTGGGCTGGAGCTCCTCAGACTTTCAGAATCACCTGTTCCTGTCAACGATTTCACACTGGATAACAACGGAGGTTCGCTCCACTAGATAAGGAAGTGTGGCGGATATGGGAGGACGCAGCAGGGGCACCACTTGATTGTGGAAGTTACGAGGAGATGTCGACAGATTTGTAACAGTAGGTACAACTCTCCAAAGAAAGAACTAACCGCCATTAGGCGACTGAGATTCAACTGAGGGGTTGGTGGAGGTGGTGTGAATGGGGACCAGAGTGGGTGATGGCTGGGAACATTGATGACAGGTGGGAAAAAGGTCGCAGTGGTTGATGGTAGAGGCACAAGGCGGAGAAGTGATGGGGAAGAGGTGTGCTAGTATGTTGGAGACGATCTCACATCGGTTGCGAGGGAGGAGGGGAAAACACCTGTCATCGAAGCCCAATTGATATGGGAGCAAGCCTCCACAGAGGGAGGAGAAAGACGTGAAGCGACACATAAAGGGAAGGAACCCTAGGAGAGCCCTACGGCTCATAAGGGGAAGATGGTTAAAGAGAAGGCAAGGCCTCTCTCTAACCCTAACTCAGGGGTTATGTTAGGCAGTGTTATTGTCGTGCTAGCTTAAAATTTGAATGTTAAATATGTTTTTAGTCCCTATAAAATTTCCAAAATCTATGTTTAGTCTCTACAAAAATTTTCTTCGAAGTTTGGTCCTCTACTTATTTGCCGTTTGCAACTTTAGTCCTACTGTTAAAATGTTGATGATTTGGCAAACATAATTTTAGCTGAACCTTGCCATATGGGTGTTTCAATTGATGTGCGTCCATGTGGCAAGTGAGTCTGCAAAAATAATATTTTTGATGCCTACATGTGTCACTTTAAATATATTTTTTATCCCTATAAAATTTTGAAATTTTTGTTTTAGTCCCTGTAAAATTTAAAATTTGATTTTAGTCCCCTAGAAATTTAAATTTTGATTTTGGTCCTTAATTAATTTTTTACACATGAAAGTGTAAACATTTTTATATACTTGTTGGAGTGAAGGAAATTTTCATGATGCACACTAAAAACTATTGTTTAAGTAGTAGTGTAGTACCAATTTTGCCACGTATCCATAATAATTTAGGTAACATTTGATTTAACATTTAATATACTTCCCAGTGCTGTTAACGTTGAATTTTCACAGCAAATAGATTCCGATTGATCAATTTGGGACTCAAATTAAGTCCTAAAATGACGGCTCAAGTTGACAAGCTTAAAATGTCCAAAAATAGTAATCCATTGCAAAACAAACTTATTCGAAATGCAAACACTCAAAATTCGAGTCTTTGAAGAAATTCCAATAACACAACGACAAAAACATGATTTAGTTGAGTTTATGAAAAACACAATCAAACACACGTAAAATGGTTTTTTTTTTTGACAATAACACACATAAAGTGGTTAAGAATGAAAGAACAAAGTTCAATGCATGCACTAATAAAGAGAAAATATAAAGTACAGTAAAAGTAAAAGAGAAATTACAAAGTTAGAAGGTAAATAATAAAGAGCTAAGGAAAAAGAAATCACTATACTATTCAAATTGCAATAAAATATGGCAGAACACGTACATTGCTTTTCCAAAATAACCTATTATCATTTGTCATCGAATGTGTTGGAGGTGTGTGAGTAATTACAAGTGTAAGAATTTTGATCATAAATACATCATTCTACATGGTGTTTATAAACAAAGAAAAAGTAACTCTTATTTTTTATTTTATTTTTTTGATAATAAGGAAAAGTAACTCCTGATGTCTATGTGTTTGTCACGTAACAGAACAATATACTATTGTTTCTTTATTTCTTACAAGACATAAAACCACTAGCAATTGATTGGAATCGTTGTTCCTTCATAATTGGTATTTTAACTAAGTCTTTCAACTGCATGTAATTATTTCCAAAATTCGAATATAATGTCAAACTTCTTCAAAATTAAGATTTAAACCTCATGAGTCATGCCTTGACTTTAATACCTCTTTTGGCATTTCTTTGAAAATCTTGAAAGCTGTGATATTAAGCTTCTTGAGATTCTTCATTCGATATAAATGCAATGCAATGGTCCAGAATTTGGGTTGTGCATGGTTTGTGAAAGATTGATGGGGACGCAAGGATGCTCTAGTTTGGGAATGGGAGAGACTTTCGTTCAATATGCCCTTGAATCTGTTGTATTTCTATTTTGAAACACAGAGCACACATGGTCATGGATATGCAGGTCAAAGATAAGGTATCCACACTCTACTTTGTTTATTTGTTGTATATAATCTTCGAGGTCAAAGATGATATTAATTATTTTTGACATTGCCATATTCAAACTCAATCAAGCCTGAGTGACTTCAAATTCATAGTAGGAGTGTCTAAACACATACCCCCGTCTCATTTTATTTGTCGTTTAAGGTTATACACATTTTTTAAGAAAATAATTGATTATACTAATTTCTATAGTAAAATAATCTCCCTTGACTAAAATACCCTTATTAATTGGAGTGGTTAGTAGTAGTGAAGTGGTAGTTAAGTAGGAGAACTAATTAATATTAGTTAGTTGAAATACAAATGAATAAGGGTATTATGGGAAATCAAGTAATTAATACTTTTTGATATTTGAGAGTGACAAATAATTTGAGACAAATAAATATTTTAAACAGGACAAACAATATGAGACAGAGGGAGTAGATATAAAGATGGCTATGGTTAGGGTGGGACAATGTATTATGCGGTCTACGATGGACCGATGCTTGAAAATAGATCAAAACACCAACGACGACAGATGTCTCCTCTTGTATGTAGAAGCTCACAATCCTCCACATTCACACGACTAAGATTGTGACCCAATCTGTGTCGATTCGGCAAAAAAAAAAAACATGTGAGTGCCTCAAAACTCAACATATTCGTTTTTCTTTATTTTTTGTCGAACCGGCACCAATTGGGTCATCGTCTCAGTCGTATAGACGTGGAGAACCGTGAGCTTCTACATACAGGAGGCGACGATGGTCATTGTTGAAATTTCGAACTATTTTCAAGTATCGGTCCCCTATAAACCACATAATTTATTGTCCATCCTAGAAATTGCCTATAAAGAGAGAGGGGAAAGACGGATTCGTTAGAATCAAAATTGCTATTAATAAATTGAAGCAAGATTGGATGATTCATATTCTAAATTTGTGTTTTAAATTTAATTTACTAGTATCAGAAAAGTATGAAACTACTCGAAATTCATCAAATTATTCTGATTTACTAATTATGGTGACTGTGTTATTTTTCAAGAGTACAATGAATGTAAAAGATAGTACTAGTACTTTGTCTGTCGTCTCTTGGGTTTGGTACAGCTAACATGGTTACAAGACAAAACCACGTGAGATTAACAGGAGCGGATGCGTAGCGCCATGTTACCAACTTCGATCGTCGAAAATGCAGTGTTGGTGTTGGATGTAATGTATGTATAGATGGGACCATCAAATTTGTTCGAAAGCATCAAAATAGGGATGTCTTTAATTCAAATTTATGTTCCTACTTAATCGTTGGATCTTAATCCTCTCTTCCTTTAGGCTATGTTTGGTATGTAAGAAAGTGGAAGGAAAGAAAATGGGGAGAAAGAAAGTTAATTGGTTAAAGTGTAAAATTGATGATGTGTTATATTATTATTGGTCTGTCACATTTATCAATGCATCTTTTTCATACTTTACCAAAAATTTTCCTTCTCTTCTATTTTCTTTCCTCTCTCCCAAACATGCCGTTAAGCAAAAGCAAATGACTTTTGTTAAAAAGAAGTGAACTGCAAGGGATGGCAACAGAGTAGGCATAATTGAAGAGGATTCCTTTTTTTTTCCCCCCCTTGAAAAAATAATAAAGAAATGGTTGGCCCCCCTTTGAAATTCTTCTGCGTCATTCCCCCTCATTCGTATAGTCCACGAAGTACCCAAAGATTCCCCCTTTTTTTTGTCCTTTATTTATTTCTTTGTGAATAAAAGAATTATTAACAATATATTATTTATTTTGAAATAAAATTGTAATGGGACGCTTCGGTGTGGACATTGAATAACAGCTTCAACGGCTAAGTGGATCAACAAAATAAAATGTAGGGGATATCTATAACTATATATAAAGGGGATATCTTTTTTTGGTGTAGATTTTTTTCTTCTAATTTTACCTTTCATTTCTCTTTATTTATGCTTATCCATAAATTAACTTCTCCCTATTTTTGTGTATATCAACCGTTTTTAACTTATGCACTTCTTCTCCCTGATAGCGGTTAACATATACACACGTAAATTCATAGTGAAATCAAATATCTTAAATCAATTTCTAAAAAGTAAATCCAAATCCAAATTCTTTTTATTAAAAGAAAGTAACGTATATGTGTACATATCAATAGACGTTAAATACTGTTAATTAATAATAATATGTCATTTTTAAAATTAGTGTAATAAAATACAAGAAATACTTAATCAAACTTCTTAAAACCAACATTAAACAATAAAATGCGATAAAATATTTCATACTGTAGCGTAATAAAAATGCGAAAAGACGGGCACGGTAGTGCCCGTCTTGCCGCTAGTATAAGATAACAATACTATGGTGAGAATGGTTAGCAGTTCCGCTTCGGAACCACTACTTATGAGAAAATTTCCATAGCAGTTTGCTTTTGAAACCACTAGTCTATGGAATAAATATCTGTTGTCCTAAAAAGTGGTGTCTTTCTGTCTCTCACCAATCAAATGCTTGTGATATGCATATGTGTTAATAAGTTACAATTTTATTTTATTACGTGACAAATTGTAATTGATCGGGGACAGAAAATGTGACAGGAAAGTGAGACAAGAGATTTTCATCTTAGTCTATGTGGCACTGGGTAATGTATCGTAATGATTCTAAATAAGGAAATGCTAACCAAAATATTTTTTTAAAAAAACAATTCACTATAATTTACCAAATCAATCTTTTATACACTGCTTGTACAAATAAATGTTTGAAGAAAGATTTATTTGTTTAAGCACATGGTATACACCATGCACGAAGCTATGTACAGTCTTACAAGGGCTTGACCCCTGATGATTTGCTTAAATATAGATTAATAATGATATTTGTTACTTAGGTGTGGACTAATAATAACGACATTTGTTATTTAGGTGTGGATTAATAGCCCAGTCAAGATATAATACTCTGCATTGCTGCTATTCTATCAGCAAACCAAGAAAATTTGAACCAAGAGTCGTAAAAAACCAAGCTAAGCGAGAGATAATTTAAGGAATTTTTTTTATATCTTTTCCTTCATCATTGGAACAAAAGAGAAGTAAAAGGAAATAGCCCCTCCTAACTCGAGCGCTTGGCTCTGCCCCTGGTATACACTATATTTGCATTTTATGTTTGTGAAGATTTGCAAGATCTGCATCTGGATCTAAATTTTACTAAACTTCATATACTGAACCCATGAGTTTCTCACGAGTTAAGCAAAAGACTTAAACCATCTAGTGATAGCCAGCAATAGTATTCCAAGAGTGACCATTGTTGGAAGAAACAAGGGTCAAATTAGAAGATATCAAGGAGAATCGAAGACTTTTTTCGCTTGACATTAATTCAAGTCTTCTAATGTGAATCCCGATGCTTCCAACAAAGGTTGGTCTTAGAACAACGTCGCTAAACAACACTATCACTAGATAGCTCAAGTCATTTACCAGCCTCAAGAGAAATTAAATGATTTCAGAATATTGAATCTAATAAAATTTACCTACGCAGAACTTGCAAATCTTGGAAAACATGCTACACCAACAGTCTACGCCATGTGCCAGTACAAATAAATATCTTTGTAAACAATTATATTATTTGTACAAACACGTGACATACAACTTAATCAGATAAATTGTAATCAACTATTTAAATATACATTGTACAGTCATCGGGCGTATATACACACAAGTGAAGAAAAGTGACTTGACCAATAGAGATACTATTGGAGAAATTAGGAAAAAGATGCAAAAATATTTAGTTCAATAGTAATGCTTGCAACAATTTTCATCAAAGGCCAGCCAAATAGAGAACCTTTCGACGTATAATTGAAGAGCATAGTGCTTTGCAATATCATTTATCACATCGTTGCATGAGCCCCTGACAAATTTGAAGTGTGTTTCGCCGTCTTCTTCAAGTCTTCCAAATCTCTTCTAGAAATATGTTATTGTTATGGGCCGACCTCCAAGCTGAGCTCATAACTGGGCCACCGATCTGTACCTTACTGCATCCGGGTTATTCCGAGCTCGTCCCATCATAGTCCGAGCTGTAATGGGCCGAGCCCATTAACTAAAGCCCTACAAAGGGAAAAGACCGAGCTGACCAAGACCGAGCTGACCGAGCTGGTCCCGAACCTTCTAGAAGCGGCATGCCATGAGGATAAGATAACACTTGAAGCTATTGGGGGCTCCGAGTATTGAGGAGTACAAAACCGGTACGAGATATTAGGAGGGATAAGCTCATCCTAATGACTTGCTGAAGAAGAGACCTAAACGCTCAAGAGGGATCAGACTCAGCTATATAAAGGGGCCTTAGCCCCCCAGGTCATTCATACTCTGAACAACACTTAAACACTTACTGGTGCTCACATTCTCTCCCTCCTAAAGCTCTATCTAACTTAGGCTATCGGAGTGCCTTTTGCAGGTACACCCTCTGTCGTTCCAGAGGAGGAAGGACACTGCGCCAGAAGGAGGAGAGCTCTACCAATTCGTGCATCAACGTTGGCGCCCACCGTGGGGCCCAGTAAAACTAGCCTGGGCCTCAAGGACACCACCGAGCAGGATGGTACGCACAAGGAGCACGACGAATAACAGATCGCCACTACCAAGCCACAACACAGTCAGTCAAAGCGCGCGCCCACCTCCAGACTTTGTCTTGGAGCTCCTCAGGGCGGAGAATGAGGAGCTAAAACGTCGGATCAATGAAGTCCTCAATCGTGAGAAGAAAGTTGGCCACGAGACACCCTCCAAGACACGTCAGGATACCAAAAAAGACGACGACAGAGACTCGTCCAGAATAGATCGATCGAGCAGGACAGAAAGCCCCAAGCGCAGACACGCTCGCCACCACAAAGATCGACCATCGGAGATTGGGCTAACCCTGCTCCCTTTCAGCGAGGAGATCATGTCCAATCCAGTCCCCAAACACTTCCAAATTCCCAACATGGATGCTTATGAAGGTAAAACCGATCCAGAAGAACACCTCACCTCCTTCAATGCTCGGATGCTGCTGGTCGAAGCCTCTGAAGGCTTAAAGTGCAGAACTTTCCCGTGCACCTTGAAGAGATCCGCCATGATGTAGTTCTCTAACCTCCCACAGCACTCGATACATTCCTTCAGCCAGCTCGTCGAGCAGTTCGTAGCTAGATTCACGATAAGTCGAGCATTCGGAAAGAACTCCACATGCCTGGTCGGGTTCAAGCAGAGATCAGACGAGACCCTCAAGTCATTCATAGAGCGTTTCAACAATGAAACAGCTCAAGTCAGGAACCTCAGCACCGAGGTGACGCTCCACGCCATAGTGTCAGCGTTAAAGCCCGAACCTTTCTCCGACTCCCTTGCCCGACGCCTTGCCGAGTCCCTGGACGAGCTGAGACGCCGAGCCGTGGGGTATATCAACATGGAAGAAGTGGCTGCTGCTAAGAAAGAATCCCAAGGTCGACAGGATAAGGGGAGAGAATCGACCAAAGATCGAACGAACAAGAGGAACGATTGCCGAGGGCAACAAGAATACGGAGGGAGATTCACCCCCTTGACGGTGGGGAGAGAGTGAGTGTTCAAGGAAGCCTATGCGGGTAACCTCATCACTCTACCTCCTCGAAGAGACTCCCCACCTGATGCAAATCGCCAAAGGTACTGCGAATACCACCGTGTCAATGGGCACACTACCAACGAGTGCCAAACACTCAAGGTAAAAATCGAAAAGCTCATTCAAGCCGGGCACCTGACAAGGTACATGGATAAAGGGGCCAAAGCCACCCCTAAGGAGAACGAAAGAGGTCGGAGACGATCACGCTCGCCCGAGCGTAAGCGCGAGAGATCACCAGCTCGGGATAGGAGAGATCGACATTCGCCTGCCCGACCACAAAGGCAGGCACCAGCTGGAGGGACCCTTTCACTTAACCTAATTGCAGGAGGATTTGCAGGTGGAGGCGAGTCGAGCAGCAGCCGAAGACAACACTTGCGATCGGTCAAGACTTTGAACTCAGTAACTTCTCCTCCCGCAGTTCTGTCGAACATCACCTTTTCAAAAAAAGACTACCAAGGGATAGATCGCCACCAGGACGCCCCATGGTGGTCACCGTCCACCTCGCCGGATTCAACATTCGGAGGGTGCTCATCGACCAAGGTAGCTCGGCATATGTCATTTACAAGGAAGCATTCGACCGACTCAAGCTACCCAACTCGGTCATCAGATCGTAGCGAGGTACGTTGGTTGGTTTTTCAGGTGCTAAAGCTCGGGTCACAGGGTACTTTGATGCCCTACTCACCTTCAAAGCAGACGTGGGAGTCAAGACAATTGAAGCTCATCTGCTAGTGGTGGAAGCCGACTCGGCTGTCGACACAGCATACAACATGATACTTGGGAGACTTGTTATCAACAGCATAGGGGCCATTTTCTCTACCCCTCATTTGGCAATGAAGTTCCCCCTGTCAGATGGACAAATAGCCACTATAAATGCTGACCAGCAAGAAGCCAAGTAGTGCTATGTCAACAACCTTAGTGACCACAGGAGGTGAGATCGTGGAGACAGCAGCTGTATGATTGAGCTCGACCCAAGGGGCGAGAGTGATTTTCGACCAGTACCAGTAGACGATGTCAAGACTGTCGAGGTCCAAGGACCAACGAAGACCATTAGAATTGGAACACAACTAGCCTGGGGGGATGAACAGTCTCTAATGAAGGTTCTGCTCACCAATACGAATCTCTTTGCATAGAGCCCAGAAGACATGCCTGGGATAGACCTGAAGGTAGCCTGCCACAAGCTAGCCATTGAGCCCGGAGCTCGCCCTATAGCCCAACGCAAGAGGAAGATAGCTGGAGAGAAGAAATAGGCAGTCCGAGAAGAAACCTCAAAACTCCTAAAAGCAGGATTCATCAAGGAGATCAAGTACCCCACATGGCTTTCCAACGTGGTGTTAGTGAAGAAGAGCAATGGCAAATCGAGAATGTGCACCTACTTCACCGACCTGAACAAGGTCTGCCCGAAGGACCCCTATCCTCTACCAAGCATTGACTCCTTGATCGATGGCACATCAGGATACCAAGTACTCAGCTTCATGGATGCCTACTCAGGGTACAACCAGATCAGGATGCACTCATTCGACGCCCCAAAGACCGCTTTCATGACAGAGACCTCAAACTATTACAATATCACCATGCCCTTTGGGTTGAAGAATGCAGGCTCTACTTACCAAAGGATGATGGATCAAGTCTTCTCTGACCAGCTCCGTAAGACTATCGAGGTATACATAAACGACATGGTGGTCAAAACCCTCAAGTTTGACACACACCACAGAGACCTTCAAGATGCATTCGACGTCATGAGGAAATACAACATCAGGCTAAACCCCGAGAAGTGTTCCTTGGGGTGCTCGGAGGAAAGTTCTTAGGTTTCATGATCACCCATAGAGGGATTGAAGCCAACCCTGACAAATGTCGAGCTGTGTTGGACATGCGTAGTCCGAGCTCTATCAAAGAAGCGCAACGACTAGCTGGTCAGATAGTAGCCCTCTCCAGGTTTGTAACCCGCTCGGCTGATAGATCACTTCCCTTTTATCAGGTATTAAAGAACCCAGCTCAGTTTGAATGGACCGACGAATGCGAAGCAGCCTTTCAAAAGCTCAAGGAATTCCTTGCATCACCTCCAGTTCTAACTCGCCCCACCAAAGGAGCCGCCCTGCTCCTCTACCTGGCTGCCACCGACAGCTCAATCAGCTCAGCAATGATTGAAGAAAGAGGCTCCGAGCAATAGCCTGTGTACTTTGTAAGCAAAGTCCTTCATGGAGCAGAACTCAGATACCAAAAGGTCGAAAAATTGGCCCTCGCAATAGTAGTCTCTGCCAAAAGACTAAGACACTATTTCCAAGCTCATCCTATGGTAGTCAAAACCGACTACCCCATCAAACGAATCCTACAGAAACCCGAGCTCTCTGGTCGGATGGTAGTATGGTCGGTCGAGCTCTCAGAGTTTCAAATCAGGTATAAGTCTAGAAGACCCATTAAATCCCAAGTTTTAGCTTACTTTATTGCAGAACTAACCCCGACCCCTGAGGTCGAGTACTGGATGCTTTACGTGGATGGATCCTCCAATTCCAAAGGTAGCGGGGCAGGAATCATTGTAGAAAGCCCTGCTGGAGTTTGCGTGGAACAAGCGCTCAAATTCTTATTCAAGGCAAGTAATAATCAAGCCGAGTACAAGGCACTGCTGATCGGCCTCAAGCTCGCCTGGGAGTTGGGCGCTGAAACTCTCCGAGTCATAAGTGATTCCCAGCTCGTCATCAACCAAGTCAAGGGCGAGTACTAAGTCCGAGATGACGTACTTGCTCGGTATGCTTAGAAAGTGACTGTCATGATCCAAAACTTCCAAAAGGTTCAGCTTGAACATATACCTCGAGATCAGAACAACAAAGCAGATGTGCTAGCAAAATTAGCTAGTATGAAGACTGAAGGACAACATCACATGGTGGTCGTCCAAACTTTGCGATCACCAAGCGTAGAAACAGCAGAAATGATCTCAGTGCACAGGTCAGATACATGGATGGCAAACATCATACAATACTTGAAACATAGGAGACTATTCGATGACCCCATAGAGTCACGAAGAGTCCAAAGGCAATCCACCCACTACACCCTGGTCGGAGACAGGCTGTACCGAAAAGGCTTCTCACAGCCCCTACTTGTTTGTGTTGACAAGTTAGACTCCGAATACATCATGAGAGAACTGTATGAAGGGATCTGCGGAAACCACTATGGAACTCGGACTCTAGCAGCCAAAATCTTGCAAGCTGCCTATTACTAGCCAACCCTCAGGACAGATTGCATCGAATTCGTAAAGAAATGTGACAACTACCAACGGTATGCAAGGCGAGAACACCTTCTCCCAGAAGCTTTACATGAAGTCATCGCCCCTTGGCCTTTCAACACTTGGGGGCTTGACATACTCGGCTCTTTCCCCTTGCACTAGGGCAGCTCCAATTCATCATAATCGCCATCGACTACTTCTCCAAATGGATCGAAGCAGATCCACTAGCAACCATCACCTCGGAGAAAGTTAAGAAATTTGTGTGGATGAACCTGGTATGTCGCCATGGTCTCCCCCACACCATCATCACTGATAATGACACACAGTTCACCAGCTCAGTTTTCAAAGACTTCTGCAGAGAGTTGGGTATCCGACTTACCTATGCCTTGATCGAGCACCCACAGACCAACGTTCAAGTCGAAGTTGCAAACAAAGTCATCCTAAACGGCCTGCACAAACGACTAGGACAAGCCAAGGGCAATTGGGCAAAAGAACTCTGCGGTGTGTTATGGGCATACCACACCACCCCTCAATCAGCAACAAAAGAAACACCCTTCCGATTAACATACGGAATGGATGCCATGGTGCCAGTTGAGCTCGGCCCAACCTCAACCAGGAGAGAGCTAATACGCTCGCTAGAACAAGAAGAAGCGGCAAGAGTAGAGCTCGACCTGTTAGAAGAAACTCGGGAGCTTGCTCGAGTACAAGAATTTGCAACCAAGCAACACGTTGCTAAATACTACAACTCCATGATTCGACCAAGAGGATTCAAGGTGGGCGACTTAGTCCTCCGAAAGGTCGAGTAGCATGTAAAGATGTAAGGCAGGGAAAACTTGGACCAACCTGGGAGGGACCATACCACATCAGATCGGAGCACCGCCACAGAGCTTATCAGCTTGAAGAACTATCTGGGAAAGAAATACCGAGGATGTAGAATGCCACGCACCTCAAGCTCTACTTTAGTTAAAAGCATTTGTAAACGGATGGCGTACTCTTTTTCCTCTGCAAACCTTTTTTCCCACTGGGTTTTTGGTTTGTAGAGGTTTTAACGAGGCGCGTCCTTATTTCCCTTTTTCCACATTTAATAAAGTCTACCTCCATTGTATTTAGAACATGATTTGTGTGCATGGGTGAGCTCTAAAGCAGCTCAAAAGGTCGTAACTCAACCAAAACAAAACCCCTGTGGTTTAAACTCCAGGTCCGCATAGAGACCTGGCGAGCTCTAAAGCAGCTCGGAAGGTCGTAACTCGACCTAAACAAAACCCCTGTGGTTTAAAGACTCCAGGTCAGCATAGAGGCCTTGCGAGCTCTAAAGCAGCTTAGAAGGTCGTAACTCGACCTAAACACGACCCCCGTGGTTTAAAGACACCAGGTCAGCACAGAGGCTTGGCAAGCTCTAAGGCAGCTCGGAAGGTCATAACTCGACCTACAAAAAGAACTTAAATAGTCCGAGACACTAAGTCAGCGTAAAGACCTGGCCCGCTCGAAAAGCAACTCGGCCCGAACGACTACTCGACTAATGTTGTTATGAAGGACCAATGTTCCAATCTTAAATTTGAAACAAGTTTTTCCAGGGGGAAGCTACCCGAGGACTACACCGCCCGAGGACTACAGGAAAACGCAAAAAGAAAAAGTAAGTACTCGTCATATACCGCATAAACTTAGCCAATTTCATTAATAAAAAGGGAGGGTTACAAAAAGTGGCTCTCAGAAGAGCAATTACAAAATCAAAACAAGAGAAAAAGAAAAAGTACAAGTTACGCAAGGGCATCCCCTTGACCTTTAGTTGGAACCTCCACCGCATCACTGACCTCTTCCAGGCCTTCCTCGGCCACACCAACCAGATTCTCTACATCAGCAGCAGGCTCGGCCTTTTTTCCTGCTCGGGTTCAGAATGCTCAACCTCCTCAACCTCTTCCTCCTCCTCCACAATCTTCCCATCCTTCACCATTTTGGTGAAGTCGAGCTCGGAAATGTCAAGATCGGGAGCGATCACCTTGAGCTGAGCCAAAGCACTATCAAAACCGTCCTTAAATTGAAAGGCATTGAAGACCTTGTATTCCTCGACCCGAGCAGCTTCCGCCGAGAATTTCTCCTTTTTCGCCTGCAGCTGAGTGGTCAAGAGTTCCTTCTCCTCTTTTTGCTGCTCCAACAAAACGATGTTGCTTTTCTTCAAAGTGTCCCTTGCATCGGTTACCCGATCAAGATCTTCCTTCAGCTTGGACATTTTCACCTCAAGCTCGCCAAACTTTGCCAGCTTCTTCTTGTATTTTTCCTTTTCCTGCCTCGCGAGCTCGACCTCAGTAGCCCGAGACTTAATTTGATTGGATAAAAACTGGGCCATCGCAGAGACACGAAGCCCGTGGAGACCCAGGGCATTGCACAAACCCAGCTCGCCAGCATCAACCATGCTCTGATCGTCAGCTCGCCGCATTAACTGATCGATCTGGTCAGATCGATCAATCCCCACATTCCACTGGGAATCAGTCGTACTTTCTCCCTGGTCGGTAAACTCCCGAAGGTGATGAAACCACTTGGACCCGTCAGGAATATTCAGAGGGATTCCCCCATGAGGTCCCCTTTGCACCTTTGCAGGGGGATGATTGGAGACAGGAATTGGAGAATCTTGTGGCCGCTTCTTTATGACTTTAGCTGGAAAAGGGGAAGCTAAAGCTCGGGAAGGGACAGGCTCCGGAACCTGAGTGGCCTTCTCCCTCTGGGCCTTCTTCAGCAACTCGGCCATCTCCTTCTTGCTCATCTTAGGGGCCATCTCATCTGCAAAAGAAACAATCAATTAATCTCCTAGCACAAAGCGAGCATTACACTTAAAGAAAAAGAGATAACACTTACGTATATATTCCCTCCACTTGGGCGGATTCTTAAGAGCTCGAGATAAGAGGGAAGCGGAGAACAAGGTTGGTAACCGACCAAGGTAATTTACCACGGTTTGCTCGGAAACCGACACTTGGGTATAATTGGCCTCCTTTATGGGGCGAGGATCCTGAGTCCAATAGAATGGGAACGAAGGCTCGCCTTGGCCCGAGTAGAAAAAAGGGTCCCCGGTCTTCACCTGGACCTTGAAGAAATCGATTTTCCATCTCTTATAGGAGTTATCAAAGAGCTCCAGAATGAAGTAGCTGGGTATCTTGTTAAGGGAACACCACTTAACTTGTCTACCGAGCTTGAGCTAGAAGAAACTAAAGAAGAGAGCAGCAGAAGGGGTGACCCCAAAATATTCGCACACAAGCTCAAAGGCTCGGATGAATGCCCAACTGTTGGGATGGAGTTGCGAGGGGGCTGCATTCAACCATTGAAGTACCCCACATTGGAAGTCGCCCAAAGGGAATGTAACATTCTATTCTTTTCTGAATTAAAAATTTAGTTTATAATTCTAAATCAAATATTTAAAATAGTAATATAATAATAATAATAATAATAATAATAATAATAATAATAAATTTTTTGGTTACGCTGACTAAACTATTTTTAATATATGTTACTATACTAATATTATCATAGATATCATAGATATAATATAATACTAAACTAGTACATATAGATATATTACTATACTTTTATTTTATGTTAAGTTATATTGAATAATTAATTAGGTGTAGTAACGTGACTTAATATAAGATTCCACTTTCTAATTAGGAGTAACCATAAGATGGGATTGTTATGCCTTCCAAAATTTTAAGTTACCCAAAGAACCAATCAACATTCATCTTTTCTATATGTGTAACGAATTAGTTGCAACAAATTATTCCTAAAAGCTTCTGACAAGATATACTTTGATCCTGCTAATGATTACATCTTATCTTGTGATTTTATTTGGACACTCGGATAAGTTACCAACCATAGGATGCAAACTTTTTCTCCAAGAAAAGCCACCTGTACAATGAATATAGCCCATTAAATCTACCTACAGATTTAATCCCAAGATTTTATGATAAAATCTAATTTATTTAATAAAGCATCAGTTATGTAGAAGTTCACTATAAATACACTCTCTAATCCCTCCACACTCTCACACACAATCAACCACTTTACTCCCTGGTGAAAATACTTTACGTTCAAAACTATGAAGTTATCTTACACCATCAGTGTCCTATTCCATACTTTTCCCTACTAGATATACCACCCATAAGTCTTTTTCCTTTCACTTCTACTTCCTTTTTCATCTATACCTCAAGTATAAAGAGAAAGTTACCATCCCTCTGCTGAGATTGTAAAGCTTGTGGAGTTTTCCAAGGAAGAGCCTTTACCAACTAGGACAAAACAAAACTTCAGGTAATAGGGGGGGTGAGGAACTTCAACAATAATAGTAGAGTAGGAGGTGAATCATTCGAGTCAAGGGTGGCCCTATCCCTTCACTATTTCTATTATTTTTACGATACAAAGAATTTAATATTAGTAAAGTAAAAGAGGAAATTTGAGTTTACATATACTGATAGTTATTCTTAGCTTTGATGTTTTTATGAACTTCCTTGCTGAGAATGGATATTATTTTGATATTATTAAGTTGTTCATCTGATGTCTTAAAATCTGTGATTATTTTACAACGCTCTGTTATTCGGACACTGGCACACACACCCAAATCCGGTACACACGCACACACTTAAATCTGGTCAACTCTGGTCAACTCTGATTTTTTTCTTACTTGTGCAGCTTTTCTCTCTCGTAATTGAGTCTGCCTCTAGTGTAACTTTTACCATAATGGTAGTACGTGGATAATTGAGTTCAAATATGAGGAAGAGAGCTACGTTTTGGTACGAACGAGAGTGCGCAAGTGAAGGTTGTAATAACCTTGGGGGCATCACGGTGTGAAATTCCACATGTGACCAGGTGGTAGCTCCCTTGTGTCGTGGTATTCGATATCCCATAATGATGAGCCTGACGAGACACTGCAAGAACTCAAGATCGGTGTAGAGTGTTCCGGTATAATGAATTATAAAATGAGAAAAATCTTTGGGACGGAACATGTACTCCGATCGCTTCCTCCAATTTAGAGTCTCTCCATGGAGTAGATGTGGGCCCATACATATATATATATACATGACATTGCATGGATCTTGTTGCATGATTATGAAATGAACTGTTGATCTTTATTTCTTTATATATATAATACTATTATGATTGCCTAATGCTCTACTATATGTTATGTTGTTGATATGTACTCACCCCTTTGTTTGTTGTTTTGGATATTATTATTATTTTTGGTTAAAGATGGAGGACAACGACAACAATCATCACCCGATGGTACGTATGGAGTTCATCAACGGATCTCGACCCTAGATTATCCCAACCTCACTGTGACCTTTGATGGAGAAATCGCTATTCACACCACTGTTGGCACATTTCCTAACTTCATCACTACCACCCGCCATCGTACTATGACATTAACCTTTTACTTACCTTTAGCTGATATGTGGGCTGCGTCTGTTATTGCACCCACAGAACATATCCTAACCGCCTCCCTACTACCCGATCCCATAGAGGGTGAGGGAAAGAGATGTATGACTAATAACCGATGCAAGAGTATGTTTGGACCACTGATGTAGTTTCGACGTGATCTACCTACTCTTGACAGAGATCTTTTGATGTTGTAGAAAAAATAATGTATATAGTATAAATGGTTGTTATCTAGATGACTGTATGACTTCTATTAACTAGTAGGATGATATACCGTGTACTAAAAACTATTTTGTTCAAAGGCTAATGATGCAGTATATTATAAATGTTACTCTTAACTTCTATGTTCATCTAATGTTTTTTTTTATGCTGATTCAATTGTGATAAAAAGGTTTTAAAATTAATCAGTATATGTATGTTTTATTGGATGAGATACTTGGGGGTGTCTCAGGGAACCTAAGACCTATTCGGGCAAAGAAAGTTTTGTAGAAAAAGCAAAAATCCGAAGAGTCCCGATCGCCCCTCCTAGAGCATACTCGGTCATTAGGGGAACAAGGGAGACAAATCACCTCCTTGTCCCGCTCCCCATGTCACCTCAGATCTGAGAGAGGCCAGGGCGACCTCCGAGCAGTAATTCGAAGACACCCTGGGCACATCTAGGTGCACCCAAGAAGAAGACCCATCACCCCCTTTTCTGCATTTGCTCGCCATGTGGAGCAAAAACGGGGAGACCGACTCAACGTTTACAGAGAGAGGAACCCAAGAAACGGGTAAGACCACCCGAAGAGGAATAGGATCGTCTTGGCCACCATGGCCACCGGAAGGAGAAGGTTCCTCTGGGAGCTCTCTTCCCGGTTTCCGACAAGATGAAGGGGGAGAGTGAGATCAAAAGAAGTATTTGCAGAGGAGTCGTCCCTGGAACTCACCGTAATAGGCGAAGAGGGACGATTAGACGAAATAGAAGAAACCATTAGCAAGGAGAAAGTGAGAACTCACTGGGAATACAAATAGAAGTAGGGAGGCGGACACAGGAGCGCGCAAGAGACCAATGCAGAAAGCCGAAACAGGAAGCAGGACAATCACAGGAAGTCAGGAAATGAGAAGAAAAAGGGAGACAAGGCTTTAAAACCTCAAGATAGGGCAAACCAAAGGACGAGATAATCTGACCCCTACACGTGTTCAAAAAGAAGCTGATCGAATGAACACAAACTGATCAACGAATCAACGGTTGAGAAATGGGTAGTTGAGCGGTTGTCCCCTCGAGTCACATCGTTTGGGATAGAACGCCGAGTAAAGGCGTGGCACGTGGGATACAATGCTCGAGGCGAAGAAACTTATAAGATACGCTCAGTAAAAGTGATACTCAGCTCGAATACCGACCTAATTGAAGAAGACGATTAGACCCTGTGCCTTTCCAGAGCAAAGGGTCTAGGGGGCTTGTGTTATGGGCCGACCTCCAAGCTGAGTTCATAACTGGGCCACCGATCTGTACCTTGTTGCATCCGGGTTATTCCGAGCTCGTCCCGTCATAGTCCGAGCTGTAATGGGCTGAGTCCATTAACTAAAGCCCTACAAAGGAAAAAGACCGAGCTGACCGAGCAGGCCCTAAACCTTCCAGAAGTGGCATGCCATAAGGAAAGATAACACTTGAAGCTATTGGGGGCTCCGAGTATTGAGGAGTACGAAACCGGTACGAGATATCAGGAGGGATATGCTCATTCCAATGACTTGCTAAAGAAGAGACCTAAACGCTCAAGAGGGATCAGACTCAGCTATATAAAGGGGGCTTAGCCCCCCAGGTCATTCATACTCTGAACAATCCTTAAACACTTACTGATGCTCACATTCTCTCCCTCCTAAAGTTCTATCTAACTTAGGCATCGGAGTGCCTTTTGCAGGTACACCCTCCGCCGTTCCAGAGGAGGAAGGACACTGCGCCACGCCTAAAAGTTTTGTTCTTCACTTTTGGGTTATATAACCCTAACAACAACAAAAAAGTCAGGGTTTTACAAAAACCAAATAGGAAAAAAAAGTTAGGGTTTAAGAGAAAAGAATAATAGAGAAGCCACATTAAGAAAACACAAATATGCACAGAGAATCTAGTTAAGGCAAATTGCAAATGACAACAAAGATGAATGTGCCAAGTTACACCGATGAAGAGATTTAAAAAAGACACACAAGCCACAATACGAGGATTTCAAAGAGAGTGAGAGAGAGTGCGTGAGAAAACGAGAGTGAACTCTAAACTAAAATGAGAATAAAACTTAACTTGTCCCTTGGGACTTATAACATTACCCTAAGGAATGTACGATCGCTTACAACGTCAAAAGAATAGATATTCTGGAAACTCCGCATTAACGAATACAAGGTAGGTAGCGATTTTGTCTAACAACCGCTGCAATATTATAGAAAACGATAGCAATTTTATCCATGAACTGCTACCTAAACTTAAGCAAGACACTTACGTAGAGGTTACACGTGAGATTACTATCGACACGTTACATTTATGTAGAATTGAAAGAACAGAACCACAATGATGTGTATATATGGGGAGTTTTTTCATCGAACTGTAATGATTTCGTGTTGAGTCGCTATAATATGAGTGAAACATTATCCCACATCTTAGACAATGCTTATGTGAGTCTTATCATATAAATACTAAGGTCGGAGGTCTATGAAATTCAAAATGAATTACTAGAAAAGTAGAAGCATAAAATGCCAAAACAATAGTTTGATTCAAATACAAATCATTGACCACAAAATCTTTGATTGAACTTTATTTAATTAGATGAGTTTCCAAGTGGGTGAATGATTATTATGAAGTTCGAATACAAAATAATAAAAACAGAGGCATGCGATATCGACCGAAGTTGTTGAAAGAAAATTGGCATTTTATTATTTATTTGTTGGCTTAAATATGTTTTGGTCACGGTGATATAGTCATTTTTTCGTTTTAGTTCTTTTAAATTTCTTTTTTTATATAGTAGTCCATGTAATATTTTTTATTTTGGTCCTCGTCATTTTGTTTTAATCTCTGTAATATATTTCTTTTCTCATTTTAGTTCTTGTAATATATATATTTTCGTTGAGTCCACTTTTTTTGTTTTAGTCCCTATCATACAAGGACTAATTGAACATAAACCAAGTATTACAGGACTAAAGTGAAAAATTGAAAAACAAAACACACACACACACACACACACACACACACATATATATATATATATATGTATTGAAGAGACTATGCAGTAAAAAAATTAAATGGACTAAAATAAAAAATAAATATATTACAGGATCTAAAACATATTAAAGCTTTTTTTTTTCTTTTTCTGTTCAACAAAAATTTAAGGGACATCTGAAGAAGTTATTGAAACATTCAACAGCTTTGTATAATTTAGATGTCTGAGATACTATTTCAGGAAGTGTTCCAAGTACGAAAAGAGTGAACTCAGTCAATACTAAAGATTAATTTATTCAAGAATTACTCAAAGGATGATAGACAATTGTGCAACACCTAGTTAAATTGAGAACTTCACGTCAAAAAAAAATGAAAAAAAAAAGAGAACTTTACGTCAAATGCATTAGTTTTTTATTTTTTATAACAACGTCAAATGCATTAGTTATTACTTAATATAAATGTCAAATGTACTCAATAATAAGACAATGGTCATGTTTATGGCTAAAGAGTTACTAGTATTTAGTTTCTGATACGTGTCATATATAAAACTGATAAGTAGCCATTGATAAAACTATATGTAAGTAATAGTTCTGTCAATGTAATCAGTTAAAAAGATATTGCTTGCATTTCTTCCATATTTATCGTCAAAAAAGCATTTCTCCCATGTAACCCCACATATCATGCTAAAGTGATCAAACACACATCAATTTTAATAAGCCTTCTCTTTGACCACCAAATTAGTGAAAAGGTTGTCTAACCAGGGATCGTAATTAATACCACACGAGGACCACCCACCAGAAAGAAAAAAAAAGCATTAACTATATTTATTAATTAATATAGTACTGTTGTCACTTGTCATCATCATTTATGGACACTCCCAATCCTTTGTTAATTACCCTATTACCCTATTGAAAATGCTATACGGGTCGAGTCCCTTGTCCATCGTACGGCTGGTTAAGATGTCTGATTGCGTATCCGTGGGCAGCACCAACCAACCTATAGCTACCAAATGTCCATAAATGCTTGTTAAAGACCTTCTTTTTGACATTAGGATTAGGATTAGGGTTAGGATTACGCAGCCGTGACCTTTATGGAATAATGACATTCAGTGTGCCTGTTTAAAGCAATTCAGCGCATTCAGTGAATTCGTGCTCCACATTTTTTTGGTACATTTGGGATCATTGGGGTGGGTGTGGAAAACCTACTTTCCTTTGAATTCATGTTCTACATACCAAACAAGAACGTAATGATTTATATTTCCCATTAGAATCAATTGCATATAGGAGTCTTCTCTTCAATCCAATAAACATAAAAAAATTAATTCTTACAAAAAAAAACTAATAAAATATTCAATTTGCGTGATTTTCTAGACCAAAAAGGCAAACAAAAAAAAAGGAAATAAGCAATATATATATATATATAAATAAGTCAGGATCCGTTGACACCAGTCAAGTTTAGCGTAATTACACATTCAAGAACTCTTTGTAAAATATGAATTTAATCAATTAAACCATTGTATTGAAAGTTCTCATTAAGGAGATAAAGTATATAAAATTTGACACAATTAAAAAACTATTTAATAATTCATCGTGTGACTTATATGTTAGGTGCACTTGCTTATCAGTGCTACTCAATTTAATTATATATTTTATTACTTATGAGATATATTTAGTTATGTATTAAATTTTTTGAATAAGTATATATATATATGGAAATTTAAAATTTTATATTAAGTCATGCCTTTTGTTCCTCGCATCCCTCAAGTTAAAGTTCCGACTCCGCCCATATATATATATATATATATATATATTACATTTGCCTTAATATAATAGAACTGAACAACATGATCAATCATTGTACACTATGCTTATACCCGTGACATCTCACTCATCCGTCTCTATTCATGGCTAGTGTTTAGTGTGAACGAACATTACTTATCCAATTAGGTAACGTTTACGGTGAAATTTCTCACAAGCGGTTCAACGATTATAATATATTGTTAGATTTAATAAAGGGTTCATATGATTTGGAAAAAATGAGTAACACTTCCCTCACCCAATCTCTGCCCTACCCCTCTCCCCACCTTAATCCTTAATGTTCTGCTCTTGGCTTCGCAACTGAGTCGCCGCACCAATATCACCAGGGCCAGACCTCTACCCGCCCCCACTAACAATGGTCGGACCACCACCATCAACCACTAGATGATCTAGATCTAACACTGAGATTCAATTTTTCAAAGCTCTCAAAAACAAGGGAAAAAATGATGTCTTACGGTGCGTTGTAGCAGGTAGTGATCGGGGATTAGTGAGGCTAAGGAGAAGAGGTGACGAGCTCGGTACCGGTGAATATCCCAGAGGGGATGCTCGTGGGTGGAGGATTGCCTGGAAAATGGTGTTCCAGAATCAATAACTAAAAGTCCAAATCTGACCAAATCTCAAATCCACCAGATTTTCCCTTCATAGTTGTGACCTCCCACGGCTTACCGGAACAGTCGTGAGCCACTGCAAGGGAGAGTCGGGAGAGTGAGATGGCAGAGGAGATAGAGATGAGCGGAGGAGGGAAGTGAAGAGATATAGGGAGAAGAAAAAATTATACAGTGTGTAGGGTGCATAATAGGATCCAGTAGAATTTTTTGATTAACGAGTGTTAATCATGGTCCACCAGTGAACCACTTAATTGACAGTCCATTATAGACGAAGCCATCCAATTAATTTAGATTGCAATAAACAATAATCTATGATATGAGGCGACGACTAGGGTGATGTTTCCAATTAGTGTGTCACCATGGAAAAGTTATAAGAACCATTAGATTAGAAAGTCCCACTAAATCTTATTATGCACCATCCACCCCAAATATGTTTTACTCCTATTTTTCTTTCCAACACCGAAACTTCTTTTAATTCATTTCTTCTCTCATCCATGGAACCGCCACTGTCACTCCAAAATTCGGCCACCGTTCGTAGGTTCCCAGCAAACCACGACCATGAAGATGCTTCTGGGGACGATATGAACGAAAGTCCCAAAGGAATTTCTGAGTTGGTGAATTTTTCAAGTGCATTTAGCCCCTTCTCCTCCATTTTCTAACCACCGTGGGCATCCTCCGGAGAAACAAAATTGATCAATGGGATCCCCATGGAGCCCACATTAGAATCCTTTGGTTTGGCCATCGTTCACCACTGATCTGCCGCACCGCCGCTTCCTAGTCGCTTTGTGGCATCACTCACCATCGTGCGCCTGCAGTCGTCTGAAATACAAAATGTGCGTTGAACGCTTTGGAGGGGATTCTCGTCGTCGACATGGATTCCAGGCGTGATTCTCCCAAGATTTGTAGGACTCATTCCATGACTTCCCCTTGGCGAGAACCACCACATGCATCGCTAGTGAAACGACAGCGTTTGCCAACGCACATATTGACTAGAAGGAGTTTTCAAGTTTCGATCTTTTTTATTTTCATAAAAATGTTTGGAGGTTATGTGTTTGCAACACTATTTCAATGGTTATGGCTAGCCAGGAATTGAAAATTTGATCTTCTCAAGTAAGATCAGAAAGTATGGTTCAACATGAAGTCTTGTTTTCTGTAACCTTTTCATGGATTTATTTTTTTTTCGTTTCGTTTAAAACACGGGGTTGTTGAATATGTGTTCCGATTAAGTTTTTAAAGTTGGAGTTTTCAGATTTCTTATACTTTAGTGTAGTTTGAGGTTGATTGTTTGACTCTTGAGATGATTGTGTGTGCTCTTTGTGTTTGGGTGCTATCATAGTGTTGTACTCTATTGCTACTTTCCCATTTATGATGGATGGTTTAGATTCTTATCTTCCGTTTTCGTTCTATGCTTTTATTATGATTGTATTTGAGAATATCCTGTTGAGTAGCTTGTTGTTGAGGAGGATGGCACACTATATCCACCATATGACACTACGGTATATCCACCATATGACACTACGGGAGCCAAGGATACCCATATGGTGATGTGAGCCCACTAAGGAGCTTGGATCAAGAAGCACTACAAGGACTTGGTGGACCTATGACAAGAGCTAGGATCAAGAAAGCCGAAGAAGTCCTAAATCAAATGGTGACAACCTTAAATGAAACTAGCCCAAATTCAAGTCTTGATAAGTTGAGCCCAAATTGATCAATTATCTCATCAAACTTGAAGACCCATGATGGCTTGGATGTCCACTTCTCTAAAGTAGCATTTTCTAGTTTATTTTAATTCAATAAAGTGTAATAAGTAGACGGTGCACATGTTAATTAAGCGTGTGTGGACGGTGCACATGGTTATTGGGAGGGCAACCTTTGACTTGCATGCTTAGGTAACTCCTATGCACCCCCATTTTCCTATATATATGTGTTTAGAACATGAATGGAAGGGACTTGGATGTTGAATTTGGATTGAATCCATTTGTGAGAATTTTGTTCTCTTTGGTTCTTGGTTGAGTCACCCTTGTTCTTATCAAGAATCCAAGATTCTTGTGGCGAACTTCACTTGACTTATCAAACCCCCTTGGTTTGTGGCGCCATACTCCATTCTCTTTATTCTTCCGTTTGTATATTTTCTTCTTTTCATTTACAACACAATTCTAACTTAGTTAATATAACTGAAAAATTCAACCTAAGATCATCAAAAAGGCAACCTATCCATTTAGTTGTCATCATATGGGAGGATTTTGAGCTGTGCTACCATGATGTCGATGGTGCTAGTTGGGAGATCGACTACTCCCGATGTATTGTAGTTTACACCGGTCTAGTTACTGTCTATTTTAGGTTTAGTGGCTCACATAGAGCCAATCTTGTTGGGGATTTTTGGACAACCCAGAGGCTTCCGTTCAGATGCATGTGGGAGGATCTACGAGATTATCACCACGATTATGATTATACTTGGCACTCACGTGCCAGTTCTCACAGAGGCTATGTTTCAGTTGGTACTCATCCTAGGGATGAGGAGCATATACAGGGCTTAGAAATTGCAGGATGGTGGTGTCTGACAGTTCCACCGATTATGCACCTATACGACCTCCGCAAGTCTATAGTTGGAGTCTTTTCACCACATTCTGATACTCTAACTCGTGTATGCTGGGGCCCTACTGATAGAGCCACTTTTTTATATGTATGTACATAGTTTATGTATGTCTGTTTTTAATAAAACTATCTAATAAAAAAGAAAAGATTGATTATCTTAAAAATATAGTATCTTGTTACTTATTTTTTAAAATCATTTTTTTGCTAAAAAAGGGACAAACGATTAAAACCATTTAAGTATATTAAACATTTTTCAATGAATATTCTTAAGAATTAAAACACTCATTAAGAAGAATACCAAAAAACACTCACTAAGAGGATTATTTTTCTGTAAAAAAAGATTACTTTTTAAAAACATAAATATTGAATAATTTTTACACTTTTGATATAATCAATACTTTTTTATTCACTATATTTTACTTTGAATTTTGTTTAGGTGACGTATGACAATAGTCAATAATGTTAGAGATTTTTGGTAGAACTCGGTTGCGGACGGTGCCGTTTGTTTGATTCATGATGTCCAATTATGCATATGTCGTTGTTGATTTCCGGTGGAACTCACGGGAGAGGGTGGGAGGGCAAGGGCATATTAGTCTTTAAGTGGTGTTGGTTCGTTCGACAAGCCATAGCCGTTTTAAAGGTTTGAAAATGCGAGGATTATTATTAATTAGCACAGCGATTATCAAATTAATCTTTAACTAATCTACAAACTCTGCATTTCCTCCTCCCTCTGTTTCGCATTCGAAAGCTTTCAGAGGGTTGTTTGTTTCTCTCTCCTCTTCACCAGAACGAACAAACGAACAAACAAACAAACAAAGGCCATTTTGTGGTTACCCATTGGAAGGAAGAAAGAAAGAAACTCAGCTACAGCAGCATCAGCATCATCATCGCAATCGTTTTCAGATCTGAATCGCAAATCTCGAGTGGCTGCATTTTCTGTTCAGTTTCTGCCGTTTTTGGATTTCTCTCACTTTCATGTTCGTCTCGTGAGTCTCGCTTTTTTTCTTTCTCCTCATTTCCTTCTCTATTTTTAAATATTTTTTTGTGATCCTAATTGTGATGATTTTGTGCGAAGAAGCGCGTGTGTAACAGATCTTGAAAATTGGCGCCCCAACGACGTTCGCAGCGCCACGTGGCTGGCCAGATGCCACCGCAGGGCAATGCCGCCGCTGCTCTCTACGACCAAGCAGCCGGCGGGTCCCTGCAACATGCCGCCACCGATGCCGGCGACGCTGTCATGGCGCGGTGGCTTCAGTCCGCCGGCTTGCAGCATCTGGCATCTCCCCTCGCTTCTTCTGGCATCGATCATCGCCTCCTCCCCAACCTTCTCATGCAGGTACGAACATAGCAACCTCTTTGATGTTGCACTTTATGCAATTTTTTCCTTTAATTTTGCTTTATTCTTATTCTTATTGTTATATGAATATTTTTTTTGTTCTTGGAATGAGTTAAAATTTTGTAGCACTTGCTTATGTGGTTATATGTGTATGCTGTTTGATTTTGAGGTTTGAGCTATCCTGCATTAGTGCATTTTGAGGAATAATTATGTGTACCGCTATCTTTTTGTTAGAAGCTAACATTGAGTGTAGTGTGGGTCAAATTTGTTAAATGTTGTGTATTTTAAGTTTTAACTATTTTTCTTTATAATGGTAATGGTAGTCTATGAGGTGACTGAGATGAGTGTGATATTTTCCGTAGGGTTATGGAGCACAGTCTGCTGAAGAGAAGCAGAGGCTTATGAAGTTAATGAGAAATCTCAATTTTAACGGGGAATCTGGTTCGGGGCCATATACACCCAACCCCCAAACGTTAGGTGGATTGGCTGCATCGGACGGGTTTTATTCTCCTGAGTTCAGGGGAGATTTTGGAGCAGGGCTTTTGGATCTACATGCCATGGATGATACAGAGCTTTTATCTGAGGTGTGAATATTGATGCATTATATCATAGTAGCTTGTTTCATTCAAATAAACCATTAGGCTTAGTTTCACTGATTTCCTAAAGTTTATAGAGCAAATATGTTCAGCTTGTAATGTTGTTAACTATGTATCAGATAAGATTAACAAGTAGTATTAGCAGTTTGTCCTGAAAAGTTTTGCAACTGTTTATACCATCTTATGCAACAATTTGTGTTGGCGATGATGAAAATCCTAGGTTATATAACCAGCAATTTTGACGGGAATCATGGGTCTGATTCTCTGAACCTTTACCCTTTAGCACTTCTGTTTCAATTTATTTTTTTAACTGCACATGTTTATTCTTTATGATTCCTTATAGTCCTGCATTTTAACTTTCTTGCAGTAATAGTAAGTATCTGTGTTTCCGTATGTTGGCTCTAATTTCCCCCCTCTTATCAGCATGTTATTTCAGAGCCTTTTGAACCATCACCCTTCATGCCTGGAGATACTAGAGTATTTGAAGATGATTTCAATCCAGTTAACAGCAAGCTGGAAAGAGAAGCAGATGCTGATGCATCAATTTCTTTACCTATGAATGAAAAAGAGAATAGTACGAGGGAAAATAATGTTGCTAAGATTAAAGTTGTGGTATGTCAAAATTTTATGGACAATGTATACATGCATAGTTTCATACATTACGCGTTAAAACTCTTAGAAAGATCTGATTTTCCTTGTGCTGTGGTGGGAACTTAGATATGCATTGATAGTAGAATTGAGTAAATATTGAAAGTTAGATTTCTGTCTTTTTCTTCCTCTAATATGTTAGCACTAGAACCACAACTACTATTATCACCCTTATCATCATTGTTTCCCTCACTAGCAGAATAATTTCTGAAAATCATCATGAGCTGGTGTAGAACCCAGGAGGAAAAGCAATATTTGTATTAAGATTAAGATTCACTACATTTTAGTTCATAGCTTTTTAAAGTTTGAACCTTTTCATTTGTGAATGCAACCTTATATAGTAAAATAGAGTCTTTGCTCTTAAGATTGAGATAATATCGTATTGTATTCTCTTTCTCTGTAAGACATTAGACACGTGACTTTGCCATTGAAAAGCACCTTTTTTTATGTTTTCCCGAAATATCTCAAACTAATCACATTCAAATTTTCATTTTTTGTTAAAATTTCCTCTTTCTTTCCAAATATCAGTGTCTTCAATTACCAAAAATGTCAGTGTCTTCTACTATAAATTAATTACTTTCGAATTTTTATTTGTACATTAAATTTCCTCTTTCTTCCAAAATCTCAGCTGCTGATGCTCTCAAATTAGTTACTTTTAAGTCCACCTCTATATATCAAATTAGAATAAATTAGAATATACTCTATTTAGAATGGCTTGTTCTTGTAGTATACTTCCCCTTGAATGATGACACATGTCATTCTTATTTTTTTAACTCTCAAATTTAAATTCTTATGAATTAATTTTTCTCTTTTAATATATACTTTTACGATTCTACATGAATTAGTTATGCATATTCCTTTACGATTTTAAACATCGTTCTCTTAAATATTTTTTCTTCTAACTTATACCTTTAGAATCTTACTTTAATTCTAAAATACCAATACTATGCTTGAGATTTGAGATACTTGATAGTTAAAATGTTATTTTGATTCATTAACAATTGGGGGGTATTTGTCATTACTTTTATTCCAATAACTTCTTTTAAAAATTTCCTCTTTAATGCATGTCTTAGGTACGCAAAAGACCTTTAAACAAGAAGGAGCTTGCTAAGAAGGAGGATGATATTGTAACTGTATCTGACAATGCATATTTGACAGTCCATGAGCCTAAACTAAAGGTTTGTTTAGATATTTGATCCAAGCAGTATTTTCCATTCATAAACATATCCTCTTCAAAAATTGAACCAAATTCCGTCAAATTAGTTATCTTGATGTTCTTTTTTTTTTTCTTTCATTTACTGCTGAAATATCTGAATGTTTGTTTGATCATGAAAAGGTTGATTTGACGGCTTATGTGGAGAAGCATGAGTTTTGTTTTGATGCTGTTCTTGATGAGCATGTTACCAATGATGAAGTAAGGCATCTCTTATCCAACATTAAACTTTATTGTTGTTTACTAATATTAGCAACTTGTTTGATTTGTCTTGATATCATCTATTGGCTTCTTTGTTATTGCTGGTATTTGAGGTTTGTGGAAGTGAATGCTTGTCTCTATCTTGGTCTTGATTTGTTTGATCTAAGGCATGATTGGTTTATAATAACAGGTATACCAAGCTACAGTTGAACCAATTATTCCTACAATTTTTGAGCGAACCAAGGCTACCTGTTTTGCTTATGGCCAGACAGGTGAGAATTTTTTTGTTTGCTATTGATATCGTACCTGTACCAAATTATCAGTACTGTCAGTTTTACATTTTAAAACATTTAGTTCTCTAATATTATCTACTTATGTGTCTTTTTTTTTTTTTTCCGAACTTTAGTAGTTTGTTTATACATCATAGCATTTGTTACTATTTCTCGATAGTGCAGTGTTTATCTATCCATTGAACAAGGAAAGATAGTGATTCTTGTCTTTTAAATTTTGTTTTTTCTGGGCGTGTCATGTTGTTTCTGGCTGGTATATGTGATATAGGCCAATACATTTATTTAACATTTCAAAAATGTTCATAATATGTAAAATACTCGTTTGTTGGGAGAGTGGGAGGATATCAATGGCCCTGGTCTAAATAGACTTGATATTAGGTATATTTAATTACGCACGAAACTGAAAATTTGAAATGTATCCTGAAAGTCTTTCCTTTTCCATGAAGCAGAATGTGTATTTGTTGGCACCATATAAGCTCATTCATTCATGTTCCATTGCTGTGCTTGATCCTCGAACAGGCACTCCATCACTTATATTCATTACTTCAACACTAATAATGTTCTACTTTCAGGAAGTGGCAAAACATACACAATGCAACCTTTACCACTCAGAGCCGTAGAAGACATTGTTCGACAGTTGCATCAGCCAGTTTACCGGAGTCAGAGATTTAAATTATGGCTTAGCTACTTTGAGATATATGGTGGAAAACTATTTGATCTTCTTAGTGACAGAAAGTGGGTATTTCTTTCCTAACACACAGATATTATGATGTTTTATATGAACACACTGTTGCACATGAGTGTTTTCTTTAAATGCATTAGATGACGGTGATTCTGTACAGTTTGTCCTTAAGCTGTTATGTTTGCCTTTGGTCTAAATGCTTTGCATGTGGATCTGGGCCTTAATTAGGAGATGGCATTTTTTATATGGATTGAACTGCTTAAAGGAATATTTGTTATAATATCAAGCATCGCTCCTTGAATTTATCCTACATCAAGCACTCAGTTTTCTTTATTTTTGACTGTACAGGAATGTTAGTATCTGTATGTCTCGATTAATATACATTTACAAATGTCGTCTTGCTTGCTCAATGCATCAACCTGCATGTTTTATTTGCTCTTTGGTGCACGCTGTGTTAATCAATTGGTGAATGGTTGTTTATTGCATTATGAATAGGAAACTTTGCATGAGGGAAGATGGACGGCAGCAAGTTTGCATTGTAGGACTGCAAGAATTTGAAGTTTCTGATGTTCAAATTGTCAAAGAATTCATTGAAAAGGGAAATGCTGCAAGAAGTACAGGGTCCACTGGAGCTAACGAGGAGTCCTCCAGGTCACATGCTATTTTACAATTGGTTGTAAAGAAACACAGTGAGGTGAAAGAGAGCAAACGGAACAATGATGGAAATGAGGCAAGAAGTGGGAAGGTTGTGGGAAAGATTTCTTTTATTGATCTTGCTGGAAGTGAAAGAGGTGCTGACACTACTGATAATGATCGTCAGACACGGTACTTACTACATTTAAATTATTTGCTTGATATTTTGAAGTCCTCAAAATCAACTGCTTGACATTGATAATGCTTCCTAGAATGTCCCATGCATGAAGATTTTTGAACACCTCATCACAAATTTAAACTGCATTGAGATAACTTTGGTGCATAAGCTGACTTTTTTGGGTGCATAGTATTTAGTTGGATCAATATTGAAAATCAGGAAATCTCTAGAAAACTGATAAGAGCTCTCTTTTCCTTTTTATTTAGCTTTTTTCATTTAACTTTGCCTGGACTATCTTAAAAATGAGAACAGCAGTAAGTAAGATAAACCAGATTAGTTGACGAAGGTAAATGAAACCATCTAATTGTACTACTCTATTTGCTACTTGATATTTCTGGATGAAAGGAAACTTCTCAAAAGCTTTTATTAGTAGCTATCAAGTATCAACTTTATACCTGATATTATATTATAGTGAGCATATAATAAAAATGAAAATTTGAAGGTAAATTATGTATGTACTTTTTAGTTGTCTGTCTTGGAATTTTGAGTTATTGCTTTGATGTTTTTCAAGCTTCAAACTAGATTCATTGTAATAAACTGAGGACTACCTATTTGCACAAACTGTTATAATAATGCGGGATTACTTTAAAAATATGTCTAGTCTACAAAAAATATTGGCTATTTGTTGTCTAAATTTCAATGTTGTTTTGAATTAACAGCTAAAAATGAAATCTCTAGAAAACTGATAAGAGCTCTCTTTTCCTTTTTATTTAGCTTTTTTCACTTAACTTTGCCTGGACTATCTTAAAAATGAGAACAGCAGTAAGTAAAATAAACCAGATTAGTTGACGAAGGTAAATGAAACCATCTAATTGTACTACTCCATTTGCTACTTGATATTTCTGGATGAAAGGAAACTTCTCAAAAGCTTTTATTAGTAGCTATCAAGTATCAACTTTATACCTGATATTATATTATAGTGAGCATATAATAAAAAATGAAAATTTGAAGGTAAATTATATATGTACTTTTTAGTTGTCTGTCTTGGAATTTTGAGTTATTGCTTTGACGTTTTTCAAACTTCAAACTAGATTCATTGTAATAAACTGAGGACTACCTATTTGCACAAACTGTTATAATAATGCGGGATTACTTTAAAAATATATGTCTAGTCTACAAAAAATATTGGCTATTTGTTGTCTAAATTTCAATGTTGTTTTGAATTAACCGCTAAAAACAAGATTTGATGGCTTCCTTCCATTCCTGCCTTGAGGAAATTTTACTTGTTCAAGATCAAACACTTTTTCTTATGTTAACAAATCAAATTTACTCTGCAATTTTTATGTATCTCCACCGTAGAATTGAAGGAGCAGAAATCAACAAGAGCCTTTTGGCTTTGAAGGAATGCATTCGTGCTTTAGACAATGACCAGATCCATATTCCATTTCGGGGAAGCAAACTTACAGAAGTGCTTCGTGACTCCTTTGTAGGCAATTCAAAAACTGTTATGATCTCTTGTATATCTCCAGGTGCTGGGTCTTGTGAACACACACTCAATACCTTGAGATATGCTGATCGGTATGTGTTTGTGTATTATATGCTCTAACATTATGTTTCATAACAGGGTGCATCTGTTCTTTCACGGACATTCATGTTTGCATGTATTAATTGTTTCATCTTAATGTGAACAGGGTGAAAAGTCTGTCCAAAAGTGGAAATCCTAGAAAAGACCAGGTCCCCAGTTCTGTACCACAAACTAATAAGGAGGTTTCATCCATATCATCCCTTCCAGCTAGTGCTGATGCAGAGGATTTTAGTGATCAACGTCAAGAGAAAACAATGGATATGGGCAGGAAGCTTGTTGAAAAGGAAAATACTATGTACAGCTCTGCTGCTAATGTTGATAAACAGTTATTTAGTGTTCCTTCAAATTACCTATCAAATGGGCGAGAAGAAAAAGGCTTGGCTTCTGCTTCTATGGACAGGGAGAGGTTTGAAATGAAGAACTCATATAATGATTCCACCAGTCAAAAGATAAACTCTTTTTCACAAAATGATACAGTTGAGAAAGTGCAAAAGGTGTCTCCCCCACGCAGAAAAGGTTCTAAGGATGAAAAGTCTGAAAGGCCTGCAAACTTGTTGAAAAGGGAAGGCAGTGGTTCTGACCTCTTCACCACAAGCTCCAAGCAGCAGACCGCAGCGAATCAAAACACTGTTACCACTGGTTCCAGGCTTCATGAAGCAGAATCCTCTCCTGATGGGCATATCAATGCAGTACTCGAGGTTTGTAAAATATGTGGAATCACCTATTCTTTACCGGTTTCCAGTTGAATATAAACTAGTTTACGCTATCTGATTATTTTCTTTATTGTACTTTTGCAGGAGGAAGAAGCACTAATTGCTGCTCATAGGAAAGAAATTGAGGACACAATGGAGATTGTTCGTGAAGTAAGTTACATATTTTTCTTTAGGTTATATTAAGTGTTAAATTCACAATTGCTTTTGTCATGTCCCTTTCACAACTCGTGTTTTCGCTTTGCGGCCGCTTTTATGCATATTTTTTATGTTGTGTCATAGTAAAGATTAGCCCTTTGACATGAATTAGTGTGCTTTTTATGGAACAAAAAGGAACTAGTGGAGTTTTTAAATATCAGATAACATGTATACTGCTCTATTTCAAGTGCTCATCCATCTTGTATTGCTTCTGGTTTTCAGGAAATGAGACTCTTGGCTGAAGTGGACCAACCAGGAAGCCTTATTGACAACTATGTAACCCAATTGAGCTTTGTGCTCTCGCGCAAAGCAGCTAGTCTCGTGAGTCTCCAAGCTCGCCTTGCAAGATTCCAACATCGACTAAAAGAACAGGAGATTCTAAGCAGAAAAAGAGTTCCCCGTTAAAAAGAGACTCGGTTTCTCTTATTATATGTCACTTGTGTATCTGTATTATCGTGTTAGTTGAAAGGTTTTGTTTGATATTAACTGATCTTTTATTTTAATTTGGATATATTCTAATTAAAATTACCTATATGTATATGCTCTTTTGTGATATATGGCATAAATAATCTGTAGGTTGAGTTATCTGCCCTAAAATTTTAAGGTCAAAGTGGAAAGAATAGAATTTGATGCGGATACAAAAATAGGATCTTTGCTTTTTTTACACCCTATCCGTCCTCTCTCTCTGGAGAATTTATAGCATATTCTCTTGATTTCGGGTGCAACTATACAGATTGTGAGACATGGAAACGCAGTTAAATATGAACTCTCAAGTTGCTTTAAAAAGTGTGCCATCGCATAATGTATCCGATGTTAGAATATATTTCCTGTAGTACGTAGAAAACGTCTTTTTCCAATTAATAAATGAAAGATGAACAATTTAGCAAAAGTTTCTTCCCTCTTATTTGTAACAACAAAAATATGGGACAGGTAAAGTTTAACTCATTTGTATTCTATTCACAAATAGACTACTAATTTCTAATTTAGCAGGGAAAGCGAAATTGAAATAAAATTAGCTTCTATTAAATAACAACAGTAAAAACAAAGGGAAATATTGATTTGTTTCTGTTTTACCATTAATTTTAAAAAAATTAACTTATTGAATTTGCATTTTAAAAAGAACAATAAGCATAAAAGAATACACTGAAATGTGCAAGATATTTCGCGCTTACACTCAGCCCAACAAATCTCAACCACTTTTGTGTAAAGCTTCTATGAAATTCTTTATTTGTGCATCCATCACTGCATTTTTCTTTTTTCATGTTTCTACCAAGCCAATTCTCGTCGTACTGTATAACTATTAAACAGGCTAGTGCTTCTCCTCCCCCCACCCAAGCCAAGACTTGCGCCATTTTTTCAGTCCTCAGCTAATTTTGTAGAGTGAACACTGAGAAATTATGTCAATTTCTTGTACAACTCGGTACTGGTAAAAAGATCCTACTACGCTGAGTTATATTTTTAGATGCAAAGGTGGACTTGCACAATTTTACGCTACTGGATAAATTGGAGACAATTCTACAACGCCATGCTGCATATTCATATCGCATGTGTATGTAGGAATAAGTGGTAGGAGATATGAAGTAATTTTCCTCTGAACAAGCATACTTTGGGTATATTTGATTACTTTGTATCAAAATTTTACCTCAAAACCTAGGTGTGACTAGAAATAAAAAATAAAAATAAAAAATTTGCATTAAGTTAAGAAATTTACATTGAACTTGTTTTTAGAGTCGAAACATCTAAATAATTATAAACCACTTCACTTCAAACTCAATTTTAACTGAATCAATTTTACAAAATCAAATTTATTCAACATTGCAAACGCTCAAATAACTGTAGAGCCTGCCACTATGAATACCTATGAAATCACCATTCTTTTCTTTTCTCTCAATTCCCTGACTGACCATTTTAAGTCAGGAAAATCAATATCAGAGCAAACCAGACTGCAAAACTGGATGGAAAGAGAATGGAGAGGAAGCAAAACTACAATTACAAAATTAACACCTCAACCTTAACGCCTCTTCTAATAATTCACTCTTGTATAGTATATACAACCTACTGTATTCTACACTACCGACATGCTGCACCCAGACACCAGGACCATATGTGTAGTCAGTTCAGCTTCCAAGCTGGCAAATGCTCCAACCCCTTCAACTCCAAAATGGCTATTGTTAAGACATTGCCAAAGGTGAATGATCCTCCATCAACTAGTGCTGCAAAAATTCCTATCTTGACGACTAAGTATTGGGATACTGATCAATGGTCACTCCTTTGCTTAGTCAGCTTTCAATCTCAGTATCTCCTTAGCTGTCCTGAGCCGGAAGTAAGGCATGTGTTCCTAGAAATGGAAAGAGAACTTCAGTTCTGAAACTGATGTAAAAAGTAGTAATCTAACAAAAGACAAGCTTGCTCTGCCAATCTTATGAGGCTCAAGATATGCATCCATTGGATATTATAAGAAGGAACTAAGAAGGAAACATTGGTACTAGATTAATTTTTGTCATGCCAAGCACAATTTATGAAGACCACAGATTTTAAAGAATGGAAGATTTCCAGCAATTAAAGACACTTGAAACATTTTGCCCAAAAATATTGAAAGGATGAATGGTTATTGAGTTGGTGATATTGAGAGGTTTCAAACAATTGATTTTCGTTCCTTGTTGAACACAAGAATGACTATTGAGTTATGGATTTGAGAAAAAGGAAAATATTTCAACATACCAAAATATATGCAACAAATGCATAATTTTTCTGCTACAAATGAAACACTTCATGTCCTACCTGGTTAAAACACAGCCCCAAGCCTCTGCTATAAAAGTCAGCGTATTTGATCATAAATACGCCGCAATCGAACCTGTTCAGTTATAAAAACTTCTGTTTAGAAAATAATTGCAGAAGATTATCATATATAATGATTTGCATAAGATCAGAATACAAACCCATTTTCCTGCTCAGGAAGGTCTTCCATAAATTCTTTCTCCCAAGTGCTTACATCAATATCTTTTCCAGTTTTGTCCTTTACTTCGTCTATGAAGTATCTAGCCTGGGAGACATCAATGACAAACATTAGATAAATCTTACAACAGCCAAATGTTAAAACATGTATATCAATATCATTTCTCAGTTTCTTATCTAATCAATTCCAGCAAAAAATGTGTCAACACTCATAAAACTTCGAAGCTTCAAAACCTTTTGTCACTAGAACTTAAACTAAGAAGAGATTACACTTGCCACAGTGGCTATATCCAGTGTTCTAAGAAGTGCAAGGCACGCATAGGACCAAAGGCAAGACAAGATTAGGACCAATGGCTTTCTAATTTATAGATTTACCATTTCTTTACATTTCTTGGTTGTTTACTTAAAAATACTTATAGTATATCCTATCATTTTTATCTGTTTACAATGTTTAGCAAATTTATTTCTTTACTTTCCTTCCTAATCCACTTGATTCAGTTGTTGATTACTGGACCAAGATATTACAGACATGTTAGATCTTTGATCCACACAAGTTGTCAATGGCTGGTACATTAAATGGACAAATAAGATCGTAAACCCATCAAACTGAATATACTTATGTTTGATTCAACAACCACCTTGACAATGTGGCTACGTTTGGCTTGTTTTCAATTTCAACAGAACTTCAGCCATGAGCAACTGATGAGATCATTTGCACTTAGCTTAATCTCAGGTGACTTGTTGGCCATACATACTAAAATAAAATGGCACAAGATTTCATATGATTGAATAAGAAAATTAGAAGGCAGTGTCCAAATTCACAAAAAATAGTGAATAAAACTAAAGAAAATGTTCTGACTTTGATTACTTTCAATATCCTTTAATTAGCAATATGCAGCTTGGAAAATGAAATTTACAATTAAACTACATAGACCAAAAACTTTACCAGCACTTTTAGCACTTGGTTATCCTTTCCTTTCAATGAGTCCAGATACTGGAATTTTGCATCTTTTTTATTGATAACCGCCAGGCACCAATGAATTTCTTGATGGATGGGTACAAATATCTGGTAATATCAATTAACAAAATTAGCATGAAAACCAATTCAATTGGCTAAAAGAAAAAGAAAATTGAATTAGTTCAAACATAATTACTTTATCACATTCAAATAGATCATATCCTAATTTCCTCTGGCTCGTCCATCTTCGGACAGATTTGAAATCATAACCGTTCCTGCCACTTATTAACTGGAATTAACATTCAAAATAAAAAGAATCAATATCTGTCCAATATGACTAAATTACAAATTATGAATATAAATAAATGCATATCAATGTACAACATTTATTTATTTATTTATTTATTTATTTATTTTTCCTTCCTCCCATTAATGGTCTGAATGGGATGTCTCGTTCATGATGAGTGCCAAAACATCAAGAAATTCCACACACACAAAGGTCAATGAGAAGCACTACGGTGACTGTAAAATTTTGGATAATTATGGATTAGAGTTGTGATACCCTGGCCCAAAAGCACCCCTGTTTCTGTACCTTGTTAGTTAAATAAGATTGGAACCAAAACAGGGGAATTAGAAAAGAGTAAACTAACAATTAAGGGTATTTCTGTTGATACTAATACTCACCAAAATCCCACCTTGTTTTTAATTTTTCCCCCTATTTTCAAAGTTTGAACAGGAAATGGCGAACATGGGAATAATCAATAAAGTGAAAACAATATCGCTTTTTGTAAATATTCGTGAAAATAAAAAATGAAAATAGAAATTGTTTCCTAAACCAAACACACCCCAAGAGTCCATCTTTTCCATGTAGTGCTTTGATTTCTATAAAAGTTCATAATCAAATGATAATTATAGGAAAACAGTGTTTAACTAAAGTGAGGCATTATAAGCATTATATATATGGAATACGATTTCAATGCAGAATTTTAAAAATCTAAAAAGGAATTAAATATATCATCTTCGTAGCGATGCGAAGAAAATGGTGGTTTTGATATTTTTAGTTAGTCATAATGACTAAGTGAAGTTAAAGAATCCTTAATAAGGCGAATTCCAACTTTTTTTTAATGCTAGGGCTGCTACTGCAATGCTATTTAATGGGAAACCCTGTGTCAAGGCTCAGTTTTAGGTGCAGACTGCAGAGTGTCAAAACAAAAGACTTCAACATCAGAAAAACTAAAACTAAATTGGGGGGATGAAGAAACCCATAGTTCTTCCTTGGGGCATAGTTGGGACCGTTATGCTGGTTGAAATATTCGAAAAAAGAATGCCAAACACGAAGTCTATTTTCAGGCATTTGATAATGAAATAATGAAAGAAAGACGAAAGAGTTTTTTCATCAAGAGTTTAAAAGAGAGAGATAAGAGGAAAGAAAGAGGAGAAATTTATAGGGAAACAAACACAGGTTACTTGAAATTAACTAAAATACTCATCACTGTTGGGTCTAAAACCATACTAATAAACTTTGTCCAACTTTGGACAAAGAGGATGCTAAACTACACACAAAGGTTTGAAGGTCAGTGTTCCCCATATGTAGTGAACACACAAATATATGTTTTATATTAGCTATAATACGGTTTTGGATCATGATAACAATTTCCTGTTTGAAACAAGAGTTAGATGACAATAATTTCTTAAGTGCTTCGGGAAGAGGGAATTGGCTCCCTCTTCTTAACAATGGTAGTCATCTGAAGGTGAAATTGTTTTTCGAAGTCAACACTAAATATTATGTGGAGAGGTATTTTACCTTTTTGTAGAAAAAGGTGTTGAAAAAATGACATTTCAGAAATTTGTGTGGTTCTCTTTGCTCCCTCTCTTTCAACAACTCAAGATACAAATTTATCACCTGCACAATTAAGGTAAATCTATGATCTATCACTAAATTTCATGGTGCAACAATGAGAGATCATGATATAATTAGGTTAAAAATTCTTCTCTTCAGTAGCTCAACAAAATGATAAACAAATAATAAACAAATAAAATCACCTCATCATTTAACCATGCACCCGGGCGAAGGCACTGAATCCTTTCTCCTGTGATCTCAATATTAGAATTCTCATGAGCGACCAAGATCTTCTTCCTGTAGAATCAAGCCCTCAATGAGCAACAATACATATTAAACTCTACTCAACATCATATAGCCAAATCATCAAATTATACCGGTTAGCAGAAAAGGCGCGAGCAACCTCCTTTTCTTCCTCCTCTGATAGAGGGACAAAAGGCTCAAGGGGCACTTCCTGAAAACCATAGTAACATTTAGGCAAACTGCATTATCATTCAGACCAAACCAACCAACCAATCCACACTGCTAAACACTAGTAATAAAAATTAGCGTCCATCCATAATATACTCTATTAAATGCTTCAAATTACTTAATTAATTATTTGTGTCTTCGATATAATAATAAAGAATTTCCTTTATATGGAAAACTTTAAATTGTAGCCGCATCGAGACTGTAATTACATCAGTCACATTTATCTGTAACTTTTGTAACAATCACAATTTAACCCTACTAATCAGTCAACATTCTCCTAAATATCAAACACAAGAAAGAAAATAGCACACTACTACTGCTACTACTACTACTCTGTAAGACTAAGAAAAAAGGCATGAACAAACAACAAAACAAACAAAGATGGGTCAGTTAAACAAACAATCATCACCTCCACTAATTCCTTCTTAGGACGCAACAAATTAAACGTGTCCCTGCGCTTCTCATTCAGCTCAATTTCAAAATTCAGCCTGCCAATCGTGTCCGTTCGCCTGCGAACACCCTCAAGCAGCTTCTTGTACACGTGAACGCTCGATAGATCATGCGTCTCAGAAACGCACGCCTTCCCATCACTCCCCACCTTCAAGTAACCGTTATTGTTGGTCAATGCTGAATCCAGCGACGACGTTGACCGCCGCTGAACGCCAACGCCAACGCCAACGCCAACGCCGACTGCCTTTGCCTCTGAATCACGAACCTCCACCACCTCTTCCACGCCGGAATCTTCCAAAACCTCGCACTCGCTACTCTCAGCGTCCACGTCGATCACCTCCTTCTCCTTCGGAGACACGACCCTGCATTTCGCCAACGCCGAACGCTTGGCCTTTTCGTAATTTCTCACCAGAGCATTGCCCATGATATCGCCGTCGCCGTCGTTATTGTCGCCGGCACGGAACCTGTCGCTGTTGTCGCTGGCAGCGAACCACGACTTGATTCTGGAGAGGCCGAATTTTTGCGGCCTGCACGGCGCGTGAACCTCCCGAACAAACGGTGGCTTGGTCTCGGGGTAACGGGAAAGTCTCGAAACGGCGCCGTACGAGGTCGAAACGGGCCGGGTTGGTGGGGATGAGAATTTGGGTCTTTTTCTGTGGGAATCTGAAGAAGGGATTGAGTGGTTAACACTCATGCATTCTTCTGGGCGCTTACGGTTGCTAGTCGTCACCCCCATTGATCGAAACGCACGGCTTCGACAACGAGCATGTCCAGCAACTCAATTTGGGAATTTAGGGTTTTTCGGTTTTTGAATTTCTTGGCTAGACAATGGGAACGAATCGGGAATTTCGTTTGAGAGGATTTTGAAGCGGAAAATGTAACTTACTTTCAATCTCGTTGGCTTCTAAATGACAATGGAAATGACAAAAATTTCCATTATTTATGTGTGAATTTTTTTTTATTTTTCAATGGAAACCACACAACCACCTTTAAAATTTTTAATATGGAACCGCCACCAATATTTTATTTTTATAGGAAAATATTAGAAAACCTATTTTTGATTTTAATAAGAAAAAATGTCCTTCGAACCAAATTTTGAGTACGGGAGTTGATTATGTATAGGGAAGGTTTTAGCACCCCTAAAACGCTCATTTATAATGGTACCCTTTGATTATTTGGAAAAAGATGTTTGCCTAAAATTGATTCTCATTTTGTTTTTATTATTATTAACCCTTATGAGAAAAAAGTAAAAAAAGAAATATTTATTTTTTGTATATTTATTATTATTATTGTCTAAAAACTAATTTATGAAAAAAATAAAGGAAATATTTTACTATATAAAAAATAAAAGCTTTTATATCTATTTATTATTATTCCATCCTTTTAATAAAACAAAAAGAAAGTATGAGCTTTAGAAAATAAATCTAATTTACTTTAGAAACATGACTTTGTTCATTTTGGAGAAGGGACATGCAAACAAATAGGAAAAGTTCCAGGAGCCTCTTACTTGCTTTTATACCCTCGTTTATCTTTGTTTATTTCTGATTATTTATGAAATAATAAGAAGTGAATTACAAATAAGCCCCATTTAGGATTTGGCCCCATTGGAAGACCAAATCTTAAAATGCGTATGAACAAAAAATAAAATAAAATAAAATAAAAGAAGACTTTTTAATTTCTTTACTTTCTGACCCCTTTTACCATATATTTACATTTCAGTCCTTCTTTATAATATATTTGCAATTTAGTCCTTATTTAGGATATATTTGCAGCTTAGTCCCTATTTAGGATTTGGCCCCATTGAAAGGTCAAACCCTAAACCTAACTTCAATTCAGAACTAAGGGTACCCAAACTAATACCAACACCAACAGCAAGGATGACAACGATGATAACAACAACGATCAACAACAACAGCAACAGCCAACAATTACAAAAATAAAGAACGAAAATGAAGAAAAGTAGGAGAACACAACAGAAATTAATTACAACATTCAATTTAGGTTTCTGTTACAAGATTGCATTTAGAAAAGGAAATAAAAGGGAGAAAATGAAACCTGGGTATCAGCTCTTTCCCAGAAAATTACAGTAATGAAGAAAGGGGCTTAAAATACCTAAGACTAATGGTGTTTAGTTTTTTTTTTATCTCTAGTAACCTCTCTGGGTTATGTGGCCGCGGTCTCTTCCCTGCCTCAGCCTCCTCTTCTTTGCTTCGCCCAGTCTTTTTTCACTCTTTCAGGTTCTGGTTTTGCTCTCTTTTCTGCTCTCGGTTACTCTTAGGGTCATCTCCCTTTTGACTTACGTTTTGTGTGGCTTTTATAGCCAAAGTACCTGCGAAACAAACCGATCAGATTAGTAAAAATAAAAAATAAAAAAAAATAAAGAGATAAAGGGAAAGGAAGGAAACGGATACTTCCTTTTTGACGAAAATATTGTTTGGATTTGATGGACATGATGGTGGATGGGATAAAGAGATGAGGTTGCGGGATTAGGGGCGAGAAAAGGGGACGGTTTAGGGTTTGGTTTGGTGAGAGAGATGAGAGATGAAGGGAAAACGTGGGGATGAGGTTAGTGCTGCGGCTAGGGCTCTTGGAGAAGGTGAAGATTGTCGCGGCTAGGGTTAGGGTGAGGAAGAGATTGAAGGAAGGAAGGGCCGAGGAGAAGGAAGAGGTGGTGCGTAGCTTGGGATTTGGGAGCTAGGGTTAGAGAGAAGGAGGAGAGGATGGAGGCGTGGGAGCTAGGGTAAGAGAGAAGGAGGAGAGGATGGGAAGGAGATGAAGAGGAAGGGTGTGGTGAGCGTCGCGAGGGAGAAAGGAAGGAGAGGCTGAGCGCCGCGAGGGAGAAAGGAATGAGAGGGTGAGGGAAAGAGGAGAGCTATGCATTTTTAGGGTTTGGTTTTTAGGTTAAAACGAGTGGGGCTGCGTGTATGATGGGCTATGCGTGTGGACGGGCCGCGAGCTTAAGAAAGATGGAGAAGGGGTGTGCGAAGGAATAGAGGGGTGCAGGAAATAAAAAGGCAATGGGCTGCGTGTTGTTTGGGCTGGATCCAGCTTGATTAATTGCTGTTTGCACCACCCAATTTTATTTTTTACACACCCCTTCTCAAATAAAAAAAAAATTCCATTTTTCTTATTTGTTCTTTTCTTCTCCTTTTTTAAACTCTTTATTCTTTATTATAAAACCAAAAATATTATTCAAAAAAGTTAAAATAGATAATAAAAAATAAAATAGAATAAAAGGCCGGACAAAATTAGGGTACTACAGCTGCCCCTATTTAATTACATTTTACTCGAAGATCTTCGTGCATTCGTTGTAAAAGGTAATTAAGGATAAAGGACTCTGATTTTGTCCGCAATAAGTGGTTTGAGATTGTGAGATTGGCTCCCGACTTTGGTGGTTTGGGATTGCAGGATTGGCTCCCAACTTTGGTTTGGGATTCTAGGTCTGATTCCTAGTGAATTACTGGTAAGGCATAGGTTTAGTTCCCAACTCTTACAAAATTGGTGAAAGATTCTAGGTTCGATTCCTAGTGAATTCTCGGTAAGGCATAGGTCTGATTCCTAACCCTCACATTTTTGGTATTGACTACTTCCCTACTTAGGGAAAGTTTAGGGTGCGAGCTTCTTCATCACTCGACACAGGTTTGGGTCAGATTCCCAACAAGGGTAAGTCAGGTTCTTAACTCTTGCTAAAAGGTACGGATTGGCTACCCTATTTAAGTAAGGTCCGAGGTATGAGCTTCTCTGTCACTCAATATGGGTCGGTCGATTCAGCAAGGTATAGGTCGATTCTAACTCTTACTAAAGTATGGGTGGTTTTCCTATTGCGGTGAACGCCCGGGTGCGAGCTTCTCTGTCACTCAAACAGTTCGGTCGATTCGACAAGGTGTAGGTCGATTCCTAACTCTTGTTAAAAAGGTGCGGATCGATTTTCATAATCGAGGAAGATCCGAGACGCGGTCGTTCCCGACTAAAGGCTTGGGTCGATTCCCAAGGTGATGGGTCAATTTCCATAATTGAGGAAGATTCGAGACAGGTCGGTTCCCGACTAAAGGCTTTGGTCGATTCCCAAGGTGGTGGGTCGATTCCCAAAGAAGGTATAGGACAGGTTCCTAATTCTTGCTAATAAAGAGATCGGGTAGTGAGTACTAGTCCTTGCCGAGTAACAATGCACCAACCGTATGTAATATTTGAGAGGGTGGGTCAATGGACCCAAAACTTTGATGATCATGCAGGATGCAATGAATGGTATGCCATGCATGAAATGAAATTTTTATTTTTAGAGAAATGATTTTGAAAGTGGAGTCCGAGGCCCGAGTAATGATGATCATGCTAGATGCGATGAATGATATGCTATGCATGAATGTTATTATTGTTTTGAATTTTTTGATTTCCCTGAATTCCTTTGAGGACTCTGCCCCTAGACTTGTGGGATGATAACTTTCTATCAGATTGCTTGTCTGAATGGTTGACTTTGTGCTGCACCAGGGTTGCATATTTGCTCTTGATAGTTCATCCTGTTTACCTTTGTGGATTCTTGAATATTCCTTCCATGCTATGAATGCTCTTGGGAGGATTAGATAGACAACTTTGATCCATAGAGACTTTTCAGTGTCCCTTTGGCCTTCGACCAGCCAGGACATGAAAGATCTATGTTGAGAGACAGATCATCTTGCGTAGTTCTGAAACTGGAACGAAATCTTGAATGCGATGGGCACAACTTTTGCCCATAGCTTATTGGTTTTTGTTTAGATCTGTGAGGTACAATCCGGGCTGACATGTTTGTGAATTTGACCCTAACTTCTGCTTAGGCCGCTCTTTGCGAGTTTTCAACCTAGCGGGTCGCTCTAACTTCTGCCTAGATCGCCTTTCGAAGTTTTCAAATTTAGCGAGCATTTTATTTTATATTGTTTTTTTTAGGTAAAGCAACTGCACTGAGGAGTTTATATGAATCTCCTCTTTCAAAAATCAAGTTTTAAGAAAATATAAGCAATTTGACTTTGATCAGAATGGACTTTATTAGGGTTGTAACGTGGCCCGAGGTTAAGGGTTATGAATGAAAGGATATTTTTAGGCCCAAAAAGTGTTTAAGGGTTTATAAGAACAAGGATCTTTAGAGTAAAGATGCACTTCATTTTTTGCTAGCACATTTGTTTCGCCTTTGCGGTTTCCTTTTTGATCTTCTCAGGTATGTTTGACACGTTTTTGACATTTCTTTGAATTGCCTTTGATACCTTATTGCTTACTTTGCTCTTCTTCTTTCTGAAAAGACAAAATTGATTGGAGACTTGTGCTTTTCTTCATTGTATGGACGATTCTTATTCAGGGTATTTGAAAGAAAATTTCGTTTTAGGCTCAAAAGGGGTAGCAAGGGATAAATATTTTTTATATTTTTGGATATAGAAAAACGGCCAAACTTCATCTCAAAATCTTATTACTCAAATTTTCACAAAACTTAATTTTTGATAATTACGCATTTGCTTTACCATTTTATTTTATATTTTCCTTAACTGTTTTTTTTTATCCCGGATTGAACATGCACCAAGAAGGGGGGAAAAAATTCAAATTGCATCTCCATTGATGTATTGAAAAGATGGAAATAAAGTGGGCCCTTTACAAGATATGCCCCAGGGCTTTGGGCAAAGCGTAAAAACAAATGAAGGTTGCTTAAACAGGGCTATTCCTTGAAGTTTCACCATTTCGTGTTGATCAGAGCTCAACAATCCTTAATGGAGTGGCCCATTGCCTCAGTGTATGTCGTGATGAGCATCATTAGTATCTTCTTCCATCTCTTGACCTGCATTGCGCAATGGCTGTTGAGCTCCGAGGTTGCAATCCTTCCGCTTGTTATCCCGGCTTCCACTCTTTCTCCGACAACAACAAGGTCTGAGAAGTTTGAAGAGACATTTCTCATCATCAGATCATAGAAAGGTTGTTGAAGTGTGTCAATGAACGTGGTAACCATCTCTTTCTCTGATAGCGGAAGTTCCACTTGGGCTGCAATCCCTCTCCATCTTTGGGCATACTCTTTGAAGCTTTCATTGCCCCCTTTTACCATGGTTTGCAACTGGGAGCGGCCAGGAGCTATGTCCATGTTGTACTTATACTGTTTGATGAAAGCTTTAGCCAAATCATTCCAGGAGTTGATTTTGCCCTGCTCTAACTGCATATACCAACGTAGGGATGCCCCTGTAAGACTCCCTTGGAATAAGTGGATTAAGAGCTTATCATTACTAAAGCAGGGGGCATCTTCTGGCAGTACATGATGAGGTGGCTTTTTGGACAAGTTAAGCCTTCATACTTGACAAACTCAGGAACTTTGAATTTTGGAGGGATCACCACGTCCAGGACCAAACATACTTCTGAAGCTTTGAACCCAATATGATTTGCCCCTTCAATGGCTTTTAGCCTATCTTCCATAATTTGGAGTCTCTTCTGATCTAAGGGGCCTCCTAATGGGCCATTGGAAGCCTCTCGATACTCATTAGTGTTGATGAAATGGTTCTTATCAGTGGTCAATTTTGGATCCAAGTTCTGCAGAAGGTCAAATAACTTGTCTATCTTACCATTGATTTGGTCGAGCTCTTCTCACATAGCTTGTTGATTCTGTTCCAACAAATCCATGAGTCTAGATTGGACTCGAGTCCGGTAGGGATGCAAGGAAAGCTTATTTGTATCTATTTTCTGTTGGGAAAAAAAAATGAGTTATGTTATGTAGGTGCCATGTTTATGCATGTCATGAATTTTTTTTTTGTACATTTTATGCAAAACAATTTGATGGATAATGGAGAAATATTTTTCTATTTTTTGTTTTGTTTTTTTTTTTACAAAAAATAAAATGAACGCAATGATGTTGCTAAAAAAGAGAAAATGTTTTTTTTGAAAATTTATTTTTTATTTAGAGGGAAAAAGGAATGAGAAGGGAAAGTATCTTTTGAAACTATGTTTTTTTGCAAAGAAGAATAACAAATAATATTTTTTTGGAGAAAAATATCATTTATTATCTTTCACAATTTTTGAAATGTGAATGGAAAATAAATGGATGGAGAAAAAATGGGCAGAGTGTGCCCTTTGTGATGTAGGCCGGTATTTCCTAAGATCTTAGGTCATACGACTTTTGTCACGTGGAAAATGAGATAAGGTATGCTCCTTTCGTGATATGGGCCGGTAACTCCTTAAAAGGATCTAGGGCTGGTATTAAGTGCCTTTCCATTGGGTGAATTTAAGATACTAATCTAAAAAGGTCCCTAGAGCCAAGGGTCCCATTTGAAAATGTTACCACCAATAATAAGTATATTATTAAAGGATGATTTTTTTTTTCAAATGAGCCAAACTCTAGGTGAGACCTTCATAGGAACCCACTGGCCGTACGTCCAGCAGATCACCCATTACACAGCCTCTCCTAACTTAAGGTTCACTCGGGTCCGGGTACAGGGCACCCATTTGTAGTGTGCGAAAATGTGTTAAGTGAAGAGTGTGAAGGAGCAAACTTAAAACTACCCGCTGTAAAATAAATAAAAAATACAATATATATACATGTCTTCTACCCTAAGGTTTCAAATGCATATACATAATATTTACAAGAAAAAAAAATGAAAGAGAATGAATCACAAATGAAAAATAGAATTATTTTTGCAAGCTTTCTATCATAGGATTCACGTATACAAACATATACACAAATGAATAAATAGAAATAGAAATAGAAATAAAAAGGGAATAATTCATTTAGAAAGGCAAACAAATCACATAAACAATCATAGGGCCTAACTCTCAAAAGTCCCCAGTGGAGTCGCCAGCTGTGACAACCACCCTTAAAATTTTTAATATGGAGTCGCCACCAATATTTTATTTTCATAGGAAAACATTGGAAAACCTATTTTTGATTTTAATAAAGAAAAAGGTCCTTCGAACCAACTTTTGAGTTCGGGAGTTGATTACGTATAGGAAATGTTTTAGCACCCCTAAAACGCCCATTTACAATGGTACCCTTTGATTATTTGGAAAAAGATGTTTGCCTAAAATTGATTCCCATTTTGTTTTTATTATTATTAACCCTTATGAGAAAAAAGTAAAAAAAGAAATATTTATTTTTTGTATATTTATTATTATTGTCTAAAAACTAATTTATGAAAAAAATAAAGGAAATATTTTACTATATAAAAAATAAAAGCTTTTATATCTATTTATTATTATTCCATCCTTTTAATAAAACAAAAAGAAAGTATGAGCTTTAGAAAATAAATCTAATTTACTTTAGAAACATGACTTTGTTCATTTTGGAGAAGGGACATGCAAACAAATAGGAAAAGTTCCAGGAGCCTCTTACTTGCTTTTATACCCTCGTTTATCTTTGTTTATTTCTGATTATTTATGAAATAATAAGAAGTGAATTACAAATAAGCCCCATTTAGGATTTGGCCCCATTGGAAGGCCAAACCCTAAACCTAACTTCAATTCAAAACTGAGGGTACCCAAACTAATACCAACACCAACAGCAAGGATGACAACGATGATAACAACAACGATCAACAACAACAGCAACAGCCAACAATTACAAAAATAAAGAACGAAAATGAAGAAAAGTAGGAGAACACAACAGAAATTGATTATAACATTCAATTTAGGTTTCTGTTACAAGATTGCATTTAGAAAAGGAAATAAAAGGGAGAAAATGAAACCTGGGTATCAGCTCTTTCCCAGAAAATTACAGTAATGAAGAAAGGGGCTCAAAAGACCTAAGACTAATGGTGTTTAGTTTTTTTTTATCTCTAGTAACCTCTCTGGGTTATGTGCCCGCAGTCTCTTCCCTGCCTCAGCCTCCTCTTCTTTGCTTCGCCCAGTCCTTTTTCACTCTTTCAGGTTCTAGTTTTGCTCTCTTTTCTGCTCTCGGTTACTCTTAGGGTCCTCTCCCTTTTGACTTGCGTTTTGTGTGGCTTTTATAGCCAAAGTACCTGCGAAACAAACCGATCAGATTAGTAAAAATAAAAAATAAAAATAAAAATAAAGAGATAAAGGGAAAGGAAGGAAACAAATACTTCCTTTTTGACGAAAATCTTGTTTGGATTTGATGGAGATGATGGTGGATGGGATAAAGAGATGAGGTTGCGGGATTAAAGGCGAGAAAAGGGGACGGTTTAGGGTTTGGTTTGGTGAGAGAGATGAGAGATGAAGGGAAAACGTGGGGATGAGGTTAGTGCTGCGGCTAGGGCTCTTGGAGAAGGTGAAGATTATCGCGGCTAGGGTTAGGGTGAGGAAGAAATTGAAGGAAGGAAGGGGGCCGAGGAGAAGGAAGAGGTGGTGCGACCGCTTGGGATTTGGGAGCTAGGGTTAGAGAGAAGGAGGAGAGGATGGAGGCGTGGGAGCTAGGGTTAGAGAGAAGGAGGAGAGGATGGGAAGGAGATGAAGAGGAAGGGTGTGGTGAGCGCCGCGAGGGAGAAAGGAAGGAGAGGGTGAGGGAAAGAGGAGAGCTGTGCGTTTTTAGGGTTTGGTTTTTAGGTTAAAACGAGTTGGGCTGCATGTATGATGGGCTATGCGTGTGGACGGGCCGCGAGCTTAAGAAAGATGGAGAAGGGGTGTGCGAAGGAATAGAGGGGTGCAGGAAATAAAAAGGCAATGGGCTGCGTGAAGCTGGGCTGCGTGTTGTTTGGGCTGGATCCAGCTTGATTAATTGCTGTTTGCACCACCCAATTTTATTTTTTACACACCCCTTCTCAAATAAAAAAAAATTCCATTTTTCTTATTTGTTCTTTTCTTCTCCTTTTTTAAACTCTTTATTCTTTATTATAAAACCAAAAATATTATTCAAAAAAGTTAAAATAGATAATAAAAAATAAAATAGAATAAAAGGCCGGACAAAATTAGGGTACTACACAATGGAAGGAGCAAGTGTGAGTGTGGTGTTTTTTTTTTTGTGTGTTGGAAAGATGGGGCAGAGTGTGGCTTTTAAATACACAGAAACTGGTAAAAAAGGAAATTGCTAGGTTTTGTTTTGTGTGCATGCATTTGGTGCTAACGGGAGACGACAAAGAAAAAAATTTATTTTATTAAAAAATTAATGAGAAATAGGGAGTGTAAATAAGTTTTACACAGACATCTAATAAGAGCTCATTATTTGGTAGCTATTTTTAAAATACCGTTACAAAAGAGGCTGACATGGCAAAATAATGAGTTTTTATTAGATGTCTATATAAAATTGGTTTACACTGACGATACATATCCTTTAAACTCAATTTTGTTTTTGATTTAGGACTATTGCTGGCTACCCACGGAGTGTCCCAACGCTTTCAACGAAAGACTAATCTCCGCTCGCCCGGGAACCAAGTAAAGGCTGGCCAACACATTTTTTAACTCTGCGGGAATCGAACCTGGGAGCACCAGGTCGACCCCCCGAGTCCCAGGGCAGGCTACTCCACTGGGCCAAGCGGTGTTGGTTATCCTTTAAACTCAATTAATTATGAATATCTAATTATTAGAAGTAAGATATCTATTATTTATTATTTTGCTTATTATTAATATTTTTATTTTAAATGCACATAAATTGGTGGCTTTTGTGTGTATGCATTTCATGCTAATCTGTTCACAAGTAGATAATATATGTATTTATACAATATACATATATTTCAATTTTTTTTGAAATATAACAAATAAAATAGAAAACATTGGTTCTATTTTTGTTTATGATTAGAGACGGTGTTTCAACTATGAGTTTCAAAAAAAAAATATAAAGAACACAATTGAATTATTTATCTAAATTACTGTAAGATAAATTTAAAATAAGTTACATGAAAAAGAGGTAGTCAATTATCTATGCTGGACAAAAAATTAATCCTATAATAAACTATGGTTTTTTTCGTGTATAATATCGGAACTTTATGAAGAAAAAAATAAAAATCATATTGATTTAACATTTATTAAACTTAAACATAAACAATGATGTGAATGTTGCAATGTTGAAAATTTTTAAATTTTAATAATATGTAAGATATAAAATATACAAATTATGAAAAAAGGTAAAAATTAAATTTAACATTATATAATTATGATTTTTAAATTAAATATTATGATGTGCATAGTAAAATTAATCATTCATAAAAAGTTATAAAATTAAAAGTGTCCAAATTTGTATGCTAAAATAATGATGAATAGTATTTGTCAAAAAAATAATGATGAATAATTTCTGATAATTTATATAACTAATAAATAAAAACGATAAGTCATTTAAGGGAATATATTAATGATTACGCTACGAAATTATTGTTTGACAAGGTTAATAATGGTTGGTATAATTAAACAATAACTAAAAAGTAAAAAAAATGAAACTGATTTAGACAAAAAAAAATTAACGATTCTTATGTTATCACATGACTTAGATAATATTTTGATTGAATCACAAATGTCCAGATATGATAATTAATTGATTGATATGCTTTAAATTATTACATTTTGAATTTGAATTTGATTTAATTCAAATTTGATAGAATGTAAAAGTCTAGATATGAGCATTAATTGATTGATATGTCTTAATTAATGAAATATCATAAATTAAAAAATAAAAAATAAAATATTTTGCATTTTGGAGGGAAAAGAATGAATGTGGAGGTGTTACGTGGCATGAGTCTACGTGAAAAAACTCCATTTTATATAATAAGTAGATTAACATTAATTATGAATTATGAATATATAATTTTTAAAGGTCAGATTTATGAACATTTTTTATTTTTAAATGCACAGAAATTTGTGGGTTGTGTGTGCATACATTTCATACTTATTTGTTCACAAGAAAAAATAAATTTGAAGATGCAGAGAGAGAAGAGAAGAGGCTTGTGAGACAAAGAAAAACTTTATTTTATTAAAAAATTAATTATGAATATCTAATTATTAAAAGTAAGATATCTATTATTATTTTTTTCTTATTATGAATATTTTTTATTTTAAATGCACAAAAATTGGTGGGTTTTGTGAGCATGCATTTCATGCTGATCTGTTCACAAGAAAAATTAAATTTGAAGATGCAGAGGGAGAACAGAGGAGGCTTGTAAGACAAAGGAAAAAGCCTATTTTATTAAAAAAATTAACATTAATTATGAAATATGAATATCTAATTATTAAAGGTAAGATTTATGAACATTTTTTATTTTAAGTGCACAGAAATTGGTGGGTTGTGTGTTCATACATGTCATACTTATCTGTTCACAAGAAAAAAATAAATTTGAAGATGCAGAGAGAAAATAGAAGAGGCTTGTGAGACAAAGAAAAAAGTTTATTATATTAAAAAAACTAATTATGAATATCTAATTATTAAAGGTAAAATATCTATTTTTTATTATTTTTTCTTATTATGAGTATTTTTTATTTTAAATGCACAGAAATTGGTGTGCATGCATTTCATGCTTATCTGTTCCCAAGAAGTCCACCAAAAAAAAAAATCTGTTCACAAGAAAAAATAAATTTGAAAATGTAGAGAGAGAAGAGAAGAGGCTTGTGAGACAAAGAAAAAAGTTTATTTTAATAAAAAAATTAACATTAATTATGAATTATGAATATATTAGGTAAGATTTATGAAGCTTTTTTATTTTAAGTGCACAGAAATTGGTGGGTTGTGTGTGCATACATTTCATGCTTATCTGTTCGCAATAAAAAATAAATTTGAAGATGCAGGGAGAGAAGGGAAGAGGCTTGTGAGACAAAGAAAAAAGTTTATTTTATTAAAAAATTAATTATGAATATCTAATTATTAAAGGTAAGATATCTATTGTCTATTATTTTTTCTTATTATGAATATTTTTCATTTTAAATGCACAAAAATTTGTGGGTTGTGTGTGCATGCATTTCATGTTGATCTGTTTACAAGAAAACTTAAATTTGAAGATGCAGAGAGATAAGAGAAGAGTCTTGTGACACAGAGGAAAAAATTTATTTTATTAAAAAATTAATTAATTGATTATCTAATTATTAAAGGTAAGATATCTTTATTATTTTTCATTTTAAGAATATTTTTAATTTTAAATGCACAGAAATTGGTAGGTTGTGTGTGCATGCATTTCATGCTCATCTGTTCACAAGAAAAATTAAATTTGAAGATGCAGAGAGAAGAGAAGAGGCTTATGAGACAAAAGAAAAAGTTTATTTCATAAACATTATGAATATCTAATTATTGAAGGTAAGATAGCTATTATTTATTAATTTTTTTATTATGAATCTTTTTTTTAAATGCACAGAAATTGGTGGGTTGTGTGTGCATACATTTTATGCTGATCTGTTCACAAGAAAAATTAAATTTCAAGATGCAGAGATAGAAGAGAAGAGGCTTGTGAGAAAAAAGGAAAAAGTTTATCTTATTATGAACATTTATTTTAGAGAGAGAATATCTTTCACTTATTATTTTTCTTATTTTGTTTGATAATTTTAATTAATAAAAAAATTATACATAATTAATATTTAAGTTTAATTTTGTTTTATATTAATTAACATAAAACAAAATTTTATTTTTCATTTTATAAAATTTTTATATTTTATTTTATTTTATTATGTTTTAAATTAGAATAAAATGAATATTTTGTTTTTAATTATTCCTAGCTGACATGATCTGTTTTATTAATTTTGTTGCTCCTTGAAAAATGATGAAAGAAATCGTACAGTGTTGTTGGCTAATTTTTAAATACAAAAAGTATTTTATTTTATTTAGTTGTCATTCACATTAAATTCATGGTATAGTTCTTATAAAACGAGAATTTTATTATTATTATTATTATTAGTGTAAAAATGGGTACTAATGTATCCATCTATCCGCTTTTTCTATTGAGCTAACGCGTTTTTATATTTTATTGTATTTTGTTGTTCGACGTTAGTTTTATGGAATTTGATTCTGCATTACGGGTATATTATTACACTAATTTTGTATAAAACATATTATTATTAACACGTTGTATAATGACATATTATTAAATATTATAATATTAAATATTATTATGTAAATTTATAAATGTTAAAATATAAAACAAATATTTTATTATTAATTATTCCTAATTGACATGACCTCTTTTTTATTAATTTGGTTGCTTCTTGAAATATGATGAAAGAAATCGTCTAGTGTAGTTGACTAATTTTCAAATACAAAAATATTTTATTTTTTTAGTTAACATTCACATCAAATTCATGGTATAGTTCTTAAAAAACAAAACCTTTATTATTACTAGCGGCAAGATGGGCACTCCCATGCCCGTCTTTCCGCATTTTTATTGCGTTACAGTATTTTGTATTATTATTTTTTATTGTCCACAACACATTTGCCGTGTGTGAGAGAGAGGAGCGGTTACAATTGTTGGTGTAAGTTTCTTTGAAATGAAAGTGCAGTAGTTTAAAAAAATTTATTTTTTAAATTTACAAAACAGTTAATTGAAGGATAAAAGTGGAAACCAAATTCGTACACCAAAAATACGGTTACCTTACCCTGTTCTCTTTATATAATGATATAGATTATAATATTTCCTGATCATAAACAAAAATTTATTGTTATAAAACTCAATACAGTCATTCACACATTTGCATGTAGGGGTGTTCTAGGATCAGGTTTGACTAAACCTGTTACGCAAAAAATAAATAAATAAATTTGATTTTGTTTGGGTCAAGATTTTTGTTCAAACCCAAATCAAACCATCCCGGTAAAAAAATGAGTTGGTTGGGCCGATTTTATAGGTCAGTTATTCAAAATTGCAAAAAAAAAACTCTTCAATTTGTAAAAAAATTAAAATAGCATTTTAAAAAAAATAGAAATGTATGCTCAGTTTGGGTTGATGGTTTGAAATTAAAAGCTTGTTACCCAAACCAATGAAGTTTGAGTTTTATTGGTTTGGCCCAGTTCGACTCAAATAAGAAAAATACCCAAACCAAGCTAATCGGTTTTGATTGAGTTTTCAGATTCACTGGATTGACTGGGACCAATGAACATCCCTATTTTGGTTGTACTTGTGTTTGGACTTTTGTACAACAACCGTGAGAATTTTTGTCAAATTCCTATTAGACCAGTCATATGATGAACACGATGGTTCCACAACAGATCTAACGATTCACGGTCAGCTCAATAGCATAAACAATTCATGTCTTTAGTCGGACTAGTTGATTCAACCGATTTACATCCATGGGAAGAATATATTAGAGAAATTATGCTTTTTCCCCTAACTCGCAAATGTGCTCTTAAAGTAGCAACATCAAGAAAGTAATAACAAAAATATTCCAAATTGATTTTATATCTTTTGATGACTAAGCAAATTTATAAGTTGTTAATGTAAATCATAAATTTTGCTTGCTCCAATTCTTGATGTAAATGTAACATCATTTAATACTAGTGGTGATCCAAATGTTTTTATTGTGTGGCATGATCAGTTAAGTCATTTCAATTAATAAAGATGTAAAACATATGGTGAATTCATATGGCAATCTAGTGATAAACTGTAACATCCATAAATTCCCTAAGCCTAATTATTAGAGATCCTAAGTGAAAATGGATTTAATCCTAAGGATATAGTTCATAGCCTTAATTTAGTAATTTAAAAACCAATTTGGAATCAAAGGGTAAAATAGTAAGTTTACCCAATGATTTAGGAATTATGGGACTAATTAATTAGGAATAGTTTTAATTGATTAAAATTACTTAAGTTATTGTTAAGGACCTAAGGTTAATTAAGCTAGCTAAATAATGGTTTATTGGCAAGTTTTTAATTAATTTAAAACCAAGTGACCACCATACACCATATCTCATTTAAATCCACCTTAGTAGTCTCTCTAAACCCTATTACTCCCTCCTTCCATCGAGCAACAGCAGCCCAAAATCAGAAAAAATAAGAAAGAATAAAGAGGAAGGAAGAGAAAGAAAGAAGGAAGAGAAGAAGAGAGAAGAAGGAAAAAGGGGAGGTGGAACGCGATCAGTGGAGAGGAAGAGGAGGCAGGGCACGGCGGCCCTGTTGTGGTGGCGCACCACCGCACCGGAGAAGGAGGAGGAAGGGCGAGAGAGCTGGGCCGAGAGGGAGGTGGCAGCAGCCACCGTGGGAGAGAGAGAGAGTGAGAAACCGAGAGTGAGAGAGGTTGTGGGAGAGAAAGAGCTCGACTTGGAGGAAGATGAAGGAAGAAGAAGGAGGTTCAACTACATTAAAGCTAGAAGGAAGAAAATGGAAGCTTGAAGACCCACTTTCATGGGGATTAGGCCTTGCATGTGGGGATTTTTGTGATGATGAAGGAGAAGAAGAAGAATGGGACTGAAATCGGAACCTAGGGCTACTTTCATGAGAAGGGGATTTTTGGAGCTTAAATCCCTAACTTGGGATTACTCAGGTAACATAGACTTCCCCCAAAACCTCTCTTAGGGTGTGCTAGGATTTGTTATTTAGATTCTTTAGTGCAATAATTAGTCTATTAATTATTCTGAAATGGTCTTGTATGGGGTTTTGACTGAAATAGGGTTGGATTCTGTCCCCAACCCCCCTAAACCAATGTGTGATGTTTGTACCGTTGAGAGTTCCATCGAGCTCCAATTGGTGTATATATATATGTGCTTGGTTTGGTTTGATTGGTCACTTTCATCAATATGCATGAATTAATTTGGAAGGATTGGCGTTTGAACTAGCCTAATTTGGAGTGGTTATGATTTCCTGAAATGGGTGAAGGGCTTTATGCCCCTTTTAAATAAGTTGTGGTTATATTGCTAAGTGTTTGATTTCCCAATTAGACATGTAAAATTGCTTAGAATTGTTATTTGGTTGGGATTGTGATAATTGTAATGAATTATTATTTGATGTGTTATTGAATCCAAATAATGCATGGGAAACCTTGTTTTGACTCTTGTTTTGATTGAAACTTGGTTGTTTATGTGTCTGGATGTTTGCGTTTGAAAGGCAAACTCGTCATTTGTGTACTTCGGTCACTTTCGTTGACGGGGACCCTTTGGTAGGACCACAAATAGGTCCTTGCTCATTTTGATCCTTGGGCTTTGCCAAGTGGGTACATTCATTAGTGTTTACTACGTGTAATTGCATTGAGCTTGTTGTTTCTCATTGATTGAAACTTATATATGTTCGAAATGTTTACGCTTGAACTGCAAACATTATCGAATTATGCTAGTGCTATGTGTTGCATTATTCATTAATGATCTTGATTGAATTGCTTGTGTGAAGTCCTGTGAGTGGCATACCCTTTCGTAAGGCCTTGTGGCTCCAATGTTAGTATGGCTTGGGATGTCACAATAACAGGCATTGTTTGTGTGTGGAATGTTTGCAATTCGCTCTGCAACCCTATCGTAAGTGATTAGCTACGACCTGTGCCGTTGGGGGCCCCCTTGGTTTTATCCTTTTAATAGGATTTTACTCATTTTGTACTTGAGCTGGATCAAGTGGGGAATATTCATTGTGATTGTTGTGACATATGTTTGACTCTGTAATTGATGTTTGAAATATCATGTCTTGAGGATTTGTTAAGGTAGTATAAATATTTATACCTATGCTTATGGGATGGATTTTCCATACGTCGCACACCACGTATGGCTGAAAACAACGATAAAAGTATTTTTATTCTAAGTCTGTGTTATTGAGTTTTATAAACTCACCTTTGGGGCGTTGTTTTCAGGTACAGCTGTTTGAAGAGGTTCAGAGCATTGGAATGTGCTCGGTCTTGCTTTTCTGTGAGACCTGAGTCACCGGATCACAAGTCATGTCCTAAGTCCTAGGTTGTGTCCTAGTATTATGTGTGAATAAGATGTAATTGTAATTGTTTTACTTTATTATTCTTTTGAAACAGAAGTTGTAATAATTAAAGTTAATCCTGCTTTAGAAACTCTGAATTATGTTTACTATTTTAGTAACGTATTTTTGTACGACGCGTATGTATCCAGGAGTTTTACTAACTAAAGTATAGTGTAGTATTTGAAAAACAGGAATCATCCTTTATTATTCGTCTGTATTTGAACAAAATTCGCAGCGTATATATGCTAACTCAAGTTAAATTAGTAAGTAATCCCCTAATTAGAGTTAGGGTGTTACATAAACCAACATATATATTCTTCAATTCAATGAATTATCATGCAATGCTTGTTCCCAAAGTAAATTAATTACCAGACAATCGCCGACCATGCATTTGGTGGGTCTTTACTAGGGGAAATCTGAAAATGAAGAGTTGGTGTGACTGGTGTTCGTGCGTTTTTCAGGGGGCTTGCGTTTGCTAGTCGTGGGTAAATTTGGTTTTCTTTCTCAATGATGCTAGAAAAACCCTAGACAAAATGTGAACTTGGTTTGATACAATCGAAGGTAGAAAAACGCCAATGTGATTTTCAATGCGTAGAATTTGGTTTGTGTGTGTTCGACGTTGATCTGTTCGCTAATCCGAAAATTTATAGCGAGAAAAAAAGGGTTTTAGATTGTCGCAAAAAGGAAAAATTAGTTTTACTAAATTAATTTATTACGAATATTTATTATAGGTAGAATATCCATCATATATTTCATTTTCTTATTTCGGTTGAGATTTAATTATTAGAAAATTATGTATAATTAATAGTAAGATATAAAAAAATTACCTGATTAACATTTAATTTGGTTTTGATTATCTCACCTTGTCTATAAATATTTTCTTTGAGTGCTTTTTATAAAAAAAAAATAGAGAGTGTCCAAAGATATATTAATTAAGAAACCAATAATTAAAAATAAAATTATTTAAAATATATTTAATACACTGATAATGCATAGACTATATTTTCAAATGAATATTTTCTATTTTTATTCCTTAATATGTTTTTTAAGAACACTTGTTACCCTTCGCCGTAAATTATTATTGATATTAATAAATTATCATTATCTTTGTGTGTCATTTTGAGCCTTTACATGATTTGACTAACTTAGAGGTTCTATTGAATTGGTAACTTCTTATTTCAACTCTTCTAGTCTAGAATATCTTTTTAAATTTGTTTATAGATATTTTATTGTTAATTATTATTTGCTAATATAATTTATCTTCTACTCGAAAAATTATGGAATAAACTATACATTTCATTGGATTAATTTTGAAACAAAATATTTTTTTTATTATTTGCGAATGAAATTTGTGGTATAAATTATCTATTTTGGTGTCTTTTATATAATACATTATTAATATTGATAAATTATATTTTTTTATCAACAAATTTTTTTATCCAAATCACTCTCTTATGGATATTTTATTGTTAATTATTCCTGAGCATTATACTTTATATTACATTAATTTTGCTTCCCCATGAAAATTATGAAGTAAATAATATGTTATAGTTGACTAATTTTGAACTACAAAAATATTATAATTTCGTTGGTTGTCATCCACATGAAATTTTTGGTATATTTCTTGAAAAATAAGAACGAACAAAAATGGATACAACGATTGCTAGGGTTTCATCCTACGTCGTACCCAAGGGTTTGCATGTCGTCGAGCTTCGCCATGGGGGACGCTACTCCTATTTGCCCATGGAGATTTCTAGATTTCTCCCCCTCTACAACGTCTCCTCCATCCTCCCCATCGTAGCCTTCCACTCAGTGCAAGTCTTCTGCACAAGGTCTCAACAACTCGTTTGAAATCTCATTGAACCAACATCTGAAACCTTGTGTAAAAAGAGATCATGGTTGCATTAGAATTCCAGATGATGCATACTACAAGGGTTTGGAAAGGCGTAAGAACAATTTGCATGGACGTCTGTTCCTGTCCAAAGGTATGCAGCCTATTAAGGTCATGGATCTTTGCAATAAACTTGCCTAACTATGGAAGCCAATAGGCCATTGGAAGATGATCCCTCTTGGTAAGGGTTTCTATGAATTCAATTTCGCTTCTGCTGAAGATTTACGTAGTGTTTGGTCGGTTGGAATGTGGGATCTACAGCCTGGACCGTTGAAACTATCGAAGTGGACAAGTGATTTTCAACCAAGTAAGTCATCAGACTCAAACTTATGCTCAATGTTGGATACGATTTCATGCACTTCCATAGGAATATTGGCGATCGAAGACTCTATTTGAAATTTCTGCAAGCATTGGCACTCCTATCTCGATTGATGATGCGACTAGGAATTAGATTTATGGTCATTTAGCTAGAGTACTTGTTGACCTTGATCTTACAGGACCATGACTTGATGAAATTATGATTGAGAGAGAAGGTTTTGCACTAAAAGTTGGTATTGAATATGAGAAGGTTCCTGCTTCTGTTCTTTTTGCAAAACAATAGGCCATTCACTCTTCAATTGCAAGAAACACAAAAGCATTGATCACCAGAAATTGGCAAAAGATCCTGTTATCCAGCAATCTAAACCAGTGCGACAAGTTTATGTCCCGAAGAAGGATCAGTTGATTAATTCTCACGTAGCAGGAAGCAATGGGTTAAGTCCGAATGAGAAGCTAAACGAAAATTTGTTCCAACATAATAATTTAGAACATAATGATGACATGGTTATTAGCAAGGTTGTTAAAACCGGACCAGCCATTGAATCGGACAAGGCACTAATTCAAGGTTCAAGGGTTCGACCGGGGTTAAACCAGGGTCGGACCAAAAATGGATTAAATAATATTTTTAATATAATATATAAAGCAATAATAAACAAAAAATAACTTAATATTCATAACTTCACAGTATTAAAAATTAAACTCCACTTAAAATATTATAAGTCAATATATAAAATGTAAAATTACATATCAAACAAACGAAAATGTGTCATAATAACATTCTAACATTAAATAATTGCAAATACTACAACTTAAGTACTCTGATAATAATATTAATGTACAAATTTATCTTAATTTTTTTATAGTATTTGATATAATCCATAAATGTACAAAAAAAAATGGATAAAAAACATCTCATGTGCCAAAAACAACGTTATTTACCATTTTTCTTTTAAAAAAATGGATTTTTGATCGAACCGCCGGTTCCCTGCTTTGCCCTGATTTTCTAGTCTGGTTCCCAGTTTTTGCTCAGTTTTCCGGCTCGATCCCGGTTTTCATACAAAGCGGTTCTCATGTTCGTTTGGACCGGACAAGGGTCCGATTCCTGGCTCAACCGGTCGGACCGCCCGGTCTGGTCCGGTCCGATTTTGATAACACAGGTTATTAGAGGTGGCCTGGACCTCTAGATAAGTCAAGTAACTGTACCTTACAAAATGTAGCTGATGTTTGTCAATCCACGGTGCTTGCTATTGAAACTGTGGTTGATCGAAACAGATTTAAAGGGTTAATAATGTTCCTCACAATGATCCAACAACCCTGAATAGCGTAAACTCGTCATTGTGTCTTGTAAATGAGGGGAACAATGACAACATCTTCTCTCCGGTTCATGGTGTGGTGGATATACCATTAGTTACTGAGGAAAGCGTAGATGTTGCAAATCATTCATCTCCTAGTTAGAGAACTAATTCTGCTGGTACTACAATTGCGGTTGAATCTCCTCAGCAATCTATTCATGCAGTCAGCCTTTCTTCCAATGAGGCAGCAAGAAATTCAAGTAATAATGGCAGAACCACTACTCTAACTCTGAACCATTTGGATGCAAATGTTACATATTGCAGCAGTATATAGGTCAATGATGGAGAAAAGTGGGGAGATATGGATGAGGAGGATTTGGATGATGAAACTAATTCTTCTGCTATGCCAAACCATCAAGTTGAAACTAATGTTGAGGGACAATTTGAGGTGGTGTTATCAAAGTCTCAAAAAAAAGAAACTTAGAGAGAAGTAGAGGAAAGCTAAAAATTCTGCAAAGTACAACACCCGAGCAAGGGTTGGATCTAAAAAGCTTGCTCAATGAAGTGCATCTTCTAGAATATCGGAGGTTTAGCTAACCCCTCCACAAGGTTGGTGATTAAGGAGCTTTGTGTAAAACATAAGCCAGACTTTTTATTTGTTGTTGAGCCTTTGATGCATATGGATCACTTCCTTGCTAGATTTTGTCAAAAAACTGGGTTTGAAAGTGTTTGCTGTTAATAATAGGAATGAGTTGGCTCCGAATCTATGGTGTGTTTGTACGGCTAGATGGACTGTGAATGCCATTGATATCTCAGACCAACATGACCACTCTCAATAATGGTCGTAAAGGTAGAGCTTTCACTAAGATGCGGTTGGACAAGGCAATTTGTAACGATGCTTGGATTAATTATTGGACTTCGGTCTCTTGTTGCACTCTCACTAAAAGTAAATCAGACAACTTCCTTTTATTGCTGGATCTTTAGCGAGATAATATTATGCATAGTTCCTCCTTCATATTCATGAAAATGCGGGCTTCTCATCTGGACTGCCTTAATTTAGTGACAGAAGCTTGGAAAGAGTAGGTTGTGGGATGTCCAATGGTTGTTTTGAGCCAAAAAGCTTCTCAAGAAGAAATTGAAAAATTGGAATATAAATGTTTTTGGGGATGTCAGTTTAAAAGTCAAATCGATTATGCAGCTTGATTTAGTGCAAGACGAAATAGATGATATTGGCTACTCAGATGCTCTGATGGAGCAGGAAAAAAGTTCAGCTTGAGTTAAAGTCAACATTGACGTATCAAGAAGAATTTTGGCAAGAGAAGGCAAGATTGAATTAGCATATAAAAGGGGACCATAATACGGATTTCCTCCACAAAATGGCAAAAAACAGGTATGTGACAAAGAAGATTTCTATGCTTAAGCATGAAGAGACACTATGCTATAATTAGCTAGTGAAATTCAGAGTCGTGTAGTGCAATATTTTGAAAGCATTTTCAGTTCGGATAATAATTGTAGAGACAATGGTATGATAGAGGAAGTTATTCCTAGAGGAAGTTATTCCTAGATCGATTTTGGTTAAGAACAATAAATTTCTTACTAAATTGTCTTCTTTTGACGAAGTAAAACGAGTGATTTTCTCTATGAGTTCGGATGGATCGCCAAGGCTAGATGGTTTAAGAGCTTTATTTTATCAGAGGTATTGGGAGGATGTATGCGTTGATGTTTTTCATGATGTTTCCCAATTTTTTAAAAGTGGTTGGATGCTTCCCAATTGGAATGCTAACACAATGTTGCTTATTCCGAAAATTCCAGAAGCTGAAAGGATTGACCAATATAGACCAATTGGCCTGGCAAATTTTAAATTTAAGATTATTACAAAGGTTTTAGCTGACAGGTTGGCCACCATTGCTCCTTAGGTAATCTCTCCTAATGAAAGAGGTTTTATTAGGGGTAGGCAAATCATTGTATCTGTCTTACCTTTGAAGTTTGTAATATGTTGCACAAAAGGAATTTTGGTGGGAATTTGGCTCTGAAAATTGATATCCAAAAGGCTTTTGACACCATTGACTGGAAGTTTTTATTGAAAGTGCTTCAGGCTTTTTCCTTTGACCATAATTTTTGCAATTGGGTTGAAGTCATTCTCCATTCAGCTAAGCTCTCTATTTCTATCAATCGAAAGATGATTGGTTTCTTTTCTTGTAAGAGAGAGGCCAGACATGGTGACCCTCTATCCCCGCTGTTGTTCTGTTTTGTAGAAGAGGTCTTGAGTAGAGGTATTACTAAATTGGTTTAGGATAGTCGGCTTAATTTAATGACTGGTCCTAGAGGTATTCAGATGCCTTCTCATGTTATGTATGTAGATGATATGATGATTTTCTGCAAGGGTACTCAACATAATTTGAAGGCTCTGATGGATTTGTTTCAGAAATATAGTGAGGTTTCCAGATAAATCATTAACCCAAATAAATCCACATTTTACTCCGGTGCTATTTCTACTAGAAGACAGGTCAGTATTGCTGCTACCTTGGCTTTCAAACTGGTGCTCTTCTGTTCACTTATTTAGGAGTCCTTATTTTTAAAGGTAAGCCTCAGGCCACTCATCTTCAACCTATTTTTGATAGAATAAAATCCAAGCTATCCTTCTGGAAAGCTTTGTTACTATCCATCCCTGCCAGAGTACAATTAGTTAAGAGTGTTATTCATGGCATGATGCTTTATAGCTTTATGGTTTACTCATGGCTGGTGAGCCTCCTTAATGAAGTTAACAAATACATTAGAAACTTCATTTGGTTAGGAGATATAAATCAACACAATATTATCACAGTGGCTTGGAATAAAGTTTGTAGTCCTTATAATGAAGGTGGTTTGGGGCTCAGATCCATTCGAGTCATCAATGATGCCGCAATGCTGAAGCTTTGCTGGGATTTTTATGATTCCAATAATCAGTGGGCAACCCTTCTTTGTGCAAGATTCCTTAGAAACAAAGGTACCACTTCTTATCATATTTATTCCTCCATTTGGTTTGGCTTGAAAAGTAGCAATGCCATTTTAAACGAGAATAATATCTGACAGCTTGGAAATGGGAAGCTAATTAACTTTTGGATTAATCTTTGGCTATATGAACCACTTGTCAATCTTCTTCATATCCCGATGGATTTGCATGCTCGTTTGCACGCTAAGGTGGAGGATTTTCTTAGGCAAGGCTGCTGGAATGTCCCTAGGCTGCTTCTCCAGCGTTTCCCGGTTCTGGAAACAGAGTTGAATAAGATAGTTATTCCCCACTTCAACGCAATTGATCAGAGGATGTGGAGGAACACTGTGTCTGGTGATTTGAGCAACTTATCTCTTATCTCTCCCCAAATCACGGTTTCCTCTCCATCTTTTTCCCCCTTATCTCTTATCCTTTCTCCCTTCAAACACCAAACCCTATCCCCCCATCAACCATGCCGCGGCCATACCCACCTCTTTTCATACCTCATCTCATCTTCATCTCACCAAGATCCGAATCGGCCTCATAAAAAGGGAGTGTTTTATTCCTTTCAAAATCTCTTATTCTTATCTATTTTATGAACTCATATTTTTGTTTCGTTTTTTCAGGGATAAAGATGAAGAGATAGAGTTTCAAACGGTGAAGAAGTTGAGATCAAGAAGCTATAAATACCCATCCTTCTGAAGGCAAAAGGGGCACGCAGAGAGAGTGAGGGCAAGAGACTTGAAGATCTCCAAAGAAGCTGAAGCAAGGCGTGAGGGAGAGTCTTAAATTTTTCTTAAACACTATTAGAATTCTAGGGTTTTGGATTTTATCTCTTTTTTTGGGATCAAAAGCTATGAGTTCAGGTTTTTTTTTTCTTTTTTTCCTTCTTCCTCCTCTTCTCTGTAAATCCGCAGTGCTCTGTTTATGCATTTTGTTTGGTTTGATCTTAATCTGAACTTTGATCTGAACCTATGAATTGTATTAAAATGTGATTTCATCTTTTTTTGCTGATTGTTGCTTGTTATTGATTCAGTTTCCTCACCGTCCCCTGCGTTTTGTAAAATTATGTAAATTAGGGTTACAGGATTTGGCCTTCCAAAGGGGCCAAATCCAGGTTAAAGGGTCAAATTGCAAATAATTTAAGTGTCATAATCGTAAATAAGGCATAAATCTGGGTATAAAAGTAAAATATATGTCCTTGTAAAAAAGGAAACAATTTTTATGAAATAAAAACTAGATTTTTTGGGTAACTAAGGGAATCAAGACCTGGATCTTATTTGCTAATTGTCAATAAAAAAAAGATTATATTTTTAGAAGGAAATATGTGAAGTAGGTTTAGTTAATTCAAATTAGAATTTTAGGTTTTTTTTATTTCTTTTCTGATTTCCCAAATAAAAGTGACAGAAATCAAATATTAATTAGATTACTATCTCAATTAAATAAATACGTCACCAGTCAATATTTTATAATATTTATGATTATAGAAAATGTCATTAGTGTGCTTATATCTTTTTATGATCTTCTTTTAAAACATTTTGGAAATCAATTTTTAAGGCAAGCAACTTTAAAAAAAAAAACAATTAAAGGTACCATTTTTATGGGCGTCTTAGGGGTGTTAGTACCTTCCCTATACGTAACAAACTCCCGGGCTCCAAATTTGGTTCAAAGACCTTTTTCATCGTTAAATAAAAAAAATATTCAAAAATAGGTTTTCCAATGTTTTCCTATAAAAATTAAAATATTGGTGGCGGCTCCGTTTAAATTTTGGTGTGGTTGCTACAATACACAAATAAAGAGAAACAATAAATTCAGCCAAACTTGATTTATGTAACTCAATAATTTAAAATTTTCTCTTATTATTATCCTAGTCAAATTATAGATCTACAGAAAGGGTAGAACGTCACTATCTTGGAAAACTTTGATCTACCATCATGGGTGGCAAACAATTATACATTGTTAAGCTAATCTATTAGAATACTCCTTAATGATGAGACACTTCAAAAGTGAACGACTCACTTTAGAGTGTAAATATTAATCATTGGTGCATAAATCAATAATTGATGTTACATGCAGATGCAAAACAAACCAACCATTGATTTTTTCATTAGTGGTCGAGACTACTCACTTTTCTTGTTGGGTATCCAAGTGTGAGGCATAAAATAGAGAAGTTTCACTTCGTCTAGTAATGAACAAAATGAAGAGTATACCCATTAACCGAGCACCTTAAGGTTTTGAGAACAAATGTAGTCAGTGTCTCTTAGTGCTCCCCTCGAAAATTCCATACATTTCTCTCTAGTCACTTTATAGGAATCAAATCCCTCCTTAACCCATGCCCCCAAAAGTGAAGGCCTTTAGAGCAAAAATGATGGCTTGTCATATTCCTTTGCAAACCCTATCAAAAATTTCGAAAACCCCACTTTATTCTACTAATCTAAAGCCGTGTATTTGTTTGATGCAATAATTTTAGTACTAAAAGGCTTAGTGACGATTTGTCTGTCTTTGTTTTTTTTGTAAAAATATTGGTAACGGTAGAAACTAGGGGAAATTACATTGACCTCCCCTAAGGTTTTCTTAAAAGATACATACACCCCCTTTAGTTTTTAAATGGACACCGACCTCCCTTGTTTATTTTTGCAAGTGATACACACCTCCCTTAAATGTTGACATCGTTCCTTCTCCATTAAAAGAAAAAATCCTGAGGCCACTTCCCACAATTCACTCACACACGAGGCTGCTCTCCATAAAAGGCAGAAGCAAAAAGGCCTGTCAGCTGCTCAGTGCTGACTGATCCAAATCCTGATGTGTTATCATGATGCAAAGCCACGAATAAGATGTTATTTGTGCCATGGCTGTGTTGTAACTTTCTCTATGAAGCAATGTAGAAATAGTGACATGTCACAAACATACCTTCCCATTTTGTTGCAAATTATGATACCATCTCTTCTGTCTAATCATCTCTGAGGTATGACTCATTTCATTCATTATTCACCTATGGACACGAGGTGCCTTCACTTGCAGGCTGCAACATTATCACTTGCAAATTGCAATACTCGAACTGCTCCAAGGCATACAAGTTAAATTATTTAAAATATAAGTGTTATACCCCAATTTTGTCCACTCACCTCTTTTAATTTATTTTTGTCTTTTATTTTTTAATTGTTGGGCTCTTTTTTGTGTTAGTTTTTTTGGGTCAATTTCAGCCCAATTGCGACAAAAAAAAGATGTACAAATAGCTGGCCCTTTTGTTACAAATTATCATCACCAAGCACAAGCCCAAAATACAATCAGTGTCCATTACATGTCCAAAAAATTGAAAAAAGTACAAACAAAATCAGATCGAATTACAAAAAAGAAAAAAAACAAAGCAGAGATGTGCATGGCATCCTACTAAAACAGCACCAACAGCAACAAGTATTTTGAAAATAAGTCCAAGGTCCTTTCTACTTGTTCTTTTGTTTCTTTCCATTTTTCCCCCAACCAAGCAGCTTTACAGGCACCACTCTGCCACCCCTGCATCCTTCAGACCCCTCCCACAACCCTGCAACCAACATTGTCTTATTAGAGCTCCTCAACTCTATAAATACAGAGAAAAAAGGGGGAATTTCAGGGGGAATTTCTGAATTCATTTCACCACCAAACAGAGAATTAGAGACTCCACATTGGGGTCCTAATTCAATTGAGTTTAAACACGAGAGAAAAGAGTTAGGTATCAAGAAAAGCAGCGAGACAGTAGTATAGAAGAAGGAATCGCAGAAGTAGAGGAAAAAAGAGAAAGAACCAATGTCAATAGCTCATACTCAGAATCCAGGTAGGACCTTTTGAACATTTTTGTGTCTTGATTTAATCAGTCTAGGTTCTTGTATAAATAGGGGTATCCTGTGAGCTAACATAGGATAAGAACCAGAGAATAAAAAACATAGGAACTGAAATCAAAGAACAATAATAGAATAAATCATAGAAAGGAATAAGATAAAGTGAAATCAGGAGGAGAGATTAGAGATTAAAAATGGTGAATCAGAAAAACTAGGGAAAGGGAGACTTGATATAGAGAAAAAGAAGGAGAAGGTTGAGCTGCCACCTGTCGCCGCACCGGTGGGCGACTTCCACCGTGCGCGCGGCCCTCTTCAGTTGCCCACGCTACGAACCGCTGTTCGCCGTCGGGCCGAAACCGTCACTCGTTTCTCTTCCCTTCATGACTTCCCTCTGTGGCTCGCTTCCCCGTGATTGTAGCAAGTGATCTTAGCCGGAACCACCATGGCCAGCCATGGCCGTGTGTCATCTTCTTCCCCTCCTCTTTCTTTCTCTTTTCCTCTTTTTCCTTCTCCAGCGGCGCTGCACTCATTCTGCTCGTTGGTTAGGTGTATGTTTGGTTTAGATGAGGTGTGTGTGCATTAAATGCTGTGGGTGGAGTGGAACCATGCCTCCTTTTATTTTTATTTTTTTTTTGTTTATTATTTCAATTTTTCCTTTTTTCTTTTTATCAATGCCCCGTCCTCCACTTTTTCAAACTACCCTCTTTTTCTTTTTATTCTTTTCTTTTCATAAAAAAAACCATTAATTATATTATCATACCGATACCTTTTTAATCACATCATTTTGTTTTTTATTTTCTTAATCCTTTTAAAATATATACATCTAATAAATATTAGTAGTGACAACGCCAAACCCACTTTTGGTTTGGTCACTACGCAAACCCTTTTCCGATTTCAAAAAACTCAAAATCAATGACTACTCCAAATCATTTTTTGGTTTAGTCATTACAAAAATCTTAATAAAATGTCTTAAAATATTAGTAGTGATTACGCCAAATTCACTTTTGGTTTGATCATTACGCAAACCATAATAATTAAGTCACAAATTGATTAATTAAAATCAACCAACACACAACCATTTTCTACCCAAGAACTACGTAGCCTTTGATTTCTCCACTGCACCCGGAGATACGTAGGAGCAGGAGCTCATTCCTGTCAAGCGCAAAAATAAACAACTTTTATTAAGTCCTCTTTTTTATCTTTGTTAATTCTTTTTTTTAATAAAAGGGAAATAGATATTTTTAAAAGTTAATATAATTTTTCACAATTAACTAAAGGTAACCTTTTTCGAAAGGATGTCGTAGGGTGCTAATACCTTCCCCACGCATAATTCGACTTCCGAACCCAAATTTGGTCTCAAGGACCATTTTCTTCAAAAAAGGGTTTTTCCAATATTTTTCTTACGAAATAAATTATTGGTGGCGGCTCCATTAAACTCGAAATCGGATTTTTCGGTCGCTACAATTATCATAGCTTCAAATTCAATTATTGGAAATATAAATCATGACTTTTTCTTCAATTATTTGAAATAAGCAAACTAATGATTATTACGTTAGGTAATCTAGTTAGATAAACAAGTTAGGCAATGTGGAAAAAGTGAGAAATTCCCGTTCTGCAATATAACAGAATATCAATATTGCCAATATTGTTCCATATTATGTGTCATGTTCCGTATAGTACTGCAGCCATTCCATACTATGGCAGAAAATATTGCTATGACAGAATATCAATATTGCCAAAATTTAAATGTAAATAGCAATATTAGGACTCTGCTTGAGCACCAATATTTCGAACGAAGACAAACAAAAATATAATGAAGAATGGAAGAGTGAAAGCATAACAACGAAGAAAGGAAGAAGTTAGGTTGCCAATGTTCGGTCTATTAGAGATATACACCCTGTGAATTAATCAATTAGAGTTTTCTTGCTGCATCTAATGCGTCCAACTCAGTGAATTGGTATCCAGATTCGGGAGCCTTTCATCATGTTACTCCAAGTTCTCAGAACATTCAGCAGCTCTCCCCATTCGAAGGACCTGACCAAATTGTCATTGGCAATGGCCAAGGTGTGTCAGTAGCTAATATTTGTTCCACTACATTCAAATCACCTTTAAATCCTTCCTTTGACTTAAAACTGACCAATCTTCTTCATGTTCCTCACATTACCAAAAAACTTACTAAGTGTTAGTCAATTTGCTAAAGACAACTCTGTCTATTTTGAATTTCATCCTGATGCTTGTTTTGTGAAATCACAGGCTTCCAATGAGACATTTCTCAAAGGAAAGCTTGGCAGTGATGGTCTCTACGAGTTTCCCAATCTGCTCTTCAAATCTGTGGTTCCTTCCTCTGCATCTTTACATTCTGCACTTTTTAATTCTAGCAATTTAATTCCTAGCATCGATTCTGTTTCCATTATGCATACCAGTGTTGATTCAATTTTTGTTCCCACTGTGCATACCACTGTAGGTGCTAATTCATTTGCACTTTGGCACTCATGACTAGGTCACCCTAGTCCTGAAGTTCAATAACTTGTTCTTAAGCATTGTAATATACCATTTATCAATAAAACAGTCCTTGATTTTTGTAGCTCATGTTGTCTTGGCAAAGCTCATAGACTACCATCTCAGTTGTCTACTTCTGTTGTTTCTCATCCTTTGGAATTGGTATATGCTGATTTGTGGGGTCCTGCACCCATTGTTTCATCTTCAAGATTCACTTATTACATGTCTTTTGTTGATTCTTTTACAAGATATTGTTGGATTTATCTTTTAAAAAGGAAATCATATGCTTTGTCTATTTTTGAGCAATTCAAGGCTCTTGTTGAAAATCAATTCCCTTACAAAATTAAGGCCATTCAAAGTGATTGGGGTGGTGAGTTTAGACCCTTCACTCAACTTTTAAATCAGTTTGGGATTTCTCATCGCTTAATATGTCCTCACACCCATCATCAAAATGGATTGGTTGAAAGAAAGCATAGACATATTGTTGAGGTTGGTCTCACCTTACTTGCTCAAGCCTCAATTCCCTTCAAATTTTGGGATCATGCATTTCTTACAAGTGTCTATCTAATCAATAGATTACCTACCTCTTCACTGAAATTTGAAGTACCTTGCACCAAATTGTTTAACACTCATCTAGATTATTCCTTTCTAAAAACATTTGGTTGTGCTTGTTTCCCTTTTCTAAGACCCTACAACAAACATAAACTTCAATTTCGATCTCAGGAATGTTTGTTTCTGGGCTACTCTACTGCCCACAAGGGTTATAAATGCCTTGCCTCAGATGGGAGAATTTATATTTCTAAAGATGTGCTATTTAATGAGCATCGGTTTCCTTACCCCTCTCTGTTTGAGGTCAAGTCTGACACTCATATTTCTCCAACTCAATATGTGTCAGCCTCCATTCCTTGTGTGCCAATTCATTTTTCTCCTAATGTTGCTAGTTCTCAAAGTATGTCAGCTGCTGTTTCTCAGCATATTCCTCAGCAGGTGCCACTGCTTACTCCACAAAACACACCATCAAATACTTCACAAAACATTTCACAAAACACTGCACAAAGGAATTCTCAACAGTATGTGTCCCAAACTGCTCCTAATCCATCACTAATAGAACCTGTACCTGTTCAAATTAATTCAAGCAGTAATAATTTGTCTTCAAATACTTCTTCCAGTAGCAACAACTCACCTTCCTTACCACCTCCACCTGTTTCTAACACACACCCGATGCAAACAAGGTCCAAATCTGGAATTGGTTGTCCCAAGATCCATTCAACCTTACTACTTGCTCATGTGGAACCCAAAATTGTCAAACAAGCCATGTCTAGACCCACTTGGTTGGCTGCCATGAGAACAAAATATGATGCTTTGCTGAAAAATAATACATGGAGTTTGGTCTCTCTTCCTGGACATAGAGTTCCAATTGGTTGCAAATGGGTTTTTCTAGGAGTAAAGGAAAATCTGGATGGTTCAATAAACAAATATAAAGCAAGATTAGTTGCCAAAGGCATTCATCAAAGTTATGGGGATGATTATACAAAAACTTTCTCTCCAGTAATTAAACCAGTCACTGTGAGAACAGTTTTAATATTAGCTATTTCAAGTAAGTGGCAACTTCTACAACTTAATGTGAACAATGCGTTTCTTAATGGCTTACTAGAGGAGGAAGTTTATATGATTCAACCACCGGGCTTTGAAACTCAGGACAAAACACTTGTGTGTTAGCTCAACAAGGCTCTTTATGGCCCCAAGCAAGCCCCACGGACCTGGTTTGATAGGCTTAAATCAACTCTGCTGCAGCTCGGATTCACTGCCTGCAGATGTGATTCTTCACATTTTGTCTATGCTAAAGGCTCAATTCTTGTGTATATGTTAGTCTATGTGGATGATATAATTGTAACAGGTAACAATGTGCCATTTATCAAGAGTTTAGTCTCTCAACTGAATGCTGCATTTTCACTAAAAGATCTTGGAAATCTTGATTATTTCCTTGGCATAAAAGTGAAGGCTCAACCCGATGGCTCACTCATAGCTACTCAAGGCAAATACATCAGAGACTTACTGAACAAACATAATTTGCAAGAGGCTAATCCTTTTCCTACACCCATGATCTCTGGCAGCAAGCTGTACAGAACCGGTTCTGCAAATTTTCAGATCTGTCTCTTTACTGATCCGTGGTTAGTGCATTACAATAGTCACTATCACCAGACCGGATATTAGTTTCTCTGTCAACAAAGTTTGCCAATTTATGGCTGAACCATTAGAAGCTCATTGGGTTGCTATCAAAAGAATTCTACGCTACCTAAAAGGAACTCTTACTTGGGGCTTATATCTCCAGCCTGTGTCAACATCTCCTCTCTGCCTTTCTGCATTCTGTGATCCTGATTGGGGTCTGATTCAGATGATAGAAGATTAACCTCCGGAGCTTGTGTTTTTGTGGGTAATAATCTAGTGTCCTGGTGGGCTAAAAAGCAGCCTGTTGTGTCTCGTTCCAGCACAAAGGCTGAGTATCGTAGCCTAGCTTTGGCTACTTCTAAATTGCTTTGGATCCAGTCCCTATTGACTGAACTGGGAGTTCCTCACTCCATTCCTACAGTTTATTGTGATAATTTGAGTACCATAGCTCTTGCTCATAACCCAGTTCTCCATTCAAGGACAAATCACATGGAGTTAGACTTATTTTTCTTTCGGGAAAAAGTCATTCAGAAGCAACTTAAGGTGTCTCATGTGCCAGGACATTTGCAATGTGCTGATGTCATGACCAAGCCGCTCCCTCCTTCAAAGTTTGATATGTGTAGATCCAAGCTCACCTTGTGTGACTCAGCATTGTACTCTGCCTCCCCAAGTTGAGCTTGCGGGGGAGTATTAGATATATACACCCTGTGGTTCATGATAACTATTGTATGGTGACTTTTAGGATATAGTTTCCCTTATTGTAACTAACTACCAGTTTGTTGTAACTGTCGTAGCTCTCTGTGAAGCTTACTCTAGAAGCCTGAACTCTATATAAAGAGTGAATCAATGTAAATCATTCTCAAGAATCAATCAATGAAATTCAGTTGAAGTAGTTTCCATCTCTTAGTGGATAGTTATCTTTCTAACAAAACTAAATGCGAAAAACTTCTCTTTAGTGAGACTATTAAGTTTCAGTTTCCTAATTTAATCAATTACCCCAATTGAAAAACTCTTTAGAGTTGTTTGCGTGGAAAAATCAGCCGAGGGATTCGGCTAACGTCCAGCCGACAAATTGATTCCTGTTTAAGCGATTACACCGAGAACGGAACTCTGATTCTCGATTATGGGTTCCCAACCGCTCGTAAAGCGTTGAGTGTGGCGACCCACGCTATGCTAAGGCTAAGACTAAGATACATGGAATCGGCTAAGATAAATCTCAGAAAAAGTCGATAAATTGCAAGACAAATAGTTGTTTGATTGATTGGGCCCCTTTACATTTCTCGTGAAGGTATATATATACAAAAACAAATGTAACCGCTTCTATTGGCCATTATGCGTTCCACACGTTCATGGCTGACAACAAGCGGTCGTGGGTGTCCCTCAACTGCTTCCTTATGCGTATCGTGGGTTAACCGCTTTCCAATCGGCTGGGCCAACGATTTATCACGTGTTAAATGCGTTGAGGGCCTTCAAGAGCTAGCTTTAATCATTTTGGTGCCAAAGTCCATGACTTTCACATATTTAACCCTTGGTCGAGCTTCAAAGCTCCATGTTAATCAACAATAGCTCAGCCGATGAGGCCATAATAATCGGATATTTCCTTTATCCACACCGGCTAAACTCTTTAGTAATCGGCTGGCCTCACGATGCTCCCTGAACTTCCAACCTTTTCCTTTCTAGCCTCGGTTCAATGGGACCAGTTTTCGGCTACAAACCTGATCGGCTTATCTCACGCATCGGCTATTCCCTTCATCAGCTATGGCTGATATTTTCTGGTGATAACAATTGCCCCCCTACATCATTTCAGCTGTAAATGCTGGATTGATGTATCGGATAAGATTCGAGTCTCTGAAAACGTCAATCGCTACATGTTAACTAGCCGATACGCGTTTCCTGCGAACACTTGACTAACCGTGAATGGACCTTCCCAATTTGGTGACCACTTACCAAATTTAGGGTCCTTGACTCCTATTGGTAAAATAGTTTTCCAAACTAGGTCACCCTCAACAAACTTCTTCAACTTAACATGTTTGTTGTAGGCACTAGCCATTCTGCGTTTGCTTGCCTCAATTCTTTCTAAGGCCATTAACCGATCTTCATCCAGTGATCCACTCCATAAGCATGGCTGGCGATACTCTTCTAGGCTTAAGGAATTCTGTCTCGCCACTCTTAGAGAAGTGACATTGATTTCCAAAGGCAAAACCGCATCTTGGCCGTAAGTCAGCCGATATAGAGTTGTGCCAGTGGCCGTTGACTTGGAATTCCTTATGGCCCATAAAGCCTCATCCAGAGTTAAATGCCATTTTCTGGACTTGTTTTCCAAATTCTTTTTGATCAGGTCCACAATAATCTTGTTGGTTGCCTCGGCTTGCCCATTGGCCTGTGCATAATATGTGGATGAATGTATCAATTTAATCCCAAACTGTTGAGCAAAGGCAACCACCTTATCTCCAGTGAACATAGTTTCCTGATCCATGGTAATGGTCTCTGGAATCTCAAACTTGTATATGATCTAGTGTTGAATGAATCGGATAACGTCATCTTGTTGTACCTTGACCATCGGCTGAGCCTCCACCCACTTAGTAAAGTAATCGGTTGCCACAATAATGAAATTGTGTCCTTTGGAAGATGGTGGATGGATTTTGCCGATCAAATCCATGTTGACCTCTAAATGGCCAAGGTTTCACCATCGATGCATCAATTCGGTGGTACCCTTTGAATGGGACCATGCGGTGGCATTCTTCGCATCCTTTGGCGTCTTGAAAGCAATCGGTGTGATGGTAGGCCAATAATACCCATGGCGATAAATCAACCATTTCATAACAGCCCAAATTTCTATGCGAGCCGCATATGCCTTCGTGAACTTCACCCATAACCCTTAGGGCTTCATTTTTATCTATGCACTTTAGCAATACCCCATTCATGCTTCTCTTATACAATTCATCATCAAGAAGCACATACCTTAGAGCTCGTCTCTTAACTTTGGGGTCAGTGCACTTAGAAGGATCCTGTAAGTACTCGATCAACTCGTTCCTCCATGAATCGATTTGGTCTGCGACCATTACCTCGGCTGGTAATTCGTCGTACTCCAAAGTCAACAGAGAGTTCCTATATCCGGAGGCCTCTTGGGCCAGATCGTTGGCCTCCATATTAGCTCCTCTGGGGATGTATGACACCTTTGCATCAATAAATTGGTGAATCAATCTGTCAGCCGTTGCATAACGTGCCAACAGATTTGGGTTGTTGCACCCATATTCTTTGGTTAGCTGTCTGACCACTAACTGGGAGTCGCCCTTTACATGAATGTAATCAGCGCCCATCATGGCTAACAGCTTTAACCCTATGATCATGGCATCATATTCGGCTTGGTTATTAGTTAAACCTGGGTTTAGCCGATACGCAAACCTCCACATTTTCCCATCTGGGTTGGTAATTGTCACTCCGGCTCCAACTCCTTTCTGGGTTTTATACCCGTCAAAAGTTAGGACCCAAGGCAATAGGTTTATGCAAGTAATTGGAGATACCCAAGGGTCCTCCACTTCCACGCAAGGGTGTTCTGCCAAGAAATTAGCTAGGGCCTGACCCTTGACAGCCCTTAATGGGACGTATTTCAATGCAAAGGCGGTGAGCTTAATGGCCCACTTCATCAAGCGACCTTGTAAGACAGACCTATTAAGCAAGTACCTAACAATGTCAATTTTGCATAAAACTAATATTTCATGTGGCATTAAATAATACTCAAGTTTTGTACAAGCGTAGAACAAAGACAGGCACAATTTCTCCAAGGGAGTATATCTGGTTTCAGCATCATTGAGGCTTCGGCTAAGGTAGTACACCGCTCTTCTGGTTCCATCTTCAAAGATCTGTGCTAACAGTACTGATAGACTCTTCAAAGAAATGCAATGTAAAGTTTCAAAGGCTCCTCTGGCATGGGGGCACCAAAACTGGTGGACTAGCTAAAGCCTTCTTTATTTATCCAAAGGCCTCTTCTTGCTCAGACCCCACACCATCTCCTCGGCATTCTTGAACTTCAAAGAGGAAAAAGCCTTCATCTTACCAGTAGAATTAGCTATGAACCTTCTCAAGAAGTTCATCTTGCCCAAAGAAGCTCTGTAATTCCTTTTTGTTCTGGGTGGTCTAGCCTCCATCATCGCCTTGGCTTTGTTTTGGTCTATTTCAATGCCCTTTGATGCACCAAGAAACCAAGGAAGTTGCCACCGATACACCAAACATGCACTTTGCAGATTCATCTTCAAGTTATGGACCTCATCCTCTGCAAAGCCTGCTCCAAATCGGCCAAGTGGGCTTTGAAGTCTTTGGATTTTACCACAACATCGTCTATGTATACTTCCATAGTCTTGCCGATTAGATCATGGAAGATAGCATTCATTGCTCTCTGGTATGTGGCCCCAAAGATTCTTCAAGCCGAATGGCATCACCAACCATTCATAAATTCCCGGTGCCCTGGGCACTGAATGCGATCTTGTGAGTGTCCTCCTCAACTACAAATATTTGATTATAGCCCGAGTACCCGGCCCATGAAGGTTAAAATACCATGTGTGGCGGTGCATCGACTAACATATGCGCCCACAGGCATCACATATTCATCCTTTGGAGTGTCTAAATTCAAGTCTCTATAATCAATGCAAACTCGAATCTTGCCGTTTCTTCTAGACAGTACTATGTTAGCTAACCACTCTACGCACTGGTCGCTCGATAAACCCAAAGATTGAGCAAACGCTCGATTTCTTCTTTGATTTGTGGTATCGGTGAGGATGGTACCTTCTAGGTGGTCGCTTATGTGGCTTGAATCCCTCCTTGATCGGTAGCCTATGTTCCACCAATTCTCGTGCTAGCCCAGGCATCTCATGATAGTCCCATGCAAAGCAGTCTTTATATTTTTCCAGCAGGGCTACCACCTCTTTCTTATCCTCTTCCCCCAGCAATCCACTGATTTGCGTTAGCCGAGGCTCTTCTGGAGTTCCCAAATTGAGGTCCTCCAAGGGGTCTTGAGATTCAAATGTTGGCAAAGTCCTCCGAATAAGTGATTCAAACTCCATCGGCAACTCCGTGATCTCGTCTGCCAATGTGAGGCCATCGCCTTGTTGTTTGTCTATCAGCAAGGACTCAGCTATGTGAGATTCAATCCTGAAAGCTTCTAGCCGGTCCCATAAGTCCTGCACCACTTGGGTGTCTTTAAACATAACAAACCTCCGTGGCTAGCCGTGGTTCAGCTAATTGCTCGATCTTGAATCCCTGGGGTGTCAAGTTACAAGATTCCCAGGATCCTTCCTCGTATTCCTCAGTAACAGCTATGGGAGCCACAGAGGGAGAGTAGAACAAAGCTTCTAGATTTTGTACCTCAGCTGGGAATGGATTGTCATCAGCTGGGACTATTTCAATTTTATCCACTTCCCAAAAAATGAGCTTCTGATGCATGGTGGAAGGTAAGCACTGGCTGGTGTGAATCCAATCTCTCCCTAGCAGGACTGCATAAGATGGTTTGCCATCAATCACGAAGAAAGCTGACTTGATGCTCTTGGGGCCAACAGTGATCTCGACTATCAGGATTCTCAAGGCAGACGAAGCCTCTCCCATGAAGCTAGCCATTTTCATGTTAGTTGGGATCAGGTCTTCTTTAGACTTGTTTAGACTCCTCAAGGTGGCCACCGGCATCACGTTCAATACCGCCCCATTATCAACGAACACTCGGCTGAAGGCCTTGCCATTGATGTAGGCTCTCACATACAAGGGCTTCAGGTGCTTCATCATGTCTTCAGTTGGCCTACCAAATACAGTATTCAAAGCATCTTTTGCCGTGTCATCGGCTAAAGTTGCCCATTCTGCCTATTCCACGCATACGTCTCCTTCTAAGTGTTCAATCTGGGGATAACCAACCCATAACTCGCTTGGGATCAGGCTAACGACCTCAATGGCGGCCATCAATCCGGCTTCACTCTCATCTGAGAGATAATACAGAATTGAATCTTCTCGGTAACCAGACTCTAAGATCGGCTCGTCATTACCATTCAAGCAGTTTGTGTATGTGTGAATATGCCCTTCCTCTTTATCAGGTTCCCCTTTTCCTTCTTCAGGCTGCCCTATGTCCACCTCGACAACCGTGATTGTCATTTGGGCCTCCTTGGCTTGATCAGTTTCAACTTTGTCAGGCTCCAAACCACAAGGTCCAAAAGCCCTGTCAATGGCTTCTGCCACTTTAGCTTCTGGGATCTCCTTCTTATCGGCTGCCTTGGCATCGGTTATCATCTGCAGGGTTTGTTTCATTCTTTGCAAGGATCTAGCCCTCTGCAGCCTTCTCTTCTGCGTTCTAGTCAGTGTGACTGGCTTGAACTCTTTCTTCTTCGGAGGTTGATTAACCACCCACTTCCCTTCTTTGACATTTGCAGCTGGCTTGATCATCCTCTGTGGTTTGAGTTCATCATCATTCCTTACTGTTATGCGAAGAGAGGACATTCCCCCTTCGACATTGAACTCCGCCACCCTTCTCTTAGACTTTGGGAGAGGGTCCTCAGTGATCCTGGGCATAATCGGCTGGGCTTCAGCTGAGGTTCCCAGTTGATTTTGCCCCCCAGTCTCCTGAGCATGCTGCGTTCTCTTAGTCTTTGAGTGCATGTTGCGATACTGGCTGATCAACTCGTTAGTCAAACGTCCGGGTCTGGGAGGTTTACCATGGAATCGGCTCGAAGATGGTTGGCCCACAGCATTTTTCGGTGACACTGGTGGGTTTCCCAATCTGTCAAACACAGATCCCCTGGTGACCTCTTGGTCTCTTTTGGATTCTTCTTTGGGCATCCAAACACTCCTGATGGATTGTTCCCCTCTTATTGGCCTGGGCTGATCAGGCCTTAAGAAAGATACCATGGCCATAGTTACAACTGGGAATGGATTGGTGTCTACTGACATCTCAGCTATGCTCTTATCGACTAGCTTGAACCTACCCTCCTTGATAGCCTTTTGTATGGCCTTCCTGAAAACTACATAGTTAGCTGTAGAATGGTTATAAGAGTTATGCCACTTACAGTATTTCTTGTTCATCAATTCTTCAGGAGGTGGAATCCGATGCCCCTCTAGCAGCCGAATTTGCTTGTCCTTGAGCAAGTAATTGAAAATCTGGTCTGCCTTGGTTATGTCAAAGGAGTACCCTGCCCTATCCTCTGTTGACTCAGTTTCTTTGGCCTTGGCGGCCTTGATCTTTGGCGGGAATAGCTCTTCCCTTTGACTATCTTGGCTACCATCATATCGATAGTGAGGTCAACCGCCGAGTCGATTCTTACGCCTCTATGATAAAGACTAAATGTGGACCCTTTCCTCGGCTAGCCCTTCGCTTTTCCTTTTCCTGGATATATTGTTAATTCGGATAGCCGCTACGCGGTTGATTCAAATGCATGCGGGCTTGTCCTACTAACTTCTCCTTCATTTGCGGGTGCATGTTGTTAATCACCATGGAGGTATATTACATTTCAGGAATTACGAGAATATTTCCTGCTTTCTTCTGAACCTTTCAATGTAATCAAGAACCGACTCATCAACTTGCTTTGCTCGAGACTAGTTAGATCGGTTCACAGTAACTTGAGGTTGAGGCGATAAAATCTATCATGGAAGCACCTCTCCATGCTCGCCTGATGCATCTTGAGTTTGGAGCGGGGAGGAGTACCAGGTGCCCGTTGTCCCAGTGAGTGATAATGGGAAAAGTTGAAGCTTGTGATACTCATTATGGCTGCTTTCACCACACTGGGCTGTGAAACGCCCTATGTGCTCCATAGTAGACTTGCCATCTTCCCCTGAGAATATGGTGAAATCTGGAGTTTTGAATCCCCTAGGGAGAGGAACCATCTGATCCACCCATTCAGGGTACGGTTTCCTGTAAACAGACGATCCAATGGCTTTAATTGTATCCCAAGTACTTCTTGATGGTACTTGCAATCATTTACGGGTCTATCAAATGGGAGGCTCCTGCCGATTATCTTGTGGATTGGTGGGCGCACTCGACCCATCGGTCTCGAGGTGAAGCTTTGTTGGAACGGATTACGAAGGTTGAAGGTATTTGGTGGAACATTGCCTAAAGGTGGATTAGTATTAAGATTCTTTGCTCTGGACCATATTCCCAAAACCTCAGGCACGAGTCCCTGGAGCACCGATGCATTCAGGGTAAAGGTGGAGCAGGTGTTCCATGCCTTCTCCCCATAGTTGCCAGCCGTTCGTAGTATATTTGACCTTCGTGGAGGGTATGGCATGGGGACTGGTTGCGATTGGCAGAATGGTGGATTGTTGAGGTTCCAATCACCAGATAGCTTCCCTGAACCATAACCAGGGCCATCGGCTGCCAATTTGGCTGTCCATATGTGTTTGCCTACACAGTAGGGCCATGCGTTGGAGCATACGACGTTATTGTCGGCAGACCAATGTGTCCAACCGTGTTAACTGGCCTCCGGGCCATGTTGATCTGCCCATACTGCATATTCCCCTGATCGGTGGCATCACTTGCCCTCAAAGACGGGGTGGTACCCATGTATTCTGGCGATCACCGCACGCCTGGGTTGGTGGCCTAAGGTAGTGGGATTGGTTATACTGAAAAGGCCCGGCCGACCCACATTCGGCCGAGAGGCCGCGGACTGATCGCCTTGTGCATGCTAGGTTTGCCGTTCGCCAACGCAGTAACTAGCCGAGTGTTCACCTTCTTTGTCTCGGTGGTCTCCATGTCTCTCGCCTGCTGAACCTCGTTATGCACCATGGGCCTGACAATATCTGCCAACTGCCTTGACATTTGGTACATAATGTCATGAATCCCCATATCAATCTGCTGCCTGATGAAAGAAGTGGTCATGACCACTGGGGCTTCGGTATTCTCTAGGTTATTCATTTCTGCAGAGGCTGGTGCGGAGACTAGAATGTCTTCAACCACTATGGGCATACCCAAGGTGTATGCTGACTCGTTGTTCTTGCGTGGAGGGGTTCTTTTGGGATTTGAACTCGACTCCATGTTGTTGTTGAGTTTCTTTCCGGACCTTAGGTTCATACGCCAAGCGTGATCCTGCCCTGGAGAATCAAACATGTCCTTCAATTCACCTATGGTGCCACCGGGCGTGCCAAACTTGTTTGCATGGAAAAATCGGTAGAGGATTCTGGCTAACGCCCACCAAACAAATTGATTCTGTTTAGCGATTACACCGAGAAGCGGAACTCGATTCTCGATTATGGGTTCCCAACCGCTCGTAAAGCGTTGAGTGTGGCGAATCTACGCTATGTTAAGGCTAAGACTAAGATACATGGAATCGGCTAAGATAAATGCTGTAAAAAGCTGATAAATTGCAAGAGAAATAGTTGTTTGATTGATTGGGCGTCCCTTTACATTTCTCAGCGAAGGTATATATATACGAAAAAAAAAACAAAAATGTAACCGCCCCCTATTGGCCATTATGCGTTCCACATGTTCATGGTCGACAACAATGATCGTGGGTGTCCCTCAACTGCTTCCTTATGCGTATCGTGGGTTAACCGCTTTCCTATCGGCTGGGCCAACGATTTATCACGTGTTAAATGCGTTGAGGGCCTTCAAGAGCTAGCTTTAATCATTTTGGCGCCAAAGTCCATGACTTTCACATCTTTAATCCTTGGTCGAGCTTCAAAGCTCCATGTTAATCAACAATAGCTCAGCCGATGAGGCCATAATAATCGGATATTTCCTTTATCCACACCGGCTAAACTCTTTAGTAATCGACTGGCCTCACGATGCTCCCTGAACTTCTAACCTTTTTCTTTCTAGCCTCGGTTCAATGGGACCAGTTTTCGGCTACAAACCTGATCGGCTTATCTCATGCATCGGCTATTCCCTTCATCGGCTATGGCTGATATTTTCTGGTGATAACAAGAGTATTTTCATACTATCAAGTTTTGGTGACCACAAAATATGCGTAATACCAATAACTATTGCCAATGGTCGACTTCGAATTAACCTGGGAGGAACAGAAATATTAAAATTCAATGAACTATGGTCCCACAAAAAAACTTCCAATCCAAACAATAATAGACAAGGTCAAACAAATCTTGATGTATTTTCGAGATGGTGGATGCATAGAAGTATATTTACGAAAACAACTTGTTTAGAGCCATTCAATGAAGCATCTTTTTCTCTGGTAGTAATCTAAATATTCCATGTTCATATATGTTATCAACACAATAAAAAGTTTCAACTTTAAAAGTGTATGAAAAATAGAACAATATGTAAGAAAAGTAGTTTTAGGGCCAATAAAATATACATTTATAAGATCTGGGATAGTCTCCAGAAAAAACTTATTAGGTTTTCTTCTGAAAGAAAGAAGACATGCTGATAGTTTTTGGTTTTTTAAAATGTTGGAAAACTACAACCAATTTTTCATTGCAGATATCTCATTTTAATAGAGTAAGGCAAAAGCTAGCTAAACAAATTATCCTTTCCAATAATTTTTACATCCAATATCCTTTAATTAGCAATACACAACTTGAAAAAGAAATTTACAATTAATTTACATAGACCAAAAACTTTACCAACACTTTTAGCTCTTGGTTATCCTTTCCTTTCAATGAGTCAAGTACATCTTTTTTGTTGATAATCACCAGGCACCACTGAATTTCTTGATGGATAAGTACAAATATCTGGTAATGACAACAAATTAGGTAAAGATCGACATGAAAACCGAATCAATTGACTAAAAGAAAAAGAAAAATGAATCAGTTCAAACATAATTACTTTATCTCATTCAAATAGGTCATATCCCAATTTCCTTTGGACCATCGATCTTCGAACAGATTGGAAATCATAACCGTTCCTACCACTTATTAACTGGCAATTATTTAAAATAAAATAAAAAGAATCAATAGCTGACCAATATGACTAAATAACAAATATACATGAATTCATATCATATGTATAACATATATATTTTCCTCCCATTTATATGACCTAAATGGGGTAGATCGTTCATGATAAGTGTCAAAACACCAAGAAATTTCACACACGTGCACCGCAAAAAGGTCAATCAGAAGCAATAGGGTGACCGATAAATTTTGGACAATTATGGGTTAGAATTGTGAAGCACTGGTCCATAATAGTAAGCACCCTTGTTTCTATTCCTTGTAAGTTAAAATAAGATTTGAACCTAAACAGGAAAAATATAAAAGAGTAAATTTACAATTAAGGGTATTTCTGTGGTTACTAATACTCACAAAAATGTCACCTTGTTTTCACATTTTTCTTGATTTTCAAAGTTTGAACCGGAAATGGCAAAAGTAAGAACCAAGGAAAAACAAGATTGCATTTTTCTAAATACTAGAGAAAACAAAAAATGAAAACAGAAATCATTTCCATAATCCAAGGGGTTCAATGTTGCTTCTTACTATTCCTTGAAAAAGGACATGTTCTTGTGTAGTCGGTTTAGCTTCGAAGCTGGAAAATACTCAAACTCTTTGAAAGAGAAAATGTTTCAACAAAACAAAATATATACAACAAATGCAGAATGACACGCTTCATGACCTACCAGGTTAAAACACAGATCAAGGCTTGTGCTATAAAAGTCAGAGTATTTGAACATAAACGCGCTGCAATTGAACCTTGTTCAATTACAAGAAGTTCTGTTTAGAAAATAATTCACCAATAACTGTTGCTAATTTGAAAAATTCAGAGTTCCAACAAATCCTAAAAAATTGGAGTGTCAAGGGAACACGGTAAATGATAGGAATACAAACTGGAAAGGTATTTCAAAACTATTGATGTCAAGAAATTTATTTTTCATTCATTCCATTTTCAATCCTACCAAGCTCAAATTAGAGAAGCTCTTCCAAGAAATTGCAGATTAAAAAAGTTATCTCAAGCAAACAAAATGCGAAAAACTTCTCTTTAGTGAATTTATAATCAAGTTTCGGTTTCGTAATTTAATCAATTAACCCAATTAAAATACTCTTTAGAGTACTGCCATACTATCAAGTTTTGGTGACCAAGAAATATGCGTAATACCTGTAACTATTATATATCAATGGTCGAAATTAACAATTAAACTACATAGACCAAAAATTTTACCAGCACTTTTAGCACTTGGTTATCCTTTCCTTTCAATGAATCAAGATACTGGAATTTTGCATCTCTTTTATTGATAATTGCTAGGCACCAATGAATTTCTTGATGGATTGGTACAAATATCTGGCAATGACAACAAATTAGGTAAAAGAAAAGCATGAAAACCAATTTAATTGACTAGAAGAAAAAGAAAATGAATTAGTTCAAACATAATTACTTTATCACATTCAAATAGGTCATATCGTAAAAAGATTTACCAAGTCCCCAAGACTTGGTTGTTTCAATGAATTAGCAACTACTTTTGACGAAGCGCTAAGTTATTGTCAAAATGACCCAACTTGGGGACTTGGTAAATCTTTTGACGAAGGCACATGTAGCAGCCGGATAATCCCAGAATGCAGCTTGTCACGCACAAGATGACAGTCCAACTCGATGTGCTTAGTGCGTTCGTGAAAAATAGGATTCTGGGCAATTTGAATTGTAGACTTGTTATCACAAAAGATTGAATCCAACTTGGTGACTGGATGATGCAGATCTTGCAACAGATATAAGAGCCATTGAACCTCACATGAAGTGTTGGCCAAAGCTCTGTATTCGGCTTTAGAAGAGCTGCGAGAAACAGTGTGCTATTTTTTTGATTTCCATGAGATAAGAGAAGGACCAAGAAAAATGGAAAAATCAGTAATCGATTTTCTGGAATCTGGGCAAGCAGCCCAGTCACTATCACTGAATGCAGATAGTGTTAAGTCAGATGCAAAAGAGAAGAAGAGACCCTTTCGAGGAGATGTTTTAAGATACTGCAAAATGCGAGTAGTAGCCATAAAATGAGACTTCATTGGATTGGAAACATACTGGTTGAGTTTATTGACAAGGAATGCAATATCTGAGCATGTATTTATCAAGTAAAGTAGGCGCCCAATGAGTCTTCTATAAGATTATGGATCAGTGTATGGAACACCATCATCTTTGAGAAGTTTCTGATTAGGTAACATGGGTGTTGAAACCGGTTTACAGCCAAGTAAACCCATGTCATCAATGAGTTCCAAAGCATACTTTTTCTGGTTAAGAGAAATCCCCTGTTTTGACCGAGCTACCTCTAGGCAAAGAAAAATTTTGAGTGGGCCAAGATCTTTAATTTTGAATTGAGAGTAAAGGAATGATTTTACAGCTTGAATTTCTGAAATGTCATCACCAGTTAGCACTATATCATCAACATAAACCAAGAGAATGGTCAAATGATTGTTGGCAGCCTTGACAAACAAAGAATATTCAGAAATAGATTACTTGTAACCCAAAGACAGCAAAGCAGAAGTCAATTTGTGATTCTAATTGCGACTGACCTGTTTTAAGTCATACAAAGACCGAAGAAGTTTGCAAACCATGTTGGGTTTAGATGTTTGGAAGCCCGAGGGAACTTGCATATACAGTTCCTCATCGAGATCACCATGTAAAAAAGCGTTGTTCACATCTAATTGATGTAAATACCACTGTTTTGCAGCAGCAAATGCAAGAACCAATCTAAATGTGGTCATCTTGACAACGGGAGAAAAAGTTTCAAAATAATCCACTCCCTCTTGTTGTGTGTAACCTTTAGCAACAAGGCGAGCCTTATGCCCTTCAATACTCCTATCAGCTTTGTGTTTCACCTTGTACACCCATTTACAACCAATGGCTTGTTTGCCAAGAGGAAATTCAGTTAAAATCCAAGTGTTGTTTTGCTCAAGAGCAGCAATTTCTTGGTTCATGGCTAACTTCCAACAATCACACTTAATGGCTTGGTTGTAAGTACGAGGCTCAGTGTAAGAGGATAAGGATAAAACAAATGATTTATGTTGATGAGATAAAAGAGAATAAGAAAGAAAATTGTCAAGAGGATAGAGATTACTTGGAGTATGATTGGCATTGGAAAGCTTTGAGTGAGCATTGACAATGTTGCAGTGATAGTCCCTCAAATAGTTGGGATGGTTTTTAATTCTTGTAGAAACTCGGGTTGCAGGCCCTACAGGGGGAGCGGAATTGGAAGGTTTTGCAGTAACAGAAGGTGTTGTAGCAGCAGGGGAAGGTGCTGTAGCATCAGAGGAAGGTGATGTAGCAGCAGGGGCAGGCTGAACAGGTGGAATTGAGATATTGTCATGTGACAATTCAGCAAAATTAGAAGGATTGTCCAAAGGTGGAGCAAGAAAAGTATCATTTAAGGAAGGTTCAGAATGTTTGGGGAAAAGGAATATGTCTTCATACAAAACCACATTTCTTGACAGAAACAATTCTTTAGTGTGGAGATCAAGAAGAACATAACCCTTGACACCTTCCTTGTGACCTAGGTAAATGCATTTACGAGCTCTAGATTGGAATTTGGTTCTGTGAGCAGTAATGGTGGAAGCAAAGCAAAGAGAGCCAAAAACTCGAAGATGAGAAAAGGAAAGTTTATGGTTGTGAAGAGGAAAATAGGGGGAATGATTATGCAATTTAGAGGATGGTAAAAGATTAATCAAGTGAACAGCATGGAGAATGGCATGTGACCAAAAACTAATAGGTAAATGTGATTGGAAAAGGAGCCCTCGGGCAATGTTAAGAATATGTTGATGTTTTCTTTCTATCACCCCGTTTTGTTGGGGGGTTTCAACACAAGACAATTGATGTAAAATGCCTTTGCTTTGGTAAAAAGATCATGAGGAATTCAGGGCCATTGTCAGACCTTATGATTTTAACTTTCTTTTGAAATTGGTTTTCCACCATAGTGATAAAAGCTGTTAAAAAATTTCTGGTTTCATGCTTAGCATGCATCATCCGGACCTAAGTGAACCTAGATTTATTATCTACAATTGTTAAAAAGTACTTGTGTCCATGCAAAGAAGGATGAGCATAAGGCCCCTAAATATCAACGTGTAATAGATCAAAAACAGAATTGGAAGTAGAAGTTCTTAAAGGAAATGGCAATCTTTTTTGTTTAGAAAAATGGCATATATCACAATGATGAGATACATAAGGTAGATGTAATGAGTATTGTTTTTGTACATTGGAATAGAAAGTATGGGATGGATGGCCTAATCTATAGTGCCAAATATCATGAAGGGAAATTGTGGGAGACAAATACGCTACATTAATAGAAATTGAAAAAGAGCAATTTGAAGCAGGCCGGTTCTGCTTAGGAAGGACCAAAACATACAATCCATTGCAAGCTCTAGCATTGCCAATCATCTTCAAAGTAGTCAAATTCTGAATGACACAATGATCAGGGAAAAAACAAAGTTGTCAAGGTAAAATGGAGGTTACTTTAGTCACTGAAATAACATTGAAAGTAAAGTTTGGAACAAAAAGCACATTGTGTAATATTAGTGATGCAGTTAAATGAACTGTGCCACTATAAGTAGAAATTGTAGATTGGCTATTAGGAAGACCAATAGAAATAGGTTTGATGGATCTGTAAGAAGAGAAGAAAATTAAAGAAGAACAAAAGTGGTCAGAAGCCCCGGAATCTATGATCCAAGGGGTAGGAGAATTACCTGTGTTGGGAGATGATTGCACATTGAATGAACTAACTAGGTTGGAAACGGTTGCAGAAGCTTGGGCTTGGGAGTTGTGGTGGAGGATAAGGCTTGGGATGTGGCAGTGGGAGCTGATTGTGGAAGTAAAGCCAGAAGTCCTTGAATTTGCTCCCTTGTCAGGCTTGGAAGAGAGGATGTGTCCTCAGAAGAAATGTTTCAACACAATTCACAGATTTCTTATTTGTAGAGCGATAACCTTGGGGGAAGCTATCGAGAAAAAAGCATTTGTCAATTGTGTGGTTTGTCTTACCACAATGAGTATAAAGTCGCAGAGCAGACTTGCTGTTGGAAGGTTTGGCAGGAGGCTTGCCTCTGCCATAAGAAGGATTTGCAGAAGAAGGCCGAGATTTAGCAGCTAAAGCAGTTGGTGTACTCAACACACCAAATTGATGTTGCATTTCTTGTTGTAGAACCATGGCAAACACCTTTGACAAATCCGAAAGAGGATCAAGCAATAGAATCTGAGCCCTAACCGTAGCAAAATTATCATTCAAACCTTGAAGGAAATAGAGAACAGAATCATGATTCCGATATTATTGAACTATCGTGAAGGTATTGCAACAACCGGAAGTAGTGGAAGTGCAAGAAGGAATTGGCCAAAAATTGAACAGCTCATCATAAACCTTCTTGAGCTTGGTAAAGTAAGAAGTCACGGTTGAATCACCTTGTTTGAGAGAACACAAAATCAGAGGTGAGTTGAGAGATTCGTACGAAATCACCTTGTGAATACCGATTGTGAAGTTCCTTCCAAATGTCACTCGCATCATTGATCCATAAGATGCTGCTAACAATTTCAGAATGAATCGAGTGAGTAAGCCAAGAAATTAGAAGTGTGTTGCAACATTTCCAGTAAGGATACAAAAAATCAGTTGAATTAGGTTTTGCGACCAATCCATCAATGAAACAGAGTTTGTTTTTCATTTCGAGTGCAATCGTCATCGCGCGAGCCCAACCGTGATAATTGTGACTCTCCAAGACAGGAGAAACCAACACAAGTGATGTATTTTCATTCAGATGAATGTAAAATGGACTAACAGGATCTTGATTAGGGTTTTGAGGCACCGATGGAGGTGTAGATTGCATTACCGAAGAGGTTGAAATCGGCAAAGTTCTAGCATCAGCCATGGCAAGGAATTGTTGAACAAAGATCGATTCAACAGAGAATCACAAATGAAGAAGAGGAACCTACGAATAGAGCGATGCAGAAAAATGCAGAAAGTCGCAGAGAATCGCAGAGAGAAATCACAGAGAATTCACTACTGATATCATATTATGAATGTGTAAATGAATCTCTGATTCATTCATTTCATTGATGTAGTATTTATATACAATCTACACGAAGGAAACTAACTATAACTGTCTAACTAACTTCTAAACAGTGTAACTAACTTTTTAACTAATTACAATAATTAATACAATTATTAAATACACTTCATCAGTTCCTTAGATTGATCAAATAATTAATCTGCTAGAGGAATCAGCTGCACTTGTCCTTCCCTCACCTATTAAAACTCCTCAAGAGCCGACTACTGCTAGTGAAAACATTCCTCCCACTAAACAACTTCCAACTGACAAGCCTTTTAAAGATGCCCTTGATTCGGCTGTTGATGTTTAGATCAATTTATTTTCTTTTTGCTTTTAGGTTTTTTTTGGAGCTATCTAGCCGACTTGTGGCCATTTAATTAGTACTCCCTCCTTAATAAAATATAAGCAAAAAAAAATTACATATATTTGGTCTAAATTTGGACCAAATGCGTATATTTTTTTGCTTATATTTTGTTACGGAGGAAGTACTATTTTGAACTCCTTCCCATATAGATGGGTGATAAAGTTTTAAGTACTTTTCATTGATATTTCTGCTCATTTTTTCCGCTACTTACATGCTAACTAGTCGATAAGCACCACCAAAAATAACCTTGTTAACATTAAAATGGTCTTCCCAATTTGGTGACTCAGTATCATTCATGCATCTTTTTATGAAGGCAAATTGGTGAATTTGTGTTTATAAGTGTTAGAATAGGATATTTTAGGGTTAAAATAATGTCATTGGTCAACATTATTTTATTTTGTAGATAACTTATTTTTCATGGCATTTCAATTGATTTTAGACGTGTTTTTTTAGGTTTTTTGAAGTCCAAGTTTGACAATTTTTCTCGGCGAGCAGCCTCGTTGCCTAGCGAATGTGCAAAATTAGAGAAAGTATTGTCGCAAACTCGCCGCGAGGCGAAGCACATCCACTACAGGAGGAAGACCACTTTGCAAGACTTGCTGTAAGGTGAAGCAAACTCACTGTGTGGTGAAGACATGTACTCAGGCACTTATAAATAGAAGTGTTCAATTGGGAAATGCTCTTTTGTGATTGACCACCATAGAAAGTATTCTTGATTCTATTCTTAATGCTCTTTTGTGATCCACATTGAAAGTGATGCTGGACTTGGTATGTTGTTTGAAATAGGGATATTATTTCTAAACTGAATCAAGGACTACATAGGTCGGGTTACTAGACACAGGATCTGATTTGTGCATTTTTTATGAGTTCCTAAGCTTAATGCTCTTGGCTGATTGGGTATGCCTAAGAAATTAGGGTTCTTAGTTAATTAAAAAGGCTGAAAAGGCAAGACATTTGCATGTAATCTAAATTAGTGAAAGAGAATGATGATTAGTCGTGTTTAACTCCAAATTAGTGAGAGGTTAGAATGTTGCACTAGTTGTACTTGGAAGGATTCTAGACCTATATATTAACTTTTCCATCATATCTGTTATTCCTGTTTTGCATCCTCCACGTGTTTATGTTAAGTCACAGTGGCGGAGCTAGCCACTTTTCTACGAGGGGGCCAAATATAAAGAGTAATTTTTTTTATAGACAAAATAAACTACTAATTTTTTTTAGTAATAAACTACTACTCCGGTCTGAAATATAAGTAAAAAAAGTGTCTAAAATATAAGCAATCTGAGTATTTTTTTTAGTGTAAGTACTTTATCTGATAAACGTATTCTATTACTACACTGGGGTAGCGACCTGAGTATTTTTTGGGGTAGCGAAATTCTATATTACTACACTGGTCTTTAGTAAAAAAAAAAAATTTGGGTAGCAATGGCTACCCCATTGATACACTACCCTCCGCCCATGTTAAGTCATGTATTGCATTTGCATGTTCATATTCCTTTATTTTACCGTATTTCATGTTAAACTTCATTTACCCCGTCCAATTAGTGGTAACTCTAATATTATTTTATTATTAGTTATTGCTAACTGACATAATTTGTTATATACTAACTTTTGTTCTCCTTGAAAAGGAGAGGTGTTTGGCTTATGCCAGAAAGAAAAAAGTTAATTTTATTAAAAAATATTATGATTATTTATTTATTTATTATAGGCTAGATATCAGTTATTTATTATTTTTTCTTATTGTCAACGTTTATTATAGGTGAGATATATATAATTTATCAAGTTTTCTTATTTTAATAGCAATTTAATTATTTAAAAAATTATGTATAATTAATATTTAAATTTAAAAAGTCTATTTTAACAAATTTGGGTTTGATTTTGATTATCTTATTAAAAGTTATAAATATTCTGTTTTGCTTTTGTATATATAATAAATTATTATATTGATAAATTTATTTCATTATCCGAGTCTATTTCTATCATTTAAGTTTTGATTATTCTACTAAAAAGATAAATATTATATTTTTGTTTTTTACATTTTGGCCTAGTAAACTTTTTAAATTTATTATTTGTGAATATTTTATTATTAAATATTACTTACATATTTGATTTGTTTTATATTAATTTTTAAGTTCTTTGAGACATTATGAAAGAAACTGTAAATTGTAGCTAGCAAACTTTGAAATGCAAATATATTTTGGTTTCCTTAGTTGTCGTTCATGTGAATTTCATGGTATATTTCTTGAAAAACAAGACTTTTAGATTAATATTTATTGAATACGAACTAGAAATTAATGTTATAAAACTCAATCAGTCATCAATACACAATTGTGTGTAGGGGTCGCTATAGACCGGGCTTGACTAAACCTGTTACTCGAACTAATAAAAAATCTTTTGATTTGTTTTGGGTTAGAATTTGTTTTTGTCAAACCCGAACGAAACTAATCCGATAAAAATTGGTTGGTTTTGGTTGAGTTTATTGATCAGAAATTTAAAAATAGGGAACTCAGGAAAACCTGACCCTCACTAGAGCAGTTCCTCTCCCCTAAAGTGTTCCCATCAATCTTAAGCGTGTATCCCATTGTATTACTGACTTGCAAAAGAATACTATGGTCGTAAAACTCTATTGAAAGCCCGATGATTCTTATCCAAACCTCCACACGTCAAAATTATCCTCAAAGGGGAAGAAGTCTGACCTCCACTATTGGACCACCATTGTCGGACAAGGAAGTAGCCATTCTCCATATGGATAACTTCTATTTGATCCTTTGGCTACCAGACTTTTTCTAACCTTGCTTAACTTGAGACTTAGGTACTTTACCAGTACCTTCACTAACACTGCTTGACTCCAGGGTTTACAAGACTTCTCGTGAGGCTCTTTATAAATCTTCACTTCAGGACATAGAATATCATCCTCATTCACCTTTGATCCTTCCACCACATCTGCTTCCTCTTCACACATGCCATCCTCATGGCTGAGTATGTCATTCTCATATGAGATCACACCTCTGTCACTTCAATACACATATCTCTATACGAAATAACCTTCCTCACCATATTAATTCACGTAAACATCAAACACATCTCCTTTCGCGGGATGTATGGCGTGTGAAGAAATAAATATATCCAAATATTTCTCTTCATTGAATTGAATTGAATTCAGTGATTACAAAGGAATGAATATGACTAGCTATATATATACAAAGTAAAGAAAACTAACTAAGGAACAAACTAGAAGCATTCTGTTATATGAGTAACAGAAATAACTAACTCAAGAATAACTAACTACCAAAGTAACTAACTCGATATAAACCAGAAGGCTAAGATAACTAGGACAGAAGGTATGCAATAGAATGCATAGAGAATACACACAAAAGAATAAAGAATACAGGAATAAGAAATTCATAATCCATCACTCCCCCTCAAGTTAGCGCATGGAGGTTAAGAATGGACAACTTGCCAACAAGTAATTGGAGCCTATCCTTTCCCAAGGGTTTTGTCAACATATCTGCAACTTGGTCTCTTGTGTTTATCTTTATAGGTTCTATGTCTTTGCTCTACACCCTTTCATGCACAAAATAGCAATCCATCTATACATGTTTCGTCCTTTCGTGGAAAACAGGATTGGCGGTTATGTGAAGAGCCGCTTGATTGTCGCAAAATAAGTGAGTAGGTCCCTGCTGTGATACTGTCAGTTCTCTGAGAAACCATCTAAGCCAAATGACTTCACTTACAGTTACTGCCATTGATCTGTATTCTGCTTCAGCCGATGATCGAGCTACCACAGTTTGCCTTTTAGTTCTCCATGAAATTGGAGCTCTTTCCAAGGGTAATTAGATATCCAGTGCAGGATCTTCTAGTGAGAGGACACCCTCCTCAGTCTGCATCACAGTAAGTAAGAAGTTGAAGGTTGTTATCACTTGGTAAGAGGATTCCTTGGCCTGGAGTGGCCTTGATATATCTGAGAACCCTTTCCACAACATTCAAATGAATCTGTTTAGGTGCTGTCATATGCTGGAAGAAGGTATTGACAGCATAAGTAATGTCTAACCTAGTAACCGTGAGGTATAAAAGTCTTCCTAAAATCCTTCAATATTTGGTGGCATCAACTTCAGGATCATCTTCACTTGGTTTTAAGTTGCAATTCTGTTCCATAGGAAAATTGTAGTCCTGCAATTCTGCATCTTAGTTTCTTTTAGGATATCAATCGCATATTTTCTTTGACTCAGCATGATTCCTTTTTCCGATCTTGCTACCTCAATACCTAGGAAGTACTTTAGAGTCCCCAAGTCTTTGATAATGAACTTATCATACAGATAATGCTTCACTTTCTGGATTAGATCAGCATTGTTCCCAGCCAGAACAACATCATCGACATAAATCAATGCTGCCAGAAAAATGTCTTTGCTTCTGAATACAAATAATGAGTGATTTGCCAGAGACTGCTTGAAACCTATCCCTTCCAAGGCCTTGGTGAATTTCTGGTACCAGTTTCTAGATGCTTGTTTCAATCCATAAAGGGATTTCTTGAGTTTACAAACTCTAGAATCCCCCTTCTTAGCAAAACCTTCAGGAATCTTCATATATATTTCTAGATCCCCATGTAGGAATGCATTGTTCACATCTAATTGGTAAACAATCCATCCCTTGGCAGCTGCTATGGTGAGGAGGCATCTAATGGTGACAAGTTTTGCTACGGAGCATAGGTTTCATGGAAATCTTCTCCTTTTATTTGAATGAACCCACGAGCTACTAATCTGGCCTTGTATCTTTCCACTTTTCCATCCGGTTAATATTTGATTTTGTAGATCCATTTAGAATCCACAACATGCTTTTCAATAATATCAATAGACTCAGTGATGTGATCTGAATCAGTGACATGTTGCTGTGTTTCTTGAGGAATATCTTCCCATTGCACAGATGGTGGCTTGTGTTCAGCCACAGTTTTAATGTTTTTATAAGGAAATTCTTCTTCAAGAAACACAACATCCCTGGTTATTTGTACATTCATAGTGTCTATGTCACAAATTTTATAACCTTTGTGTCTTGAAGAATAACCAATGAAGATTCCAACTCTCCCCCTTTCATCAAACTTACCCTGCCTCTTATGATTCAAGGCATAAGCAGAACAACCAAAGACCTTTAAATGAGCACAATTAGGTCTTTTACCATATATAACTTCATAAGGGGTCTTACCATTGATTACCTTTGAAGGAAGCCGATTGATAATGTAAACTGCAGTGAGTATGCATTCTCCCCATAATTTGATGGGCAAATGGGCATGAAATCTCAATGCTCTAGCAACTTCCAAGATGTATCTATGCCTTCTCTCCACAACACCATTTTGTTGGGGAGTATGTGTACAACTTAGCTCCATAAGAATGCCTTTATCTGCATAAAAATCCTGCATACATCTAGAAGTAAATTCTAATCCACTATCAGACCTAACCTTTTTTATTCTTTTCCCAAATTGAGTTCCTATCATGTTGATGAACTTAGGTAAGATATGCTCAACCTCAAATTTATGTCTCATAAGATAAGCCCAAATTCCCCTACTATGATCATCAACTATAGTTAGAAAATAATGAGCACCACTTAAAGAACTAGTTTTGTAAGGGCCCCAAATATCACAATGCACAAGTTCAAAACAAGAACTAGATTTTATAGAACTAGAAGGGAAAGGCAATCTGGTTTGTTTTGTCCTTATACAAGAATCACAATGTAAATTATTCTGTTTATTAACAATCTTTAATCCTAAGTGACTAATTTTAGTTTCTGGTGCATGTCCAAGCCTTACATGCCACAAATGACTATCAGATTTTGCTGCAGACATGGCAACAGCCTCATTATCAGTTTTGGCTATAGACATGACAGCAACAGCTTTATTATCTTGATCATTCCTTTCTTGTTCATTGTCAATTATGTATAAACCATCTTGTTGGTTTCGAACTTAAGTCCTGAATAATACAACAATTAGCAGTGAAAATAACAGCACAATTGTGCTTTATTGTCAGCTTACTAACTGAAATCAAATTGCATTTAAAATCAGGAATATGAAGTACATTATCAAGATGCAATCCATTGGACAATATTAGCTTGCCTAGTCCTTTTACAGGCACATTTGTGCCTTTGGGAATGTGGACAGATTGGGGATGAGATGTAGATATCTCTTTCAGGAAAGCATTGTCACAGGTTATGTGTTCTGTGGCACCCGAATCAATTATCCAAGGTTTATTAAGATTGAAGTTATCTGCCATGTTGACCACGGGTTTGGTTTGAGTGGAACCTGTCTTCCCTTCATGATCAGCCTACAGTTGTTGCATCAACCTGTCATATTGCTCCATGGTTAGGCCAGGAACAGGGCTGCTTTCTGCAGAAACTTGAGCTGTCCTGGGTTCCGATTTCTTGTTGCTCCAAGAATTGGGTTTTTCTTTCTTGTCTCTATTAAATTTCCTCCAATCTTGAGGATACCCAATGATCTCCCAGCAGGTTTCTTGTGTGTGACCTACCTTCCCACAATTGTCACATTTTGGCCTTTCCTTCTTGCTTCCTCTCTGATCATCTCCAGAATACTTACCGCTCTGAGTTTGAAAAGTTGTGCTTTCTGCAGTGGGTCTGTGCAAGGCTAAGATGAGCCTTTGTTGTTCATCTTCTGCAACTAGGTGATAAGCATGGCCAAGGGTGAATGTGGGTGCCATGCTGAGAATTTGTGTCTTGACAGTATTGAAAACATCATCAAGACCCATAAGAAAATCATATAATTGCTCCCTTTCTCGAATTTGTGTCAGTTTCTTCTGCACATCACAAGTGCACTCTCCACAGGTGTACTTAGGCCATGGTGAGATCGATTGAATTTCATCCCACAAGGCTTTGAGCTTGGTGTAATAGGCCGAGACTGAAAGCTTTTCTTGTTTGAGAAGGGCTATGGCCCGTTTCAATTCATAGGCTCTTGGAGCACTACCTTTTGCAAATCTTTCTTCAAGATCCACCCACATTTCATGGGCAGTGTTAGCATATCGAACACTAATACGTGTTTCTTTATCCATGCCACTTTTGAGCTAGCTTTTCACCATTGCATTACATTGCATCCAGTGAGCAAGATTGGGGGAATCTGTCTCGTGTTTGGGAATTGATCCATCAACGAATCCCATCTTGTTCTTGGCACAGAGGGCGTTGCTCATATCTACAACCCATTCTCCATAATTCCCATCGTTCAAAGACTCACTGACAAAGATCTGGCCTGGTTGATCAGAGGGATGAAGATAGTATGGTGACATCGCATCTATCTGGAATCCACTGGTTTTGCCTTTTGATCCACTGGATTTGGCTTTTGAAACGGATTTAGGAGAATCATCATCATTGCTGCTTGAAGTTGGCAACTTGGGATTGGAATCATAATTCACCATTTTGACATAATCGAAGAAACAGTATCACAGAGTTGCTCGGGATCTTTCTGCTCTAGATACCATGAAGAAATCAATGTATCTGAATATTTCTCTTCATTGAATTGAATTGAATTCAGTGATTACAAAGGAATGAATATGACTAGCTATATATATACAAAGTAAAGAAAACTAACTAAGGAACAAACTAGAAGCATTCTGTTATATGAGTAATAGAAATAACTAACTCAAGAATAACTAACTACCAAAGTAACTAACTCAATATAAACCAGAAGGCTAAGATAACTAGGACAGAAGGTATGCAATAGAATGCATAGAGAATACACACAAAAGAATAAAGAATACAAGAATAAGAAATTCACAATCCATTAGCGTGTCTGTCCATTTTTTACCCTTCTTCATGGTCTTATCTTCCACCTCTACTCGAGGACCTTCAACATGTTCCTAGATCCACCCTCTCCTCTCACTCTCGCCTTGTTACTAAGGTCTGGCCGACTCACGGTGTTGCCGAGAAGGTCCCCCCCAAGGGGTTCGAAGAGGTAACCACCATCAGAAGAAAAGATTTCTTGGCTTCCCCTATTTCTCTCTCTATCTCTAAATGTAAGTTACACTCCCTTGATATATTAAATCAATTTTTAAATGTAAAAAGTCTACTTGACTATTTTTAAAATACTAAAATAGTTTCTCGCAGCAATAGAAAGCAAGGATGATACACAAATCAAGAGAAACAATAAATTTAGCCAAACTTGATTTCTGTAACTCAATAATTTAAAATTTTCTCTTACATATTATCCTAGTCAAATTATAGAACTACAGAAAGGGTAGAACGTCACAATCTTGGAAAATCTTGATCTACCATCATGGGTGGCAACTAGCTATATATCGTTAAGCTGATCTATTAGAGTACTCCTTAACCAATGCCGCAAAAAGTGAAGGCCTTTCAAGCAAACGTGATGGCTTGTCATATTCCTTTGCAAAGCCTGCCAAAAACATCAAACACCCCACAACTCATAATTCTACAAAATCTAAATGTATGTATTTCTTTGATGCAAAAATTGTGGTATTAAAGGGCTTAACTGCTTGAGTGAAGATTCTCTCAATTTCTTTTGAAAAATGGAGAGCTCTATAACTATGATTTTGGGTGTGTAAATGCATACATTTCTAAAATTTGACAATTATTGACATATATACACCCAAGGAAAAGGAGAGGATCTCTGCTCTGAATGCTTATATGACAATTTGTATTCCTTTGTTGTTTTTTTTTTTTTTAAGTAAAACTATTGGTAATGATAGAAACTAACATTATATGGCTTTTATTGTTGTTCTTAAGTTTGTTATGAACACATATAACATAAAACATACCTGCATCTATGACCATAACCCTGTCACAGTCCATAACTGTTGGTATTCTGTGAGCAATGCTCACAATTGTACGATCTGCAAAGTCCTCTCTGATGATCTTTTGAATTACAGCATCAGTTTGTGAATCTACGGATGCTGTTGCCTCATCCATGAATAGTATTTTGCTGCGTTTAAGCATAATCCTTCCCAAGCACAGAAGTTGCCTTTGCCCCACACTCCAATTGTCTCCACCATCAACCACTACAAAAATTGTAAATTGATGTCAGCTCATATTGTCATGTAAAGAAGGTATAATAAACATTATACTCCATCCGTCTTTTATTATAAACAAAAAATTACATGTATTTAATACATGTAATTTTTTGTTTATAATAAAAGACGGAGGGAGGAGTATATAGCAATAACAATATCTAAAGCAATGATTTCTAACCACATTGGATTAAACTACTGAAAAAATGGAGATTTATGAGAAGAGTTAATTTGAGACCTGAAGCCTCAAGTTTATCAGGCTTTGCAGCCACCACGTCTTTCAATTGGCATCGCTCAAGGCTCTGCAGCAACAAAAATAAACATTGAGTTATTAGATATGGGAAGCGTGAATTATTAAGTAAATTGCTCTCATGCATGCAACATATTCTTCTCCTTTTTACTTTTTCCCTTTTATGGTACTTATACATTGGCATAAATGAGCAACTCTTGTGTAAGCAGAGTCAGAAAACTTGGATTACAATATTAAAATAATTTCAGTGAGGGCTTTGTTGTACTTTCGTTATGTTAGGGGATATTTGGAGTAGCTTATCTGAGTTTATCTTACGACATATGTAACACCCCTCCGGATTCTGGGTATGTCACTCATAGGAATATCTACCATCCCATGTGGTATTTTTTTCGCCTCTCACAAGGATTCGAACCCATGACCTGAAGCTTAAGTACATGGAATGGGTTTGAATCCTTGTGAGAGGGGAAATAAATACCACATGGACTGGCACATAGTCTTATGAGTGACACACCCAGAACCAGTAAAAAGAGATGGGGATGGGTGTTACAACATAAGCACGCGTGTAAGTATTTAGAATAACTTATGAAAATAGTTTAAGATATATCTATAAGCTATTTTCAACTTATTTTCATAACTTCCCAAGGATAGCTTATATAAGGACATGTTTGGCTTGACTTATCACGGCTTATTTGGGCTAATCTATTGGCGTAAGCACTTGTTAGAGTGTTTGGTAGAGTTTATGGAAACAGCTTATGATATGTCCATACGATGTTTTCAGCTTATTTCAGTAAGCTCTTCAGGATAGCTTATGAAAATAGCTTATAGCTTATACGAAAACAGTATGTCTATATTTTCTAGTTGATTATAGAAATAACTTATACATAAACATTTATATGATAAACGCTTATATGATAAGCGCTAAATTAGGCGGTTTACGCAAACAGATCCTAAATAACTTTTGCTAGGCTTATGCAGAGTTTACCCTCATTTTCTCTTCGATTATAGAACCAGCTTATTCATAAGCACTTAACAAGTAAATATGCTGTTTGTACAAACAAACCATAATGTATCTTAAACTTATGATTGGTTATATATATATATATACCTTCCAAATTTCTTCTTCTGAATACAATCCAAGGGGGTCAATGTTGCTTCTAACTGTTCCTTGAAAGAGGACAGGATCTTGTGGAATAATTCCAAAACGAGACCTCAGATCATGAAGGCCAACAGTGGAAATGTTGATACCATCAATGATTATTTTCCCAGCTGAAGGCTCAATCAACCTAAATAACACCTGGATGAGGGTTGATTTCCCACTCCCTGTACGGCCAACAACACCAACCTTTTCTCCTCCTTGAATGGTGAGAGAGATTCCCTTAAGAACTAGAGGAGTATTTGGCCTATACCGAACCTGCTCACACCATTTAATAACCAAAAACATTATATATGTATCAGTTACTGAATGCATGTTCATATGAGAAATTCATCATCAGTACTATTACTTTAAAAACCAAGTTTCTACCAACCATTGCATTATATGCCTATATTTTTATGCATAAAATATTGATGTATGCAAATTCCTTTGAACCATCTGTACATCATATCTTACTTTCAACCTTTCATGCTGCTTACTATCCTGAATTTTGAAACAAACATTTTGAACAATTTGTTGAAGATTCCATCAAGTGATGTTAACTCAAACATTCCACTCGTCCTATAGGTAAGAGATTAATCTTTAGGGGGTGTCAAAGGCAGGCCTAAGTCTTTTCTGGATTCGGGTTGTCTCCAGTCAAAATATCCTACGGACGCTACTAAAAGATCATGGTCATTGGATCAAGATCTAACGGATCATATTCTCACTTCACCAAATCATATTTCAAATATAAATCGGAATACAAACCGCCGGATCTTGATTCAATGATAGAGATCTTCTGATTGCAAGGTATTTTGACTGTACATAATCCAAATCCATCTTTTCCACTCGAACCGACACGTGATTGGTTTTAAATGGTATGTTCTAATTTTGGCTTATTTCTCAAGGTTCTAACCCCATATTAAAATGTCTAATCTTGCAAACACTACGTACTTAACAATTGTGACTACAATATACCTGTAAATTATTTAACTCAATGGTGCCATGACTGGGCCAATTCTGAGGAGGAGACTTATCAGCTATTTTCCATGGAGCTTCTGATGGAAGGTTGGTAAACTGCTTTATTCTCTCAACTGAAACCATTTTGTTCTCAACAGAACAAGTCATAGTTATGGTAAATGACAACAGACCACTGAGAGCCAGGCCATAGGACAGAGACAAACCAACATATTCTGCAAAAGCAAAAATTATATCCAAGTGAAATAATTCTTGGTCAGTGAGATAACTTTTGTATTTATCTAAATATTATAATCATAATCAGATCACCTAAATAAATGATTCTATACCACAAAATACATTTTTTAGTTCATGTTTAAAATGATTCTATACAACATAATCATTTTTTAGTGATTAATTGGCCATGATGAAGGGTTGGTTATACCTGGCCTAATAATAGCACTTGGCATAAAGATCATAAAAACTGTGGCAATGCAAAGGAAAACCACTCCCATATAGTCGAGGCGAAAACCAAGCCATTCATTTGCTCCGTTGTTGTGGAAATCCATTCTGAGACTTGCATTGACCCTGTCAATATTTTCCTGACAAAATGCAGCCTGTTTTCTGAAGCTACGGATTGTCAAAACACCAGAAATAGTCTCTGAAAAGTGATGAATCACTGGAGCTTTCGTGATAGAATCAAGGCGAGTCAATTCCCGAGAAGTAGCAAGGTAATATTTCTGCAAACCAGAACAAAACAAGTGTCAAAATGCACTTACTAAGTGCACACAAAGACCATATGATTCATGTTATTTACCAAAATCCTAATCTAAATCATTAGTTGGACTAATTATTGTTCTTGAATTTCTAAGATTACTAGGAACAAAGACACCCCAGAATAATTCAGCAAAAATCCATCATCAGTTACTTTGAAAATAACTTTCATATGGAGTCTACACATATATTTTGTTATGAAATCTCTATTTTTCATACCCACCTCTAAGAATTTCTTCTTACTCAGTAGTATTGTTGAAAATTTAAATAGGAGCAGGTATATCATATTCATACCCGATACAAGTTGCTCAGCCAAAACAGTGGAATTAAGAGGAAGACTGTCTCCCAGGAATTCTGGCATGTGACAATGAGGATGCTGAATAATGATAGGTATGCAACCATTACGAAGTTCACTAACATTGGAATTGAGATATCAACCCAAAGTATATCAGTAGATACCTAAACAATTCATAAGAAGAGTATAGTTAGCAAGTCCAAAAACACCACTATATGTTTAAGAGTAAAGACCCAAACTAGTCCTTGAGAAAAAATACTGAGATCTGTTTGGTCACTGAGAAATGAAAAGTAGCAATTTGGTTCTCAAAAATATTAAATGACGGTCAAATTAGTCATTTTTAGGATAACTTTTAGGGACATTTTAGTCCCCATCAGAGACTAATTTGACTGAAATTTAAGATTTCGAAGACCAAATTGGTACTTTTTAATAGGTCACTGTGTTTTTTTCTTGGGGACCAGTTTGAGTATGTTTAAAGAATATGCTAGCAGAAATCAACATTAAAAGGGACATTGAATGAAACTCACACGACTCAAAATTCTGCCAGAAGGAGTGGTGTCAAAGAATGACATTGGAGCATGGAGGATACTTTGAAGCATTCCAATGAAGAAGCTTTGAGATGTCTTTAGACCCCAATATGTAAACAAGAAAGCTCTTACCATCACCACTACACATGCAACAACTGCTATGATAGCATAGACAATAATGAAAGTGAAAGAAGGAATGCCAGAATCATCTGAAGTTGCAATTGCAAGCCAGTAATCACCAGCCAAAAAAGAAACCATCCATGCCACAGACATTGCAACCATTAATGCTATTCCCCACCATCCGAATGCTTCAGTGAAATAGTGTTTGTATACTTTAAGGTTCACATGGCCTGTTTCTCTTTCCTCATCTTCAATAAGCTTTGCTGCAGACTTATCAGGCTTGGCTTGATCTTGAGGCTGCTTTTCAGCAGTACTTTCTTTTTCTTTAGAAGGGATGCGAGCTAGTTTTGGAGACTGAGCAGAATCATCACCACCTTTATCACTTGTTTCTGCAATCTCCATAGAGGAATCATGAGCAGCCACAAGTGCACCAAAATCCAGGCCAGCTTTGAGAAGTTCATCATACTTTCCACTTTGCACTACACTCCCTTCGCGCATCACCTTTAAAGTTTGTATCAAAACAAGCCAAAGTTGCTCAGTTGAAAGAACTTTTTGACTGTTTTAAGGTTATTTATTGCAGATAAGTAATCAATCTTGGACATAGACAGAATGAATCACTTTTTGACTGTTTTAAGGTTATTTATTGCAGATAAGTAATCAATCTTGGACATAGACAGAATGAATCACCAATTTAGTCCTTGAAGTTATAGAGACTGGACTATTTAGTCCCTAAAATTAACAAATTTTTTAAATAATCCCTAAAATTGAAAATTCTCAATCACATTAGTCACTGTTGGATAATTTCATGGACCAAATTGACCGACTCAAAAAGACTAATAGGATCGAAGATTTTCAATTTTAGAAACTATTTTGGAATATTAATAATTTCAAGGACTAAGATGACAAAGCCTTACAATTTCAGAGACAATTTTAGTGATTCAAAATCTTATAATAACAGGTACAAGTATGAGATAGGAGTAAAATATGTATATATATTATTGTAAATAATTAGAGTAAATAGTTATTTTTTGTATTGTAACCTAGTTTAGTTATTTGGCCCATTGCTTAGGCCCATTAGGTTAAGCCTAGCGTAGCCTATATAATAAACATTGGTGTGTGTATACCGGATAAGTGAATAATATAATTCAGATATAATTTTACATGGTATCACGAGCTCTCGTTCTTGAGGGCCTCGCTTCCGCATAAACCCTAGCCGTCACCGTTATTGTGGTGATTGTTTCTTGCCGCTTTAGTGCGCTTTTACGCTTTCGCCCCGCAGCTTTTCCTATTCACATATTGTTCACCTATCTCGTTTGGCACTGTTTGCACCCAAACACCACTGACCGTCGCGAATATCAACGAACTGACCCCACCAACAAGTTCGGCTCGTCAAAACCGGCCAGACCCTGCAACCGCGTCGCCTTCCGGACCGCCACGCGCCGCCACGCGCCGCTTTCTCGGCTAAGACCTCTCGGGCGCGTGAGTCCCACGCCGCGCTTCCAGGTGCCGCCGACCGCTTTTCTCCCGTATGTAGATCGGCCCCTTCTCTTTCCATTTTGGGGGTTCTCTCCGATCCGAGAACTTTTATTTCGGGAGTTATTTGCCGTTTGGTCGCTCGTCGCTTTTTTTTTTTCCCAGTTATTTGCATCCGATCTTTTGATATGGACTCGGTGATGGTGATGTTCGAAATCCTCCACGGAATCCTCCATGCAATCCTCCACCGCCTCCTCCTCCTCTTGTGGAATCGTCGAACTTGATGAATCCCGAATGCTCGCCATCGCCGCACCCGGCTTATCGCCTCAATGGGAAGAATTACTTCACTGGGCTCAATTCATGCATTTAATCCCGAAGGGTCGTGGCAAATTGAACCATATTGAAGGGACTCCTCTCCACTAAATGCAGATCCTGGATTCTCTACTGGGGACAATGAGGACTCTCTCATTATGTCATGGATGTGGAACAAGATGCCTGCAGATCGTGGAAATTATATGTTTCTGCATCTTTGCCGAGGCGATTTGGGATAGTCTCAGTCAGAATTACTGCAAGAAAAAGGATCTCTCTGCCCGCTTTGATTCAAGAGCGAGATCTTGATACTAAGCGAACTATGTGCATTCTCGATTACTTTGCTATTATGAAAGGGTTACGGATTCGAAATGGATCAATATCAGACCCTCAAGATGGAGACTCCAAATGACATGCTTGCTTTGAATAATTGTATTGAGACTGATCGGATTTTTGAGTTCTTGGCTGGGTTGAACAGTGAGTATGACCCAATCATTTGCAGATTTTGGGCAAGGCGCGCTTCCTTCTTGATGAAGTGTTTTACATTGTGCGGGGTGAAGAAAGTCGCGGGTTGTCATGCTAGGTGCCAAACCCATCTGAAGGCTCCGCATTGGTTGCTAAGACAGGCAGACCCGGGGATCATCTAAGCCTGGCGGGGAGGATCGCTTCATGAACACTGCGAAGCCCGCACACAAAGGACAGATGTTTTAGACTCCATGGGAAAGACAATGTCCTCAACCGTCGAATCGGAGGTTTCAAAGGTACTTTCAGCACATGTGGTAGCATCTACTTCCACCACAGCCTTCTCCGTCTGGTCCAATGCGCTTCCCCTTGGGGCCAAGACTTGGATCGCTTGCAAAACCTTCTACTCTCATGCGTAAGCTCTTCAGTTCTAGTTCACAATGACCGGTAAAGAGCTTATGTTCTCGATCATTTATCGCCTCGGTACTATTCCTAACGATGCATGGATTCTCGGACTCTGGTGCCATCGATCATATGACCTTTCACTCTAAATTGCTTTTCCACTTATAGCCCTCATTCTAGCATTCCCTATTATCGTTGCAAATGGTTCTCACACTGTTGTAGGTGTTGGAGATACATTACCACACCCCTTTCTATTTGAGAAGTGTGCTTTATGCTCTGGACTCTCAAATAACAATTTCTATTCGCAAACTTACCCAAGATATGAACCTGCGACAAAGAACTTTTTCCTACTCATTGCCTTTTTCAGGATCCACCGGGAGGGCGATTGGAGTTGCCATGAGCAGGGAGGGTTATACTTTCTATCTGTGAAGAATCTGGTTTGAAGGTGTTGTCTTCCTCTGCTTGATCTCAGAACTACTACTCAAGTTTGGCTTCAAAGATAAGCGTCTAGTGGCATCCTCCATTTCCTTTACTCAAAACTATGTTTCTGCTTTATTTTTGCAAAGAGTCATTGAGTCATTTAATTGTGATGTTTGTCAATTTTCCAAACACAAACGTGTCTTTTCCTTCTAGTTGTAATAAGTGTTGAACCTTTGATCTTATTCATTCGATGTTTGGGGACACTTTGTTTCTAATATTTACAGTGCTTGTGATGGTTTGTTACTTTATTGATGATCGTACTCGCGTTAGTTGGCTATTCTTGATGAAAGATAAATCTGAAGTATCTCGGTTGTTCATTCAATTTTATCACATGATAAAGACTCGATTTGACAAATGTATTAAAAGACTACGGTGGATAATGGTCGCGAATATGTCAATCAATGTCTTTCTTCATTTATTAGTCAAAATGGTATTCTTCATGAACTAACGTGTGTGTTGATACTCCACAACAAAATGGAGTTGCAGAAAGGAAAAGCAAACCGTCACTTACTTGAAATTGCTCGTGCCCTTCTCTCTTCCAAACAGTTCAAACTCATTTTGGGGAGGCGCTGATCAATTCTTGCTTATCTCATCAATCGGATTCCATCCCGAGTTCTAGGTAATTTCAGTCTGCTCAATCTATGTTGTCTTTTACCCATCCGCTCCTATCATGCGAGTCTAGAGCCTAGAATATTCTATTTAGTTTCTGCTCATGTCCTGGCAAGCAAAGACCGCAATAAGTTGGATTCCCGAAGTCCGATGCATCTTCCTCGAGTTACGCTCCCGATAACGGGGTACAGTGTTATCATCCTTCGATCGTAACACTATGTCTCTATGGATGTCACCTTCCATGAACATGTTCCGTTCTTCACCGCCCTCACCGGCGGGGAGAATAAGAGTGATTTGGAATCTGATTCCGAAGTTTCTTCTCCTTGGTCCTCGCATCCCGAGTCACCACTTTTGTCGGGTTGATTCTCCCGAGTCTCCCGTTGTTTACGAGTCTCCTATCCACGAGTCTCCTGCCGCTTCTCCCGAGTTACTACCTCCCGAGTCTCGATTTGTACGAGTCACCTGTTATTGTTTCTTCTTTACCTCTATTTTGCGAGAAACAACACCTTCAAAGACTCAAAGACAAAGGCTAGTGAGCCAACTTTAACATATCGGAGGAGCAGGAAAACCCGACCTGGTCGAAACAACCCCAACCGTCACGGCCGAGGTAAATCTTGAAATTAACCCTATTGCTTCGACTCTTCTATTTCGATACATTTGACCTTGATCCAGCTTGACCTTCCCATTGCCTTGAGAAAAGGGAAAGGTCTTGTACCAAATACCCTATTCTCGATTTGTTTCATCTAACGGTGTTTCACATGATAAGGCCTTTATGACAAAGAGCTGACTCTGTAAGAATCCCCTGCATCTGTTAAGGAAAGCACTTAAAGATGAAAAGTGGATCAAAGCTACGAGTGAGGAAATGAAAGCTCTTGAAAAAAATAGAACTTGGGAGATAGTTGAAAAAGCCAAGAGTAAGTGAAGCTTGATTTGCGGTGGATTTACATCGCTAAGTACAAATCGAGATGGCACTCTTGATCGATATAAGGCGATTAGTAGCAAAGGGTACACCTGACTTATGGCATTTGACATGAGGAAACATTTGCACCAAAGAGCAAAGATGAACACTGTCAGTATCTTACTACTCTCTTGCGGCTCATTCGGTGGGAACTTAATCAGTTTGATGTTAAAAATGCATTCTGCATGGAAATTTAGAGGAGAAGTGTATATGGAGATCCCGCCAGATTTGATCCAGCTCATGGGGTAAATAAGGTGTGTAAATTGAAAAAGGCCTTGTATGGGCTAAAAGCGAGTCTTCCTGGGCATGGTTTGGAAGATTTACAAAGGCTATGTTGGGCCTTGGTTACAAATGCGAGTCAAGGAGACCATACCCTTTTCTTCAAACATTCACAGGGAGGAAAACTAACAGTACTCCTTGTTTATGTTGATGATATTATTGTTACACGGAATGACTTGGTTGAGAGAGAACTCCTCAAGAAGAAATTGTCTGCGAATTGTGAATGAAAGATGGAACCCTCAAGTACTTCCTGGGATAGAGGTAGCTTACTCAGAAACAAGGAATTTTTATCTCTCGGAGAAAATATGTTCTTGACCTTCTACAGAAACTGGCAAGCTTTCGTGTAAACTCCAGTGTTCCAATAGAGCAAAATCATAAAATGAGCACTGAGGAGGAGAGTGCTAGAGTTGACAAGTCCCAGTATCAGAGATTAGTGGGAAGGCTAATTTACTTAGCACACACGAGACCTGACTTAGCTTATGCAGTAAGCGTAGCCAGTCAGTTTATGCATGATCCAAGGATGAGGCATTTGCAGGCAGTAGAGCGGATCTTGCAATACCTTAAAGCGACTCCAGGAAGGGTCCATTGCTCAAAAGAGGCGGAAGGCGACGTTGGAAGCCTATACTGATGCTTGATTATGCAGCTCGATGGTGATAGAAAGGTCCACGCTCACTCGCGACATTCTTTGTGGTAATCTTGTTACATGGAGGAGCAAAAAGCAAAATGTAGTGGCTGATCAAGTGTCGAGGCGAATTTAGAGCAATGGCTCTGGGATTTGTGAGCTATTGTGGATGAAGATTATTCTTGATGATTTGAAGGTGAATTATGAAGGCTCGATGAGGTTGTTTTGTGACAATAAATCGAATCAGCATTGCTCGTAATCCCGTACAACATGACCAGACCAAACACATTGAGATAGATAGACACTTTATAAAGGAGAAGTTAGGTGTGGGTGATCACAACGCCCCTACATTCCTACCGGATACCAACTGGCGGATGTGCTTACAAAGTGGCTATCTACGTAATCCATTCAGCCAACTTACTTGCAAGCTAGGAATGATTGATATCCACTCACCAAATTAGGGGAGTATTGTAAATAATTAGAGTAAATAGTTATTTTTTGTATTGTAACCTAGTTTAGTTATTTGGCCCATTGCTTAGGCCCATTAGGTTAAGCCTAGCGTAGCCTATATAATAAACATTGGTGTGTGTATACCGGATAAGTGAATAATATAATTCAGATATAATTTTACATATATAATGTAATTTGTTTTTTCCCCTTTTTTGGTGGAAGCATGATAGAATGCACATATACTAATACTACTTTTGAATAAGACCTACTACATCATGAGTACTATCACTATTAGTAAGCTAACTTGGGTGAAATTGAATTGAACCATCATTAACAGAAAAACTCAAACATTTTAGGGACTTGTGAGAATGTATAATGTACCATTATAGAGTCAACATTATGCAAGAAGTCAACTTGGTGAGTTACAAGTAAAACAGTCTTAGCTTTGAGAGTTCCCATGATACATTCCTGTAACAAGATAGAGAATCAGGAACTTCATCATTTGTGATTGTATTAGAATTGAAAATTATTTATAACTGACAATTCATTTATAATGTTTCTGGTTTGGGAAACATTATATCACTAAAAACTAGAAAATGGAGCTATAATATTCGGCAATGCTTGTAACATTGTAGTTACCTTAAAAATAAATGATCCTGTTTGTGCATCAACAGCACTGAACACATCATCAAGGAGATAGATGTCACTGTCCTGATATACAGCTCTAGCGAGTTGTATGCGTTGCTTCTGGCCACCACTGAGGTTAATACCGCGCTCTCCAATCTCAGTTTGGTCTCCATGTTCCATCATTTCAAGATCTTTTTCCAGGCAGCACACTCTAATAGCTTCCCTGTACTTACCCTGATTCATTGGTAAACCAAACAATATGTTTTCTTGGATGGTTGCATTCTGAATCCATGATGTCTGTGCTACATAGGCCGTCGTCCCACAAACTCTCACCTATAAGATTTTACAAGTAATGGCAAGATAAAAGTAAATTTTCACAACACAACATTCACAAATCAATAAAATATTTTTTATTACATTTGAAAAGCATAATGATGAATTCTTGTAACAAAAAAGTTTCACTCACTGAGAGCTTAGGAACGGATATATTTGGTACTATGTCAGTCCCTCCCTTTCAAGAGCATAGGTGATGAATGATTTAACAATGTACAATTATTATGTTAACATGGAAAAAAAATTCAGTGCTCTAGGATTATGTAATGCTTCCATTAAAACCATGACACCTGATATGTGTGGTTATTTTTTTACTATTTACATTTTCTTAAGAGAAAAATTATAAAAAAAAATGTTAAATTAAGAATACTAACTATCAAAGGAATATAAGCAATATAAGAGTACCAAAAGTTTGCTTGTTAACATGGAGTAATTGTGAGAAAATTAACTCGTGTGACTCGTGTGAAATGCATGTTATGAACTTGTGGTTGTGGCTTAGGTAAGATTTAATAAAAGACAAGGGCCTATTGGTTATTGTAGAAGTTAGAGAGAGAAACAGAATGTATCAATATCAAGGATTTAAATTGTGGTTGTAGTCATAATTTCAGTTACATGACAATGATAATCCTTAGCATTGCAGAAAATTGCGGAAAAATGCAACTGGTGCAATTGGAGTTGCACAATTACAGATGTTAATCACAATTTAAAACCTTGATCAATACAAATACTAATCATCTATGTAACAAGAAGAAACTAATTTGAAGTTTACAAAAAAAAATATAGATGAGTCCAAAGCAAGCATACCTTTCCAGAGATCTTGAACATTTCCCCTAACACAGAAGCAAGTAATGAAGACTTGCCAGACCCAACAGTTCCTACAACAGCAGCATGGTCCCCTTTCTTAATTTCCAACTCTTCAACTCTAAGAGCCTCCTTCTCATCCTTGTCATCCCAAGAGAATTTCCCATCTTTTATCTCCACAGCTATGTCACCCTCACAGTTCTCCTTTCTTTCCACTGCATTCTCATCCATTTCCTTACTCATCATGAACTCATCCAACCTCCCAAGAGAAATCACTGCTTGAGAAATCATGATAAGAGCCTGCGGGAATGTCCTTACAGGCTCTTGAAGTATCTTGATCACTGAAGTTATTGTGAACACAGTGCCAGCATTCAAAGGAATCCCAATAAAAGTTGCAGTTCCAAAGGTAAGAACAGTTATAGTGAGCGGAGCAGTGGACAAAACTCCCATGTTAACAGCAAAATAGTACAAGAACTTGCCAATCCAACCATGTTCCGCTTCGCGAAACTGTTGAATTTTGTTACCAAAATACTCTTCCCAAGCTTGAAACTTAATCACACGCATGTTGTTAAGCAACTCATTTGTCGCCTTCATCCTCAAATCGCGACTCATCATTATCTTGAACTGGAAACTGTTGCTGCTTTTCGTGCGGTAGAGAGTGAAGATAAACACTATGGTAGTTCCAAGAAGTGCTGCAAGTACAGATAAACCAACATAGCTATACATGAGTGCTAATGCAGCAGCAACTTGTAATGGCATCATCCATATAGGATGAAACTGCATCATCAAATCTGAGAGTTGTTGAGCATCAACAGCCATGTGGTTCACAATCTGACCGGTCCCGTGAGCTTGTCTCGAAGAACTCGACAACCTCAAGCCTTTTTTGTACACAGAAGTGATGATGCTGGAACGAATAAGCATGCCGAGTTTCTGAGAGTGGAAGTTGAATTGGTGCACACTTAGGACTTCAATTGATTTTGCCGCGAAAAGGATCAATATCAAAACAATACCTTCATTAGGAGTGCTGTCTTTACTTGATGTGAAGTCAACAAAACTCTGAATCAGCATTGGACCAATGTACATAACTGCAAGCCTGATGATTGCAAGGAAGCCAGTGAATGTTATGTGTTTCCAAAAACACCTTAATAAGGTAATTCCAACTGGATGCTTGCTGTTTTCCTCTGGTTTTGGCCAGTTGCTTTGAAATAGCTCTGACATCTTTTCTGCTCTAAATTCTAAAGGAAGTGAGGGAACATCTTCCAATTTGAGGGGAGTCTTGTACCCTTTATTGATCAAAGGGTTCATCCAAAACCACACAGTTTTGGAGAAAAATGAAGCATAAGCATAAGGACTCAAGCTCCTATCAGTAGAAAGCAACTGATATGGTGTTACCACATCAGATATTCTAATCACATGAATCCCTGATGACCCTTTCATGGCTATAACAAAAAAGAACACAGATAATGGGAGATTAACCAATGAAAATATGTCATCAATTCTCAAACTAAGCTCCAAATTCACTTCAACAGTTACCAAGCGAAAAATAGCTGAAGCAGCAAACAAGCAAGAAATGACCAAGTTTGCTATCCAATAGATTCTAAGTGACAAAGGGTGTTTTGAAGCTTTGAACTTCCTCTCATGTACCATTAGAATCACTATCACTATGTTGGCTATTGCTTGAAACAACCTAAACAGTGCCTCTACTTGTTTCCATGAAGCAAGGTTGGTTTGAGTGAAAGCCAAGATTGCTAGAACAGTGTAAGCTATAGCCAATAGGAAGGTTACCAGTAAAGGTAGTTTGAACCATAAGGTAACTCTATAGTCAGAATCTTTCTCCTGAAGAAGGGGTTTAGTGATGGAGGAGGTAGAGTTTGTATTAGAAGTGAATCTAGAATAGAGCTTTTGAGCTGCAAAGGCTAAGAGGGAGAGCAAAAACAAGAGATCAATAGCAGAAAGAAGAAGTCTCTGGGGACATGGTGATAGGAAGATGAATCTTAACCACTGAACTATGAGTTGTGCTGTAGGGGAAGATGAATCTATGGCTAAAGGAGTACATGAAGGTGAGGTAAGCCAGGAAGAAGAAGAAGACATCTTGAAAAGATTATGGTGTTATTATGTTATGTTACACCTAGAAGATATGTTTACTTATTAGAAATTGGTGCAACTGTAACATGCTAAGGAGATTTTTGATACATGATTGTGATGAAGGAAGAGAATAGAATAGATGCTATTATGATTTGAACAAAGAAAGAAGTGCTATTGGTATCTATCTATGTTTGTTGAGGCTAAAGGGGTGGGAAATTCAGTGGGAACAAGGAAAGGGTAGAATGTGAGTGTGGGGTATCTATAGGGGGTATAGTGGGTTTGGATTTGGAAGAAACAAAAAAACAAAGTGTTGTTTCTGTTCGGCTTGCTTGTGGAGTGGAATATTGATGTTAATAAAATAACATCCATGCGACCCACGCTTTTAGGACTAAAAGATATTTGAATAAAATATTGACAGCACGTAATTGTAGTGGTGGTGGTGTAAACGTTTAAAATCAAATCTTAACTTTATCTTTGAGTGTTTGAAAAAAAGAAGAAGAAATATTTACTTTTTTTGTTGAATAATAACCTGTATTAATTTTTCAAAAGTAAATAATAACAATAATAATTGGCTTACTGATTGATTTTTGGATAGCCGCATATATCAAAGTGAAAGCAATACAATTATGAGTTTATGATTATTATTATTTTTTATACTAAGAGTTTATGATTATTTTAATTTATTGTTTAAAGATCAAATGTATAAATGTTGACATCATGTATATAATTGATTGATTCCTATGTAGATTATTCACCAAAAAACACACACACTAACAGTCCATCCATCACAACTATAAACTATTTATATAATTTTTTTTTTAATCCATGTTACAATTGCCATTAGTTAAACCGATGGTAAATTCAAGTTGCAAGTGGTAGGATGAAACATATTGTTGGCTAAAATTGTAATTAAGCGAGAAGTTTGTGTCAAAATGTGAGAAAATTTACTAAAAGCTTAACCCTAAGTAATTACCCTTCATGTTATTATATATATGGGTTTTTTTAACTATTGATAATTGTTGACTAGATCAAAGGCTAAACCAAGTATGTTGAAAAATGAAAAAGATACTTATAGTAGCAAACTACAGAATGAGGCGGCTTTTGTCAAAAAAAAAAACAGAATGAGTCGGCAAGTATAATAATTATGGGCCCAAATTGACAAGGTGTAAACATCTTCTTAGCCCAGGAGTCTCTTCTCTTACCTACACCCATCAATCGTAATCTAGTCAGAATATTGAAAATATCAACAGTAAGAGATACTAGCACATGGAAAAATATCATGCAAAAGGCCATAGTTAAACACGTGGTATTCTCTGTTGGGAGTTAAAGACTAATCCCTCAAAATATTAAAATTGATTTAAGAGATTGACTTCTCTCGACAAATATTCTTAAAGAGCGAGAATTTGCATTGTAATAGTACATGTAAGTTCTTACAATGTATCCACCTCTTAAAGGTAGTAGTAAATTGCACGATTAATGTTTTAGATTATCACATTAGTTTTGGAATTTGTAAAAAAAGTTTTTTTTTATTTTAAGTGTGAAAGAAAAGAGAATTTATTTGATAATAAATTGCATGTAATAAGTTAATTTGGATAAAATAAACTTAGCAAACAACTAACATATTAAAGACAATTAGCAAACAACTAACATATTAAAGACAATAATAACATGTTTTGTCGTTCTCTAATTAGTTTTTTTTCTTAATTTAAATTGCATAAAAGGAAATATGTTGTACATAAGAAAACCTGAAGACATTCCATTTATCGTTTATTTGATTTCACGGGGAATTTGCCCTAATCTTTTCACCTAAAAAGGGAGAACAATAAAATAGAAGTGGGATTACATGATAAAAAAACAGCAAGCAAAAAATATAAAGAACCAAGGTGAGGAGCGAGAACCATGTGAAATTATATTTTATAAAAAAATGTGAAATTATAAAACATTAACATTTCATTTTTTTATTTTTCTCATTTACTACTACTACTACTACTACTATTATTATTATTATTATTATTATTATTATTATTATTATTATTATTATTATTATTAAGACTTACCCCAAAATAAACGAAACAGAAGGCAACGTAACTTGAATGGCCCCAAAAGTTTGTTACCGTTTTTAGAACCCGTAGTCTATGAGACTCTATTCACGTGGCATTTCTTGATAATAGTATCCAAGAAAAAATTACTGTCATAAGAAGAAATCAATTACACTTTATATAAAACTCTTAGAATTTGGAATTTGAGCTTAACTCAATCTCAAAAGCTAGATTGCTCAAACTTTCTATACATTAATTTGGATATATCACTAGTCAATGTGGGGCTTCAAAACCCATTTACGCTCAAGGCTATACATTTGGAGCGTGGACAAACAAGGATGACCCAATAACATACACACGTTGGGACTGGATATTTAGATCGTGGACAAATGCGGGCAGCCCAATAACAACGGGTGGCCCAATAACAGATCTAGGATAGGCTCTGATATCATCTTAGAATTTGGGTTTTAAGTCTAACTCAACACCAAAAACTAGCTTATCGGGTAAGGATTGTTCAAGCCTTATGTACATTAATTTGTCCATATCACTAGTCAATGTGGGGCTTCAACACTCCCCCTCAAAAATCAATAAGAAAAGTGATAAAAGTGAAATCAATTTACATCAAGAAATATTGGTCTTGCTAGATGATTTGCAACTAGCAGAGTACCTGCAAATGTCTTGTGCAATCGATGTAGGGTTGAGGTTCTTCTTTTACTGGATCAGCTTTAAGTAGACCCTTGACATTTACTCCTTGACGTTTCAGAAGTGCTGCTACCTTGCCACGACCATCTTCAAATACGGTTACATCAGGTGTCTGAGGCCAAGAATCAAACTTGGATTTAAACAATATTGTTCCAAATCCTTCAATTACACGAATTACTTGGGGTTTCAGTTGATCAATGCTACTAACTAACTCATTAGCGACTCCACTTGCACTTTTTCTTTCATCGAGAGAGGTGCTTCTTCCCATCCAGACAAACATTTCCAACCTGTGACAACCACCCTGAAATTTAAATGGAGCCGCCACCGATGTTTTTATTTCTAGGAAAACATTGGAAAACCTAATTTTGGATTTACTTTGTAAGAAGGTCTCTTAAACCAGATTTCTGGATTCGGGAGTTGATTACGCCTAGGGAAGGTACTAGCACCCCTAAAACGCCCATTAAAATGGTACCTTAATTTATTCAAAAAGTTCGTTTGCCATTAATTTAAATTATTCCCGTAATAAAATAAAATAAAATTCATAACTTTTTATTTTTGAACTTGTGCCCCTAAAAATAAAACTATTTTGCAAATTGGTCCTTAATTTGGATTTTGACCCCTTTGAAAGGCCAAACTCATAATAAAGGTTTGTGGCTTTTATTTTTTCATATTTATGACCCTTAAAATAAATTATTTTCAAGTTGGTCCTTGATAGGGTTTGGCCCCATTGGAAGGCCAAACCCTATTTTTTTGAAAAATTACTAAAATATCCCTATTTTATTTACAGTTACGCCCTCTTCTTAAAAGAATATTGCAAATCGGTCCCTGTTAGGGTTTGGCCCCATTGGGAGGCCAAACTAATACTACGTGCGGCAAATTTCCAGAAGCGGGATTCGAACAATCAAAATTTCAGAATGGAAGAAGGAAGGGCAAAAAAAAAAATAACAAGCAACAGATGAACAGCAACAACAATAATAACCACGATATCAACAGAGTTTAGGGGGTGAAGAACGAATCAAATAGAATATGAAAATCATTCGTAACTACAGTCCAGATACAGACCCAAGAATGAAGAATGAAAGGAAAAATGTTAACCTGGGTCGTAGTGACTCCCAAAAAATAGAAACGAGAAACAAGAGATGGGGCTTCAAAGAGAACCTAAATCTAAAATAGTGTTTGTTTTGGGCGGGAGCCTCACGAGGTTTATACGCCTCTTCCGCGTGCTTCTTCTTCTTTCTGATTTCGTCTTTCTCGGGTTCGTTATCTCCGTTCGCTCAATGCCTCTAGGGTTCGCTCTCAGGTCCGGTCCTTGTCTTCTGCGTCTTTCCTCCCCTTTTATAGCCTCTTCGTTCCTCTTTAAGACCTGCAAATCAAAGGGGAAAGAGAATCAGTGTTGATTTTAAAAAAAAAAAAGGAAAAAAGCGAAACTTCCTTTTTGGAGATATGGATCTCGATTGAGAGATTTGAGGATAGGTTGGTAGTGGCCTAGGGTTAGGGTAAGGGAGATGAGGATGAAGAAGGAAAGGATGAGGGGGGACGCTGCGGCGAGAGGGAACTAGGGTTAAGGAGAAGGGGATGAAGAAAAGAGGTTTGGGTTTACGGTTTGGATGGAGGAGGGAAGGATGAAGAAGGGAAGGACGAACGCCGCGGGGACGATGGAAGGTTCGAGAGAGAGGGACGCTGCGTGCGAGAGCTAGGGTTAGAGGGATGGGCGCTGCGGCACCGTGGAAGGAGGATGGAAGATTCGAGAGGGAGGAACGAGAGAGAAAGGGAATTGATTGTGAGGAATTGGTTTTTAGGTTTAAAGAAAGGATGGTGGGCGTGAGTGGTGGGTGGTGCAGTGATGGGCCGCGAGTTGGCTTGTGAGGGGCTGCGTAGGGGTGCGTAGGTGAAAGAAGTGGGTGCGGAAGCGACAAGGAGCAAGGAGCGGGTGGAAAGAAAAAGGATGGGGGTGCACGCGTGTGGCGTCTTTGGGCTTGGGTGTCCACTAGCAGATTGCTAGTGGCACCCCCATTTATTATTTGCAACCCACTTTCTTTTTCATTCATTTTTCCTTTTTTATTCTTTTTCTCATTTTCTCTTTTCTTTTTATTCTTTATTTATTAAGACCAAAAGTATTATTAATATTACTAATTTAATGATTAAATAAAATAAAATAAAATAAAAAGGCCGGACAAAATTAGGGTGCTAAAATTGGCTCCCGACTTTGATTGGAGATTCCAGGTCGGTTTCTGGTGAATTTCCGGTAAGGCGTAGGCTTGGTTCCTAACTCTTACAAAATTGGTGAGAGATTCTAGGTTCGATTCCTAGTGAATTCTCGGTAAGGCCTAGTTATGACTAGCTCTTACAAAATTGGTTGGAGATTCCAGGTTTGGTTTCCTGGTGAACTCCTAGTAAGGCATAGTTATGACTAGCTCTTACTAAATTGGTTGGAGATTCCAGGTTCGGTTTCCTGGTGAATTTCCGGTAAGGCGTAGGTATGACTAGCTCTTACAAAATTGGTGGGAGATTCCATGTTCGGTTTCCTGGTGAATTCCTAGTAAGGCATAGGTATGACTAGCTCTTACAAAATTGGTGGGAGATTCCAGGTTTGGTTTCCTAGTGAATTTTCGGTAAGGCGTAGGCTTGGTTCCTAGCTCTTACAAAATTGGTTTTGACTACTTCTCTACTTAGGGAAGGTCTGGGGTGTGAGCTTCTACGTCACTCAACACGAGTTCGGGTCAGACCCCCAGCAAAAGCGAAATGAGTTTCTGACTCGTGGTTGATTTTATTAATACAAGTAATGACTCTTTGAATAATGCAAGCGCTATTTCCTTGTATTGATCATGCATGAATGCAGCGAATGTCATGTTATGCATGAATTTTGCGTTATTATGGGGGAGCGTTGTATTTCCGACGCCTTTCCAAACCCTTCTTGATAACTAGCCAGAGGTCCTTTCTATTGGCGACTTCGGAGCTAGTCAGCTTGGCCCTTTGTAATGTGCACGGCGCTGATGATTATGCATTTTGGTGGTACGTCCTGCTAAATTCCTCTCTTTGATGGGAAGATGCTAGATCCCCTGGATCCTTTCAGAATTTTCAGTAGTTATGAAATGCTTTTATGTTTTGATCTGCACATGTTTATTTTTAGCATGAATTTCTTTTAGAAAGAAAAGCAGGTTGATAAAATCCCAAGTTGAGTTCAGGAGAGATAGGAATAAGCATCCTATTGTGCCAATAGCATTTAATAGGCGATGTGGATAAGAATGAATTTCCATTATCATGGGAAAATATTACAAGTAGGACAAATTTGTTTCTGCTAGATAGGAACTGGTAAGCAAAGTTAAATCCGCTAATAATCCTTTTGAAAACAAATTGTGTTGTTCTTCCGCGATCCAGACCCTGACGGCTTCTTGATCACCCCAAAAATTGCATTTGTTACGCTCTTTTTGTTTTTGCTCTGTGGGTCGAGTTCTAGCTCGACTACCCTTGATGTATTTGGCTTGGATTTTGCTTAGGCCGCTCTTTGCGAGTTTTGACCTAGCAGGTTACCTAAATCGCCTTTGAGGTTTTCAATTTAGCATTTTTATTGGACCCTACCTTTTGCCTAGGTCGCCCTTTCGGGTTTTCGACCTACCGGGTCGCTCTAATTTTTGCCTAGGCCGCCCTTTCGGGTTTTCAACCTAGCGAGCTCTTTTTCGTTTTTTTTTTGTTTTTTTTGTTTTTTTTGTTTTTTTTGTTTTTGTTTTTTTGTTTTTATGTGGGGCGTCATCCTAGACATAGTACTTTTTGACTGCATCCGAATTCACCGGTAGCGGTAGATCATGTCCCTCCATATCTGCGAGGATGAGGCTTCCTCACCGAGAATGCCTTTTTCACCACATATGGACCTTCGTAATTTGGGGTCCATTTTCCGCATTAGTCTTTACTGAATAGGTAGAATCTTTTCAAAACCAATTCCTTCAGTAAATTCTCGATGATGCACCTTCTTTTCATATGCTCTTTGAGCCTCTTTTGATATAATTGTCCGTGACATATTGCCTCCAACCTTTTCCCTTCGATGAGATTCAGGTTGGTCATAACGCAGTCCGGACCCATTTGGCTTCTTCGAGCTTGGTTTCCATGACTACCCTTAGAGAAGAGATCTCTACTTCTATGGGTAATCGCTTCCATTCCGTATACTAGGGAGAACGGAGTTGCCCTTGTGGAAGTGCGTCTGGAAGTTCGATCCGTGTAAAGCAAAAGGGAGCATCTCATGCCAATCCTTGTAAGTTAACACCATTTTTGGATAATCTTTTTGATATTCTTGTTGGCGCTTCTCGCCCCATTCATCTTAGGGCGATAAGGGGAAGAATTGTGGTGCTTTGGATTTTGAAGTCATCACACAATTCTTTCATCATTTTATTGTTCAGTTGGTCCCATTATGCGTGATGATCTTCCTTGGCAAGCCATACCGACAAATTATTTCCTTCTTGATGAATTTGACGACTACATTACGAGTCACATTGGCATAGGAGATTGCTTCAACCCATTTCGTGAAGTAATCAATGGCCACGAGGATGAAGCGGTGTCCATTAGAGGCTTTCGGCTCAATCATTCCTATGACATCCAAACCCCACATGGAAAATGGGCAGGGTGCGAGGGCGTTTAAGGAAGTTGGAGGCACATGAATATTATCGGCATAAGTCGACACTTATGACATTTCCTCACATGTTTGATGCAATCACCTTCCATTGAAAGCCAATAATATCCTGCTCTGAGAATCCTTTTAGCCATTGCGTACCCATTGGCATGGGTCCCGAAGGAACCTTCGTGGACGTCATCGATAATTCGTCTTGCTTCTGCGGAATCTACGCACCGGAGGAGTACCATATCGTGATTTCTTTTGTAGAGTACGTCACCATTCAGAAAGAAACTCATAGCGAGCCTCCTCAAAGTTCTTTTGTCATTTTCTGAGGCGCCCAAAGGATATTCTTTGTTCTTGAGGTAGCATTTAATGTCGTGGTACCATGGCTTTCCATCTGGTTCGTCCTCTATCAACTGGCAATAAGCGGGGCTTGCACGGCTCTCCATCATGATGAGAGGCATTTCTTTATCGCTGTTTATTCGGAACATGGATGACAATGTGGCTAGTGCATCGGCTAGCGATTACTCTCGCGGAATATGTTGGAAGGTGATTACGTCAAATGATTCGACGAGTCCCTGGATGTACACAGTAGTAAGGGATTAATTTGGAATCCCGAGTTTTCCATTCTCCATTTAGTTGATAACGGTGACTGAATCCCGTAGACCTTGAGCCTTGACTTTAGTTTCTACGGCAACCCGATTCCCATGACACAAGCCTCATACGCGATATTATTGGTGCAATTGAAACATAGGCGTGCGATGAGGGATGTGCGAGGTTTTACGGAGAAATCGATGTGCCCGATTCCGTGCCCAGCGCGTTAGAGGCTCCATCGAACATCATTGTCCACTCCTCGCCTCTTGATTCTTCTTTTTCAACATTATATTCTCATCGGGAAATTCATAGGGGACTGGTGAATGGTTGTTCATGGGTTGGTGGGCTAAGTATTCAGCGAGCGCACTACCTTTGACAGCCTTTTGAGAGACATACTGAATATCATATTCGGATAATAGCATCTGCCACCGAGCAATTCTTTCGGTGAGAGCAGGCTTCTCAAATACATACTTGATCGGATCCATTTTTGACACCAACCAAGTCGTATGAGAAAGCATGTACTGTCTTAGACGGTGGGCGGCCCAAGCAAGGGCGCAACAAGTACGTTCCAACACCGAGTAATTAGCTTCATAACTTGCAAACTTCTTACTTAAGTAGTAAATGGCATGCTCTTTTTTACCAGTCTCGTCGTGCTGACCAAGCACACATCCCATAGACCCGTGTAATACTGTCAAGTAGAGGATCGGAGTGCTCGAAGGCTGGAGGTACTAACACGGGAGGCTCCTGCAAATCTTGTTTGATTTTATTGAAAGCCTCTTGCACTTCTCATTCCATTCCACAGTTTGGTCTTTGCGTAACAACTTGAAAATCGGCTCACAAGTGTCGGTGAGTTGTGATACAAACAGAGAGATATAATTGACCTTCCTAGAAACCGCGAACTTCCTTTTACAGACGAGGTGGCATTTCTAAAATGGCTTTTACTTTTTCTGGGTCCACTTCGATTCCTTCGACTTACGATGAATCCCAACAATCTTCCCGACTTGACACCGGAAGTTACATTTGGCGGGGTTGAGCCTTAAGCGGAACTTTCTCAATCGCTCAAAGAGTTTCGCAGTTGGGTTATATGACCTCTTCGACTTAGCGATCATTTCGTCCACGTAGACTTCTATCTCCTTGTGTATCATATCATGGAACAAAGTCACCATTGCCCTTTGATAGGTTGCCCCGGCATTTTTTAACCCGAAAGGCATCACTTTGTAGCAAAAGGTGCCCCAAGCTGTGATGAATGTGGTCTTTTCCATGTCCTCCCTGACCATTTTTATCTGATTATACCCGGAGAAACCATCCATGAAAGAGAAAAAGGCATGATGAGCCGTGTTATCTACTAAGACATCGATATGTGGCAAGGGAAAATCGTCTTTGGGACTCGCTCTATTAAGGTCCCGGTAGTCAACACACATTCGAACTTTTCCACCTTTCTTCGGAATAGGGACGATATTAGCAACCCATTGGGGATACTTGGCCACGGCTAGAAATCCAGCGTCAAATTGTTTCTTAACTTCTTCCCTAATCTTCAAGGACATATCTGGTCTCATGCGTCTCAACTTCTGTTTGACGGGAGGGCAATCAGGCTTAACCGGCAATTTGTGTTTGACGATATCGGTATCCAACCCTGGCATATCCTGATAGGACCAAGCAAAAACATCTTTATAATCCCGGAGGAGTTGGATTAATTCGCCTTTATTCCTGGTGACATGGTGATGCCAATCTTGACTTCTTACTGTTTTCATACATGCTCCCAGATTGATTAGCTCATTGGGTTCTTCATGAGGCCCAATCTTCCTGGATTCCCCTTCTATAAGTCTCATCAATTCTGGTGAGAAGTCTTCGTCGAGGTAATCTTCTTCACAATCTCCGTTGGTATGATTAATCGAACCATCAAAGTCCGGTGACGAAACTTCAGCACAATTGTTTTCAGAAGTATTTTCGGTTAACCTGCATTATCAAGGTTAGCAATAAGGGGAGAGTAAAGGAAAGAAGAGGAAAAAGAGCGAGTGAAAATACTTGGGATAAAATCAAAATATGTTTCATTAATATTCGAAAATATGCCTAAAAGAAAACATGCAGGGCCCTTTAACATTTCCTCTACCGCCTCGGGCTGAGCGGAGAGGTAAGCATTTTAGATGAATTACATTGAAAATGCATTAAGGATCCTAGAGTTCTCCACCACTTCCCAATTGCAAGGCATTGAAGAGCGCAGGCGGACCCAACTTTCATCGAAACAACGAGATCGTCCCACAGATACTTGATCCGGATAGATCCATCCCGCTCTAAGCTTTGGCGGAGATCACAAATGGAGATTTTCCCCAGCTCGGGTTCCCGATTCTCAAGACGGGCCTTTCTCTTTTCTTTCTTTTCTTCGATCATCCTTTCCTTGTCTCTTTTAGTGGGTACGTACCCTAGGCCGTGTCGATCCTTGTTCTCGGGAATTCCTAGGATTGAGGTCATACCTTCTTGATTCTTCCTCAGTCCTTTTCCTGGTTGGTATCCCCCTTTTAGCATGACACTGCCCACCATTAGTGCGGCATTGGATAGATAGGGTTTCTTAGTGGTGATCCCTACATAAGCGCTATCGATAATTTCCAACGCCTGAAATGAAGTTCCCAGGGCTTCCTCTGTAGCTTCAATGTAGCGTGTTAACGTCGGCTTACTCACCAGCAAATCTTGTTCTCCTGACACGATGACCAGTTTATCATCCACTACAAACTTCAATTTTTGGTGCAAGGTGGACGGTACTACTCCCGCTGAGTGAATCCAAAGTCTTCCCAGCAAGCAACTATAGTTGGGCCTGATGTCCATTACCTGGAAGTTAATAGTGAAGGTGAATGGCCCGATCTGGATCGGCAGCTCAATCTCTCCCATTACTTCACTCTTGGATCCGTCGAAGGCCCTTACAAGCACAGAGCTAGGCTTCATATGAGTTTTGTCAATGGGTAACTTATCCAAGGTAGATTTAGGCATCACATTTAGGGAGGACCCATTATCTATGAGGACCTTGGCCACGAGATGCTCCTTACACTGAACCGAAATATGCAGTGCTTTGTTGTGTCCTCTTCCTTCCGCAGGTATCTCCTCATCATTGAAGTACAAATAATTGCATGCAGTGATGTTGCCAACCAGGTCACCAAACCATAGTTATTAAACCCGGCCCGGTGATCGACCCGGTCAGGGCACTGGGTCAGTGGGTCAATGGTCGAACCGGCGGGTCACCTAGTCTGCATTTAATTCTGCCTTTTATTATAATTACAAATTATAAAATTTTATACATGTATATACACTCACATATATACCATACAAAATAAATATATATGAATTTTAATAAATATATATGATTTTTTTGGTCACATGTATACGATTAATTAAGGATATATATAAATTGGTTGAAACAATAGACACACATCGAAGTGGTGGAGTGGTAAGGCTTCTGCATTGTCAAGTCTTTGGGATCGAATCCCAGGCGTTGCAATTTTTGGTAAATAAAAGACATTTCCTTGTCGAAGACCCGGCCTGGTCATTGAACCACCGGTCACCGGTTTCGGCGAACCACGGGTTGCACCAGGTCGAACTGGGCCGATAGCATAACCGATCGAAACACTGGCTCGGACCGGTCATATCACCGGGTCCCGGTCGAACCGGTTAGACCGGCCGGTCCGAGCCGAGTTTAACAACTATGCACCAAATTGATTCAACGTAATATTCTGAGATATATGGGCCTCATTCAGAACTTTCATTAGCATTTTCCTATGGCTCTCAGAGTGCGTCAATAAGGCGAGTAGGGACACTCTCACTGGCGTGCGATTCAACTGGTCTATTACCTCGTACTCGCTTTGTTGAATGAGCTTGAGAAATTCAGCAACTTCCTCATGGGGGATTTCTTTCTTATCCTCCTTCCCCGTGTTGCTTTCCTCGATCACAACCTCTTTTCCTTTGTTTTTAACTTCAATCGGCTTTTTTGCAGTTTCTTCCACCAATTCCTTTTCTGGTTCTTCTACGGTCTTCCTTACCGGCTCTTTATCTGGGGCATAGACTCGCCCACTCCGTGTCATCCCTCCTATTCCCACAATATTGGTGACCGTCGGAGGACATTGCTGCCTATCATTCCCTTCAACTCGGACTTTTGCATCATATATCCAAGGGACTGCTTTGTCTTCCTTGTACGGAAAAGGAGATGGTATTTCAATAGTGATGGCCTTAGGGGCATTAGCCGCTGTAGGAGATGCACTCTTAGTGAATTGAATCACCAAAGGTTTTGGGATCATGGTTCCTGAATCTTGGACCATGGATACTTCCTCTTCCTTTTGAGAGATAATTCGGACCATGTTCACATCGAGTAATTTTTGGAGGATGACCTTAAACTCTTCACACTCCTTGGTGGACAGGATGTCTTCATTGTAAGGAGTTTCCTTGTTGACTTTTACCTTTTCAATCGAGGCCAGGCTCTGCGGAGTTTCTTTGAATACTTCACTCATCGAGATTTCTACTTCAACAACATCCCTTATTATCCTTCTCCCATATTCGCCCTATCATATTCACCGACGTGCTCGTGGTTAGGTAACGGATTACTCCCCACGTTAGGGCTATTATCCCGGAAGCTCACCATTTTGCATTTATCGGCTTTGGACTTTAACTTTCGTGAGCTCGACAATCTTCTATGGAGCTTCTTTGCCGCGTGGTATTCGCAGGTGGCATCTGGATTATACCATTTTGGGAATGGCGGTTCCATGGGTTTCTACGGACAAGGAACCACCAATGAGTTTTTGAGCAGGTGCTGGTAAACATCTTTGTAACTCATAGGGATCTTATCAAACTGGACCGGGTTCCTTCTTTGGGAGTTCTGAGCTCTTGGCTGATTAAAATTCTGACCTCCTTGATTATCGAAAATAGGAAACGCTGATGTGGTAGTTGTCGCAACGTATAGAGGGGCACTACTCACCGCGTTTGTCTCTCCTTCTTTCTTCTTCTTGATGAAGGACTTCTGCGTTTTGGATGATGAAGTGTCGCTATGGATCTTTCCACTGTGCATCCCAATTTACACGCGTTCCCCTATGACAATCAAATCAGAAAAGCTTGAGAACATGCTTCCAATCATTTTATCATAGAATGGAGGCTCAAGCGTGTCGATGAATGTATCAATCATCTCTTTATCCAATAGGGGGGCTCTACTTGAGTAGCCATGCTCCTCCATCTCTGGGCGTATTCCTTATAGCTCTCAGCGTCTTTCTTCTTCATATTTTGCAACTGGTTACAGCTGGGGGCCATATCCATATTGTACTTGTACCGCTTGACGAACGCATTTGCCAAGTCTTTCCATGAGCGAATTTTAGTACGCTCTAACTGCATATACCACCGCGAGGGTGCCCCAGTCAAGCTTTCTTGGAAGAAATGAATTAGGAGCTTGTCATCGTGGAAATGGGAAGCCATCTTTCGGCAATACATGACCAGGTGGCTCTTGGGACATGTCTCCCCTTTGTACTTGTCGAACTCGGGTACCTTGAACTTTGGAGGTATAACTACATCAGAGACCAAGCACATGTCCGAAGCTTCGAAGCCAATGTGATCTGCCCCCTCAATGGCCTTTAACCTTTCCTCCATCATCTGAAACTTTTCCTTGGCTTGAGCATCCTCCTGAGGTGTGAAGATAGGTACAGAATTCTGAGCACTTGTGTTCAACGGGGTTCCATCATTCAGAGGTGTCCGCTCTTGTGAACTACGGATAGGTATTTCGTTCTCTTGGTGATTCTCCTCGGCCCATTATGCATGTGGTGTTCGGCGATTATCTGCTCGCTTCGGGTCAACTTGGCATTTAGGGCCATCAACGATCGAACATCCGGCCCATTCGTGCACTCATCCGGTCAAGTTCTCCCGCATAGCCTCTTGACTCTATTGCATGGCCTCGATTTTGTTCTAACGCAGCGTCCATGAGCCTGGCTTGCGACCTTGTTCCGTAAGGATCAGATTCTTCGTGTTTATTTACGGGTTCGAAGGACAATATGAGTATGGAGGAGTTGTTTATGTTATGCTCATATTATGTATGACATGCACGTTTATTTATTTACTTAATTTGTTTTATCGGCTTATCGTGAGAATCGCAAAACTTTGTAAATGTCTCATCGGGTTCTTTGCGTATTGCAAGGATAATATTCCCATCAAAAGAAAATACCATAATTAAAGTTGCCACGAGGGTTACAAAATTGAGACGGAAATTGAAATTGCGAGAATTCAAATAAGCGACAAAAGACTAAGGGGATAGGGTTTTTAATCTGGCCACGTCGGACCGCTTCTCCAACTCTCCCACTAAGCTCTTGCAAAGATACTCTATGAAGTTCATCACTTTCCTCGGCAAAGGTCGGAAACCCATCATGCGGATTCTCGCTTCTTCCAAGAGTTCGGCATATCTTGGATACCTCTATTTGAGCCGGACCAATTTAGAGTAACGATCCATCCAAGATCGGTTTCTCGATCAAACCAAGTAATGACTTCCCACGATCATCAATTTTCCCTTGCATCACGAGGACTTTCTCACGTTCCTCCTCGAGATCTATATGGTAGCCTATGAACTTTTCTTCCGCAATTCTCTTCTTCTTCTTCGAGTTGGGCCTCGTGCAACCTGCATGGTATTTTTCAACTGTTGTGTCAAGCTTTCAATCCGTTCTTGTAAAGCCTTACTAGCCTTTTGAGAATCAGTCCACATGTTCCTCAAATCCCATTTTTTGCAGAGAACCAAACTTAATTCCTTTTTTACTTAGTCCAATTGTCGTTTTGCTGCTTTCAGATAGTCTGAGGCAGAGCTTGCTTTTTCATCCTTGGCTCTCTTTTGGGTCTCCTCTAGAAATCCAAACTTTTTCTGTCACATTCATCTCGTAGGACTTCTATATCTTGATATGCCCTTTTCAAATTCTCCCGAAGGAGTTTCTTATCCTCTTTCACCTTCTCTAAGGCCAGCTTCAATTCTTCCACTTCTTCATTCTCGGGGGTGGAGGTGGCATTCTGGGACTAAAAACAAGTTTCGGAAAGGTAACTTGACTTCTGAACTCTTGCAACCCATTGGCGGTACTTTTCATCCGTATGAGTGCTCTTGCGCCTAGTGGTTTCTGATTACTTTCCTCCAAGCTCGGCACACTTTTGTGAACAATGCCGAATCCGAGGAGCCCCGATCATGTATAATGAAAGCGGTAGCTCTTCTTCAACAGTTCTCCCAAAGATGGGTGCACCGAGTTGTCTCAGGGCAGAGTAGGATTGTAGTTTATGCAGCCTATAGTTCCAATGAGGTACGCGTTGGGAATTCCTCCGCACCGATAGATCACCTCTTTGATCTCTTGTTCTCTGGAATACCATATCACAGATTCTTCACTAAAACTCATCAAGTAAGCAGCCCATTCCGCGTTGCTCCTAGGACCGAAGGGATGTCCCTTTTTTACCAAGTGACCTTTCAACCATAGGTACAAGATGGGGACACAACAACGAATTCGTCCTCCTCCTTTCTCATGGCGTGTGTGGAGCTCATAGTATAAGTCCGCAAGAACGGCGGTAGTGGGATCCATACCTTGGGTTTTAAATGTTAGGAAGGCGTCAATGGCGTTTTTGTCCACAAAATGGTCCACATGAGGAAACAAGACCACTCTATAAATAATCAGGGCTACTACATCCATGGATTCCCTCAATTTTCCTTCGGCATGAAGGTCCTTAGCTTTTTCTTCTAGAAAGCTCCTGGAGTAACCTTCGAGATCTTCTTTTACCCTTAATGCAGCGTTCAAATCTAATTCAGAGATACCCAAAGCAAGGGAAATGGTACCTATAGTTGGAGTATGTTTTGCGTGACGGTTCGGGCCTTTAGTCCTTCCTGGGATCCCCAAGATTTTTTGATATTCTTCTAAAGTCGGTGCCATTTGGAAGTTCCGGAACGTGAAACATCTCAGAGGAGGGTCATAAAACTGGGCTAGTGCCGTTAGGGCTCCCACTTATACGTCCACATTTATCAGATCCAATATATTCCCAAATTTCCACACGAAGCTAATCCGATCCAACTGTATCCACTTTTCAGCTATGAAATCAACCAAGGTTTTTAGATGCATCAAACGAGGCGGTTCGATCTTGAATTTCAACGTGTTTCTCCTCTCTAACCCTGTAACTGCGCTCACCGAAGACATTTGTTCCAAAGATTTTTGAAATTTCCAATAAGCCTGAACGAATGGGAAATTAGTGTTATGGCATATGCATGAATGAATGAGTATGACTTTGTTTTCCAAAAGTAAAAGAAAAATAAAATTGCAAATTTGCTTCATTTTCGAAAACACAGTCATTTTAATAAATATACCTTTTAGTACACATTAAGTTTATTTTTAGAAAATTTGTTACCGTTATTACTATTATTATTACACCCCCCTTTTTTAAAAGGCCTAAGTATCTATTTTTCAAAATAGTTGATTGGGGCTCTAAAAGAGAAGTTTATATCGTAAAAAAAAATTATTCTTGTGATTTTTTTTGAAATAAATAAGCGAGAAAGATAATAAGGGAGAGTATGCTCCTTTTGTGACCAAGGTTGGTAATTCTTAAAGGATATGTGGTTCACATTAAGTGCCTTTCTTTGGGTGGATTAAAGTACTAAACTAAAAGTCCCTAGAGCCAAGGGTCCCATTTGAAAATGTTACCACCAATAATAGGTATACTATTAAAGGATGATTTTTTCTCAAATGGAGCCAAACTCTAGGTGAGACTTTCGTATGAACCTACTGGCCGTACGTCCAGCAGAGCACCCACTACGCAGCCTCTCCTAACTTAATGTTCACTCGGGCCCGGGTATAGGGCTCCCACTCATAGTGTGTGCAAATAAGTGTGCAAAGTGAAGTGTGTGAAAGGAGCAATGACCTAAAATTCTACCCGCAGCAAAATAAATAAACATATAATATTTACAAATGTCTTCTACCCTAGGGTTCAAATATACAAGCATATGAGCAAAATATACAATGACCAAATAGGAGTAGAAAAATAAAATACAAGGGAAATAAATCATGTAAGGCAAACAAACAAATTCAAACGATTATAAGGCCTAACTCTCTAGTGTCCCCAGTGGAGTCGCCAGCTGTGACAACCACCCTGAAATTTAAATGGAGCCGCCACCGATGTTTTTATTTCTAGGAAAATATTGGAAAACCTAATTTTGGATTTACTTTGTAAGAAAGGTCTCTTAAATTAGATTTCTGGATTCGGGAGTTGATTACGCCTAGGGAAGGTACTAGCACCCCTAAAACGCCCATTAAAATGGTACCTTAATTTATTCAAAAAGTTCGTTTGCCATTAATTTAAATTATTCCCGTAATAAAATAAAATAAAATTCATAACTTTTTATTTTTGCACTTGTGCCCCTAAAAATAAAACTATTTTGCAAATTGGTCCTTAATTTGGATTTTGACCCCTTTGAAAGGCCAAACTCATAATAAATGTTTGTAGCTTTTATTTTTTCATATTTATGACCCTCAAAATAAATTATTTTCAAGTTGGTCCTTGATAGGGTTTGGCCCCATTGGAAGGCCAAACCCTATTTTTTTGAAAAATTACTAAAATATCCCTACTTTATTTACAGTTACGCCCTCTTCTTAAAAGAATATTGCAAATCGGTCCCTATTAGGGTTTGGCCCCATTGGGAGGCCAAACCCTAATACTACGTGCGGCAAATTTCCAGAAGCGGGATTCGAACAATCAAAATTTCAGAATGGAAGAAGGAAGGGCAAAAAAAAAATTAACAAGCAACAGATGAACAACAACAACAATAATAACCACGATATCAACAGAGTTTAGGGGGTGAAGAACGAATCAAATAGAATATGAAAATCATTCGTAACTACAGTCCAGATACAGACCCAAGAATGAAGAATGAAAGGAAAAATGTTAACCTGGGTCGTAGTGACTCCCAAAAAAATAGAACAGAAACAAGAGATGGGGCTTCAAAGAGAACCTAAATCTAAAATAGTGTTTGTTTTTGGACAGGAGCCTCACAGGTTTACTTCTGCCTCTTCACGTGCTTCTTCTTCTTTCTCTGATTTCGTCTTTCTCGGGTTCGTTATCTCGTTAGCTTCAATGCCTCTAGGGTTCGCTCGTCAGGTCCTTGTCTTCGCGTCTTTCCTCCTTTTATAGCCTCTTCATTCCTCTTTAAGACCTGCAAATCAAAGGGGAAAGAGAATCGATGTTGATTTTAAAAAAATAATAAAAGGAAAAACAGAAACTTCCTTTTTGGAGATATGGATCTCGATTGAGAGATTTGAGGATAGGTTGAAGCGGCCTAGGTTAGTTAGGTTAGGGAGATGAGGATGAAGAAGGTAAGGATGAGGGGGAAGCTGGCGTGAGGGAACTAGGGTTAAGGAGAAGGGATGAAGAAAAGAGGTTTAGGTTTAGGGTTTGGATGGAGGAGGAAGGATGGAGAAGGGAAGGACGACGCCATGGGGACGATGGAAGGTTCGAGAGAGAGGACACCGCATGCGAGAGCTAGGGTTAGGGACGGGCGTTGCGGCACCGTGGAAGGAGGATGCAAGATTCGAGAGGAGGAACGAGAGAAAGGGAATTGATTGTGAGGAATTGGTTTTTATGTTTAAAGAAAGGATGGGTGGGCGTGAGTGGTGGGTGCAGTGATGGGCCGCGCGAGTTGGCTTGTGAGGTCAGTCGCGTAGGGGTGCGAGTGAAAGAAGTCGGGTGCGTGAAGCAAGGGAGCAAGGAGCGCAGGGGGCTGGAAAGAAAAAGGATGGGGGTGCACGCGTGTGGGCTGGCGTACTGGGCTTGGGTGTCCACTAGCAGATTGCTAGTGGCACCCCCATTTATTATTTGCAACCCACTTTCTTTTTCATTCATTTTTCCTTTTTTATTCTTTTTCTCATTTTCTCTTTTCTTTTTATTCTTTATTTATTGAGACCAAAAGTATTATTAATATTACTAATTTAATGATTAAATAAAATAAAATAAAATAAAAAGGTCAGACAAAATTAGGGTGCTACACTACCCATAATCCATAATGTAACATTTATTTGTGTCCAGTAATTCCTTTTTTAGGGTTTAGAGTTTGCTTCAGAATAATTTGGTATAACCGAACAACTTTTCATGAGCCGTGAGTAGGGGTGTAGTGTATACGAGTCTAGTCGAGCACTTGAAGACCGAAGTTTGAGTTTAGCTTATAAAAAAATGTAAAACTTAGGCTTTGCTCATTTCGAGCCTAACTAAAAGTGATTTGTTAAAAAAAAGTAATGTTTGAGCATGGGTTGTTAAGTTTATTTATAATTGAATTATTTTTTTATCTATGAAAAATTTTCTTAAATTATTTTTAAAGTTTATTCAGTTAATAAAGATTTTAATATTATGGGTTAATCTACAAACAAAAAAAATATGTGTTTAACATATTGTATGTGAAATTCAAAAATATTAATCACCTCTCAACCAAAAGAAATAAAATATAAAAAGTGTTTAATTTTGATTTACTAAAGTAGTGCTCTCATTACTGGAGAATTTTGAAACTCCTTCTAGTAAACACTCAAACATTGCATTTTAATTGAACATGTTTAAAATTCTTCTAAAAATTATATTTTATTACCAATGTGGTGTTGGTTTAGTGAAAGTGACTTGCAAATTAGGCGGGAAGAGCAAAACATTGAGAAACAAATATGTAAAAATTATGGGAGACTTGCGAGTGAGGGGGATTTGACGAAGGAAGAAACATACCATTATCAATCAGCATATATATAGATAATAAAATTTCCTTGAACCACTACAAGAAAACACGGGCGTACCGACGGCCAAAAGCCTAAGTCAATAACTCAAATTTCCTTGAACCACTATAAGATGTAGTCTTTAATGAACTCAAATTTCCTTACACTTCTCTTTTTTCTGCTGAAGTCAATAACTCGAAGCCTAAGTCAAAATTCCCTGCTGCCATTCCTTTGGTCTCAAATTCTCCTCCATGTTCTGTCACACCCTTACCTTCTTTTGTTTCCTCACCTTCTTCCACTGCAGAGGTACTATGGATTTAGTCACTTCTCCATGAGCTAGGAGTCCCTTTTACTACTCCTATGCTTCTCTGTGATAATCTCAGTGTAGTTCTTCTATCTCACAATCCTATTCTTCATGCACGGACCAAGCATCTTGAGCTAGATATTCACTTTGTTCGAGAACGAGTTGTCTCCAAAACTCTGCAAGTTCAGCATGTTCCTGCTGCTGCTCAACTAACTGACTCCTTTACTAAACCACTTCCCTCCACACGGTTTGAAGATCTATAAAGCAAACTCAAAGTGGTTTCCTCTTCTTAACCCCCTTGAGCTTGCGGGGGGCTATCAGAGTATTAAACAAAGTCAGTTAGAGTATATGTTAACCACAGTTAGAAAGTTAGTTATGATTAGTTATGTTAACCATAGTTAGTTAGGAAGCGAACACTACAGTATATATGTATCTCTCTGTAACTGTTTTCTGTGTGAATTCTATTCATCTCATTCTCATAATGAAATTCTTACAGAGCCTTTTTATTCTTCTCTGTTTCTATCATACATCCACTCATTCTCAATATGAATGGCCCCTATGGGGAGATCAACAATTTCCCAAGTGTGATTGGCTTCCAAAGCCTTAATTTCTGCATTTATGGCATTCACACAACACTGATTGGCTTGCTTTCTTGAAAGAAGTAGGTTCAGATGGCGTGATAATGGAAAAGGTAAACGATTTAAGGGCAGGAGACAGGTGGCCATAGGTGAGGTACTTAGAGTGAATGAGAGGTAATGGGACAAGAAATTTTGTTGCAGTGATAGTTAAGGAGATGTGATGAATATTTTCTAATGCAAGTGGATTTCCTAAGTTAAGGTTTACGAGTTGGTGGTTGCAAAGTCGAGGGACTTGAGGTAAGTGGGTGACTAAGGGAATTCGGAGGCTAGATATGGGATGTGGAAGGTGTTGAAATATCAGGAGGTGTAGGCTCAATAAGGGTTAGATATGTGGGAACAACCACTGATACAAGATCTATGTAATGCCGAAAATTTGATATGGGAAAATTAATTCATGAAAGCTCGCATATTTTGAAATTGAGATCTCATGGTTGGAAAAATCAAGGACTACACAAACTTTCATTGCTACCATGTAGGGAAAAAAACACATTTCTTAGCTCTCATATCAAACTTGGACCTGACTTGAGCATGCAATAATATACTCTATCATTATAATAACGATATACTATTCATGCAAAACTCGGGATGTTACACCACCCATAAAGGTGGCATGCTATCCGACATCCACTCAGATGACATCTGGCATCCACTCAGATGGCATGGTAACCGACATCCACTCACGGGACATGGAATCTGGCATCCACCCGGATGGCATGATATTCAACATTCACTCAGACGACATTGTCACTTCCTTAGAACTCAAGCCCATCCACTCATTCATACGTATTTCAAACAATCAAACACATAAAATAGTGGATGACATAGAATGCAAATAATTTTTTAGCTTCTCAATACCCTTCACAATTACATTTATGACTGCTGATTTTTTGCTAGCTCGGTAAATTTATTTACGAATGTGTGTTTTTTTTTAATAACTTTGTTCGAGAATAAATTTACAGACAGTAATTTTTTACAGAAAATTTGAATATTCGCTAATGTATTTACATAAGCATGTTTTACTCTACTCCGTAAATACATTTCTGGAGGCACCCTAACGTTGTCCGAAAAATGATTTCCAGACACAACCAGTAACCACAAAAAAATTTAAAACCGCATAAATCGAAAGGAAGAAGAAAGATAGGACTTCCCTGGGTTTTGTTTTGGTGAGGTTGAATAATAGTGTTGGGGTTTTGAGGGATGAAGTTTGGGGTGCGTGATGTGAGAGATGGGGTTTTGAGGGATGAGGTTTGAGTGGACGGGAGATGAAGGGCTAGAAAGAAGAGGGAAGATAAGAAGAAGGGGGAGGAAGAGGGAAGAAGGAGCGGTGGAGGTTTTTTTTTTTAAAGGGAGTTTAAGTGATTTTCGGAAATACATCTACAGGTAGGTAGCGTCCGTAAATGTATTTCCGAAGGAGGGTAGAAATGTAAGAAAAAGAAAAGAAAAAGGCAACAGGGAGTGTATGGTAGCAATTCTGGGAGGTGTATTTAATAATTCCCTTGATTTAATAACCAGATGATTACGAATGTTGTAATCGGGCTTATGAAGTTTCAGTTTTTCTCATTGGGCCTTTGGGCCTCGTATTACTACCCTAAAAAGGAAGTGCATCAATTGTATAATCAGCCGGATATAATTCTTATTATTTTCTTATTGTTCCAGTCAAAATTTTGTTTTACGCAGGATGGAAAAAAAAATTAGTACAAGATAAAAAAACTATTTTGTTTTAAAATCTTTTTGAATGGATAAAGAACAAATGCCACCCGGTTACAAACACTAGTTTGTATTTTTTGTATATAAAACTCTATTGGGACACGGGACACCCCTAAATAGAGTTCAAAGTAAAGACAATCTATGCACTGCATAAGTTTTTATCATGGGAAAGGACCCCAAATTATCACATTAAACACAAATTGATAATGTCAGCCACAAATTAAATAAAATTGATTTTTATCTTACGAAATTATCTACTGTATCATGTGCGCCGTGAGTGACGATGCCCAAGAAAATTCAAAGTGGCAGGGAACGTTATTTATTTATTTTTTTCGACACCTCCGTTTCCACTTAGAAATGTTACCGTTACACGAGAGCCCTAACGTCTCTTTCCATTTCTATCTCCGTGAAGATTTCAAAACTTGAAGCGAAAGCGTTACGATTTTTATACGAGTAATCAATTCTCACAAGACTAAAAAAAAGTATTCCCCATAACATCGATTCATCAATTCACCTTCTCGATCTCTCATTCTTCAACAAACATCACCACCATGGCACTCAGACCCATTGGTAACGCTCTTCCAACAACCCCAGAGAGACCCAAAAAACACCCCAAAATCGCTGTCGCAACCCTAAAGCAACAACCTCGTTCTGCCAATGACGAAAACCAAGTTCCATTGGAAGCCACCATTGATTACATCTCCTCCGACAACCTTAAACCCATGTCGGATCCTGAAGCTAAGATTCAAGTAAGCATAAAAATTCACCTTTTTTTTTTTTTTTTGGTTTCCCTTAAATTCTCGTCTTCAGATTTTGGCATTGATTTCTGAAAATCTTTGGAAATGCAGAGTTTGATTGAAGATTTAGATTCAAAAAATTGGATCAAAGTTTGTGAATCGTTAAACGATGTTAGGCGCTTCGCATTGTACCACTCTTCTCTTCTATTCCCCATCTTGTAAGTGATAATTTTTTTTATTTAAATTTTTGTAAAGTTTTTGAATTTTTGTTATGGGTGAAATTGGGTTTCGAGGAATTCATGATGTGGGGTTTGTGACCAGAGAAAAAATTGTGTTGGTGGTGGCGAAGACAATGAAGAACCCTCGTAGTGCTTTGTGCAAAACCTCTATTATGGCTGCTGCTGATATTTTCAATGCTTTTGGTGACAAATTGCTTGATCCCTCTACATCTGATGCAATTGATGGCTTGGTACTGTGGATTTCAATTTCCTCGTGTGTTTCTATTGGTGTTTTGGTGTATGGTTCTATTGATTAATATTGGGTTGGATTGTGTTGTTTTGGTTGAATTTCAATTTTCAACAGCTGTTGCAGCTGCTGCTGAAAGCATCTCAGGATAAAAGGTTTGTGTGTGAAGAAGCTGAGAAGGCACTTGGTTCAATGGTGGGTTGCATGACCCCTCTTCCCTTGCTTCAGAAACTAAGGGTTTATGTGAGTCACACCAACCTCAGGGTTAGGGCTAAAGCTGCTGTTTCTCTCTCCAAATGTGTTTCCAAGATGGTAAATTTTTCCACTGCCATTGAACTGTGAAATTGATGTAATGTATTTCTTTTGCTTGTGTTTGTGTTTATGCACTAAGGGTCCTTATTATGTGTATGTGGTAGCAGGGAATTGAAGAAATGGAGGAGTCTGGGATGGAAAAGTTGATTGAAGTGGCAGTGGATTTAGTGAATGATAGACTTCCAGAGGCAAGAGATGCAGCAAGAAGTATTGCAACTTCAGTGTATGAGGCACTCACTAAGGATGTGGAAGTGGAACAGAAGATGGAGGTGTGGCAGAGTTTCTGCCAATCCAAGCTGCCACCAATTCATGCTCTCTCAATTTTGAAGATAGTTAAACCTTAGAATTGGTTGAGTGTTTCTGTTGTAGCCTTACTCATTCTTGAGGCATAGTTTAGAAATTTAGCTTTACTTGTTGAAATGCTCATGATTCTACATGAGTAGCCATTGGCAAATAACTTCTCATTTAGTTTGCTTTAGTTATATTGCTTTTTTAATGCTGTCCCAATTTGTTGCCAATCCCGTTGGAAATGATGTTCAATGTTATTCCATTACTTCTAGAAGAAGTATGCAGCACCAAGACACAAACTGTGCCTAGACAGCAAAAGTTTAGTAGTACATATTAAAAGGTGGATGTTATTATGGACATGTTTGACCAACATTAGATTGATCAATCTTTTGCAGTTCCACTTTATGAAGAATTTTTTTTCCTTAATCAGCTTAATCTTTTATTTCATGAACCATCTACACCAAAGACTGGAGAATGCCCAGAAGGCAATCATAGACAAGTCTATTTTTTAGCACCAATCTTACTCAGTTTGTTTACATGATGAATAGTTATGATGTTGCTATGTTTTGGTAGCTGTTGTTATAACGCATTAAGTTTAGTTCTTAATTAAGTTTACATTTTATTGATTGCTATTTTCTGTTATGAAATTTTTCATCCACGATAAATTTACCCGCGTATCACATGGGTCCATACTAGTTAGTAAGAAGAAGCAATAAGAACTGAGCAAGTCAAGTCGAAAGTAAACAAGCATGGAATAACTATATATGTCATTATTACATGCAACAACTGAACCAAGACTATAATTTCACGCACACAATGACGAGACCAAAGTCTGAAGAAGAAACTAAGGGATAGGCGGATACAAGAGGAGACTCGCAGAAGTGGAGCCCTCGTCGCCCTTCCTTTATTATAGCATATCATAATAAGTTAATTCTTATATAGTATCCCGCGGTAGAAAAAAGTGGCATGCTCGCTAAGTTTTATTCCCATTTTCCCCACATCCACCACAGTCATACTCGATCTTCAGAACCTGATGCTGCATAATTGCAGAAACCAACAAGCAAATCAACTCCAATATTTTCGAATTAAAACAAGTAAATAATTAAGTATCTATGCTCGTGAAGTGCGATTGTTTAGTAGGCTAAATTCTATATTAACTATCTGGTCTAGTAAAATAATCTACACGTGTCACCCGCTCAAAACTGTTTTAGTGCTGTGCATCTGTGATTCACGGTATTTCTAACTAGTTTTTTAAAGAAAGGTTGCGCTATTTCAACAACCAAAATGGACAACTTTCACGACAACTTTCTAAGTGATTAATGTAGTTCAAATACATGGTTAATTACGTTAAGTGGATAGTTAATGAATATATCAGGTGCCGAAACTCATTAACTATTAGCGTAACTTCATTAACCATGAATTTGAATATGATTAATCATGATTTTCAGGTGTTCAAATCTACATGTAGTTGAATACTTGGAAATCGTCATTAATCACGTTCAAATTCGTGGTTAAGGTTAATGAGTTTTGACACCTGATATATCCATTAACTATTGACTGAATGTAATTAACCACGTATTTGAACTGCATTGACCACTTAGAAAGTTGTCGCAAAAGTAGTCTAAATTTGGTCGTTAAAAAATCATCTCTCCTTAGAGAAAATGCAGGACTCGAAAAAGAGTTATATGGAGTGAGTTTGACAAACATACCTGTTACAGTTGGTGGAGGTGCTGAACTTGTAGGGGATGTTAACACCGCATTTGCCGGGGAGTGAGGCTGCATTATTTTCATTAATACCAGAAATGCCACCAGCAGCGGCTTTCAAGCAGCCGCAAGCAGCCTTGCGGTCAGGGGTGGTGCTGGCTGCAGCGTTAAGTCTCCTCACTCCGTCACAACATGGATTAGAAGGACCTGGACCACCCCGTAGGTAAGGGATGCATGGAACAAGGAAACCAGTTACCTGTCCACATGTTACTGCAGCCTCTGATATGGGTGCACCAACCACCACCATGCACATCACCACAACCAAACATGCAACCTTAAAGCTAGCCATTGCAATTCTACAGGCAACAAATTAATCACAATATACTTTTGATTTGCTTTGTAATTTCTTGCTTCGCTTGTGGTGACTACAAGTGCTGCAAGGCCGTGAGTTTATATAGAAGATAAGAGAGGAGGAGGTCTTTGTGTGTGGGTTTTGCATTACATTTTATATTAAACTTACTTTTAAAAAATAAAATATTTCAAATAGGTGAAATCAATTATTCTCACTATTCCATAATTTTGGTTGTTTAAGGTTTTTATATACAGACCAAAAAATCATTTAATTGAAGTATATTTTTACCAAAATAGTCTTATTAATCGGTGCATGTTTCAAAATAATCAATTAAGTATTTGTGGGGTTGTGTCAATTTTCAATGTAAAGACAATAAATATATGAAGGGTATACTTGAAAAAAAATATAAAATATATACTGGGTTTATAAAACACTCATTGTTTTGAAACAAATTTTTTTTGCTAAAACTACTAAAAGTTATGGAACGAAGGGAGTAAAGAAAAATACTACCTCTGTCGCTATATATAAACCCTTTTGACCAATAGTTAGTACATTAAATTTGGAATCCAGATCCTCTCCTAAATTTTATGTCTCATTCTCTCTACAAAATGCATCACAACCATTAAATTAATCGTACAGATGAAAAATAAAAAATTAAAACTGAATTTGAATTTTAAATTAAAACCGAATTTTAAAATAAATAAAAGTTATTCTCACTCATAATTTCTCGTATGCGTTTTTACTAGATTTAAGGGCCCGTTTGTTTAAGATTAAAAAAAGTGATTTTGAAACAAAATAATTTAGAGATTCTTTGTAAGAAATTTTTAAGTAAAGTAGAAGGTAATTTTTGTTTGTTAAAGATCACAAAAATCACTTTTTAATCTTCTCTCTAATCTTGACGTTCATTAAAATCAGATTATCTTTTAGAAGCTACTTCAAATAGCTTTTCATTATAATCAGATTTCAGATTATATTTAGATTCTGATTATTTTTAAAAGCTGTAACAAACGTATAAAAAATCTAAAAAATGATTATTTCTTTAAATAAAATGATTCATTCATAAAATAATCTGAAATAAATAGGCTCTAAGACCTGTTTGTTATAGATTAAAAAAATTATTTTGATACAAAATAATTTAAAGATTCTTTTAAAAGAGTAAAAATAATTTTTTTTAAAAATAATTTAGTGATTTTGTATCCAAACATGTTTAAAATAATTTTTTTTGTTAAATGTTTTTTTATTATTGTTAACAAACATAATTTAGTTTTAACTTTTTTTAATCCGTAACAGACGGTCCTAAATCAAGGAGAAAACGCACACGATAATTAGGAGTGAGAATGACATTTCGTTTATTTTAAAATTTAGTTTTAATTTAAAATTTAAATTCAGTTTTAATTTTTAATTTTCATCCGTATGATTAATTTAGTGGTTGTGATACATTTTTGTAGAAGAAAAGAGACATCAAATTTAGGAGAGAATTCGGATCCTTAAATTTGTCAACAATATGCATTGTTTTTCCAAAATCACCTTTCAATTATTAGGACTCATATTTTGTCAAGACTCTTAAAAGAGAGAAATGATTACCCATTAATTAGAGATATTCTTATAAAGAAATAATTAATACATCTAGTAATTTGAGAATTGTCTTATAAAATGGGACAATACTTTTTTCTAAAAGGTTTTTATACAGAGGTAATAAAATTTAGGCAAAATTGCTCTGTAGGTCCCTTAACTTATTTTTTAGTAACGAATCAGTCCTTATCTTTTTTTTTTCCGAATAGGTTTTTTATCTTTTTTTTTCCTCAAAAGGTTTTTCAAGTTTTTAATATATTTCAAAAAGGTCCTTCAATGAATGGTTGTTTCTAATATATTTTTCAAACCTAAAGGACCTATTCAGGAAAAAAAATAAATGACTGATTCGTTACTTAAAAAATAAGCCTAAAATTTATTCAAAATTTTGTTTTTATAAACAGCCACTTGATTTGGCGAGATCGTGGGTAGTTGTCATCTATTAAATGGGGTATGGTAATATTGTCTGTAATTATTGGATGGACATCAGTCTGAATGTCAGACGTTTCTTAAATCCTCTTGAATGCGGTTGGATCTGATGATAAAGGCATTGTCATGTGTACTGACCATCACACGACAAAATTGATTGAATGCGGTTGTGGTAGCTAGCATTGCAAGCAGGGAATTGAAGAAATGGGGGAAAAGTTGATTGAATTAGTGGCAGCGGATTTACTGAATGAGATAGACTTGCAAGAAGTGTTGCAACTTCAGTGCATCATGAGGCACTCACCAATTCATGCTCTTTCAATTTTGAAGATATAGTTAAACTTCAGAATTGGAGGAGGATTCCTATATTGTAGCTTTACTTATGCTTAAGGCATAGGAGTAGTTTAGAAATTTAGCTTTGCTGGCAACTTCTAGGGTGGGAAAGTATGGTGGGTAACACCACTCTGCACAACTTCTCTCTACTCTTGGATTATGAGTACCCCACAGTAATACCATGCACCCTCTTCACCAAATCATTTCTCTTTAAAAAATGATTTTTTTTTTTTGGAAAATAAAATTTGAACATCACTTTTCGCAACACCCATTTCGACACCGTATGTACGTATGTGTATGGACAATATTTTTTTTTTCAATTTTTTTTTCAATTTCTTCAGAAAAATAATTTTTTTCCAAAAAAAAATATTTATAAAAGTGGTTAACACGGTACAAATAAGTGCCCCTCTATTTTTATGTGTGCCTCTGTTAACCACTTTTATAATTATTTTTTGGAAAAAGTTATCTTTCTGAAGAAATTTTTTTATTTTTGAAAAAAAATTGTCCGTAAGTGTCCCTCTCATAACCACTTTTATAATTATATTTTTAGAAAAAATATTTTCTGAAGAATTTTTTTAAATTTGAAAATTGTCCGTGCATCTGGATATACGGTGTCACAATGGGTGTGTCGAAAAGTGATGTTCAAATATCATTTTCCAAAAAAAAAATTTGGGACACTTATTTGTACTGCGTTAACCACTTTTATAATTATTATTTTTTGGGAAAAAAATATTTTTCTGAAGAAATTTTTTTAAAAAAAAAATTGAAAAAAAAATTGTTCGTACACAGATATACAGTGTCGAAATGGGTATTACGAAAAGTGATGTTCAAATTTTATTTTCCAAAAAAAAAAAAATCATTTTCTAAAGAGAAATAATTTGGTAGAAAATGTGCATAGTATTACTGTGGGGTACTCATAATCCAAAAATAGAGAGAAATTGTGCATGGTGGTATTACCCACCATGCTTTCCCACCCTAGAAGTTGCCTTAGTTTGCTTCTCATTGTAGTTTGCTGTAGTTATATTGCTTTAATTTATAATGCTGCCCCTGCCAAGTTTTATGACCAGGGGAAAATGAATCGAAGTTACCATGTTTCACTCTATTACTTCGAGAAGGGGAGGTATATATGCAGCAATATGACACTGACTGTGCCTAGAAGTACGATCAATTATAAGTTTAATATATTTTAAAATAAAAAATAACATTTGATTGATTATATTCATATTCATAGACACTAAATTTGTTTTGAAACATTATTGGATTAAATCATTACTCTAAAGGATGCCGACATTAAGATACATATTCATTAAGATACATATTTTCATTTTTCCTTATTTACGAAGGAGATAACTTTCCTTGTTTCACTTGAAATAGCTCGTATTTTTACCTCATCCACGTGGAAAGGATTTGACCTTTTTTTTGTATCCCTATCATAATTTTACCTCATACATGTGGAATAATGGTATGATATCTATCTCTATGCAATAAATACTGCACTAAGGAGGATTTCTTGAAGGGGTAAAAGAAGAGGACTGACTCACCAATATGGCTATCCATTGGTAAATCCTAAGCTGTGTTTCCCCTTTCTTTTTGTTTTCTTTGCCTTACATTACCAAAAAAAAAAATCATCAACACTCGTGATCAATGGTCAATAGTAGGAGTAAATCAGGACACATTCTCATTTTTCTAGGTATGAAACTAAAATCCTAATTTTGGTTGTAGTCAAGAGCTAAGGCATACTCCTTGGTTTTAGGGGTACTAATATATTATGAAGCTGCCAGCTGGAAGGACACGTGGCAGCCAGCTAAAAGCATAGGTGGAACGGGTGAGGCACCACAAACTGATGGAATAAGGCACCAAGGGCATGGGAATTCGGTTACAACAATTCCGGAAAATCAGGGCTTGCAAAAGGGGAGCAGGATTCGGGCAAGGAGCTGACGTCTCAAGGATCTAGAGTAAGATTCGTGTATAAGAGAGGGAGTAGGCATTGTATGAGGGCATGAATGATGTATGAGTCTATTCTTCCTCTCTGATTTTTCTCTCTCCTTCTTGTCCCTTCTCTTCTGTCACTGAAACTACCAATTGTACTATTCCTTTCTGCTGATGCTCACAGAAAGTTGATTCACTCTCCATATTAATAAAACAGTACAATTCTTCTTCCATTTTTAGCTTGTGTGTGCATAATCATTTTATTGGTGCTTTCATTTCACCACGACAGACAACATGAAATTGAAAGACATGCAAGCAGATGTCAAGCGCTCATCGGAGATAATGGAAAAGTATTACGCGGACTTACAATCACAGATTAAGCGATTGGAAGCTGCCAATCATGGATTTTCAGAGTGAATTGAAGCCTTACAGAGGTCGAACGATTCCCAATTTTTGGAGATCCGAGACGCGCTAGCGACACTGCTGCAACAAAGTTCATCATCATAGGGGTCTCCCGTGGTGCTGCGAACTCAAAACAGGATGGGCTGAAACAACCTTTTCAGATGAGAACCATTAAGCTTGATTTTCCTAGATTTGATGGTCAGAATGTGATGGATTGGATTTTTAAGGCTGAACAATTCTTTGATTATTATGCTACTCCCTATTGTGATCGATTGACAATTGCTTCTATTCATTTGGATCATGATGTGGTTCCTTGGTTTCAAATGTTGCAAAAAATCAAACCATTTCCACACTTGGCAAGCTTTTACACAAGCTTTAGAACGTGATTTTGGTCCATTTGCATATGACTCCACTAGATCCACCTTGTTTAAGTTCGTACAATCAAGATCGGTCACTGAGTATTACATGGAATTTACTTCACTGGCTAACAGAGTGTAAGGTGTGAGCCCGGAAGCATTGATGGATTGCTTTCTGAGTGGTTTAGAGGAGGAAATTCGTAGAGATGTTAAGGCACACTCACCGGCCAATATCGGCAAGGCAATAGCATTAGCCAAACTCTTTGAAGAAAGATATCCTACTTCACTGAAACCCAAACCTTCAAACACCTTAACCAAACCCTTACCCTCTAACCCTCACAACAACCACAAGTCAAACACCAATTTCTCCAAATCTGATACAAACAGTGTACCTAGACCAAAACATAATACCTCCTCTACTACTAACACCCCCCCCAAACCTTGGAGTAACTGTAACACCTCTGTGAAGAAAATCTCCTCTGCAAAAATCCAACTTCGTAGAGAGAAAGGTCTTTGTTATTTCTGTGACGAAAAGTTTTCTCCAGCTCATAAATGTCCCAATCGACAATTATTGATGATGGAACTTGATGATGATAGTGACTCTAAACCAGACCCTAAACCTCTAGATAATGCTACTACCACAGGTAAGGGAGCTCAAGGTGAGCACCATTTATCGCTCAATGCCATGAGGGGGTCTAGTGGCAAGGGCACTATTCGATTCAAGGGTCAAATTGGGAACATTCAGGTGCAGATTTTGTTGGATCATGGGAGCTCAGATAGTTTTCTATAACCCATGATTGCTCATGTCCTTAAATTACCTATTGAACCATCACCAAACTGTAGAGTGTTGGTGGGAAATGGTCAAGTGATGACAGCTGAAGGGAGAGTTAATCAGCTAGCTGTGCACATCCAAGGGCATCAATTACTGATTCCTGTGTACTTGTTGCCTTTTTCAAGAGCAGATTTAATTCTGGGGTCGCCTTGGTCGGTTAGCTTAGGTCCTCATGTGGCTGATTATGAATCTCTGAGGATAAAGATCTTCTGGAATGGCAGTTTAATCATACTGCAAGGGGAGCAGCCAACTGAACCGATACAGGCTCAGTTACATCATTTTTGTAGGATACAACAAATAGATTCCATTGCAGAATATCTTGCTATTAAATTACTCAAACCAAAGGTGGCTGATGACATTTTTTTCTGTAGTTGCCGGATAATCTAGAACCAAAATTGGCAACTCTGCTTCATACAGGGCTGTGTTCCAAACCCCTTCGGGTCTGCCACCCCCAAGAGAACAAAATCATGCCATTCCCTTACCACCAGGGTCCAAACCAGTGAAAGTTAGACCGTACAGGTGTCCACATGGCTAGAAGGAACAAATTGAAAAGATGGTGCAAGAAATGCTTGAGCAAGGGATCATTCAACCGAGCACTAGTCCTTTTTCTTCACCAATTCTGTTGGTAAAAAAAAAGATGGCAGCTGGAGGTTTTGCACAGATTACAGGGCTTTAAATGCGATCACCATTAAGGACAGCTTCCCCATGCCAACAGTGGATGAGTTGTTAGATGAAATCTTTGGTGCATAATATTTCTCAAAGCTGGATCTGAGGTACGGGCACCACCAAATCTTAGTTCAAGAGGAGGATCGGTACAAGACAGCTTTTAGAACTCACCATGGTCATTATGAATGGTTGGTAATGATATTCGATTGACAAATGCCCCGGCCACTTTTCAGTGTTTGATGAACAAAGTGTTCCAGGAAGCTTTGAGGAAATATGTCTTTGTATTTTTCGACGACATACTTGTTTACAGTCCTTCATGGAGTGAACATCTCAAGCATTTGGAATCTGTTTTAAGCACACTACACCATCATTCCTTGTTTGCTAGATTATCTAAATGTGCCTTTGTGTTGTTGGAAGTCGATCACTTGGGACATAAGGTTTCTGGTTCGGGTGTAGCCATGGATAAAGACAAGGTACAAGCTGCTATGCAGTGGCCTATACCCCAAAATGCGAAGCAATTAAGGGGGTTTCTTGGGTTGACAAGATACTATAGGCGGTTTATTAAATCTTATGCTAACATTGCTGGCCCTTTGACCGATTTGTTGAGAAAAGAGAATTTCTGCTAGAATGATTCAGTAGCTGCTGCATTTGAGAAATTAAAAGGATCAATCACGACCACCCCAATGCTGGCTCTACCAGATTTTGCTCAACCATTCACACTTGAAACTGATGCTTAAGGGATAGGTGTAGGTGCGGTTTTAAGTCAAAATAGATACCCAATTGGCTTCTTTTTCGAAGAAGTTATCGCCTATAAGACAGAAGCAGTCGGCTTACGTCAGAGAATTATTGATGATTACAGAAGCATTGGCAAAGTTCAGGCATTATTTACTGGGCCACAGGTTCATCATTCACACTGATCAAAAGAGTTTAAAAAGTCTCATGGACCAGTCCTTACACACTCCGAAACAGCAATAGCAGTTGCACAAGTTTATTGGGTATGATTTCAAGATTGAGTACAAGCCGGGAAAGGATAACATTATTGCGAATGCTTTATCCAAAATGTTTGCCTTGGCGTGGTCTGAACCACAATCTCAGTTTCTTCAAGAACTGAAGCAAGAATTACTGCAGGACAGCCACTTGCAGCAAATTGTACAGTCTTGCTCACAGGCCACACAGACTGATCCGCACTATGCAGTGAAGAATGGGCTGCTATTTTGGAAGGAAAGACTTATGGTGTCACCTCAGAGCCCACTAATTCAAAAGATATTGCAAGAGTATCATGTTCTCCAATGGGGGGACATGCTAGGGTCGCCCAAACATTGGCAAGGATAAGTTCACAATTTTATTGGCCCAAGTTGAAGGAGGATGTGAGGCTTTATATCCAGAATTGTCGTATCTGTCAGCAAGCTAAAACCACTAATATGTTACCTACAGGACTCTTGCAACCATTTCCAATTCTAGAACAAGTTTGGGAGGATGTGGCAATGGATTTCATCACCGGATTACCTAATTCTTTTGGCTTCACTGTTATCATAGTAGTCATTGATAGACTGACCAAATACAGTCACTTTGTGGCCCTAAAATCGGATTATAGCAGCAAAAGTGTGGCAGAGGTCTTTATGGTAAATATTGTGAAGTTGCATGGCATGCCCAAGTCCATAGTTTCTGACAGAGACAAGATGTTCACTAGTAGTTTCTGGCAGAATTTATTCAAGTTGCAAGGGACTACTTCATGAGCTCGGCCTATCACCCTTAATCCGATGGGCAATCTGAAGCCTTGAATAAATGCCTAGAGATGTATTTAAGGTGCTTTACCTTCAACAACCTAAAGTCGTGGTATAAAGTGCTACATTGGACCGAATTTTGGTACAATTCCTCCTATTACACTAGCCTAGGCATGACACCGTTTAAGGCCCTTTATGAGAGGGATCCTCTGAAACTGGTTAAGTACTCATATAGCCCTGCAGACCCGCCCTCGTTACAAGAGTAGTTGTCGCAGAGGGATGTGTTGATGAACCAGTTAAAAGGGAATTTGACCAAGGCCCAACGAATTATGAAGTAGCAGGCGGATAAAAGAAGGACAGGGGTGCAATTTAAGGTTGGAGATGAAGTGTTAGTGAAGTTACAACCCTATAGACAACACTCTACTGCTCTTAGAAAGAACCAAAAACTTTCCATGAGATATTTTGGGCCATTCGTAGTCGAAGCTAGAGTTGGGTCAGTTGCATATAAGTTGAGCCTTCCGGAGTCAGCTAAAATCCATCCGGTGTTTCACGTTTCTCAGCTAAAACCTTTCAAGGGGACATCTGAGGAACCTTACTTGCTAATGCCTATTACCACAACTGAGTTGGGTCCGGTATTACAACCATATGTGGCATTGAAGACTAGAACATTGCTCAAGGGTGACAAGCACATTTCTCAGGTGCTGATACAATGGGCAGGATGCAGTGAATCTGAGGCCAATTGGGAAGATGTGGAACAGATGCAAGAGAGCTACCCAAACTTCAACCTTGAGGACAAGGTTGTTTTAAAATCGGATGGTAATGTTATGAAGCTACCAGCTGGAAGGACACATGGAGGGGGTGGATTAGCTCATCAACCAGCTAAAAGCACAGATGGAACGGGTGAGGCAGCACAAACCGATGGAATGAGGCACCAAGGGGCATGGGAATTGGGTTACAACGATTTCGAAAAATTATGGCTTGCGAAGGGGGAGCAGGATTCGGGCAAGGAGCTGCTGTCTCAAGGATCTAGAGTAAGATTTGTGTATAAGAGAGAGAGTAGGCATTGTATGAGGGCATGAATAATGCATGAGTCTATTCTTTTTCTCTGATTGTTCTCTCTCCTTCTCGTCCCTTCTCTTCTGTCATTGAAACTACCAATTGTACTATTTCTTTCTGCTGATGCTCATAGAAAGTTGATTCACTCTTCATATTAATAGAATAGTACAATTCTTCTTCCATTTTTAGCTTGTGTGTGCATAATCATTTCATAATACACCCCCAAATATATTTGTTGTCCTACCCCTTATAAATAACAAAATATTTTTTAACAACAACCCAAGCATCTTCATGGGAGCTAAGGGTCCCTAATTGAAGATCGATATAGTGTGGATAAGAGAAACATGCATTCACAATCCTAAATAGACTAGAATTTGGAGATGAAGGTTAAAGGAGAAGTACAAGAAGCAAACTTGTGTGACTGTTTCTGGCCATGTTAGCTGACATGTGAGGTTAATTGCACATGTGGCAAGAGGTGAAATGTCACTTTATTTGACACCTCATCAGTTAACTTTATAGAGTTAGCAATAGGATTAAATCAAATGTGACAAATTTTTAAAAACAAGAGATCAAAATGAGACGTTCTTTTTTCAAGGGACACAAAGCGATCATTTTCCTATTTATAGTGACGAAAATGTATTTTACCCTAAAATAATTTTTTTTTTGCATATACTTCGCATGTAATTTTTTTTTTCACGAAGTCATACTTTTTAGTCTTGACCCTTTGCGGTCAGAATCCTAGCTCTGCCTTAACACCTGCATGGTTGTACCGAAGTCTATGGAGATCTTAATGCACGAAAAAGTAATAAAAAAAAGATTGCAGCACACGGGTAGAACGAGTGACATGTCGCTAGTTCAAGTCCCCACTAGTCTCCTTGAGGTGGGATAAATGAAATTCCTTTTGCAAGTTTTCAAAGAGCCAAAAGTTTCCCCTGCCTTGAACTCAGACACCATCCGCTCATCCTAAATTTTCGTAATAAAAAAAAGAACGAGTGGTCTTTCGTGTTGGAACCTAAACGATTGAGAAGTTTGGACCCTCATTAATTTTGATGATAACAAAGTATCTTCTGATAAGTCCTTGAGTGTGCATGTATTAAAATCTCTAATGTTTATCTCACTCAAGCAAGAAGAAGAAAATCACAAGTATTGAATACATTCCATGTGTGTCAACATCCGATTCACTCCAGCGTCTTGTGTATAGCGAGCGTCCGGTAGTGTTATTCTTTGACACGTGAATTACTCAATTGCTGCGAGCGTCTGTCTCCTGTTCTGAGCGAGCATCTGGTCTTTTAATGAATCACATGATGGTCACGTTTGTGCTCTTCTACCTCAGCTGTTTTGGAACGGAATTCGAATTTTATTTTGTGCGCTCATTTTGATGTACGAGGTATCAAAGGTGACACCTTTGGTGTAAGACAAAATTCGTACAAGGCAATTGTGAAAAACAGATAGTACAAAAACGGTAATGTGTACTATTCTGATATTCTCTTGAAAGGAAGAAAATGACAGCATTTCAAATTACCTCACTCAATGATATGGAGCTGAAATTTACTGCAACGGTAATACCCTTTAGAGATTCCTATAAATACCCCAAGGTATTTATTGAAGAAGGTTGCCAAAAACTGCTAGAAACTATATTCTGAAAGAGCTATTACTCAAGTGAGCAATCAAGTTTCGTGCCAAGTTTTTGGACACCAAGAACTGAACCTCATCGTCTGATATTCTTTCTTTTAGAAAGTTATTTGTTTTTGTGCTTAATCTTTTCATCCTCTCTATGAGAGTTATTTGATTGTATTCAAAAGAATATTACTTTGTAAAAGTTGTTCTGCCTAGTTAAGGCTTTGTTCCTCAAAGGCTTGAACGTACTGAGTCGTTTTGAGAAGTTAAGAGTATTGTCAAATTTGTGACAGTAGAATACTCTTAAAGAAATATGTAATCAGTTGATTATAGTGGAAAATCCTTCAGGAACGAAGGGACTAGACGTAGCTACCAGGTTGGTGGTGAACTAGTATAAATCTCTGTGTCTCTTGCTTTACTGCTTTACATTTACTTTTATCCTGCGCATAAAAACAAGTTTTCGCAAACTTTATTTCTAGCGTCTAGTCATACTCCAGCATCTGATTTCAAACAGATTCAAAATCCAGTGTTCTAAAGTGTTTTTAACTTAAAGTGTGCAGAAAGTTTTCAACACAATTCAACCCCCTTCTTGTGTTCACGTTCATTTCGAGAAAGTTGTTTTAACTGATTCGTCTTTTTTTTAATATTTCATGCAAAAATATTTTATATAAATCTTTTATATTTTATACCTAAGAATATTTTTTTTTATTTCTTTTGTCAAATGTGAGAAACTTTTATTCTTATCTTACTTTTCTAAAACTCTCAAGATATTCCTAATATTAACCACTGCCTTGTTATGCGCTGATTTTTTTTTTGGTGAGCTGCTTATTTGTCACCTTATATTCACCATTGTTATTTGTTACATGACATTTTTTTGTGATTAAATTATTTAATAATTGGTGAAATGACATAAAATAGAAACGAATTCTTAAATATCGTTATTTGGATATTTTACAATAAAATAAAATAAAAATTATTATTTAAGAAGTGGATTAAATGATAAGAAAATTATAGTTTGATTCCATCATTTGTTTCGTATAATTAAATTTTCTTTTTAGTTATAAAAATACAACTTTATTTTTTTTGACAGGATAAAAATACAACTTTATGTTCACTATGTTTTTTTATAAAATTTTAAAAACAGAAAAAAATAATAATAGAAAAAAGTTGGGTTAGCCTATAGGTTCGATTTATCCGAATGATGTTGTATTTTTCCCTCGCAGGTTTGCTTGCGCAGAGTGCAGCAAGCAAATGAGTGGAGAGTAGATGCCGTATTTGAATTCCTTCACCTCAAATTCTTCTCCTTTCAAACTCAAACCAATGGAATCCACCATCGCTCTCTTCATGCAAACCTCTTCTTACCGGGTATCTCTCCCTCTATTCTATTCAACATTCGTTTTTCACTTCTTCAAGCACGCTCTTCCATTCAATCGTTAATACAATTCAAAACTGAGCTCGTATCTTTCTTTGGATAGTTAGCACTTTTTCGCATAATGGGTCGCCTTGCTTTGTGTGGAAAGTGCTGTGTAGGCTTTACCTTGTCGCAGATGATGTGCTCGATAAATTGTCAAAGAGAAAATTTTCTTTTTGGGTTGTACTTAAGTGCTATTTATTGTGTTCTTTTTATAATATTCTCCCATGTATCTTTCAGTTTCGCCACAAAATGTACAAAAATAAAAATGATGAAAATAAAGGAACCTTTGATTGTGTTTGTTTTGTTCTACTCTTGTTGGGAGCCTTCTTTTGTTTTGCATTTTCAATTAAGCTTTTAAGTGTGATGAAAAGGACTTTTGGCATTGATTGACTGATTCATGTAGCCGATAAGCTTGGTAGTTGCTGTTGTTGTTGTTGTTTGGAAAAGCAATTGATATTCTCAAGAATGTGTTTCAAGATAAATAGTAAAAATATTAAAGTGTGAAGTTGAAAAACTGATACATTGTTTTATACTCTATTGCACTTTCTGTCCTTCATCCTTGTTTCTTGACGGTTAAAGTCAAGTATGTACCGAGTAGATGTTTAAAACCTCTGGGTTTGTATGGGCTTAATGCTTTATGTCTGATGGTTTGGCGGGTTGATCTCTCTCCCATCTATATTAATCTGGAATACGATGCCACTGTTCTACTTTTGGTTGATATATGCTTTTTAATGTATTCAGGTGCTCTCGCAAAATGCTTGTTCATCTTCCAGGAGAAGTAATTCCATTGGCTTGTTTTATTCCCGGGGAATCTCATCACCTAAAGTAGTATCTCTCTCAAACATTTCAAACTACTGTACTCATTCAAGGGATGATATCTGTACTTCAAAGCGAAGATCACGGGGGCCTGTTATGGCAGGAAAAAAAGCTGCAGAAGGTAGTGTATTGTTATCTCACATGTATTTTCAATTACTTTTTAAAGACATTATTGATTGTGATGTTAATTAAAGAGAGTAAACATGCATCTCCAAGGTTAGTTACATAACCTTCCTTAACTTTAGGAATCAAGCAAGATGATGGTAAATACAAGCACACAGTTGATCTTCCCAAGACAACGTTTGGTATGAGAGCAAATTCTTCGGTAAGGGAGCCTGAAATTCAGAAAATATGGGAGGAGAATCAAGTATTTGAAAGAGTTGCCGACAAAAATAGCGGAGTAAGTTTTGGACTTCTCCTCAAATTCCCCCTGGTAGTTATTTGGACTTACTCATATGCTTCAACAACTTGATCAGGGAAATTTCATTCTTCATGATGGTCCTCCATATGCCAACGGTGATCTTCACATTGGTCATGCCTTAAATAAAATTTTGAAGGATATTATAAATCGTTATAAGGTATCTTTTCCTTCCTTTGAACCTAGACTTTTAGTTTATTGCTATCACATTTGATACGAAGCATATTTTGTTTCAAGTCTATTAGCCTTTGGCACATGCATGCTCTAATGATATATTTGTTATGCTAACTTGCTAAGGCACTTGCTTGAAAGAACTAATATTTTGCTGAAATTTTTATTCTTTTTTTTTTTTTTTTTTTTTTGGTGTGGGCAGCTCCTTCAAAACTATAAAGTTCATTTTGTGCCTGGATGGGATTGTCATGGCCTACCAATTGAACTAAAAGGCAAGAATTATTCTTCTTAGTAGTGCTGTGACGATGGCTTAATTTATGGTTGTGTTCAATAACAATATTGCACTAAAACTTACTTTACATGTTTGCCATGTGTCAAACATGAAGCATATAGATAGTTCTTGGTGTGATATTTATTAATAAATATGTTTAAGGAGACATAAATGTTGATAATTATAGGTGCTTTTGAAGTGAACCCATTTGCATATTTTTGTTATAATTTTTATAGGAAGTTTTTGTTCATGCTGAATCAATTAATGTGCGAGTACTTATAATTGTATATGTTGGATTGGCTGGATATAATTCTACATATTTAAGGAGATTTTTTTGGATACACAGCTTCTTTGGGATAAGATTGGGTATTTGGCTTTACTTGGTGTAGAGCAAATGGTCTTCTAGAACGACTTTGTCTTGCAGATATGTTAAGGGATTGGGTAGCTTTGATTTGTAATTATCTTCTCCTACCTTAATGAATTTCTTGTTTTATAAAATAAATAAATGACTACAGAATAAATCCAATTCTAAACTTGGAAAGCACTGGGATGAGATGCAGAATGATAGAGAGGAAGGAAATGCATTTGAACTCAGGCCTATTGCATAGACAGCTAGTACATAAGAATTTTAAAGCAAAAAAAAGTAAGATTAAGTTTGATGCCACCTACTGTTCAGTTAATAGAGAGAAGGTCTGTTATTTTTTAAGCAACAAAATATTTTTTTGCCATACCTTTTGGGGGGTGAGCAATAAAAATTAAAAGGCACTTATTCTCCCCTTACTGTTGTCGCTGTGTTTGCATTGTGGTCAAAATGATGAGTTAATTTTATGCTTCCATATAGAGAGGGATTTATTCCGTGTTGAATAGGCACAATAGATATAATGATAAAAATTGAAAATTCTCAACTTTCCTTTTGCTTTACTGATTTACTCCCTTTTCTTTCATTTGCTTGAACTATAAGTTCACAACTTCACGTGTATATTTCATTTCAGCTTGTATCTCTTATTACATTCTTTGAGCAGTATGGTTGTTTGAATTATTTCAGTTTTGCAGTCACTGGATCAGGAGGCTAGAAACAATCTTACACCATTGAAATTGAGAGCAAAGGCTGCTAAATTTGCCAAAGAAACTGTTAAAACTCAGATGTCGTCTTTTAAGGTCCCTTCTTTGTTTGCACTTTTGCTCTGTGATTTCTATGTATTGCATTAGGATTTGGACTATTAGTCTATTATAGATCTCTTACAATGTATGTACAATTGACTTCCCATTTTGATTGCTGGGAAAATGTCTCTACCTCCTGCATGTTTTTTATATTATTTATTATTTCCTTTTTTGGCAAAATGTACCTTAATCATGTTAATAAATGTCTGCAGCGCTTTGGAGTATGGGCAGAGTGGAATAATCCCTATCTTACTCTAGATCCGCAATATGAAGCTGCCCAGGTAGCTGGTACAGCCTTTCTTGTTTACCCTTTCAGATGTGTTAACTAAACACCGAATTCAGCAGTCTGGATGTCCTATTCATGATGTATTATAGCTATGGGAATTTATGGCTTTATATTCACAATTTGGATTATTGTGCTATGAGAACTCTAATAAAATGGACCTCAAAAGTCTGGCAAGACCTAGCTAGATTGTGGAAACTGCTTTAGTAATGAAAAATTTCATTTGCATTTGACTTCAATCCATACTAGTTGTTATTATATAGCCCTCATAATTTGCATCTTATAATTTGCTAGATTGAAGTATTTGGCCAGATGGCCTTGAAAGGCTATATCTACAGAGGCAGAAAACCTGTCCATTGGAGTCCCTCATCACGGACAGCACTTGCTGAGGCTGAGTTGGAGGTAAATTGATTTATCATCATGTTGAACCTGGTCTAATTCTAGCATTAGCGCACTATGCAACCCGAAAGCAAACACTACCTGTATGGTGTTGTATAGTGTGGGTGGAAGCCACGTAATGATTGGTCACTTAAGCATATGCACACACAAATTTGTGTTCTGTGCATGTGAATGTTTGCAGTTTTCTCTAATGTTAGAATATATGAAAAATGTTTTATAATGTCATGATTGCATCTTAGCGTAATTTAGGGTAATTTAAATTATCTCTCAGATTGGTTTCCATATTTCATTATATATCATGATTTGGTTTCCTTATTTAATTAGGATTAAGAGCTTAGAATTATTATAGATAAGTTTCAATGTCTTGTCTTTTGTAATAACATCTGACATATCATTCCCATCAATATCAATATTATTATCGCTGAGTATGCTTTTCCTCCCCCGATACCTAAAAGACTAACCCTATAAGTTAAACATTTCTGAAACCTGATTTGGTGAGTATTTATTTACTACCTAATTGGTTTCTGTGTAGTACCCTGAAGGGCATGTTTCAAGAAGCATATATGCCATTTTCAGAGTTGCAAGTTCTCCTCTAATGCCAAGTGGCCTACTACAAGAATTTCCAAATTTGTGCTTGGCCATTTGGACTACAACTCCCTGGACTATTCCTGCCAATGCAGGTAGGTTTTTCATTTTGTTGCATTTGCCATGTTGGCTTATGAGTTAAAGATATCTTTCTTATTGCTTTTGCTAGTCATAATGGTCTCAATTTCTGTGTCCTCTACTTGTCCTTCCACAAATTTCTCTATGATAAACAGAGATGTCTTGAGTTTTGTATATATGGTTCTTTATTCATGTAAAAAGGAGCACTAGATATGGAGGCTCTGTTTCTACTTAATCTGCTATGGCCAGCACAGATTGTTTTGTGCCACTATTTTTGTTTGTATCCTTAAGTATCTGGTATGTGACTATATAATTCGTTATTCATTATTCTTTATTCTTTATTCTTTACAATTAAGAGTTTGCTGAAATAGACTTAAGGCAAGGTGGTACTCCTTTTCCACTAGAAGTATTGTTATTTATTTTGGTCCTGAGTACCTGTGGAATACAAAGTTGAAAAAAGAGAACGATACTGTTTGTGTGCACCTTTTTTTCTCTTCAGAAAGATCATATCTGCATTTGTGGATAATAGTGTTATAACTGGGAAACATTGTATCAGAAGTTAATTTATTTAGTCATTTAAATGTTTATGCCACTCTTCCTCTTCTTTATCTCTTCTTTCTACCCGTTTTGTGCTCAGCTGTTGCAGTAAATCCCAAGCTTGAATATGATGTTGTTGAAGTAGAATCACTAAATGGACATGCCTCTTCATCCGGTGAAACTAGAAAGAAAAGGCTTGGAATTGTTTTAAAGGATGAGAAAAAGCTGTTTCTTATTGTAGCTTCAGAACTTGTGCCAAAGTTAGAGGCTAAATGGGGTGTGAAGCTTGTTGTCAAGAGAAGACAATTGGGTTCTGACTTGGAAAACTACAGGTTATTGGCAGTAGCAAAATGAACAATTGTTTTCTTCCTTTTGATTTTGCCACTGCTATTTGTTTCAGTAATGTGTTTAAAAACCTTATTATTATCTATGGTAAGTGAGAAATTTTTTTCCCCTAAGGATATGATTAATTATCATGGTCTCAGATACATCCATCCAGTAGATAATAGGGAATGTCCAGTTGTACTTGGGGGAGATTATATTACAACCGAAACAGGAACAGGGCTGGTCCATACAGCTCCTGGACATGGTCAAGAAGATTATGTGACTGGTCAGAAGTATGGGCTACCCATATTCTCTCCGGTAGATGATAGTGGAATATTCACTGAAGAAGCTGGGCAGTTTAGTGGGCTTGATGTTCTTGGTGAAGGTAACACTGCTGTTGTCAAATATTTGGATGAAAATTTGTCACTCGTCATGGAAGAATCATATGGTAAGTTCTTTCTGTCTCTCATCATGCAATTATCTTAATGGTCAACCTATAATTGTAGATTCTATCATCATCACGGGTCTCTTCTCTTCTTTTTGATTTAGAACACAAGTATCCATATGATTGGCGGACAAAAAAACCAACAATATTTAGAGCAACAGAGCAATGGTTTGCATCAGTTGAGGGATTTCGGGAAGCTGCTATGGATGCTATTGGCCATGTAAAATGGGTTCCGCCTCAGGTATTGTATTTAAAGTTTCTGTTGCTACATAATCTTGTTTATTTGGAATTTTTTTTTTCTTTGGAGATGTGCCACTAATCATATTTGGTGCTGCCTTTTTGCTGATACATGTGAATTTGCTTAGGGAGAAAACAGAATCTCAGCAATGACCTCCAGCCGCTCTGACTGGTGTATATCACGACAAAGGACATGGGGTGTTCCCATTCCAGTTTTTTATCATCAGCAGTGTAGAGAACCTCTTATGAATGAAGAGACAATTGATCATATAAAATGTAATGAAAAAATAGCATTTTCTCTTATTTTTCAGAGCTCAAGTTATGAGTATTTTTTTGTGTTTGGTAGAATTATTTTTTGATCATTAATGGATGTAAAACAAATATCATTGTCCATATTTGAGTACATGTACTGGTAAATATTCCAAAGTTGCTGAATTGCTTATGCCCTTTTAAAGCATGTTGGTCCTATGAAATCAGTACATCCTAATATTGATCTTTTGCTTTTCTTTCTGAGACTGTCAGCTATTATAGCCCTAAAGGGTAGTGACGCATGGTGGTACATGACAGTAGAGGAACTTCTCCCAGCTAAATATCGTGATAAAGCAGCAGAATATGAAAAGGGAATGGACACAATGGATGTCTGGTTTGATTCAGGTACAGTAATTTTTTGGTGCCAGATAATTTTTAATTTTCATTGAGACATGGTTTCAAAAGTTCCTCAGCCACTCTTTTCACCAATTTCCCGCACAGGGATAGTTATATAAATATATTATTACCCGTCGAAGAAATTTTTAAGTGATAACTACCACAAATATCTATTACAGTTGTGATCTTATTCAGATACATGCCCATAATTGCGTAATGCTTTTTTTTTTTGTGGGTAATATCCCTTTCTGATTTCTCTCATTACTTTTGGACCTATTGGCTTGAACCTATGACCTTAGCAATACTCCTAACCCCCAGATACCTGAGCTAATCTTGCTAGCATAAATTTAGTTGTCTGTAATTTTATTTCATCAGTTACTGTCTTTGAATGTGGTCTTTCTTGGCTGTTTATTTTTACTCCAGGTTCCTCCTGGGCTGCAGTCTTGGGAAAAAGAGATTCCCTTGGTTTTCCTGCGGACTTGTATCTTGAAGGAACAGATCAACATCGAGGGTGGTTTCAGAGTTCATTGCTAACGAGTATAGCTACAACAGGTAATAGATTTTTTACCATTTGACGTTTCCACTATCATGATTATCATTATTACAATCAAAACAAATGTTCTTTGTCCCTCAAATTAGCAAGAAAAAATTCCTTTTTACCAGATTTATATTTTTCATAACATATATTTATCCCAATGTTAAAACCTGGACAAGAAAAGAAAAAAAAGAAGAGGCTGTGTTGTCGTCTATATATGCTTAATTTGCTTATGCAGGTCACCCTGGGTTCACCATATTTTCAGATGACAATAACGGAAATTATTTAGTGCATATGCTGCCACTATCGTATCATGATGAACTGTACTTGTGTGTGTTTATAGTTACATACAGAGTACTTTAGCACTTTTAACATCAATTTATACCAAAACTTGGTTGAAATATTCTGGATTCATTTTGAAAATGAACTTCTATGATGGTATACACAGAACACTCTGACTTTTATTAGCTAATTAGCTTAGAGGTGGTCACCATACTGGTCCAGACAACCCCTATAACCAGAGTTGGTCAAACATGGTAAAAATAATAAGGTTAATTGGCTTATTTTCTGTGAACCAAATCGGTATAGGTAGTTGGGGCAGTTAAGCTGTTGTGAGGTGATGTAGCTGTTTCATAAGTTGCTAAATCATCTGAGAAACAAATAGAAGAGTAGAAAGTTAATACGGAGACTTGAACCCTGATTCCCTTGATAATGACCCACTGTTTACCACTAAGCAAAGACTCTCATATCAAGTTATTTAAAATAACAGGAAACATAACCCTGTGTCACCTATTAACTCAATTGCCTTTTCCTCATGATCAAAATTTTAGCACTTATTCTAGTCCCTTTTAAAATAGTATCCCACAAGGCCCAACCTAACCATTCAAAATCTCAATGAACTTTAATGGAGAACAAATGTGTGATGTCGCCTGACATTTTGGCTGGAGCAACATGCTTAAATTATTTAAATTGCTGAATATCGTTGTGATCTTGAATTGATAACATGAATACATGATATAGATCTTTTTTTTTTATGCTCCAAAAGAATAAGACCCCAATTTAATACGTCAAACACACTTTCCTACTTAAAATACCATATGAGATCATGTTGATTTATATTCCTGTTAACATGACACGGAAATTTTTTATGGTTGGGGGATAGCATGGAAAATTGAAAAGATTAGGGCGAACTATACTATACTTTTGAATTGGGGTGATCGACTAGGGTGTGTAAATTCAATTTCTCCTTTAAACTATGATTAAAATATTCGTTTACTGTTGTAAAATATAATGTATTTCTTAGCTTCTTTAAAAAACTTTTTTTTTTTTGAATATCAATCAATAAAATATTAGAAACGTAAAGGTTTAGGAATAATCAGGCAACTTAATAATTTAATATTGTGATAAATATATTTTTGGTCTCTGAAAATCTGATTTTTTTTATTTATTATTTAAATTTATTTATTTTTAGTCCTTAAAAGATGCAAAAATCATGTGCTTTTGGTCCCTATTGGGGGACTAAAAACACACTATTTTTGTTAATGTTGGGACTAAACAATAACAACAACCACCAAAGTCTTTTCCAACTATGTAGCGACGCCTATATGAATTAAACAATGCCATAATGTTCTATCATGAACCATATCTATATATAGGTTGACCATTTAATTCTATATTTCTCTTGATGGTTTGGCTTATAATTTTCTTTGGTTTCCCTCTAACTATTTGACTATCCTTTATCTAGTCTATCCCCCTTACTTGTGCTTTTACGAGTCTTCTCTACACATGTCGAAACCACTATTTTACAATCGAAGCTATCTCGACTTTCTCTCTAATGACTTTATTCCTAATTCTAATCCTCTCTAATGACTTTATACAAGGTTGGGTGGGCGAGAATGTCTTAAAATATTTATAGTTATGCTAGTCGGACGCTATAATTCTGTCATTTTTGTTCAATACAGGAAAGGCTCCATATTCTTCTGTTATAACTCATGGATTTGTATTGGATGAGAAAGGCTTAAAGATGAGCAAGTCTTTGGGTAATGTCGTGGATCCACGTAGTGTGATTGAAGGAGGAAAAAATCAGAAGGTAAGCTACATAAATGTATTGTATAAAACATTAGTTCTGGAATGGTATTCAAAATTCAAACCCTATAAGTTCACTTTACCAAGATCATGGTTCAAGGTTTTTTTTCTCCTTGCCTTATTGTCAGGAAGCACCTGCATATGGAGCTGATGTCCTCCGACTTTGGGTTTCTAGTGTAGATTATACCGGTGATGTGATGATTGGCCCTCAGATTCTTCGTCAAATATCTGAAATTTACAGGAAGTTACGGGGAACTTTGCGGTACCTCTTGGCAAACCTTCATGATTGGAAAGTAAGTTTAAGTTCTGTGGCTGAAGTTAAATCCTTTTTCATTTGCCTGGAATTACTGCCTATTTTAAAATATTGCCAAATTTACCTATGCCTGTCAGTGCATATCTTTTTCCACTTTTTCATACTTCTAAGTATGTAATTGTTTTGTTGACAGGCAGATTATACTGTTAAATACGATGAACTTCCCAGGATTGATCGGCATGCACTATATCAGCTTGAAAATGTTGTAAAAAACATTCAAGGGAACTATGAAAATTACCAGTTTTTCAAAATATTTCAGGTAAGTTAATATAAATCTTATAGAAAAATTTTATATATCCAAAATATGTTTATATGCCAATGCTTAATGTGGATGTGAATGTGCATGGCACATTTTCATTGCTCTATCTAGCTTTGTCATGGTGACACTAGAATTTTTTAAGAGGCACAAATGTGCATCTGTTTGATTGTATCTTGATTTGTGATTTGGTAAAATTGAAAATGATCTTTGAACTGGAAAGGGGTTATCTGGGCATAAGATTCATCCCTCAAGTTATTGTCTTCATACTAAAACTTGAATTCTGTTCTCTTAGCATGACAGTTCACGTAACTGAGCTGAATTTTTCTCATCTAATTGTTTGGTTTGCTAAAAATAAGTGTGTTTTTCCCCATTCTCAGATTTTACAGAGGTTTGTCATTGTTGACCTTTCAAATTTCTATTTTGATGTTGCCAAAGATCGACTTTATGTTGGGTACGTTTCTCTCTTGTTGTATCTCTTATACCCTCCATTGTGCATTTGCGAATACAATTATGGGCCGATATTTGGGTTTTGATATGCAAAACTTGGCACTTGTATTGCAGTGCAAGATGTAAATATTACCTGTTTTACATTTTATCCTCTATGTTTCTGTTTGGTCCCAATAAACTCCTCTTTATGCTTGTTTTCTGCAGTGGATCAACAAGTTATACAAGGAGAACTTGCCAAACAGTTCTTGCAGCTCATCTCCTTTCCATTGTGAGAGTAATAGCACCAATATTGCCCCATTTAGCTGAGGATGTGTGGCAGAATCTTCCTTTTCAGTATACAACTGAATATGGTTCCTTTGCTGAATATGTATTTGAATCAAGATGGCCAACCTTGAATGAAAGATGGCTTGCTCTTCCTGTTGAGGAAATTGAATTCTGGGAAAAGATTCTTGAGGTACACTCTCATTCATGAAAGAATTATAAGCATAATTTTTCTAACCAAGAGTATTATGCAACAGATTTTCATGGTTTCTTAGCAGGTAGTTTATTTCAGTAGCCAAAATATAGCATCAATTTTTCAGTTGAACATTATAAAATGTTAAAATAAGCGAATTGCTACATAATCACTTAAAAATGATCAAAATATGAAATGCAATAATCTCTTTCAGTTACTGCTAAAATTGATTGCCTTGCAGTTGCTGCTAAAATAGATGCAGAAAAATTGAAGTGTCCTATAATCTATTCTTTCTCAAATTTTCTAAAACTAAAAGTTTATAAATAACATATAATACATCTTTTGCCAGCTGAGGACAGAGGTGAATAGAGTGTTGGAGGTTGCTCGAACTGGCAAATTAATTGGTGCCAGTTTAGATGCCAAGGTTCACATTTATACATCCGATGCCACCATGGCATCCCAGCTATCTGAACTATGTACAACCAAACTTGATGCTGATACATTGAATCGGTTATTCATAACGTCTCAGGTATGTCTATAACTACAATACTTTTCAGTGACTTATAGCTAATGAAAATCGAAGATAAAATATTTAGGGGTTGCTATGTGTCAGATTACAATTCATGTTTTTGATTGAGCAACCTTTGCATATTAAGGCTTTAGGAATCAAAAAAGAATGGCTAAGGTTTTTTTGATAGCGTTGAGATCCCGCGCTAACTAGAGATATGACTAAATTAGCCCTTGTAAGGCTTGGGTGTTCCTCACCTTACATGCTGGTTTTGTGGGGATGAGTTAGACCATAAGTCCAAATTCTAAGATGATATAGAATCTATCTTAGATCTGATATTGGGCCAATAACTCTGTTATTTCACTCACATTTGTCTACGCTCTAAATATCCAATCCTGGGCGTGAGAGAGTGTGTTGAGATCCCCTTATCGACTAGAGATATGAGGTTGAACAGTCCTCATCTTACAAGTCGGTTATATGAGGTTAAGCCTTAAGCTTAAATCCTAAGGGATAGTAATTTTTGTTTCCCAATCTAAAGTTCGTTATGGCCAGAAAAAGTTTTTTATGTCATAATAAGGCTTGGTTGTTGTTGTTGGCAATATTCAGGCCGAGATTCTTCCTTCAATGGAAGGTGAAAATGTGGCAAATATACCATATAGTGGCGAATGCCTAATTCAGGGGAAGAGTAAAGTGTGGATTGGCATATCTCGTGCTAGTGGCTCCAAATGTGAAAGATGCTGGAATTATTCACACCAGGTTGGTTCATTTTCGGACCACCCTACCCTCTGCAGCCGCTGCTATGATGTTGTTGCTGTTCAGACACCCCCTGAAGTAGCTGCAGTCAGTTAAGACTTCAGAACAAACAACTTTGTTTAAATTCCAACTTCCATTGTTTTCTGATTAAGAATGTTTAGTTTATTTTTTCAATTGAATTGTAATAAATTGTAAATGTAAAATTTATTTATATTTATATTATTTACAAATCGTACATTGCCAACTGGTACCCAACTCAAGTCTTCCACCCAAAGTGAGGTTTTTTTTTTTTGGGGGGGGGGGGGGGTCAAAAAGTGAGGTGGTTTGATTCAACCCATAAATCTAATGCTGTCTGTTTGTGATGCCAACTACTTGTACATTCTAAACCCAGTAAATGAAAAAGAGTAGCATGAAACATTTAGTTATAAAAATAAAGATTCATCGTGTAAATATTTGATTTTTTTTTTGTGACAAATGTAAATATTTGATTATAATTATATAATTTTTATTAATATATATATATATATATATATATATATATATATATATATATAATTTGGTAATTTGTCAGTATCGATTGTGTAATTTGTGTTACAGCATATAAGATAAAATATTTAACAATATGAAATATTTTTATTATGCTAATTATATATTTTAGGTTTAATTGTATTTTTGGTCCCCAACTTTTTCAATTAGGCGATTTTGATCCCTTTATTTTATTTTTGTCGATTTTAGTCTCCCAATTTTGTGATTTTGGTCCCTATACTTTTTAATTACACTTTTGGTCCTTCAAAACCATGAATTTTTTGTACTTTTAATCTAAAAAATCTTGGATTTTGGAAAAGTGGGGGCCCAAAAAAACACAATCCTCAAATTTTGGGACCAAAAGTACAATTAAAAAAACATATGGACCAAAATTGCCAAATTGAAAATGTTAGGGGACCATAATCGCAAAAAATAAAATAGGGGGGACCAAAATCGCTAAATTGAGAAAGCTGGGGACCTAAAGTGCAATTAAGCCTATATTTTAAGATGTATTACTATTTATTATTATTACTATTATTATTATTTGATAAATAAAAGGAGTAAAAAATTTAGGGCGAGAGGATGGTGTTCCGGTCCAAGGCAGGTAAGGTAATACCTTCGGGCTCTAACAGCACTTACAAAGGAATTTACCCCACCTTAAGAGGATTAGTGGGGATTCGAACATGCGACCTGTCAGATACAAGACTTGTCATGCTCCACTAGACCAGTCCTTTGGGGTTAAATGTATTACTATTTAAAAACTTGGTAACTACAATTGAAAAAAATTAAAGAAAACACTTCATTGAATCACATTGAATTGAATTTATCCTAAAATTCAACTCAATTGTAATTGTCGAATACCAAGTGATTCCTACTCAATTGCAACAAGGCTAGCACCCTTCATGACTAATTATATGGGAGTAACTAATAACGACTCTCGTTTTTGCTAGCACACACCCCATTCGGAATTCGGATGTGTATTTTTTGTACTCTAGAAGTTTATTTCCGAACAACTTTATGTCATACAGAAAACAAACTTCCAGAAAAAGGTGTGTTTGTGAGGTGTTTTAGCAAAAACATGGTGTCAATAGTCACTGCCAATTTTATGACCTAGTTCGCCCAATCAAATCAGTAACACAAAGCGAAATCCAATTGATAAACAATGCCTCATTGTTTTTGTTTTTTGTTTCATTGTCAACCTCAACCTCAGGGAGCCTCTCAATCAAGTGTTTAGGAGGCTCAATGGAATTAGATTTCTGGGTGTTGGATCTCTTCTATATGAGAATGATAATACAGCCAATGAGAGTCACTATGGAGGTCTAGCTTGGGGTTCTCAAGTATGATAGGTCTGGCTATGCCATGGTAACGTATGTGTGGTGACTATTGACAAACGAAAGATCTGGTAAAGAAACCAGTCTCCACTTTACAATTTCATAAAAACCGATTACTTGAACAACCTAAGCCATTCAATTTAACATCATATCCAATGGATTCATATTGGACCGCCTAATTTGGTGATACACCCTAAACAGCATCCTCTAAACGGGCACCTAAAATGATACTACATCCGGTCTCTATTATAAAAAAAATTGGTGTATTTTTTATCATAATTATAAGAAACACACTCATTTCAAGGTGCATTAATTGCTAAAATTTCTCTTATATCTTTATTTATTGTGAGATGTATCTTTACTAGTGACTGATGCACACAAGGGCAGCCATGGGTTGTTGCCCCTCCCTCCCTCTTTCTAATTCCTTTCATAAATTGTACAGTTACATTCAACCAAATTAATTATATTTATTTGATAAAATTTTATTTTGCTATAGACAAATTAAACAAAATTAATGTAATAATTTTATATTAAACAATATAGGGTTAGCAACTTTTTAATTGTTTTAATATAAGTATATTTTAATAAAAAAATTATTCTGTCCTTTATAGTGCCTACAATTTTTCAAGTTGCAACTATAATTTTGCATTTCCTATTATTAGATCTAATATTAAATTTTTTGCCCCTCCTTAAATAAATTTTTGGATCCGTTCTTAATCTTTACCATAAGCTCATATTTTCTTATACACTATTTAATGTCAGGGGTATATTTGGAGTAACATTTCAATTTTATATCATTAAATAAGCTTTATTGGTTTGGTGATTTTTGTTTTTTCTTCTTATATCTGAGATTAGAGGTAATATTTGTTTATACAACCTTGTTCATTCTAGTGCATATGTCAGTTTATTTGTTTAAGGTTCTTTTGTTTGAAATATATCTCTTTTTGTCTCACTAAAATCCTGACGTTAAATTTGACTAAACTGAACAAGTTGAACACATTTAAAAAAACAAAGCTTGTTCATTGTCCAACACTTATTTTTTTCATTCGCAAACCTTACTGAAAACCTTAGTTAAGATAATGTTTGATTGGAAGAAATGAAGTAGAGGGGAGAGATTATTATAAATTTTTATTGTTTGGTTTTCTTTTTGAAGGGGGTAAAAGAAAAAATCCCTCTCTCCAATATTGGGGAATTTTGATGGGAACAAAAAATGAGCATACAAATTTCATATGATTGACTAAATATTCTTATATTAAATGACAAATGATATATTAAAAAAAGCTTCTTCCCTTCTCTCAACCATGGTGGGAATAGATTGGACAAAACTAGGCTTTGCATAAGTAGGTCGGCCCTATTCAAAAAATTCAAGGCCAAAGTCTGTACCAGAGTCTGTTACCTTCCATAAGTATTTTTTAGATTTGGCTTGACTTTTTTAAAATCCTGGTATAGCCCGTTAGCCTACTTAAAAGTCTATTTCGTATTGATGTCTTTAAATAAGTCATATCTATTTTTAAATAGAATAACAAGCTAAAAGACTAATGAGGTTAAATTCTATTTAAAATAAACTATAAAAATTGAAAATTAAAACCACTACCACTAAAAGATAAAAGACATAAAGGTGAAAATAAATATGACGAGCTGAATTATAAAAAATTTGATTCAAATTTATTTGTATGATATAAATCATTTTTAAAGTTTAACCTAACCTTTTAGAGAGTTTAACCTTATATGATATCATATTTAAATTCTATTTTACTATAAAACCTTCCAATATGTTTAAATTATTGAAAAGATCAAAGGTATATAATTCAACACAATGTACAAAATCTTATATAATCCTTTTTTTTTGTTACAAAAGAGAAAGGAACCAGAAACAAAAACTAGGCCTAGTGCCTGACGAAAGCAACACCTATGGCATCAGCCATTAACAAATTATTCAACTCCATAGGAGGAGATGACAAAACAACCAAGGAAGCATCTCCTCGAGCACCCATCTTCGCCAAAAGGCCAGAATGATTCCTTCTCCTCGTAAAGGTGATGTAACCGACGCCCCACCACGACACTAAAGATTCCTCTAATAATAGCAATCTCATTTCCAAACACGTGGAAGTCTTGGTCACCATCTCTAATAAGACCCAGAACATGAAGTGAATCTGAATACTGAAAAATTTGGTTTATAGTGTGTTTCTACCAAATTCGTCAAAGAAACAAATAATTAGATTTCAAACGATTATGTGATCGACGAGTTATGTGGTAATCTCGTTTGAAAACAACGGTTTTAATCAAGTAACGGTCAGATGTTTGACACGTTATCAATTTTTTAACATTCTTGGCTTATAAGCCATTAATTGTTATATTCGTTGCCATTAATTGTTATATTCGTTGGCAATTCTGTTTGAAGCAATTCCAACTAACAAGTAAATTGTTGTTGAAATGGTTCTGACTTTAATGTAGTAAGATTGGCTATTGATAGCCAATGACTTGACTAACAAGTAATCAAAAACAGAAGATTAAACAGTAAATACAAAATGCAATGTTATGAATATGCACTTAGGCTTAGGCTTCAGGCAATACATATACAACTCGACAGGAAGTGTTACTGTCGAGATTAAGTAGTTTTAGTAAAAAAAAACTATCGACCTTGTATTACACGTGTCTGGTCGGATGATAGATTGTTTTTTACAATTTTTGTCTATAAATACTAGTTCTGACGATGTAAAAAAGGTTGGATACATGGTCGAAATTCCTAACATCTCATCCGTCGAAGCAGATTAAAGGAAAACGATCATTGTATGCCTTCCACCCCTTTCTTTTCAGCAATTTGCAATACAATTCATTTTCATTCCAAATTATTGTCTTACTCTTTGTTTTACTTTCCTACAATTCATCTATTTGTTATACCATTTTAGCTTATATGTTCTTTACTTTCCAGCAAACTAATTTACTGTTATTCATGTTCAAACTGGTGTTTAAATGCTTTTCTTTTGATTCATATTCTTTAAAAGCTTTCTTTAAATTTTAGTCATTTAAATGCTTTTTTCCTTCAATTTCTGCATTTATTTCATGATATATGTTCATATTCACAAGTGCATGATCATAACATTGCATTTTGCATTTACTGTTTAATCTTCTGTTTTTGATTACTTGTTAGTCAAGTCATTGGCTATCGACAGCCAATCTTGCTACATTAAAGTCAGAACCATTTCAACAACAATTTACTTGTTAGTTGGAGAGTCGTTTCAAATGCACTGGCAAATCTAATATAACAATTAATGGCTTAGAAGCCTAGAATGTTAAAAAATTGATAACATGTCAAACATCTGACCGTTACTTGTTTAAAACCGTTGTTTTCAAACGAGATTACCACATAACTTGTCGATCACATAATCGTTTAAAATCTAATTATTTGTTTCTTTGACGAATTTGATAGAAACACACTATAAAACAAATTTTCCAGTAAACAAGGAGGAACGTAGGAGGGTCCAAAAGGTCAGAAGGATCATTCAAGTAAGGTATCATTACCTTGGATTTTTGCCATGGAATGGACGCGTCGACGGCAGGGTAACACCATGTTTTCCTTAGAGGCGCTGGTACTCGAGTCGGATTCGGCGAAGACGCCTATCAAGACTTGGCAAGTTTTTTCCGTAAGTTCGTAAAGAGCAAAAGTATTTCAAGTTAGGTCTCGAGGGTTATTTATAACGGTTGGGAAGCAAACGCGCTGAATCCGGATGTAACCGCTACTACCAAAGTAATGATGACCCTATTTTTTAGGAAGTGGAAATGCGCACTTGTGATGGGACAATGTGAAAAGTAACCGTCACAGTGAATAGCTCAAAAATTCTAGTTCTCTTCACACGTGGTGTCTAAAACTCACTGAGGCATCCGTTGCGCCAAATTTCAGATTTTCGCCGACTGAGCTTCAAGAATTCGACAAGTGAAGGTGCAAGGAGCCAGAATAAATGGTCAAAAATAAATTAAGTTTGAAAGGCCGAGTGACTTGGCGGTTGTTCGGCGAAGTCAATGAAGCGTCGAAGATATCAGCATGGACGAAGTCTAGTTAGACTTAGGCTTTAGGCATTACATGTACAACTCGACAGGAAGTGTTACTGTCGAGATTGAGTAGTTTTAGTAAAATCAACTATCGATCTTGTATCCGTACACGTGTCTGGTCGGATGATAGGTAGTTTTTTACAATTTTTGTCTATAAATACTAGTTCTGACGATGTAAAAAGGGTTGGATACATGGTCTAACGCGCGACAGTTACTTTTCACATTGTCCCATCACAGGTCTGCGTTTCCCACTTCCCTAAAAAATAGGGCCATCATTAATTTGGTAGTAGGCGGTTACATCCCGTTCGCACGTTTGCTTCCCAAGCTTGGTTATAAATAACCCTCAAGACCTAACTTGAAACACTTTTGCTCTTTTTGAACTTCTGGAAAAAACTTTGCAAGTCTTCAATGGCGTCTTCATCGACTCCAGCTCAAGGTACCAAAGCGCCTCTAAGGAAAACATGGTGTAATTCTGACGTCGACACGTCCATTAATTGTAGGAAAGTAAAACAAAGAGTAAGACAATAATTTGGAATGAAAATGAATTGTATGGCAAATTGCTAAAAAGAAAGGGGTGGAAGGCATACAATGATCGTTTTCCTTTAATCTGCTTCGACGGATGAGATGTTAGGAATTTAGACCATGTATCCAACATTATTTGAATAACCTATAGATCCGTAAAATCCGCACAAGAAGTTACCCGTATGATCTCTCATCAAGCCCCCGAAGCCTACCATGCCCGGATTCGTGATAGCACTCCCATCCATATTAAGAGAAATACAACCCACAGGCGGCTTAACCCAAGAAACCAACCTGGGTAAGGCACGATTGTGTGTTACATTGTTCCCATAAGCTTTCATGATATCCCTACATAAGGAATGAGCTTGCATGGCAACCTGAAACCCCTGTAAAAGAGTACCCTTGAAAATGAGCTTGTTTCTGCTGCACCAAATTCTTCACATAACACAAAGGACAATCACCCCATGAGCCATCACCATGTCACGAAGCCGACCCAAGACCTCCTGCTGATTAACCGGCAAAACTAACTGAGAAGAAAGACAAAAACTCCAAATTTCTATGGCTCTGTTATAAGAAAACATGCAGTGAATAATAGATTCATCAGGGTCACCACAGAATGGGCAACTAGGATTAATAGGGATGCTTCTCGACGCCAAAATCCCTCTGGTTGGAAGCGCAGCATGACAGAACTGTCAGGCGAAGAATTGCACGTTGGCTGGGATTTGAAGCTTCCACAACCAACCCACCCTGAATCTGATGGCACGACCTGCTGATCTTCCCGCAGCCAATGGTAAGCACTCCTAGTTGAGTAGGTACCAGAATAACACTGCTGCCACGTCCATCTATCATTTAAGCCCTCCACTAATCTCGGCCTTAAGTTCAGGATAAGCTGCTTAACATCCTCTGGTAAATTGGTGTACAAAGAGCTCAGATGCCACTCTCCATCTTGGAACACATCCTTTATCTTGAGATTAACATCATGTATGTCCACCGCCCAGACTGAATCACAAAGCCACCCCTTGGTCAACCAAGGCTCGTACCAGAAGCTAGTATCACCATTCCCAAGCTTAAGTTTAAAACAATTCTCTAGCAAACCCATCGCTTAGACAATGGAGTTCCAAGTTTGGATCCTTTCACCTTAACTGACCCAAACAAATTATGATTCTTGACATATTTGGATTGAAGCATAGAGACCTATAATTTATTGGGTGAGTAGATGATGTCCCAGATTAATTTACCAAGTAGAGCCACATTCTGAAGCCGAGCAATCCGCACTCCCAGCCCTCCATTCTTCTTAGGCTGCGTAAGGGTAGACCAATTGACCATGTTCATACCTCTTTCACTATTCCCTCTCCAAATGAAGTCCCTAGCAAGCCGATCTAGATGATCACAAACACATTGGGGGTACCACTGAATCTGCATGCCGTAGGAGGGAATCGAAGAAAGAACGGCATTGGTAAGAGTTAGCCTCCCCGGTTTATTAAGTAACCTACCTTTCCAAGAAGCCAGCTTAGACGTGACCCTATCTATGACATCAGTAAAGTCGGCCTTCTTAATACGACCATGGAAAATTTTGAACCCCAGATACTTATCAATGCTACTTGTGAAGTGCATGTGAGTTACCTGGGTTAACCTCAACCTTCTCACTCTCTGAACACCAGCAGATGCAAACATCTTTGATTTCTCCACACTTATCTTAAGACCAAACATTGCACAAAAATCATCCAGCACCTTCTTAACCACCCGAGTTTGAGTCACGGTAGCCTTAGTGAACAATAACACATCATCTGCGAAGAAAAGGTGAGAAACCATAGGGCCATCCCTAGAGATTTGGATAGGCACCCAATCACCCTCTCGAATGGCCTTATAGTTCATTTCCCCCAATCTCTCCATACAAAGCACAAATAAATATGGAGATAATGGATCACCTTGACGCAAGCCTCGCCGCAGAGTAAACCCCTCGGTCTTGCTACCATTCCACAACAATGAGACTGAAGAGGAGGATATACCATGCATAATAAGATATATAATAACCTGAGGGAACCCAAACATCTCCAAAGTCTCCCTCAAGAAATCCCAATTCACCCTGTCATAAGCTTTCTCTAAATCTAGCTTAAACACAAGGTCTCCCTTTTTACTCTTCTTTTTATATATGATGAATTATCTCTTGCAAGACAACTGCATTATCTTTCGTACTGCGACTCGGGATGAAACTACTTTGCAACGGGCTAACAATATTATCAAGATAGGGTCTCAACCTGCTCACCAAAACCTTCGAAATCAGCTTATAAAGCACATTGCATAACGTAATTGGTCTAAATTCCTTAAAGGACGTACGGTGGTCCCCTTTTGGAATTAAGACTACCAAGGTATCCATAGCCCGAGTATCAAACCTACCTATGGCAAAGGCATTTTTCACAAAATTCCAAATGTCATCACCCACCTCATTCCAGAACATCTTGAAAAAGATAGGCTGGAATCCGTCCGGACCCGGGGCTTTATAAGATTTCATACTCATAAAAGCTCTATAAACTTCCTCTTTCATTACCGGCTTTACCAGATCCACACTATCCTCCGTTCCCAAGGGATTTTGAATTATACCATGGGCCTCTATGCTACGCACTTCTGTGGTGCAAAATAAATCTTTAAAGAACTTCACAGCCTCTGATTTGAGCACCTCAGGGTCGGTGCACCAAACCCCAGACGGTAAGTTAAGCCCATGAATCTTATTACGCTTCCGCCTAATCACAGTTTGGGCATGAAAGAACGAAGTGTTACGACTCCCCAACTTAATCCACTTCTCGTAGGACTTCTAGTACCACATGGTCTCCTCCTGAAAAAGAATATCCTCATACTCACTTAACAACTGTTTTTGCAATAAAATAAAACTAGTAGAGTCTATTCTTTCCAAAGAACGTTGAATCCCCCGAATACGCGCTTCCAACTGACGCTCTTTAGCAAAGATATTACCAAAAACATCCTTATTAAAAGCAAGAGAGTCAGTAGAAACCTGATGCAGAGCACTAATCACATCACTAGACTTATGCCAAGCCTCCATAACCACTCCCGGATAATCATTATGAGTGCACCATGCGGCCTGAAACCTGAAAGGGCGCTCCTGATGAGTGGAATCCGCGTGACTACATCTCAACAACAAGGGGTTATGATCTGAATGTCTCTTAACCAAATGTTCCACTGTAGCTTCAGGAAATTTCAACCCCCACCTGTAATCACACACTCCCCTATCCAACCGTTTAGAGACCAACCGGTTACGCCTCTTCCCCTGCCAGGTGAACTGCAAACCGAAGAAGTCCAAATCAATCATATTACAAACATCCAACATTTGAGCAAACTTCTCTGCCCTAGCACAGAGAAAGTCGCCCCCACGTTGCTCTGAAGGGAGTAATATCTCATTGAAATCTCCAGTCATCGCCCAAGGCATTAAAATATTCCTCCGAACATTCTTTAAATGGTCCCAAAGCTGGCATCGAGGAGAGTACATAGGGCTCCTTAAACCCCAGAACAGGCCCAAGAAACTGCTCCACGAGACACAAAAAGAGTGATACATTGTGGCATAGAATCCACCACCGTGTACACTAACAGGCTGCCCTTACTAGCCAGAGCTCAAATGCCACCAGCAAAGCCTCGACACTCCTCCACCGCTACACAAGCATAACCCATCCTATCCCAAAAACGAGCAGAGCTGTTGAAAGGAATGTGGGTTTCAAACAAAAACACTAAATCTGGATTAAACCTTCAAATGAGCTCTTTCATATGCTGGTTGCTCTTTTTACTCGCAAACCCACACAAATTCCAGGCAAGAATTGACATATCTTTGAAACTATACATTAAAAACAGATTTATTAAAGAGAAGTAACCTGAGCAACTATCTCAACGTTGAAGCATTTCCGGTGTTTCATCCACCATGATATCTTCATCAACTTCATCCCCACTCACCTCCTGCATATCAGAGTTCAACATTTTGCCATTCACTGTGCCTACACCCTTCTCTGGATCTGGTGGTTTCGGGTCATCAAGCTTGCCTACATGCATGTTGATGTCAACGCCATATTTACGTAGCGTTTCATGTATTTCTTCCATGCCACTAGATTTAGTCAACCAAGGAGCATTCTATTTTGACTTTTCCACCTCAGTAAGGCCATCTAATAACTTAGAATTCTCCTCACATAGTCACGTTGTACACTACTGCTTCCCCCAACTGTATCTCGTGTTTTAAGTGTAACCGTGGGCCCCTTTCTAGCCTCCAACGCCAATTGTTTTTCTGTTTCCTTCCTCGGGCATTTTTTTCCTCTCCCAAACCTTCTCTCTCCAAGTGTCATTAATACCCGGGTGAAACTGCACCCCCATATCATTCACTGGGCTCGAGTATTACACTACACCTTTACCTTTATCCTGCAAGATATCAAATTGATTTGGCCGAGAATTTTGTTGAGATCCATAACGATTTCCACCTGACTTAAGCGCATTATCAGCAACAAGTTTATTCCTCCCCTTACCTTGCCTATTTCCTTTTTTAACTGCTATCCAATCCCCATGCAATTCGCCTCATCCATTATCTTCGGGATTCAGTTTGCTAGGGTTAGGGTTTGCGTTCGAAGGCTCAGCCTCTTGGCACGCCGCCACTGTTTCATTGGTTCATTGGATCGCCGCCACTTCACCCTGCTCTCCCCTTGCTGCCTCCACAGATTGCACCGTAGCTAGCTTCACTTTCATGCAATTTCTTCCAAGGTGGTCAAATAAACCACACTTATTGCACAACAAGTGAAGGCCCTCATATTCCACGTGTATCCATCTATCACGGAACCAGACTTTGCCCACCACTGGTTGCTCAAGATCGATTTCAACGCACACCCTTGTAAATTTTCCACGGAAAGCATCGATAGTCCAAATATCAACTCTAATAGGCTTACCAGTTGCCGTTGCCAAAGCTATCAAGACATTCTCATCATAATACTCCATGCCTAAACATGGAAAACGTATCCAAACCATCGTCTTATTGATTGTAACCTCAGATGCCACAAAATCTGCCTCCCTTGGCCGAACAACCAATAATGATCAAAGATCATCCATGGCCCACCCCCTATAACCTTTTCCCAATCAACTTCCATATCAAACTTGATCATGAAGAAACCATGGCCTATATCGACCATCTCCATCCCCCCCGCAAGTCTCCACGCAGCCTTCAACTTCAACCTCATTGTAAAACAACCAATTTGCTTCCCTAGTAACGTGACAATCACTGCATCTTTCCATGGCTTTCGCAACTCCTCTAGTAGCCCTTTATCAATGTAGCAACGTGGCTTCAATCTATCACCATTATCCCATTCAATCGTGAACAGCTTCTCTACCCATAGGTCCATCTTTTCTCTTCTGATTGTAGGCACCTGCTCCCCCAAAAGTTTATCCCTAAACGAAACCTTGCTATTCACAGCCCCACCGCCTCCGTCAGGTGGTTTAGGGGGTGAAACTTCCTCACACAATCGCTCTCCACTCCTTCCATATCTCCCATGTTTTAGAAAATACCTAATTGCCATACTATTCTTATATAATACTAATAACAATATAAAAAAAATTATTATTCATATTTACTTAAATAGGTTAGGCTTAAAAAGCTTTTGAACGGCCCAAAACCTGACTTTTTTAGTTAAATAGGCTTCTCAAAAAACTTAGCCTTGTCTATTTAAAAAAATTGTTGCCTAGTCTGCCCTGGGCCGGCTATAGGCTAAACCACATGCCCTCTATTCTCACCCTTACTCTCAACCAAACAATATTTCACTGAATGATTTCCCTCCTCTCCATTAAAATCTCTCTCAACCAAATGTTCTTTTTCGTGAAATTAAAAGAACATCATTTGAACAGACAAGCTTTTACGGCCACTGAAAAAATATTTATGAACATTTGAGAAACTATTTTGACCATGAACATGAAAATTTTCAAACATTCCCTTGATGATATCCTTTTGAAAACCATTTCCATCCAATAATACATTCAAAAGCAACAAAACTTCAAGTTGAATAAAGTTGGCAAAAGTGATATTTTCACCCACTCACTAACAAAAATGTTTGTGTTTCCTCTTCTATATGTGGATGTGTACCTGATACTGTCCTTACAAAAGCAGACTCAGAATCTAATATAGTAATTTTACAGCAGCTCTCAATTTAGGCAGAATGATTCAATATATTGCTGGATAAATATGATGCAATAAAATACAAGACCCGCAGCAGAAGCACTCACAATACACAGGGGATGCAATGTTGATGAATTTACAGGTGAGGGGTATGTCCAAATAAAGACAGACACATTCCCCCAACTAGCTGATTCATGTTACAAACAGAAGCACAGGTTGGTATTCATCAACTTATGCATTCTGCATGAATGAGTCAATCTGAGCACATGAATGAGGAGAAGGCTGCTGCATTAACTCAGTTTCATCCAAATCCTGAGATTGGATGTTCACACTCTGTCAAAGAAACTGACCGTCACTGACAACACTTATGCAGTAAAAAAAAAAAATCAAAAAAAAAGACAAAAATTGCCAACACTACTCTTGTTTTCAGCAATAGATTATTATAAATTCAATACCTGTGTTTGTAAAAGCGGTTGATTTTGTTGATCTTGGGTTAATGGATAAGCTTGTGGTTGAGACATTCTATAATATGGTTCTTTCAGATCAAGTTTACAGGATGATGTTTGAAGAATCCCTCCTTGCTCAGCGCCAGGCCCCCACATTTTAGCTAAATGCAAATTGATATTTATTCGTCCACTACATGGCGTAAAATGTTTTGAAATATAAGAAAGAAAATAAAAAAGACCAACCTGACAATGTTAAATAGATTGTGTAGCTCTGTGAACTGTGGGCAATCAAGTGCAGCCTTCCAGTAATTTCTTGTCCTGCCATGACATAAATGGGCTGGGAGAGAACACAACGTAACTGATACCAATGAGTTGTCGGCGAACCAGGGGCAGTGGTAAGCCACCTTTGCACAGTACTGTGGATTTGGAATAATTTCATCATAAATTAATTAACTGATGGGAACAATGACAAAACCTTGATGAATAGAAAAGTAGACGAAACCGGACTAATAGAAAAATGGTTACCTTCCATTGAACAGTACATCAAACCAACATGCCAACCCATGTACCCTGGCACCCACAGTGGCTATGAATCTGAGAGGAATGTCAATTTCATACAGCTCTTCTTCCTATAGAATAAATAATTATTTGATTACACATTCCAAGGTAGTTTTAATTCAAGTATTAAAAGAATATAACACCAAAATGAATACAACCAAACTCCTAACCAGCAGTAAACCAGTTGCAAAACACAATAATAATAACCCAAAAATACATGGCATAACAAATAAAGGTCTCGGAGAATTTTTATTCCAGTGGACAACTCAAGATATGCAGACTACCAGATAATGGCCTTCTATTAAAAAGGTTTCAAAATGGAAACTTGGTGTTATACAAAATGCATTAGATAGAATACTTGCATGAAAATGACACCAAAACAGATCAGCTTGTTTCATGGAAAAGTGGAAATTCGTCAAAGACAGTGAGATCTCGAAAAAAAGTCTCAGGCCCAGCAAATAAAATCAACATCTCGAACAAAATAGTTAATGCCTACCTTTATTTTGGTGAAGTCTATCACATGGAACATAGGAGGAGCTATCAACAACCTTGGATCAAAAGCATCGACTACAGGCTGCATGGAGAAGAGAGAAAAAAAGAAGCAGAATAAATATATCATAAATTTATCCACAACATCCACAACAGTTCAAGATTACTCCAGCAACAAACGACAGTATCAAGATGACACACTAAGGAGAAATCCCAGAAGTAGAAAGCAAATAATGTACAAGAAACATTTTCATTTTTCTCCTAATTTCTGATTTGTCCATAGGATTATTTGAAAGGATTCAAAAAACTAAATAGATCATATAAAAGAAGTCTAAGACTAAACTCAGGAAGAAAGATACCAAATCATGGTGATAAGGTACCGTCAATTTTCATAAATTAATTTCTACCATTCTTTCATAAGCTAGCACTCCTATCACCTTCACGAGACCAATACAGCACTTATGGTATAGGATTCAAGAGGAATGTGGCAATGAAAAAAATGAAGCATATCCATGTGCTTATATATCTTCCTTAAAACTACACTATAATGGTCTATTTAAAACAATGGTCTATTTAAAACAAGTAATAAAAAGCATTTTCTACTATTTAAAGTAACAAATTTACAAATCTATAGGGAACTAGGGGTGTTCATAGAAGTTGTACAACGGGACACAATTGAGTGGTACTTTTCTATCACAAACCACACCCAAAGAATTCCCCACATCATCCACTCTATGTTAGGAACCAAATTCACAGAATAGCAAACATAGAAAAAGAATGGAGCAATGAAGATAAAAGACTCTTTTATTGATGAAATTGAAAGTAAATGCAGAAGGGAGAATATCCCTAATGCCCACAGAGCCAAGCTCCTACAGAGGCATGATGCCTACTGTCCATACAAAACTCAGAATTCCAAAAGATACCCCAATTGTTCTCTTCTCTCCCCTATATAAGAGATTCAATCCTCTTTTCTCTCTCCCGTAACTAACTTCCCTCGTTCCCTATTTCCCATCTAAGGTGCTTCTAAGTGGGCCCTTTGTACATTTGGGCCTGATACCTATCACTCTACTTGGATCCTATGGTGGACATCTACCTTTAATCTTCTCGTAATTTCGTATTGAAGATGTAAGAAGCATTAATAACATAAAAACAGGTGCCAATTTTATTAATAACATAAAAACAGGTGCCAATTTTAGTTCGATACTCTTAATGGTGTGAACAAACATAAATCAAATATAACCTTTTCCCTGAAGAAGGGGCTCCCAAACAGACATTTTTTACAGATAGTTCAAAATATATCTACCCTTATAGGATAAATAAGAATTTAGAAAACTTCACTTAATTTTCTGAAACCAAGCTGGTATGATACCTGAGAAAAGTATCCTTGAAAGGCAGTCCTGTGTAAGGGCGTCAAATCAACCCCAAAATAGTTTTGTTGCTGCCAGAACAGGCCCTGAACAGATAGAACAATATTGATAATAATGAATCTTACTAGCAACTTAAACAAACACATATTTATCACATGTACACACACATTCTTTCAATATCTCATTCTTCTTACAAGTATACATGTGTGTAAGGTGTATTGAAATATCTCAAAGTACAAGATGTAGAAACAGATATGTTTTTAGGATGTATATCCACACATGATTGCGTACCTTATTAGCAATTTCAATAAACAAATATTCATCACTGAAAGGTGCCATGTGAATCCTACAGCAGTAATAAGTCCGAGGTTAATAGTAGACAAATAATTCTTAGATAATTGTAAACAGTTGGGAGGAAAATGCAAACTTCAAAATCTTAACCATTTGGAGCTAAAAATGTAGCATTTTCAACACAAAAAACTCAGCATTTAGAACAAGCATCTAAATATGAAAAAATCATATTGGGACAAGAAATTAAAAACAAAATGTAGGTATACATAACTTTTAAAGGGAAGATAATTATCTCAATAACTTGCCTCTGTAATATCATATCAATTCACAATCACACTTTGAAGTATGACGCAAACACACAAAAATAAAAAAATAAAAAAACAAAATAAAGGATGCTTCAAAGTTCGAACATACCTTCCCGATGTAGGAAACATTTTGCCATTAGGGGTAAGAAACCTATCTCTGGCAATAACATAAGACTCCAGCATTCTTTCATTAACTAACAAGGTTCCTGCACAACAACAAAGTACCAACAAAATGGTTAAAAAAATTTATGCTAATACCCAAAAAATACTTGCATTTCCAAATTATGACTCAACTTATCTCAACACCACAGGGAAGCAATAGAAAAATCTATCGACAAAACGGTAACATAACCAATGCATGGAATATCATCATTCATTTATTGGTTGACTGCAAATAGAAATGAACTTACCCATGGGCTCAGAGATCAGTATATCTGCTTTCTCTGGCAATTCAACATCCTCAACTCTGCCTTTAATAACCTGTATATAAAAATATTAGTATATTAGATGACATAGTGACCTGACTTATGTACAATGATTAATGTACAATGATTACAGCAGAAAATTGAAAAACAAAATCTCACTGTAATTCGTTGACCCAGTAGTGGGTTCCCGGCTATAAGCTTCCGTGCATATTCTGCCATTTCAGATGCTTCTACAGCATAAACATGTTTTGCACCTGCCTGCAAATGAATGACAGGATGCCAAAAAATTATAACAAAGTTTTGGAGGGGAAACACCCAGAATTTTCATAATGAGAACCAACTTTGCATATGCCACACAGAGACTTGGCCAACTAAGGTGAAAAGTTACCTGGGCAGCAAATAATGACAAAATACCACTACCAGCACCAACATCAACTACTACACGACCGAAGAAATCACTGCGATTCTCCATAACAGCGGCATAATATGTTCCTAAAAAAAGATTATCAAGAATTTGTCAAATAAATATATAGATAAATTAAATGAATAAATGAAAGACCGCTAGCATACAGTTGGGTATAACCTGTCCTCACATAGTCCTGCAACATATTTTGCTGATGCAGAAGTTGTCCATAATAATGAAAATACATTTTTGCAGAGGATGACTCTATCTTTTCATCAAATTTGCTTTTAAAAGTCATTACACTAGTTCCATTTGGTATGTTTCCTCCTGAATTAAAACAATCAAATATGTAAGTAAATAAATATCCTATCTTACCGACAAATAATGAAGTGTAATAATGCATGCAGTGAAAAGAAGCTTGTCGAAGCAAGCAAGGTACACACTGAAAAGTATAATTAGTACAGAAATGTAGACATGAATCACATGATCAAGAACCATGTTGGAATTGAAAACTTTTAACCATTAAAAATTATTTAATGGGAGCAGAGCATCTGGCTCCAAACACTAATTCAGCTGCTTGCTGCCTAAAGAAACACAAAAGCGGGTTATAAGGCACAACCAATTCTTCCTAGAAAATAATAATTACAATGAGATCCAATACAACATCGGAGGTATTATGATAAAAAAGCTGTTTTTTCAAAAATCATAAAATGTCTTAAATTCCTCAATTACACATTGATACCTGTCAAGCAACATTTTGCCACTATCATCTAGCATACAAATCTTTTAAACACCAATTAACCATACGAATAATCTATAAATACGTTGAATAAAAAAAATTAAATAATAATGACATGTTGATGAACAACCATTGTACTCCTACATCCTATGATTTTTATGTATCAAACAATTAACATCAACTTGGTTCATAAATGTCACTTTGCGAACCAAAGATGACCTGAAGTTATCAAAATCGACAGAGTCTGCCAAAAGCCATTCTAAAACAAGGTTTAACAAACTTTCCAAGCAGTAGCACCTTGAACATTGAATTCCTTCTTCCATTGTTGGAATACACAATGGAAGGCCTCACTCTCTTCCTCATTTCTAAACTGTATAGCGACTCCCTTGGAATACGATGTCTGGTTCAAAAATAGCACAGTTAAAAAAACATAACTATTTGGCAGTGCATCAACGAATTAAGCAAGAAAACAAACAACGTGCCACCCACACCTCACAAGAGCATCAAGATAAGTACTACACAAAGCAGAGAAATAAACAAAAGACAGAAACAACATAAAAATCAGTAAGACGCCCAAAAATTAAAATAAAATTAAAAATAGAGGATTTGTATTGTAATGTGCCAAGTGAATAAAACAATACTAATTTAGGTAGTAATTGTGATGAATATGCATTTGTACCTGTTTGCCAGCATCAGAGCCTTCTACCATGCAAACCGATTGAACAGGACCTAACCTAAATACCTGTAAAACATAAATACACAACAATCAATCTCTTAAGATATCGCAATCAATCAAAACTCGATCATTTAATTACTGCACACTTCATAATTAAGTAAACCGAATTTTTCAAAAAAAAAAAAAAAACTCCAAATGGACTACTTGGCAAACGTTACGTTACAGAAGCGAACCTGAACATCTGAAAGATTAACACTGAGAGCAATCTGGTGAGAAGAATCATGCTGAATTTGCAGAGCGTCGCCGATGAGGCGAGCAACGCCCGGCGAAGCAGAAGAAGGAGTCGAAGACAACTCACCCACCCATGCCAAAGAATACTCTCTCTGCTTCCGCTTTTCCGCCACCGAATCCTCCATTCTCTCCCCGCTCAATCACAACAACGTTTTTCTTGCTCTTATATTTTCTCGAGATAATAAAATATTTTAAATACGTGTCAGGTAAATAAGTAATTTGAGAGAATAATTATTATGAGAAGGAAAAATTTTAAAAAAAAAAAAAGAAGAAGAAGTTGGAACTAGGGTTTTGGTTTGTTAAGAATTGAGAGCCGCCACAGAGAGAGAGAGAGAGAGAGTGAGAGTGAGAGGGTTGCGGAAACTAGGAGGAGTTTCGCTTTCTTTCAGGCTTTATAGTGTGCGCGCGCGGTGCTTTCATGGTTTGTTTTTGTTGGAGGGGGTGAGGGACAGACTAGTAATCAATCACTAGTGACTAGTACAGTGTAGTGTGTATGTGTTGCGTCTGTGGTACTCAAAATAAATGAGTGGTGGTAATAGTTTCTGGTGTTTCACAAAGCAATCTAATTTTTGGTCAGATATGTGCTCCTTTTGGATTCTTGTGGGGCCATCGAGAATTGAATGGAGATTGGACTGCTCATCCCCGAATCTTTACTCAAACAAGATAAATTCTTGTAGTAATTTTTCACGTTTTGTTAACTTGAGTTTCTCTTTCCAGTTACTTTTAACTTTTTCTTGTTGCCGTGACGTTATTCTTTTTAAGATATTGCATTACTGGGGAGTATCTAACATCTTTTGTTCGCAGTTAATCCATCCGGTAAATCTATCTAATCTGTCCGTTATTAAAAAAAATAATGAATTTAATTCAATTCATCCATTTATTTTATAGATAATTAATGATTTATCCATTATTCTTCTAAGTTTATTGGATTATAATAAATAAAAAAATAAAACCCATTGTGTAAGATCACACATTTGCATATAAAATGAAATGAGAAAAATCCATACAAACGTCATAATAAGTTAACTAAGAGCAACTTTAGCGAGGTGTCTTACTGGCGTGATTTATTTTAGTTGACGACAACTACAAGAAGCCTTCGTTGGAGGAGTCCTACGTGGCGAAGTCAATCCCCTAAATTTAGTTGTCGTTCCTTTGTTTGTTGCCGTAAACTAAACATTATTTAATCATTTTTTCTCTTTTATTCCCATCAAAAGAGTCGTTAAAAATTAAGGGAAAAAAACTGAAACTTGCTGAAACAGATCTAGAACATGAAGAAGAAGGAGAAGGAGAAACACAAGATGAAGAGAAGAAGCACCACAATAGAAACTGAAAACAAAAAACAAAAAATTACAAACTCAAACCCTACCCAGAAATCAAAGCCAGAAAAAAAATTAGGAACTAAAAACAAAAAACAAAAAATTACAAAATCAGAAGCAAACAGCAAAGAACTGAGGCAAAAAAATATGAAGGAAACGGAACAATATGAACAATCACTAGCATCTCCCAAACGCGATCTGGTCAGATCCGGTAGAGATGACGTTCGGTGATGACAGATCTGGTGAGAGGTAACCGTGATCTTCCGGTGAAAGGTTAAAGATGAGGGGTTGGGGATTTTCATGAGAGAGGTGGGGCAAAACGGAGGGAGATGAGCCGAGGGAGATGGGGCGGATAGATGAGGCAGGGAGACGAAGCCACCGGAGATGAGGCAGAGAGATGGGGAGATGAGAGGGAGATGAAGCAGAAACGCGAGAAGGTTGAGAGCAAGGGGATGGTGGAGGATGAGGGAGAGTGAGGGGTTCTGAACGTTGAGTGAATTGACTGTGTCAGGTTTCTTAAAAATGATAAGTGTTGGAGACAAAACTTATTTGGGTCTCTTAAAATGACTTGGCAATCACGGGCCCACCTAAAAATGGGTTAAGAAACCCAACTTGAGAAATAAGTGACCCAACATTAAAGATGCTCTAAAGGTTTTAGTTAAAGCGCTTAAAGTACTATTAGTGCATTTGTTAGAACTTAATAAGCAAAATACGAGTATTTTGATCTTTTTAAAAGTAACAACAACACATGTTTTCTAAAAACATACAAAACAACATCCTAACTAAGTGCATCACAACAAAGGGAGTGAATAGACAAGTCTCTCAGTCTCCTCTAAGCGTCCTTCGAAACCTATTTATCTGAAAACAAAACACATGTAAAGGAATGAGATAATAATCTCAGTGAGTCTTCTGTGGACCCCTTAACAAAAGTCCATTCATTTTTATTCTTAAAACTACACAATTATATTATAATGTAAGTACAAGTGCTTGTTATACGTTTGGCATACAGTTTAATCATAGAGATTTCATCACTCATATTATACATAAAGCATAAGCATACGTCGTCGGGCTTATCGGATGAGACTTTGGATCGATGCTTCGTATCGCCAAACCTGTCAACTTGAGATCCCAGACAACGTATGTATGTGGTATGGATGATTAGACTGTCTACAACCGCAAGTGGCATTCGAACTTGCCTAACCATATTGTATCTTCCCTTACGAGAGATTACAAAATATCATTCATAGCTATCCTAATATATTCATGATAGTATGACAAGCATATGATACATACATAATTCAAAAGTAATCTTAACAATCATGTAGAAAGAAAATTGGAAGTACATAAGACATAGGTGCAAGAAGTCGAGAACGAACAAAAACAAAAATAAATAATGCATCAGAGTGCTTCCAGTGCAAGCTTGCGCGCTTCCAATGCTTACCATAGCCCAAAGCGCTTCCAGCGCAAGCTGGATTGCTTCAACCATATTTCGAAATTATTTTTTGGCCTAAGTTGCGCTTCCCACGCAAAGCTAAGCGCCCCAAGCACTCCTTCTGCAACAACAAAAATGTAAATTTTTGCCATTTGTGCTACAATTCATGCCAAGTTCCCAATATGATCATTCCAATACAAAATCATGGTTTTACACCCAATTGCACAATCAATATCTCAACTATATGAACGAGTGTATAATTATGGCTAAAATTATGATTCAAAGATAATTTTTCATGAGAATTCTTTCCCTAAACATGCAATTACTCAAATACAAACCCTTCCTTTAACTCTTTTCCTCAAAACTAACTTTGATATCAGCTTCCTCAACCTAAACTCACTCAAAACCAGAATAATACTCAATCTTTGAGAATCACCCCAAATCAATACAATGGACCTACATGCAAACACATCACACTTTCTAAAAATCACCATAACATCTATTAGGGAAGGAATCATCCCCAACCTCCTTTATTAACTCTCATTGCACCTATATCACCTTCAAGAGGAGCACAAGTATGAATAGAAATTACACCTATCATGGGATTTATGGAAAGCTCTCAATTCTATCTAGTCTCAGTATAAGGAGAAAATCACGTCGTAGGTTGGGAATGGAAGGCTCGTTCGTTTTTAGATGGATAAATGGATCCACGATGAGCCTCTTATGATTGTCAATCACCACCAACTAGACATTGGCAGTGCTTTGTACCTAACTGTCAGGGAGGTAGTACGTGCCACAGGTGATTGGGATATTTTATTTCTTACAGAGAAGGTGCATCCTTATTTTCATGGAAAGATTTTGGCTCTCCATACCCTTTAGACGATGACGATTATGATTCATTAGGCTGGATGGGAACTAGACATAATGAGTTCATAGTCTGTAGTGCCTATTTAAGCTTAAAAACATATCAGCAAAGTGTGTTAGGGGATTGGGCTTGGTTATGGGAGTGGAAGAGTCCTCATCGGATTCAAACTTTCATGTGGCTTTTTTCTTATGGAAGAATTCTCACTAATCAAAGAAGAAACAAATGGAACAATATGGTGTCTTATATGTGTCCCTGTTGTAATGAAGAGGTGGAGTCTGTCCTTCATGTATTAAGGGATTGTAAATATTCCACTCGTGTTTGGGTGAGACTTGTTGCATCTAAGCATGTCGAACAATTCTTTTCTCATAATGCTACTGATTGGGTGTTTGCTAATTTTGCCAACCAATTGGAAGAGATCCATAGTATTGATTGGAAGACTATTTTTATGGTAGGATGCTGGTATCTATGGCAGTGGCGAAACAAGTGTATTTTTTATAGGGTTTTCAGAGGCCAAATAATTATACTGAGATCATTCTTCATTATGTCTGTAACATTCAACATTGTAAGATCAGATGAGCATAGAGGATGTGACTAGGACCAAAGATGCAATCTATGTCCATTAGTAGCCTCCCCTGTTGGATGGAAAAAGCTAATCTGTGATGGAAAATCAAAGGGTGATGTAACAATTATTGGATGTGGGGGGGCTTATTGAGAGATGACATGTGTAAATGGATTAAAGGATTTGTTTGCAAGCTGGGAAACTATGAGTCGTTGCAAGCTAAAATATGGAGGGTGATGCTAGGCTTAGAACTATATTGACATGAGGGCATTACTCATCTGATTGTAGAAAGTGATTCACAAGTTTTGGGGAATATGGTTAGATCGAGAAACATAATGGTAATAATGTTCCAAGGCTGGTGCGCAGGATCTTCAAGCTAACCCAGTGAAATTGACATGCACGAGTACCAATGAAGTAAAGAATCTATCCTATTAGGCTAACAAGGGTTGTAATTAGAGAATAGCAAAAGTTGTCACGTAAATAAAATAACAATCAAACGAAGTGCAAGAACGGATTAAGAATATTATGGGAGGTCTAGGGGAACCGGGTTCACCAATACTCAACTATTGAATTTACTAATTAATTATTACGAGATCTATTTTCTGATTGAAAGCTAATCACTCACTCTAAATTACTAATAACCACCTAGTTAATAGCATTCTTCCTAAATAATTACTCCGTTTTGGTACAGGAAGGTAATTAAAGGAAAGAGCATTAAGAATATGTGAGTTTGTTAATCTAATAACAGATTAGAAACAAGCAATAACCTTATCCGGACATATAAAGCGAGTTCTTTTATTTCTAGAGATCCGTTAACTAACTGTGGTACTGTTACCGCCAATTGAGTTAACTAATTAAAGGTTGATCATACCTCATAGGATTAAGCATGCTAGGGATAAAACAATTAATCAAATAAATAGAAACTCATAAAACTAATTAGATAAATATCAAAAGCATTGTAAAGGATCCCCTATCACCCCTAGTGATGGGTTTAGCTACTCATATCCAATGATAATAACATAAACACAATCATAAAACCATAGGAATCCATAATAAAGAGAATAAAATCTAAACCAGGACACCCTTTCGGTATGCAGACAGTCCTTAAGTACGTTCTTCACGTCCTCACGAGCTCCGGTAGTGAAACGGGATTGGCACCAAGCTATAAGGAAACAATGATCAACAGAAAGGCAAGGGAATTGATGTAGAACTCTCAAAAAGGGGGTTTAAGACTTGAGAATTCGTCAAAAGGTTGAAAGCTCAGGCTAAGAGGGCCTATTTATATAGGATGAGATGCAGATTAGGTTATCTGGCTTCAAATCTGCATAATCTGGGACAGGGTACGGCCGTACCAAATATATACACGGCCGTACCAAACTTTGTTTGCGACGTTGGCCCGTACTTGTGTGCTCTGCACTCCCTGACATCATCTGTGTACGGCCGTACTGAACTTTTTCATCTGCATCAGGTTGTACTGACCAAATGGGTACGCCTCTACTGATTCTCTGATTTCGGTACGACCGTAACTAGTAGTGCTAAACTCTCCAAAACTTGCCAGTTTTCAGTCCATTCTCACATCTTTTGCTCTGAGTGGTGTCTTTATGATATTTCTGTAAAATAGGACATAAGTGAGTACCTTTATGCTTTAAATAATGCAAAATGATATAATTAAGTACTAGAAATGCCCTATAAAAGTAGACAATTTGGTGTGATAACACATCCCCACACTTGAGCTTTGCTTGCCCTCAAGCAAATCACTTGGGTAATTATAATAATAGAAACTACTTTCATTGAATAGGGGCAAAAACACGAGTATGACAGCAAAGCGATATCATAAAACATGCCAATAAATAGAATGCCCAATTAGATGTGTAAGTTCAAATAAGTCAACAATCTGTGATTTACAAGTCACACTCTCACCAATCTCAAAGTGTTTATGGGTGTAGTCATTAATGCTCAGATTTTTCAAATGAAGTGACATTACCATAGGCTTGCACATCGACCAAAACTCTACTATTAAAGTCTATTTATCAAGCAAAAGAGGAATGAGGGTCTTTTATTGGTTGTAATGGGGCCAAGGCGATAATATTAGGTATGATAAAAGAAAGAAAATGTCATGCAAAGGGTCAGAAACAAATCAACCAAAACAAGCAACATTTTTTCTTTTTCAATTTAAAGAGCAGGCAAGAATCCCCAGATTTTTGATAAATAATTTCTTTGCATTTTCTAAAGGCACAATCATGATAAACAATTATATTTTTTTCAATGCTTTTTCTTTTCTTTTCCTTTCCTCCTTACATGCATTTATGCAGCAAATAAACATTTTTAAGAACTAGGAGGGGAAATAAATACTAAGCCTTTTTTTGTAAACAATTATAAGGGGTTCATAACATTATTCTTTTGATCTTTTACCACTAATTGCTCTTAAATAATACTTACGAAGGTTGCCTTCACAAAGTATAATCAATAGTAACAAGAAGAGGTATCAAAGAAATATAATAAAGTGATTTTAGGCACAAAAGTGAGCAACTAGTGGTAAGATGCATTCAAAATAGAAGTGGTCTGAAAAATGCCTAAAAATTGCACTTTCCAAATTTACATGAAAATAAACTCATATTCGTTTTGTAATGGTCTCAGCACAAGTTTTAGAATGCACATTCATAGAAAAATATCACTCAAACAAAGAAAAAGAGGCAAGAAGTATGATGTGGCCTCTTGTTTCAGGCTCAAATCTCACATTTAGTAGCTTACATAGAAATTTAAAACTCACAGAACTTCAATGCTAATTTTCAGCAAATTCCAATACTAGCAACAGATTTAATTCAATCACAAGTTGTTAGGAAAAAAAAATTATAGCCCCTAAATCAGCAGAAATTTAAAGTTTTCTATAATTATAAACAATTGTAAGCATAGTCAAGTAATAATCACAGTATAAAATCCCTCCCCACACTTATTTCTAGTAGTGTCCTCAATGCAAATAAGATAAAACAAGTACAAAAGAAGATAAAAGAAAATGAAATAATTGTGTTAAAGTAAAAAAAAGGTAGAAAGAGACTCCCCTATAAAAATATCACGAGCAAAATGAATGGAGATATGAGCAAGATATGTTGTTTCCTTTTGCAATACCGATTAAGCTGGTAAGCGGGCGCAAGAACTGTGCATTACAATACTCAAAAATTTAGAAATAAAATAAAAAGAAATAACAGTAAAACAAAATAACAAAATAAATAAAAAGCAATAAAGTGTATCCTGCGAGCATACCAATATATACAAATCTCTTTTTAATACAAAAGCAAGAGCCTAAGTACTAAAAGAGAAAATAAAATGTAGTCCCGCATCACTCGACAAAAGGGTAAGGCTGGAGACGCTGAAGGTGCTCCAAAATAGCTGTCAGTTGCTGGTCCACGTGGGTCATATGCTCCTGAAAGCTAGTTTGCATCTCATCGAGACGCTCCATGACGTCCTGGTAGGAGTGGCCCTGTGGTGCTGGTTGTGGATGTGGTGGTGGTGGATGCTCATCTGCCAAGCGCACAAAATCTGCAGCTTGATCCTATTGTTGTTCCTGCTGCTCCACCGATCTAACGACCTCATACTTGCCATGCTCCAGTCTCTACAGAACACCAATGTTACAGAGAGTCGAAAGTCCAATGGGCTCCATCTCGATGGTTGTGGCCGCCACTCCAATGCGAACTCCAAGGTGGGCTGCCAGTCGAGAAATGAACGAACCCAAAACTATGTGACCGGTGTTCTGGGTTTGCAGATGAACGCCCAGCTGGGTGCAAGTACGCAAGAAAATATCTCCCGGCGTCGCAGCGATGTCCTTGGGTCATGGCCCAAAGAAGAAATAGGTCTGGCCTGGTGACTGTGTCGTCGCTCAAGGCTCTCCCGTTAATAGAACGGGCTATCCATCTATGCACTGCCCGCACATCTGGGTCTCTGATCTTGCTGGCCTTGGTGCGGCTGGGAATGTAGTGGGCATCCCCTGTGAGAGCTCTCCAACTCTCTGAGTCCTGCCACCCCTCTGGGATCTCCAAAAGTGCTCCCAAATACTTCGGCGTCTATACTGTCTCTGCCATCTCGAATCCTAGCCCGATGTTAAACTCGGCCAGAGTCATCGTGTGGTGGGTCCCATGGAGCCAGAATGTAACCACCATATCCTGCTCTGGCTCGTCCTCCATCTCTAGATGTTGGGGCTCCCTGTCCCTCATATGATAGCCACAGGTGGCTAGAAAATCTAAGATAACCTCCACATGAGTAGGCTGTCTGACAGAGGCTGCCTGGAGCCATCCAATCCTCTGCAGCAATGTCTCCTCCCCTCGCAGGGCGACCTGCTCGAGGCATCAAAATCCAAGTATCGTTGGGTGTGAGTGTGGAAATCCCGCAGCTGTTTGTATGGATATAAGATGGCACGACTTTGGAAGCGCGTGCTGCTGCAGATGAGGAACCATTGCCTCTCTGGCCCTTAGACATTTTCCTACAAAATTAAAATAGGAAAAATTACAAATTCATGCAGTATTCTGTGTTAGGTACAGTCGTGCTTCGTGTGGTACGACCGTTGTCGTGTGAAATAACAACACAGTTGTGCAAGTATACACAATCGCAACAAGTAGTAAAGAGTAAATCAAGATCGTTCCCACGAGGATTGATTAATTGATTTCACAAGTTTTTATAATAGTAAGTGAGTTAGTGGGTAAATAATAAAAACAGAAAATAAACATCAAATTTTTGTGGTTTTAATAACTGAACAAAATAGAATTAAGCAATTGATTTGAGGAAAATATGTATAAAGACAGCTAGGAATCAGTTCATTCATATTTCCACCAGGTTAGTTTCAGTGCCATAAGTCAGTGCCATTTGGCACCTGGGCGCAGGGCACTAATGTGTGTACCTTTCAGTACTTTCACCAGGGTTAAGTAAAGGGTACCTTATGTCTAAGCCCCCATTATGTGCCCCCTTGTCTAGTTAATGTGGCCAAGAACACCCTACAAGACAGATTTCCTAAGTCTAGTTTAATCAAAATCAATTAAAGTGTCCTTTAAATTGATACCCCTTATATTGCCTCATGAAATCAGCATGTTACCACCTTTCAGCACCTAACATACATGTACCTAACTAAAGTTGATCAGGCTCAAGTTAAATATGTAAACAATGAAATCGCATGAGACAAAGATACAAAGGCAAAGACAAATAGACATTCACCAACCAGGTTTCAATACAAAATCACTTCATCCTAACTTAAGAAAGTTAGCTCATAATGAGCTTGAAAATAAAACAAGAGAAACTGGTGCCAAAAACAGAATCCATGGCACTAGAGTAAGAGTTTAGAAACTATTACAGCTATGGAATAAAATAGTAAACAGAATTGCTCCCAGCTTTGTGAGCTCGAGAACCACTCCTTAAACAGCAATGTCTTGCTGAATCTGCTTCACTCTGTACTGAACAAGTTCCTTCTCTCCATGGATAAAGCTAAAAGCTTGAATTAATGGTGTTTGAAAGGGAAGAGAAGAGATGCGGCTGCTTCTTTTAGAGGGGACAGATGCTGCCCTAGCAGAGAAAAAATCAAAACCAGCCTCCTCACTTCATTAGGTCATTGTACTTTTATAGTCTCTCCTCAAATGGGCTAACCAATGCTGATCCCCATAAAGATGCTGTCTTTGGGCCAAAAAATGAGAGCTTTTGTCTGTAGTGGTGAGAGAAAATGTAATATGACAGGGGACCACCAAAAGGCATCTTTGAAGAACATATATGAGGACAGAGTCCTTTGTTTAGCTCCAATGAAAGATCACACGCTACTGTTTTAATTCCAGGGGCTGGTATCAACACAGTGCCGTGGCATGGCACCAAACTTGGCACTGAGCAATTTTCATAAAAATCTTGCACAATGTCAAAACACATCAAAATGCTCACAAAAGCACCAAAGTGCCTTAAACAGCTCCACACAAGGGAAATCTCATTATTTACATAAATCTAATAAATAAAGGATCTAAATTACTCTTAAACTCACATGATTCATAGTCATAAAAGCATAAACAACTCTTATTTCTAAAAGTTATCACACCCCCAAACTTGAACCATTGCTTGTCCTCAAGTAATGACACATGGACAACAGTAGAAAACAGAAAAATTGTCACAAATGCAGCAGCACTGAGTAAGTGAATTCAAACAACAAAATTTTTATTGAGTGGTTTTCACATGGCTTCACTTTCAGACTAACACTTTGTCAAGCAACTCCTTTGTGCTTCATGCTTCCTTGATTTGTTCCACTGATTTCCAGTGTGTGTGTGCACCCCTTATGCTCAATCAAAAAGCTAGTATAGATCCAACAAGTTCATCCCAGTCTTCCCCCCAAGAATTTTCCTAACTTGCACCTCCTAATCTAACAAAGGGGACTAGGTTTACAATTGTAGGAACTAGGGGCTACATGATAAGCAAAACAGCACAAACAAACTAAAAAAAATTGGAATTAATGCACACTTATTCAATTTTTAATCCTTTTGCCTTTTTTCTATGTTTCATCTCTTTACCTTTTGACGCGAATAACAACAATTGTAATGAAGTTACCCGGTTACTCAACAAAGAGACTTTTTTTTTATGTATTTTTGGCTTTTTCTGATTACTAATGTGTGCATTGTTCTATTCTTTAAATCTTTACAATGAACATACCCCCAAACTTATCTTTTTACCTAATCCTCCTTCAATGGTCAAATTTGGCAACAAGGTTCAATCAATTCTAAGGGTCCAACATCAACTAGTTTATAGGCTACCTATTCTTCCTTCTCAAGCTAAGGGTTTGTGTCAAAAATCAGTGTTCCAAACAATTGTCAATCAGCACAAATTTCCAACAACACCATGCACATAATCCTCATCAAGTTAAGCCATTGTGTCAACCAATTTTTTTTTTTTTTTTACAATTAGGAAGAAAAGAAGAACACTGCTGCAAATGCAACACTTAACTCCTAAACTATCCCTCTCCCCAACATAATTCCTTGCAGTGTCCTCACTGCAATTACTCTATGTTAGAGAAAGGGATGACACAAACAAGCTAATTATGCAACCTATAAACAAACTAGAACAACATTCAGCAAACACAAACAAACATACTAAAAATATTTACTACTAAAAAAAATATAGTAAAAGATTAGGGTGAGAACATCCCTGCTTGGAGCCGTGAGCTCCTTCTCCTTGGTGTTCTCATCAGGCTAGCAATGGGCGCATCCACCTCATCACCAGTGATGGTGATCACAGCCTCTTTAGCAGCTTCTTTTTTCTTTCTTTTCTTACTCCCTTCAGCAGGGGAGGCTTCCTTTCTTGGGGTGTCAGCAGGGGGAGGTGGTGGCTGCCAGTCTTCTTCAGCATCAGTGCCAGATTTGGCACTGCCCTCTTGAGGAACTTCTGCAACTCCTTCAGGCTCCTTCCCTTTTCTGGAACCCTTCTTCTTTTTCGGTGCCAATTCACTGGAGGCAGGCTCAACATCAGCTGCAGCATCCTCCTGGTCTCCTAAAATCCATTCAGGGAACTTAGGAGGTGCATTGCCCAATTTCTTGGGAAAATTAAAGTTGAAAATTCTCTTTTGCCACAGGTATTGCTCTTGAGCAAACCTCCAGTATGCTTGTTGTTTCTTTAACAATTGATTCACAACTTCAGCAAGCTCCTCACTACATTCTTCATTGTGGGGAGCAGAAACAGCAGGGCTGGGGGCACCAGTTGTTGCATTCCAAGGTTTTGGGACAGGCCATGTGACATCACTGTCAAAAATTGGCACTCCTTCAAGCTTGCATAGAGCAGTGATCAAACAAGGGAAGAACAGACTACCCTTAGTCCTCTTAACACAAGCAATAATTTCCCTATGAATCAACCTACCCACATCAACCTGTTTCTCTTCCAGAATGTGATGCAGCAGCACAATCCTCTCCTTATCTATGGTTTGATTGTGTGTAGTAGGGAGTAGGCTAGTAACTATAAAGTTGTACCATGTTTTAGCTGTAGGGATTAGGGTGCTTCTCTTAATCCGGTAGTCATCTCCATGTCTCTTCTCCCAGTTGGTGCCTTCAACTGTCAGTTGATGCATTATCTCGTTCATCTGCTTCTCCTTCATGGCCTTCATCCTTTTTTCAAAGGCGTCTCCTTTCTCCGGCAGGGAAAGATATTCATTGATTCCTTCTGGAGAAAAAGGGACAGTGATTCCTCTAATGTTAGAGTAGTTGGGTTCAGGTTGACCTTCTTCCTGAGTGGGTATTCCGGCATAAAACTCTCTCACAGTAGCCGTGACAGGGCTTTTAGGGTGAGAGCAAAAGTTTTCCCATTTGTATTGTTCAATCAGCATCATGATGTCAGGGGAGGCCTTTTGCAACTCGAAGCCCCTTTCAGGGTGCAGGGGTCTTTTCTCCATGAAATCTTTGTACCTCTTCTTCGACTCCTCATCATGGAATCTATCTTCTGGTGCCAGATTTGGCACTCGTGATTTTGTTCTTTGAGCTGTGTGCTTGGTTCTCATGGCTGTTAACAATTGCTTCCAACGTTCTAAAGCTTGTGTCTCAATGATTTTACGGGCAAAGGAAAGCTAGGGTTCGTGACTTTGAGAATTTGGGGGTTCGAAAGAGTGAGAATGTGGGAGTGAGTCTGATGAATGGGGTTAGGGTTAAAAGGTGGGCTTTTACAATGGGTGGAGGTTAAGATGAGTGGAGATATTGGGAGGTTTCTAAAGGTTGGATGATGGGGCTCGTGGGTTGTTCTTGGGTGCGGCAAGGGTATCTGTTTGGGAAATGGAGTGGAGGTTGGGGTTTTCAAAGGGCTTTCCCGTTGGAGCTTAATTGAGGAGGGAGAGGGTGATTTTCTAAATCAGAAATTAGGAGTGTGAAGATGCTAGGTGGCATACTGCCATTGGTACACGCAATAAAAAGTGCACCTGTGATGTGTCAAGTCATTTAATGCCCAGATGGATTGCTTTTGACTCTTACTGCACATCTGCCCTTTCACATTTTCTTTCTTAAAAACTCAACCCTCGAGTTGGTGCCCCCCGTGGTGCCATGGCACCAAATGCACACACTCAAAACTTCATACCAGCCACCACAACTGCACTACACTTCCAGCACCCATAATTCAATTTATTCCTGCAAAACAAAATTAAAACTAAGTTAAAAAGATCTGGGCTGCCTCCCAGTAGCGCTTGGTTTATAAAAGTCCTCAGCCAGACTTATTTTTTTTTCTTCAGCTATCCTTGAATTTAGTGGTGACCCTTGTTCTTTCATCAGGGTCACCCCAATACTGTTTTACTCTCTGACCATTGACTTTAAATGTTGCACCCGTGACCTCATCCAGTAAGTCCACTGCCCCATATGGATATAGCTTGATCAGCTTGAAAGGACCAGACCACCTTGATTTGAGCTTCCCAGGGAATAATTTCAATCTTGAATTGAACAGCAGCACTTGAGATCCTTCTTTTAATTCCCTGGGTTGAATTTTCTTATCATGCCAAGCTTTAGTTTTGGCTTTGTACAGCTCAGCATTCTCATAGGCAAAGAGCCTATGTTCTTCTAGTTCATGGAGTTGCAGCAACCTTGCTGCACCAGCACTCTCCAAATCAAAATTCAGCTTCTTTGTAGCCCAGAAAGCTTTGTGCTGCAACTCAATAGGCAAATGGCAAGCCTTACCAAACACCAATCTATAGGGAGATGTCCCCAATGGTGTCTTATATGCTGTTCTGTAGGCCCACAGGGCATCATCAAGATGCAAGGACCAATCTTTCCTAGAAGGATTGACAACCTTCTCAAGAATCCTCTTAATTTCCCTATTGGATAGCTCAGCTTGGCCACTTGTTTGTGGATGATATGCAGTAGCTATCTTGTGCTTCACCCCATACTTCAGCAAGAGCTTTTCTATTAGTTTGTTACAAAAATGGGTGCCCTCATCACTTATAATTGCTCTAGGGACACCAAACCTTGTGAAAATATTCTTATGCAAAAACTTGCTCACTGCCTTGGCATCATTGGTAGGCAGAGCTACTGCTTCAATCCACTTGGACACATAATCCACAGCCACTAAAATGTACAGATTTCCAAAGGAAGGAGGAAAAGGGCCCATGAAATCCATGCCCCATACATCAAAGAGTTCAATTTCAAGGATGTTGTTGAGAGGCATTTCTTGTTTGCTTGAAATATTCCCTACCCGTTGGCATCTATCACAATGTTTAACAAATTCATGAGAATCTTTAAATAGAGAGGGCCAGAAATAACCAGATTGCAAAACTTTGGCCGCAGTTCTGGCTCCTCCAAAGTGTCCTCCACAAGGTGCAGAATGACAATGTTGCAGGATGCTTCCAACTTCTTCTTCTGCCACACACCTTCTGAATAGTTGATCAACACCCTTCTTGTATAGAAAAGGTTCATCCCAGTAATATTGCTTCACTTGCTGGAAGAATCTCCTCTTTTGTTGGTAATCCATCTCAACTGGAAGGATTTTGCAAACCAGGAAGTTCACTATATCAGCATACCAAGGTGCTGTGATGGCATCAACCTTGGCACCTGCTATTGCCAATAATTGCTCATCAGGAAAACTTTCTTTAATTTCACCTCCCTGTTGTTCAACAATGTCATTTTCAATTCTGGACAAGTGGTCAGCTACTTGATTCTCCACTCCTTTTTTATCTCTGATCTCTAAGTCGAACTCTTGAAGTAACAACACCCATCTTATCAATCTCGGTTTTGCATCTTTCTTGGCAATCAAATACTTGATTGCTGAGTGGTCAGTGTACACCACTACTTTTGTACCAACCAGATAGGCTCTGAATTTGTCAAAAGCAAACACCACTGCAAGTAATTCTTTCTCAGTGGTGGTGTAGTTCAACTGAGCATCCACAAATGTCTTGCTTGCATAGTAAATTGAATGAAACACCTTGTCATGTCTTTGGCCTATAACAGCGCCTATAGCAAAATCACTTGCATCACACATTAACTCAAATGGCTTGTCCCAGTCAGGGGCAACAATGATAGGTGTTGTGGTTAAGGCTTTCTTCAGTGTCTTGAAAGCTGTCATGCAGTGTTCATCAAAATTAAATGCAGTCTCATGCTGTAAGAGTTGGCAAAGAGGCTTTGAGATTTTTGAAAAATCCTTGATGAACCGTCTATAGAAACCAGCATGCCCCAAAAAACTTCGTACCCCCTTCACACTAGTTGGTGGAGGTAATTTCTCAATGACCTCAATCTTTGCCTTATCCACTTCAATGCCTTTCTTGGAGACTTTGTGGCCCAGAACAATGCCCTTTTGCACCATGAAGTGGCATTTCTCCCAATTCAGTACTAAATTAGTCTCCTCACACCTGGATAGCACTTGTTCCAAATTATCCAGGCATGCCTGAAATGTCTCCCAAAATGTAAAAGTCATCCATGAAAATTTCCATGGATTTCTCAATAAAATCTGAGAATATTGCCATCATGCACCTTTGGAAAGTTGTTGGTGCATTGCACAACCCAAATGGCATCCTTCTAAAAGCAAAGGTGCCATAAGGACATGTGAAAGTGGTCTTGTCTTGATCTTCAGGTGCTATGGCAATTTGATTGTAGCCTGAATACCCATCAAGGAAACAGTAAAACTCCTTTCCTGCCAATTTATCAATCATCTGGTCAATGAAGGGCAATGGGAAATGGTCTTTCCTTGTTGCCTTGTTGAGCTTTCTGTAATCCATACAAATTCTCCAACCAGTCATGGTTCTGGTGGGAATTAATTCATTCTTGTCATTAGCTATAACAGTCACTCCCCCTTTCTTCGAAACACATTGCACTGGACTAACCCAAGAGCTGTCTGAGATTGGATAAATAATTCCAGCATCCAACCATTTAATGATTTCCTTCTTAACTACCTCCTTCATCACTGGGTTAAGCCTTCGTTGTGCTTCAATGCTATTCTTGGCATTTTCCTCCAAAAAAATTCTGTGCATACAAAGAGTAGGACTTATGCCTTTTATGTCAGCCATTTGCCACCCTATAGCCTTCTTATGTTTCTTCAAAACAGTGATCAGTTCCTTTTCTTGCTGCAAGCTCAAATTTGAAGCAATAATAACAGGAAGATTGTTATTCTCACCCAAATAAGCATACTTCAAGTGTGGAGGTAGCGCTTTCAATTCCAGCTCAGGAGGAGTTTCAACAGAGGGAATATTGGATTTGGAGCTTTTATCACTGAGTTCCAATGACTCATACTTTCTGAACCATAATTGATTTACCGAAGCCTTCTCTTCTGTGTTTTTATCCTGGGCAAGTTCATAATCAGGGGCATTCAGTTCTTGTTTCAGCACATCTTTGTCCCTCAAGAATTGATGCTGAACCAATGAATCAATGGTTCTAACAAAGGAACATTCTTCCACATTTTCTGCAGGATATTTGAGAGCATTAAGAACATTAAATTTTATTTCTTGATCATTGACTCTCATGGTGAGTTCACCCTTCTGCACATCAATCAGTGTTTTCCCTGTGGCAAGGAATGGTCTTCCTAAAATAATAGGCACCTCAGCATCAGCTTCAAAATCAAGGATAATAAAGTCAGCAGGAAATACCAATTTGTCAACTTTGACAAGCACATCTTCGATTTTTCCTTCTGGATAAGCTAGAGTTCTGTCTGCCAGTTGCAGAGTCAGTGTTGTAGGCCTGGCCTTACCAATTCCAAGCTGTTGGAAGATAGACTTAGGCATTAGATTAATGCTGGCTCCTAAATCACATAGAGCTCTCCCACAATAAATGTCACCAATAGTGCAAGGAATGGTAAAACAGCCAGGATCTTTTAGCTTTTGGGGGATCTTGCTTTGCATCAGCATACTGCACTCCTGGGTCATAGCAACTGTCTCAAATTCTCCCAACCTCCTTTTCTTGGTTAGAACATCCTTCATGAACTTTGTGTAATTTGGCATCTGTTGTAAGGCATCAACTAATGGAATGTTGATGTGCAACTGTTTCAGTACATCAATAAACTTGTCAAACTGCTTGTCTTGATGGGCTTTTTTAAGTCTCTGAGGGAATGGTGGAAGTGGAAATTCAGGAATTAATCTGTTTCTTGCAGTTGCTGGTGTAGCTTTCTCAGTAGGTGCAGGTGCCAGAATTGGTGCTGGGATGGCACCAGAATTCTGCTCTGTAGTTTTTGGCACTTCAGGTTCATCTTCTTTTTCTTTTGAGGGCTGGCTAGTGGGAACATCAGGCCTTTGAGAAGGACCTGGTAATTTAGTACCACTCCTAAAATATATGGCTTTTATTTGCTCTCCCCCTGCTAGATTGGCAGGTTCGGTTGTAGCAGGCAGTGAACCACTTGGTCTTTGGTTCATAGCTGTTGCAATCTGCCCCAACTGATTCTCCAAGTTTTTAATTGCTGCCCCCTGACTTTGGTACTGGGCTTTAGTCTCATTCATGAAAGCCTTCAGCATAGCCTCCATTGAGTTGTCAATAATGTAAGCATCGCCTTTTTGAACCGGTTGAAAGCAGGAAACTAGGGGATGTGTAGGCTTTGCGGAACACAAAGAAGCAGTCGCGGGATTATTGCTACTCCATGAAAAATTTGGGTGATTCTTCCACCCAGGGTTGTAGGTGTTGGAGTAAGGATTATTGTTTTTGTTGAAATTCCCTACATAATTGACAGATCTGAGGTTGCTAGGGCACTCCTCATATAGATGACCTCCTCCACAATACACACAAGAAATAGCTTTGGCCAAAGACATGTGCAGATTCTGCAATTCCACAGTCTTGTGTTGGCTCCAACAAGATTCGATTTTTCAACATGTTTGCAATTGTAGCCATCTGTGCGAGATAAGGTCGCTATTTCACTCACTTTATGGACTCCAAAGAACCTTCTTTGCAAAGACTTAATCTAGCGGTGGGCCAGCGATAGCTGTCGCAAAGAATGATCTCAATTTTCTCATATGCATCATTGTAAGACTGTGCCAAGAGGGCACCACCAGAAGAGGCATCAAGCATGTCTCTTGTTCTTCCTGAAAGACCATTATAAAATGTTTCCATTTGAATGCAAATAGGTATGCCATGGTGAGGGCATTTTCTGAGTAACTCCTTAAATCTTTCCCAAGCTTCAAACAGTGATTCCTCTTCATTTTGCCTGAAAGATGTATCACTCCTCATCCTAGCATTCTTGATTGGAGGGAAATACTTGGTGAGTAATTTTTCTGCCATACCATTCCAATCAGTGATAGAGTTGGGCTCCAAGGAATTTAGCCAAGCCTTGGCTCTATCCTTCAAGGAATATGGGAATAGCCTAAGTCTGAAAGCATCATCTGTAACTCCAGGAATTTTGAAATTACTGCACACTTCAAGGAATTGTTTCAAGTGCAAATGAGGATCGTCTTGAGGTGTGCCACGAAATTGTCCCACAGTTTGCAGCATTTAGAACATCATAGGCTTAAATTCAAAGTGGTTTGCAGTGATGTCAGGCCTTACTATGCCCGTGTGCATAGTTTGAGGATAAAAAACAACATAGTCCCTCATTGGCCTATCCCTATCATTAGCCAAGCCTATGATATCAGCATTCAGCACCAAAGCTTGGTACTGACTGTGAACACTGTGTTGAAACTGAACATTGCCTTCTTCTTCTGCATCAGGAATTGATTCTTCAGTATGGGGACCAGTGCCTGCCATATTTGCAGCAGCACCTAATGCAGCAAACGCGTGCCTCACCCTTAACAACCTTCTGAAAGTTCTGTCAATCTCAGGATCCAACTGATATTCAGGTGCCGTGTGCCTGCACATGTGCAGAGTTGAGCACTAACAGCTGACACAAACACCCAAAAGAATTAGAATATCTCAACTAACAAACCTACTAAATTCAAAACTATGTGAATTTAACCAATTCAATCCCCGGCAACGGCGCCAAAAATTTGTCGTGTGAAATAACAACACAGTTGTGCAAGTATACACAATCGCAACAAGTAGTAAAGAGTAAATCAAGATCGTTCCCACGAGGATTGATTAATTGATTTCACAAGTTTTTCTAATAGTAAGTGAGTTAGTGAGTAAATAATAAAAACAGAAAATAAACATCAAATTTTTGTGGTTTTAATAACTGAACAAAACAGAATTAAGCAATTGATTTGAGGAAAATATGTATAAAGACAGCTAGGAATCAGTTCATTCATATTTCCACCAGGTTGGTTTCAGTGCCATAAGTCAGTGCCATTTGGCACCTGGGCGCAGGGCACTAATGTGTGTACCTTTCAGTACTTTCACCAGGGTTAAGTAAAGGGTATCTTATGTCTAAGCCCCCATTATGTGCCCCCTTGTCTAGTTAATGTGGCCAAGAACAACCTACAAGACAGATTTCCTAAGTCTAGTTTAATCAAAATCAATTAAAGTGTCCTTTAAATTGATACCCCTTATATTGCCTCATGAAATCAGCATGTTACCACCTTTCAGCACCTAACATACATGTACCTAACTAAAGTTGATCAGGCTCAAGTTAAATATGTAAACAATGAAATTGCATGAGACAAAGATACAAAGGCAAAGACAAATAGACATTCACTAACCAGGTTTCAATACAAAATCACTTCATCCTAACTTAAGAAAGTTAGCTCATAATGAGCTTGAAAATAAAACAACAGAAACTGGTGCCAAAAACAGAATCCATGGCACTAGAGTAAGAGTTTAGAAACTATTACAGCTATGGAATAAAACAGTAAACAGAATTGCTCCCAGCTTTGTGAGCTCGAGAACCACTCCTTAAACAGCAATGTCTTGCTGAATCTGCTTCACTCTGTACTGAACAAGTTCCTTCTCTCCATGGATAAAGCTAAAAGCTTGAATTAATGGTGTTTGAAAGGGAAGAGAAGAGATGCGGCTGCTTCTTTTAGAGGGGACAGATGCTGCCCTAGCAGAGAAGAATCGAACCAAATTTCATCACTTCATTAGGTCATTGTACTTTTATAGTCTCTCCTCAAATGGGCTAACCAATGCTGATCCCCATAAAGATGTTGTCTTTGGGCCCAAAAATGAGAGCTTTTTGTCCTGTAGTGAGCTGAGAGAAAATGTAATATGACAGGGGGACCACCAAAAAGGCATGTCGCGAAGAACATATATGAGGACGAGTCCTTTGTTTAGCTCCAATGAAAGATCACACGCCATCGCTTTAATTCCAGGGTCGTATCAACACAAAGGTCGTGGCATGGCACCAAACTTGGCACTGAGCAATTTTCATAAAAATCCTGCACAATGTCAAAACACATCAAAATGCTCACAAAAGCACCAAAGTGCCTTAAACAGCTCCACACAAGGGAAATCTCATTATTTACATAAATCTAATAAATAAAGGATCTAAATTACTCTTAAACTCATATGATTCATAGTCATAAAAGCATAAACAACTCTTATTTCTAAGAGTTATCAACCGTACTTCATGGATATGTACGCCTTAGTTTAAAAAGTAAGTACGGGCTGACTTTGCCATAGGTACGCCCGTACCTATGTTCTGTCTTCAACCCTAAGGCCGCTGGTACGACCTTCAATACGGCATGTTCTCGATAGGAACGGCCGAACTGCGCTACGGTTTTGTGAAAAATATATCCTATGATCAGATTTTCTCAGTTTTAAGCATAGAATTTAAGTCTCTAATCATTCCTAGGGTCTCTAAGCATGCAAAACCAAGCCAAAACTACTCCTAAATTGCTAAAGTTAGAATTAAACAAAATTAAAACCCTAAAATAACTAAAAACTTAAAACAACCAGTAAAACAGGTAATCAATCTAAGAAATAAGTTTAGAATCAGTACCTGGATAGTTTTGCAATGAAAAATGCGAAGAAGTTGAGAGTAGAGGGTGCTTGAGTGGAAAATATTTGGGCGTACGAGGGTATGGTATGCCCTTACCTCTCACTGTTACCTTAAATATTCAGCCTCTGGACACGGTACGGTCGTACCTGGTTATATGTGCGGCCGTACCGGCCTGTTTTTCCACGTTTCTCAGAATGAAGCCGTGTGGTACGGTCGTGCCTAAAGGAAGGTACACCCATATATACTGGTTTTCTAGAATTTTTTTTGGTTTTTCAGAATAATTCATTTTTTTTGTCTGATTATAAAAATAAAATCAATAATAAAACATAATAAATAAAATAAAAATAAAAGTCAGAAAAATGTTAGTAAACATAGGTTGTCTCCTGGTAAGCGCTTGTTTAACGTCCCGAGTCTGACGGTTCGGAGGACTTAGAATTAGTCATCATCGGGTAATGGCCCTTCTTTGACATTACCTTTTATTTTGTTATCATTGGGAAGGACTGCAATATAATTGCCTTCTTCAGAGTGATCCATCCGAGCAGGGCCTGCGCACTTTTTTGGGGGGTTCATTGTGTACCCACATTCTTCAGTAATATAAATTGGCTCTCTTATAATAGGTGAAAATGTCCTAATAAATTTATTTATCAAGTCATTTCACGTCTCTATTTCTTCAGCTGGTAGCCATTTCTTGACTTTCTCATCTAATGAGAATGAGAAGATCTTCAATTTTACTCATCTGGAGACAAGTTCTCATATTTAGCTTTCCTCATCTTTTTGCAGAACTGTCTTATGTGCTTAATAGGAGCTTGCCCTATTGTTCCCTTAAATTGTAAAGTTGACACCTCTGAAATAATTGATGAGTCTAATTCAAAACTAGCGAATTGTTCAGGAGTATCATCCTTTAATTATTGAAATCATTGGATATGATCATCTTTTTCCTCAACTGTGGGTTGGAAAGCCTTGACAAATTCTTCCATTAATTCTTCCCATGCTGCAAAGTGGAATTTGGGTTAAACTGAGAACTATTGCTTAGCCACTCCTCCAAAATAAAGGGGGAGTAACTTAAGGTCTTATCCTATTTGCGGTGGTTCCTGCATAATTTTCAGTCTTAACCAAGTCAAAAAAATTTAATATATGAGAAATAGGATCCTCTCTAGGCAGTCCTTTGAATTTAGGCAAACAAAGTGCTTTTACTATTAAGAAAGGTGTTATATTTTTATCCTGCTTAATAGAGTTGTTATCTTGTTTCTTAACTTGCTCTTCTTTTTCTTTCTCCTGTTTAGGTTCAATATCTTGCAAGAAACAACAAGAAGCAATAGAGGAAAAAGTTTTGTTAACATTATAAATATTGAAAATCTCTTCTTCATCCTCAATTTTTAGAGCCATGGCTCCCTTTTTTACTTGGATGGTAGCATCTCCTGTTGCCAAAAATGGTCTTCCTAATATAATAGAGACATCTCTATCTTCCTCCATATCCAAAACTACAAAGTCAACTGGGAAAATAAATTTTCTCACCTTAACCAGCACATCCTCTATTATCCCTCTTGGGTAAACAAGAGTTCTGTCAGCTAACTGCAAGGACATGTTAGAAGGTTGTGGTTCCTGCAAATTTAATTTTCTAAAAATAGACAGAGACATTAGATTCACGCTTGAACCCAAATCACATAGTGTTTTAAAAGAGTTATTACCAATTGAGCAAGAAACAACAAAGGTTCCTGGAAATTGGATGGAATGGAATGAGGAGTGGTGGTATGTATTGCACCCAATTCCACCGTGTTCTTTCATTTTGCTCCCCCCCAATTTGGGGGGCATGGAATGGCATCATGTACCTTAAGTATTAAAATACCAATTTGTCCCTCATATTAACACTATGATTCTGAAGATAATTTGTCGGAAGGAAAAAGGGAATGATTAGGCTTACAAGATGATGGACACAAGGATTCAGGAAAAGGTCCAAGAGGCCATTCTGATGTTCCTGCTGAAGAGATGTTGTCTGATGAGTATTACGAGCAGGATGGGGAAGAGCAGAGTGACTCCTTGCATTATAGGGGTTTTCATGAACCCACTAGCGGAAGTCTACAATAGGCGTGTGCAAAGGAAATCTAGGATTTCTGGTGATGCTGAAGATGATGATGATGATGATGCTAATTATGAAGAAGAGGATGAAGCAGATGGCGTAGTAGTGGGGTTTTACTTGTAGTTAGTGTTTTTTCCCCTGATAAGCTACTTGTAATTGGTGTTAATAAATAATAATCACTTTTGATCTTAAAATTTTTTTATATTGTGTTTTTTACATAAGGGTAAAAAGGGAATAAAAAAGTTATAACTCATTCCGCTCCATCCATTTTCCAAACAATGGAATGGTAAGTTTTTCCGCTCCATCATTAAATACCCAAACAATAGAATGGAAAATTGGTTCCGCTCCGCCCATTTTAAAATATCCAAACATACCCTTTAAGTTTAGTTGGTAATTTATTCATTAACAAAGCAGAGCAATCTTCATTTAAATTTGCTGTCTCAACCTTCTCCAATTTATTTTTGTTAAAAATTGTTTCCTTTAAGAACTTAACATACTTAGGTACTTCAGAGACAATTTCAGTAAAGAGAATATTGACATGCAATTTTCTAAGTTTTTCTAATAATTTAATTGCTTGCCTATCCTTATAAAAAATTTGAGAACTTTGGGAAAAAGAGTTACTTACCTGCTGAGGCTCAGTTTTAGCCTTCTCCTCTTTACTTCCCTTCGGAATGCCCCTCACTGTAATGCCTAGTTCCTCCTTTGCCATAAAGATTGCATTGCACTTCTCATTTGGATTTGGTTTCACTTAACTTGGAAGTGCTCCTTTTTCTCTTTGAGTCATTATATTTACCAGGGTCGCCATTTGGTCTTTTAGTGTTTTCTGATCTTCTGAGTTAGTGCTCACTAATTTTTCTAAATTCTTGAACCTTTCATCCACTTGTCCCATGAAGTTGTTAAAGTCATTCACACTGGGACTTCTATCATTTTGATCACGATTTTATAAATGTGGAGGCTTGTAAGTATTTTGATTCTGGCCTTGTGATCTCTGTTGGCTTCCCCATGAGAAATTGGGGTGGTTTCCCCATCCGGGATTTTAAGTGCTTGAGTAGGGGTCATTCTGTGGCTTATTTCCAATAAAATTCACCTCCTCAGTGCAATCCTTAGAATCATGACCTGTTACCCCATAGAAATTACATGAGGCTTTGGTTGCCTTAGTTTCAATAGCCTTAAGTCTTTCTTCAGTCTTCTCCATGAAGCCGGCCAAAACTCCCTTACACGATGTCCGTGCCTTTGCATAAACTTCAACATAGCTTCTTGCATCCTTGTCTTTGGATCAAAATCCTTTTGGCCTATAGCATTGACTTCTTCCAATTAGCCTTCAATTGTCATGCATCCCCAGTCATTATTAGTTGAAGTTGCATTGGACTGAGTTTGCGCTGCCATTAGAGTCTCTACCTTCTTGGCCATTGCCTCCAACTTTGCTTTAAGGGTTGTGGTTGCTTCCACTTTATAAATTCCTACTTGCTGGTTCTTCCTTCCGGTTTGTATTTCACTTGCTAACCACTGAGCATTATTCTTAGCCATTTCAGTCATTATATCATAAGCCTCAGTGGGTGTCTTCTTTATGAAAGATCCCCCACAAGCAGCATCAACATCACCTTTAGTTTGCATGGTGAAACCATAGTACAAAATTTGAACTAGCTGCCATTTGGTGAAACCATGATGAGGGCAGCTCCTAATTAAATCTTGGAATCGCTCCCATGCCCCATGCATTGATTCTCTTTCATTTTGAGCGACCCTAGATATGTCAGCTCTCAGCTTTGCAGATTTTGCGGGAGGAAAGTACTTATTTAGAAACTTAGATTTTATGTCCTCTCAGGTGGTAATAGAATTTGGTGGAAATGAATCCAACCATAATTGTGTCTTTCCCTACAGTGAGAATGAAAACAATCTTAACTTGATGGCCTTCGGTATCACACCATGACATTTGACAGTGTTAGCAACTTTTTGGAATCTTTTGAGATGAGCATTTGGATCTTCAGAAAGTAAGCTAGAGAATTGCACTGCAGATACCATTGAAATCAGTGTTGGCATCAATTCGAAATTTGTGGCCTCAATTGCCGGATAGTTGACATTGTCTGTCACATTTGTAGTTAGAGTGAAGTACTCGTTCAATGTAAGTTCGTTCTCCATTGCTAGCTGCTGTATTCTCAATAAACGAAGTGTTCTTTCAATTTCAAGGTCGAATATCAATTCAGGATGTTGAGACATTGTCTGCATACACCAAAGAAAACCAAATTAGTATGTCCTTAAAACTATAAAATAAACAGAAAATAAATAAATAAACAAAATAAAATGCCTAACGTAAATAGAATATTGTTCAATTAATATCACTGAAACATTTCCCGACAATGGCACCAAAAACTTGTTGCTTAGGCAAGTGCACTTCATCGTAACTCATAATAAAAGTGATGTATTTGTAAGACTCAGAATGTCGAACCCACAAGGAATGCGCGAGTACCAATGAAGTAAAGAATCTATCATATTTGGCTAACGGAGGTTGTAATTAGAGAATAGCAAAAGTTGTCACGTAAATAAAATAACAATCAAACGAAGTGCAAGAACAGATTAAGAATATTATGAGAGGCCTAGGGGAACCGGGTTCACCAATACTCAACTATTGAATTTACTAATTAATTATTATGAGATCTATTTTCTGATTGAAAGCTAATCACTCACTCTAAATTACTAATAACTACCCAGTTAATAGCCTTCTTCCTAAATAATTACTCTGTTTTGATCCAGGAATGTAATTAAAGGAAAGACCATTAAGAATAGATAAGTTTGTTAATCTAATAATAGATTAGAAACAAGCAATAACCTTATTCGGGCATATAAAGCGAGTTCTTTTATTCCTAGAGATCTGTTAACTAACTGTGGTACTGTTGCCACCAATTAAGTTAATTAATTAAAGGTTGATCAGGCCTCATAGGATTATGCATGCTAGGGATAAAACAATCAATCAAATAAATAAAAACTCATAAAACTAATTAGATAAATATCAAAAGCATTGTAAATGATCCCCATTACCCCTAGTAATGGGTTTAGCTACTCATATCCAATGATAATAACATAAACACAATCATAAAATCATAGGAATCCATAATAAAGAGAATAAAATCCAAACTGGGACACCCTTTGGTATGATGACGATCCTTAAGCACGTTTTTCACGTCCTCACGAGCTCCGATAGCGAAATGGGATTGGCACCAAGCTCAAAGGAAACAAGGATCAACAAAAAGGCAAGGGAATTGATGTAGAACTCTCAAAAAAGGGGTTTAAGAGACTTGGGAATTCGTCAAAAGGTTGAAAGCTTAGGCTAAGAGGGCCTATTTATAGGTTGGGATGCGGATTAGGTCATCTGGCTTCAAATCTGCACAATCTGGGACGGGGTACGGCCGTAACGAATATATACACGACCGTACCGAACTTTGTTTGCGACGTTGGCCCATACTTGTGCGCTCTGCACTCCTTGACATCATCTGTGTACGGCCTACTGCCTTTGACACGGCCATACTGAACTTTTTCATCGGCTCCAGATCAGATCGACCAAGGGTACGCCTCATCGATTCTCTGATTTAGGTACGACCGCATTAATCTTGTCAGGCCGTCAGCTCGCTGCCTAGTAGTGCTAAAACTCCCCAAAACTTGTCAGTTTTCAGTCTATTCTCGCATCTTTTGCTCTGAATGGTGTCTTTATGATATTTTTACAAAATAGGACATAAGTGAGTATCTTTATGCTTTAAATAATGCAAAATAATATAATTAAGTACCATAAATGCCTTATAAAAATAGACAATCTGGTGTGATAACAGAGCCCCAAATATGCACCTTCCAAAAAAGGTCCAACGTTGAACTCTTCCGTTTTCAGTTGCAGTAGCAGGTTGCTCCATTAATTTATTATCTTTGTATATTTTAAATTTGAAAAGATTATTATAGGATTTTACATTTAAACCTCTATTTTTTGCATCTTTTTTGCTTCTCTGTAAATACATGTAGCTTGTTCAAGCATAATCGTGATAAACATTTTCTCAAACACTGCATATGCAGTAGACAACAAAATTTTCACTCTTTCTTCTATGTCCGTCTGAACCACCACAAGGGTCGATTGCGACCACCAGCACCTCTCATGGCCAACACGAGGGTCGATGACAAGCACTCCGACCATCTCCACTTCGCCCATTGCCCACTAGTGACCTCTCCCTCAACCACGAGACCATGAGCCCCAAATACCATCACCATGTCGAAACTATCGCACCCCTGTCACATCCACCATAGGTTTGCGGCAATGTCATTTCCTACTCGTCCTCGTCGCTCCCTTCACGGAACCACGTCTGCTGTCTGCATGAGAACATGTCGCCATTGCGCCACCATGCCATTCCCTACTGGGAGGTTAACTTGATTTTTTTTATCATTTTGTATACATTTTTTATTTGTGGCTGTAAAGAAGTTCATAATTGTTTCATTTATTAGAATTTTTATTATAACTGTAGATCTGGTGACTGTAGGTATCGTTTCTGAAATAGATGTAGTATGGAAGAAAATTGAACCTTTTTTGTTTTTTTGAGATATTCAGATTGTGTTTGAAGCACAGGGGAAATTAGCTTTAGTGTGTGTTTGGATCCGCGTTAATCACTGTATTCTCGCGTTCGAATGTCGATATCAATGTGATTTCTCGAAGCTCCAAAGTGTAGCTTCCACGTGACCGCACGGTGTCATTGTGATTTGAGACACCCCACGTCCCATTTATAATATTACCATTAAATACGCATATATATATATATAATCGAATAATAATAGATTAGAGTACAGCGGAAGAAACATATATTATTATTATACAAAAGTGTTTATATATACAAGCAGGGTTCCCTCCTAGGAACCACCAAAAGAATAATATACAAAGGTACATAAACCCGTGAGGGTATACAAAAAATCATTATATATCAAAAGTACATAAGCTCCTAACGAGAGTCTTCCAATAACTGGCTCTGCCTATCAAATCTAACGCGCGGTCGTGGCGGTAAACGGGAATCCCCAACAGAAGGGCGTCCCTGGAACCTGGATGGGTAGGCCTTCAAAGGCTCTACCAAAGGTGTTACAGGAGATGAGGGGACAGTCGTCTCAGACCTACGACGCACTTCCCAATCTCCTACGCTATCTCTAGCCATACTATATGAAGCAGATGAAGAAGGAGCATCAGAATAGAGGTGTCTAGTCCTAGGCTCCCGCCACATACGGTTAAAGGGTAACCGCTACGCTATCCTAAAGTCACCTATGAAGGAGGCTCTCGGTGACCCTAGCAGATGAAATAAAACACTAACTAATCTAGTATAAATCACGACATGGCGCCCATAATCTATCTCCCAACAGTCTCCATCCATGTTGTGGTAGTAGACCTCGAAGTCACCCCAGACTGGATGCTCGGCTCCTCCAGCATCGACGGTGGAAATAGTGTGACATCTTCAACACCTCGGGTCTCCTCATAATCTAATCATATAAGGGATAGCAAAGAAAAGAAAGACAAGACAAGACATGGGAGATAAGAACACACTACACACCATGCAAACGGGAAAGTAGGGTAATAGAATATGTGAAGAATAGGTACACACATCTCCAAGCAACGGTTGAGATCATCTCCTAGCTATCCTATTTATGCAACCTAAATCTATATGCCTACGTGGCCACATAGCTAGTATGGCAGAAGCGGCCCCACCTTAGCCTTTGTTGCAGCTACCTCCCACCAGCCTGTGATGGGCAAGATAAGTCAGTTGTTTATCCACATATCCCGCTCATCGTACCCCTAAGAGTGCATCCCTGCTCCCCAACTTCAGCGATGAGAACAAGTGTCGGGGTGACACTCAGGATCGTCACTATGAATAGTGATACAATAGTACTCCGTCACGATGACCAGACACTCCGACGTTCCGATGCAATGACGGCCAAACCATTGGTCACCTGTGAACTTTGTCGGACCCAGACTATCCTCAAGGACCGTGTCTGTCTTTGATTGTATCGTACCAAAGACTGGTACCGACCTGCATACGCGACCTATGCGTACGGCGGTTGATTACAGCTCTACTTGGGTATTTATTTTATGCAGCACTTATTAGCTTATTATTTATCATCTCAGCCAACATTTAGAATTTATTCATTTTCCCTCCCCCCATCAAAATCACAGCATAAACATATAATAAATCGAACAATAGTTAAACAGTCAAATAGTCAATATCAATCATTAGCCAACATATGAATTAACCCTAACATCGCTCAGGCGACCTACTACTGACATATTATAAATCAGCACACACAACCACACACAACCGTAAAACAATCATAAGTCGTCTATCCTAGGGTTTTTCACATATCAACAAGTTATTCCTATGGTTGATAGACTAACGACGACTATCCTTAGTAGTCGTAGTCTCAAGACCCTTCCTAGGGTGTTGGGGTATCAACCCCTAGTAGGGATTGGGCCACCCTACTTCCCTATTCTACACCTATCCTATTCCTACTATCCCTAGTGTATAGGGTTCAGATCTCCCCATACCTGACTAGATGACTGTCGTCGCCCGTACCCCCGCTTTGCCTCCAGAGCTACTCCCCGCGTCTCCCGAACGAAGCTTGGAGAGAAGATGATTGGAGGGGAGAAGCAGGGCGCTATTTATAGGCAAAATTTGGTCCATCGCATCGCGACAGACACCTCTCACAAACACCGTCGCGTTGTGATCGTCCCTCCTTCTTTACATGTGTCAGTGAACCAACTATGACGTTGGAAGAAGGTGTCTCGCGTCGTGATGACCCTCTCTCACAGGTCCGTCGCGTCGCGATGCTTGTTTTCCAAAAATATCTAGATTTGTATTTTCTAGGGCTTTCTAGGGTTTTCTCACCTTCCCTAGGGGCATTTTTGTCCGTTTTAGCCTATTTCTTTATTTAGAATTTTTTCTAAATATTTTTTTACCCATTTTATTTTCGTGGAATGTCACATGATTCCCCAACCTCGTCGCCATTCAAAACATGCATTTATAAGAACTTGAGATTCTTTTTTTCTTTTTCAAATACAATACCGTGAGTGCTTTGTGATGCTAATCCAACATAAATTTAAAATTTAAATCATAATTTTGGCTGCAAATTTTAGGAACTAGCAAGAAGTTGGGCCTATTCCAAAAACAATACCATCAAAATATTGGCAAGGAAATATCAAAATTGCAAGGTATGGGTTTCTGGCATTTGTCAATGACGGGGGGATGGCGGGTTTATGGAAGGGGCTATATCATAAACTAACAAATGTTAGTATTTTTCTCAAAAGAAAAGATAAATCAAGTGACATGCTATAGTCAGTCAAATAAAAGGGACCACAATTAGGCCATGTCCATGTTAGAGACACCCTCTATAAAAACTCAAATGTTTGTCCAAATTAATTTCAAATGCTTTACTTTTTGTTGCATTTTTACATTTTTGGGTTAATACTGCTTTTGGTCCCTGTAATTTCAGAAAAATCCAGTTTTAGTCCCTGCTAAAATTTTTGTTTAGATTCTGCCCCTGTAATTTTAGATTCACCCATTTTTAGTCCCTCCCCTCATCTTTCCATCTAGGTGGCACGAGGTGGCACTTGTGACGTGTAATTTTTTGTACACGTGGCCTTTTATTGCTGAGTCACCACCAACTAGATTAAAAATAAATAAATAAGAATTTAACGGGGAGAAGAACAGTCCTGCACTCCTACGACCACCATCCACAAGAACTCATAAACTTATACTCTCTTCAAATTAAAACCCAGAAACTCATATATTCATCCTCATCTTCAACCTAAAAACCCAGAAAAATCAAACCTGTAAAACCCACCCAAGCCACCCCACACCAAAACCCACCATCAAACTCAGCGAAATCTAGAAGAAGACAACCACCATTAACATTAAGACAACCAAGAAGAAGAAGAAGAAGAAGAAGACAATCACCTCAAACCTAGTAGAAGAAGAATCAGAAGAAGAAGAAGACAACCACCACCCCCACCTCAACTTTAGAATCTCGTGTCCCTAAATCCCCCCCAACCTTCAACATTTAGACAACCACCACCCCCACCTCTCAGCCCCACTCCCACTAAATTAGGGGTCATCACAAAGCACACTCAAGAAGAAGAAGAAGGAGATCGTAGTACCCACTTAACACAAAATGAAGTGAAAAATAACTAGAGAAACACCACCACCATTGAATTGATTACTTCGGATTTCAAACAGGCACAAACCCTAACTCAAAGAACAAAACTTCAAACACCACCACCATTGAGTGAAGACGATGCCATTGATGCCCCTAGAGGGTTCTGGAGTGGAACCCCTTTTGAGATGGGCTTCAAAAGTGGGTTCTTCATGGGGAACCCCTCTTCAAACTCCCCTGTTTCTAAACCTCAATCACCCATTGCTCTTCTCAGATCCGCATCTAGCTTCAGAATCTTCGCGTTCAGAAAACACGGGCGAATGGATTTACAAAAAACACTGGAACCGCGTGAGAAAAACCAAAAGAAAGAAACTAAAGTGTTCGCAGTGAAACTGAACATTGAAGATTTTCAATGCTCTCCAATGCTCAGTAGAGACAATTCACGAGAAGCTTTGGTAGCAAGGTTCAGAATCAGGGCAATGAGGAACAAAAACCAGAACGATTTTCGAAGGAGAGAGAAAGAAAATAGGGTTTTGCAGAAATTGGGATTTTCGTGGTGGAGGAAAAATAGGGTTTTGGGGTGGGTTTTTTGTTGGAGAGTGGATAAGAAGAGAGGAGGACAAAGGGATTGAGGGTTTTGCTTTCTGGGATTTGGGGGATTGAGGGTAGTGGACAGAGGGATTGAGGTCTCGTCTTTGTTGCCAAAGAAGAGGGATTGAGGGTTTTGCTATCTGGGATTTGGGGGATTGAGGGTAGAAGACAGAGGAGTGTTGTTTGCCCCCATGATTCTGCAAAGAACAGAGCAGGGAAGGGAGTCCTAAAGATCGCTTGCGAAGAAGATGAAGTTCTCTTCATCATTTTTTTTTGGTGAATAAAATGCTGAAAATATCTGTACATCTATATATTTCATTTATTAATTTTTTTAGTAATTATTTAATTTATTTATTTAAATTTTCAATATGATTTATGCTGTGTCAGCAAGCAGGTGTAAAAAAAATATATACGTGGCGCATGCCACGTGGACAAAGATGTGAAGTGAGGGACTAAAACTGGAGAATCTGAAATTACATAGGGTAGAATCTAAACAAAAATTTTAGGAGGGATTAAAACTGGATTTCTCTGATATTACAGGGACTAAAAACAGTATTAACCCTACAATTTTTTTATTCATTAACAAATGCATAACACCAAGTGTCAATAATAAAATAATTACTTTTTTAACAAATTAACTTTTTTAATAAAATAAAATAATTAAAATACTTTGAACATTTTTTTTTGCTTAAAAAACAAATGCTTAACGCCAAGTGTCAATAATAATAATATATGCAATGTTAACATTTTCTCACCCCCTGGGGAAAAGAGAGATATGAAGAGAAGAGAGAAAATTACAGATGCGATAGGTAACATGATTGTTATGAATAATATATGTGTGGATGTCCATTTCTATTATCTTTCCATATTCCCTAGCTCCTATAACTTCGATGAGTAAAAGACTTTCACTCCCATAAGTTATTGTTCTTAATTTTTATATGTTAATGACACATTATGTAAGGCCCTTAATAGGCTTGTGAGTTACAAGACTTGTATATCCTATAAATAGGACTCATGTAGCATTGTAAAGGAGACATCTTGAAGAGCATAATAGAAAGACTCTTTTATTCTCTCTTCTCCATTCTTTCTTCATCTCTATTCTTCTAACATTTGCTCTTATTTTAATTTATTTCATAACATGTTATCAGTACCAGTCTCTACCATATAAGTGATGGTTTAATCTGGTTGGATGTCATATTGTAAGAATGCTTATTCTTTTCGCTATTGTTCGGTTAATCTAATTCATGATCATCTTCTTGTTGCTTTATATTTACATGTTAATCTTTTATATTTCATGTATAAAATTTTTATTGTGAATTTTGTTTAGAGAACACAATTATATATTTTGTTTATTCTTGATAAATTCTGGAAGAATTTAATAGTCATGCATCCCTGTAGGATTGCACAAACTATGATTTTTCTTGGTCATCGTTTATATGAAGATTTGTGGTATAGTACCTGAAGAACTAACCCTTTAGACCATGATTGAAATTTAAAAGATCTATTCGATCTTATTTAGTACATTTTGAATCAAATGAAAGTGAGAGAAAAAAAATCATATATTTTTATATCTGTCAAATATTCTTCTAGAGTAGAAAAAATGAGAAAATTCTTTTAAGAATGTTTTAAAAGTATATGCACTATTGTGATTGAACACAAGTGAATGTTTTTATATCGCATAATGGATTGACCTTTATTCCCAGAAGTGAATGTTTCATATTATAATTTTGGGTATGACAAATTTTGTGGTTTGGTTATTGATGTAATGGAAATTTTTATTGTCTTGGTGATTTAAGATTTTCATATCTCATATGAATAGCATAACAATGGGAAATAAAAGAAATATTGAATGTGTTATATGTGAAGGATGAAAATGCCATATTATCATTTGTGGTTATGACCTTTATTATTCTTAATAATGGTGTAGTAACTCATACATTATGGAGAAGTGTAACTTCTGCTTAGAATTCTATGTAGAGACATCATTTCGTAGGAAGAATAAAAAGAGTCGATTGTAAGAATAGTTCCTAAAGAAATAGATCCTCTTATATTCTTATTTTATAGATCCTTTAATGTTCTTATTTTATTTGTCTAGCATCTTCTTATCTTCTCTTTTCATGCTAGCTTAATGTTGTAGCACATAAGAAATGACATTAATCATACATGTTATATGTCAAAATTTTGTTAAGAATTATAAGAAGTTTTGAATTAAGGTAAATATGCATGCTTATCTCTGAAATCCCACAGGTGAGTCACATGTTAATTTTTCTTTTTGTGTAGTTCCAGATGAACACATACATTTTCTCTTATTTTGGTTTAGTTTTCAATTACTTAAATAAAATAAGTATGTGTGGTTTCTTAAGATTTATTTGTTGAAGAAAATAGTATTTTTCCAATTCTTTATATATAAATGGTATTTTGCTTCCATCTATGCATAGTAATTTAAAAGGTAAATCAAGTCTTTAAAATTTGTATTATATTATTTTCTTTTGATAACAAAATTTTGGATGATCAAAGTTTAATAAATTATTTTTATTCATTATCAATTCAAATAGACATATGTTCAATTAAAATTATGCCTATGTAAACCTGAAGTTTGCTATGAATTGTAAACCTGAAGTTTACTAGTCTAAATAAGTTCATTATTTAGTAAGTATTCTAAATTTTTAGAATACGTCTAAAATGATATTTGTGCATTTTATCATAAATTACGTGTACTATTTATATAGTTATGGCCAGAAGTCATATCGTCACGTGTGTACTTATTAACAATTTGCAACCAGAAGTTTGCAAAATGTAATTGAAGGCTCTAGAAGAGCTAATGTATTGTTGCATGGAGGAACAAAGTTACATACTGATACTGCTTTTTATTCTAAGTCTCATAGAAACTTATTTAGTTTCATGAATATATGTTTAAATGGATACTATATCGAAACAACAAATGAAGGAAATATTGAATATCCTTATATCACGAGACTTATCTTAGATAAAAACAAAGGATATTGGAAAAGTTACTAGTTTTTCCTCCGGTTCGTACTAAACGCATGTTAGTATAATTAAAACACATATGATCATAAACCAGAAGTTTATGGATCATAATAAGTTTATTGTTTGGCATGACCGCTTAGGCCATCTCGAGTCTATATGATGCGAAAAATAATTGAAAATCCAAGTGGATATTCATTGAAGAGCTAGGAGATTCTTCAATTTATTAATGTACTGCTTGTTCCTAAGAGAAGTTGATAATTTAACCATTACCAACAAAAATTGGAAGTGAATCTCTCACATTTTTAGAATGTATACAAGGCGATATATGTGGACTATTTAGATATATTATGGTTATAAATAATGCATCAACTAAATGGTCACATGATTGTTTGTTGTCAACTTGCAACCAGGCGTTTGTGAGATTGCGTACACAAGTAATTTGACTAAGAACTCATTTTATTGATTATCCAATTATGAAATGTTAGTGAGTTCCCATCTTAGGTCTTTAATGAGCATTGTATGTATCTTGGGATTGATATTAAACATCCTATAGCACATGTTCATACAGAAAATGGACAAGGTAGTGCAAGACCAATACTTATGAGATGAAAACTTTCAATTTCTACTTGGGGACATACAATCTTGCATGTTGCAACATTGTTTCGCATCAGGCCAACAAGTTATCGCAAATCCTCCCCTTTACAATTGACTTTTGGTCAAGAACCTAGTATTTCCCATCTAAGAATTGTTGGATGTGTTGGGTATGTTCCAATTGCTCCATCACACTAAGATGGGTCCTCAAAGAAGGTTGTGAATATATGTTGGATATGAATATCCATATTTAGTAAAGTATCAAGAACCGATAATGAGAGATTTATTTACAACTCGGTAAGCTAATTGTCATTTTGATGAATCAGTGTTCCCAATACTAAGGGGAGAGAATAAGTAGTTGGAAAAAGGAGATTAGTTGGAATGCATTATCATTATCTCTTATTGATCCTCATAGAAAACAATGTGAACCAGAAGTTCAAAAGACAATTCATTTGCAAATCATAGTAAACCAGTTACCAAATGCATTCATCAGCTGCTAATGCTCCAATCAAAATTGATGTCCCTGCTGGACAATCTAAAATGAGTCTCAACCATGCATAGAGCGTGGTAGACCTATCGGTTCCAAAGATAAAAATCCTCAAACTAGAAAAGGAGCTAAAAAGAAAGATGGCCCAAGTGAGGATATGAAAACTCCAAAAGAGTCCTTAGGCATAATTGATATTTCAGTTCCAGAAGAGACTGATCAGGTACTTGAAATTTGTGAAAATGAAGAGATCTCGACAAATTATGTCATGAATGGAATATGATAGAACTGAAACAAAGTCAACGTTGACGATGTTTTTGCATATGATGTAGCGCTAAATGTGATAAATGATAATGAGGATCATGAACCAAAGTCTATTAAGGATTATAGACAAAGCAACACGATTGGCCAAAATGGAAAGAAGCAATCGAAGTGGAATTCTGCAAGCGAAAAGTTTTTGGACCTGTAGTCCAAACACTTGAAGGCAAGAAACCAATTAGATATGAATGATGTTTTTGCGATAGTGAAATGAAAATGGTGAAATAGTGAGATACAAATCCCAACTTATAGCTTAAGGGTTTTCTCAAAGAGCTGACATTGATTTTGAAGAGACGTATTCACTTGTGGTGCATGCAAGTATTTTTTTATACTTAATTGGTCTGGAAGCAAATGAAAGACCTTAATTTACATGTAATAGATTTGAAGGTCGAACCCGGAAATGACCTATATGTGGAAAATCCCAGAAGGATTAAAATTATAAAGAAATTTCTATAAATGAAATATTTTTGGAGGACAAAGTTTTGTCTTGATCGACATGCAGATCGAACAATTAGCTAATTGAATTTTTGTCTAGCAAATTATAAAGAACTAGTTCTTAAGTGACTCATGATAAATTATATCTATTGAGTACATGAGTGGTGTGTCAAGAAAATAACAAATACCATGGTCCCGAAGACCATAACTTAGTGTTATAAAAGTATACGCGCATATACATAGCTTGATACAATAATATTTTTGTGATACTTATTGGTAAAGTATAGCTCATCACCAACCAAAAGGCATTGGAACAAAGTGAAATATATATTTTTCTATATTTTCACAACACAATTGATGCAATTATTTTTATTTATATGAATATATGTTCAGCTAATTGATCATGCAGATGCAAGGTATTTTTCTGATCCAGATGAAGCAAGATCTCAAATCCACTGTTATTTACACGTGGTGATATTGATATTATGATCTACAAAAGAATCTATGGTTTTTACTTCTCCGTATCATGCTCAAATAACAACAATTCAAGGAGGAAGTCCTGAAAATAATATTGCTTGCGAAGTTCAATTGAAAGGAGGATAAATCATAAGTGGCAGAGCAAAGTATATTGCTTCAAATACTTCAGAGGGAGAAAACCAGAATGCTGAAATTCATATTCTTAAGTGATGCCTCTAACCGGGGGAGAAAACTGTACTCTTTTTTCCTTCGCCATGGTTTTGTCCCAATAGGTTTTTCTGTCAAGGTTTTTGACGAGGCAGTTCCCACACACAGGATATTGTACTCTTTTTCCTTTATTAGGATTCCCACTGAGTTTTTTCCTAGTAAGGTTTTAATGAGGCATATCCTTAATGGACATCCAAGGGGAAATGTTATGAATAATATATGTGTGGATGTCCATCTCCATTATCTTTCCATATTTCCTAGCTCCTATAACTCCCATGAGTAAAAGACTTTCACTCCCATAAGTTATTGCTCTTAATTTTTATATGTTAATGACACATTATGTAAGGCCCTTAATAAGCTTGTGAGTTACAAGACTTGTATATCATATAAATAGGACTCATGTAGCATTGTAAAGGAGACATCTTGAAGAGCATAATAGAAAGACTCTTTTATTCTCTCTTCTCCATTCTTTCTTCATCTCTATTCTTCTAATATTTGCTCTTATTTTGGTTTATTTCATAACAGTGACAGAAAAAAGGAAAGAAATAGCGAGATATGCAAGATAAAATGTAAAATTAAATATATGAACACAGCTAAAAGTTATACATTTTTCTCTTCCTTATATATAACCACTATGGTAATCTAAGATATATGGGTATTAATTTCCATAAAATTAACAACTACAAAGCCATAATCAAGGAAACGTTAGCTTAAAGCTAACAAGAGTAAGATATGCAGTCCATAGGAGACATGGTTTAGCCAGGTCTTTGGCAAAAGGATTCACCTTTCTAAACCTCAAATAACACAATAAGAGGCTCCCACAATTCACAACACAAGAAACCGAGGCAAGCCAATATGCACTCATAACAAGCACAAGGGGGTGCCACACAATGCTAAGAGAAACATGAGCTATGTAGAAAGACAATGCATCCGATTCACCTTGAAACCCACCATCAGCCCAAACAAGCCAAGCCGCGAGGCCCATGAAGAAAGATGACCCCAACGTGGCTAAGTGAATGAACCAAAGTGGTGCGAACCAAAAGGGCTTGGCCAAGCCATGGTACTTGCGGCCTGAACCGAAGAGGATGATTATGGTCAACGAGAGGGTGAGAGGAATTGCAATTCCTATAGCTAGAGAACGTAGTGCTCGCTTAGCTTTGGCTTTCTTTGTTTCAGGCAAGCTTTGAGAAGCCATAGTTTTTTTTTTCCTCTCTTTTTTTTTTTTCGGGGGAGGGGGAGGATGAAAGTAGAGAAGAGTCAAAACCATTAAAATGAGAGATTAAATCGGCAAACTAGTGTTTTGGAGCAAAATTAGGAGAATGTTAAATTAAGAATATGGTATTGATCATCATTAGATACATGCGTGGTAAGTGATGATAGGGTAGTTCGGAATTGCAATCACTAATATATATGGTTAATCATCCACTGCATACTTCTTTCCTTTTTCAATATTGCGAATTAGAAGGAAAGAAAAAGTTTATTAACACACTTAAGAATGAAGTCAATTGGAGGAATTTTTTGTGTGTAGAAAATTACATTCTTTTCTTGTAATAACAAAAGCTTAAATTACACTTTTCTCATTTCTCATCTCATATATTATCTTAAAATCAAACTCATTTCACACAAAAAAAAAAGCAAATGTGTATTATATTTTAATTCAAATCAATATAATTAAATTTCGTATGAATATTTTTTCTCTATTTATAAATCTCAACATCACTAAATATATATTTTTTTAAACCGCTGTAATTAGGATATTTGGCTCCCCAGAGGCACCTCAATATATCTTCACAAGTTTTGACCTTTTGGACCGACTATAAAACTAATCTTTGGTTCAACTGATTGACTAAGGGAATTAACCATTGGGGTCGAAAATTTGACACTCCTACAAACCATGTTCCCCTAACTAGGGGTTGAAATCGTTTGCCACCTCAACCAACCCAATATTGGTATTTTACACATGTAATTTTGAACTGTTATTGTCAACCACAAAACATTAAAAAATAGTATAAATATTTTGGACAAAATTCTAAGTTTAATGAAATAGATATTTAAAATTTTATTTCATCTTCTAAAGTCATAGAATTAATAACATAACATTCAACTAGAACCTCCACTCCACGGGTAAACTCCGAGAACAGACTTGTCTTCTTCCTCTAGTAGATTCATTACAATATACAATAGAAAGACATAGCACATAAGGAATAAAAAATACATCAATTACCCTAAAGTGGAAAAATATTGTAAGACAAAATATTTTAACATGTATACACATAACAATAAGCAAACATAACAACCATCTCCAAAATTATCATTATTAAGGATCTTCACCTATACTACTAGGATCACAACCTAATCCTACATGTAAGACTGATTCTACCTGAACGTCTGAAACGCTGGCCAACCTATGACTTGAATAATCATCCCCAACATCGATATGGATTAGAATTAGTTGTTCCAAGTAATCTATTCCGTTTGTAATGACCAATAAGATTGCATCACCATTCCCTAACGACGATAGGAATGACTATCTTTGGTCGATCGTATCATAATTGTCCACCTACAACTTGGAGTACCGGTGCCTTGTCGGGATGATCAAGTGTCTCCGATCCCACCAAGGATGGATCCAGGATATTTGACAAGTGGGGGCAAAATCATATACTATAAATATTTATATAAAAAATATATAAATGTATAAGTGATAAAATAATGACATTATTGTCATTAAACACAAAATTGGAGATTACCAAAACTATAGTATTATATATCCAAAAAATTGAACACACTTCAACATCTACGAATTATAATTGCTTTCTATGCGTCTTCATATTTTGAAATTGTTGTATGATTTTTTTTTAATTTTCAACACTATCAAAAATATCTTTCTCCATGTATGTGACCAAACAATTATTCAACAATTCATCTCCCATAAGGTTGCACATTTGATTCTTCACAAAAATTCATTGCAGAGAAATTCCTTTCAGCTGTTGTAGTTGCCACAGGAAAAATCAAAGCTAACTTTAGCGTATAATCCTATATTAACCCACTTAGGCAAATGACCATACACATGGTGAACATGGTGCAAAATAAACTTACTCAAGCAACAAAAGAGTTGTAAATAGAACCAAAAAAATAAAAAAATAAAAAACGAAATGAAAAACATAGGAAATGAAGGTGCCGATAACAAAACATGAAATTGAGTATGGAAAAAGAATATTGAATAAAGAGAGAGAATGCAGAAATTGAGAGATGAGGAGAGAAGGAAGTAAAAAAGAATTGAGTTAGAGCCCACGTAGAGTATTTGGGTTGATGGATTTTGAGAATAAAACATAGTAGAGACCATAGAGTATTTTGAGAACCAGAAATAGAGAGACAGAGATAAAAGGGAGTAAGAAAGATTTTTATTTTCTCTTAAAAAGACAGAGATAAAAGAGAGTAAAAAAGATTTCTACTTTCTCTTAAAAAGAGAGTAGACGTGGGGAAGCATTTAAAAGAGGATAACTCAATTTCTATTTTTTTGTTTTTTTAGTGGGGTCAACACTTAATTTTTAGTGGGGCAAAAATAAAATTATTCAATAATTAGTAAAAAAAATAAATAAGTTAGTGGGGTCAGTTGCCCCTAGTTTACTCTACATGGATCCGTCCCTTACTCCCACTACGCAATAAGAGATCCACATCAGCCACATTTACTATGTATTGAACCTAATATATCCCCAAGGTCACAAGGCCAGACCATCACCACTATACTTCGTACATTGCACTCAAGTACACTAACCTCATGTAAGACATGTAAATTTTACCCGCACCCACAAATATTTGCCGATAAAATCCGTAGTGGGTTGGATATAGATACTTTAATGGGTACCTGCAGGAAAAATAAAATGGGTATTTTTCTATCTATTTATTAAGAGTAGTGCTATATATCGCGAGAGAAATGTCTCGCGAATTTCCCGAAATTCGGATACGTTGCCTCCCTCCCCTTTTTTGATCAATCGTTGGCTCCCTCCCCTAATTTGGTTGTTGTGACATTAAAAAATTAAAAAATACACCTCCATTGAACCAAAGCCTCTGACCCAATACACCTCCACCATATATGTGCGAGCCGTAACCTCCCTGTGCAAGCAAGCCTCCCCTTTTCACCTGCGACAGAACCCGTCAACCACCATGAGGATGTGCGCAGAGTAGAAGGGAAGAATGTCATGGTAACAAGAAGGGAAGAAGACTAAGGGGTGCAGACCCCTAGAATATTCACGGGAGTGGGGTTGCAGAGCAAAAATGAGAGAAATTAGATAACCACCTACGAGAGACTCCAAGAGAGAAAGTGTTGCAGAGCTCACGGTGCTAGCAGGTGCTGTGACGGAGGTGGAGATCGGCGTCGAGCAGAGCTGCAACGGAGGGGCTTGCTACGCGAGCGGCGGCAGTGGTTCACTGATGGCGGTGAGCGGTAGGGAATGACAGTGGCAAATTTGGGTTTTGATTGGAGATGAGTGTTGCTTGGTTTTGAAGATGGAAATGGTGGTGGTGATGAAATGAGGTGGGTATTTTGATCTCTGTGGAAATAATAGAAGATGGTACTGGGAATGGTGGAACCCCCTTTTTCAATCTCTCTTTCTCCTTTCCAAATTTTCTCTCAAATTATTGTGTATAATTGGTACCCAAGAATGAGGTATCCAATTATGAGATTAAGTGAAATTTTTTCGTCCCCATTCTATCCCTCTTCTTCCTCTGCTATTTATTTATATAAAAAAAGGGTTCAGTTTGTCAAAAAAGAAGGGAAGAAGACGGTGGAACCATGCCACGTCATTCGCGATGGGTTGGCGATGTTTAGCATTTTCCATTTATTAAAGGGGCAAAAACAGGTATTGTGGTGTCCATATGTATGGGTACCCACTACGTGAAAATACTAAAATACCCTTGTACAAATGTAACCTTTGAATTTTATCATGGTATCACATATATCATCCTTTAAAATGTCAATTTGAAGGACCTAAGAAACAAATTTAGGCTCATGCTTACTGAAAAGTAAAGCATATGCTTTATGCATTACAATCAAATCAAAATTTTAAATTAATTTCATAATATAAAAAAATTATAGGTTTGCTTTATATTGTAATATATCCACAAATACCGACAACTATTCAACAAGGTTGGTGGGGGGCTACTACTCGTACGCTCCCCACCGCATTTACATCCCTATCCCCCATAGTTTCGTTAGCATGATGGAACATACTTTCAAGTTGCAAGGTAAATCTATCAAGAATGGTCCCGGGTGATTATGCCCCAAGTTATCAAAAGGAACCATATGTGTTTAACTTGACCCAAAACTCTAGGTCTAGGAGAAGTCTAATGAATCAGAAAGCCCTTGTTCAATCAAATAATTTATTATTATTATTATTATTATTATTATTATTATTATTATTATTTTTATTACTATTATTTAAGCCATTTAGAAATGTTAGGGTTAAATAACACCTTATATAAATTTAATGGTTCTTTTCGTAAAAAATATTTATGTAACATGTAAGACTAAGATTTAATTTTTTTATTTTATGAAAACACAAACTTTAAAAAGATACCCTATAGCTAAAACTAACACGTATTTTCTTGTTAGAAAATAATTACCTTATTCTTATCCTTGATATTGATAATACAAAGATATTACTAAGTTGAAAACTAGGGTTTTGTTTGCCTGAACAAATCAGCCGAGGGATCGGCTAATATTCAGCTGACAAATTGGTTCCTATCAAGCGATTACACCGAGAACGGAAATCTAAGTCTCAGTTATTGGTTTCCCAACTACTCCAGAAAGCGTTGGGAGTGGTGAATCTATGCTAAACTAAGGCTAAGAGACATAAAATCGGCTAAGATAAAATGTTGTAAATTGTAAGAGAAAGATAGTTGTTTGATTGATCGTGTGTGTTTACATTTTCTCGGCAGGGTATATATATACAAAAGAGAAAAACAAAATCATAACCACCCCCTATTGGCCACTAAACGCTCCCACTACGTTGGTAGCTGACAACAAGCGATCGTGTGTCCCTCAACTGCCACGTTCATGCGCTTCATAGAATAACCGTCTCATCCTCGGCTGCACAGAGCGGTTTTCATGCTTCAACTACGCTGAGGGCCCTCAAGAGCTGATTTTAACCTTTTGGCACTAAAGTACAATGACTTTCAATTCCAACTCTTGGTCGAATTCGATTGCTTCCCTGTTTGGTAGCAATTGTTCAGCTGATAGCCTTGTAACATTTTAAGCATTTCCTCAACCACAATTGGCTAAACTTTGTGGCTATCGGCTGGCCTCATGATGCTCCCTGAGCCTTGAACAATTCAGAGTGGTAGTCTCGGCTTCATAGGAACACATTCGGCTATGAATATGATCGACTAGATCATGTATCGGCTACTGCCCTAATCGACTTGCCACTGGCTATTTTTTGGTGATAACAATTGCCCCTGCATCATTTCAGCTGTAAATGTTGGATTGATGTATCAGATAAGATTCCGATCTTCAAATTGTCAATCGCTAATCACTTTATCTGTATTTTATACTAGCCATAATGACCTGAACGACTATTTTATCTTCACCCGATGACTCTTAGGGCTTCACTTTTATCTATGCACTTTAACAACACCCCATTCATGCTTCTTTTGTATAGTTCATCATCAAGAAGCACGTACCTTAGAGCCCGTCTCTTGATTTTGGGATCGGTGCATTTAGAAGGATCTTGTAGGTACTCAATCAGCTCCTTCCTCCATGAATCGATTTGGTCTACGGCCATCACTTCGGCTGGTGGTTCATCATAGTCCAAAGTCAACAAAGAATCTCTGTATCTGGAGGCTTCTTGGGCTAAATCATTGGCCTCCATATTGGCCCCTCTTGGAATATACGACACCTTTGCATCTATAAAATAATGCATCAATCTGCTAGCCGTTTCATGACGGGCCAGCAGATTTGGGTTATTGCACCCATATTATTTTGTTAATTGTTTGATCACCAACTGGGAATCTCCCTTTACATGAATATAATCAGTTTTCATGGTAGTCAACGGCTTCAAACCTATGATCAAGGCATTATACTCGGCTTGGTTATTAGTTAAACCTGGGTCTAGCCGATATAGAAACCTCCACACCTTCCCTTCTGGGTTGGTGATTGTCACTTTGGCTCCAACTCCATTCTGGGTTTTGGGCCCATCAAAAGTTAGAACCTAAGGCAATAAGTCTATGCAAGTAATTGGAGATACCCAAGGGTCCTCCACTTCCACGCAGGGGTGTTCTGCTAAGAAATCAGCTAATGCCTGACCCTTAACAGCCCTCAGTGGGACGTATTTTAAAGCAAAGGCAGTGAGCTTAGTGGTCCACTTCATCAGTCGACCCTGTAAGACAGGCCTATTAAGCAAGTACCTAACAATATCAATTTTGCACAAAACAAGTATCTCATGTGGCATTAAATAATATTCAAGTTTTGTACAAGCATGAAACAATGACAAACATAACTTCTCCAGAGGAGTATATCTAGTTTCAGCATCATTAAGCATTCGATTAAGGTAGTACACCGCCCTTTCAGTTCCATCTCCAGCATCCTGTGCTAACAGACAGCCGATAGACTCTTTAGCAGCTGCAATGTAGAGTTTCAAAGGCTTTCCTGGCATGGGGGCACCAAAACCGGTGGACTAACCAAGGCTTTCTTTATTTGATCAAAGGCCTCTTGCTGTTCAGGGCTCCACACCAACTCCTATGCATTCTTGAGCTTCAACAAAGGGGAAAAAGCCTTCATCTTCCCAGTCGAATTAGCTATGAATCCCCTCAAGAAGTTGATCATGCCCAATAAACTCTGTAACTCCTTCTTGTTCTTGGGTGGCCTAGCCTCCATTACTGACTTGGCCTTGTTTTGGTCTATCTCAATACCCTTTTGATGCACCAAGAAACTAAGGAAGTTGCTAGCTGATACACCAAACATGCACTTAGCAGGATTCATCTTCAGGTTGTGGATCCTCATCCTCTGCAAGGCTTGTTCCAAATCGGCTAAATGGGCTCTAAAGTCTTTGGATTTTACTACCACATCATCTATATAAACCTCCATAGTCTTACTGATTAGATCATGGAAGATAGCATTCATAGCTCTCTGGTAAGTAGCTCCAGTATTCTTCAAGCCGAATGGCATTACTAACCACTCATAAATTCCTAGTCCCCTGGGCACCTGAAGGCAGTCTTGTGAGTATCTTCCTCAGCTACAAATATTTGGTTATAGCCAGAGTAACCATCCATGAAGGTTAGAATACCATGTGTGGCTGCCGCGTCAACTAACATGTCCGCCACTGGCATCACATATTCGTCCTTCGGAGTGGCTAAATTCAAGTCTCTATTATCAATGCAGACTCGAATCTTGCCATTCTTCTTCATGACAGGTACTATGTTAGCTAACCAATCCACATACCTGGCTGTTCTGATGAACCCAGCACTTAGCAAGCGCTCAATTCTGCTTTGATCTGTGGCATCAGCTGATGATGGTACCTTCTAGGTGACTGCTTATGTGGTTTGAAACCATCCTTGATTGGTAACCTGTGCTCCACTAATTCACGTGCCAACCCAGGCATCTCATGATAATCCCACGCAAAGCAGTCCATATATTTCTCCAAGAGGGCTAGTATATCCTTTTTGTCTTCTTCCCTCAGCAATCCACTGATTTGTGTTAGTCGAGGTTCTTCTGGAGTTCCCAAGTTAATGTTTTCCAAGGGATCTTGAGATTCAAAGATTCATAGAGTCCTCTGGATGGGTGACTCAAACTCCATCGGCAACTCCAGGGTCTCGGCTGCCAAAGTGGGGTCATCATTTCTGTGTTTGTCTATCAGTAAGGAATTGGCTACATGGGATTCAACCCTGAAAGCCTCTAGCCAGTCCCACAAGTTTTGCACCACTTGGGTGTCTTTAAACATTAAAATTTTCCATGGTTAGCCGTGGCTCGGCTAATTGCTTGATCTTGAAACCTTGGGGGGTTAAGTTGCAAGACTCCCATGATCCTTCCTCATATTCCTCACACAAGGAGAATAAAACAAAGCCTCTAAATTTTGTACCTCAGCTGGGAATGGGTTGTCATCGGCTAGGACTATCTCTATCTTATCTCCCTCCCAGAAAATCAGTTTCTGATGCATGGTAGAAGGCAAGCATTGGCTAGTGTGAATCCAATCTCTTCCAAGCAGGACTGCATAAGATGGTTTGCCATCAATCACAAAGAATGCTAACTTAACACTTTGGGGGCCAGCAGTGATCTCTGCTACCAAGATTCCCAAGGCTGAGGAAGCCTCTCCCATGAAGCTAGCCATTTTCATGTTAGTTGGGATCAAGTCTTCTTCTGACTTGTTCAAACTTCTCAAGGTAGCAACATGCATCACATTCAGCACTACCTCATTGTCGACAAACACTCGACTGAAGGCCTTGCCATTGATGTAAGCTCTTACGTACAAGGGTTTCAAGTGCTTCACCACGTCTTCAGTTGGCTTACCAAATACAGTACTTGAAGCATCTTTTGCCGTGTCGTCAGTTAAAGTTGCCCATTCTGCCTCTTCCATGCAAACATCTCCTTCTAAGTGTTCAATTTGTGGATAACCAGCCCAGAACTCACTTGGGATCAAGCTAACGACCTTAATGGCTACCATCAAACTATTGGCATCCTCATCAGGGAGATAATCCAATATAGAGTCCTCTAGATAGCTAGTTTCTGAGGTCGGCTCATCCCCATCATTCAGGCTCTGCGTGTATATGAGAATATGTTCTTTTTCTTCGTCAGGTCGCTCTACATTCACAGCTGCAACAGTATTTGTCATTGGGGCCTCCTTGACCTGCTCATTTTCAACTTTGTCAAGCCCTGGCCCACAAGGTCCAAAAGCGTCAATGGCTTCTGCTACCTTCGCTTCTGGGATCTCCTTCTTATCGGCTGTCTTGGCATCGATTATCATATGCAATGTTTGTTTCATTTTTTCACTACAGCATTTTTTACTTTAGGCCACGCTCCCCATGTCCACGGCTACAAAAACGTGGCCTAAACACTGAATAGGCCACGTTTCTAGAATTGTTGACAATAAGTAAGATATTAGGCCACGTTTGTGTTTACTTGGTGATAGGCAACGTTTTGAAACTGTATAGATCACGTTTGCGAAAACGTGGATATTTAAAACCACAATTGTATAAACGTGGCCTTTAAAAATTCAATACGCAACGCGAGTAAATGTGGCCCAAAAGATTGACAACGCGGAATCACTTAAAAAATGTGAAAATTTTCCCCTAAAACTGGCGGCCTCTTTACGCGCGAGAATCACTCCACTATGTTCTTCCCACTTTCTTCTCTTTTCATTTAGGTTTTCACACTGAAATGGCTAATCTCTGCGCATGTGTCTCCCCAAATTTTCTTCACGCTCTCTTCAACCCACTGTGCGATTGACCCAACAATCCGTAACGGAAGCTCTGCGCAACAATCCGTAACGGAAGCTCTGTGTGTGAGAGGCGTTTCATCTACGCGATTCAGAAGCTTCAAAGGCCCAATTCAGAAGCTCTGTGTGCTAGAAGATTCAGAGGCGCGATTTAGAAGAGAGGCCCGATCGATTAAACGTATAGGCAACGGTTATCGAAGCGTGGCTTAAACAGAACACGAAAACCGTGGCCTCAAAACGGCTTACAAAAACCGTGGCCTTTTCTTTAATTCAGGCAACGGTTTTTATGTCTCGTGGGCTAAAGTGAAAAAACCGTGGCCTATTCGAATTGGCAACGGCCACCTACTCCACGCACGAAAAACTGTGGCCGAACCGTGGCCTAAGGTTTTGGCCACGGTTTTTCTGCTTCCAGCCACGGTTTTTAGGCGTTGCCTAAAGCGATTTTTGTTGTAGTTTGCAAGGGCCTAGCCCACTACAGCCTTCTCTTCTGTGTTCTAGTCAGTGTAACTGGCTTGGTTTCTTTCTTCTTGGGAGGTTGGTTGATAACCCACTGCCTTTCTCTGACATTTGCAGCTGGTTTGATCATCCTTTGTGGTCTGAGTTCTTCATCATTCCTTACTGTTATGCGAAGGGAAGACATTCCCCCTTCCACATTGAACTCTGCCACCCTTCTCTTAGACTTTGGGAGAGGGTCCTCAGTGATCCTTGGCATAATCGGTTGAGATTCAGTTGAGGTTCCTAGCCGATTTTGCCCCCCAAGCCCCTAAACATGCTGCACTCTCTCTGTCTTTGAGTACATGTTGCGATACTGGTTGATCAACTCACTGGTCAAACGTCCTGGTCTAGTAGGTTTACCATGGGATCAGCTGGTAGATGGTTGGCCCACAACGTTTTTAGATGACACATGTGGGTTACCCAATCTGTCGAACACAGATACCCTGGTGACCTCTTGACCCTTCTTGGATTCTTCTTTGGGCACCCAAACACTCCTCATCGGTTGTTTTCCTTTTGATGACTTAGGTTGGTCAGGCCTTGAGAAGGATACCATGACCATAGTCACCGCAGGGAATGGATTGGTGTCCACTGACATCTCAGCTATGCTCTTGTCAGCTAACTTGAACCTACGTTCCTTGATAGCCCTTTATATTGCCTTCCTGAAAACTACACAATTAGCTGTAGAATGGTTATAAGAGTTGAGCCACTTACAGTATTTTTTATTCTTCAGCTCTTCAAGAGGTGGAATTTGATGCCCTTCTAACAGCCGAATCTGCTTGTCTTTGAGCAAGTATTCAAAGCTCTGGCCTGCCTTTGTTATATCAAAGAAGTATCCAGCCCCGTCTTCCGCTGACTCAGTTTCCTTGGCCTTAGTTGCCTTCAATGTTGGGCAGGAATAACTCTTTCCTTTGACTATCTTGGCTACCATCATGTCAGCTGTAAAGTCAACCGATTCAGAGTCAGATTCTTCTGCCTCTATGATAAAGACTAAGTGGGGACCCTTTCCACAGCTGGATCTCCTCTTCTTTTTCTCCTGGATATATTGCTCAATTTGGATAGCCCTCTCTGCCAATTGGTTCAAGTCTGTGCAAGGCTGTCCTACTGGCTTCTCTTTTAGTTGAGGATGCATGTTATTGATTACTATGGATGTATATTCCGTCTCAGGGAATTGCACAGAACATTTCCCTGCCTTCTTTCTGAACCTCTCAATGTAATCAGCAGCCGATTCATCAACTTGCTGCCTGAGACTAGTGAGATCGGTTACCGTAACTTGGAGTTGAGGCCAATAAAATCTATCATGGAAGCATCTCTCCATGTCGGCCCAGTTTTGCACTGAGTTGGGAGGTAATGAAGAGTACCAAGTGAAGGTTGTCCCAGTGAGTGACAAATGGAAGAGTTGAAGCTTATGGTACTCATTCTGGCTGCTTTCATCACATTGGGCTGTGAAATGCCCTATATGCTCCATGGTAAACTTACCATCCTCCCCCGAGAATATTGTGAAATCTGGAGTCTTAAATCCTCTAGGAAGAGGAATCATCCGATCCACCCATTTAGGGTAAGGTTTCCTGTAAACAGAACAGTTCAACGGCTTTAATTGTACCTAAAGTACTTCTTGATAGTATTTGCAATCATCTCCGGGTCTATCAGCTGAGAAGTCCCCTGCCGATTATCCTGTGAATTCAGCTGGGGTATAGTCTGACCCATCGGTCTCCAGGGTGAAGCCTGTTGGAACGAATTCTAAAGATTGAAGGTACTTGGTGGAACATTACCTAGAGGTGGGTTGGTATTCCATTGCTGCTCTTGACTATATTCACCAAAGCCTCCTCCCTGAGTTCCAGGAACAGCCGATGCATGGTGGGGAAAAGATGGAACAGGATTCCATATCTGCTCTCCCCCATAGTTGCCAGCCATTCGTGGTAAATTTGAGCTTACTAGAGGGTATGGCGTGGGGACTGGTTGTGGTTGGTAGAATGGTGGATTGTTGAGGTTCTAATCCCCAGGTAGCTTCCCTGAACCATAACCAGGGGCCATCGGCTACTAATTTGGCTGTCCATTAGTGTTTGCCTATGCAGTAGGGCCATGTGTTGGAGCATATGACATTACTGGCGGCAAACCAATGTGTCCAACCGCGTTAACTGGCCTCCGGACCATATTGATCTGCCCATACTGCAGATTCGCTTGATCAGTTGGCATCACTTGCCCTTTAGCATGAGATGGAATCCATGTATTCGGTTGATCACCACATGTTTGGGTTGGTGGCCCTACCGGTAGTGGGTTCGGCTGTGCCTGGAAAGGCCCAGTTTGAACCACATTTGGTTGGGGTTGCCAAACCTGACTGTCGTGGGCATGCTGAGTTTGCCCATTTCCCGCTGGTAGCGCAGAACTAGCCGAGTGTTTACCTTGTTGCCCTCGGCTTGCTTCCGCGTCTCTTGCCTGCTGAACCTCATTGTGCACCATGGGCTTGATAATATCTGCTAGTTGTCTTGACACTTGGTACATGATGTCATGAATTCCCATGTCAATCTGTTTCCTGATGAAGGAGGTGGTCCTAACCACTGGGGCTTCAGTATTCTCAGGGTCATTCATGTCAGTTAAGGCTGGTGCGGAGACTAGAATGTCTTCAACCGCTATGGGCATTCCTAGGGTGTATGTTGACTCGTTGTTCTTGCATGATAGGGTTCTTTTGGGATTTGAACTCGACTCCATGTTGTTGTTGAGTTTCTTTCCGGACCTTAGGTTCATACGCCAAGCGTGATCCTACCCTGGAGAACCACACTTTGCCTTTGATTCATCTATAGTCCCACCGGGCGTGCCAAATTTGTTTGCGTGAACAAATCAGCCGAGGGATCGGCTAATATCCAGCTGACAAATTGATTCCTGTCAAGGGATTACACCGAGAACAGAACTCTAATTCTCAGTTATGGGTTCCCCAACTACTTCAGAAAGCGTTGGGATTGGTGAATCTACGTTAAACTAAGGCTGAGAGACATAAAATCGGCTAAAATAAAATGATGTAAATTGCAAGAGAAAGATAGTTGTTTGATTGATCGTGTGTGTTTACATTTTCTCAGCAGGGTATATATATACAAAAGAGAAAACAAACACTACAACAAAAAAGGGAATAAATAGAGCTTTTTTTTTTCCTTAAATAGCGCTTAAAGGCGCTATATATCGTGCCGCTACTGATTGTATCTTCAATAAATAGCGTTTGTTAAACGCTACTTAAAGTTGAGAATAAATAGCGTTTAGTTAGGAAGCGCTACTTATTCCTTGAGAATAAGTAGCGCTTTATTTAGGAAGCGCTACTTATTCCTAAGAATAAGTAGCGCTTCCTTTAAAAAGCGCTATTTATTCTCAAGGAATAAGTAGCACTTATCATAATAAGCGCTATTTATTCTCAATAATGATTTTTTTTTTGGTTATATTCACATACCTATGCATATAGTGGTTACTGCACACCAAAATAATCATCAACACTCAAATTTGTGCCAATATCAAAACTCACAAAATCCAAATTTAACATTACATGAAATAATTCTCAGCCAAATATTAACAAAAGTATCATAAATAAAACATTAAAATACATTAACTAAAACATAACACATATTATGCTAGTACCTAAACATTACATACTAATCATCATCATCATCTTCTTCTTCTTCTTCTATGTGCCTATACATAATAAAGTTCGTAACAAAATATCGACACCACTCTTCCTTGAGTACGGTATGATCAGGATATGCGTCGAATTGACAATCAGAAAAGTACTGCAAATAAAAATTAAATCAAGTTAGAATTGAACACATGCTTCCAAATGGTATGTGTAAAAGTAAAAAATTATATAAACTTCGAAATTAATTATTACATATACATACCTCCGTTGGAATTTGTGTTTGGTTATGAATGACAATATCCTTGAAAAACTTCAATACATACCGGCCACAATCATCAGAGTTCAGTTGACAAGGACACTATAAAACAAAAAATATGAAATTAATTGCTTTTATTTTGGTAATTTAAATAATTGCATAAAAAATTTGGTATAATACCTTTATCGGTATCCATTTAAGTGTCGTTGATTTAGAAAATCGAGACTTGACATTTAGTGTTCGATGAACAAGGATAGCACTAAGTGCAAAATCCAAAAAAATCATTCAATATATATCCAATACATTCATAAGACTGCTCTTAACATCAACACACAAACTATATCAAATTTCTAACAAAATTTTGGCAGAGTCTCCCCTAAAATATGGGCATTCTAAAATTTATACAACACACTTGACATAAAATACCATACCAGCCAGCACAAGGATTCAAATTTACCAAACATAAACAAATAAAAACTTCAACATTACAATATCCAAGTACTTAAGTCATTAAAAACAAATCAATCACATTCCTTAAACATAATAAATTCAGCATTCCAATATCCAATTTCAGATTCATAACGATAATCAATCCAATACATGCATAAGACTGCTCTTAACATGAACACATAAACTATATCAAATTTCTAACAAAATTTTGGCAGAGTCTCCCCTAAAATATGGACATTCCAAAATTTATACAACACTTGTAACAAAGATAAAATACCATACCAACAAGACAAGGATTGAAATTCACCAAACATAAACAAATAAAAACTTCAACATTACAATATCCAAATACTTAAGTCATTAAAAACAAATCAATCACATTCCTTAAACATAATAAATTCAGCATTCCAATATTCAATTTCAGATTCATAACGATAATCAATCCATACATGCATAAAAGTGCATATATATATATATATATTAAGAAAATTCATATATACACACACACACTCTCTCTTACTGATTGTATGTCTCTTTCAATTTTTTGCGCAGGCTGAAGTGTACGTGCAATGGATCCAAATAGTACACAATGTTTTGATTTAGATTAATGGCTATCAATAACCAATGATCCCTACAAAAATGTTGGAGGAAAAAATCATAAGCAGGTAATCACATTTCAATATATATATATATATATATATGTGTGTGTGTGTGTGTATAAATTAAATGACTCACACTATGTTGCAAGGCGACAGAAACAAAGTCTCATACTCAGGATTTGCCAATGTCAAACGCTGAACTATATATTCGGATGTGATAGCATTCCAAGCTTGCAAATTGGTTTGTTGTGGGCACAAAACACAAACCTCTGAGTCATTCTTGTGGGACCAATATCTCTTGATCTGAGTACCTTAAATTAAAACATGCATACAAATTAATACATTAACAATAACATAAATATTTAAATTTGAAACAATAAAAAACATTGGATACTTTAAAGTTGAATACAGTACCTGAGATATACGCTAATAACAGTTTGACTTAGCCATTCATTATCATTAAGAATTTCTTGAAGTTCAGCATTAGCATCAAGTCTTAATACGTGCTTATAACCCAAAATTGATTTATCCATTGGTACTTTAATGGTATCATCCCCCTTCATCATTGTTGTCACATGGACTCTTAGAAAAATTAAAAAATCCGTAGCAAGAGCTGTAGGAGGCTGAGAGGTAGATGCAACCACCTTCTTCACGGGAGATGTAAATGACCCAATTGTTGGCTCCTTGCCAACATTCTTGCTAGCTGTAAACTGTTTGTTCTTGCCCTTATCCTTGGGTTTGGATCTTGGGGATACCTACATATTTTGCATTCCAATACATTAATTAGTTAGTGACCACTTAATTTAATAAATATATGCAGTATATAATTTAATATATACGTACCGTATCACTTGTAACTACAAGGTGGTTTGGCCATGCCACATAGGTAAATAGTCGGTACAAAATTCAACAGCTTCTTCGACTATATATCGTTCAACAATACAACCCTCTGGTCGTGATCGGTTTTTCACATACCCTTTTAATATCTTCATGTAACGCTCAAACGGGTACATCCATCTCATGTAAGCTGGCCCACACAATTGTGTCTCCCTAACCAGATGAATTGTCAGATGAATCATTATGTCAAAGAATGAAGGTGGGAAATACATCTCAAGCTCACACAAAGTCAGAATAATTTCTTTTTGCAAGGCTGGCAACTTTTCAGGGTCAATCACTTTACTACAAATTGCTTTAAAGAAGAAACAAAGTTTAGTTAAGGTATTTCGCACTTTGTTGGGCAAAATGGATCGTATAGCTATGGGTAGCAAATTCTCCACGAGAACATGACAATCATGAGACTTTAGACCCTTTAACCTAAGATCTTTCATTGATACGAGGTTCTTAATGTTTGAAGAGTATCCCTCTGGAACTTTAACTCCATCAAGAAACTTTCAAAAATCTTTTTTCTCTTTTCTGGATAGAGTATGAGCAGCCGGAGGTAGATATGTACGACGTTTCCCTTTCTTTACGGGTCCCAACTCTCGTCTCAATCCCATACTAACCAAGTCCAGCCTTGCCTTGATGCCATATTTAGTCTTCCCGGGCACATTAAGTAGGGTACCAATGAGACTATCAAGGATATTTTTTTCAACATGCATCACATCAATGAAATGTCTTACGTATAATGACTTCCAATATGGCAACTCAAAGAAAATCGACCTTTTTTTCCACCCTCGTGTGACAAGGTCTCCCGCAAAAGGTTTCCCGAATTTAATATTCAAATCTTTTACTTTTTCAAACAGTTGTGCACCTGTCAAAGGCAAATGAGCTCTACGTTCTTCTGTATTCCAATTGAATGCCTTTCTCCATGATCGATAATAATGATTTGGATTCAAAAATCTACGATGCCCAAGGAAGACATTCTTCTTACCATGATCCAACCGAATCCAATCTGTATTATCTTCACAGATAGGGCATGCACACTGGCCTTTGGTACTATATCCCATGATTACCATATCTTTGGAAAATCATTAATTGTGCCAAAAATCATAGCCCTCAAGGTGAAACTTTCTTCTCTATATCCATCATACACCACTACACCTGTCTCCCACATTTGCTTCAAGTCTTCAATTAGAGGAGCCAAGTATACATCGATATCATTTCCTGGTTGTTTCGGCCCAGAAATTAACAAAGACAACATCATATATTTACGCTTCATGCATAGCCATGGAGGTAGGTTATAAATCACCAAAATCACAGGCCATGTACTGTGAGAGCTACTCTGAACACCATGCGGGTTAAATCCATCAGTAGACAATGCAAGTCGTAAGTTTCTTGGTTCATTCCCAAAATCAGGGTAATCAATATCAACTTTTTCCATTGAGGAGAATCGCCGGGTCTTAGTAACTTGCCATCTTGAATCCTTTCATCCTCATGCCATGTCAAGTTTTTTGCATCTTCTGAACTATGATACATGCGCCTGAATCTGGGAATTATGGGAAAATACCATAAAACCTTCTCTGGAGCCGAATCTTCCTTCTTATACCGTGAGGCTTCACATTTAGGACACGACTTTAACGACGCATATTCATTACGAAATAAAATGCAATCATTACGACAAGCATGTATTTTCTCATAGCTCATCCCAATAGATCGTAATATTTGTTTAGCCTCATATGTCCGACTAGGAAGCACATTATGATTTGGCAACATATCTTTTAATAGTGTGAGTAAGTCCGTAAAGCTCTTATCAGTCCATCCATTGCCCGACTTCAAGTTAAACAACTTTAATATTGCCGATAATCTTGTGAATTTAGTACAACCGTCATATAATGGCTTCTCTGCATCACTTATCAACTTCTCAAACATTTGAGGACAATCACGAAGATCTTCTTCAACCGCATTTGCCATCTCTTCAAAACGGTCACCATCATATATATTTGTACCGGTGTCCTTCCGACGCATATCTCCCACTATTCCCGTATTCAAGATTCACCTCTTGTCTCACCGTGCTTTGTCCAACAGGTATAAGTTTGATCAATCCCATTGCTCACTAAATGCCATTCTAATTCCTTAACATTAACTTTGTTTGCATAACAACAACTTAAACACGGACATACGATTCTACTAAGATCTGTTGTATGCCCAACTACAAACCCAATAAAATCTTCCACTCCATCCTTATATTCCTTCGACAAACGATTGGCAGACATCCACTTTCGATCCATATTTGCCTATGAATTGAGAAATAAAACAACACCAAGGCATTCGTGAGCAACAACATAGGCTATGTTGTTAATGCAAGACACACTTGAGTATAACTAACACCCACTTAGATAAACCAAGACTAAAACTACCACTTATCTTAACAACAACACACAGACTATATCAAATTTCTAACAAAATTTTGACAGAACCTCCCCTAAAATATGGACATTCCAAAATTTATACAACACCTGTAACAAAATAAAATATCATACCAACCAGCACAAGGGTCCACATAGGCCAAATATAAACAAATAAAAACTTCAAATTCAACTATTTCTCTAAAACGATCTGCAATATCATCTCTATTATCTCATTCTTCATTTAACATAATGAGAAAAAACACTAACATTAATAATAATTATACTAAAAAACCTATCAGCTAAAAATACATTAACATTGATCCCTCCAAGTTCCTCATCAACCATTTCTCAATCATTTCTAAACATAACTACAAAAACCTAAAACCAATAAATAACTTAAAGAATGAGATAATTTTACTAGTTTAGATCCCTGCATTTAGTTACTTTATATGTTTTTGGACATTTCAAAAAACAAAAATAAGAGAATACTGAAGAAAAAAAAAAACAGGGTCTTGAATATGCTAAATACAAATGGAAGATAATGCAGAATTCTAATCCCACATACTAATGTGTTGTACTGTGTTTTTGTTTTTCCATTTCAAAGCACTAAGACAGGGTTGGAAAACACTGAGTTCCTTGAAAAAAAAATGAAAGCGTTTTTGGGGGAAAAAAAGGAAAGCAAGAAGAATGGAACAGATGAAACCTGTTGGTAACAGAAGAAGGTGTGACGGACGGTGCGAACAGAAGAAGCAGAGATGCGACGGCCACGCCACAAACAACGACTACGTAAGCAGAGATGCGACGGCGATGGCTGTGAGCGATGGTGCGACGTCACAAACGGCGAGGCCAACAACAACAACGAGAGAAAGGAGCTTCGAAGGTGAGAAACTCGAGCACAGATGGTGGCGACACTGAGATGAAGGAGTAACAATGGCGACGTTAACGTTGAGAGAAACTCGAGAGAGAGAGAGAGATGCGACAGTGTGGAAGTGACTGGTATTGAGAAATGCGGGCTGAATTAAAATTAGTATTTGACAATAAATAGCGCTTTATCGTTGAAGCGCTACTTTAGGTCAGACAATAAGTAGTGCTTCCAGCGTTAAGCGCTACTTTAGGTATAAGACAATAAATAGCGCTTCCAGGGTTAAGCGCTACTTATTCTTTCGTCCATCTTTAAATAGCGCTTCTTAGTGTAAGCGCTACTTATTCCTCTACTATAAGTAGCGCTGATTTTGTAAGCGCTATTTATTTCTTTCCCCTTCAGTAGCGTTTCTTTGTTAAACGCTACTTAAAGTACTCTACCTAATTTTAAGTAGCACTTCCATATTTAAACACTATTTAAAGTGGCGCCATCTTTTAAAGAATTTGTTGTAGTGAAAATTGTAACCGCCCCCTATTAGCCACTAAACGCTCCCACTATGTTAGTAGCTGACAACAAGCGGTAGTGTGTCCCTCAACTGCCACGTTCATGTGCTTCATGGAATAACTGCCTCATCCTTGGCTGCACAGAGCGGTTTTCATGCTTCAACTACACTGAGGGCCCTCAAGAGCTGATTTTAACCTTTTGGCGTCAAAGTACAATAACTTTCAATTCCAACTCTTGGTCGAATTCCATTGCTTCCCTGTTTGGTAGCAATTATTCAGCCGATAGCCTTGTAACATTTTAAGCATTTACTCAACCACAATCGGCTAAACTTTGTGGCTATCGGCTGGCCTCATTATGCTCCCTGAGCCTTGAACAATTCAGAGTTGTAGTCTCGGCTTCATAGGAACACATTCGGCTATGAATATGATCGGCTAGATCATGTATCGGCTACTGTCCTAATCGGCTTGCCACTGGCTATTTTTTTGTGATAACAGGTTTATACATCTCTATCACATACCAAAAAAATAATCATCAATTGAATACTTTATATAATACATATTGGTTACATGAAACTTGAAATGATAAAAACAAAGCTATCCATAACTAGAACTTGATGAGACAATCTCTTTGAAACACTTAACTGAAAACATAAACTTAAACTAATGAGATGAAAATCTCAGTGAGTGTTCTCGACATACACACGTACAACATAAGAAATATGTTCAATCTATTAACTTGGTTATGCAATGATACATCATACTTGTAAATAGTAAGTTACTTTAGTAAATTAATGATTCTCTCTATACTTTTCTCTTCTTTGACATTAAAACTTCACACATACAAAGGTGCAATTACTAAAACTTTAGTTCATATATTCTCTTTACGGTCTTTTAACTACATTGGCGAGCATGAACTCTTGGACCAGTGTAGTTTACTATAGTATGACCTTATTAGAGCTCTATAATAAATCAAGAGGTGTTCCTCGAGAGTGTCAGATACCACAACCTTCTCTTACTGAAAAGTGTATTTGTCATTATCTCCTTACCAAAGAATGAAAAGTCTTAATTTGTTTTTATTCATTACGTTGTGTTGTTTTCATTTAACAACCTAAATCTTAGTTCTTTTTCATGCATGGAATAAGTATGATAGCGGATCAATTAAATTTACCTTCTATTGTGGAGGTATATTTTGACAGACAACATATTGAGAATAACAAAGCATGACTTAAAGTAAGAGAGTAAGAAAATAAAATTAGAACATGCAGCAGAGAATTCTCATTTCAATCATTTTTGTATGTGCAAAACTACACCTTCGATTATGCGAAGATGGGTCAAGGGGTTCCGCATGCGTGAAATTAATCTCTTCATCACCTATGTGAAGACGCACAATGGTGCAATTTCGCATGGTGAAGCCTATCCTTCTCTTGTGCGAAGGTGGGCAAAAAGAATTGAGCATATGTTCAATAGGAATTTTGCTTGTAGATGCTTCATCTTTGCCTTGCGAAATCCACAAAAAGGGAAAGCATGGTGAAGCCTTTGCTTGTGCGAAAGTGGACAGAAATAAATATAGGTTTTCTTGGTGAGAATTTTGCCAGTGCAAAACTCTACCCTTTCCTGTGCGAAATCTGTTGTTATGCAGACTATGAACTTTGCCGAAAAAATCACCAAGTTCATCACGTCTTTTGCCCGTCTACTCCATAAATCAAGCATAATACCCTCCTCAAAGATGCACACAAAGTCATATTAACATTGAAGTATAAATTATGAAACAATCAACAAAACAAACACAAGATTATCAAGGCAAAACCACAAAACACAATAATACATTCATGGAACCCTAAAAACCTAAACACCCATATATCTTCAGACACAAAATCAGCTAACCCAAGCAAAACTCGTACAAACAAGAGAAAGGAACTCACGTGGAGATCCTCATCCTCCTCTTCTTGGCCTCCCTTCTCTTTATCTCTTTCATTCCTCGCTTCTTCTCTTCTCTCCACATTCTCTTTTTTTTCTTTTGGGGTTGAGTGTGTATGTGCGCGAAACAAAGTGGTTGGGTGTGTGTGTCGTGGGACTTAAAGAGAAAGGGATTAAGTGAGTGTGTTGGGGAGGGTGGGGTGTAGGAGTAAATATTTAAACCTCCCATTTGAAAAATCATTTTATTCAACTTGGCTTTCCCTCCAAACTAGATTAATAAAATTCTATGAATTTTTTTAATGAACACTTATCAATTTTGGGATGTTACATCTTCCACTATCTTGATCTATTTGTGCCTTTCTAGCTCTTTTGGCTACTCATTTCAAACATAGCATCAACTCTGATATACCTCATTGACCATCTCAACCTTATATGGAAATAGGGTGTAGAATATACATCGAAACATTTGAGGACCTAAAACATAAAAGTATTTTGACATCATAATACATAATAAGTTAAATTAATCAGTAGCTCCTTATAGTTTCATTGAATTTTTCATTAAGTCCCTATAATTTAAAACTGTTTAAATAAGTCCTTGTAGTTTTAAATTTTTGTAATTAAATCCTTAATCCTAGTATCGATAACATAGCATGTCTGGTGGCGATCTCACTTCTGACGTGGCAATTACATCTCTGTATTGATGGCATAGTATTGCCATGTCAATGGCTCTCCATCCTCCCCATGGCATACACATGTTGTGTCACCACTATCCCCTTCTTCGCTACATCCCATCTGGCAAAACGTCATCGTCCATCGATTCCTTGCTGTCCATAAGCACATGCGGGTACAACCCTATGCTCTCGCTCAGCTTTGAGTGTGTGTAAACCTTCTCCATCACCTCATCGCATGACACTTCCAATTTCTCTCTTATCTTCTTCACAATCTCCTCCTCCACGAATGCATGAGGTTCTTCCACAAAAGCCAAAAAACATCGTGTCCTTCCCCGCCAATATAAAGCTTATGACTATGTTTGTCACGAAGTACTCCTTCGAATACTCCGAACTCATAAAAGGAAAGTTTGTCTTACTAACGAGTGTCCTAAGGGCATTGGTTAAAGAATCCATAAAAGGAAAGTTTGTCTTGAGAATACAAGTTACTCCCTCCATTTTCGTTTATAACTAAAGTCACTTTTTACATTCATTGAAACTGGTCATTGGACCAGATACATACATTTTTCAATGAATGTAAAAAGTGACTTTTGCTTATAAACGAAAACAGAGGGAGTAAATACTTTTCGATGTAATAAATACATAATTTTTCCATACAAATTTATCTCTTTTGGTTCCTTAACCAATGCTCTAAGGATACTTGTTAGCATTTTCTAATAAATATTGAGTAGAAAAGCATAATTGAATGTTGTCATCATATGGAACAAGCAATGGGACGTTGTCAGAAACACACCGTCAACCCTACTACCCTAGTCACTGCCTCATCAAAGCTCCCTTCCGGCAACAGATCCCTTTAAAAATCTTCAGGCTCTATTTGGCTCCACTTGGTTGAGTGAGAAAACCAACCTTCTCCAAATTGCCTGCAAAAATTTTGCAAATGTAAAAGGTAGACTTAAAAAGATTAACAAAAAAAGAAAAATTCTCAGTGCACCAATCAAATGACAACAATACAACTAACAAATCTTATTGGAATTAAAATGTTCTATTACTAATGAATTATACATGATGGTTAATTAAGAATGGATAAAAAGAAAAAAAATGCGATGATGACCAAGACGTAAGGTGGTTTTTGAGATGGACTCAAAGCTTGTAGTTGATAATTTTTACTCTTCTTCCACTAATGTCGCGGAGTTAGGAGCGGTTTTGCTTGATTCCAGGCGACTTTTTCATTCTTTTTTTCCAAACTCTCGTGTTGAGTTTATTAAGAGGGAGGCTAATGTGGTTGCTCATTCCCTTGCGAAGGTAGCCACTAATTATGTTAGCTCTCACATCTTTCAGGATGCTCCTATTTGTATCGACTCAAAGCTTGTAGTTGATAATTTTTATGTGATTTTTGAGGTGGACTCAAAGCTTGTAGTTGATAATTTTTACTCTTTTTCCACTTATGTCGCGGAGGTAGGAGCGGTTTTGCTTGATTCTAGGCGACTTTTTTATTCTTTTTTTACAAATTCTCGTGTCGAGTTTATTAAGAGGGAGACTAATCACTACAACAAATTCTGCAAAAGATGACGCTACTTTAAGCAGCGCTTAAAACAAAAAACGCTACTTTATGTCATACCTAAACAATAAACAGCACTTGCAATAATAAGCGCTACTGTTTAGTTTTCACAATAATCAGCGCTTAGTCCTTTAAGCGCTGTTTTTTCTCTAAATACTAAAAAAAATGAACTGGCATAATAATTAGCGCTTCAAACCTCAAGCGCTGTTTTTGGTCATATGAACAATAAACAGCGCTTTATACCAGTAAGCGCTGTTTTTGGTCGAACAATAATCAGCGCTTTTAGACTTAAGCGTTGTTTTTGGTCAATATATTAAATAAATCGTTTTTCCCTCCTCTCTCATTTTGCGGAAGCATTGTTCTCTCTCTGTCTCGCAACTCTCTCTATCTCGCAAACTCATCCGCCGGCACCGGCTCGGCCTCCGCCGTCCCCCTCACCTCTATCTCCCAAGTCCCGACGTGCTTCTTCCTGAACGAGATCGAGTGCTTCTTCCCCTCACCTGAAATCGGACATCGTCGTCCTCCAAAAGCCGTCGGCAACGGCTCGGCCTCTGTCGTCCCCCTGGCCTCCATCTCCCAAGTCCTGTTTGCGTCTATTTCTAGGTATCGTCACTGTCTCCATTTTCTGTCTCGATTCCACATTGGTTTTTGTTGGTGGTTCGTTAGTTTTTGGTCTGTTCGATTTTGTTTGATTTTGTTCGATTTTGTTTGATTTTGTTCGCCACTGTTGTCCCATTGCTGTCAATGGTGTTTGGTTACAATGGCAAAGAATGCAAGTGTTGGCTAGAAACAAGGAAGTTTGAGTATAGAAGAGATAAATTAGAAGTGTTAAAGATGCTTGGAATCAGTTTGTTAAAATGTACAGTTTGTAAATATATGCATATCAGATGGGAATCAATGGAAAAAAGTATATCCCAGTTTTGAAAATGTACACTTGTATGCAGGAAAAAAGTTTTTTTTCAAAAGTTCTGTGAATAACATAGATTATGGAAAAGTAAAAAGAACAAATAAAAAAGAATGGAAGAGTAAAACTGAAGTAAAGCAGCAAGCTTTTATTAATGGCTAATCACCGAACTTGGGCGGGTTGGACGCATGGAATTTATTGCTAGCTAGGTTCGCGTACGAAAGAGATAATTCAAATAAATATTGGTCGCTTAGGCAACAAATAATGTGTTGAAATAAGAATAATGTGAACACTATGTTTTCTCTGATTTGACCCATTTTCATTTTTTTCTTTTTTTCGTTTTTATCTGGTGATTTTCCATTTGAGTCGTAGAAGGAGGAAAAGATAAAGCTGAAGAACGGCCACATGGGTTTAGATCTTATTTGAGTGATCAATTAGAGTACGCCTGTAAAGTTTACACCTCATAAGATAACACTGCTTTTTGTTTTTCAAGAGTATTTATTCTCATATATTCATGGTTTAGACTTTAAACTTGTATAAGACTTGACCATTGGTAGTAAAATAATGGAGTCATTTGAATACGTAGCTAGGGTTCGAAGGTGTATGTACGGTATAGCATATGGTGGTAGAGATCAACCTCTTGCATGGATCTATGTACCTCAAATGACACCCCTCACTTTACAAACCGGTTTTGTAAGGATGGGTTTAATTTTGATGTTTGTGGTTCTAGATATTTGAATGCCTTTAATTTTGGGTTTAGAAATTAATATTACTGTAAGTTCTAATTGTGATCCAACTTTGTCGTGGTTAGCAACAGGAACACGCTTTTGGTTTTTTTTTTTTGAATAATGAATTTTGGAATATTACGGTATTGTATATATTTTGGAATGTCCATATTTTAGGGAGACTCGCCAAAATTTTGTTAGAATTTTGATCTAGTCTGTGTGTTGATTTTAAGAGCATGATAGTTTTGGTCTTGCTTTATTTAAATGGGCTTTTACATTTGTTTTACCTCTCGATCCATAGGTAAAATATGGATCGAAAGTGGATGTCTGCCAATCGTTTGTCGAAGGAATATAAGGATGGAGTGAAAGATTTTATTGGGTTTGTAGTTGGGCATACAGCAGGACCGTATAGTAGAATCATATGTCCTTGTTTAAGTTGTTGTTATACAAACAAAATTAGTGTTCTGAATTGGAATGGCATTTAGTGAGCAATGGGATTGATCAAACTTATACATTGGACAAAGCACGGTGAGACAAGAGGTGAATCTTCTAATATGGGGAATAGTGGGAGATATGCGTCAGAGGACACCGCTACAAATACATATGATGGTGACCGTTTTGAAGATATGGCAAATGCGGTTGAAGAAGATCTTCGTGATTGTCCTCAAATGTTTGAGAAGTTGATAAGTGATGCGGAGAAGCCGTTATATGAGGGTTGTACTAAATTCACAAGATTGTCGGCAATGTTAAAGTTGTTTAACTTGAAGTCGGGCAATGGATGGACTGATAAGAGTTTTACGGACTTACTCACACTGTTGAAAGATATGTTGCCAAATGATAATGTGCTTCCTAGTAGGACATATGAGGCTAAACAAATGTTACGCTCTATTGGCATGAGCTATGAGAAGATACATGTTTGTCGTAACGATTGCATTTTATTTTGTAATGAATATGCATCGTTAAAGTCGTATCCTAAATGTGAAGCCTCGCGGTATAAGAAGGAAAATTCGGCTCTAGAGAAGGTATTGTGGTATTTTCTCATAATTCCCAGATTCAGGCATATGTACCGTAGTTCAGAAGATGCAAAAAACCTGACATGGCATGAGGATGAAAGGATTCAAGATGGCAAGCTACGGCACCCGGCATATTATCCTCAATGGAAAAAAATTGATATTGATTATCTTGATTTTGGGAATGAACCAAGGAACTTACGACTTGCATTGTCTACTGATGGATTTAACCCACATGGTGTTCAGAGTAGCTCTCACAGTACATGGCCTGTGATTTTGGTGATTTATAACCTACCTTCATGGCTATGCATGAAGCGAAAATATATGATGTTGTCTTTGTTAATTTTTGGGCCGAAACAACCAGGAAATGATATCGATGTATATTTGGCTCCTTTAATTGAAGATTTGAAGCAAATGTGGGAGACAGGTGTGGTGGTGTATGATAGGTATAGAGAAGAAAGTTTCACCTTGAGGGCTATGATTTTCGGCACAATTAATGATTTTTCAGCATATGGTAATCTGTCGGGATATAGTACCAAAGGTTAGTGTGCATGCCCTATATGTGAAGATAGATGATTGGATTCGGTTGGAACATGGTAGAAAGAATGTCTTTCTTGGGCATCGCATGATTTTTGCATCCAAATCATCATTATCGGTCATGGAGAAAGGCATTCAATGGGAATACGTAAGAGCGTAGAGCTCATTTGCCTCGTGCACACAACTGTTTGAAAAAGTAAAAGATTTGAATATTAAATTCGGTAAACCTTTGCGGGAGACCTTGCCACCACGAGGTGGAAGAAAAGGTCGATTTTCTTTGAGTTTCCATATTGGAAATCATTATACGTAAGACATTTCATTGATGTGATGCATGTTGAAAAAAATATTTTTGATAGTCTCAGTGGTACCTTACTTAATGTGCCCGGGAAGGCTAAGGATGGCATCAATGCAAGGCTGGACTTGGTTAGTATGGGATTGAGACAAGAGTTGGGACCGGTAAAGAAAGGGAAACGTCGTACATATCTACTTCCGGCCGCTCATACTCTATATAGAAAGGAGAAAAGAGATTTTTGTAAGTTTCTTGATGGAGTTAAGGTTCCAGAGGGGTACTCTTCAAACATTAAGAACCTCGTGTCGATGAAAGATCTCAAGTTAAAGGGTCTAAAGTCTCATGATTGTCATGTTCTTATGGAGAATTTGCTACCCATAGCTATACGATCTATTTTGCCCAATAAAGTGCGGAATACCTTAAGTAAACTTTGTTTCTTCTTTAAGGCAATTTGTAGTAGAGTGATTGACCCTGGAAAGTTGCCAGCCATGCAAAAAGAAATTATTTTGACTTTGTGTGAGCTTGAGATGTATTTTTCGCCTTCATTCTTTGACATAATGATTCATCTGACAGTTTATCTGGTTAGGGAGACACAATTGTGTGGGCCAGCTTACATGAAATGGATGTACCCATTTGAGCGTTACATGAAGATATTAAAAGGATATGTGAAAAACCGATCACGACCAGAGGGTTGTATTGTTGAACGGTATATAGTCGAAGAAGGCTGTTGAATTGCATCAGAATATCTATCGATATTGAACATTCTATAAATTTGTCGCGGTCTCATCCCACAGGAAGAAGTGCAGGGGAGGAGATTACTGGACTTGAAATATTGACTATATCAAGGAAAGAATGGGAACAAGCACACTTATATGTTTTACGCAACGCCGATGAAGTTGAGTCATATGTTGTAAAACACAAGGACATACTCAAGAGCTTGTACCCAAATAAGAGTCAAAATTGGTTAAAAACAGAACACAATCGGTGTTTTATAAAATGGCTGAAAGAATACATTTCTGTAGAGTTTATTGCAAATCCTAGCTCGGTTTCAGAAAGATTGAGATGGTTAGCTAAAGGTCCAGATATACATGTTAGTTCTTACACCGATTATCTGATGAACGGGTACACTTTTTATACAAAAGAACACGATGATCGGAGGAGAATACAAAATAGTGGGGTGACTCTTGTAGCTGAAGCTATGCATATATCAAGTGCTAAAGACAGAAACCCCATATATGTGAATATGTCATACTTCGGGGTCATTGAACGTATATGGGAGTTAGATTATAGGATGTTTCGAGTGCCTGTGTTCCAATGCAAGTGGGTTGAGAATAACAACGGTGTACAAATGGATGAGTTGGGGTTCATGCGGGTGAACTTTAATAAGTTGGGATATAAAGATGAGCCCTTTATTTTAGCATCGCAAGCTCAACAAGTGTTCTATGTCACCGATCCAACTGATATGAATTGGTCTATTGTTCTATTGACTAACAAAAAAATTGTTAATGAAATTGATGATGAAGCACATGAATATGCTGACATTGAGGATGACCCTTTCTTCGGGACATCACAATCATTGTTTGGGGCAAGTACACCTATAGAGGATGATGTGTATATTAGAAATGATAATAATTAAGGTCTTTGGATCAATCCATTATTTCATAAGGGATGCGCAAATCTCAATAAAACGAGAAAAAGGAAAAGAGTTGCTTAAATGTACAAGTATGTAGTGAATGCTATTTAATTTTTATTAATTTATTGATCAATTAAATGTGTATACATTGATTCTCTATTAATTTTTATTAATAACTTATGTGTCTAATTTTTTTTGCAGGTAAATGGCATCTGAAGGTGATGATAGTGCTCCCGAGGCCCCCCAAAAGGGGACGACGTCCCGTGGACCGACTTTTAAGAAGAAACTCATCCGCGAGAGGAGTAAAGGAATTGCAAAACGTGTGGTAAGATACTTATCGATTAATCTAATTAATTGTTTCATTTTTTAAGTTGAGTATCTAAATTTGTGCACTAATACTATTTTTTTATAGGTTATATGGAATGCTAGGGGTCAACCAATTGGTGAAAATGTTAATGACTTTATTCAATTCATTGGGGCCACAGTGCGAAAGACGGTCCCAATTAACCGCCATAATTGGAAGGATAAGGATCCATCTTTGAAGGAGCTAAAAGATGAGATATGGACTGAGATACATGTATATAAAAATGGGATTAATTAACATTGGTTAGTTGTATTGTTTTTGAATTAATCTAAACATACTTATAGTCTACCATTTTGTTTATAATGTTTTTGCAGAAGCATTTTGATGTTGATGAGACCCGAAAGGATATTACACTTAGGTTAGCTGGAAGATCACACCGGAATTTTCGAACTGCGTTAGCGAACAAGTGGTTGAGAGACAAACAGGAACATCGGACATCATCGACCTCCAAAGAAAATATGCATCGTTCATAGAACAGGATGATTGGAGCGCTTTTGTAAGAAGACGCACAGAAGATGAAGAATATATAGTATGTACAATAATATTTATAACTTTTATATATGATGTTAAACCATGCATTAATATATTCTTATGTTTTTATGTAGAGAAAAAGCAATGAAAATCGGCAAAAAGCGTCAAATCCTCCATACCCTTATAGAGGAGGGGTTAAAGGGTATCCCCACATTGAGGAAGAAATGGTATGTACAATATCTTTAATTATAACTTGTTTTAATGCATCTCTTGGTATGTACAATTTCTTTCTAAGTTTCTCTCAATTTGTTTATTCATATGTACAGTTGTTGGAGTCAGGAGAAGATGCAACTTCTCAATCCATTGATCGATCTTGTTTGTGGATAGAAGCCCGACGAAACAAGAAGGGTGAGATTGAACATCTTCCCACTGGAGAAGTGGCTGACAAAATTGTAAGTATGATAACATTAATTAACGTTTAAATTTGTGACAATGATATTATTTAATAATATTTAATAATATTTGTGTGTCGCAGAATGAACTGTCAATGTCTATGTCAGATTTGTCTTGCCAAGACATCCTTTCCCAAGCCATACCCACCAACGAGTATCATGGTCGGGTAAGAGGCGTGGGATTTGGTGTCTCCCATGGCACTATCTTTGGATCACAGAAGCGTGTAAGACGCCATGCTGATGCTAGTGAAACGGAAGAATTGAGGAGAATGATAACTCAGCTATACCAAAAAGTTCAGGAATTGGAAGATAGCAAGAAGGATAAGGATGAATTGGGGAGGGACGAGCATCAGTCACCTATCCTTAACCCAAAGAGTGTTAGAGATAGTTGCACTATTGTGAGTCCCGAGGTAATAATCGTTAGATTTCTTTTTATACTTTGTCACCTAAGTATTTAATGATTTAACATATTAATATTTCGTTTATCATTGGTTTAGGGCATTCATGAGTGCAGTCTATATTTGACAACCCCAATGCAACGAATGGTCGGTAAGGGAATGTTGTATAATGAACTAGGTGTGTTACTACACAACCTACCCTTACTTCCTAATCATGTAAAGGTTAGAGTTGACGTTGCACTTGAGGGAGATGCACTATTGCCTGTACCACTGGATGCGACAGATGTGATGACAGTGGAACAGGCAATAGGAACCTATGTGGCATGGCTAAACCACCTCGTAGTTACAAGTGATATGGTACGTATATGTTAAAGTATATGCTTAACTATCATATACTGCATATATTTATAAAATTAGGTGATCACTCACTAACTAATCAATATATTGGAATGCAAAATATGTAGGTATCCCCAACATCCAAAGCCAAGGACAAAGGCAAGGGCAAGCTGCCTATAGCTAGCAAGAGTGTTGGCGGCGACCAACAAATGAGTCATTCACATCTCAGGTGAAGAAGGTCATGGTATCTCGGCCTCCTCTGACTCACCTTTCTGATTTTACAATTTATCTTAGAGTCCATGTGGCAACAAAGATGGAGGCAGAAGATACCATTAAAGTACCAATGGAGGAATCAATTTTGGGTTATGAGCACGACCTAAGAGTTGGTGCAGATGGTGCAATTCAAGAAATTCTTAATGACAACCTATGGTTAAGTGAAACTGTTATTAGTGTATATCTCAGGTACTGCATTAAATTTTAAAGTATCCAATGTTTTTTTATTTTTTCAACTAAATATTTATGTTATTGTTAATGCATTAATTTGTATGCATGTTTTAATTTAAGGTACTTGTATCAAGAGATATTGATCCCACAAGAACAAACTCAAAGGTTTGTGTTTTTGTGCCTACAACGGACACATATGGGATCATGGAATGCTGACATGTCTGAATATATGATTCACCGCTTGACATTAGCAAATCCTGACTTTGAGACTCTGTTTTTGTCACCTTGCAACGTAGTGTAAGTCATTTAATTTAATCAATATTGTTATACCCTAATTTTGTCCACTCTTTTTCAACTATTTGTTTTTCCCTTTTAATTTGATTTATTTTAAATAATAAAAAAAAGAAGATAAAAAAGAAAAATGAGAGGATTAGCATTGATGTATACTCTCGTTGGTTTTGATCCTTGGCCCAACTGGAAGCCCATTTTCATATTTTCATTAAAGCAGCACTTATAACAAATAATCGTGAATACATGGTCCAGAAGTACACAGTTGTGGTTATGATAGAAATTTATAATTAATTAAAAAAAACAAAGATAAAATAAAATGAGCTCAAGATGCTGTGACAACAAGAAGAGGACAAATCCTCCTTTATGAGCAATCTTGCTGAGCCAGCCAAACTATCATCTCGAGCTTTGTTTCTCCATTGAGAAGACCACAAAAAGCTAGGAAAGAAAACCTCAAACTGATAGGAGTAAAAGGGACTCTGCTAATTAGACAAAAATAAAAGAAAGCAAAGTCAAACCAGGGAATGGAAACGTGCATACAACAGGGGATTGGGGGAAGCAACCATCCTAGAACAGAGTCATAGAACATCAAAATAGGAAAAATGGGATAAAGTAAAATTAGATTTTGACTCATCAGAAAGGAGAAAACGTTGGTCTGATAAAAAAAAAAGGAAATGAAGAACAAAAATCAGCCTAACACAATAATCCTAATGCTCTATAAATACAACCTCAATTCACAGAAAATGGGGACGAAAAAAAGGGAGAATCCTCACGACACAAAGAGCTAGAGATCCTACACTGGGGTACTAGCTCACTTAATTCAAACGCTGTAGAGGTTCGAGTGTTGATGGAAGAAGAACAACAACCCAGCAACAGCAACTGAAAAAAATCGTTACATCTAAAGAGCTTGGAATTGAGGTAAAAATTTTGGAATATAATCTCATAATCTGTGTTCATCTCCCAATTTTGATTTGTCTTTTTCATTGTTTTGTTAACCAACTACTGTTAAAATCACCACCTGGTGTTTCGTTCTCATTAAACATGAAACAATAATAATGAAGATGAAAATCAGAAACAAAATATAGAAGGAGGTGAAGAGAGAAAGAGGAACTAAACTTTCCATCCACCACAGTTGCCTTTCAGACGCCGCCATAGCCCGCCGTTGCCACCGTTCACGGTCCCCTCCGTTGTGCCAATCGTGGCACCCTTTTGCTGCGCTGTGGGCGGCCTCCACGCCGTTGTCATGGCACCACCACCACAGGGGTGGCCACGTTCCCCTTTCCATTCTGTCCCTCTCGATCAACTCTCTTCCTTCTTCTTTCGAACATCTCTTTTTTTCAGATTTTTTCTCTCTGCTCCATAAACACCAACAGCGGCGTTCTTGCTCCTTTTTCCCTCTGATTTGTTTGTGTTAAACTGGTAGAAGCTTCTAGGTTGTGTTCTTTCTTTATCATGTTTGTTTTATTGGGCTCGTAGCCCGTCTTTTTTTATTTTTTAGTTGATCATTCTTCTTCCTTTTTTTTTTGCTTGTCCGTATCCATCTATTTTGTTAACTTTAGTTTCTTTTTTTTCTTTTTTTTCGTTTTGTTCAATCTCGTTCAACTAATTTCAGCCCATTTTTTTAAAAAAAAAAAAGTAACAAAATATTAGTAGCGACAATGCCAAATCCACTTTTAGTTTGGTCACTACGTAATTCTTTTCCGATTTCAAAAACTTAAAATCAATTACTACTACAAATTCTCTTTTGGTTTGGTCATTACAAAATCTTAATAAAATATCTTAAAATATTAGTAGTGATTACGCCAAATCCACTTTTGGTTTGATCACTACGCAAACCATAAAAATTAAGTCACAAATTGATTAATTAAAATCAATCAACACACAACCATTTTTTGCCCAAGAACTACGTAGCCTTTGATTTCTCCATTGCACCCGGAGATACGTAGGAGCAGGAGCCCACTCCTGTCAAGCGCAAAAATAAATAACATTTATTAAGCCTTTTTTTATTATTTCATCATTGTAAATTCTTGTCTTTTTTTAAAAAGTAAAAGGGAAATAAATATTTTTTAGAAGTTAATATAAATTTTGCACAATTAATTATAGGTAACCTTTTTTCGAAAGGATGTCGTGGGGTGCTAATACTTTCCCTACGCATAATCGACTCCCAAACCCAAATCTGGTCTCAATGACCATTTTCTTCAATAAAGCTTTTTCCAATATTTTTCCCTTCGAAATAAATTATTGGTAGCGGCTCCATTAAACTCGAACAAATCCCTCTGGATTTTTTGGTCGCTACAAATATTACTAAATTTATTGAAATGTGTTTACTTTCTTATATTTTTTTCTCCAACATTTTTGTAGGAATCATTGGTTATTGTTAGCGATTAACTTGAATCAAAATGTTGTGTACTATCTTGATCCATTGCGTGTACAAATCAACATACGCAAATGAAAGAAAAGTACAATCAGTAAGTGTGTATAAATCATATATATATATATATATATGTATGCATTTTCTTAAACATTTACACCTATTGTAATATTGAAGTGTTTATTTGTTTATGTTTGGCCTACGTGACCTCTTGTGCTGGCTGGTATGATATTTTGTGTTGTTACATGTGTTTTATAAATTTTGCAATGTCCATATTTTAGGGGAGACTCTGCTAAAATTTTGTTAGAAATTTGATATAGTCTATGTGTTGATGTTAAGAGCAGTGGTTATGAATGTATTGGAATGATATTTTTTGGTAGGTAAAAATTATTATGAGTGTAAAATTAGATATTGAATGATTTTGTTTGATTTTGCACTTAGGGCAATCCTACTTTATCGAAGAAATAAGTCTCGGTTTTCTAAATTTACTCCGCCTAAATGGATACCGATAAAGGTATTTATATCAAATTTTTTATGCAATTATTCAAATTACCAAAATAAAAACAATTAATTTCATATTTTTTGTTTTATAGTGTCCTCGCCAACCGAACTCTGATGATTGTGGCCGATATGTTTTGAAGTTTCTAAAGGATATTGTCGTTCATAACCAAACAGAAATTCCAACAGAGGTATGTATGTAATAATTTCAAAGCTTATATAATTTTTTTTCTTTTACACATACCATTTGAATGCTTATGTTCAATTCTAACTTCATTTAATTTTCATTTCGTAGTACTATCCTGATTGTCAATTCGACACATACTCTGATCATACCGAACTCAAAGAAGAGTGGTGTCGATATTTTACTATGAATTTTATCATTTATAAGCAGGTAGAAGAAGATTAATATTTAATGTTTAGGTGAGTTTTTGTTAAATTTGGTTTTTTGTGAGTTTAGCATACTTGAATTGGAATAGGTTCACATGAATAAAATTCCTTTTTATGTTGGCTAATATTTTATATATTTTATCTTGGCTGGCTGGTATGGTATCTTATGTTGTTACAGGTATTTTATATATTTTAAAATGTCCATATTTTAAGGAAAACTCTGCTAAAATTTTGTTAGAATTTTGATCTTGTCTGCATGTTGATTTGCAGTGACAGAAGAAGAAGATATTAGTGTTTAGGTACTATTTGTAGCATGACATGTGCAATATTTTAGTGATCTAGTCTGTATAATTGTGAATTTGACTGAGAAATATATTGTAATTTATTTATGTTAATGTAAGGATCTGTACTGTTTCTATTAAAAAATTACATTATAATGTTAAATTTTGATGTTGATACAATTGGGTGTTGATGACAATTTTGGTTGCATTTTGTGTTATCACAATATTATGCAACAGATATCATGTGAATGTGAGAGAATTAAATAAAAAAAAGAGAATAAACAGCGCTTCAATTAAGGAAGCGCTGCTTATTGTTCACAATAAACAATGCTTCCTTACTGAAGCGCTGTTTATTGTCTATACAATAAACAACGCTTCCTTATTGAAGCGTTGCTTATTGTCCATTTTCAGCAGCGCTTCATAAACGTTGTTTTTATGAAATACAATCAGCAGCGGCTTAATTTTAGCGCCTTTAAGCGCTGTTTTGGCTAAAAATAAGCGCTGTTTATTGCCAAAACTTGTTGTAGTGAATGTGGTTGCTCATTCCCTTATGAAGGTGGCCACTAATTATGTGAGCCCTCACATCTTTCAGGATGCTCCTATTTGTATTAACTCAATTATTTTGAATGAATTGCAGTAGCTCTTATTCTGTAAAAAAAAAAAAAAAAAAAAGACGCAAGGTGGATTTCATGGTTGCAGAAGCTAAAGGGCAGAAGATATGCTTAGGAGAAGGATGTAATTGCCACCGAGCAAGCCATGTCATCAATACTTAACAAACAATTTGACATTGTTAAGAATAATGATTTCGTTACAAAATTTTAAAACTATAAGGACTTTATTAAATAATTTAAAGAGTAAAGACACAAATTCGTCGCTGATAAAAAATACGCGACCCAAATTTAGTCCATCACAAAAAGAATGTCTTGAAATAGTCCTTGAGAATTTCAAACAAGGGACACATTAGTCCCTCAGCTTATCTCCATCAAACAATAACCACTAAGCTGATCATGTGTACTGTAAACTGTTGATGTTTTTTTTTTGAAAGGCAAAATTATGTATATTAAAATATAATAGGAGTATTAGAGGTACTCCACCCGAATACATATATGGGGCAGGATAAAAGCGCCCACGAGGATCGCCTCAAAAAACAGCCAATTGGGTCAACATACCACTTATAATACAAGCACGGGGGGGGCTTCTCCCTCGCAAGAAACCACCTCCAAGAAAGTGAGATGATTCGATCAATCGTATGACTAAAGTCCGACAGCCTCCCTGAGAAAGATGTATCCATTCCGAAGATCCCAAATAACCCAGAGGACAGTGTGTCATACCATGTGTACCATTAAATATTGTCACTGTGTAAATTGATGAACATGTGTAATTTTTTTGGGGCAAATTAGTCCCTCTTTACATCTATTTGAGACAATATTCTAAATAGTCCCAAATTAGTCTCAATCTCTTTCGACCCAACTTTGTCTCTCACTCTTCTTTACATTTAAGTCTCCTTCTTCAACCTACAAACCCTAATCCCCCATTAAAGAAGCTAGCTTGTTGTTGGTGTAGTGGTGTTCTGTTATGGAGGCATACCACTTGTTATATTAGAATACTTGATTTCAAAATACCTGAATCCCATATACGAGTCATCCAGTATTATTGTAACAAATTTAATTCTTTTTAGGTTTATACTATGCAAGAAATGCCACATTTGCTGCTTAAAGCAACAGAAGTGGTGTGCATGAAGACATCTTTGTCTTAATACAGAATCTGACAACAACAAGGTCATCTAATAGGTGTTAGAGTTTGGAGGTTGAAGAAAGAGACTTAAATATTATAAAGAAGATTGAAGGGCTAAATTGAATCAAAAGTCTAATTTGAGTCTATTTTGTTTCTGCCTCAAATGCAAAAAAGATTAATTTGCCCTGAAAAAATTACACGTGTTCATTAATTTACACGATGATATTAGTTGACAGTACACATCATCAATTTAACGGTTGTTTTTTATGGACATAAACAGAGGGTTTAACTTGTCTCTCGTTTGAAATTTTCGAAAACTATTCCAAGACTTATTTTTTTCTAAGAGACTAAATTGGGTCGCGGGTTTTTTTTTAAGAGACGAATTTGAGTTTTTACCCAAATTTAAATTATAAGGACTTAATTAAAAATTGAATAAAACTATATGGACCTACTAATTAATTAATTTAGACATACAACTAAACCGGTCCTTCAACCACGTGTCAACCCCTTGTAGCCGGTATTTTCAAGAGGCTACGGCGTTCATATTAGGGCCCTAGTCACATCTAATTAGCTTCCGTTTGATTACACGTTGAAAGGCACCAAGCGTGAGTTCGCATACGTCAAGCAATTTCACTAGTAAACTTACATGTTTGGTCATATATTCTTCAACGTGATTTTTACTCCAAAATCAATTCAAAGTTGAAGCAGGAATGAGTAGTTTCACGTTCACTGAGAATTGATTCTAAAATTTATTAAAGTGAGATCTATATTTTCTCATCCTCACCTTTTTAATTATAACTCATTCAATTAATTCTATATTAACTCCTTTAATTACTACTCTTATAATCTTTTCTCATATCAACGTGTCGCACTCTGCTAAAGTTGTATTGCATCATAAATTGTATTACTTATTTTTTTTATTTAGATACTTTTTATTTAATAGTTATGCTAATTCAATACTGTTATTTTCCATTTCATCTAATTTTAATTTTGACATAGCTATGCATTTTATTTAATATTTAACAGAAAATGAAATAATTATCTAAAATAGAAAAAAAATCTAGTTTGATATGTAAGACCTATTTTAGTAATTACATACTCAAAAACAATTTTGATTCAGACTATTTTTAAATAATATAAATTGATAAAAATTATTTTTGTTAGAATATATCCAAATATAAATCAAATTATATTCAATTTATTTTTAAATAAAATTAATTTACTCAAAATTTATTTTTGTGACCGTAGAACCAAACCCCTGCTCAAATTGATCCGGGCAAATTCAAAAACCAATATAAAGTATATAAACGTACATGGCGATCATAAAAGTGGATTCTTCGTTTTGAAGGCAAAAGGTAAACGGACAGAAGTTTCAAATTTCAAATTTCAGCGATAAGTTGGGATTTTAATGAGCTTTATTTATTTACTTTTTCCTTTTCTTGATAGCTGAAGTATACTCAAGACGACAAAAATTCTCGTTATTAAACATAAAAACTCATTGCCGTTGCCATTTTAATCGCGTCTTCTTTCTGCAACAATCAAATCAAGTGACGAAGGAGGGTGCTTCCATATTCCCTATTCACTCCAACATGGTAAGGTCGCCATTGTTGCAAATAACGAAACGGCACCTCTTCTTTATTTTTTTTTAATTTTCCTCGCATTTTGTTGCTTTCACGAAATTCTATTGTTTGGTTGATGACAAAACACCAGAAAATTAAAACCCCTATGAGATTGGCACCTGGAAGGAACTTTCGGTTCAGAAAACGAAACCCTAGATTTCAGATCCAGACCAAAACGAGGCCTCTTTTTAATTCTCTTCGAGGTTTCGAGATAGTTGAATGCGCGAAGCATAGCTGTTTTCTACTTTTCTTTAATAGTTGGATATATTTAGTTGTGCAATTGTGGTTGATGGCTCGTAGCACATTTTCAATGGAAGAAACTTTTTGCATTTTGAATACATTTAGCTTGATGTTTGTGAATCAAACTATAACATTATGTCAAAGATTGGCATTTAGCACCGGACAGTAAATTACGCTCTTGTTTGAGTTATTCAGTTTCAGTTTTGGAAGGTCATGATGTTGTTGTGTTGTGCCTACTCTTATTGTATTCATAGCAATCTGTATATATGGTTGTACAAGGATTATTGTGCTATGGATTTTTAGACATTAGACTCACCATGATGGTGGTGGAGAAATGGGGATTCTTTGTGTGTTGAGGAGGATGAGTGGCTTTCTTTATATTACAGAGGATTCTGTGAATGAATTTGTAGTCTGAGAAATATTGTTCGGTTGCTCCTTCGGTGGGGGTTGAGGGGGATGGGATCAGAAGTGTCTAGCGAGTTATTCATTAAGCAGTTTGAGACATGGATAACATATTCAGTTTGATTTTAATACACAGCTTCAATGCTTATGAAGCTGATCAAGTAGTTAGCAGAAAGCTTAGTCTTCTTTTTCTATTTTGGTATGAGAGAATAAAAGAAGAAAAAAACAGAAACTAAGAGGACTAATCTCTACTGAACAAAATGCTAGCAGTGTCTGCTAGAGGTAGAGGAAGGAAGCTAGGTGGAGGGGGTCCGACAACATCACTGCAGTCTCTCAGATGCTAGGCTGTCAATTTTGGCTAGATAATATGCACACTGATTACCTCCTCTCAGGGTGTGAGAAAGAACGGCAAAAGCTCCTTTATTCCACAAATAATAGTTGCATATTCGTGAAAGGCTGATGTAGGAGCTTTAACTGGATAAGTCACTTCAATAGAATTGGATCTGCACTCCACCCTATGGACACCAATATCCCAAGCTAGTTTTGAGCCATGGAGGAGCTCAACTTCCACATGTAGGTTATCAGTTATACCTGCATGGCCAATGAACCCCCTGCTCTATGGACCGTCACTCTTCCTGATAAGGCCCCCAAAACCTTCTGGGGCAGGATTCTCGAATGAACTCCCATCCACATAAAAGCACTTAGATATGGTTGTTCTTGTTGCCTATCCGTATATGGATTGGCTTCTCTTCGCAATTTTCTGTGTATGAAGGCTACTTCTGTTATGTAACAACTGTTTGCAATTGTTTGCCACAAGCACACATTTAATTGAAACAGAATGAATTGTTCTGTCCATTATTTTTATGAAGCTAACTGTCTTGACAGTGGGATATTTAGTACATGATTAGCATTATGCTCTGTGGTATTTAACTTATTTTGCTTTGGCAGGATGGACACAATGCAGATGACAATAAACAGAGCACTGCTGATATGACAGCTTTTGTAAGTAGTAGTACCTAGAACAAGTGCCTGGAACTTCTATTTTCTTCTGTACAATGGGTGGGCAAATAAAGCCGTGCATGCTATAGATTTCATGATTGAGTGTAGAAATCAAAGTCTGACTTATATATGATTTAAGCTTAAGATGATCGGAAGTCGATTTGCACTCTAAAGTAAAAAAGTGTTGCATTTGTAACCACATTATGATTATGATTGCTCCCTGGGTATGTTATATACTGAATATATGCTGAGGGCTTCTCTATGTCTTAAGGAGAAAGGGAAAGAGCTTCTTGTACTGTGTGTAATTTTTCCCTCGGGATAACAATAAATGAATTGACGAGTTCATCCCATATGTTTCAAGGAATTGATTGCATTACGTTTCCTAATTGAATTGCTGCTCCTTGCAGGTACAAAATCTTCTTCAGCAGATGGTAAGTTTGTTATAGTGATCATGAAAATTTCCATTTCAGATTATTGAAGCTACATTCGACAGTTTTATCATGTTCATGTCTTAAATAATTTGCAGCAAAGCAGGTTCCAGACTATGTCAGGCTCGATCATTACAAAGAATATCCTTTACTCTACAATTTTAACAATTTTTTTAATACATATTACTGTTGTTGTTGTTGTCAGAAATCATCTCAGATATTTATCATACAATCTTTTTTACCCTCCAAATGGGATGGGAGAGGGGTTGGCTTTGCATGTCCACTCATGTTGTTTTACCTGTTACTTTGAAAAAGAAAAGGGTGGGGAGAGCATCTTTTCCTTTTTTGGGGGGTTGGGGGGTGTCCAACACATGTGGATATTTTTGTAGGAATGATTATGAGCAATTGTGGTTATTGGTTTGCTTAACTCCGGTGCACTTGATGACATGGGCGGCAGGATAGAGGAACTGGAGCAAAGCATCAATGAACTTCGGGCAGAAATGGGAGTTGAGAGCTCACCGTCTCCTTCAGTCACTGAGAGGGAGAAGTCCCCTTTGAGTGAGTTGAAGCCCGAGAAAGAGAACCCCTGAAAATTGCAGCAAATGTTCAGCACAGACTGGTGTTAGCATTTGGCATCGTTCATTTCAAACTCTATTGGTTGGTGTGTTGATTCCCTCTATAACCTTTTTTAAAAAAAAATTGAGGAATGTTCCAAACAATTGTCAAACATTTTTAAATAGAATGTTGTTTAGTGAATACATCTCTCTATTACCTTTTTTAAAAAAAAAATGAGGAATGTTCCAAACAATTGTCAAACATTTTTAAATAGAATGTTGTTTAGTGAATACATCGCCCGTTCTACTGATTATGACGGATGATTGGGATTCATCTAGAATGCCGACTCAATATTTTGAGCTATATGATTTAAACAGTGATTGCATCAAGCATGAATGCATGATGTTCTTTGATAGCTTGGGAGAAAATCTCGTTCTGATGTAGTATGTTTCCGAAAGACCGTCTACTTCTCCAAAAAAGTTACTAGTATTTCTCCAAAAAGAATCAATTTAAAACCTATAATTGTTCTAGGCCAGCGAGTCAAATTGCAGCACGGTAGTAGAAGAGAAAGGGGAATAGTCATTAAGACTGGATTAGTGGTGAGGGGGATTGAGTTGTTTGTTTGAGATTATAGATTCAAACTTTATTGCTACTAGTATTATTGTACATCGAATAGAATAGAAGGGAAAAATGAAAAGTCTCTGCGGTTTCAAATTTGGGAAAAATAATCGGTTAAGATTGGGTTTGATTAGTCATTTCATTAAGTTACAGTTTATTCGATTTATAAGTTTATTTAATCAAAATAGAGGTATTCAATAAATGAATTTATTTCCTGTAGTTTGTATTGTTTTTTTAGATGCTAGTGCATAAGTTTGTAGCTTTTTATTTTATTTTTGCGCTTATTATTTTAATAGATTTCCCTTTTGTTCCCTATTAATTTTCAAAATTATCATCAAACTCTTTCTAATTATGCTTAAAATTTATAAATGTATTTATAACAAATTCATAAAAAGTATAATTAAATAATAGAGAAAGTTAAATTGCATTGTTAAAAGTTAAATTTAATTAATTTAATATTTAATATATAAAAAAATAGAATAATTTTTTATAAAATAATAGTTAAATTATAAAATTATTATATAAATATGTCTCTTGTTAGTCTCATCAAAACTTTTTGCAGCATGTTTATTCACATTCTGTATTTGTATTTTCACTGTTATTTGTTGGATATTGGAAGATGAAATGAAAATTTTGAGTGAAGTTTCAAAACTAATGAATTAAGTATTTGAAACTTCTTTTGATCTTCAATCGTAAAATTTCGTCCAAAAAATTCTCCAATTCTAAAATCAATAAGTATTTTCAATCAGTTTTTAGTGACATTGAAAACTATAGATAAGTGAAAATTTATTTACGAGACTCGCCCGTAGTTGCTTCCTAATACTAAAAAAGGTTCTAATAAGTGTTTTTTTGACAGGAAAAGGTTCTAATAAGTTAATATAATATAAATAAATTTAGAAAGATAATTCATGTTTTACTGCAGTATAACCGTATAATAGGTAACATGTTCAAACTTTTTCTGCGAATAATACCGCTTTTAGTATTTTTTTCTTAGTACAAATAGTCAGGCGGGGGAACGAGGAGAGGAAAGTGGAGCATTGCGAGATCGAACCCATGCTTTTAATATCCCATAACACTTTATCACCCGACTGTATTTTCTGGGACACACCGCTTTTAGCATTCAAAGCAATAAAGTACATTTAACTTTTATATAAAAAAGTATAATACGTGTCATTTTAAATTTATATTAACCATATTCATCGTGAGATCCCTCGCTTGATTAATGACACATAATGACAAGTGCAGATTAATCGTATTTATCGTGAGGTAAATGCATATGCTAATGTTCTTGTTCGATTGGGGCATTATGGTGGCTTCTCTTAGACCATTTAAGATGATTTCCCTCCCCAGCATAGTCTTCATTTACGTTTTGATGCAACCTGTTGTAGTACCCCTCATCTTGCTCCTTAGCCTTGTTGCTATTTCCGTCCATTATAAAAAAATATAGGGTTAATACCCCTTTTGGTCCCTGTAATTTGAGCGAAATTCGGTTTTAGTCCCTGTAAAATTTTTTGTTTCGATTTAGTCCCTGTAATTTAAGATTCTTCCACTTTTAATCCCTGCTGTTAAACCCCTATTAAATTACAGGAACTAAAAGTGAAAGAATCTTAAAATTACAAGGACTAAAAGTGGAATAATCTTAAAATACATGGACAAAAAGTGGAAGAAAAACTCAACGTTTTTAATAGGGATTTGATAGCAGGGACTAAAAGTGAAAGAATCTTAAATTACATGGACTAAATAGAAACAAAAAATTTTACAGGGACTAAATCCGAATTTCGCTCAAATTACAGGAATCAAAAGAGGTATTAACCCAAAAATATATTATCTAAAATTAAATATAATTTGCAAATAACTCATTCTAAATTAAATTTTAAAGTATAATTTCAATTTTTATGAAATAAAACATTTTAATATAAATTCTATCAAATAAATTTTATCAACATAAATTTTTCTTTTTTAAAAAAAAAAAAATTCAATCATCCCAATTACCAACATGTCCTTCAAGACGCAAAACACGCAAGACGTCGCAAAGAAGAAACTATACGGAGTAGGCTGTTTCTCTTGGGCCCTTGCTTTGTGCATCTCACTTGTTTGCTGGCCACACCCCTCACTTCTCTAAAAATTTTGAAAAACCCAAAATACTCCTACTCACTTATGTTCCGGCAATTCAATTGCTAAAATACATTTTCAATAGCTTCTGACAACTAGTTACCGGAAGCTGTTAAAAATGTATTCCGGCAACTCAGTTCGCGAAACATATCATAATTTTGAAAAAAATATGTTTCTGGCAACTCAGTAGCCGGAATATATTTTCAGGAACTGTTGAATTATAAGCAAAATACATAATTTTCACACTTAAGTGCATTTAATTTTCTTGATTTAATGTAAAAAAAATAAATACATTTACTAAACTGTCATTAATCATAATAGTCCTCTTCTCACAATAGTATTAATAAATATTTTAATTTTTGATGACTGCATATGTTCGTCTATATCTATTGCTTTATGTAAAATATTTATTCCCAAGTATTATATTTTTTATATAATTTATATTTATATATTAATCAATCTACATATTGATATAAATTTATAAAGGAGAATCTAAATTAGCTTAGATTAAACTAAAACTTCAAAAAAAAAATTATTTTATGTAAAATTTTATTTTATTCCAACATGTAACGTTTTTTCCTATGATTTTTATATTAATCAATTTAGATATAGATATTAATATAATAAAATATCATATTTTTTATATAATATAGTATATTTTCATATAATATATTAAAGGAAAATATTATATTCGCATATAGATATTCATGTAATAAGTTCATTCTCATGTATTATATTTTTTGTATAATTTTTATTTATATGTTAATCAATCTATATATTAATACAAATTTAAATTTGCTAAATTTAAATTTATATCTTAAAAAAAACTAAATTTGATTTCATGTAAAATTTTATTTTATTCCAACATGTAATTTTTTCCATGATTTTTATATTAATCAATTTACATATAGATATTAATATTTTTTGTTTGATTAAAATATTATATCTTTTTGTACGAAAAAAATATTATATCTTTTACATAATATATTATATTTACATATAATATATTAGAAGAAAATATTATATTTATATATATAAATATTCGTGTAATATGTTCATACCAGTGTATTATATTGTTTATATAATTAATATTTATATATTAATCAATCGATATATTTATATAAATTTAAATTTGCTAGTTTTAGATTTATATCTTAAAAAAATTTAATCTTGTTTTCATGTAAAATTTTATTTGTTTTCCAACATGTAATTTTTTTTCCTATGATTTTTATATTAATCAATTTACATATAGATATCAATATTTTTTGTGTGAGTAAAATATTAAATTTTTTATAAAATATATTATATTTAAATATGATATATTAAAGGAAAATATTATATTTACATAAAGATATTCATGTAATATATTCATTTCCGTGTATTATATTTTTAATATAATTTTTTTTTATATTAATCAATCTATATATTGATATAAATTTAAATTTGCTAAAATTAAATTTATATCTTAAAAAAATTGAAATTTACTTTCATGTAAAATTTAAGTTATACGTTCATTCCCATGTATTATATTTTTTTTATAATTTATATTTATATATTAATCAATTTATATATTGATATAAATTTAAATTAGCTAAATTTAAATTTAAATCTTAAAAAAATTTAAATTTGCTTTAATGTAAGATTTTATTTTATTGCAACATGTAATAGTTTTTCTATTTTCTATGGTTTTTATATTAAATAATTTACATATAGATAATAATATTTTTTGTGTGAGCAAAATATTATATTTTTATATAATATATTAAAAGTAAATATTATATTTACATATACATATTCATGTAATATGTTCATTCCCGTGTATTATATTTTTTTCTATAATTTATATTTATATATTAATCCATTTGTGTATTTATACAAATTTATATTTATCTTAAACAATATAAATTTACTTTCATGTTAATTTTTATTTTATTTCACCATTTAATTTTTTTTCTATTTTTTTTTTGTTTTTCTATTAATCAATTTACATATAGATGTTAATATTTTTTTTTACGTGAGTAAAATATTATATTTACGTATAGATAGTTATGTAATATGTTTGTTCCCGTGTATTATATTTTTTATAAAATTTATATTTATATATTAATCTTTCAAAAAAAGATATAAGTTATAAAATAGAATCTAAATAGCTTAGATTAAACTATAATTAAAAAAAATTGCTTTCATATAAATTTTATTTTATTCCAACTTGTAATATTTTTCTATAATTTTTATATTAATCAATTTATATATAGATATTAATATTTTTTTTGTGCGAGTAAAATATTATGTTTAACGTAATTTTCTTCCATTTTTTTTGTAAGATGTCGATTCTCGTGTTATATGTTCATTGAACACCCTTATAAATTTTGTTACATTCTCTTGATTTTAATTATCTATTTTTTTGTTCATATGTTATGTTAGAATTATTTTTTTATGTTTTCTTTTTAGATTACTGACAATATATTTCAGCATCATGAATTTCTTATAATGTAACCTTCTCATTTGTTCAAAAGTATTATATAGTCAAGTTCAATCATTAAGATTAGACTACTCCAAAGTTTTATTTGATTATTGAAAAGCCACAATTTAAAGGAAAAGTAAAAATTAGGTTACAAACACAATATCACCAAAACTTTTATGATTGATATGAACGTACAAATTTCACCTCGAAAAGTAAATAGTAATATTATAAAAAAAATAACACATACAATAATATCATTAAAGAACTTAAACAACAATTTAGTGTGAGTATTGAAGAATCAATTAGGTAGAAAGAGACCATAAATCAGCTCGGAAAGAAATAACATAGCAGTTTGTCAAAGTAGATGTCTGCATTTGTTAACTGATATCCAATATGCACAAGCTCAATATTTTCTCAACCATTCAATGCATGAAGGCTTCAATGAATCAAACAATTATACACTAATCATATCCACATCCAATGAAAATCTAACTTGTACTCCTGCTAAAATATTTATGCAATTTGTATTGTCTCAAAGTAGCAATTAAGACTAATTCAACCAAATTCGTTGTAGCATGGTAGAAATTATATATATAAATAGATACCATTTATGCTAACATATTAGTAATAACCATAACAAAAATAGTCTAATACTACCAGGTATCAATGCATCAAATTAGGTTATCATGAATTATTGTCTAATTGAATATCATGAAAACACCAAAAATAAAAGGGAAAAATACACTGACCTCCCCTGAGGTTTGTCTAAATGAAATCCACACCCCCTCTATTTTTTCACTCAGGTGAAACCTCCTTTATTTGTTTGATAAATGATACTGAGACCCGTTTTGCCAAACGTCAGTATCTTACCATTGTGGCTCTCGCTCTACATACTGCTTGAAGGAAACATTTTCACCACCCATCATCCCTTTTCCCTCTTCCCTCTACAATCACCCAAAGAGACCTTTCAATCCCTTCTCAATATTTTAAAGAAATTATGTGAAATATAATTCAATATAGCGATCAAATCAAGGCTATGAAATTTAAGACGTTACACAGATTCAAAAGGCAGGGAAAGAGACATAAATCACGTACTTGTAACAGTGTCCATAAGTTCTTATTTAAAATACAAAATTATATTTATTCAAACAACAACGTAGATAGACAAAATAACGTTCAAAAATTAGAACCAATATTTAATTAAACTCCCAAGGGTGAAAAATTATAACTATTTGATAATTATGGACATTTTCCAGCTATTTCATTAAAAAAAAATGCAGGTGCTACAACAAAGTTAGGGCCACCAAGTCCTTGACTTGGACAACTCAGATGCAAGGCAGCACCTTGATGAAGACCCATGCAGCACACTGAGACTTGATTCATGCTTATAGCTCATAAGAGCTTCTAAATTAAAATAAGTGTATAGTCTTTGTTTCCCAGGAAGAAAAAATCTTTCTAAGCATATAGTCTCCCTTTCATATATTTTTTTTCTTCCTGAGAATTTTGCTCTAACCAATACCGAGCAAGGTTTATTGCTCAATCCCATCCTATATTGTACCGTGCAAGGTTTAGGCGTTGCTCACAAGGTGGAACCAAGGTTTTGCGTGATGCTTTCTTAGAGGGAACGACAGTGTCAAATGCACAATTACAAAACGTGTAATAGAAGGTTTCATTTTAAAAAAACAATTGATGGCAGCTGAACAGGATTAACAGCAGGGGAGGTTTGTTGAGAGTGAAAAAATAGAGGAGTGTGGATTGCATTTGCACAGACCTCAGAGGAGGTCAATATATTTTTCCCAAAATAAAATAAAAAAGTAAGCTCTATTTAGAGAATCATATCAATGACAAATTAATATATATTACATTTTTCCTCAACCTCCCTTCCATGTTGTCTTTATCCTCCTTGTATTTGTCTCTATTTTTCTCTATGAACCACCCTCAAAATGCTAAAAACCCATGGATAAAACATGCTTACGCTAGACTAAAGTATGCTTCCCTGAAGGATATGCTACAATATTTCTTTCAAAAAAAATCAAATATATATCATGCTTAAATCTCTTCAAATGTAAAAATCCCCATGAAAAAATTTATAGAAACGTAAAAGAATACAAAAATACAAAAAACACAAACGACGATAAATCGAATTGCAATGATCATGTATCGTTTTTTCCACTATTTATAGAAATCCGAATGCTTTGAAAATTGGTAAATTACCGTTTTTTCTTGGCCTAAAACCCTAATTCGGCTGAAATACAAATTTTTGTTAAGTTTACTGAAAGAATTAATTTCATATTCTATATTAAGAAATTATTTACAAAATTTTTATTAATAATAATTCTCTAGACATGAATATAACCAAGTTGCCTATTTAGTTATTTAGTCAATGGAAACAATTTAATTAGTTTATGGAAAACGGATTAGAACATTAAATACGACCATATCAATTGTCATAAAATTATTTACTCACGTTTTCAAAATTTTTTAACATGTTTTTTTATCATGGAATTTAAGAGCAAATTAATTACAGGGACAACTAAATTTGAAATCCAACCAAAATAGAAAAGGAAATTATCGGTACCAAAAAAAAGGGGAAATACCATTGCAAAAATCAATCTAAAAGGGATGTCACGTTTGTGAATAATAATAATAATAATAATAATAATAATAATAATATATCTCTAATACCTACTTGTGAGATAGTATATAATAGATTATTTTTTCTTCACTCAAAAAAAAAGATTGATTTTTTTTTTGTCCGGTTCTAGATTAATTTAATAATATGAGACAACATCACCTTAATATATTCCTTTCATAGTGAAATTTCAAAATTTGTAACTGATATGGTGTAATTAAATGAAATTAATTGACATTTTTATTAGATTGGATTTTAAAATAATGACATGAAGGATTTTAAATCTTTATGGTCAGTCCTTGAAATTTTTTTATATTTTTAAATTAGAAATATTCAAGAATTAAATAGAAATATTCAAGAATTATTTTTTTTATAAAATAACATAATCTTATTTAAAATGTATTTTTAGAAAAGTCGTTAACATATTTTAAATTGATTACGATTTTTTTCTATTTTTTCCTAGTAAATATACTGTTATAAATTTTAAAATGAATTAATTATAAATTCAAATAATAATAATAATAATGTTAATATGGAAGTTGCAGAATTTAATTTATTATCATTAATTGTCTTCAACCGACAAATGAGTGTATAGGTGACATGAAATATGATTTAATTGGTCTAACAAAATCGATTGTATTTCAATTAGTTACCATTAGGGGTGTAAACGAGTCAAGCCAAGCCGAATACTTGAAGCTTGAGCTTGGCTTGTAGAAAAAATGTAAAGTTTGGGCTTGACTCATTTATTTAATCGAGCCTAACAAAAAGCTTGAGCTTGGCTTCCTAAAAAAAGTAAAGCTTGAGCTTAGCTTGCTAAACTCATTTATAACTTAATTATTTTTTGTATTTATATAGCGAAATCCAGATTGTTCCAAACTTCTAGCAAGTTTGGTTTCTCACACTTGTTTTAGAATAGCGTCACACTTGTTTAAGAAATGAAATGAAGATGACTTGTGAATTACATGGGAGAGAGTAAAACATTGATAAACAAATAGATTAATTTGGTGGGAGATTTAAGAATTGAGGGGAAAGATTTGATGAAAGACAATGTTTACCCCATTCCCAATTAGCACATATATAATTAACATAATTCAAAATTTATTTGGGCCATGGTATCGACAAGGATTTCAAAACGTTGTACATTGTCTATTGGTGAAAGTCGAAACACACCTTCTAACACGGTGCCAGGAAAAAGGGTCTGAACTAAATACAGCAGCCAACTATAGCATCTTTTCAAAATTCAATGGATTACATAATAAAAATAATTTGAAAAATAAAATATAAATAAAAAATAGTTATACACTTAAACGAGTTATTCGTGAGCTGTTAATGTCGAACCTATAAGCCTTGAGCTTGGCTTATTTAAATTATCGAGCTTAATTAAAATTTATATACGTCATTATTTTTTTGCCACATAAGATGATACTTAGAAGATATTAAATAAGGTTTTCATGAGAGGATGACACGTGGAGGAGTAATCAATGGGATTATTCCTAAATGTATATAATAGAGATCGAGATAGAGATTATTATTATTATTATTATTATTATTAATGAGATTATTACTAAATGTATATAATAGAATTGGATTTGCACTCCACCCTACGGGCACCAATATCCCAAGCTAGTTTTGAGCCATGGAGGAGCTCAAGTTCCACATGTAGGTTATCAGTTATACCTGCATGGCCTATGAACCCCCTGCTCTATGGACCATCACTCATCCTGATAAGGCACCCAAAACCTTCTGGGGCAGGATTCTCGAAGGAACTCCCATCCACATAACAGCACTTAGATATGGCTGTTCTTGTTGCCTATCCGCATATGGATTGGCTTCTCTTCGCAATTTTCTGTGTATCAAGCACAAATTTAATTAAAACAGAATGAATTGTTCTGTCCATTATCTTTATGAAGCTAGCTGTCTTGACAGTGGGATATGTAGTACATGATTAGCATTATGCTCCGTGGTATTTAACTGATTTTGCTTTGGCAGGATGTACACAATACAGATGACACTAAACAGAGCACTGCTGATATGACAGCTTTTGTAAGTACCTAGAATAAGTGCCTGGAACTTCTATTTTCTTCTGTACAATGGATGGGCAAATAAAGCCGTGCATGCTATAGATTTCATGATTGAGTGTAGGAATCAAAGTCTGACTTATATATGATTTGAGCTTACGATGATCGGAAGTCGTTTTGCGCTCTAAAGTAAAAAGTGTTGCATTTGTAACCACATTATGATTATGATTGCTCCCTGGGTATGTGTTGGAACTTGGAGTAATGAATTGAAAAAATTGGGAAGTCCCACATAGGAGAGAATAGACACTTTATGAGTGTTTATATATGTGGAGCTCACCACCTTGGGATGTGCCCCAAGGGGTACCCAGTTTTATAAACGGGAAAGGACGCACACAAAATGACCACCACACGCGCGCACCGCCCGCCCGGGCTTGGGCCTTGTGGTGTATTTATTTTTTAGTACACAAAAAAATTAAAAATTCAATTTTTTAATTTTACTCCATCGAATCCGAAAATCTCTCAACGTGCGAATTGAGTCAAATCACGATCGTTAAATCTCTCGCCACGATCAACGATCACGATCGGATTTAATTTCGTGTTCAACAAGCCTGTTTCGCCTATAAATTTGAAACGCCGCATCAGTTTCAAATCGCCCCAAACTCGACGCACTTACCGAGTTTACTCTCTTCTCTCCCCATTTAATTTCTTCCGTTCAAAAGTGTGCAACTGTCGAGTGGTTTTGTGAAACCATATTCCGAGAGGTTTTCTTTGAAAAACCTTATATCAAAAGGTGTATATCTTGAACGAATTTCTGCAGTGCAGTGGAAATTCGAATTTTAAATGCAAATTTGTTTTATCCTGGGACGTCGTGGTTGATAGCTGCTTGCACCTTAGAGCGATGCTAAACGCGTCTTAAAGAGAGCGACCTAGTCCGCGACTCATCTCAGTAATTTCAATCGGTGATTTTCGATTTTCAAATATTTTCGAATTTCAGATCTAACAATTTTAAGACGTTTCGAAATCAACCATGGACACCGTTGAAATTACTGGATCTGGTTCTGCTGCTAATGACTTCAACAAACCGTTTCGGTTTGAGGGATCTCACTTCAAGCGCTGGCAACAAAAGATGCAATTTTTCTTAACCGTTAAAAAGGTTGCCAACGTCTTGACAGATGACATTCCAGTGTTGAACGAAAAAGCTGAAAAGGAAGAACAGGATAAAACAAATAAAGAGATACTCCTATGGAATGAGCATGACTATCTCTGCAAGAATTTCATTCTGAACGGTCTGAGTGATGAACTCTATGATTACTATGGCACTTGTAAGACCGCAAGAGATGTCTGGGATGCTCTGAAAAAGAAATATGATAATCTTGAAGAAGCGGCGCTAAAAATATGCGATGGAGCCGCTATATAAATTTTAGAATGTCTAACGACAAATCTGTTGAGGTTCAATCCCATGAGCTTGAAAAATTGCTCACGAAATCACTTACAAGGTATGACCCTGGATGAAACGATTGTGGTCGTTCTAATTGACAAATTACCCAGGAAGGATTTCAAAAATACTTTAATGCACAAAACCAAGGAACTGTCATTGGAAGGCCTGATTACCCGTCTTCAAGAAGCTTTGTCTTCATTGGATGCAGATTTGTGGCAAGAAGCCATAAATGATGAAATGGATTCCCTAGAGTCTAACAGACCTGGCATTTAGTGGACTTGCCTCCTGGTTGCAAACCAATAGGTTGCAAATGGATTTTGAAAAAGAAGCTAAAACCTGATGGAACTGTTGATAAATACAAGGCTCGCCTTGTAGCCAAGGGTTTTAGACAAAGAGAAAATATAGATTTCTTCGACACATTTTCACCCGTTACAATAATTACATCCATCAGGGTACTTATTTCACTGGCTTCTATTCATAATTTGATAGTACACCAGATGGATGTCAAAACTGCTTTTTTAAATGGTGAATTGGAAGAAGAAATCTATATGGAGCAACCTGAGGGCTTTGTAGTCCCTGGAAAAGAGAGCAAGGTCTGTAAGTTAGATAAATCTCTGTATGGTCTCAAACAAGCTCCTAAACAGTGGCATGAAAAGTTTGATAATTTGATTATCTCGAATGGGTTTAAAGTGAATGAAAGTGACAAATGTATTTATTACAAATCCGAAAATGACATTTGCACTATCATATGTCTCTACGTAGACGACTTACTCATATTTGGTTCAAATATTCATGTTGTGAATAATGTGAAATCATTGTTGTGCAACAACTTTGACATGAAAGACCTCGGAGAAGCAAGTGTAATCCTTGGCATTAAAATTACTAGATCGGAAAAAGGAATTTCTTTGGATCAATCTCATTATATTGAGAAGATCTTGAAGAAATACAATTACTTTGATTGTAAACCTGCTTGTACACCATATGATCCAAGTGTAAAACTTTTTAAGAACACTGGGGAAGGTATTAGACAAACAGAATATGCGAGCATCATTGGTAGCCTAAGGTATGCCACTGATTGTACTAGACCCGACATAGCCTATGTCGTGGGATTGTTGTGCAGGTTTACAAGTCGACCTAGTATGGAGCACTGGCATGCCATTGAGAGAGTCATGAGATACCTAAAAAGGACCATGAATCTCGGATTACACTATCAGAGATTTCCAGCTGTACTTGAAGGGTACAGTGATGCTGACTGGAATACTCTGTCAGATGACTCCAAAGCAACTAGTGGCTATATATTTAGCATAGCTGGAGGTGCCGTATCTTGGAAGTCTAAGAAACAGACTATACTAGCACAATCCACTATGGAGTCCGAAATGATAGCACTAGCTACAGCTAGTGAGGAAGCAAGCTGGTTGAGATGCTTGCTAGCTGAGATTCCGTTATGGGAAAAACCGTTGCGGCTATGTTGATCCATCGCGATAGTACCGCGGCTATTGAAAAAATAGAGAATCGTTATTACAATGGTAAAAGGCGACAGATCGTCGTAAGCACAAGACTGTGAGAGAATTTATCTCAAAAGGAGTGTGAGAGTGGATCATGTACGACCGGGTGAAAATTTAGCCGATCCTTTGGCGAAAGGATTAGCTAGAGAGAAAGTCCAAAATACATCTAAAAGATGGGACTATCGCCTTTGGAACCATGAGTCACTCATGATGGTAACCCAACCTAAAAGACTGGAGATCCCAAGAATTAGGTTCAAAGGGTAATAATAAGTTGTGATGTGATAAGAGATGAACATGCTATTATAAGTCAAGAGGCATGATTCCTGAAGCGATTAAAGGATGAGGTAATAGAAACTCTTAATGATATCTATGCTCTATGTGGAGTGAAGTACCTAGCTACAGGAGTACTTCTGATAGACTCACCTATGTGAATGTGGAAGTGGGGCCGCTTCCTATGGAATCTTGGGCAGAATTCCTAGAGCGTTCACTATACTGGGATAGACGTGCAGGGCCATTAACGTACGGGCATTTGAAGAATACACCTATTGATAAGAGTGTGTGTGATTTTGATGTTAGAGATAGAGTTCAAGACTATGAGTCACTCTTGTTAAATCTAAGTCCTAATCACTATGCAAAGGTTCAAGTCGGAAGACACCTCGGCTTATGCACAATCTTAATGAGGCGTTTGACACTATTTCTGAAACATTTTTTAAATTCAAGTGGGGGATTGTTGGAACTTGGAGTAATGAATTGAAAAAATTGGGAAGTCCCACATAGGAGAGAATAGACACTTTATGAGTGTTTATATATGTGGAGCTCACCACCTTGGGATGTACCCCAAGGGGTACCCAGTTTTATAAACGGGAAAGGACACACACAAAGTGACCACCACACATCTTGCACGCCGCCATGCCGTCCGTCAAGCCGGTCGGCGGCCGAGCTTGGGCTTGGGCCTTGTGGTGTATTTATTTTTTAGTACACGAAAAAATTAAAAATTCAATTTTTTAATTTTAAAATGTGCGACTTAGTCAGTCACTACTCCATCGGATCCGAAAATCCCTCAACGTGCAAATTGAGTCAAATCACGATCGTTAAATCTCTCGCCACGATCGGATTTAATTTCGTGTTCAACAAGCCTGTTTCGCCTATAAATTTGAAACGCCGCATCAGTTTCAAATCGCCCCAAACTCGACGCACTTACCGAGTTTACTCTCTTCTCTCCCCATTTAATTTCTTCCGTTCAAAAGTGTGCAACTGTCGAGTGGTTTTGTGAAACCATATTCCGAGAGGTTTTCTTTGAAAAACCTTATATCAGAAGGTGTATATCTTGAGCAATTTTCGCAAGGCCGGAATTCAATTTTCGTCTGGAGCCGCTTTATCCTGGGACGTCGTGGTTGATAGCTGCTTGCACCTTAGAAGCGATGCGCAAACGCGTCTTAAAGAGAGCTACCTATTCCGCGACTCATCTCAGTAATTTCAATCGGTGATTTTCGATTTTCAAATATTTTCGAATTTCAGATCTAACAATTTTAAGACGTTTCGAAATCAACCATGGACACCGTTGAAATTACTGGATCTGGTTCTGCTGCTAATGACTTCAACAAACCGTTTCGGTTTGAGGGATCTCACTTCAAGCGCTGGCAACAAAAGATGCAATTTTTCTTAACCGTTAAAAAGGTTGCCAACGTCTTGACAGATGACATTCCAGTGTTGAACGAAAAAGCTGAAAAGGAAGAACAGGATAAAACAAATAAAGAGATACTCCTATGGAATGAGCATGACTATCTCTGCAAGAATTTCATTACGAGCAGTGCGAGTGATGAACTCTATGATTACTATGGCACTAGTAAGACCGCAAGAGATATGCAGGATGCTCACGAAAAAGAAATATGAAATCTTGAAGAAGCGGGCGCTAAAAAATATGCGATGAGCGCTATATAAATTTTAGAATGTCTAACGACAAATCATTTGAGGTTCAATCCCATGAGCTTGAAAATTGCTCACGAAATCACTACGAAGGTATGACCCTGGATGAACAGTTTCAGGTGGCTGTTCTAATTGACAAATTACCCCCTGCGTGGAAGGATTTCAAAAATACTTTAATGCACAAAACCAAGGAACTGTCATTGGAAGGCCTGATTACCCGTCTTCGAATTGAGGAAGAATCCAGAAAACAAGATCAGAAAGAAGAAGTCTTGGTTGTTTCAAACAAGAAAACCACTGGAGCGGTTCTGAAGCCAACTGGCAAATCTTTTAAGAATCAGAACCGTACTCAGCCTCAAAAGAACCGCAACAAGAATGGGAACCCTCCAAAGGTCCCAAATCAGAAACCTCAACCATCTCCCAGAAATGATGCTGCTCCACAATTCATCTGTTTTAATTGTGGCAGACCGGGTCATATGGCACGAAAGTGTAGGAACAGGCCAAGCTCACGCTGCAGTTAACTTTGAATGAAGACCCATTTATGGCTATGATTACTGAAATCAACGTAGTTGGTGGATCAGATGGTTGGTGGGTGGACACTGGCGCCTCTCGCCATGTCTGCAATGACCGTGCTATGTTTAAAACATACATCGCTGCTTTGAAGATATGAAAGTCTTTGTTGGCGATGCTCACACCACTAATGTTGCAGTCTTTGGAGATGTCGAGCTGAACTTCACTTCTGGAAAAACTCTTATTCTGAAAGATGTGATGCATACTCCAGCAATAAGGAAGAATCTAGTTTCTGGCTTCCTTTTGAACAAGGCAGGGTTTACTCAGTCTATTGGGGGGGATTTGTACACCATTACTAAAAATGGTATTTTTGTAGGGAAAGGGTATGCAACTGATGGCATGTTTAAATTGAACATTGATATGAATAAAATTTCTACTTCTACTTATATGCTTTGTTATTTTAATATTTGGCATACTCGTCTCTGTCATGTGAACAAACGCATTATTTCTAATATGTGCAATTTAGGATTTATTCCAAAATTATCGTTTAATGATTTAGAAAAATGCGAATTTTGCAGTCAAGCTAAAATTACGAAAACGCCGCATAAATCCGTATTTGGAGAGTCTGAACCGTTAGATTTAATTCATTCTGATATATGCGAGTTGGATGGAACGTTGACCAGAAATGGTAAACGATATTTTATCACTTTTATAGATGATTGCCCAGATTATACTTTTGTATATCTTATGAAAAATAAAAGTGAAGCGTTTGAAATGTTCAAAGTTTTTCTAATCGAAATTGAAAATCAATTTAGGAAAAAGATTAAGAGACTTCAAGTGATAGAGGAACCGAGTATGACTCTAATTATTTAATGATTTTTATAAATCAAATGGAATCATACATGAAACGATCGCACCATATTCACCTGAAATGAATGGTAAAGGTAAAGGAAAAATAGAACGTTCTTGAATTAGTTGTTGCTATTATGCTCAACTCAAGGCGCCAGACCATCATGGGGGAAATTTTATTAACTATGCATTATGTGCTCAACAGAGTACCTAAATCCAAGAATAAAATTTCTCCATTTGAGATATTAAAGAAAAGACAACCGAATGTGTCTTATTTTAGAACACAGGGTTGCCTGGCCTATGTCAGGATCCGGATCCAAAAAGAGTCAAACTCGCCAAGAGAGCCTATGAATGTGTATTCATTGGGTATGCAAGAATGATGAAGGCATACAGGTTTTATGACCTGAATGCCAAAGTGATCATAGAGTCAAATGATGTTGACTTTTATGAAAATAGATTCCCTTTTAAATCAAGAAATAGTGGGGGCACCGGAACTAGTCAAGGTTCTGTGCCTAGGAACATTGAGAACAATGAGCAAAGGGAAATGGAACCTCGTAGAGGGAAGAGAGCACGGGTTGCTAAAGACTATGGACCTGATTATACGGTCTATACATTAGAAGAGGATCCATCTAGCATTCAAGAAGCTTTGTCTTCATTGGATGCAGATTTGTGGCAAGAAGCCATAAATGATGAAATGGATTCCCTAGAGTCTAACAAGACCTGGCATTTAGTGGACTTGCCTCCTGGTTGCAAACCAATAGGTTCCAATTAGATTTTGAAAAAGAAGCTAAAACCTGATGGAACTGTTGATAAATACAAGGCTCGCCTTGTAGCCAAGGGTTTTAGACAAAGAGAAAATATAGATTTCTTCGACACATTTTCACCCGTTACAAGAATTACATCCATCAGGGTACTTCTTTCACTGGCTTCTATTCATAATTTGATAGTACACCAGATGGATGTCAAAACTGCTTTTTTAAATGGTGAATTGGAAGAAGAAATCTATATAGAGCAACCTGAGGGCTTTGTAGTCCCTGGAAAAGAGAGCAAGGTCTGTAAGTTAGATAAATCTCTGTATGGTCTCAAACAAGCTCCTAAACAGTGGCATGAAAAGTTTGATAATTTGATTATCTCGAATGGGTTTAAAGTGAATGAAAGTGACAAATGTATTTATTACAAATCCGAAAATGACATTTGCACTATCATATGTCTCTACGTAGACGACTTACTCATATTTGGTTCAAATATTCATGTTGTGAATAATGTGAAATCATTGTTGTGCAACAACTTTGACATGAAAGACCTCGGAGAAGCAAGTGTAATCCTTGGCATTAAAATTACCAGATCGGAAAAAGGAATTTCTTTGGATCAATCTCACTATATTGAGAAGATCTTGAAGAAATACAATTACTTTGATTGTAAACCTGCTTGTACACCATATGATCCAAGTGTAAAACTTTTTAAGAACACTGGGAAGGTATTAGACAAGCAGAATATCACGAGCATCATTGGTAGCCTAAGGTATGCCATCGATTGTACTAGACCCGACATAGCCTATGTCGTGGGATTGTTGTGCAAGTTTACAAGTCGACCTAGTATGGAGCACCGCATGCCATTGAGAAAGTCATGAGATACCTAAAGCGGACCATGAATCTCGGATTACACTATCGAGAGATTTCGGTGTACTTGAAGAATGCAGTGATCTTTGGAATACTCTGTCAGATGACTCCAAAGCAACTAGTGGCTATATATTTAGCATAGCTGGAGGTGCCGTCTCTTGGAAGTCTAAGAAACAGACTATACTAGCACAATCCACTATGGAGTCCGAAATGATAGCACTAGCTACAGCTAGTGACGAAGCAAGCTGGTTGAGATGCTTGCTAGCTGAGATTTCGTTATGGGAAAAACCGTTGCCAGCTATGTTGATCCACTGCGATAGTACCGAGGCTATTGCAAAAATAGAGAATCGTTATTACAATGGTAAAAGGCGACAGATACTGTGAGAGAATTTATCTCAAAAGGAGCTGTGAGAGTGGATCATGTACGCACTGATGAAAATTTAGCTGATCCTTTGACGAAAGGATTAGCTAGAGAGAAAGTCCAAAATACATCTAAAAAGATGGAACTACTGCCTTTGGAACCATGAGTCACTCATGATGGTAACCCAACCTAAAAGACTGGAGATCCCAAGAATTAGTTCAAAGGGTAATAATAAGTTGTGATGTGATAAGAGATGAACATGCTATTATAAGTCAAGAGGCATGATTCCTGAAGCGATTAAAGGATGAGGTAATAGAAACTCTTAATGAGATCTATGCTCTTTGTGGAGTGAAGTACCTAGCTACAGGAGTACTACTGATAGACTCACCTATGTGAATGTGGAAGTGGGGCCGCTTCCTATGGAATCTTGGGCAGAATTCCTAGAGCGTTCACTATACTTTGGGATGACGTCAGGGGGCCATTACCGCACGGGCATTTGAAGAATACACCTATTGATAAGAGTGTGTGTGATTTTGATGTTAGAGATAGAGTTCAAGACTACGAGTCACTCTTGTTAAATCTAAGTCCTAATCACTATGCAAAGGTTCAAGTCGGAAGACACCTCGGCTTATGCACAATCTTAATGAGGCGTTTGACGCTATTTCTGAAACATTTTTTAAATTCAAGTGGGGGATTGTTGGAACTTGGAGTAATGAATTGAAAAAATTGGGAAGTCCCACATAGGAGAGAATAGACACTTTATGAGTGTTTATATATGTGGAGCTCACCACCTTGGGATGTGCCCCTGCGGGTACCCGCTTTATAAGCGGAAAGGACGCACACAAAGTGACCACCACACACGCGCTGCACGCCGCCGCCGCGTCGTCCGACCGCCGGCTTGGGGTTGGGCCTTGTGGTGTATTTATTTTTTAGTACACGAAAAAATTAAAAATTCAATTTTTTAATTTTAAACTGTGCGACTTAGTCAGTCACTACTCCATCGGATCCGAAAATCCCTCAACGTGCGAATTGAGTCAAATCACGATCGTTAAATCTCTCGCCACGATCAACGATCACGATCGGTTTTAATTTCGTGTTCAACAAGCCTGTTTCGCCTATAAATTTGAAACGCCGCATCAGTTTCAAATCACCCCAAACTCGACGCACTTACCGAGTTTACTCTCTTCTCTCCCCATTTAATTTCTTCCGTTCAAAAGTGTGCAATTGTCGAGTGGTTTTGTGAAACCATATTCGAGAGGTTTCTTTGAAAAACCTTATATCGGAAGGTGTATATCTTGAGCAATTTACAGTCGTGGAAATTGAATTTCGTCTGGTTTGTTTTATCCTGGGACGTCGTGGTTGATAGCCTGCTTGCACCTTAGAGCAGTGCCGCGAAACGTCTTAAAGAGAGCTACCTATTCCGCGACTCATCTCAGTAATTTCAATCGGTGATTTTCGATTTTCAAATATTTTCGAATTTCAGATATAACAATTTTAAGACGTTTTCGAAATCAACCATGGACACCGTTGAAATTACTGGATCTGGTTCTCGCTAATGACTTCAACAAACCGTTTGGTTTGAGGATCTCACTTCAAACGCGGCAACAAAAGATGCAATTTTTCTTAACCGTTAAAAAGGTTGCCAACGTCTTGACAGATGACATTCGGTGTTGAGCGAAAAAGCTGAAAAGGAAGAACGAGGATAAAACAAATAAAGAGATACTCTATGGAATGAGCATGACTATCTCTGCAAGAATTTCATTACGAGCAGTGCGAGTGATGAACTCTATGATTACTATGGCACTTGTAAGACCGCAAGAGATGTGCAGGATGCTCTGAAAAAGAAATATGATACTGAAGAAGCGGGCGCTAAAAAATATGCAGTGAGCCGCTATATAAATTTTAGAATGTCTAACGACAAATCTGTTGAGGTTCAATCCCATGAGCTTCAGAAAATTGCTCACGAAATCACTTCTGAAGGTATGACCCTGGATGAACAGCCAGGTGGTCGTTCTAATTGACAAATTACCCCCTGCGTGGAAGGATTTCAAAAATACTTTAATGCACAAAATCAAGGAACTGTCATTGGAAGGCCTGATTACCCGTCTTCGAATTGAGGAAGAATCAAGAAAACAAGATCAGAAAGAAGAAGTCTTGGTTGTTTCAAACAAGAAAACCACTGGAGCGGTTCTGAAGCCAACTGGCAAATCTTTTAAGAATCAGAACCGTACTCAGCCTCAAAAGAACCGCAACAAGAATGGGAACCCTCCAAAGTTCCCAAATCAGAAACCTCAACCATTTCCTAGAAATGATGCTGCTCCACAATTCATCTGTTTTAATTGTGGCAGACCAGGTCATATGGCACGAAAGTGTAGGAACAGGCCAAGCTCTGCTGCGCAGGCTAACCTGACTGAAGAGCCATTTATGGCTATGATTACTGAAATCAACGTAGTTGGTGGATCAGATGGTTGGTGGGTGGACACTGGCGCCTCTCGCCATGTCTGCAATGACCGTGCTATGTTTAAAACATACACTGCTGCTGAAGATATGAAAGTGCTGTTGGGCGATGCTCACACCACTAATGTTGCAGTCTTGGAGATGTCGAAATTTGAACTTCATACGGAAAAACTCTTATTCTGAAAGATGTGATGCATACTCCAGCAATAAGGAAGAATCTAGTTTCTGGCTTCCTTTTGAACAAGGCAGGGTTTACTCAGTCTATTGGGGGGGATTTGTACACCATTACTAAAAATGGTATTTTTGTAGGGAAAGGGTATGCAACTGATGGCATGTTTAAATTGAACATTGATATGAATAAAATTTCTACTTCTGCTTATATGCTTTGTGATTTTAATATTTGGCATACTCGTCTCTGTCATGTGAACAAACGCATTATTTCTAATATGTGCAATTTAGGATTTATTCCAAAATTATCGTTTAATGATTTAGAAAAATGCGAATTTTGCAGTCAAGTTAAAATTACGAAAATGCCGCATAAATCCGTATTTGGAGAATCTGAACCGTTAGATTTAATTCATTCTGATATATGCGAAGTTGGATGGAACGTTGACCAGAAATGGTAAACGATATTTTATCACTTTTATAGATGACTGCTCCGATTATACTTTTGTATATCTTATGAAAAATAAAAGTGAAGCGTTTGAAATGTTCAAAGTTTTCCTAACTGAAATTGAAAATCAATTTAGGAAAAAGATTAAGAGACTTCGAAGTGATAGAGGAACTGAGTATGACTCCCAATTATTTAATGATTTTTATAAATCAAACGGAATCATACATGAAACGACTGCACCATATTCACCTGAAATGAATGGTAAGCGAAAAGGAAAAATAGAACGCGTTCTTGAATTAGTTGTTGCTATTATGCTCAACACTGGCGCTGCACCTCACTGGTGGGGGGAAATTTTATTAACTGTCTGTTATGTGCTCAACAGAGTACCTAAATCCAAGAATAAAATTTCTCCATTTGAGATATTAAAGAAAAGACAACCGAATGTGTCTTATTTTAGAACCTGGGGTTGCCTGGCCTATGTCAGGATCCCGGATCCAAAAAGAGTCAAACTCGCCAGTAGAGCCTATGAATGTGTATTCATTGGGTATGCAGTAAACAGTAAGGCATACAGGTTTTATGACCTGAATGCCAAAGTGATCATAGAGTCAAATGATGTTGACTTTTATGAAAATAGATTCCCTTTTAAATCAAGAAATAGTGGGGGCACCGGAACTAGTCAAGGTTCTGTGCCTAGGAACATTGAGAACAATGAGCAAAGGGAAATGGAACCTCGTAGAGGTAAGAGAGCACGGGTTGCTAAAGACTATGGACCTGATTATACGGTCTATACATTAGAAGAGGATCCATCTAGCATTCAAGAAGCTTTGTCTTCATTGGATGCAGATTTGTGGCAAGAAGCCATAAATGATGAAATGGATTCCCTAGAGTCTAACAAGACCTGGCATTTAGTGGACTTGCCTCCTGGTTGCAAACCAATAGGTTGCAAATGGATTTTGAAAAAGAAGCTAAAACCAGATGGAACTGTTGATAAATACAAGGCTCGCCTTGTAGCCAAGGGTTTTAGACAAAGAGAAAATATAGATTTCTTCGACACATTTTCACCCGTTACAAGAATTACATCCATCAGGGTACTTATTTCACTGGCTTCTATTCATAATTTGATAGTACACCAGATGGATGTCAAAACTGCTTTTTTAAATGGTGAATTGGAAGAAGAAATCTATATGGAGCAACCTGAGGGCTTTGTAGTCCCTGGAAAAGAGAGCAAGGTCTGTAAGTTAGATAAATCTCTGTATGGTCTCAAACAAGCTCCTAAACAGTGGCATGAAAAGTTTGATAATTTGATTATCTCGAATGGGTTTAAAGTGAATGAAAGTGACAAATGTATTTATTACAAATCCGAAAATGACATTTGCACTATCATATGTCTCTACGTAGACGACTTACTCATATTTGGTTCAAATATTCATGTTGTGAAATCATTGTTGTGCAACAACTTTGACATGAAAGACCTCGGAGAAGCAAGTGTAATCCTTGGCATTAAAATTACTAGATCGGAAAAAGGAATTTCTTTGGATCAATCTCACTATATTGAGAAGATCTTGAAGAAATACAATTACTTTGATTGTAAACCTGCTTGTACACCATATGATCCAAGTGTAAAACTTTTTAAGAACACTGGGGAAGGTATTAGACAAACAGAATATGCGAGCATCATTGGTAGCCTAAGGTACGCATCGACAGTACTAGACCGACATAGCCTATGTCGGGGATTGTTGTGCAGTTTACAAGTCGAGCCTAGTATGGAGCACAGACATGCCATTGAGAGAGTCATGAGATACCTAAAAAGGACCATGAATCTCGGATTACACTATCAGAGATTTCCAGCTGTACTTGAAGGGTACAGTGATGCTGACTGGAATACTCTGTCAGATGACTCCAAAGCAACTAGTGGCTATATATTTAGCATAGCTGGAGGTGCCGTCTCTTGGAAGTCTAAGAAACAGACTATACTAGCACAATCCACTATGGAGTCCGAAATGATAGCACTAGCTACAGCTAGTGAGGAAGCAAGCTGGTTGAGATGCTTGCTAGCTGAGATTCCGTTATGGGAAAAACCGTTGCCAGCTGTGTTGATCCACTGCGATAGTACCGCGGCTATTGCAAAAATAGAGAATCGTTATTACAATGGTAAAAGGCGACAGATACGTCGTAAGCACAGCACTGTGAGAGAATTTATCTCAAAAGGAGCTGTGAGAGTGGATCATGTACGCACTGATGAAAATTTAGCCGATCCTTTGACGAAAGGATTAGCTAGAGAGAAAGTCCAAAATACATCTAAAAAGATGGGACTACTGCCTTTGGAACCATGAGTCACTCATGATGGTAACCCAACCTAAAAGACTGGAGATCCCAAGAATTAGGTTCAAAGGGTAATAACAAGTTGTGATGTGATAAGAGATGAACATGCTATTATAAGTCAAGAGGCATGATTCCTGAAGCGATTAAAGGATGAGGTAATAGAAACTCTTAATGAGATCTATGCTCTATGTGGAGTGAAGTACCTAGCTACAGGAGTACTTCTGATAGACTCACCTATGTGAATGTGGAAGTGGGGCCGCTTCCTATGGAATCTGGGCGTAATTCCTAGAGCGTTCACTATACTTTGGGATGAGCGTGCAGGGCCATTAACGCACGGGCATTTGAAGAATACACCTATTGATAAGAGTGTGTGTGATTTTGATGTTAGAGATAGAGTTCAAGACTACGAGTCACTCTTGTTAAATCTAAGTCCTAATCACTATGTAAAGGTTCAAGTCGGAAGACACCTCGGCTTATGCACAATCTTAATGAGGCGTTTGACGCTATTTCTGAAACATTTTTTAAATTCAAGTGGGGGATTGTTGGAACTTGGAGTAATGAATTGAAAAAATTGGGAAGTCCCACATAGGAGAGAATAGACACTTTATGAGTGTTTATATATGTGGAGCTCACCACCTTGGGATGTGCCCCAAGGGGTACCCAGTTTTATAAACGGGAAAGGACGCACACAAAGTGACCACCACACACACGCGCGCGCGCGCCGCCGCCACCGTCCGACCGGCCGGTCGGGCCGGGCTTGGGCCTTGTGGTGTATTTATTATTTAGTACACGAAAAAATTAAAAATTCAATTTTTTTAATTTTAAACTGTGCGACTTAGTCAGTCATTACTCCATCGGATCCGAAAATCCCTCAACGTGCGAATTGAGTCAAATCACGATCGTTAAATCTCTCGCCACGATCGGATTTAATTTCGTATTCAACAAGTCTGTTACGCCTATAAATTTGAAACGCCGCATCAGTTTCAAATCGCCCCAAACTCGACGCACTTACCGAGTTTACTCTCTTCTCTCCCCCATTTAATTTCTTCCGTTCAAAAGTGTGCAACTGTCGAGTGGTTTTGTGAAACCATATTTCGAGAGGTTTTCTTTGAAAAACCTTATATCAGAAGGTGTATATCTTGAGCAATTTACTGCGATGCAATGGAAATCAATTTTCGTCTGAAATGTTTTTATCCTGGGGACGTCGGGGTTGATAGCCTGCTTGCACCTTAGAGCAGTGCCGCGAAACGTCTTAAAGAGAGCGACCTAGTCCGCGACTCATCTCAGTAATTTCAATCGGTGATTTTCGATTTTCAAATATTTTCGAATTTCAGATATAACAATTTTAAGACGTTTTTGAAATCAACCATGGACACCGTTGAAATTACTGGATCTGGTTCTGCTACTAATGACTTCAACAAACCGTTTCGGTTTGAGGGATCTCACTTCAAACGCTGGCAACAAAAGATGCAATTTTTCTTAACCGTTAAAAAGGTTGCCAACGTCTTGACAGATGACATTCCAGTGTTGAACGAAAAAGTCAAAAGGAAGAACGAGGATAAAACAAATAAAGAGATACTCTATGGAATGAGCATGACTATCTCTCGCAAGAATTTCATTACGAACGGTCCGAGTGATGAACTCTATGATTACTATGGCACTCGTGAAGACCGCAAGAGATGTCCGGGATGCTCTGAAAAGAAATATGATCTTTTGAAGAAGCGAGCGCTAAAAATATGCAAAGGAGCCACTATATAAATTTTAGAATGTCTAACGAAAAATCTGTTGAGGTTCAATCCCATGAGCTTCAGAAAATTGCTCACGAAAACACTTCTGAAGGTATGACCCTGGATGAACAGTTTCAGGTGGCTGTTCTAATTGACAAATTACCCCCTGCGTGGAAGGATTTCAAAAATACTTTAATGCACAAAACCAAGGAACTGTCATTGGAAGGCACGACACCCGTCTTGAATTGAGGAAGAATCCGTAAAACAAGATCGAAAGAAGAAGTCTTGGTTGTTTCAAACAAGAAAACCACCGAGCGGTTACGAAGCCAACCGGCAAATCTTTTAAGAATCGAACTGCATCAAATTTCAAAAGAATCAAGAACAAGAATGGGAACCCTCCAAAGGTCCCAAATCAAAAACCTCAACCATCTCCTAGAAATGATGCCGCTCCACAATTCATCCGCTTTAATTGTGGCGGACCAGTGTCATATGGCACGAAAGTGTAGGAACAAAGGCCAAGCTGCGCATGCTAACTGAATGAAGAGCCATTTATGGTCGTGATTCTTGAAATCAACGTAGTTGGTGGATCGATGGTTGGTGGGTGGACACCGGCGCTTCTCGCCATGTTCCGCAATGACCGTGCTATGTTTAAAACATACACTGCTGCTGAAGATATGAAAGTGTTGTTGGGCGATGCTCACACCACTAATGTTGCAGTCTTGGAGATGTCGAGTGAACTTCATACGGAAAAACTCTTATTACGAAAGATGTGATGCATACTCCAAAGAATAAGGAAGAATCTAGTTTCTGGCTTCCTTTTGAACAAGGCAGGGTTTACTCAGTCTATTGGGGGGGATTTGTACACCATTACTAAAAATGGTATTTTTGTAGGGAAAGGGTATGCAACTGATGGCATGTTTAAATTGAACATTGATATGAATAAAATTTATACTTCTACTTATATGCTTTGTGATTTTAATATTTGGCATACTCGTATCTGTCATGTGAACAAACGCATTATTTCTAATATGTGCAATTTAGGATTTATTCCAAAATTATCGTTTAATGATTTAGAAAAATGCGAATTTTGCAGTCAAGCTAAAATTACGAAAACACCGCATAAATCCGTATTTGGAGAGTCTGAACCGTTAGATTTAATTCATTCTGATATATGCGAGTTGGATGGAACGTTGACCAGAAATGGTAAACGATATTTTATCACTTTTATAGATGACTGCTCCGATTATACTTTTGTATATCTTATGAAAAATAAAAGTGAAGCGTTTGAAATGTTCAAAGTTTTCCTAATCAAATTGAAAATCAATTTAGGAAAAAGATTAAGAGACTTCAAGTGATAGAGGAACCGAGTATGACTCCCAATTATTTAATGATTTTTATAAATCAAATGGAATCATACATGAAACGATCGCACCATATTCACCGAAATGAATGGTAAAGCGTAAAGGAAAAATAGAACGCCATCAATTAGTTGTTGCTATTATGCTCAACTCGCGCCAAGACCATCATGGGGGGAAATTTTATTAAGCTATGCATTATGTGCTCAACAGAGTACCTAAATCCAAGAATAAAATTTCTCCATTTGAGATATTAAAGAAAAGACAACCGAATGTGTCTTATTTTAGAACTGGGTTGCCTGGCCTATGTCAGATCCAGGATCCAAAAAGAGTCAAACTCGCCAAGAGAGCCTATGAATGTGTATTCATTGGGTATGCAAGAATAAAGAAGGCATACAGGTTTTATGACCTGAATGCCAAAGTGATCATAGAGTCAAATGATGTTGACTTTTATGAAAATAGATTCCCTTTTAAATCAAGAAATAGTGGGGCACCTAACTAGTCAAGGTTCTCAGGCCTAGGAACATTGAGAACAATGAGCAAAGGGAAATGGAACCTCGTAGAGGTAAGAGAGCACGGGTTGCTAAAGACTATGGACCTGATTATACGGTCTATACATTAGAAGAGGATCCATCTAGCATTCAAGAAGCTTTGTCTTCATTGGATGCAGATTTGTGGCAAGAAGCCATAAATGATGAAATGGATTCCCTAGAGTCTAAAAAGACCTGGCATTTAGTGGACTTGCCTCCTGGTTGCAAACCAATAGGTTCCAATTAGATTTTGAAAAAGAAGCTAAAACCTGATGGAACTGTTGATAAATACAAGGCTCGCCTTGTAGCCAAGGGTTTTAGACAAAGAGAAAATATAGATTTCTTCGACACATTTTCACCGTTACAAGAATTACATCCATCGTACTTATTTCACCGGGCTTCTATTCATAATTTGATAGTACACGGATGGATGTCAAAGCGCTTTTAAATGGTGAATTGGAAGAAGAAATCTATATAGAGGAACCTGAGGGCTTTGTAGTCCCTGGAAAGGAGAGTAGGGTCTAGAAGTTAGATTGATCTCTGTATGGTCTCAAACAAGCTCCTAAACAGTGGCATGAAAAGTTTGATAATTTGATTATCTCGAATGGGTTTAAAGTGAATGAAAGTGACAAATGTATTTATTACAAATCCGAAAATGACATTTGCACTATCATATGTCTCTACGTAGACGACTTACTCATATTTGGTTCAAATATTCATGTTGTGAATAATGTGAAATCATTGTTGTGCAACAACTTTGACATGAAAGACCTCGGAGAAGCAAGTGTAATCCTTGGCATTAAAATTACTAGATCAGAAAAAGGAATTTCTTTGGATCAATCTCACTATATTGAGAAGATCTTGAAGAAATACAATTACTTTGATTGTAAACCTGCTTGTACACCATATGATCCAAGTGTAAAACTTTTTAAGAACACTGGGGAAGGTATTAGACAAACAGAATATGCGAGCATCATTGGTAGCCTAAGGTATGCCACTGATTGTACTAGACCCGACATAGCCTATGTCGTGGGATTGTTGTGCAGGTTTACAAGTCGACCTAGTATGGAGCACTGGCATGCCATTGAGAGAGTCATGAGATACCTAAAAAGGACCATGAATCTCGGATTACACTATCAGAGATTTCGGTGTGCATTTGAAGGGTACAGTGATGCCGATCGAATACTGGCCGATGACTCCAAAGCAACTAGTGGCTATATATTTAGCATACCGGAGGTGCCGTCTCTTGGAAGTCTAAGAAATAGACTATACTAGCACAATCCACTATGGAGTCCGAATGATAGCACTAGCTACAGCTAGTGACGGCAAGTCGGGTTGAGATGCTTGCTAGCCGAGATTAGATTATGGGAAAAACCGTTGCACTATGTTGATCCACCGCGATAGTACCGCGGCTATTACAAAAATAGAGAATCGTTATTACAATGGTAAAAGGCGATGATCGTCGTAAGCACAAAGACTGTGAGAGAATTTATCTCAAAAGGAGCTGTGAGAGTGGATCATGTACGATCGATGAAAATTTAGCCGATCCTTTGACGAAAGGATTAGCTAGAAAAAGTCCAAAATACATCTAAAAAGATGGGACTATCGCCTTTGGAACCATGAGTCACTCATGATGGTAACCCAACCTAAAAGACCGGAGATCCCACGAATTAGGTTCAAAGCGGTAATAACAAGTTGTGATGTGATAAGAGATGAACATGCTATTATAAGTCAAAAGGCATGATTCTGGGCGATTAAAGGATGAGGTAATAGAAACTCTTAATGAGATCTATGCTCTATGTGGAGTGAAGTACCTAGCTACAGGAGTACTTCCGATAGACTCACCTATGTGAATGTGGAAGTGGGGTCGCTTCCTATGGAATCTTAGGCGTAATTCCTAGAGCGTTCACTATCTTTGGGATAGACGTGCAGGGCCATTAACGCACGGGCATTTGAAGAATACACCTATTGATAAGAGTGTGTGTGATTTTGATGTTAGAGATAGAGTTCAAGACTACGAGTCACTCTTGGTAAATCTAAGTCCTAATCACTATGGAAAGGTGCAAGTCGGAGGTCACCTCCGCTTATGCACAATCTTAATGAGGCGTTTGACGCTATTTCAAACATTTTTAAATTCAAGTGGGGGATTGTTGGAACTTGGAGTAATGAATTGAAAAAATTGGGAAGTCCCACATAGGAGAGAATAGACACTTTATGAGTGTTTATATATGTGGAGCTCACCACCTTGGGATGTGCCCCAAGGGGTACCCAGTTTTATAAACGGGAAAGGATGCACACAAAGTGACCACCACACACACACGCGCGCGCCGCCGCCGCCGCCGTCTGGGCGGCCGGCCGGGCCGGGCTTGGGCTTGGGCCTTGGGCCTTGGGCCTTGGGGTGTATTTATTTTTTAGTACACGAAAAAATTAAAAATTCAATTTTTAAATTTTAAACTGTGCGACTTAGTCAGTCACTACTCCATCGGATCCGAAAATCCCTCAACGTGCGAATTGAGTCAAATCACGATCGTTAAATCTCTCGCCACGATCAACGATCACGATCGGATTTAATTTCGTGTTCAACAAGCCTGTTTCGCCTATAAATTTGAAACGCCGCATCAGTTTCAAATCGCCCAAACTTCGACGCACTTACCGAAGTTTACTCTCTTCTTCCCTCATTTAATTTCTTTCGTTCAAAAGTGTGCAACTGTCGAGTGGTTTTGTGAAACCATATTCCGAGAGGTTTTCTTTGAAAACCTTATATCGAAGGTGTATATCTTGAGCAATTCTGCAGATGGGAAATTAATTTTCGCCTGAAATGCTTTTATCCTGGGACGTCGTGGTTGATAGCCTGCTTGCACCTTAGAGCAGTGCCGCGAAACGTCTTAAAGAGAGCGACCCAGTCCGCGACTCATCTCAGTAATTTCAATCGGTGATTTTCGATTTTCAAATATTTTCGAATTTCAGATATAACAGTATGTTATACACTGAATGTATGCTGAGGGCTTCTCTATGTCTAAGGAGGAAAGGAAAGAGCTTCTTATACTATGTGTAATTTTTCCCTCGAGATAACAATAAATGAATTGATGAGTTCATCCCATATGTTTCAAGGAATTGATTGCATCATGTTTCCTAATTGAATTGCTGCTCCTTGCAGGTACAAAATCTTCTTCCGCAGATGGTAAGTTTGTTATAGTGATCATGAATGTTCCAAACAATTGTCAAACATTTTTAAATAGAATGTTGTTTCGTGAATACATCGCCCGTTCTACAGATTATGACTGATGACTGGGATTCATCTAGAATGCCGACTCAATATTTTGAGCTATATGATTTAAATTTTAAACAGTGATTGCATCAAGCATGAATGCATGATATTCTTTGACAGCTTGGGAGAGAGTTGCGTCAGTTATTTGGTGTTAAGTGTATTGAAAGTCTCGTTCTGCTGTAGTATGTTTCCGAAAGACCGTCTACTTCTCCAAAAAATGTTAATTCTCAGAAAAGAATCGATTTAAAACCTCTAATTGTTCTAGGCCAGCCAGTCAAATTGCAGCAAGGTAGTAGAAGAAAAAGGGGAATGGTCATTAAGACTGGATTAGTGGTGAGGGGATTGAGTTGTTCGAATGGGATTATAGATTTAAACTTTATTGCTACTAGTATCATTGTACTCCACCCAGAATAAAATATAAGAAAAAAAGTACAAATAGACTAGATACGTGTACTTTTTTAGACTAATACGTGTATTTTTTTTCTTATATTTTATTCCGGAGAGAGTACATCAAATATAATATAAGGAAAATTTGGGAAAACCAGTTGGTTTTTTTTTTTTTTTTTTTTTGACTAAAGGGAAAACCAATCGGTTAAGATTGTGTTTGATTAGTCATTTCATTAAGTTATAGTTTATTCGATTTATAAGTTTGTTTAATCAAAATAGAGGTATTCAATAAATGAATTTATTTCCTGCGTCAAAAATAAAATAAATGAATTTATTTCCGGTAGTTTGTATTGTGTTTTTAGATGCTAGTGCATAAGTTTATAGCTTTTTATTTTATTTTTGCTCTTATTATTTTGATAGGTTTCCTTTTTGTTCCCTATAAATTTTGAAAATTATCATCAAACTCTTTCTAATTATGCTTAAAATTTATAAATGTATTTATAAAAAATCAATAAAAAGTTAATTAAATAATATAGAAAGTTAAATTGTATTTTTAAAAGTTAAATTTAATTAGTTTAATATATAAAAAATAGTATATTTTTTTTATAAAATAATAGTTAAATTACAAAATTATTATATAAATATGTCTCTTGTTAGTGTCATCAAAACTATTTGCAGCATGTTTATTCACATTTTGTATTTTCACTATTATTTGTTGGATATTAGAAGACGAAATGAAAATTTTGAGTGAAGTTTCAAAACTAATAAAATAAGTTTTTAAGTATTTGAAACTTCATTTGATCTTCAATCCTAAAATTTCGTCAAAAATAAAAAATCTTCAATTATAAAATCAATAATAAGTATTTTAAATCAGTTTTTAGTGACTTTGAAAACTATATATAAGTGAAAATTTATTTACGAGGCGCGCCCGTAGTTGCTTCCTAATACTAAAAATGGTTCTACTAAGTTTTTTTTTTTTTTGTTGACAGAAAAACGTTTAAATAAGTTAATATGATATAAATAAATTTAAAATATAATACATGTTTTACTGTAGTATTTAACTGTATAATAATTGACATGTTTAAACTTTTCCTATGCATAACACCGCTTTTAGCATTTTTTAGTACAAATGGTCGGGGCGGGCGGATAGGGAGAGGAAACTGGGGCGTTGTGGGATCGAACGCGTGCTCTCAATATATAGTACATGTCATTGTAAATTTATATCAATCATATTCATCGTGAGATCCTTCGCTTGATTAATGACATAAAATGACAGGTGCAAATAAGTCATATTTATCGTGAGGTAGGCGTTCTGGTGGCTTCTCTTAAATTGTTTTAGATTATTATCTTTCCCAACGTAGTTTTCATTTACGTTTTGATGTAATGAGTTGTAGTACATCTCCTCTTGTTCCTTAGCCTTGTTGCTATTACCGTCCATTATAAAAAAATATTATCTAAAATTAAATCTATTTTAAAATATGCAAATAAATCATCCTAAATTAAATTTTAAAGTATCATTTCAATTTTTATGAAATAAAACCTTCAAGACGCACAACACACAAGAAGTCGCAAAGAAGAAACTAAACGGATTAGGCTGTTTCTCGGCCCTCATAGTGAGGCTTTAACTGGGCCGCTAAATCCGAGAAACCAGGCCCAAACTCAGAACGAAATTAGGGTTTTGGGATGGGATTTATAATAACGCGTCGCCATTCTCCGAGTTTCTGCCTCCCATCATCCTTCTTCGCCTCTTCTGGTGCGCTCTCTCTCTCTCAACGAACTATTTCTGTGTGTGCTTTTCTTTCTCATTCTTTTTTTTTCCTGTTTTCTTAACAACGGAATACGGTGTTTATAGATACTCTGTTACACTGGAATTCAGGTTTTTATAGATCTTTGTGAAGGAGATTCATAACACCTGAAAAGATGCAGAACGAGGAAGGACAGATCACCGAGCTCTACATTCCTAGGAAGTGGTAAACACTTTAATAATCTCGATGCATTCTTTTTTTTTTTTTGGGAAATTATGGCTAAGTTTTCGTTAGTTTGTTCGGTTCTGGGATTTGAACTGATTTTGTGGATTTGGTTCAGCTCTGCTACAAACAGGTTGATAACTGCAAAGGACCATGCCTCTGTTCAGATTAACATTGGCCATTTGGATGAGAGCGGTGTCTACAATGGTCACTTCTCCACCTTCGCCCTCTGCGGCTTCGTACGCGCACAGGTATACATAACTATTATTTCTTCCCTTACTATTCTATTTTGTATTTTCATTATTGTTTATTATTACTTGATTTGTGTTGATTAAGGCGATTCAATTATGATTTTGCATCTTATTGCCCTTTTTTCATTATGTGGATCTTTTTGTTATATTTTTTGACAGAATGAATTTTATTGTTAATTAACTATGCTTTAGAATAAACACCGCCGGTTTAGGAAATTTAAATTGGATTGTGGATTTGTTCTTGTGTTGATGTTAAATTGCTGTTGGGTAAGTTATATGCTAATGTAGCATTGGCACTGTTTGAATTGACATCAAACTAAGTGAGTGATTTGGTGAGCGGTTGCCAATCCTGTCTTGAATAAACTTGCGTATGTAAAATTGGTTTACTTGAAATTGAATTTGAATTGAATTGGTTTAATGTTTAGATGTTTTTGCCTGTAACATTAAATTTGAAATAAAAACTTAGTGTCAACTCAATGTAAAAGTTATTGTTTCTAATCAATTCGAGTTTAAGGTTGAGCATGTTTATTTTCTGTTTACTTGTTTTCTTGGTAAATATTCCGATTTTCAATCATATTTTAATATTTTGCCATGTCTTTATGCTTTTCCTTAAACCCATGTACTGATATTTTTAAGTACATGGAAATTTTGTTTATACTGTGTTAAATTCTTCATTTTGAATGCCTTGTATTTCTTTCTTTGTGGCTTCTGGTAGGTTAGCGTGTATTTCATATTTTTTATGGAAGTTGTGTACGGTATTGTGACTTGATTCCTGTCGGCCTGCCTGTTTGAGAATTACATTTCTCTGGTCATGATTTTATGTTCCGTTCTATTTCTAGGGTGATGCTGACAGTGGACTGGATCGCCTGTGGCAAAAGAAGAAAACTGAAATGAAACAGTAGTTGGCATCATAGTTTGTTGTGCTAAACTCAACTTCTGCTAGAGATAATACTGGATCTATGTATTGCAATACTTGTTTTGAGTTTCCTTTTACGTTTAACTAAGGTTGTTTTGGTTTGACATTGCTTTGAAAAATATTTAGTTGATTTCTCGCATTTCTAGCTTATGTTATGCAGATCGTGTGGGGTAGTTTAACATTTGTCCCTAAAGTACCCTTTATGATCCATTCTAATGGTGATGGAAAAATGACTTAACTCCAGTGAATCTGGACATCATGAAAATTTTCTGTTGTAGTTGAAACTGGACGTAATGACTAAACTCCATTAGTTGCCATTGTTCAACTTGTGATGTGATGAATGGTGCCAATAGAAACCGGGAGAAGCCTAGTAGGACCAATGCAACATTCGGTCCACCATGGATCAGACTAGTTTTGTGAAATAGTTGTTTGCCCCATGCCCTCTCTCTCTTCTCTCCAAAATTCAAAACCCAAGTCTCTCAAATTGGTGCTATATGCCCACTCTGATACGAGATGTAGTATTTGCTTGCCCCAGCGTGTATCTGAGTCAGATTGTGGTGAACTGTAGTGATACTGCTTGTTGTGTTGAGCCATTGTTTTTGCCGCGATTTATGTTAAGTTTGGGCAGTGCCCATATGAATGAATATATCTGCTTTATATCTGCTCTTTCTGACAAAAAGGAGTCTCATGTCCCGTAACTAATCGTTTTATGCCCATTGCCACCCGCAATGACCTTTGCCCATCCCCTACTGCGTCAGGCCCACAACTTTCGAGTATTCCTAACTTGTGTGCATCTAGTTGTTTATCCCCAACTTGTGTGCATCCTAGACTGGCAACCACCACGATCTCCTCTACAACAAAACCCATTCAGTAATTGTTTTTCATAATTAAAACACTATTGATTAAAACCAGCGTAAACCGTCCTCTAATGAAGAGAAACACTGAAGGACGAAGCCGAAGTCGCTTCAGCACTTTGTAAACGCTGCTCCTCTAAGCAATTGTCATGTGCCCTTTACGCATAAGGTAGAACAAAAATCAGGGAAAGGATAAAAATGAGTGGATATTGATTACGCAGTTTGGCATATAACATGAACTAGCCTTCCTTGGCACTGTGATGCCGACCATTTCATCTGTTATATTCCATTGCTGCGTAGTTCGAGTGCGGAGGTGGAAGGGAAAATTCTTTGATGGATTTGAGCGACGGAAGAAGTAGTAGTAGTAGGGGAAAGCATTCGAGTGTCCAACAGGTCAAATGCTGGTAGAAAGAGAGGGGGCGGGGGGCATAGAGGAGGACATGAAACTGGAGAAATGTGGGATTAGGGTTTTAGAGAAGTGGAAAATACTTGAGAAGTTGAAAAATCAAAGAACCTGTTAATAATAAAACTATGAGTTTTGGTAACTAGCCCCCTATGGGCATTGATTAAAGAATCCATAAAAAAAATGTTCGTCTTTAAAATACAAATCAAACACTTTTCGATGTAATAAATACATCATTTTTCTATACAAACTTATATTTTTTTTATTCCTTAACCAATGTCTTAAAGACACTTATTAACATTTTCTTTCGCCAAATAATAGTACATATACTCTGTGCGATGCACGGAGAAATAAGTCGTTAAACTAATATTGTATCTCGATAAAAAGAATAACAGGAGCATGATGATTTTCAATATATATATAGGGAACGTATCAGGTGAGAGAAGTGTTTATATGAGAGGGTGAGATGAGTGAATTCTAGCCATAGATATATATTGTCATAATTGCACTTTCATTATAAAATACCCAAAAATATGAAAAATAGTCCCTATTAACACTCGTACATTATGGAATAACACTAAACTGAAAACACACAACGACACACATCACAAAGTCTGTCCAAATTTGTGTCAGTCATCAAGTTATATCTAATAAACACAATAATTATCGAACAAATCCAATTGAGCAGCTGAACATTAAAATAAGAATTGTTACTTATCTTACAAATTATATGTAATTTATTTTACAATATATATTTCAGACATAAAAATATAAAGAAGTAAGTCTTATCTATCTGGAAGACTTGTTTATAAACTACATTTGTAGTCTTGTTGGAGACATGTCCTTCATCATCACTTATAAGAATCTCCAAATCAGCTCGTGAAGAAACCTTTGAAACGGCAACATAAAACTGTTCATGTGAAAAAACAGGTTGTGGAAGATATACACCGACATTTCTAAGAGAATGGTCTTTACTCTTATTTATAGTCATTGCAAATGATACAACGACGGGAATTTGTTTGTGCTGAAATCTGAAAGAAATCCCGGGATCAGATGGAATTAATGACAATCTCGGAATGTAGACTTTCTGACCAATATTGTTTCCTGAGATGACCTTTGCTTCAAGGACATAATTTTCCGTCTGGGTGACTGTCAGCCAAGTACCATAGGAAATTATCAAAACAGGAAATAATTAAATCTTTATTTTTTAAATAAAAAAATAAGCAAAATTGTTTCAACTTTCTCAACTTCGATAATTCAATTGGAAGGGTAGGACCAATTTGATACTTTTCATTTCTCAGGGACTAAATTGGTCTCTATAATTTTTGTCAGAAATCAATTTGAGTATTTACTCTTCTAATAATATATATTTTTTAAAATATTTTGTATTATTAATATTAAAAGAAAACGTATCTTCTCAATTGCATACCATTACGAAAAATTATATTATCAAGCACATGTTTTCTTATTTATCCGGCATCAAATCAGAATATTTTAAATAAATATCATATCACATTAATTTGTATGACACTACATTAATACTTTTCAGTTTTTTTTTAAAAAGAAAACACTATTAAGGCATATTTTTTTTTGTGATTCACTATTAAGGTAATAATTATCATTTATTTAATAAGCAATCTGTCATGATATAAAATTCAAAATTATCCATTGCTAATAAAATTGTTGACCAAATCAATTAAAATATGATATCAATTTGAAATTAACTGATATAACAAATCGAATCTTCAAATCAAATCAGACATATGAATCAAACCTATAAAATTACTATTAATGAAATTTGTTGATTGTATTTTTTTTATATAAAAAATCGAATCTTCAAATCAAATCAGACATAGGAATCAAACTTGCAAAATTACTATTAACGCAATTCGTTAATTGTATTTTTTTGAATTCAATATTTTATTTTTTATTTTTATTGTATTTTTTATTCATTATTGAATGTTATCATGTATTATATTATAAACTCTGCGTATTGATTATTCAGGGTGGGTGCGTGACTATTTGCCATGAAGTCAATCCACATTAAATAATAATATAATAATACTGATTAAAAAATAATGGCTAACAAATCGTAATTTATGTTAATACCCTCAATTTAAGTTTTTAAATATAAACATATTTTGTCTCATTCTTTATTAAATCAAATAATAAGAAAAAAAATTTATTTTTTTTATTTTTCTATCTAAACAGATATAAACTTCTTCATTTTTTTATTTTTGTTTATTTATTTATTTTATCTTTTTATTTTCTCTTTACGTGTAGTAAGAGAGAATTAAATGAGACAGAGAAAATTAAATAGGGGAGAGAAAGAAAATGAGGTTGTGCGAAGTGACAATTTTACCTCTATTTTAAGTTAAAATTTTAGGCGGGATTTTAATTCATTCATATTAGCAACAAATTTTATATATAAAGATGTTCTGGTCCATAGTGGATAGCATGACATGCTTATCCACCCTAGTATTTTCCTATAATAAGATATATGTATGCATGAAATAAATAATAAAATTAATGATTTTTTCTTAATCTTTTGTCAAATAATTATAATTATATATTTTTTCCAGATGCCTCCCCTTGCTTTTTATACCAGCAAGATTTGAATATACATAGCTTAGTGGTAGCATCAGAGTCAAGAGAATGACATGAACGGGTCACAAAAGTCACACATTTTATATGACTATTTTTTTTTTTTTTGATTGAGAGCAGTGTTTAGTTGTGAAATTAATTCTCATGTCAATGGTAGTAGTTAAGCCTTCCAAAGTCGCCCAGAATGATAGGTAAATAAGGCCTCCACTCCAGAATTATTGAGCATTGTATTTTTGGTTGGTGGACTTTATTTCGGCCTAACTCTTCAGAAAGCAAATGGGCACAAAAATGTAAAGTCCAAAGTTGAAAAAAGGAATCGAAATGTGGACCCACTCAAATCATCGGCAGCCTCTACGCGTGTTGGGCAATAGTGCAGCAAAACCATCCTTTTCCATGACGTTGTCAACTAGGAAAAAACATAACAATGAAAGAGATTTACTATGTGATACTCATATACACACGGTACTGTGATCTAGTTGTGATGTCAACTATTTGTTCAAAGATTATATTGAATAAATTATCAAAGATATAATCTAGTTTACTTTATTTAATATACTTTTTGCTAATTTAAGTATTACTTCTGTGTCACTTTTAAATTTCTTCAGAAAATTATTATATTATTTTATTTTTACCTCATAATAAATATTAAATGGTGAAAAGGAGGATTTCGTCAAAAGTAATCATGATTTTTTATAATAAATAATGTTTAATGATTTTCTTAATATTTATAGAAAAACTTAAACAACTCTCGGGAACCATTGGCCAGTACCCACGGTTATATTTCTTTAAAATTTTAATTTTAATTAGCATTTATATGTCATTTTCCCATACTAAAAAAGTGTCATTTTAAAAAATCGAAACAACCTACTGATTATTCTTTTTATTTTTAGCTAATTAAAGAATATAAGATATAATTCTGTCAAAAAAAAAAAGAATAGAAGAGATAAGCGTTTTGCTCAAAAAAAAAAAAAAAGAAGAGATAATCGTATGAATGAAAAATAACATATTAAATAGAATTTCGATAAGAATATAAATTCTATATTTAATCTATATGTCATTACATCAAAGAATACTTAAAAAGGAACAAAAGCTTATAGAAATACTTAAGATGGAAAAGAATAAATGTTTTAATTATTTAAGAAACTATTAAATAATTTTAAATGTTTTTATGGGTGAAAAAAATAACTTTAAATGTTAACATAATAATTTTTTTCTTAAATAATTTCTTTTTCCTTTTAATGATGTTTATACGGAGGAGGGATTGGATTTTCTAGTTTTAGGGAGGGAAAGACACATGTATTTCTCCCTATTTATCTTTTTACCCGCCTTTCTTTTTCATCCTTATCTCACTATTTTACTCACCCGCTTTCTTCTCTACACACCCAAAGGGATCAAGTTTTTCCCTATTCAATGTCCCAGGACTCTAAACAAAATTTAACAATATTATTGATTAAAATTCTTTCTGACTCGATTACTCTCACAACAACCCCCACCCCCCAAGAATATAAATTCTTTCGTAAATTATATTACAAATATTAATCTATTACTTTATAAGTATTCATACCTTTAATAATTGAATATCTGTCTGAGCAAAAATAATAATAATTGAATATCTGTATTAAGACTTCAACGGTATATATCTATACATGTTTTTTTAATTTATTTATAACTTAGATTTTAAAGCTAGATAATTTTTATTTTATCTTATTCTTTTAAAATGCTATTCCTGAAAAAAAAAATACTAATAATATCTAATCTTGTTATAATAAAAAAACTTCATTGTATTTTATTTTACAATTTTGTGCTATGAACGCTAATTTTAAAATTTTAATAGACCGTGTTCTTTATTCGTTTTAATTTTTTTTTATTTAGGGGTAAAATAAACATAAATATAAGAAAATAGACTGCAATGTGAGCCATGAAAAATTGTGTTCCTGAAAAAATGGCAGAGGCACCGTCTCCTCTCTACCATCCGAATTTCCAACGACCTCGCTTTTCGCGTCTCATTTCAACACTTATTCTCCGCTAACTAACAACTTCTTCCCCTTCTCATCTCTTCTCTTCATTGCTTTCCCCTTGCTTTTGCTCTTCACCCCTCACTTCTTCTTCTTCTTAATATCCTTCACCCTCGCCCCTCTCTGTCTCTCTCTCTCTGTTCTACACGTATTTGCGTTTCTCTGTTGCGTCTGCTTGGCTTATTCTGGATCTATTGGTAAGTTGGTTTTCATTTTCTTTTTTCTTTTTTCTTTTTATTGGAGAGTTTGTGTTCTGCGTTTCCTTTGTCATAGTTGTGTCTTTCTTCCTTGTGGGTTTTGGTTATTTTAAGGAAAAAATGTTGCCTTTTTGCTCTACAAAAAAATGGGCTATTGGAATTCCGAGTAAAAGTTTTGTTCTTTTTTTTAATTAGGTGAGAGAATTACTGAGTGGGAACTGATATAAATGCTCGTTTAATGTGATTTTACACCAAGTTTTGTAAAGTGTTAGTTTTAATTAATTAGGCTCTTACGTTAAGTATCAATCAATGGTTTTAAGTTTTACTATAGTAAGTGTCACTGGCTATGAGTGAGAGAAAGAGGGAGATTGGAAGCAAGCAACCCAGCACATTGATTTTAGTACACAGAGAATTCGGTTTCTAGAATTTTTCTTTTTTTTACCATTAACAGAGGGGATTTTTGGCTGATTCATGGTGATCTATTGATAATTTGACCTTTTTTTGTTGGAAATAAATGCCTGAGTTTACAGCTAGAGATGCTTGACATTCAGCCATTGTACAATTGGATTGTCTGCTTGGCCTTTTTTTTGATATTATGCTGTTAGGTTTTTAAAGGCGAAAGAGCCTTATCGAGTTACTAGTACTATGCCTTTGTTGCTTTCCTTCCTCCCCCTCCCCATAAAACTAAGAAAGAAGGAATTTTGGCTAAGAACCTATTCATAAATTGGGTAGCTTGGTTGAACTAGTATAAATTTTCAAAGGAGATTTTTTTTGCCATTAGATGCAAATATTGAGAGAGATAATCTATGAGGCTGAATATGTATAACCTACAATGTTGTGATTGAAGTCAATATTATAGCGAAACTTGATCCTATTTTAATGAATTTATGTTATTTTCCATTTATTGTAAATAATTCGTGCTATCATCACGGTTTAGATTACTCTTTCACTCTCCCCCCTCTCTTTATATCTTTTAGTAGCCTGCTGTATATTTATACTCACTAATAGTTGCAAATATTTGAATACACACATTTAGATACTTTCATATATTAACTGGCTAAATTGATACTGTTATCACACTTCATTGCCAATTCGCTTTAGTATTGTCATTTCTTTATCTGTTGAGCCATATCTGGTGCAGGCTCTGATGATTATTGAATGAACACTTGTTGGGGCTTATTTGGTATATCAATTGAGCCCCACCATAATCTAGAAAATCTTTCATTTCAGTTTTCTATATGATAAAATGGCTATTTTCTAGTGTGTTTGTGTGTATTGATCATTTGATTGATTGATTAGCATTATTTTGATTCAGTTCAATTACATTTCACATGTCACTGAAATTTCTCTTTTAGACACATGTACCAGTTGTATTGATAATGTTGAGAATGGATTTCTTAAACCAGGAGATAAGCATGCTTAGTCCTGAAGGTGAACTTAAAATAAGTTTTGGCTATCAATGCAATAGTGAAAGAGGTATCCCTTGCAAGGTTGCCAATGGCTGCAGATTCCTTCCTGAAATCCGCAGAACAAGCAGTTTCTCTTGCTTGTCCGGTGCTGCCTTAAGCGCAAATGCCACACTAGCCAACACAAACATCTGTAATGGTGTGATAGGAGAAGAAATCCTTCCGAGTTTGGACTCTCCTAATTCATTTCGGAAGGTACCCTCTTCGCCAAGTCTTACAAAGTTGGACATACTATCATCTTCTCTCCACAGTAGTTTGTCAAACCTGAGTTGCAGCCCATCCACTCCAAGTAATATGCTTGACGATGACCCTTGTTCATTAAAATCCATGAGTGCTCCTTCTAGAAGTGAAGGTTTTCTTAGTGCTATGGAAGTACAAGTAGCAGGAGGAGCTGCTGGCGAAGATAGAGTTCAAGCAGTATGTTCTGAAGAAAATGGCTGGCTCTTTTGTGCAATTTATGATGGATTTAATGGAAGAGATGCGGCAGACTTTCTGGCTGGTACCCTTTATGACTCTATTGTATCTTATTTCAGTATGATATGTTGGGATTTGGAACCAGATTCCATCAAAGCTTCTGACAATGAGGATTTGGATGATAACCAGCGTCAATCTCCATCGAGATTTAAAGGAAACAATTCTAGTAAATCATTTTCACATGTGGTACTTGATAGCCTCCAACATGTGCTTAGTCAGGCTGAGAATGATTTCTTGTACATGGTTGAGCAGGAAATGGAGGAACGTCCAGATTTAGTTTCTGTTGGATCTTGTGTGTTACTTGTGCTTCTTCATGGGAATGATTTGTATACACTTAATTTAGGCGACAGCAGAGCAGTGTTGGCAACAAGCAGTACAGATGGCAGAATGAATGAGAATGAGAGATTGAAAGCTATTCAGCTTACAGATAGTCATACTGTTGACAATGAAGCTGAAAGAGCTCAACTTCTTGCCAATCATCCTGATGATCCTAAGGCCATTGTAGCAGGGAAAGTGAAAGGAAAACTGAAAGTTACGCGTGCTTTTGGAGTTGGCTACTTGAAAAAGGTTGGTATTCTTTTTTATAGTTTAGCCATTATTATTCCAAATGATTTTGGATAGATATTTTGAAAAAGCCAAGGTAGTCATTACAAACTTATACTGACATCCAAGCTACTAATGGTGTGTTGATGGAAGTAATGTTTTAAGAACCCAACCAGACTGGTTCAACCGGTTGAACCGGCCGTGTCTACAGTTCAGTTATTTGGCTGTTTGATCTCTGGTTCAAATGGTTTGAAGTAATTGAACCATGACCCGACGGTCTTGCCAGTTCGATCTCCGGTTCTGTTCTTAAAACATTGGATGGAAGAGAGTTATGCATATTCTGAGTTTGCTGGTTTATAAATCCAATCATTGCGGAGAGTGAAATATTTTTCATGCGAATCATGCCAGACAAATGAACTTGATTTTCTTTCTTTTTCCTTTCTCATGCAGAAAAATCTGAATGAGGCATTGATGGGAATCCTTCGAGTTAGTGATCTTAAAAGCCCGCCATATGTTTCAACTGATCCATCACTGAATGTGCATAAAATCTCTACAACTGATCAATTTGTTATAGTTGGGAGTGATGGTTTATTTGACTTCTTTAGCAATGATGAAGCAGTAAAACTTGTGGAGTCTTATATCTTATGCAATCCTTTTGGTGATCCAGCTAAATTTCTCATTGAGGAACTAGTAGTAAGAGCAGCTGATTCTGCAGGTGGTTTTTCAAGATCTCATGCTAAATTTAATTGTATTTGCATAAATAAATGTTTATGTTTTGTTCATTGTTACCTAAGTGATTCTCTTACAGGTTTCAGCATGGAAGAGTTGATGAATATTCCGGCTGGGAGGAGGAGGAAGTACCATGATGATGTCACTGTAATTGTGATCATCCTTGGGATGAATCAACGGACTTCAAAGGCATCAATATGCATCTAAACAGTGACCGAAGAAAATTTGCATCTGAAGCTTTTCAATGGGCACCTTGGTCAAGTAGTATTTTCTAGAAAGTTATGATATTCAAAGAGTGCCACCTACAAAGTTCAATGTACATATTGACAATTTTGAACTTAGAATCATTAGTTCCTTTGGTATCCATACATTTTGCAGTAGTGCCACCATTTTCTTTGAGCATAAGAATTGTAGAAGCTTGTGAAAATAATTTTAAAATTTAAATTTTGAGGATAGTGTTTTAAGTAACTTATACTGAAACATTTCTAGAAAAATACTTTTAAAGAATTTTCTTTAATGTTTTGTTTGAATGCCAAAAGTATATAAGAGAAAAGAAAAATGGGTGAAAAGAAAATAGATGAAAAAACAGATGTCTATGTTGTTTGGACTAGGAGAAAATAGAAAGAAAAATAAAAAAATTCCTTTTCTCTTTATTTGTTTGTTTAGAGGGTGGCGTTACGGTACACAAATTGCCCCCATGTGTACCTACACAATTGGCGAAAACAGAGGTTAGGGCGGCGAGGCGAGGCACGGTAAAAAAGGAATATATCGGTCGATCTCATGGTGAGGCAGCTAAGGATGGTGTTGGTCGAGGCATATGTCGACTAGAGAAGGGTGGCCAAGATGAATTTAGTCTCAGGGAGGTTAGCATAAATAGGGGAGGAATGCAGGAGGGGGCGGTGCGGAGATGTTGCAGGGCGACAAAGGTGTCCATGGGCGAGGTGGGGTGCCATAAGGGCTAGGCCATTGAAGGCGGCATGCAGAGTGGAGTGCCATGATTTTAAAATGATGATGTACTTGCTATGCAATAATTGAAGTTGCAATTTGATAATAAAGTTATAGAGATGTCATACTATTACCACATTTTCTTATTTTCTTTTGTTTTCCGGTTTTTTCCTTTTAATCCCTACTAATATAATAATTTTTTTGCTTTTACTCCCTATAAATAAGGTATTTTTTTTTTCTCTTTTTGTCCATACCACGTGACACGCACTAGTAGATGCTGATGTGGCAACAAAATGCCATGTGGCAAGTGCTGACATAGCAATAGAAATGCCACATGGCACCATCCTATGTGGCACTGCCATGTGGTATCGTGAATCCTACATAGCAATGATGATGCGTACCTCTGTTAACCACGTTGGCGTATATGTAAGGACGAAAAGAATATATAAACCAATTAATTTTCACTCAAATGTTAATTTGGCTCGATCATTAAATGTTTACAATAAACTAGTAGATAAAACTCGTGCTCAGCAAGAATGTGAGAAAATCAACGAAAAATAATTTTTCTATATTCTACATAAAAGATAGATATGTCATCATGTGGCGTAACGTGAATAACCAAACTTAGTGTAATTTATTTTATTAAATAAATAATAGAGTAGATTCCAACTTTTCCCCCTACAAATAAATTCCATTCACGTGTAAATGTCCCAATAACCTACAACACCTCAAACTTTAGCATAAATTACTGCTTAGCCGGTGGTCATCCCAGAAGTGTCCTTGTAGTTGGAGTAACCATGCAATTCTAACTCCAAAAGAAGGGTAGGTTCTACGGTGGAACAGTACTTGAAAATTGCTCAAAACTCCAACATTGACTGATGCCCCTGGCTATAGAAGCTTCCAGTCTTCCTCGTCCTCACGGCTGATACGGACCTCATATGTGTCAGTTCGACAAAAACAAGGAAAAACTAATATGAGTTGAGTTTTGAGGCACTCATTTTCATTTCTCCTTATTTTTGACGAATTGACACTGATCAAGTCACTGCGTCTCAATCGTGAAGATAAAGAGGAGCATGAACTTCTGTTTTCGAGAGGCAGCATCAATCGTCGATCATCTCTAGAGTTTAAATAATTTTCAAGTTCCGGTACCAAAATTTGATCAGTAATGTTGTTTCTAGCGGTCCTCCTGCATATACATTTCCTTCCTCAGAGAGTGTGCTTTAAATTAGACCCTCCAATTGATGGCATATGGCCTTTTTAGGACCGCGTCATGAAACAAAGATTCTTCTTCTAAGAACCAGTTTCCAAATTCTATAAAAACTTATTTAATATCTAACATACACACAAATTTTTTCACATGACAATTTATATAAAACTTAACACAACTTAAAATAATTCTGTCAAAGGTGCCACATTTAGTCCATGATTTACAATTTGATCCATAATCGAACAAAGTTAAAACCAGACATTTCAACTTTGAGATGCCTCAATTGCAAAAACAGCCCCTACAAGACCAAGGAGAGAGCAATGTACATGTCATCATGTGCTCAGTTTCCCTATGTCACAAACTTGTAATTGCAAAACTCAAAACTACATAGGACCATAAAAGCAAAACAAAACAAAACAAAACCACAGTGCAACATTCTGTTCACAGTCCTCACATAATGGAACACCCATTAGCATTTTCATCACTGAAGATCTCAAGTGAAACCAACGGTGCTGATTGAAATTGATAAGTACCATACTGGTCACACATGTAGGGTGAAGAAGGCGGAACATAATAAGAAGGACCACCAACTCTTCCCATGGGATATAATCTGTTGTTGTAAGCTGCAACATAAACCATTGGAGGAGGGTAACCAGTTTCTGAGTACGAGAATGATTGCTGACGTGTAGGGCTGAGATTCACTTGTTGCTGCCCCACACCCTGCTCATGATTCTGGAACTGGAATCCAGTGTGTGCTGGTGCACTTTTAGATGCTGTACTCAAACCATTGTGATTGTTTTCACTCTGATCTTTCTTTTTCTTCTTCTTACCTGAACCCCCTCCACCACCTGAGCTACCCTCCGGGGGAACATGGTTGCCGGCCGGAGACTTTTCCGGCACGTCGCCGCCGTCGGTTTTTGAGTTGTTGCTCGTGCTTTTGTTTTCACACTTGGCATCACTTTCAGAAATTCCCTTGTTTTGCAAGCCTTGTGCTTCTCTTGGTTCGTTCTTATTCTTCTTCTTCCCGTTGCCGGTGCTTTTTACCTTCCCGTCGAGATTCTCCGGCCAAATCTCGGCGTGTTTTCCGGCTCTGACCAGCTTCCTCAGAAGGGTCTCAACACCAACACTTCCAGTGACTGTTACTTTCTGCTGATGTGGGTCGATTGTTGCAGTGAAAACACCTGCAAAAGTTCAAGATTCTCTTGTGTGTAATATAGTCATGCATGTTAAAAAAGAGGGTACCCAAAAAGTTTGAATTTTGAAGCCAGTTTCAACTTCTGCTATTCTAGCATATTCAGGGTACACAAATAGTACCGTCAATGCTCTTCAGAACTTTCTTTACTTTTCTTCTGCAACCTTCGCAGTGGATAGAAACTTTCAAGAACCATGTCTGAGAAGAACATAAGAGAAAAAGAAAATAGGCTGGTGAAAGTGAAAAAAAAAAAAAAAAACTAAGTTGTGTGTGTGTGTTGAGTGTTTTCATGATAATCTTGAGTTGAAGTTGGGAAAACCAAATTTGAGGGACTTAGTTACTACCTGGTACTTCAAAGGTTCAGAAGCAGGTTTTGCATCCATTAGAGAGAGGGAAGTGGAAGAGAAGTTGAATGGAAGGGATTGAAGAGTTGAAAGCAGAGAGAAAAAAAGAGTGAGTATGGGGGTTAAGAAAAGAAAGAAGGGAAAATGCCAAGAATGTACTTGGAGGGTATGCACTCTATGGGGGAGCAAAGTATAGTGTGACAGTGACAGAAAGACACGCTGCTGCTGCTGCTGCTGCATTATTTTGCCATTGAACATGATAATGATAATACTGTATCTACCTTGCTTCTCACAATTTTTTATTATAATGCTCAATTTTTATAAAAGTATAATGTAATAGTGATTGTTACCATATTTTCATAAACACTTCATGTATTTCGATATTTGTATTCTCTATATCTTTCTTTATATGTTCTCTCCTTTTGTTTGTCTCTTATAGATGTACTAGTATTTTGTTTCATTTGCAATAGTAAGATATTAGTCTGTTGTTGTAGGAAGGTAATTTATTATTGTTCTCGAAAAGATTCCTCAATGTAACTTTGTTGACACTCCTATCATATTTATCGAGGAGATCCTCACCATTTCTAAAAATAAAAATAAAAAACTCTATTACTATAGTTTTAGGTATATAAATACATATAAATACTAAATATATATCACCTATTTTAAGAATATATATATATTTATTCACCCAAAACTGTAGTTCTCCATTTTTTTTAAGAAATAGAGAGAATCTCTACTCAGTTTTAGGTGTATAAATGCACATAAATACCAACTATATATCACCTATTTTAGGAATCTGTATATTTATTCACCCAAAACTATAGTAATGAAGTTTTCCATTTTTTTAAGAAATGAAGAAGATCTCTACTCATATTTATCATCCATAAGATATATGAGTTCTGATATTTTGATATCTGAAATGTGGACACCGTAGACACACACATACAACCATTTTTTGATTTGATTGGAGAGAGAGAGAGAGAGAGAAAACTGATAAAAAAAGCAAAACCGTAGTTAAATACGATGTCCTACACCTGTAGAGGAGGTGTCAAAATATATTTTCTCATAAGATATAGTACTACCTAATAAAAAAAACACTAACTTACACAGATTAAGAAAAAATATTGAAAATAATTTTTTTTCATCAATACTCTTAAAGATTTTAATTTTTTTTTCAAAAAATACCTCTTTTATAAAATAGTTGAATCAACTCACGTGTATAGAATATATATATATATATACGTATCTCATCCATATAAATCTCATTATAAATAAGGGTGTAAATAAAAATTAGGCATTAAATACATTTGAAAATCAATGCATGTTTCTTATAATTATAATTATGGCCTAAAAATGGACTCTTATTACTTATACAGTAACATGGACCGATGGTAGTACTTTGTTTAAGATTTTAGAATTCAAAAATATAGTATTTCACAGTCAGTTTGGTGTGATAATGTAAAAGAGAGAAAAAATAGAGGGAAAATATGAGAAATGTGACATGTAAATGTAATAAGAAAGAAAAACATGAAAAAAATGTAAAATTAACATGAAAGAAGGTGTGAAAAAATCAATTTTCTTTAGGATCGGGGTCCTCTCCTGTTTAGGAGAAACAAGACCATCCCGTTGAAGCAATCCACACCCTTAAATCTTCTCTTCCCTATTTTTTTACATTATAAACCCACTCTCTCTCTTTTTAAAATGGATGGTGAGGATGCAATAGGACCTTCCTGTTATAGGAGATGATCTTTTTCTTTACCATTTTAGAGCAACTCTATTGAGAGTAGTTTGTCGAGTTCTTAAATCTACATGACAAATAAAGAAACGTTACTAAATTTTTTTCCATTAGAGTTGATTTTGTTGGCTGTGTGAGTTGGTTAAAATAAAATATTGTTGCTTATATAAGAAACTCTATAGATGAATTGCTTATAAATAAGAAAATATTTTTTGCTAAAAATGTGGGTGAATTGCTTAAATGTTACTGTCTCCGTCCCATTATAAGTATCACATTAGGAAGTTTCACACATATTAAAGAGAAATTATAAATGAATGAAAGATTAATTTTACAAAACTATCATTATTAACCATTGGGTATTAACAATTGTTATAACTACATAGTAGAGTATAATGACTTGGGAGTGATGTACTCATTATTAATTTAAGGGTAAAACTAGAAAAAAGTAATTAATATTACATTGAAAACTTAATATGACACTTATTTTGGAACTAATTTTTTTTAAAAATGTGATACTTATAATAAGACAGAAAGAGTATTTATTATAGCGAGTCCAACTCTCTTAATAAAAAGTAAGCATCCCAAAGTGGATCGCCTAAGTATTGCTCATTGGAGCAAAATTAACGTGGGTAAGTTGCTTAACACTTTGTTTGGTGTATGAAAGAAAGGTAGACGAAAGGAAGAGAAAAGAAAGGAAGGGAGAAGAAGAGAAAATGAATAGAAAATGAGATAATTTTTATGTGAAAAAATGAAAGGAAAAGGTAAAAAGAAAGAAAAAATATATTTGTAAAATGACATAAAAATCCTTAAGTAAAAATAATATATGATAAGGAGAATAAAATTATAAAAAAATAAAACAAATTTTTATTAAAATCAAAGATAAATTAAAAAATAATAAAGAGAATAAAAATATAAAAAAGAAAAAATACTTGACCAAAATCAAATATAAAATATTACAAATATTAAAACAGTAAACTTATTTGCAATGATGCAGTGGTAAAATTAATTTTTGTCCATGGGGTACTAGCTCAGTTGTAGAAGTTTGGCTTTGTAACCCCAATGGACATAGTTCAAATCTCCTTGGAAACAGCTGTAACATGACCATTAGTGCCACTGAAATAATAACAGATCCCCTTCTCCCACCCCTTAAAAAAAATTAATGCAGTAAAGTTATTTATTTTATCAATAAAATAAAAATGAAATATGTGTTACCATTTATTTATTTATTTTCATACTAAGAATAAAAAAATAATGTTACTGTTCAAATAAAAACAAACTGATTATTTGTCCACATAACAAATTGATTATAAATGAAACGCTACACATGATATTGATATTTTTAATAGAGGGCATAATTGTTATTTCCAATGCCTTGCTCATGTTTTTCATTGCTTTCTTCCCAAATTGAAATGAAAGGTTTTTGTGGTGAAAGTGAAACCCACCATTTTTTTTATTTTCCCTTCTGAACAATAACTATCCAAACGAGGGAAATGTTTTTGAAGACCGTGTAATCCATTCCCTCTTTTTTTTTTTTTTTTCCTTTGCATTTTCATGGCTTCCAAACATAGTGTAAATGTTACTGGCATGAGATAAAAACTTGGGTTGCTTTAAGTGTTGCTAGTTGGAAATACTCTTGTAGTTATTGAAAGCATGCTATTATTAGTTATCCTGCTAGGTAGGTTGGCTTAGGATTTGGATTAGGATGAAGTTATCTTCCCAGTTTGCCTTGAGAAGTTAAAGCACCTACGAAACTCCTAGCACGAACAAACGCATATAGGAACAAAGTTTCCGGGCTTTGACTGTATGAGTTTGACCACCCCTCACCATTTGCTAAACCATTTTCTTCTTTTTTTACGAACAAAAAAGCAAAATTACAATTTTATCTTAATTTAAAATTTTAAGTTAGTTTTTTATTTTTTTTGTTTTAATTTAGTCCGATATGTTTTAAAAAGTTAATTTTGAGGCAAATTGTTGATTGATCTACATCGAAAAATACATGTGTGCCATAAGGACAATCTATCCTATCAATTGTGTCACAAATCAGAACCCAAAAAGCTGTTGTAAAAAACAAAAAAAAGACCAATTTGGCCAATATTGTTAATATTTTAGAACATGTGGGACTAAACTGAAACTAAAATTAATATAAAGGACTGAAGTGAAAATTTAAATTAATATAAAGGACCTCTAGTGTAATTTTGCTAAGAAAATACTAGTACTATTTTTATAGTATTTGTCTATTTCTTCTGTTTTTACAAAGAAAAAAAAATCATATATAAAGAAAATACTAGTACTATTTTTATAGTATATGTCTACATATGTAGTCAATCAAGTCTATCTACTATCAATATTATAAGAATAAAAAGGCCGATGAAAAGATAAAACTAGACTATCATATTTTTGTCACCAATCATTTTAAAGGGGTAAATATGTCAATTTAAATAAAAATAAAAATTAAATCCACATACAAAATTAATTTTCCCTACCTACTTTTAACTTTTCTCTCTTACCTTTCATTTTTTTTTCTCTCTCTCTCTCTTATCTGTCTCTCACATCATTCTCTCTTTCTCTTTTCTCTTTCTTCTCTCACTGTCTGTCACTCTCTCTTTCTCTTTTTTTTTTTTTGTTATATTTCTCTTTTCTCTCTTTTTCTTATTTTTGTTGATATATTTCTCTCTTACTCTCTTTCTTCTTTCTATTTTTTATATTTTTATATTTTATCATTATATTTTTTTATTTATAAATAATTATTGTCGTTTAAAGTCTCAAATATAATTTTATTGTCTCTAATCACGTAGCAAAATTTATAAATATTTTTATTATATATTATTTATAGATAATTATTTTACTTTTGATTCTTAACGGGGGGAAACATTACATACTATTAGTATAAATAATTATTTTTTTAGGTCCAGACGGAGAAACATAAAATGTCATCGGTATAATTCCATCGTCTTTTAGAATATATCAAATTTTATAAATATATTTATTATATATTATTTATATATGATTATTTTAATTTTGACTCTTAAAAGGGAGAAATATTACATACTAATTGTAGACCTCTTATTCTAATGACACAGTGTATGTTGTCAATATAATTACTTTTTATATTATATTTTTATGAATGATATTATCTATTATATATACACACAAACAAACGAATAACATAAATATAATTTTAGATCTCTTATTCTAATGACACATATACTTTTAAGAGACAAATATGTGAATCTAAATAAAAATAAATCAATATATATATATAGGCACACACACACACAAACAAACTACTAACACAAATACAATTTTAAACCTCTTATTCTAATGACACCTGTACTTTTAAGGGCAAATATGTCAATCTAAATAAAAATAAATTAAAATAAAAATTAAATTAACATAAAAAAATTATTTTTCTTGCTACTTTTAACTTTTTCTCTTTTCTATCTTTTTTCTCTCACACCTTCTGTCACTCTCTCTTTCTTTCTTTCTATTTTTTATATTTTTATATTTTATCATTATATTTTTTTATAAATAATTATTTTCGTTTAAAGTCGCAAGTATAATTTTATCTTCTTTGATCACATATTAAAATTTATAAATATATTTATTATTTATAGATGATTATTTTACTTTTGATTCTTAACAGGGAAAACATTACATACTATCGATATGATTATTTTTTTGAGTCCAGACAGAGAAACATAAAATGTTATCGGTATAATTTCATTGTCTTTTAGAATATATCAAATTTTATACACATGAAATTTGTTGTCGATATAACACAACTCTAGGCAAAAATGACTTAATCAATGCACCAAAACAGTCGCGTCATAAAGATTGCCCATAAAATGAAACTTTTTTTTGACATGCCATAAAACGAAGTTAAAATGGCACAACAACATTGTAACCTTTGCTATATATTTATACAAAAATAGAAAAATTTAACAAATTTATTATTTGATAGTAATGAATTTTGATTTTTATTGATACTATTTTGATTTTTTATTGGTACTATTTTTTTTAAAAAATTACTTAATATTTTTCTCATTACCACATAATGGATTTTTCCTTACAAATATGTAGTAATATATGTATTCTAAATACAAATGGTTATATTAAAGAGCAGTAATATATACATGATTATATTGATGAATATTTATATCTCATGTCGATATAAACTACAGACTACAACATTTTACACAAGAATTTTGTTTACTATTACTCTATATAATTATGTTTAACTCCTATTATTCTAATTGTTTATATCTACAATTAATAAACCCTGTTCATATATAATAATTCACTTTTCACATCAAGTATCATAGTTTTACTAAATTATTCATACATTCAAATATGACAAGTGCGTAGGATTTCAATTTACTAAAAGAATCAAACTTTAGACTGCATAAAATCAAAACCCTAGCGGTTAATAATCTCAAAAGAAGTTGGAGGAAGGATGAACAACTAACAAATCAAACAACAAATGAAAGTATACTGTTTTGTGGGAGTAACAACGATCAGGACGAACAAACAGTAACAACAAGGAGGACGAACAAACAGTGGCAACAAGGAGGACGGACAAATAGTAGCATCAAGGAGGACGAACCTGGACTACGGCCGACGGCGTGCAATTTCGTCCTCTGCTTTATCTGCTGTGGATTTCACCCTTGCGTCGTTCGAATATTTCAGTTTATGATTCGCAATGTTAGTGTTTATCTTTTATATTTATAATTTATAATTTATAATAAATTATAAATTATAATTAAACTTTGAATTACGGATTCGCCATCGCCACTATTTTACAATTACCATTTCACTAATATTTTAAAATCAGAATCATATCTCTAAGACCATAATTCAATTTTTAACTTTTCAATATTAAATTAATTTAAATTGTAAATAAATAATATATGCTAATCAAATATACAATAACATTGATTTCATTTATAAATTAATTGAATTCAATATAAAGATCCATCCATTAACAAAGAGAAGGTGATCTTAGATTTGTTTTAAAATACATATGTTTTCCTTTTATTTTTTATAGTCAATGATATGTTTTCTTTATATTATCTAACAATTTAAAATATGGTTACTTTCCAACAATATATATTTTATATAGATTTGTTACCTTCCAAAAATATATAGTCTATATATATTTTTTATTTATACATTAAATAAAATTACATACTTACATTATATAAATTTTGTTTTTCATGATAATTTTATATGAGTATTGATTAAAATTTAACATTGTTAACTAATTCATTCTATTAAGTTATTAAACAATCTTTTTTGAATTTATAATGTAGCGTTAATTCATAATCTAAATTGTGAATAAACTTTGTTTTCAATATTTAAATAAAATATTTATTATTTTTAATAACAAAAAATGACGTATTATATACTATTTTGCATTTGTAAATGTATGTATAACGCTTATGTAATTTCATAATTCAAAGTCGATAATACAATACTTTTCTATATAATATTTTTATGATAAACATACATCTCACGTACACACACAAAGAACACTATAATTTGTAAAATATTTAATTTATACACTATCTCATAAATTATTCGGCGGTATGCCTCATCAGATTGATTGAGGTGGTAAGCACTGTGATTGATATTAGTTTTGTCACATTTTGAACGTTAGGCATCTAATAATTACACAAAATAGTAAGTGCGGTATTATAATATCATTAAAAATTAATAATTACTAATATAATATTTCTTATATGATATTATTGGATAGAAATAATTTTTATAACCAAAAATAAATAACGTACCCCGTGCATGACACGGGTTCCATACTAGTTATCTACTATATATATACACACAAACAAACTAATAACATAAATACAATTTTAGATCTCTTATCCTAATGACACATGTACTTTTAAGGGAAAAATATGATAATCTAAATAAAAATAAATCAATATATATATATACACACACACACACAAAAACAAACTACTAACACAAATACAATTTTAGACCTCTTATTCTAATGACACATGTACTTTTAGGGACAAATATGTCAATCTAAATAAAAATAAATTAAAATAAAAATTAAATTTACTTTTAACTTTTTCTCTTTTCTCTCTCTCTCTCTTCTCTTTTTCTCTCATACCCTCTGTCACTCTCTCTTTCTCTCTTTCTATTTTTTTTATATTTTTATATTTTATCATTATATTTTTTTATAAATAATTATTTTCGTTTAAAGTCGCAAGTATAATTTTATCTTCTTTGATCACGTATTAAAATTTATAAATATCTTTATTATTTATTATTTATTATTTATAGATGATTATTTTATTTTTAATTCTTAACGGGGGGAAACATTACATACTGTCGGTATAAATGATTATTATTTTTTGAGTCCAGACGGAGAAACATAAAATGTTATTGGTATAATTTCATCGTCTTTTAGAATATATCAAATTTTATACATATCTTCATTATATATTATTTATAGATGATTATTTTACTTTTGACTCTTAAGGGAGGGAATATTACATACTAAGACCTCTTATTCTAATGACACATTGTATGTTGTCAATATAATTACTTTTTATATTATGTTTTTATGAATGCTATTATTTTTTATAAATAATTATTTTATTTTTGAGTCCCGACGAGAGAAAATAACATGTTGTCGCTATAATTTCGTTATCTTTGAGCAAATATCAATTTTTATAAATGTTTTTATTATTTATAAATGATTATTTTAAATTTAAATCTCGACGGGGGAAACATTACATGTTGTTGGTATAATTTTATCGTCTTTGACACAAATCAATTTTTATAAATATTTAAGTTATTTATAAATGATTATCTATCTATCTATCTAGTCAAGAAAATCCTAACCATGTTTGTTTCATCTTAGCCATATATGGTAGTCAAGTCACACAATTACATAAATAGTAATATTTGATACACATTTAATATTTCTTTTACATTCACTATAAAATTAGTTAATTTTAAGTACATTGAATCAAAAATATCATTTACTATAAATAATTACCGTCTTAAAATATTAATCGTAACAAACAACGCGTTTGGTTTAATTAAAAAAAGACCTCCATTTTCTATAGACAAAAAAAACCTCCATTTTCTTTTTACACTGAACTAGTAAATACTATTTTGTATAATTTGACATTTTCAAATTAGTAATTTATTATAATAAAGAATTGTGAAATTTCTGTTTTCTAGGAGGTGTAAGAGAAGCAATAAATAATGTAGGATAGGTAAAAGAACAAAAATGCGGGTAAAGAGGAAGTAAATATATGCCCTACATAACAATAACAGTTAAGCAAAACGAAAATCATATCCCTTGAATGCTTCTGCTGGTTTGAATGAAAATCAGTCCATTTCACCTCACTTCCCCTTATTTAATTTTTACTGCCAAGAAAAGAAAGGACTAGTCTGTTCTGAAGTAATAATTTATAAGGGAAGTGACTGCAGCAAAATCTAGGGTGGAAAATGTCCAATCTGAACTCAATCTGTTGTAGCCAGAGCAAGATGACCAAATTTAACATAACCCCTTGAACATTGGTTAAAGTGTTCTTCCCTCCTTCTCCAGTGTCTTTATGCCACATCAAAAGCTAGCTTCCCACGAGGAAAATCAGCACGTCATGTACTTTCACCTGAGAATGACATTTAAACGCAACCTTCAAGGCTCAAGCAATGCTTTTGCACACAGTTCAGGTGAGAGTTGACACTCTATAGCTGGTATTATTATATATTTGAAAAATGAAAAGAAAAACTGTAATTGATATTTCTGTATTAGTAAATATATTGTCACTATAATTTGCTTTTTTTTTTTTCAAAAGATTTTTCTATTATTGAGGTTGGGATCACAGTGACGGATCTAAGACATTGAGTTAGGGATACAAATTTTTTTAAAATTATACAATATTATTGCTAAAAAATTTGTAATAAAAAATTAAAGGACTACCGATAGCCGTAATGAAAAGTAAAACTATAAGAACATTATCAAACGATTAAGCTATATAAAATTGCATTAAATTATAACTTTATATTGTGTGTCTTGCAAAACAAATCCATTATTTATGTTACTTATATATCCTTATAATAATTTATATTACATATTATATTATATATATATATATATATATATATAAGTCATTTTATTTTAAATGACCTAAGCTTCACTACCCCCCCTTTCAAAAAATCCTAATATTGGATGAGAGCAAAAATTGAGTTAGGAGAGATTTTGCCCTCTTCCTCTCCTAAAAATTGAACCAAACATAAAAAAAATTAAAATAACTCCTCATTTCCCCTCCATTCACTTCCAACCAAACACTATCCGAGTGAGATGATTGAGATATAAAAGTGTATAGGTCAGGGTGTGTAACAATTTAAATTGAGTGGGGTCAAAAAAAAATTATATAAAGGTGTAAGTGAAATTTTTAAAATTTGAGGGTGTACACGTGAGTGGGTCCGCCACTGATCATATGAATCTGGATTGTAAACATCCCTAAAAGGTATATGGATTGTTTGCGCTCAAAATTGGACACAATCACACGTAGTCGGTGATCTCGACCGTCTGATTGAGATCAGACGGTTCACTTTTTTAAATTTGTACGTATTTTGCAAAGTTTAAATGTGAACCGTCTAATCTCAATCAGACGGTTGAGATCATCTGATTACGTGTGACTGCGTCAAATTGTGAGTACAGTAAATCCAAGTCACAATAAAAGCTTTGGTTAGTGAGCAGGGAAAATGTAAGACAATTTTATTACATTTCTTAAGATGTTTCTCTACGAAAAAAACTTTGGGTTTTAAGCACGACAATATCAATAACCCATTTTTATTAAGTGTTGAAATTCAATTTTTTTTTATTAATAAAAGTTTTAGTTGGCTCCGAGTACTTACCAGACTATATGAGTTAAATCCTTATACTACTAGAAAAAGTTGAAATAGCGACAAAAATTTAGAGACGAAAAAACACAAAATCCTTCTCTAATTTCGTAGCTAAGTGTTAGCGACACTAAATTTAGAGAATAATTTCATTTTTTTGTCTCTAATTTTTGTCGTTATGTCAACTTTTTCTTTAAGGCTTAAATACCATTTTAATCCCTTAATTTATTTTTGATGTTCAATTTGGTCCTTTAACTATTTTTTGGGCCAAATAAGTCCTTTAAGTTTTTAAGTTAGGCCAAATAAGTCTTTTTTGGCCTTTAAGTTTTTAAGTTGGCCAAATAAATCCTTTAAGTTTTTAAGTTTGGTCAAATAGGTCCTTTAAGTTTTTAAGTTGGGCCAAATAAGTCATTGTCATGGAGGACCTATTTGGCTCAACTTAAAAACTTAAAGGACCTATTTGGCCTAACTTAAAAACTTAAAGGACCTATTTGACCAACTTAAAAACTTAAAGGCTGAAAATGACCTATTTGGCCCAACTTAAAAGTTTAAAGGACTTATTTGGCCCAAAAAATAGTTAAAGGATCAAATTAAACCTCAAAAATAAGTTAAGGGATCAAAATGGTATTTAAGCCTAGTATTAATTATACCAACTTTCATTGGCTGAAATTCAACTTTTATTAATAATTAATAAAGACAAATTAAGTAAAACGCGCAAATAGATTTGATTTACATGCCTCTTAGATTAAATACATTTCACACGTACATCCAATCATGTTTTACTATTATTTTAGTATTGTATAAGTATGCGTTAAGAAGTGTTCTTATGTATGGTATGGTAAAATGATGAAATATAATTAGACATCCATATAAAACATCTTTGTAGTTTTAGTATATAGTTATTAAACTCAAGCTCAAGTTTAATACTTGCACTGGTCTGGGAATCGAATGCACTGGTCTGGGAGTCTGCCTCCTCTCTAAGGTCGGGCTGATGGTCAGATTGTCAGCAGTGAGGTGTACCTGTAATGACATCCAACGCTCAAGTCAGTCTTGAGTAGAAGTATTGAGAAGGTGAACAATGCATGTACTTGATGGTAAATATCTTCACCTATTTATACTGGGATCATTGTACTGATGCATGTCTGACATTGGATTTGGTGGGCTTTTGTCGGGCGTGGGATAGCTGACCTCTTCGGCCTGCGCCTCTTGTCATGCGCTCCAAGTGTTGGCGGTTGTCCCCTGTGCGGGGTCGTTGACTCACAATCGTAGGATTCGTGTTGTCGCAATGCGCAGACGTCCTAGATACGAGGATTTGTCGCTATTACACCCTTGGCGTAGTGGCTGACCTCATACCTTGATAATGACTCGGAGCGAACCTAGTATCGTGTCTGGCCCTCTGTCTGCGCTAGTCGTTCCTTGTTGTTCGACACTGGGAAGCTCGGGTTGTGTTCGGGGTTATACCCTAATCGATACCTTAAAAAGTTTTAAAACCATACTATAATTAACCTTGCCAAGTAAGTGAAAACTAATCCCAGCTATATCCAGCAATCGGGCACTGATCTAATAAAGGTCAAAGGCAGTACCAATGGCAGCAGATAGAGTTTTTAACCGTGGTGAAAATTAGAGAAAGAACAGCGAGGACACAGAAGCAGCAGTCCAAAACAACATTGCCCTTTTCCAAAGCATGGTACTATGAGGTAAGCTTGCTCAGGTCTTACAATGGTAATATGGTAGGTACACTGAATAAATCAGCCATCAAGAGCTAACACCTTCCGGCAGAGGCCAACACTTACAAGATTGTAAATAAAAATCCTTTTCAATAAAAAAAAAAAGATAATTAAAAATCCCAATTTCACTTATGCAATGAAGTTGACTCCACTAGCTGACAAAAGAAAATTCATTATGACGCCATTTCTTTCTTTGACTAGGAGATCTACTAAAAATGCATTAGTGCAAGAAGTGTCTCCGAGGTATACTCCGTGCAGACTCAATTAAAAGTAAAAATACTTATTTTCTCACTTATTAAGGATGATGATCAAGTATATTTACTTTTCTTGATTTCATGTAGTAACAAGAAAATACATTTATTAAACTATCTTTAATCATAATAGTATTCTATTCACAATATTAATGAATAAAATTAAGAGTATTATTGAAATAATAACATTAATTATGGATAGATTAGTTGCTTGTATTTGAGTCTCAAGAGAGTATTTAATATTATGCTAACGTCACTCCGCGCAAGCCAACGAGTCATGGTTGGTTGCACATTAGATCCAAATTAAATGTTGTTTTTGTGCTAAATGTTTCTTTTAATTTGTGATGTTTTGGTAACAATCATCATATGGCATTGTTGAGTGTTTTCGAATTTCAGCATCTTTAGTTGAGGACAAATAATATCGTATTTGGCAAAAAAGAAAAAAAATTGAGGAAAAGGTGATATCACACAGAATCACGCACTTGCATTGGTTTAAACCCACAAACTAGTTCTGGGAAATTGAGAAGAACAAGACCCTGACAAAATTTAAAATTACGAATTTGACAGAAATTGAAGGCAAGAAAACCAGAGTGAAAGTTGTTGTGTTTTTTAAGGTAAATATCAGATTTCCATTAAACTGAAACAGAAGTAATACATAAGTTTTGACAGACCCTAGATGGGGCATTCCCAGCCAAGTTCTTAAGCCTACTTTCTTTGCTAAACCAACTAGCCTATGAGCATCAACATTGAGGAATCTACCTATATGAATAACAGTGACCTCCTCCATATGGTCCATAAGGTCCCTACAATCTTTAACAATATGTTCAATATCAACAATGAAAGACTTTGCATTAATGCAATTTACCACGGCAGCTGCAGCTGCATCAGAGGCGATGGTTACCAGCAATCATCCCCCAGCTAGTAGATCCATTAAGGTCAGTTTGGATGGAGGGTTTTGGAAAACCAAGTCTATATATTGATATATATTTGAAATTTAAAAAAAAAATGAAGAAATAACACGATAAATAATCGTATAACATTTCAATCGCCTTTTATTCATTTTTTGAAACATTTTATATATCAACATATAGACATAGCCCGCTAAAACTCTCTTCCAAAACGCTTCTAAACCCTTCATCCAAACTGAGCCTTACAAAAACATCCAACATCCACATAAAATCTATGAGCACCAAAAATAACCAAACACGATCAACTTCAGCTAAGGGTGGGAATTGGGAACCTGCATCAGAGCTTTTTTGTTTGTTGGTAAAATTCATGCACAAAATGTAGTGTTGTCTCTGCCACTTCTATGGGGTTGATGTCCTTCTGATTGAAAACTGCTTGGTTTCAGGTACTCCAAATCTTCCACAAAGTTGTACAAAAAAATTGTGTACCAAGAATCACATTACAAGTCAGCCAATGGAGGAGCCAATTGTTAAAATCAGTTTGCTCTGGTACATGGATACCCAGATCAAAGTGGCTAGATACATTGCATAAAGAGATGATCAATCTTTCAATTGCTGGATGGCAAAGAGGACACAACATTTCAATTTTCAGACCTTTTGTAATGAGGTTTTCTCGGATGTGAAGGATTTTTTTTTTTTGTCTGATAGCCCAGCGGCCTACATTGTAGTTTTATCTACATATTTTACTTTCATTTGTAACTAAGTTTCAGTTCAAGATTTACTTTCAGTTTCATGAACTCTCTCTCTTCTCTAATGTCTTCTCCTTCCTCAACCCTACTGGGTTTTTAATAAGAGAGTGTGTTGCTAGCACTTCTCATGAAAGCAAACAATTTGTATAAGAAAATATAGACTGAGCACAAAAGGTAACGGAAAAATTTACCATTGATTGATTTGAGTCCTGTATTGTGTACCCCAATAGTACTAATCAAACAGAACATAAAACTACTAATACAAACACACAGAATGTCATTCAGCTCTTCTTAGGGTATACATTGCTAGTAGCAAATACCCCAAACCAAAGCCCACTTAATTATCAGCTACTTTGGCATTATCCTCTTCGGGTAACACCTTCTGCTCTTCATTGACAATTTCTTCAATCCTAGTTTCCTGTGAATGGGCTTGCTTGACATCTCCTGAGACATCCTGAAGCTGCAATGCATTTTTTATGTTAGTGCACTTAATAATTAAGGCACAATGTAAACTGGGAAGAAATTTTCAAAATTAACCTCAGAAATCATCATAAAATAAAATAATCCTCCAAAATACTCACCCCCAAGTTTCTTAAGCTAGCAGTAACATCCTCTTGTTGCTGCTGAAGAGTGGTCCTCAGATCTTGAAATTCCTAGTTTCAATTTTATAAACAAATTTCACACAATCTAATTTGAAATAGAGCACTTGAGAAAAAATTCAGAAGCATGCTTACAGCTCTAAGTTGCTCCACTTCGACATTAAGTGTTTTCTTAAGTTCTGACAGTTCCTGCATGAACAAAATTAAACGCATCAATAGTTGCAAAAATACACACATACCACAGGCAAAAAGTAAGAACGAAGCTAACGTAACATCGGAACCAGTTACAAAAGAAGAGTTCAGCTACAATAATAACCAAAAAAAAACAAGGAAGAAAGAAGAGGAGCAAATAATCTATTAATCCTTATGAGCTACGACCACATTATGAATGACATGAACCTTATCTAAACTGGGCAACAAAAAAGAAGAAGAAGAATAAATATATGCCATGGACCATGGAAAATCCTTTCATTTACAAGTTAGTCAAAGCAAATACATGGCATGTATATATGCCCATGTATTAGCCCATGTATTAGCATAATAAGAATATCATTACAGGTTACATGGAAGTTGTTAAACTCAGCATGTTAAAAGCCAACAAATGGGTTTCTGTCCAACTGGCCAATAATGAAGAGTAAAATATATTTTGGGTCCATATATGTTAAACTCATTTTTAGTCCCGATATGAAAGAGTTTCAATTTAGTCTTTATGCATATAATAATTTCAATGTTGTCACTTGTCCCCGACATACATGGTCTTTATAACACCATGAATTGGCATGGAATTATTATGAAATACAAAGACCAAATTGGAAAAAATTGTCATTTGTAAGGGCTAAAAATAAATATTTCTAATCCCTATATGACACATTTTCAATTTGTTCCCTACATCTCATGCTGTTATAACTCGAAAATTGTACAGCAAGGACCGAATTGAAAAGCAATTGTACATATAGAGATTAATTTGGAAAAAATTGTATAGGAACTAAAAATATATCTTAACCCTTGAAGAAACTATTCATCAAACAGGTGCATGGATAAATCAGAAAAAGACAATATAATGTAAATAAAACTATAATTTTCCTTGGTTTTAGACAACCATAAAAGAGAGATTCCAGAAGGAATTGCTAGCAAAGAATCACTCCGTGTATGAATACATAATATATCCTAAGACTGTGTTTTGGTGCTGTATAACAATGAATTGGGACATGCCTTAGCAAGGGTCGGGGTTTTTCTTCGAAACAAACACAACCTTCAAAAACTAAAAATAGTTATTAAACAAATCGGGAGATGCAAACATAAGAGGAAAGCGACAGACAGACAAATAGACAAGGCAAGGAGTCTAATAAGACTAAATAAAAATATAAAATAGAAAAGGAAGATCAAGAGAGCTACATGACTTGTGAGTTAGTGAGAAAAATGATTGGGACTTGACATTAAGATGAAAAACACAATCCATTATATATAGAGAATGAACAGTTTGCAGCTCATATTGCAAAAGCAGGTTTCTTCTTATCATATTATAAAACAATTTTTTGCAAAATGTATTCTAGATTATCTCTCTTTTCAGTGATCCTCAAAGGGTAAACAAACTTCTAGTTCCTTGCACCCACCCATCTCTAGGAGCCCTCAACATTTTTTATTCACCACACTTGATTTTATCCTTCCTGTTTGGAAAAACACCCATGCCCAAGACATCTCTGCGGTTTCAATCAAAAGCAGTCTTATTCAATATAGATATCATATAACAACAATGAAGGTGGTGAAGGCTTTCACATTACAGCCTAGAAACTTTCCTTTTTGATACAATGGATTTATTATAAGAAATACCTTATGAAATTAATTCTCCAAGCAACAAAGCATAGAAGATGTGAGTGGATATGTAAATGAATCGAGTTGCCAGCATACACAAATAAGCACACATCACTACATGAGTCTATACACACAAAGTAGGAAAAGGTACTCTCCTAATATTTGCTCGTGAAATCACGACATCGATCCTAGAAATATCAGTTTGTATATCATAGGCTATGTTATGTGCACCCTAACAGTATGCTACTTGATAAGACATAACATATGTAACAAGATCACAGAAGGGGGAAAAAAATCAAGTTGCTAGTTATCTTCAAGGCAATATAATATATTTGCCTCAAATGCAACTGAAAAAAAAAATGTTCAATCCTAACATTTCATCTTTAGAAATACGCAACATCCAAATAGGCAAATCAGTAATAGGAAGCATAATAATCTTCTTTACAAGAAACTCTGAAATAAAATGCAGTATTTTGCAGACTGAGATTGATCACCATCACTTACATTCCGATAGACCGTCACTTGCGTGTCTAATTTTGACCTCCAACCTTGCAAATCCTAGTAATAATAGATCCCAGAAGAAAATAAACCCCAAAAAAGTGAAAAAAAGAGTCAGCGATGGTAAGAATCGAAACATGTACAAAAGCAGGTAGACTCAGTGAGTTAAAAATCAAAACTAACTAGCAGGATCGCAAATATGATAAAAAGTCACCTGTTTCAAACTCTGAATTCTACCGAGAAGCTCCGATCTCGATTCATTAAGTTCCTGAGAACAGTGCCGAAAAGCTTTATACATAAATAGAAATTAAAAAAAATTAAAAATTAAAAATTGGCGATGTTCTGATGGTTAATAAAAGCGGTTTATTTATAATAACATCTCGCAGACGAAAATAGTACCGCGATTTTTGAGGAAATGGGAGTGATGTTCTCCTTCTGCAAAAAAAAAAAAAAGGAAGGTGTGTTTAATATTTGATAATGAAAAATAACACAATATCGCAAATTGTAGAATTTGAAGAGAGGAGGAAAAAAGATGGAGAAGACGGACGGTGGAGAGAGGGAGAGAAGGCGCGGTGGAATCAGGTGCAGCCATTGGGGAATTGGGGGTAGAAGGTCTACTAGGGTTTGGTAGAGAGTTAAAATTGCCGAATTGGAGCGTGATTTCTATCGTTGGTCGGTGAGAAACGACCACTGGAAAACACTAACGTTGTTATAAACTCACCAATAGACAACAGAGGAGCTTAAATTTTGAAAACTCGCGATAAACGAGATAGGATTGGGCGGGATATCGTAACTTTCCCAGCAACTACTTTCCTATTTCATTAAATAAGTCCTAACTTATGTTTTAGGCTTAATTCGGCCTCTTAACTTTATTTTCAGTCAAATAAATTTTTTAAGTTTTTAAAATAGGCTAAATAGGTCGTTTTTGGCCAAATATGTCATGTAAGTTTTTAAGTTGAGCCAAATAGGTCCTAATGACTCATTTGGCCCAACTTAAAAATTGGACCTATTTGGCTCAACTTAAAAACTTAAAGGGTTTATTTGGCCAACAATAATCTATTTGACTCAACTTAAAAACTTAGAGGATTTATTTGGCCAAAAATAAAGTTATGAAACCAAATTAAATCTAAAAAAATAAGTTAAGGATCCAAAATGGTATTTAAGCTTACCTATTTTCTTTCCTCTTTTTTTTATTTGGACTCTTTTTTTTTAAAAGAAAAATGAAAAACCGAACACAAGAATTAATGAATTTTACCGTTTCTTTTCAAAATATAATATATGCTGCTGCGTCATATTTTTTTTTTAATAGAAATAAGCTTCAACTCAATTATTTTTATAAAAAATAATCAAAATATTATTAATATTTTGAAATAAAAATTAACTTCATTTTTTTTACTGGAAAAAAGTTAATTTTTATTTCATTTTTAAAAAATGAAATAAAAATTAACTTCTTAAAAAATTAGTATTTTAAAATAAAGAAAAATAATTTGATTTTAAAATATTCATGATTCTATTACGAGCCAAATTATAAACTCACTCAAAATATCTAGTTATAATAAGTTGGAATGCGGGGAGAAATAATATACCATATATTTTTTCTGATAAATGAAGGAAATGAAAAAAAAAAGGCTAAGCAACTAATATGGGTAAACAAAAACTCGTAGCATCATGAAATAAAATCAAACGAAGCAAGGGAGGAGGCTCTTCAACAATGGATCTATAGAATGTTATCGTGTGGCAAGATTGGCGAGCGAATTGGCACCGCAGTTTGCTTCTTAATAGGTATGGGTCACGAAAGCATCCCAGAGAAGAGAAAGCATTTTCGCATGTAGAGGTTGAAGATGCAAAGAGTCGGTAACCCCTTTGTGAAGCATGTTGACTGCCACTAAAGAGTTCAACTCAAAGATCACAGGACATATAGAGAGTTCACGAGCTAGCTTGATTCCATGAAGAAGGCCTCTTAGCTCAGCATGCATGACATTAGACGCTTTAGGATTACAATGGGAACCCTTGATAAATCTACCCTGATGATCACATATAAGCAGTGTTATTAAACTCGGCTCGGACCGGCCGGTCCGACCGGTCCAACCGGGAACCGATGATATGACCGGTCCGAGCGAGTAGTTCGATCAGATATGCTATAGACCCAGTGCGACCCGTCTGGTTTTTACTTAAAACCGGTGACCCGGTGGGTCATGTGTGACCCGGACTGGGTTTTGCATATTTTTTTGTGTGTGCCATACACGCGCATAGCTGTAACTCGGTCAAACCACATCTTTTTTTGCGTGCGCTGTACTTTCTATCTGCATCATGTCATGCGTGGACCACCACATGCAACAAGTGAATGCATCCAAATTTGATTAATTGCAAAACTTCCTGGGCGAAGAATCGAACCCACTCACAATTGGAAGGAAAGGAGCGCTGCTATCACTAAGCCACTTATGATGCTTGTGATTAGTGTGACAAACAATAATATATATTTATTTTTTGGGGCATATATGTGTGTGTTTTTTTTTTGGTGAGTATATATATGTGTGTGTATATATGTATAAAATTTTATAATTATAATAAAAACTGGGTCATGCGGGCCAACTAGTGACCCACCGGTTCGACTATTGACCCACTGACCCAGTGCCCTGACCGGGTCGATCACCAGGCCGAGTTTAATAACACTGCATATAAGGCCACCGCATGTCGAGCTCTTGAGACTTTTATGATGTGAACCATCCACGTTAACTTTGAAAGAGTTACGAGGGGGAGGTTTCCAAGCTATTTGGACTTTTGCGCCTTGAATGCTCAAAATAGACTGGGATTGGCTTGGCATTGGCACGGTCATTGATGATCAAGTGAACATTGCTTTGGACAATATAAGTAATGTTATGCTCAATATTAGATCTACTCTCAAAGATGGATGAGTTGCGATGCTTCCATAAGACCCATATGGTCACTACAAAGTACGCGGGCCAGTGGAAACCAATGAGATCGATGCCATCAATGAGACTGATGCAATCAGCAATAGACTTTTCATTTCTCTAAGTGTCTTCTTCTTTCAACTCCAACTCATGGACCTTGAGAGATCCTAAAAGTTCCTTCAAATGCAAAGTACTTAAATCATTTGCTTCTTGAATGGCAATAACTTCTAGGTCTTAATTTGCTGTTTGGGCAAATTCCTCAAAATTATTCTAATGTGATCTCGAGAGCTATATGTCATTCTAAGGGACCTGAAACCATTGATAATATTTTGGAATATTTGTTCAATGTTCTCTCCCTCTTTCATCTTGAAGAGCTCATACTAATGAACCGATAAGATAGCTTTGGATTCGTTTACTTGTGAGGTTTCCTCATGATCAAGAGAAGGGTGTCCCGCAGTTCCTTTGCAGTTGTGCAACTATGACACTTGTTATATTCAAATCTTGTGATTGCACACATAAGGAAGTGTCTCTCCTTAGCATTGACTTGATAATTCTTCTCCCGAGCTTCAGTCCAATTATTTCTTGAAATGACAATGCCATTTGCAAATGGGTTCTTGTAGCAACTTTCAATGATGTCCCATAACTCCACTTAGTCTACTTCAAATCAAGTCTTTATCTTTTCTTTCCGGTAGTTTGTTCCATTAAACAAGGGAGGTCTATTGACGTTATGGCCTTCATTATCTATGTGTGATGATAGAATCTTTATGACACCCTTTACCCCAAAAACGTTTATTTGTAGTTGAAATTGGAAAATGAATCAATTTTGGAATAATTTAAAAATATTATTTTTGCAATTTATTTCTCAAGGTAAAGAATATCTTGTATCAAACAAAGCACGTGCGGAAAACTTAATTAAGTTAAATATAAAACTCCTTTACCAAAAAGGCATATTATAAATACTTTATGAAAAGTTCAAAGGATTAATATTCCATTAGTTTCACAAATATAAGAAAATACATAACAATCATATTATTCCCAATGTCACATATATCAGAACTTACAATCCCTTTTTACATAAACATTAATACCATAAATATAATAACACCATGAATCTCTTCTAAGGCTAGGAGCTCCATTTGGTTGCTCCTCGGCTCACTACTCATCCACGACAGATTGGTCAGCTACCGATTCCTCCTGTGCTCGGGTCCACATGAGCAAAGTATGGGTGAGAAATCATGCTAAAAGCATATAGGCATAACAAGGTAAGAAAGAAATGACACACATGCTCAAACACAGATTCACACAACACATCCATACATACAAATAGAAAGTACAATGCCCTCACGTCGAGGCATAATGCAAATGCATGACAATGCGATGCAATCCTAACTTCGACTGCTCCGTATGCATATGGATCCATCATCAACTCGACAACTCAGGAACGAAGAATGGGAGGACATATCTGGCTTGCCCCGGGAGTACACCATGTAGGTGACCTCCACCGAGATACTCTTACCACTTATGAAAATGCGAAGCAGCATGTCGAGATGATCCTGTCGACGAGTCCCCAACGGCGAGTAGCTAGCCCCTACCTTTGTATAAGGCCCCGCCACCGAATCAAGACCCCCAAGGTCGGGTCAATGCCCATCACGGCCCCCACTAGCAGCGTCTCGGATTTTGCATTTCCCTAAATCAACAAACAAAAATAATGTGATGCATGAACGAACAACATACGATGTCCAACCTATCTTCCTTGATTCGACCAAATCGTGAGTACTCGCAATGCTATCAGCATAAATAGTAATGTGATACCTTGCCACATTACTAGCTTAAACATCATACGCATCGCAAGTCACAAAAATTATGATACTTTTCTTAATTAGCTATACTTATATGTTCTTATCTATTATATCACTTAGACTATTATTTCTAATAGCTTAATGGATTAAGTCTATATCTTAAGAGATTAAACTTAATTGGTTAACTCTTAATGGGCTAAGTTTGAAGGTTACTGGATTAAGTCTCACACTTAATGGATTAAGACTGTCACTTAATGGATTAAGGCTCACGCTTAATGGTTAAGACTATCACTTAATGGATTAAGTCTGTTGAACATATTCTAATCGATTAAGGCTCCTAATTTAATCGATTAATCCTTTGTCGGATTGTCTAATCGATTAACACCTATGAACTAATTGGTTATGCCTAATCGGTTATACTGTCATTTCATCATCCAATCAATTATAGGGTACAACTTAGCGTGTGTTTGGTAACGCATTTCGTCACCGTCAATGCGCGTATCGTGTTGTCAGACGCGATTTTCCTTTTTTGCAAGATGTTTGGGTCAAATGAAAGCAAATCGATTTTACTTCCCAAACTCAGTTCTATCCGAAGCTACATCATGGAGCTTTCACGGTGCATTCAAATCGATTCTAAAAGTCTGGCAGGTAGATCTTCCTTCATCTTCCTTTATTACCCTTAATAACTCCTATTTCTATTTTCATATACAGAAGTTACGGCTACTTTCTTCCCTTAGGTTCATCCCACATTCTTCTTGCAATGTATATGTTTATTATTCTCAGAATTTCAAATCTGTTTCTACCTACTTTTGTTTGGTGAATGTTTATTAATTATCAAATCAAAGACATTGTTTCCAGCTTTCTTTAAATTGTTGGTTCTTTGCTCAAGTTCTTCATTCTCAACCCACCATTTGCAAGGAATAGAGTTCCAGGATTTTAGCAGTTAGCTCTAAGAAGGTGCAAGGTAAGCCTTTAAAGTGTTTGATAAAATGTTTGTGAATACATTCTTATGAAAGCACTGCATAATTGTATCACTGCATAATTTGGAAGCAGTGCTTGTGAATGCTTGTTATATCCAAAATGGGGAAGAGATTATAGGCTGCTGACTTTTCTTTTCCCTTTGGGATGATCTATTCTACTCTTGCACACGCTACCTTTCCCGTTTTGTCCGAAGTCTTTTTCATATTTGATAAATCCTTGATAAATGTTGGATGATCTTGAAATGGTTTGAAGTTTTTTTGTCTGAAGTGTTTTGCAACTAGATTTGTGAAAGTATTATTATTATTGATAGCACAATAGTACTATACCATATGATCTGCAATAGTATTATACTTTTAGATTTGCAATTAGATTTGTGAATGTATTATTATTATTATTATTATTATTATTATTATTATTATTATTATTATTATTATTATTATTATTATTATCACAATAGTACTAAACATTGATTAAAATGCATGTGAATAGAAAATAATTACTATTGTTGGTGTGAAAATAGAATGGCCCCTTCAACTAATGATGGAGTGCAGAAATCAAAAGCTGTCTGGGATCATAAGGCAACTGGATATTTTGTTCAAGCATGCCTTGTACAAGTTTCTAAGGGGGAACACATTGGTACTAGCTTCACCAAAAAAGGGTGGAAAAGAATTCTTTCTCAATTTAACGACTTAACCGAAAGGAAGTATGACAAGGCTCAACTCAAGAATAGGGATGACAGTCTGAGAAAGGACTGGCAGACATGGTATAATTTATTTGGGAAAGAAACTGGACTAGGGTGGGATTGTGAGAAAAATACTGTTGACGCACTAGATGATTGATGGGAGAACAAGCAATTGGTAAGTGAAACACAAATATAATGCTTCATGGTACTTAGATTTATGTTTAGTGTGTTTAGTACATTATGATTATTTATGAACATGCAGGAAAACCCTCTATTGAAAAATTTAGGAACAAGAGACTTCCATTCGCTCACGAATTAACCACACTTTTCAAGGATGTAGTGGCTAATGGAGAGATGGGGTGGGCACCATCATATGGGGTATTGCCAAATGGTCCTAATGACAATGATGATGATGGATATCGTCCACTCCTAGAGAATATTGGCGTAGATATGGAAGAAGGCTTAGGTGATAGTGAAGATGCAAGTTTTGGAGCAACGAATAAATTTGCAAATATTGGGCTGAATTCTTCACAAGGAGCTGTTAGCCAAAAAAGTGGAGAGAAGAGAATGAGAACTAGAGGAGCTGAAAAGACAAGTAAGAAAAAGACAAGTGTCTCCTCAAAGATAGTCGAGGCTGTTAATGTGATTGCGGAGACTTGTAGGTCATGCAATGATGCTATAACTAATGCATTTATTGGCGAAATGATGGCTGGGATTCAAAACTTGGATGAAGTTACGAATTATCTTGATTGGCACGCAAAATACTGTCAATTGATGATGTTTAAGCCAGTGAAAGAGATGTTTGTTGCACTTGGAGGTTCCGAGGATAAAAAGTTGAATTGGCTTAATTAGCATGCAACAAATAACCCATTGTCATTTACGAATATGTAATTGTTAGGACTTGATTTAAGTATTATGAATTATTAGGACCTTGCTTTAAGTATTATGACTTGCGTTAAGTATTAGGAAATGATTATGTATTATGACTTGCTTAAGAATCATCACTTAAGATACTGTTAGGAATTAAGATTCTGTTAGAATTTGCTCAAGTATTATGTGAGGAATTGCTTATGTATTTTGTCAGTCTTGAATCAATGATATTATGTTTTGTTACTGCTATGCTGTTATGGTAGTATTTGAGTGATATTTCTGCTCTTCTTATTAATTTGATCCACTGCACCAGATTGCTCTTCTTATGGTTCTTCCTTACCTAATGTTTTCTGGACGTTGCCTTTCATCTCTTTCAATCTTCCCGCATTTTTTAGCTTAATAACAAAATAGAGGATCCAGAACATAAAAGCATGCAAAATATTAGATTAAATTTTCTTTATCATGATTTAAGGGCATATCCCATGCTTCCAACTTCAAAGTCCAGCCACCATTACATTAAATTAAATGCAAGGAAATAATAGGTAAAGTCTAGTAGTGGTTCATCTGAAATGCCCTGCTGCTATAAATTTGATAATGTTATAAATTTGTTTCAGTTTTTCATGTTCACGTGTTTTAGATTTAAAAATCTATAGCCTTGCTTATTTTATAGTTAATTTTTCATGTTCACGTGTTTTATAAATTTGCCATATATTTAATGCTTGATATTAAATAGTCTGGTGCTTGAAATTGTAGAAATATAATCCTTTTCATTATTATAGATGCTTGATATCATTATTGAAATATAATCCTTTTTCATTTCATTATTGGTGATACTACTGTAAAACATGAATGGTTGGAATGAATAATCGGGGCTCAATATAGATCAAGATGATGTTGTTTTTGAAGAAGCTTTTTACATGGCTGCACTAATTGGTGAGTATGCAATAAAACATTTATGCAAAGAGCCATGTAGAACTAGTGAACTTATGGGTCATGCATGGATACAAGAAATATTGCAAGGGAATCTCACTCATTGCTATGCGATGTTTCGAATGGAAAAACATATTTTTCATAGACTTTGCACTGAATTAGTTGAGGTTGGTTTGAAGTCCACTACTTGCATGGGGGTTGAGGAGATGATTGTTTTTTGTTGTTGTTGGCCACGGGATAGGTAACATAATGATTCAAGAAAGGTTTCAACACCCAGGCAAGACTGTAAATAGACATTTCCATCAAGTACTATTTGCTTGCCTTAAGTTGTCCATAAAAAATATTAAGCCACAAGATCCTATGTTTCGTGATAGTCATGTAAAAATTCAAAGTGATCAACGATATTAGCTTTTTTAAGAATGCTATAGGAGGAAATAATGGTACACATGTGCCATGTGTGGTTAGTGCTACTGAACAAACCATGTTTATTGGAAGAAAGGGATATCCAACACAAAATATGATGGCTGTATGTGATTGGAACATGTGTTTCACTTTTGTATTAGCTGGGTGGGAAGATACTGCCCATGATGCCCGCATTTTGACTAAGCTCTGACAAATGCGAACTTCAATTTTTCACATCCTCCACTAGGTATGTTCTTTTGTATGACTAAAAATGAATTGCTTTATTATTAATTTTCTTCTTTACATTTTAATAAATTTATTTTTATTAGGTAAGTACTATTTAGTAGATGCTAGATATCCAACACTGTTGGGGTACCTTGGTCCCTACAGATGTGAACGTTATTGCCTTCCTGATTTTAAGCGTTCTTATGGGTTCGCAAATCATAATGAAGTATTCAATTATTATCACTCGAGTTTAAGGTGCACAATAGAAATGACTTTTGGTTTATGGAAGAACAGGTTTGCAATTATACATCACATGCCTAAGTTCAAAATAGAAACACAAATTCAAATAGTCGTTGCAACAATGACTATCCACAACTTTATCTGAAGGAATGCTGATATGGATATTGATTTCAGTCGTTATGAAGGTGAAAACATAAACCTTCACCGTGATGATTATCAAAGACCGGTTAACTTAGATCCATCCCAAATTTCAAATATAGCTTCTTTATCAGAGATGAAACATGCTCGTGACTCGATTCGAGATCAAATTATAGAGTACAAGCAAAATAATTAGTATTGTAGTAATGTTTGATACTGTATTGCACTTTAAATCATATTCTCTATTTGTAATTTTTATTTAGATACTATATATTTGGTATTGTTATGCTATGCTAATTTAGTACTTTTGTGGTCTATTTTATCAAATTTTAAGTTTCTAATAAAATTTTAAGTTATGACTCAATTTGGTAATTGCACACTCAAAAGCAATTTTCAATCAAATTATCCAAACAACATTAATTGATAAAAATCGCTTTTTACGTGAACGCATTCAAATATAAATCACCTTACATTCAACTCATTTTAACCAAAATTAATTCTACAAAATCAATTTTGTCAAAATCAATTTTCGTCACCGCATAACCAAATACATACTTAATCAGTTAAAAGCCTTAGATTTCAGTGCTGGCCTCTGTTTACTGAACTAATCGGTTAAGTGCCTATGTCTAATAGGTTACACTTTATTTTAAACCCCTAATCGGTTAACATTCATATTCTAATCGATTATACCTTACAGTCTAATCGGTTAGCACCGTAAAATGGTAGAACATATAGGTTTGAAACCCAGTTTCATACGAAATCATCACCAGACATCATACAGCCTTCACAGACATAGGCATATTCCAATAATCATAGACATCGAATGCTACATGTAGATAGTGTCATATACCAATGATAAACGAATCGCACATCAATTAGGCATATAAATTCATCTGCATATTATTAAAAGCATTTAGACGATCATATATCAAAGGGAACATGAACACATAATATCATTCCTACTCCTCCCATAATATCCCTATATACAGTAAGCACCTTTTCTCCCACATACCTGTAAGATCGCAGATCAAAGAGAAGAAGGGACATCAATGATAACAACCATATTAGCAACGATGCATTCAGAGATGAGATTGGTGAAATGAGAGCAATTCTTGATGAAATGAAAAGGGAACAATGGAGGGATGAAGGATTTGGTAGGAGGCAACTTTCCAGAGGTTTGGATAGTGAGAATTATGTTCTGGCCACATTCTTAGCGTATAAGGAGATTTAGGGTGGGTTTGGGTCGAAATAGAATGGCCAAAACTGATAATCTTCCATCAGACGCAGTGTTAATCGATTAAGCCTCGGGCTCTAATCGATTAGGACTCTAGTCAATGACACTACTTTGATTTTTAGCCTATAAGTTGAGCCACATGTATCTGATAGAGGCGTTCTTGGTGGCTTTGGAAAGCTACAAGAAAATCCTATAAATTCATGTCATACATGAAATACCATAATTAGACTCTAAAATAGTAAAAAAAGGCAATTTAAGTTTCCTCTGCTATTCCACGATTTGCGTCTGCACTGCGTTGCTTCCAGAAATTGTATCTTGAGTTGTAGGTATCAGATTTAGGTCAAACCAAAGCGAAATGAAAGATAGGAGAAAACACTACAATTTCTATGAAGCACCTAAATCCAATTCTGTCCTTAGAAGGGTCCAAAAAGAGAAAATGAAGACTAATTAAGATTTAAGTAAAATACTCATTTAAAATGACAATAAAATACCAAAACCAATGTTTTATAAATTAAAAACAATAAACAGTAATAATATGTCGCTAAAACATATTAATATATTATTAATAAAAATTGGGGTGTCACAATGTTGGTTTTTATACACTGTTAAGTGCTCAATCCCATAGGTCGAGCTATAAAGCCAACTGAAATATAAATAGGAAAACACAAGAAAAGGTTGAATTGTGTTTTCAAAAATCTTTTCGCAAATATTTTCGTAAATACACACTTAGAAGATAGACATTGAGTGAGATAACTCTTAGCATGTTTCTGATCAAGTGCTAGATGCAAGTGTTTCTGCGTCTTGTAGATTAAAACATACACAATAAACTTATCAAAACTTCTGAAACTTCAAATGCCATTACTGAGTTTCACTAAAATAAAGCAATAGAGAGATATGGGAAAGAAGATCACACGTGTGTTTATCCTGGTTCACTCTTCAACTGCGAGCTATGTTCGTCCATTTATCTGAATGATTTTTTCAATAACCAACCTTGATAACGACCTACAAGTATCTACTAGCCTACCTGACTATGCTTGTAGAAACTTCAGGAAATACAACAACCTTGTTCCTTAAACAAAAACCTTCACTTGACTTTACAAAGGTTACAAATATAAATAGTTTGAAGTATAACACAAAAATTCTCAACAAGAAAGCATGCGAATTTAAAGCTCAAATGATTTGAAAACAACTCTCATCAGATAGGATAATAAATGAAAGATTTAAATGAAAAATGTGAAATAAATTTAGTAGAGCTTCAATACAAAGAATGTTTGTTATTCTTCTTGATTCTTCAATCATCCTTATATTTATAGCCAATGATGGATAGTTCTGTTGAGACTTGGTTATTTCTCAGTGTGAAACAATTTATTTTTTTTATGAGAGGCATTAAATGCTATGTCCTTTTGGCTTGTTTTCTTCTTAGGTAAAGGTAGTCTTTCTACAAATTAAATGGCTAATTTTTAAAAAAGGTGTACTATCTTTTGTGCATCATACATTCTCTGTAGTGCTTGCTTCCAAGTTTTACCTTTTCTTCTTAGTCAAGAGTGACATTTCTAAAAATTCTTTTGTTTATCGCCAATTCAGGTAGATCGTTTCTTTCATAGCTGGCTTGATTCAAAAATAGTTAATATTCTCTTGATAAAAGTTTGAATTCTCGTACTCCTTGATAATAGCATTTCCATATGCATGAATCTTCTTCTATATTCTTTTGGAGTGTTGTTTGGTCATTTTCATGCAGACATATGCTTACACGTTTGAACAATGCTCATCAGATGCAACTTCTTGAGTACTGTATAGCAATTAAATACATATAGGGAACACACTTTAGTACAAGCCTTAGTCGGACTCATTCTTGCGCTTTGTTCAAATGTGCTCGTTTTCTTCTGTTTTAAAAATTATATGCTTAATTCCTTAAAGACTTTTGATTCCTGTGCACTTAAATAAACTTGGTTAAATAGCTAAAAACAATTATTCAATCATATGTATTTTGTTATCATCAAAATATTGAAGGGGAAGACTTATCAATTATATGGATTTCAACAAAAGTCACCTAATATGCATGCATATAAGTATATAGACACGTACATATACAAAAATATATTCATAAGGTATGATATGATCGGTCTTGAAACATACAAAAATAAATTTATTTCTATAAATCGTTCTCTCACCATCCTATATTGATTTGCATATTCGTTATGCGTATCAAGCATTTCCTTCAAGTCAGATAAAATTGAAGCCTGCAATGAAGAGTTATTTGATTCCATCCTATAGGAAAGATAGACATAAATTTAATTAATTAATTAATAAACTTGAAATATTAAAAAATAAGTGAACATTATAAAAAAATAATAGAAACAACGTATAAGTTGTTATATGAGCTGAAATAGTTATCTGACCACAGACATTCTATTTGATATTTCATTCTCAGTGTCATATATGTACAATTGAGCAAACTTTGGGACAGAGTTTAGTAAAGGGAGCAAACTTCCAATTCTGTGATAATTTTCTCCGCTCATAACAAACATGGGAGGTGCATTTCCGTCATTGATAGACAAATTGACATTGCCGTCCATTGATGTGAACAAAAACATCATATTGAATGAGCCGATATGATCCAAGAAGTATTTGCTTCTAATATCTTTTTTCCGAAGTAGATCTCGTAAAAGTTGAGGAGGGGGCTCAAAAGAAATAAGATGTATTATCCCTTGCATACAACACAATGAAAAGGTTGGTTTCTTTCGATTGTATTGTTTCTATACTTTTTCCGCATACCACATCATAGCTCCACATTCCTGACACTCCCGTGAAAGATCCCCAATGTCCCAATATACTGGGTTTAATACAATAACTTCATCCTCCAAACCATTGTTTGTAGCTTCACCATCTATATAAATTTGATGTGAGATTGTTCCTAAAGATATATATTAAAAAATAAAACTTAGGATTCTAACAGACAAAGCACTATAATTTAAATTGTATACAATATGCAAGGCAAATTAATTAAAAAATGATGCAAACCTTCATCTGGTACAACAACGACATCATTTTCCAGACCATCTATATAATTTTGCTGTGAGATTGTTCCTAAAATATAAAAAGAAAATTAAGAATTTGTTATAAAAATAATTATCCAACTGCTTCAACTATTCAGCATCTGAATCTCCACACCCAAATAGAAGCCTCATGTTTTTAGTTAGGGTGAGTACCTAATAATGTTGCCAAAGATATGATGCATATATACTGGCCTTCACAATTTCTTGCCTTGTACCCTTAGGTATTACCGAAAGAATTTTCCTAAAATCACCGCCAAAACTACAACTTTATCTCCAAAAGGAGCTGTGAAGCTGTCTTTATTAGTAAACCCGAGTTTATCTCTAAAAGTTCTATTGACAGCCTCAAAACAGTGCCTATGAGCCATAGGAGCCTCATCTCAGATAATTAATTTGGCTTTAATTATCAACTCAGCCAAAGGACTGCCTTGTTTGATGTTGCAAGTGGAACTTTCATCTATATTTATGGTTATGGCAAATCTAGAATGTGTTGTCCGTCCACCTGGAATTAACAAAGCTGTTATTCCACTGGATGCAACCATCAGAACAATTTCTCCTTTTGATCTCAAAGCTGTAGAAGCACCTCTCCAAATAAATGTTTTGCCTGTGCCACCATATCCATAAACAAAGTATCAATCCTCCTTTGTTATTATGAACGACATTCATAATCTTATCGTATATCTCCCTCTATTATGATGTCATCATGGACAATATCTGAGTGGGTTCTAAAGCCAAAGACTCCTTGTCATAATTAAGTTCATCATATTTTAGCCTGTTTTGGGACTCAGAAATGACTGACATGTCTGGCTGTGGCATGGTTGAGTATTCCACCAAGCTCTTGTTGTTGCTCTGCAACAATTTCTCTATTTCCACCAGTGCTAAATTTTTCAGCTGTTGTTCTGACAACACCAATTCTGCCAATGAACAATAAGTACATCTCCAACTACCTTTTCCATAATAAACTAATTTTATTTTAAAAAAATCATAAAAAAGCAATCTTAAAACATACCATCAAATTGAAAGATTATTCTCTGCCTTTGCAAAATGTCATCACTTAGGTATTTTCAAGTATTGTTCCAAACATATTCTGGTCTAGACATCTGATTGGACAAAAGTAGTGTGGCAAAAAGTCTTCTAAGATAAAGTCCAGTGCACAATGACTTGCCTCAATAATAGCATCAACATACTCTCTATCATCATCCAATAGACCCAATGCGTAGCAAGCATCTTTGAAAGTTGGATAAGTGATGTTGTTGACTGTTCTTATATCAGCATATAATTGCGGTCCCTTTGCTATGTTCAACAAATTCCTTAAGTAAAACAACTCACCATTCCCTAGAGGAACAAAATGCATCCCGACAATGGTGAAACCTCTTTTTCTAGGAAACCACTCATGTGCATCATTTTTCCAAACAAACTTTGTTGGGAACTGACTGTATGTTAGATTTCTTGCTTCTGGATACTTTTATTTGCTTCCATCCATGCCAAAAGTTTTGACATATTTGCAGTTGGCTTACAAATAACTTGGTCAATGGGAGCATCATCATCAAAATAAATCAGTTGTTCATTAGGAAAATGAAAACTCAACCTTTCAACAGACGGTTGTCGAAAATTAATATCAAATTGGAATATCCTCCATGCTGCCTCACATGCCGACAGGTATCTACAGTCATAATACATTTTGATTTCACATACACAATCGTCATCATAAAAGCTTGCAGTAACACGGTCATGGCCTTTGTTAATGTATTTAAAAAGATATTTTATAGACCGTGATTGATTGCACCACTCAACATTTATGTGTGCATTGAATCTCAATAACAGATATCTATTATATGGCACAATAAACCTGTTGTCAATGGCAAAATTACCCTTATGAATGACATGTCCATTGTCTCTTCTTCTGTACACAGGATATCCATCTGCATCAATAATTGTCCTTTCAACGATTTTTTTTGGGAAATATTTTGTGCACTTTCATTGTTGCATACACAGAGATTTCTTGTTTTGAACACCGCATGACCCATGAATCATTAGAGATTGTACAACTCTAAAAAGTTAATGATCTTGGCTCTCATCTAGAATCTCTGCACTTTTGATTTTGTCAATATCCTCAGGATTAGGATATTTGAACTGAGGGTCCAAGAATATCAATATATGTGCATGAGGCAATCCACGTTTCTGAAATTCAATTGTGTAAAACGCTGCAAATTGAAAAAAAAAGTCATGTGAACAATTTTTTGTCAATTTTCCAAATATAAAAAATTTAAACAAAACACAATTAAACCATAAAGAAAAAACTTCATAATGTAAAATAGAATCCTAATTTCCCATATACTACAAAATCACAAAGACTACTAATGGTTTTAGCAAACATAATTTGGAAGTTGGTTTACTTACCGGCTTTCGCTTTTCCAAAAACATCTCCATGCCTTATTTCTCTCATCAACTGATCAAGCTTGATCTTGAATAAACGACAAATTACGTCTGGCCTGTCTTCAGGTTTTAGTTCTTGACAGCTCAATACTCTATTAATCTCAGGCCATTTTTGATTGCACGTAAAAGTAATAAATAAATTTGGATATCCTGTCCATGAACAAATTGCCATCGCATCTTGATAATTCTTAAACATGTAGCTTGCGCTACCTGTAAAGGATTATCACTACAACGATTCGGGCAAACTGCGGCGGTTCAGAAGACATTTTGCGGTGGTTCTAACCACCACTTAAATACTCTCACGGCGTTCGACAACCGCCAGCTATCGCTGTCGGACGCCATTTCACAAAGAAGTTATAATCAACCATTTGGTATAATCGCCGCAGATTACCTGACGCTTTTAGCGGCAGTTCTAAATTTTCCCAAAAATTTAAAAAAATTGTAGGGGCGGTTTAGAACCGCCGTAATGTTCCAAAAATAATAATAACAAACATTTAGGGGCGGTTGAAAACCGTCGCAATGAGTAAAAAAAATAAAAAAATAAAAATAAAAAATTGGTTATTGTTACAAGCCACTATATCTTATTCTGGGTTTTAGCATCAATCGAAATGATATAAACCCACAATCTATACAAGCCATTATTTGAGATATATATTCCAAGGAGGAGCTAATGCATTATGATGTAACTTATATTGCGCCTTCATCAGTCACCATCTCTGCACTCTTCTCACTAGTTGCCTTTATGTATACCTACAGTTTTAATAGCTCAAGTTATTTGATAAATAAGCAGAAATTGGGAACAACCACAACATCAATAATAGAATTTAATTACTATGCACTAACGGTATAAAAAAACTTTTACTGACAGTCAGAACATCCTTAAGTATGTTGACTAATTTAACTTTCTTAATTATAATAGCTAAATAGATAAGAAACTGAGCACAAAAGACACAAAATCAACATTACGGGACAATGGAATCTATGCAAAAAATAACATGTTGCACTAAACTAATACATATGCTCATCCATAGCACAACACAACACAACAGAACCAAGTCAAGGACTTGCTCATAGTCAAAACCCAAAGAACTTGCTCACAGTCAAAACCCAAAGAACCCAACAATGCTTCTTCAAAACCACAAGTGACCTAATCTTCTGCAAGCAAAGAAAAACAACATTTTACAAGAAATGCTAAAACCCAAAACAAGACATGTTCAAAAAATGCTTCGCAAACTCATCAAATTTACATGCTAAACAACCACCAAATGATGAGAAACCAGAAGCTCCAAGAGATTCCTTGTCCTTAAAAAACAATAACTTACAAATGCAATGCATCTTTAGTAGAGACAACCAGCAAGAACTTAACCTTCTTACAAACCCAGTACTTCATAGAAACACTACCCCTACTTAATAGTCAATACTGTATATTTACCCAGTGAAAACAATAGCATGTGCATCACTTCAGAAATGTATCTTAAGCACCCCAGAGAGTTAATAAACCTATTAGATACAACAAACTATGACCTTAGAGAACACCTATATTTTTAAGCATGAATAAAGCACGTAGGTAGTATCACTAGTTATAGATGCACAATATATATTATTGCCATCTAGATTAGAGTAAAAGACCCCATGGAGTAAAACTTAGAGAAGACATGAAATTTTAAACTCAAGCAACTCATAATTATTAAAGTAATAGTCTGGAGCATACTTTCAGCTTAAACTCCTCTAAGTACTCCCCAGCCTCTTCTTTGAGGTGCAATCTAATCTCTGTCCCACGTCTTAGTGGTTCGTTCCATGTATCTTCTGAAATTGTAAATGCTCCATCAGCTTTTGATTCCCATACATACACGGAAAGTCGATAATAATTTTCAAAATCAAGAGGTCAGTAAAAATTCAGAAAACATCCGGGACTATCCCAATCTGAAAAGCATTGTCAAGTCTAAAAGACTCACTATTTATCATCATTATGCTTGCTAATGACTTCAATATAGTCAGCCACAAGATACACAGAGTAGAAACCAACTCTAAACTGCCTAATTAGATTGAGATCACCACTTGTCTGCATTTTCTCAACAAATGTTGCATGGACAAGTAACTGCAATTAACATCTTTCACACCACATTACAAGCAGTAATTATCTCAGCAAAGGCCACAAACACACAAACACACACCCACACACACACCCCTGAAGTTCCAGATTTTGCTATGGTCCCCAAATTCTTTACTAAATCCCCCTTTGTCATACCAATACCTCTGTCTCGAATAGATAGAATTTTTTTTCCTTGTCTAACTTAATCTGCAACATAGACGTATTTTAGGTATACTAAATAAACCATTAAAACAACATTTCTTAGGCTGTCATCATAAAAACTATAAACAAAAATAAAAAAAGATATAATAATTAAAATAGAAGCTTAAATTAAACATTTAACAGTACTGACCTCGATTTCAAGCTTAGCGTTGTCACCTTCACCTAAAATCTCCTTATCCATGAGGGAGAGGAACCTAATCTTGTCAATGCCTAGAATATAGGACTCATTTGTCAATCATTAACACAAATCGTTTACAAAATTTAAATGCAAGGATTTACTAAACAAAGAGCATATACGTAAAAGAGAAGGAGCTTACTTCAGAAGCATTCGAGATCAGTTCCCTGGGGAAGATGTCTTTGTTATTGTAAAGTGAGTTGATGATAATATCTATAAGTCGTGACACTTCCGCTTGGAACTCAAATCTCTCCGCGTTATTCCGAAGCGATTTCTTCGAGATCGACTCCGCCTCCCTTCAATCTTTGAGATCGACCTCCCAGAGATGGAAAAAATTAGTGTCTCAACTCACAAAGGTTAGGGTTGATGGTAAAAATTTTGGGTTATGATCGATGAGTGAGAATCAAAATTGAAGGGGCAAGAAAGCCATACCTACAAAAAGAAGCAGAGAAGACGAACGAGAGAAAGAGGAGACGCATCGCGCGAGGTAGGGTTGCGAGAGTTGCAGATGAGAGTTACAGAGTGAGAGGAGACGCCGCAAATGAGAATGAGAAGTGAAGTTGGGGGTTTACAAATTAGGGTATCGGGGAATTAGGGTGCACCTGCCGTGAATTGCCAGTCAACCGCTGCAAATTGAAAGTTAGAAACACGGGTTTCTTTTTTTAATTTCAACCGTCGCCGGTGTCCATTAACCGCCGTAAAATTTAAGTATTTAAGGGCGGTTATAAGAACCGCCGCCTACACCGCCGCCGCTTTTCAACTGCAGGTGGTTCATGCTGCAACCGCCGCAAACCGACCGTCGCCGCTGGCCTTCTTTCTTGTAGTGGATGGCAACACAATCCTTTTCCCAGCTCTGGAAGGATTAGTTTCCCCCCTCAAAATTGCATCTTTCAATCTTTTATACATCTCGGCTCTTAACTCAATCTGATGAGTTCTGACATAGGATATGCGCGAAGACTCTATCATACTGTAGTCGTCAACTAAAAATTGTTGAAATAGTCGTCTAGACAACAAAAATGTTGAATCGTCATCCTTCCTTTGCTGAATCCTATAAGCAAACCACTCCCTTATTGACACAGTCTTCCTTTTTTTTACTTTTATTCTTTTCATGTTGCAAAACATCGTCTCTGTATCCATCTTCTCCATGTAGAAATAACAATGGATATTGTAGAGGAAGATAAGCAGCACTTAGAATATGAATCCTTGTTCACCATATGCCATAGGTCGAGCTGCTACTTCATATGCCATAGGTCGAGCATACATCCTACCATCACGTTGCCTCTTGCCAATTATTCTTAATTTTATATCTGGGACTGAGTTTCCACTAATTAAATCGTTCTCTCACCATCCTATATTGCTTTGCATATTTGTTATGTGTATCAAGCATTTCCTTCAAGTCAGATACAATTAAAGCCTGCAATGAAGAGTTATTTGATTCCATCCTACAGGAAAGATAGAAATAAATTTCATTAATTAATTAATAAAATATTAAAAAATAAGTAAACATTATAAAAAAATAATAGAAATAATGTCTAAGTTGTTATATGAGCTGATAGTTACCTGACCACAGACATTCTATTTGATATTTCATTCTCAGTGTCATATATGTACAATTGAACAAACTTTGGAACAGAGTTTAGTAAAGGGAGCAACCTTCCAATTCTGTGATAATTTTCTCCGCTCATAACAAACATGGGAGGTGCATTTCCGTCATTGATAGACAAATTGGCTTTGCCGCCCATTGATGTGAACGAAAACATCATATTGAATGAGCGAATATGATCCAAGAAGTATTTGCTTCTAATATCTTTTTTTCGAAGTAGATCTCATAAAAGTTGAGGAAGGGGCTCGAAAGAAGGAAGATGTATTATCCCTTGCATACAACACAATGAAAAGGTTGGTTTCTTTCGATTGTATTGTTTCTGCACTCTTTTTGCATACCACATCATAGCTCTACATTCCTGACACTCCCGTGAAAGATTCCCAATGTCCCAATATACTGGGTTTAATACAATAACTTCATCCTCCAGACCATTGTTTGTAGCTTCGCCATCTATATAAATTTGATGTGAGATTGTTCCTAAAGATATATATTAAAAAATAAAACTCAGGATTCTGACAGACAAAGCACTATAATTTAAATTGTATACAATATGCAAGGCAAATTAATTAAAAAATGATGCAAACCTTCATCTGGTACAACAACGACATCATTTTCCAGACCATCTATATAATTTTGCTGTGAGATTGTTCCTAAAATATAAAAAGAAAATTAAGAATTTGTTATAAAAAAATTATCCAACTTTTGGTAGAAATTAAATTGCGCACAAATAAGCGAATGAAACTAATTATAAACAATGAAAACCTTTATCCGGAAGAACAACATGGTCCTCACCAGGAGCATTATTTTGTTGGAAGGTTGCTCCTACAATATATGTATAAAAAATTTCACATCTATGCTGTTAAAGCAAAATAAATATTTAAATTGACAATTTACTTTTTTTTGAAATATTACCTATTTCATTAATCTGTGAAGATACACGACTAATATCAATATTGTCATCTCCAAGCGTAACAGTTGGCTGTGTAGCATCTTCGCATAATGTAAGGAACAAAACATTAAACAAAACAATAAATTGAGTTTACTTTATCTAAATATGTACTAACTAGTAACATACCCGTGTGATGCACGGGTCGCGCGTCATTAGTTGCTAAGTAAACATGTAGGATAATATTTGAGGTTATAAACATGTCATATATAACATGAACAATAATATTTCAGGTTCTAAACATATATAACATATATGTGCATCATAGTACATAAACACACATATTTGAATAATAACATATAGGATAATATTAGAGGTTCTAAACATGGCATACACATGCCCATGTGATATTTTTACAATTCAACGGTCTAACACATATACATCTCCAAAAGACATTCTACAATTATCATACAAACCAAAAGCCACTGCATAGACATTGTAGTATGCAAAATAACTTAACATGAAATCTAATGAGGCGTCTTCAAGGAGTTAGTTTCTCCACCTTCACTACATTGTTAATTCCCGGATTCATAAAGACAAACTTAAGGACATCTCCAAATTTCAGTTGGTGTTCTCTGCAAAAAGTTTTCCAGCCCTTCCCTATCTTAGTAGACCTCTTGTTACCATCTCTAATCAATACTTTGCAATCAGTTTTGGCACCTCTAGGTCCAATCAGCAACAAACTTTCTTATTGAGTACTCCTTACATGTGTATCAAGTTGTTGAGGTAAATCTTGTAAACAAATAAATGAGGTATAAAACAAATGTATAAAATCGAAGGATGTTAAATATTATTCACAACATTAGTATGAAGTATGAAGCTTTACCAAGTGACTGGCAGTTGCATTGAAGTTTGAGAAAGTATGTGTAAAGGACGGGCGACGCGAGGGCAACAACTATGGAATGAAGGAATGGATGCTGGTTGACATGGTGTCTAAAACACTCTAATCTTAAATAGGTCTTCTCCCATATATCCAAAAAACACCATATGATCCTCATTCATTCCATAGAAAGCTCTTAGCCCCTCCCACCCATTAGTAATCAGTGGAGCTTTCAGGGATTTGTTGTAATCAACTTGGTGAATATTACCAATTTCAGTAAGCAAAGCCCACATTGTCCCGAGTTCATCAAAAAATTGTTCATTAAATTTTGGTTCTATCTCTGCATACACCTTTAACCAAAAAACACCAAATATATTGTTTTAACTTATGAATTTCGTATATACAGGAAATGACTAATGTTTAAAAACAACAAATATGGGCATTATGTGTAATGATATGTAATGTTTTGAAAGTGAAAAACTTGGTATATACAGGAAATACCCCCAAAATCATGTGCCCCTTCAATTTTGAGAGCATAAATCACGAAAGGATACAAGCTATTACTTCTCTTTCGAGATGCTGGATTCGACCCATGTATTTGCAGGTCAAGGTAGTTTAAAAGCTAGCCTCGGACTATTACTTCTCTTTACTAACGAATAAATAAGGAAAGCAAGAGTCTTATAAAGTTAATATCTAAGTATTTATACAAATAGGGAAATGAAATGTGTATTCCACAAATCAAAAGGGCGACATGAAGGGACCACATGCATTGAGTGAATCCCAGAGAAAGTGAAGGTGACATTTTGTCCAATGTTTGAAGCATGTTTCGTTTGGTTGACTAACAAATGGGTTTGGAAGTTAGGGTTTTACCTGGTTTTTTATGTGGATAGTGATGAAGCAGCTTTTCGATTCCATCCATTCAATCCTTCGAAGCCATCTTTCTTCCAGCATTGGTTGCTGCCAAACGTGTTCTGTTTCCAGAATAGAAACAACTTGTTTTCCTTGTTTACCTTGCGACAATGACGGGTCGGGAAGTTTCGATTTTGTTCCTGTCAGTTAAGCTAACTTCATGCTACATTGGCATCATTGGCATGTTGTAATGAAAACAAAATTTTTGAAAGGTAATACTCCCTTTGTCCCTTAATATGAGACCCTCTTTAACCATTTCACGCCCCTTAAAAAAATGAGTTTTATTAGTTATTAGCATTATATTTGTAAAAAATGTGTGCTATTTTTTCAAGTTACCCTTCTTATCTTCCAAGACTATTAAGAGAGAGAGAATTAATGTACCTTGGTATAGGGGTAATTTTGTAAAAAAAAAAATTAATGTACCTTAGTCTTTGAAAATGGTCTTATATTAAGGGACAATTTTTTTTTTTACAAAAGGGTCTTATATTAAGGGACGAAGGGAGTAACATATATTTGTTGCCATACCTGACAATGAAAGGCATTAAATGCTTCCGAGTTTTATGAGAGGCATTGAATGCTATGTCCTTTTGGCTTGTTTTCTTCTTAGGTAATGGTAGTCTCTCTACACATTAAATGGCTAATTTTTAAAAAAGGTGTACTATCTTCTGCGCATCATACATTCTCTGTAGTGCTTGCTTTCAAGTTTTACCTTTTCTTCTTAGACAAGAGTGACATTTCTAAAAATTCTTTTGTTTATCGCCAATTTAGGTAGATCGCTTCTTTCATAGCTGACTTGATTCAAAAATAGTTAATATTCTCTTGATAAAAGTTTAAATCCTCGTACTCCTTGATAATTGATAATAGCATTTCCATGTGCATGAATCTTCTTCTATACTCTTTTAGAGTGTTATCTGGTCATTTCATGCAGACACATGCTTACACGTTTGAACAATGCTCATCAGATGCAACTTCTTGAGTACTGTATAGCAATTAAATACATATAGGGAACACACTTTAGTACAAGCCTTAGTTGGACGCATTCTTGTGCTTTGTTCAAATGTGCTCGTTTTCTTCTGTCTTAAAATTATATGCTTAATTCCTTAAAGACTTTTGATCCCTGCACACTTAAATAAACTTGGTTAAATAGCTAAAAAACAATTATTCAATCATATGTATTTGTTATCATCAAAATATTAAAGGGGCAGCAAACTTATCAATTATATGGATTTCAACAAAAATCACCTAATACGCATGTATATAAGTATATATACACGTACATATACAAAAATATATTCATAAGGTGTGATATTCTTGAAACATACTTTTACTTTCATTATTAAAAGAAAAGTAAGGAAAATAATATAATATTATTTTTTTTTTGACAAAAGGAAAATAATATAATATTATTATTAAAGTAATAAATGGGATAAGCATCTTCAAGCATGCATATAAGCAATAATTAGATAAGTTTGCGTTCTTTTGGAAAGGAACCAAACAAATTAACGGAAACGAGCAAAGATAAAGCAGACCCCCAGCCACAGTTCCCGCCCACTTTCACTTTAATGATACAATACATACAATATACAATAATACAATTTATGACATTTTAATAATCATCTACTCACTCTAATTCTGTAAAAAAAATATCTTCCCACTCTAATTAAATTTGTTACTTAAAACATTATTAAAACATAAATTTATAACTAAAACACCGCCGAAATTAAATATTCAGTAAATTTCGTTTCACACTCCGTCAACCACTGTCAGTCATACGAGTCGATCATGACAGCTCAAAAGCATCAAAATAGACAAAACTCAATTTGCAACGTCATTTTCTTGATTATTATTTTGGTATTTCACGAGGATTTCCCATATATTAGAGGGTTTTTTTTTTTCACAAATCTTTTCTAACTGATGCAATTCTGTTCGAGACGCATCGGACACAAAATATAAAAATTCTCCTAACAAAAATTCGAATATTGGTTTACCACATTGTGGGAGACTAATCCCTTTCACTAGACCTAACTCCCGTTGGTACATGATTATTTTTTTACAATTGATTAAATAAAAACAATAAACAATCCTAGTTTCATATGCCCTTGATTCTGTAAATAAATAAACAAGAAATTGTATTTTTCTTTTTAATGGTGAAAAAGCTTTGATAAACGGATGATTCTTTAATTTAATAGCAAAAAAAAAAAGGAAAATTCTTTCCTCATAACAAAGGTTAAGTAAAAAATAAAGCACAAATCAAACGGGGCATAGAAGTAGATGCAGAACAACCAGACCAGGCTTTCTCTTTCTCTTTCTCTCTGAGTTGCGAGTTGACTCAGCTGCTGAGAAATGAGTCAGGAATCGTTCATATACAGTTTTGTGGCTCGTGGGACGATGGTGTTAGCTGAGTACACCGAGTTCACTGGGAACTTCCCAGCCATTGCAGCTCAGTGTCTTCAGAAACTACCCTCTTCAAATAACAAGTTCACCTACAACTGTGACCACCACACCTTCAATTTCCTTGTCGAAGATGGTTACGGTAATGTCACGCTGATCTGATCCCTTGTTCTTTTCTCTCATCTTTGTCTTCTCTGCATTGTATTATTGCTGTGAATGAGTTGCTTTGCCTGAATTAAAATTGAAATGGAATTTGAATTGCATGTTTTTAGGTGCTGGATCCAATCTGTGATTTTAATGAGGGCTTTTAATTTGACATAAAGCTTTCATCTTTTGGTTTTTATTTGCCGTTTGAATTGATTTTTCCTGGTGGGTTTTGTTTAGTTTTAACTTTTATGGGTTCTTATCATGTTTTGGTGATTTTTGGTTTGGTTACTTAAGTAAACAAATGAATTGAGAGAAACAGAATTTGGTTTCTTGAGCACTAATTAAGGTTTGTCAATCAATTAAGATAAGAAAGTCTTTTGTTATGGTGCATGTTTGTGCCATTAGACAGTGAGTACTGCTAGAGAAGTATTTTCTTTTGCCTTTTGGTGATTTTTTTTTTTTTTTAGTTATACATACATTCCTTGTGGTGGGAACACCTAATTTCACTGTCATCTTGTGCCCTTGCCCATCAATAACCAGGACTGAGTGTATGTGAAGTTGTGTAGAAGCTTTTTTAGTTATACATACATTCCTTGCGGTGGGAACACCTAATATTGTGTATGTGAAGTTGTGTAGAAGCTTTTGAATTGCACTTAGGCTGCAATAAAAATGGATGGTCAATTTTTTTTTTTGGGGGGAGGGGGGGTGGTCTTTGCATGACTGGAGACTTTGCAACTCTTAGTGCTGCTGACTGAGTGTAGATAAATTTTTAACAGACACTAATAGGAAAAGAAAAATTGAAAGAATTTTACAGTGACTCGTGAGTATTTTATCCGATAGCTGTCTGCATAAATTAAAATCTGCCTTTACACCTCAATTTTTTCAAAAGTTTCCATAAGCACCTATAAACATATACAAGCTTTTTTGTAAGTTAGGGAACAAATACTTATCTTAATTGAGAATTAGAATATAAATAAAACAATCTTTGTCATTGCATAATCATTAATAAAGACTAATGACTCTCACGTTCCCACTTGATACGCCTCTAGAGGGAGTATCAGGTTAGAACGTGATCTTAACCGTAACGGATGATCAAGATCAAGTCCTCCCATGCTCTCACTAAATATATCTCCTTCATATGCATGTAGCTGGTGTAGGGGTATGTGTGTCTGTATTTTTAACTCCTGATTGTTTTTGCAAACTTTTGCTTAGATTATATACATTGAGTTGTTGTCACCAAAAAAAAAAAAAAAAAAAATACAGATTGAGTTGCAACACAATGAATATTTTAATGCTTTACATCTGGGCTTTCTATGAATTGCAGCTTACTGTGTTGTTGCAAAAGAATCTGTTAGCAAGCAGATCTCCATTGCTTTCCTTGAACGTGTCAAAGCAGACTTTAAGCAAAGATATGGTGGTGGAAAAGCAGATACGGCTATTGCCAAAAGTCTGAACAAGGAGTTCGGGTAGTATACTCATTTTGTTCTAAACCCTTGATGATTTGTTGATATATTAATGGTTGGATAGACAAATTTTATGGAAAGTTTAATAATATGGGTGCACATTTGCAGACCAATTATGAAAGAACACATGAAGTATATCATCGATCATGCTGAAGAGATTGAAAAGCTAATAAAAGTGAAGGCGCAAGTTTCAGAAGTTAAAAGTATCATGTTAGAGAATATCGACAAGGTACTGTACTGTTTAGGAATAAGACTTGGAATTTTTCTTTCCTGATATTCTGTCATTTCCTACCGCAGTTGTCGCAATACATGCTGGCCTAACTTATAATCCATTGGCATTTTTATGTTCTATTGAAAGTTGAAATAAAAGATGAATGCAGTGGTGTGGGGTGGATTTGGTTCAGTGAGGGTTGCTATGTTTGACTGCAGAGGTTTTTTATTGCAATTTTTAGGTAGGGGCCAGGAAAAGTTCACATCATTTTGTGTCCCTCCCAATACTTCAGAAAATTTCAAGAATTGAAAATGTTCAAAACAATGTGAAAGAAATACTTGGACAAGCAATATGCTTCTATGCTTGCTCCTTCTTCACCCTGCCAGTTTGTTGGCTATGATTTGCAATGACCATTTAACGATTATTCCCATAAATCCTTAGTTATAGAAACTATATGCTCAAAATCTGTTATTCACTGCTGTTTGCGGTCAATAAATTTCATTCCACTTAAAACTTTCGGTGACCAAGTTATAACCTATGAAGTCTTGTATAACCATAAATTTTTTCCTTGCATTGTCCTGTGAGACGAACTGACATTCTATTACAGAATGAATTGCAGAACTTTGAGGGTCTGCAATTTCCCAATGTCTAGAGGCCCCAATTCGATCAAGTGACTAGCTAATTATCTCTCTCAATTCCTCTTCTTGTAGGCGACATGCCTTATTTCTTCTATCTCCTTACTAACTCACTAACTAACTAACGAACTTTAACCCCCTCAACTAATAACTTATTCTGTTTGTATGTGTCGCCGACGCTCTCCTCGGTTGTCTTATTTTAAGTTTTATTTAAGCTGGATGCATTGATTGCAATGTTAAACAAGGTAGTATATAAGGTTTGACATCTTTATTTTCATTGCATATGTTTTCAGACTATTGATAGAGGAGAAAATTTAACCATTCTTGCAGACAAGACAGAGACATTGCGCTCACAGGTAAGTTGACTAAGGTTAGACAACTTTGTTTTTGAAACTTATGCTTTCTAAGCCTAAAAGATTTCCTAATGTTCAGGCTCAAGATTTCAGAAAGCAAGGAACACAGGTACGTCGGAAGATGTGGTATCAGAACATGAAGATTAAATTGGTTGTTCTTGGAATTTTGTTGTTTTTGGTCCTGGTTATCTGGCTCTCTATTTGTGGTGGATTTGACTGTACAAATTAGCAAAGATTGAGAGTTCACAAATTAGGTTTTTATAATAGTTAAATAACTGTAAACTAACCTTATAAATAAATTTTATGCAGAAATCCAATCATATTTCATTATTTTGTCACGTCATAATATTAGTTGTTAAAATTTATTGACACCGTGACATCAAGATGACATATGATTGGATGTCTATATAAAATTTATTTACACCGTTGGAATATAGTTATTAGTTTTTCTAAGTGGGTAATTTAGAAAAGGGAAAAAAAAAATCAACTCAGAAGTGGCAGTTTCGCAATTGGAAAAAAATTTCCTACCTTGTTGCCGGTTGTAAACGATATGCATGTTATTGGAAAATGTTGAATAGAGGGATCAGAGCCTCAGAGGGGAATATTAGTGTATCATGTGATGGACTGTAATATGATCTACGAACAATACAGTCGTAATTTTTTTTTCTTAGTTTTAATATACAAAAACTGTTAATAACTGGTTTTTATTTCTAAAAAAAAAAAAAATTGTTAAAGGAAATTCTGGCAAAGATGTCTCTGCGAAGTGAAGAAATGAACCGGAGTTAATGAAACCAATATGTAATCGATCATGTAAAACATAGACCTTACATAAAGGAAAAAAAAAAGGGGGGGGGGGGGAATCGTTGATGATCAGAAAAAGATGATGGAAAATTGCGCTTCCGATCCTTTAAGTTATTTTTAAATTTCACATTAGTCTTTTAAGGTTTTTTTTTTGTCTCAAATACGTCCTTTATGTTTTGGAACGTTTATACCGTTACCCTTTTTCCCCTTCGCCGTTCATATCTGTTAAAAAAAAAGGACGTGGCAATTGATAGGATGAGTTGGCCTTAAACGTGGCATTCTCATCAGCAACTGAGAGAGACGAATGTGGTTGGCAAAATTCGGGTTTTGGTTTGCTGAGAAGAGAAGAGGGAAAGAGACGAAGATCACGAGTGAAGGAGACGAAGAACTAGCACAAACTTGGGGGAAAAATTAGGGTTTTTGCTTCAGTGAATGCGACAACATCAATAATCTTGGTTATGAGGTAAGTTTTGTCTTCTTTTATATAATTTTTGGTATGATTATGTTAAATGTGTAGCCAGTTTTTCGGTTTTAGTCATGTTGTTTCACACAAGTGGGTAATAAAGGGGTTATTGTCCTTTTCTATTTGTTTATTTGTGGTATGTGTTGATGTGTGGGGTTTAGGGTTGTGGATCACATGTTTTTATTCGATTTCCATGTGGGGTTGATCTTTTTAGGCAACTGTTGATAATATTTTAAACTTTTTAGGTGTTTGTAGTGAACCGTGGGTGAAAATGGACCAGTTTTATGTTGATATCCACCACTGTGGTCTTTTTTTGGACCAAACGATGAGGGTTCATGATGGGCAAGTGTCAAACTGGCTATGTGATGCTAATAGGTGGAGTTACTTTGAGGTTGTTGACATTGTTAAGGAAATGGACTTTCCTGAAGTAATTAGCATGTGGTATGAGGTTAAAGGAGTTAAGAAGTTGTTGAAGAATGACACTAGAGCTATGGAGATGGTTAGATGGGCCAGGTCTAATGGTAAGGTGGACCTGTACCTAGCCCACCCAGTGTCCCAGCCCGAGCCTATAGTTGAAATTTGTGATGGATTTTTTGAGGCCCAAAATGAGGCCCAAACTGGGGTTCAGAATGAGGCCCAAAATGAGGTACAACATGATGGCCAGACTGAAGCACAAACTGAGGCCCAACATGATTGGGAGGCCCAATGTGAGGCCTAAACTGAGCCTGAGGATGCATATGAAGATGATGGGGAGAACAGTGAGGACAGTGCTATGAATGTGAGATTTGGAGCTCAGATGATGAAATATTGTTGAATGATGGTTTTGATGAGGTCGAAAATGAGGTTGATGGCCAACAAACACAAGCAAGTGGTGTGACTGGTAGTAAGAGGAAGGGTAGGCCAGCTGGGAAAAAAAATAAAGCTTCTAAGAATAAGAGGTGCGAGAAAGGGAGGCCTAAAAAAACAAACAGAGTGAGGGTACCAGTTTTGTCCAAGTGGAGGAGGCGGACTCAAGTGATCATGACACAATTAATATTGGAGAAAGGAGAAGTACCAAGGCTGCCCATAATGATAGGGGACTTTCAGATGAAGAATACTATACAGAAGAATTGGAAACTGATGATTCTGAATTGGATAGTGATGAAGAGGAAAAAAGAGTCAGATATCCCTCATTTGTCATGCCAAAGAGGATGGATGACTTCAAGTAGGTGTTGGGTTCTCTTTTTTCAACAAGGGAGGAATTCAAAGAGGCTATCATCACTTATGCCATGCATAATGATAGAGATCTAAAGTTCATTAGAAATGACAAAACAAGGGTAAGAGTTGGATGCAAGGAAGGGTGTGACTGGATTGCACTTTGTTCCAAGCTGCCTGATGAGGATACATGGCAATTAAGGAAATTGGTTGACAAACATACTTGCAGAAGGGAGTATAGGGTTAAGTTTATGAGTTCAACTTGGTTAGGGAAGAAGCTGTTTTCAACAGTGAAAGAAAACCCAAAAACTAAGTTGACCGATGTAGTAGATAAGGCTCATGAGAAGTGGAATGCTGGAGTAAGCAGATCAAAAGCTTATAGGGCTCGAAGGGCTGCAATTGACTTGGTTGATGGTTCCTTTAAAGAACAATATTCTAGGTTGTATGATTATTGCCATGAACTCATCAGGTCTAACACAAACATCATTGTCAAATTGAATGTATAACCTACTGAACATGGTGAGGGTGATGTGGAAGGATATGTGGATAGGTCACTGTTGCCTACTTTTCAGAGGCTGTATATGTGTCTTAAAGGATGCAGGCTGAGTTTTTTGAGATGTAGACCAATTATTGGTCTTGATGGTTGCTTTCTCAAGGGTTACTATGGGGGCTAGATACTTGCAGTAGTGGGTAGAGACCCCAATGACCAAATGCTGCCAATTGCATTAGCTGTGGTTAAAGGGGAGACTAGGGATTCATGGACTTGGTTTTTGGAGTTGTTGGTGAATGACCTGGGTGGCCAGCAAGTGTGTAAGTCTTACACCTTCATTTTAGATCAACAAAAGGTGTGTCCAGTAACTCCTTTAACTTTTAATTAATTTTCAAGTAGGTCCTTTAACTTTTTAGTAGGTTTCATATAGGTCCTTTAACTTTTTAGTAAGTTTCAAATAGGTCCTTTAACTTTTTAGTAGGTTTTATATAGGTCCTTTAACATTTGTTATGTACTGTATGATTACAATATTTGTAGGGCTTGTTACCTGCAATGGATGAGCTTCTTCCTGGAGTTGAACAGAGGTTTTGTGTATGGAATCTCTACAACAACTTTAGGAAGAAGCATCCGGGAAAGATGCTAAAGGAGTTAATGTGGAAGGCTGGCAAGTCAAGTTATCCTACAGAATGGGAGAGACAGATGCAAGAAATGAGGAAGGTGAATGAAGCAGCTTTTAAGGACTTGATAAAAATTCCTCCAAGGTTCTGGAGCAAGTCAAGGTTCTCATTTAATTCCAAGTGTGATGTGCTGGTGAATAATATGTCAGAGACATTCAATAGTGTCATAGTGGGACCAAGACAGAAGCCAATTGTGACAATGCTAGAAGAGATCAAGGGGTATTTAATGGACAGATGGGCAACAAATAGACAAAAAATAGCAAGCTACACTGGATCTATTTTACCAAAAATAAAGAAAAGGCTATAGAAAGAGCAAGAACTATCAAGGAACTGGTTGTGTAGGTAAGTATTTCAATTACATCATGTATTCACAGTTTCAAACTGCAACTACTAATGCTAAAAATTCAAGTCAGTATGAAGCTAGACCTAGTAGGGGCAGAACTCCAAAGAAATCAAGTCAGTCCTAAGTCCTAATAAGCACACCTGCAGTGACCAAGGGAAAAACTTCAAGAAGCAAACTTGCAGTTACAACAAGGAGCAGTTCAATCTCTCAAGGTCCACCACAACTGACTACATCACAGCAGGCTACATCAACTCAGGCTCCACCAAATAGGACATTTAGGCCAAAGATTCCATCAAAGAGGCAACAATAGAAGATCTAGAATTGACACAAATTGAATGTTGGATTTTAATGTAACTGCTGGAGTATTTTGATGTACTTTGTTGATCTCTTTTGGAGTATCTAACTGTTGTAGTATTTAGATTACAATTGGTTGATCCATTTTGCTAAGTTTGGGTTGTAACTTTCATCCCTTTTGTTAACTCCATTCAGTGAAGTCCATTTGTAAAAACTGTTACCTATTATGAATGAATGCAAATATTTTGGTTCAGCCTTTAGTTATCCTGTGTGTAACAATGCTCCCATTTTTTTATCCTTTTGCTATCCTTGGTTCAACTTGTTCTGATTCTATTACATGAAAGATAATTCCATTACTTGAAAGTAAATTCTGTTACATCAAATTGAACATATAACACATAAACTCTGAACTCATTACGTAATTCTATTATATCACATTAATTCCAATACATCTAATTAAACTACAAACTAAACCCTGAACCCTTGATATGCAAACACACCCTTTCCGGTCTTGAAGACTATGAACATTAACATGACACAAGTGGCAGCCAACAAAAAACAAGTAACAATAACAATCTTCATCAAATTCCTTGATGCTTTCTCATCCCCATGGATCTTCAATATTGTCCTTCTAAGTGACATAATCTCCATATCCTTTTGAGCACACTCTGCACATGGGGTCTCTAATACTTGTCTCTGAGCCACTGGTTCTGAGTACCAGTTAAAGAAATTGTAGCCATATAGAATGTCAGGAGCCTACGAAAATTAACAACAATGTTGAAAATCAAAGTGTTGAAACCCTAATCCAAAATCCCAAAACACATCAGAATAAAAAACTTACCACAAAAAACCTACATCCCCAGAACTTCCTTCCTCTGTTGGCGCACATCTTTGTCACTGTGCACACCATAGCCTGCGCACCACAACGACACTCTGGTGGCCACTGGTTCTCACGCCTTCCACTGGATACAAAGGAACCGGAGCTATAGGTGCGGGAATTCGAACCATTGCTGCGAAATGAAGCCATTGTTATGAGGATTTTTATGCCTGCAAGTCTAGGGTTTATGTGTGAAGAAGAAGAACATAAATTGGGGAAGATGACTTATCCTACATTGCAAATCCCCCAACGGTTATAATAGTCCAAGTAATGCCACATTTTAGTCCATGTCATCTCCGTTTGTGCCACATCGTTTGTTTTTAACGGGTATGAACGACAACTGTAAAAGAGGGTAACAGTGTCAACTTTATAAAACATAAAGGACCTATTCGAGACAAAAAAAAACTTAAAGGACTAATCTGAACTTTAAAAATAACTTAAAAGATCGGAAGCACAATTTTGCCAAAAGATGAAGTAGTAGGAAACATACAAAAAATAAACCTTTGTAATGAGAGTTTGTGAAGTGTGTGGAATTTTATGTAAGAAAAATTACAGATAATATAATACATTTCGATAATGTGACTAGGGTGTATATTGTGACCAAACCAAACTAACGTTACAACAAAAGTATTGCTTCAAACATTAAAATTAAAAGAACATTAGTATAGGAAAGCGCTACGAGTGAGGTTAGCTCGAAGGTGTGTTTGGATGAAATAATATTTGGGGTTAATATAATTTTATGGGGTAATTAAGGCCTTAAAATACTTTGTTTGAGTAATAGATACAAAGTATTAAACATATTGGTATTTTTTTTTGAAAGAAAAACATATTGGTATTTTAAGAAGTATTTTGCTAAAACTAAAAAAATAAGGAAATTCAAATTCCACCTGTCTAGAGAGAATTTGAGCATTCCTCGGGATCTCTCTCACGGATAGCGACTTGCACGCACACTTTTCTTTCTCTTTTTCTTTCACGCGTTCTCTCTTGCTTCTCCTTACGAGCTCTACTCTCATCTCAGCCATGTTAAAACCCTAAGTCTGTCTGTCTCTCTCTCTCTCTCACACACACATACGCACACACACCTTCATGTTCTTCATTTCTCTCTCTTTCACGCGTTCTCTTTCGCATCTCCCTCTCGATCTCGATCTCGATCTTTCTCCCTCGACCTTGATTGGTTTAGAAAGGTTCATTTTCGTTTTCATTTTTTCTTCCAGATTTCATTCCTGAGTTCAATGGATTTGTGATTTATTTTCCTTTTTTTTTTATTTCTTTATAAATTTCAAGAACACAATTTCAGCTCTTTTGGTTTCCTTGGGAACAAAACCAATTGATTTCAGGAACAAACTATTCAGGTATCATCTTCTAGTGTTCAGTGTTTCCATTTTTGTTAGTTTTATTGGTTTTCATTTTTGTTTCAGCAGTTGATTTTAATATCTAAGATTCTGAGTAGCGTCTTCTAGTATTTGTGTATTTTTGTATTTGTGTCTCCATACTTGTGTATTTCTGTATTTGTGTGTTGAAAGTTTTGGGGTTGGAGAGGTAATATTCATTCTGTATTTTTTGTGCATGTGTATTTATGTGTTGAAATTCTGTATAAGCTTGTGCTCCTGGTCATAAGACTTAAATAAAGTTTTGAGGTTATTAACTAAATGCGTTCCTTCCCCACCCTCACCGTTATTTATATGTTTCTCACATCTCTTTGTCTATTTGTTTATTTTACTTATCAAGTATGTTTGGTGTTCAACATGTCGTTCTATGACATGTTTTGAGTGTGACATGGCTGTTTCAGAATGTCATAATTTTTTAAAAGATGCTGTGTGTTGTTTTGTTTCTGATGGTGCTTTTCACTTGGTGTTATCTTATTATCTAATATTTTAAATTCCCTGGAATTTTCAAATCCCTCCTCCAACCTAAGAAAATTCTCGAGAGGGAATTGGTGCATGTGGAGGACCTAGAGTCGTACGACGAAGAAGGTGTTAACGCCTGTTGTATGCAGATGGAGATTTGAGTGCATTCAACAAGAGGATATGGTGGTGGATGAGTCCTTTACTCCCTCGTGGATGAGTCCTTTACTCCCTCTTACAAAGAGACACTTCTATTCTCGGTGACTTCTTTTGATGTAGGGGGGCTTGCCTTGAGAATGTTGGTACATGGATCACAATGTACCTAAGGAGCCAAAGGAATTCGTGTCATGCTCTTTCGTTCATATTCTTGAAGAACAATAACAAGAATGATGTGCACCGCGGATGAGCTCTCTTATTGTCGATGTGTTGGGTAAGAAGGTTAGGTTCAAGATTTTGGAGAATAAGTTGAAAAAAAGCTTGGCTAGATCGAGGTCTTTGCAAATCATTGACATGCTTGATGACTTCTTCTTGGTGTAGTTTTCGTTGGTGGAAGATTAGAAGCTCGCAATCTTTGAGGGACCTTGGATGGTGGCTCACCACTATTTAATTGTCCAACGTTGGAGCCATAACTTTCTTGATAGTGCAAGAACTTCCAAATATGTTTTTTTGTTTGGAGCTGTATAATGAAAGATTCTTGACGAGGGTTGGGGTTGTTATTGGTACAGACCTTAAGGTGGATCAACTTACCTCCATTCATTCCCGCATTAAGTTTGCAAGGTTGTGCAAGGAGATTGATCTAAATGCAAAACCAATTTCCAAAGGTTAGCTTGATTTGAGCTATACTGTGATGGAGAAGGAGAAAGAGAGGTATTTGCGTAGGGAATTGGTGGGGTCCAACATGAAGGTAAAATGTAACGACTAGTTACATGGGTTTTAGCTTATGAAAATAAAATAAAATTTTGTTTGAAAAATTAGACATTTATCAAACATAATTGCTAGTCTGAAAATGCAGTAGTAAATATTTCAAAATAATAAGTCATACATCTGGAAAAAAAATCCATAAATAAAGAGAAAGCCTCAAAGTCGGGCGTCAAATAACCAAACCTAAAGCAACTTAATGATTGAGTGTAGCCATATCGTCTACTTATTCCTGATCGACTGACCCTAAATGAAAAACAAGAAAAATATCTAATGACGCGAACTCCTCAGCTCCTGGTGTTCTTTGCAATCTCAGTCTCGATCTCTAAAAACAACATTTATAATGAGATATGAAATCCCAATGAATAACACACAATTCTAAATGTTTTCGCAAAAAAACACTGTTTTCAGCCAGCGTGGTAATTGAAAAAATCGATCATGGTATCTGCATTCTTTAAAAAGTAATACTAAAAATAATGATAGCTCAAAATAATATATTTACAAAATAATTATAATGACATTACATAATCAATCACAAGAACATCAATCCAACATAATCAAGTATCTAAATCAATGCTTGCAATTAAAGAAATTCACCCAATACAATGGTGTCCCATTGTCTTCCCTATCCCGTCGGAGGGTGTCCGGTATCTCTTCGTCGAATGTGATATTGCTCAATATTTGATACCCCTACCTTGTAATTCCAATCCAATACCCCTGCCTTGTATAGTGTATTATTCCAATTCAATACTCATGTCTCGTAGAATGTATCATTTCAATCTTATACCCCTGCTTCGTAAAGTGTATTATTCCAAAGTTATTACCCCTACCTTGTTGAGTGTATTATTAAGACAATTGAATAATTTCTCAGTCATAATTCAAATCATACAATTTGTATCATTCAGTCACAAAAATAAAAAATTGGCAAGCAAATACTCATTTATCAATATACATTAAACGATTCATGTTAATCAACCATGGTACTGATGTATTCACTATCCATAGTGACGATCTCAAGTGTCGTCCCGACACCTATTCCTATCACTAAAGTTAGGGAACATGGATGTACTCTTAGGGGTACGATGAGTGGGATATGTGAATGGACATCTAACATATCTGCCCTTCACAGGCTGTCAGGAAGTCGTTGTTTATTTGCTGTTATGGCTAAGGTGGGGCCAATTATGCTGATTATTGTTGTGTGGCCACGTAGGCATATAGAGTCCTAGGTGAATGGGAGTGAGAGTGGGCAGTATAGGCGACGATCCCTAGGATGGACAACCTTGGAGATGGATGTGATTATGACCTATTCATACTTGAGTTCTAATGTCTTATAGTCCCATTGGTCTAGTGTGTATAGTGTGTTCCAATCTCACGTTTACTCTCTTGTTTTGCATATATGTACTTGGGTGATTGAATAGAATCAGAAGAGATGTGCCATCAGAATATCAGAAAGAGACTAACAACTAGTGAGCCTAATATTGTCAGGTGAAGTCTAAATATTGATTTTGTAAGATGTATGTATCTATGCCACTACACACTCACCTGGATTAGAGGGACCCTATGGATGAGTTCTAGATAGGTGCACTGATGCACTCTTGCACGTGATTATGAATAAATTGAGCTTTTATTATTATCGTTTTAAATACGCCTTAGGTCGTATTATGCACTTGGGGAATGAGAATAATGGGATGGGGTCATCTCATAATTAGCTTTCGGTCTCTAAGAAACTCTATGTTTACAGACAGAGAGAGTAAGATGGATGCTCATGTCATGCACATAAGGAGGCGATGTGAAGTTATAGTGTTTGCTCATAAGTTGAATACCTGGAGTTATGAAGTTTGCTCATTAGGATTTTTTGCTTTGACCCCAGGCAAGCATACCGAATAGTTCTCCCTCTCAAAACAAACCTGTGCAGTTTTATGCGGTGTTATCAAAACATGACCGAACCCAGCAGTCCGATCGATTGAACCGGGAACCAGACCCCTGTCCGGTCCAAATGAACCCGAGAACCACTTTGTATGAAAACCAGGGGGTCGAACCGGAAAACTGGGAACCGAACTGGAAAACCGGGTAAAAATCGGGAACCGGCTGTTTGATCAAAATCCTTTTTTTTTTTGAAAAAATGGTAAATAACATTGTTTTTGGCACATGAGATGTTTTTTTCCATTTTTTTGTACATTGGTGGATTAAATCAAATAATTTTAAAAATTTAAAATAAATTTATACATTAATATTATTATCAGAGTACTTACGCTGTGGTATTTATGATTATTTAATATTAGAATGTTATTATGATATATTTGCATTGGTTTAATATGTAATTTTGCATGTTATATATTGACTTATAATATTTTAAATAGAGTTTAATTTTTTTTGGGGTGCTAAGTAGAGTTTAAATTTTAATACTGTGTTGTTATGAATGTTATGTTATTTTTGTCTATTATTGCTTGATATATTATATTAAAAAATATTATTTGATTCATTTCTGGTCCGATCCCGGTTTAACTCCGGTCGAACTCTTGAACCTTGAACCAGTGCCTTGTCCGTTTCAATAGTCGGTCTGATTTTAGCAACCTTGGTTTTATATCGTTTCAGGTTAGATTTTGGAGTAACTTATTCTTTTGTAAGTTGTTTTATTTAAATACCCATTTAAGAGTCATCATTCAGCGAGATGTAAGCATTGATAAATTTTATACTTTTTAATCATGTTTATTCATTACATTTTTTAAATTAAATTGTCAAAGCAAAAGTTTTTAAGAAATAGAATAAGTCTACAAAATTTTGTGTAATTTGTAAGCTAATTGATATTTTATTTCATCAATTATTTTAACAAATATTATGGTATTTAAAATATAAGTAAATTTTAATTATTAGGTTGTATATTTATGAATGCCTAAATTATCTAAATTTTGATATATATAATCATCAATATAATATTACATGATTTAATGATTAGATTGTGTGTAAAAAACTAGACATTCCGCTGTCGATTTGGGGATTAGTCTCATAGTGAGCTTAAAAGATCTAAGCTTGTGGAGATACCCTGAGTGCCTATTGGGAGCCAAAAACACTAATTATGGTGGGCTAGAAAAAAAATTGTAACTATATCAAGACTTACACTTGTTGTCCATAAATCTAAATTCTGATTCACTTTATATCAAACCAAATTTATATTTGAGGGCTTTGCTACTAATGTGGTCATACCCGGCTCGAGAGATTAGTCTCTTTAGTTATGCGCGAAAGATACCCAATTTAGGGAAAAGAACTAAATTTATATTTATTATACCGGTAATATTTTATTTAATAAATTTACTAATTTTCATTAATAATTATAATTATTCATTTTTTCAAGTGAATCTTTTATTTTAGATGAGTCCATATGTATTATTAAATTGTTAAATTTATATATAAACTAAACAGATAGTGTAAATTACTAAATGATTTATGTTCTAAAAAAATTAAACATATGAAAATATTTATGTAGATAACAATTTTAAACACACAAACTTGGAATTGAATGTGTGTCTGAAATTGGTCCAATGGATTAGTCTAGTAAAAAAAAAAGGCAAAAACACTAGAAGACAAAGATCAAGGGGACTAATTTACTCCACTCTTGGCGGATAGGACTTAATTAAAATTATATATATATATATATATATATATAGGGCCGTCTTAAACATTTTGAGGGCCCTGTTCTAATCTTAAAAATTAAGTCCTTAATAAAAAGTTATTAAATTTTTATAAGGACTAAACTAAAAAGTCGTGATTTTATGAGGACTAAAAATATTCTAATCTTAAAAATTAGGCCCATAATAAAAAGGTATTAAATTTTTATAAGGACTAAACTTGAAAAGTCGTAATTTTATAAGGACTAAAAATATATTTAACTTTAAAATATATAATAAAATTGGGCCCCTAAATTAAACCCCTAAATTGGGCCCAGTGCAACTGCACAGGTTGCACAGGTGAAACGCCGGCCCTGTATATATATATATATATATATATATATATATATATATATATATATATATAGTTAGGATCCGTTGACGTCAGATGTCAAACTTAGTATAATTATATATTCAAGAACTCGTTGTAGAATGTGAATTTAATCGATCAAACCGTTGAATTATGTTATATTATGTTGATGATTGTGTATACAAATTTCAAAACAATTCGAATATTCAGAAGTATATAATTTTATAGTTGACATTTACATGTATTTTAAATAACACATAATACATTAAAATAAAGTCATACGATGAAATATCAAATAGCTTTTGAATTGTGTAAAATTTTATAGATTTGATCTACTTAATGAGAATTTTCAATTCAACGATTGGATTGATTAAATTCATATTATACAAAGAGTTATTGAAGGTGTAATTATATTAAGTTTGACACCTGATGTCAATGGATCCTGATTCATATATATATAGGATAACTCAAGTGAGAACACTTGGTTATTGTGAGAAATGAGAACATTTAATTACAACTGTTAGATTAAAATTAACGGTTCAGATAGCGTTATTAATTACAAATCTTGCGTGATCTTTTAAGAAATCTCACATGATCTTTAATTAAAAAAGAAAAAATCACACGAGATTTATAATTAATGAAGTAATCTGAACCGTTAATTTTAATCATCTAACGGTTATAATTAAATATTCTCATTTCTCACAATAACCAAGTGTTTGTCATGAAAAATAGCATCCTAGCCCATTTAAGAACAGGATGGGCTTCAAGTACCGCACCATGCCGTCGATGATTGATGAGACCGTCAGCGATATATATATATATGGAATTTCCCTCGCTTCTCTTTCATGGGCTTTTCTTTAGTTATGTTCAATCACCATATATATAGATGTATATCTCCCGAAAAGTGGGGGCGACAAGAGTCTTATCCGTGAGTTAATTTTGTGCCTTTTTCAATTGGTTGGAAAGAAAGGGAACTGTAGGATGGGGCACTGAAGATCCTTGTGATCCAATTCCAACTAAAGTGGCACATGGTGCTCGGTCCAATCATGCATGGTCGATCGTTTGTGTAATATCTTGGAGAAAATATTTTCAGGTATGGATGATTTTCAAAGTAGATACAAAGGAAAGATTCCATCTTTGAAGAAGAACATAGAAATGTACTACTGGCCTTTCAAATCATTTCTAATGGACGTATTCGATACTTTTCTGATGAGAAATGCTTCTATCCATTGTATTATGTTATATACAAATATTTTTTCGAATAAAATCTCCTTTTAGTCTTTGTTTGCTTGACAACTTAAGGATAGTTTAGTCTTTTTATTGGTAGGTACACAACGCCGAATTTCGATTCCAATAACGTTTAAAATTGATTATGATAATGCGTAAAAGCGTTATTGTTGGATGCCAAATTTTAGATTTGGAATTCTCGACGAAGCTTCAAGAATTCGACAGATAAGGACGCTGGGAGCCAGGATGAATGGTCAAAAAATAAACTAAGTTTAAAAGACTGGAAAACTTGGCAGTTATTCGACAAAGCAAATGAAGCGTCGAAGATATCAACAGGGTAGCAGTCAAGTTAGACTTAGGCTTTAGGCAACACATGTATAACTCGATAGGAAGTGTTACTGTTGAAGTTAATTAGTTTTTAGTAAAATCAACTACCGACCCTGTGTTCGTACATGTATCAGTTCGGATGATAGGTAGTTTTTTACAATTTTTGTCTATAAATAGTAGTTCTGACGATGTAATTCGGGTTGGATACATGATCTAAATTCCTAACATCTCATCCGTCGAAGCAGATTAATGGAAAACGATCACTGTATGCCTTCCACCATTTCTTTTCATTAATTATAAATACAATTCAGTTTTATTTCAAATTCTTGTCTTGTTCATTATTTCACTTTTCTGCAATTTATCTACTTGTCATACAGTTTCTGCTCCCTTTATTGCATTCTAAATCCTTTTCGAATACTTATTTATTTCACACTTTCCTGCATTGTTCGTTTAAAGTTCTTTCCTTTACTGCATTTTGATCAACCATTTAACTTCCCAGCAAATTTTCTTTTATTGTCTTTTACAAGCGTTCTTTTAATTCATGTTCATTTAAAGGTCCATATCTTCTACTAACAAAAGGTTGAAAACGAATGCCTTGGGTTTTGGGGGAAAGAGAATGGAAGAGTTTGAAGTAGTACTTGAAACTATCAAGCTCATTATCGAATGGCTTAGCAGTGCGATACATGGCAATGGTGCCATATGTGTCAATTGCGAGATCTGCTGGAGCTTTGTTAATAGTATGACCTAGAAGAGTGGCATTCACCATAGTTGTAATAGCCACATTGGGCCTCCAGCTCCACTCTTTTTTCCTCCTTCCTTTACCATGGTGTACAGGTTTGACATACTTAAATAAAGATTCGACAAAAGAAAAGGGCCAGGGCCCATCTCTTGCCTTCATGAAGAAGGTTAGCCAAGTCGAGTAGTGTTTTCGACATTTGGATGTTTTTATTGCAACAGATAGCCAATGGAACAGGAAGGCTACATGTTCTTTGTCAGAAACCTCTGGAGTATCTGCCATTTGGCTAAACACAAATTTCAAAAATGCAAGAGGTTTCCCAGTAAAAACATCAATAATCTTTTCTGGTGCATAGAAAGGGTGAATCATATGGCCATCCGGTGGGAGGCCAGTGAGGGCAGTAATATTGAAAAGGGTTAGACCTATCATTCCACAAGGGAAATGGAAGTTATTAGTGGTTTTGTTCCAAAAGAAAACAGCAGCTCCCAACATAGAAGAGTCTAACCTAAACATATGCTTTGATAACTGAACGAGGTGATAAATGCCTAATTTTTTTCCAAGTGTCAGCTTTCTTGGCTTCTACCCTAGTTAGCCAAGCAGAATATCTATTTATGCTAAGTGGAGGAGTTCTAAAGAGCCTAGCGCTTTTAAGGAAGTAATGAATATACAAGTTAGGGGCAGAAGCTAAAATGTCAATGTGGCCATCTTTATTTGGGAAAACATCTTTGAATTTTTTAGGAAAACCAGATAAAGTGATAACGGGTCCCAAGTAGGCAGCGGGAGGATCCAAGAGATAAGAAGGATCGTTCAAGTAAGGTATGAGTACCTTAGATTTCTGCCATGGGATTGATGCGTTGACGTCTGGATTGCGCCATACTTTCCTTAGAGGCGCATTGGTGCCTTGAACTGGATTTGATGAAGACGCCATTGAAGATTCACGAAGCTTTTTCAGAAGTTCAGAACACGCCTATGAAGCAAAACGTGCGAGCAGGGAAGTAACTGCCTGCTTCAATGTAATGATGGCCCTATTTTTTAGAGAAGTGGGGAACGCAGACCCGTGATGGGACGTTTTGGGAAAGGTAACCGTCGCGCGTGGAGAGATATAAATTCTGGTTCTCTTCTCATTTTTTGAGTCGAAAACTCAGAATTTAGGGGGTATCTGTTGGATGCCAAATTTCAGATTTGGGATTCTCGACGAAACTTCAAGAATTCGACAGATAAGGACACTGGGAGCCAGAATAAATGGTCAAAAAATAAACAAAGTTTAAAATACTGAGAAACTTGGCGGTTATTCGACAAGGCGAATGAAGCATCGAAGATATCAACAGGGTAGCAATCAAGTTAGACTTAGGCTTTAGGCAACACACGTATAACTCAATAGGAAGTGTTACTGTCGAAGTTAATTAGTTTTTAGTAAAATCAACTACCGACCCTGTGTCCGTACACATGTCAGTTCGGATGATAGGTAATTTTTTACAATTTTTGTCTATAAATAGTAGTTTTGACGATGTAATTCGGGTTGAATACATGATCTAAATTCCTAACATCTCATCCGTCGAAGCAGATTAAAGAAAAATGATCACTGTATGCCTTCTACCATTTCTTTTCATTAATTATAAATACAATTCAGTTTTATTTCAAATTCTTGTCTTGTTCGTTATTTCACTTTTCCGCAATTTATCTACTTGTCATGCATTTTCTGTTCCCTTTACTGCATTCTAAATCCTTTTCGAATTCTTATTTATTTCACACTTTCCTGCATTGTTCATTTAAAGTTCTTTCCTTTACTGCATTTTGATCAACCATTTAACTTCCCAGCAAATTTTCTTTTATTGTCTTTTACAAGCATTCTTTTAATTCATGTTCATTTAAAGGTTTTCTTTCACTTTCCAGTCATTTAAGTGTTTTCATTTATATTTCTGTATTCATCATTTTCTTTAACTTTAACTTCACAAATGCATGTTCATAATCCTGCATTTTTTTTATACTTCTTGTCAAATAGTATATTTGTTTACTTGTTAGACAAGTCATTGGCTCTCGACGGCCAATCTTGCTTACTTTAAAGTTAGTGCCATTTCAAGAATGATTCATTTGTTAGTTGGAATTACTTCAATCAGAAACTGGCAAAAAACATAACAATTAATGGCTTAAAAGCCAAGAATGTTAAAAAACTGATAACGTGTCGAATAGTTGAGCGTTACATGTATAAAAACCGTTGTTTTCAAACGAGATTACTATGTAACTTGTCGATCACATAATCGTTTGAAAATCTAATTATTTGTTTCTTTGATGAATTTGGTAGAAATACACTATAAACCAAATTTTCCAGTAAACAAATTAACACGCCCAGTGGGACGAGTTTAGAATAACTCGTTTTAAGCAATGGTTTTATGCGTCTAAGAAGTGGAAAGATTACTGCTACTAACGTGTCAAGACAACGAAATATGAGTGGCAGCGCAAGTGCCAGCACCACAATTCCAAGTGTTACAAATGCAAATGCGTCGACAAGCAATTCTGATGCGTCGACCACCAGTACGAACGCTGGGCTGGTAAATATTTCGTAAGTGAATAATGCTGCCATTGGTACGCGTACTGGCATGATAATGGCTAACGCACCAAGTGAACCTGTACCAGGCGCTATAGTATACGAACCCCCAGTGGTTCAGAACGCTTCAGACTTTCAAGCATCGCCTGGAAGCATGAGGAATTCAAGTGTTAGGCCAACACCGAATGTAACACAGCCTTTGTTTGGGATGCCTTATAGTTATTTACACAATTCAACAGTTCCCGCTATTGGTTCAACCATGTTTAATCAGTTTGCCAATCAGCCGTTTATGCCGTTTGGTAATGCTGCCAAATGCCCAAGGGATGGCAGGTGTGACTACTACAACTAATCGATAAGGGTCAGGACCAGGGGACATGTCGAGGCAAATGCCCCAAAATAATGGAGGATTAACACAAAACTCGTTGCCGAGCATTCGACAACAGGTTGGTGATAGTAACCATGAGATGGTGAACATATTGACTCAGCAAATGGGTGCAGTGATTACGCCTCTTATGGAAACCACTAACCAGGCATGCAATGCATTAGCTTTGCAAATGAAAAGGCTAAATCAAGCATTAGGTCTGGCAGCACCAGTGAACGAGAATGTTCAACAAGGCCCAGGAGCTATACCTTATGCTCAACGCATGGGGGGCATTCGACAAGATGTGAGTAACCCCATAATGGTGCAGAATGAAGTAAATCAACCAAACCCGAACCTAGGTCCAAATTTGAATAATTTGGCTTATGGCCAAGTGCAATTATTACAAAGGAATCAAGATCAAGGGCCTCCAGTGCATCAAGGTTTAGCCAATCTCAGGTACATTATCATGAGAAACCAGATAGAGCAAAATGTAAATCAAGCTGTCGAGCAAATGCTAAACATACTTGGTTTTAGTACTGGTCAAGGTACTAGACCATATTTCTTATCTGCGTTTCCTGAATGGGTACAACAAGCTAAAGTGCCAAGAGGAATGAAGATCCCCAAACTGTCCAAGTTTTCTGGTGACAGTGGAGAATCAACTGTCGAGCATGTTGCTAGATAAACAATAGAAATGGGAGAATTGACCACTATGGAAGGCTTGAAAATGAGGTTCTTTCCAAGTTCTTTGACAAAGAACACATTTTCTTCGTTCTCGACATTGAGGGCTAATTCGGTCCATTCTTAGGTGCAATTAGAAGGATTGTTTCATGATCAATTCTTCAGGGGCGATCTGAGGGTTAACTTGACTGATTTATTCAATGTCAAGCGTAGGTACAATGAGTCAATAGATGATTACATCTCTAGGTTCAAACAAATGAAGAGAAGGTGTTTTACACCTGTCCCTGAAGCGGAGATAGTTAAGATGGCCGCTAGTGGGTTGGATTACTACATTAGAAAGAAATTGGTAAATCAACACATAGTTGATCTTGCCCAATTAGGGGAAAAGGTTCGACAGATTCAATAACTCAAGAAAAAAAAGAACCAGAAAAACAACAAAAAATTTATTAGGTGTGAGAAGACCAATTGTGTCGAACAAGATCAAACAGACAGTGAGGATGAGGCTATGGATGAAAAAGAAATAAACATTGTTGAATTAAAAGAAGGGCCACCTTATGCTTGTCAAGCATTAGTACCTTCCAAGGGAAGGGAAAAATGAGCTATGTGAATAAGAAAACATACATATTTGATATAACTAAAGCTGATAAAATATTTGATATTTTGCTAAAAGATAAGCAGCTTAAGTTGTCAGATGATCATAAAGTGAATGGGCCTGAGGACTCCAATGGTCAAAACTATTGTAAATACCATGGGTCTCTAGGCCATCCTAATAATGAATGTTTTTGTTTCAGGGATTTGATTCAAAAAGCTCTCAAAGAAAGTAGGCTCAAGTTTGCTGACAAGCAAAAGCCTAATATGAAGGTGGATACTGATCCATTTGGCCAAGGCATATCAAATGTCGAAGACCAAAATGCAAGAAGCTGCAACATGGTGAATATCAGCGCCAAGCAGAAATATGTGGTGAATGTGGAAGATCCTTTCGATATTTACCCCAGACATCATGAGACTATCGAAGACTTTCTGAGAAGAAAGAACAATCGAGGGCAATTAAAGTTATGCCCACGTTGTGATAAATATTTCGACGAGAAAGCTGCTCAGAAGGTGAAGAAAAATGACAAGATAAAAGTTCACCAGCATGTGCAGACTGGTTACGTGAATAGGAATGTGAAGCTTGTTCCAGTAAACCAAGTGCAAAGGCTTGTTACTAATAGGCCCAATCGAGCAGTTGGTGGGTGGTTGTTTGAGTCCTCAAGGGAGTCAATAGGAAGCAACCATAGAGCATTTCCTAGTCGAGTGACAAACAGAACTAGGAAACCTGATGCCAATATTATGGTGAACAAATGGGTTGAGAATTCAGCTAAGGCCCGTTGCCCTAAATTGAGAAATAGGGTGAGGGCTACAAGGAGTAATCCTCGACAAATGCCATTTTGGGATGAAGATTACCAATATGGAAGAGTGCGTTATCCTAAAGGTGACCAAGTGAAGAAAGCACCACTGTCGAAGAGCCAAAAGCGTCGTTGACAAAGGATAAGACAAGCTCAGAGACAGAAAATGAGAGCTGCTAAGCTAGGAAAATTTCAACATGAGAATTGTTTCATGGTTGGGATGCAGAGGGTGCCATTGCCCAAGGAGCCTGGTCCAAAGCTGAAAAGTGTGGTAGTGGATGTCAAAGGCAGTAACTACGAGAGGGATCAAACTTCCAAAGCGCGAGGATAAGCACCGCAAGCGGGTTACAAACAGAATTGCAATACTGCCTAGACTCCTTATGCCGTAGAGGAAAGAAAGCCTTGGCCAATGGGTTTCACTGAAGCTGAGAAGTTGGCTTTAGAGTGGGACAAATTTGGTGTTCGAGCAACTCCAGTGAAAGACATTGATATTAATGTGTCGATGGAGGAACTGAAAATCATAGTCAATGATTCAGACCTGTTAGATGATCCAGTGGAACTTGTAGAGGAAAATATTGTCAAAATAGACCTGTCAATGGAAGAAGTCATTGAGGCATTGAATGATCCATATGACCCAATTGGCCTTAATGACAAGGAAGACTTTGACCTTGACATCAGTTTGGACAATGATTTAGATGAACTGGTGTTAGCAATGGCTACAACTCTATCAGATTTGGGGTCTGAAGATTGCCTCATTGACAAAGAGGACATGAGGTTGGAAAGCCATCTGGAAAACGAAGAAACATCTACTGAAGAAGAGTTTACTAAGCTCATTGTGAACTTGGTTTCAGTATTGCCAGCAGAATATGAATCTCATTATGAGTTTGTTATTGAAGTTCCTAATGAAGAGGAATTTGAAGATTTTCCTACTTGTTGGCAATTCGTCGAGCAGGACATGGTGACTATCTTTGATAATTTTGCTCGATTAAATAAGCTAACTCATGAAGAAAGGAATCATCTTCGACCATTGCACATTAAAGCAATGATTGAAGGCAAGCCTGCTAACAGGGTGTTGGTCGATGGAGGAGCATATGTGAATTTGATTCCAAGAGCTATGTTCAAAAAGCTGGGTAAAGATGAAACAGATTTGCTGCCAGCCAATATAGTAGTTATTGATTTTGGAGGAAGATCTGCACCAACAGATGGTGTAGTGATGCTTGATGTACAAGTGGGATCAGTGGAAAGATCTACTTTGTTTGTGGTAATTCCTTCAAGGTCTAGCTACAATGTCCTATTGAGTAGGGATTGGATTCATGCTGTCGGAGCAGTCCCTTCGACAATACACCAGATGTTGATCATTTGGAATGCTCATGATGAGATTGAAATAATTGAAGCTGATGATAGCCCATGCTATTTGCAACAAATGCATGTGGATTTTAAAGTGTATGACCCAAAGGTGAAACCCATTTCTGCGCAAGGTGGTGTTATTGACAAAGAGGCTCTGAATGCTTGCTTGATGGAGCAGTTTGGTGTCAAGTTGCTGGATAAGGTCGACGAAAATCGGCCAATCGACAGTGATGGGTCTTAAACATCATTAAACACAATTGTCGGCCTGCGAGGCCGACCAATAGCCAAACTCAGAAGAAGGTGTATTGGCTGATTGTATATTCGACGATGACCCTTTAGGATAGGCTTGAAGATAAAAGTGGGTTTGAGTTGGAAGATCATTTGGAAGAAATAGATCTAGGGGATGCTAATAGAAAGAGGCCAATATTTGTTAGTGCTTTACTGTCAGATCAGTTCAAGAGGCAGATCGTAGACCTAGTTTCTGAGTATAAAGATTGTTTTGCTTAGGATTACCATGAGATGCCAGGTCTGAGTAGAGATCTTGTGGAACATAGGTTGCCTCTAAAACCAGATTGCAAGCCTGTCAAACAAGCTAATAGAAGATTTGCTCCTGAAGTTGTATTAAAAATCAAGGAGGAAGTTGAACGCTTGTTGAAGGCTAAGTTTATTCGCACAACTAGATATGTCGAATGGCTGTCAAATGTGGTGCTTGTCATAAAGAAGAATTGCAAGATGAGGGTATGCGTCGATTTTAGGAATCTTAATACTGCTACTCCTAAAGATGAATACCCTATGCCCATAGCAGATATGCTAGTGGATGCAGCATCTGGTCATAAGCTTCTAAGTTTCATGGATGGACATGCTGGTTAAAATAAGATCTTCATAACTGAAGAAGATGTGCCTAAAACTGCTTTTAGGTGTCCAGGTTCAATCGGAACTTATGAATGGATAGTTATGCCTTTTGGGTTGAAGAATGCTGGTGCAACTTATCAAAGGGCAATGAATACTATTTTCATGAAATGATGGGCAAGTTCATGGAAGTGTACATCAACGATGTTATTGTCAAGTCAAAGAGTCAAGAGTAGCATTTGAATCATCTTAGACGAGCTTTTCAGGAGATGAGGAAGCACAGTTTAAAGATGAATCTTGAGAAGTGTGGTTTCGGGGTTTCTGCTGCCAAGTTCTTGGGCTTTTGGCAAGGTATTAAAAACCGGACCGGACCGACTGGTCGAACCGGTTGAACCGGGAACCGGGCCATGGTCCGGTCCGATTCACCCTCTAAAACCTGCTGCGAAAGAACCGGCCCGGACCGGGTGAAAACCGGTAAAAACCGGGTTTTTTGGGCGACCCGACCGGTTCGCAAACTGGTTTTTTCCTTTTTTTTCCTTTTTTGGGCAAAACGACGTCGTTTTATATTTTAACTGTTTTTTTCCCCTGCGCCATTTTGCTTCTCAAACTCGACTATTTTAACTGTTTTTTTCCCTGCTCAATTTTTCATATTTTGTGTTATTGAACGTAATAGTTATGTCATATTTGAGATGGATGAATGTGTAATTTTTTGTTATATGTCGACTTATTAAGAAAATATTAAGTGAAGTATAATTTTTATGGTGTGAAGTTATGAGTATCAGTTTATTTTTTGTTTATTATTTATTTATATATTGTATTAAATATTTTTTTAATAATATTTAATCGAACCCGGTTCGACCAGGTCGACCCAAAAACCACTGAACCAGGCCTCTGGGTTCAATGCAGGTCGGTTTTAATACCTTGGCTTTTGGTGTATAAAAAGGGCATTGAAGTTGACAGGAACAAGGCTAAGGCCGTGCTGGAAGCTAAACCACCAACTAACAAAAAGAAACTTCAATCCTTTTTGGGGAAGGTTAATTTTCTCAGAAGGTTTATATCAAATCTCTCTGGAAGAACAAGAGTTTTTGCTCCTTTAGTGAAACTCAAGGCAGAGGAAGCTTTTGTGTGGGCTCAATAGCATCAAGAAGCTTTCGACTAAATCAAGCAGTATTTGACAAGCCAACTGGTCATGATGCCTGTAGAGCCACATAGACCAATGAAGTTGTACATTTCTGCAACAGAAGAAACTATAGGTTGTTTACTGGCTCAAGAGGATGGGAACAATGTCGAAAGAGCTGTTTACTACCTCAGTCAAGTACTCAGTGATGCAGAAGCAAGATATAGTGCTATAGAAAAGTTGTGTGTAGCACTGTATTTTTCTTGTACAAAACTTAAGTATTACTTGATGCCTTATAATGTCTTAGTTATGTCAAAGACAAATGTAATTAAGTACATGTTGTCCCAGCAAATTCTGAATGGTCGAATTGGAAAGTGGACACTTGCATTGTCTGAATTTTCTTTGCAATATGTACCTATGAAGGCTGTTAAAGGTCAAGCTATTGCTGACTTCTTAATAGACCATCCATGTTTAGAAATAAAAGAACTGACAGGACTAGTTGACTTGAAGCCCTGACATTTGTATTTTGATGGCTCAAGACATAAAAATGGTGTTGGTTTTGGTGTTTTGATAGTATCACCCTTAGGGGTACCAACAAAGTTAATGTTTGAATTAAAGTATGCATGTTTTAACAATGAGGCTGAATATGAAGCCTTAATTGTGGGTTTAGAAATCTTGATAGAAATATGGGCACGCACTGTCATAGTTTTCATAGATTCGCAATAAGTAATTAGGTAGTTAACTCAATCATATAAATGTGTTAGCCATAATCTTGTCAAGTATTGTCAAGTGGCTAGCAAGTTGATGAAGCAGTTCGACAGTGTCGAAATGGAGCATATCCCTGGAGAGCTAAATCAAGAGGCTAATGAATTGGCCTAGTTTGCATCAGGATATAAGTTGTCTTCAAAGGTGTTGACAGAACTCATAGAAATTCGTGAGTTATTGTACCCTTTAGATGAAAAAGATATCCTCGTGTCTAATGTGTCGAACACAGCTGATTGACGAAAGCCAATCATTGAGTATTTGGAAAATCCAAGTACAAACGTCGACAGGAAAATCAAATACAAAGTAGCCAAGTTTGTTGTTCTTGCAGGAGCTTTGTATAGAAAATCTGTCGATGGCAATTTGGAAACTTGCCTAAGTGAAGATGATGCTTATTTGGCTTTGGTAGAGGTCCTTGAAGGAATTTGTGGTGCTCATCAGGCAGGTGAAAAGATGAAATGGGTACTGAGAAGACAAAGAGTATATTGGCCAATATTGGTTAAGGATTGCATTATGTTTACAAAATCCTATAAAAAATGTCAAAAACATGGCCATATATAGAATGTGCCTGCAAGTGAGTTACATTCCATAATTAAGCCTTGGCCTTTCAGAGGTTGGGCATTGGATCTCATAGGCTAAGTATATCCTACTTCTTCCAAGGGTCATAAATACATTTTAGTAGGGGTTGACTATTTTATCAAATGGGTAGAGGCAGTAGCCCTGAAAGAAGTAACACAGCAAGATATTGTGGATTTTATTGAAAATCACATCGTTTGTCGATTTGGTATACCACAAACAATAACAATAGACCAATGATCTGTGTTTGTTGGGAAGAAGGTTGTTGAGTATGCTGAGTCAAGGAAGATCAAGATGATTACCTCGAAACCAAATTCTGCTCAGGCAAATGGTTAAGTCGAAGCCATGAATAAGGTCATCATTGGCTTGATAAAGAAACACATTGGCAGATATCCAAAAAGTTGGCATTCAACTTTGGAACAAGTTTTGTGGGTATGCAGAAACTCTCCTAAGGAATCGACAGGTACAACTCCTTATAAATTGGTATATGGACATGATGTTGTTCTGCCTGTCGAAATAAACCTTGGTTCATTAAGGATTCAGAAACAAAATGAGTTACCGGTGGATCAATATTGCAACTTAATGTTTGATGAAGTAAATGAGGTGCATGATGAGAGAGTTATTTCTTTGGAACACCTGATTCGACAAAAAGGAAGAATAGCTAAATTCTATGATAGTCGAATCAAGTATAAATGTTTCAAGGTTGGTGACTTAGTTTAGAAAGTCGTATTTCCAATGGATAAAAAGTGTCAAGAATTTGGAAATTGGTCCTTAAAGTGGGAAGGGTCATTTAAGGTTGTTCAAGTATTCTCAGGAAATGCCTATGCACTAGTCGAAGTTAATTATGGTTTTAGAATTAAGTCTATTAATGGCAAATATTTATAGCCATATAGACCAACAATGTGTGACGTAAAAATACAACATTGAAAGATAAACTGGATTACTTTATTCATAGGCCATTTGGCAATATATATCATATTGTCGAATAGGCTTGTGGCCTGGAAATACAAATCATAAAGCAAAGTTCTTAAACCTAGGCTATTACAAGTAAATCTGGTAGTAGGAGCTTCTCCATGGTCAGGTCCAAAGTTTGCTGAGTAAAGAGCTTAGGAAGTTGAAGGAAACATGGGAAGTAAAAGCAGTTTCCCTGACAAAACACTTAAGTAAAACATGGTGATGACATTGTCAGGTTGAATGAGATGCTTCAAAGCAAGGACACCCAAATCGACGGGGATGTGAAGTTAAAATTTGAATGCGTCGATGAGGGGTGTCGAGCTCTATTTGAGCAAAGGAAAAGCTGAAGTCAAAAGAAAGGTAGTCGTAGGTGTCATAATGTGCTTGACAATAGGCCTAGACGTGCCATAGTCTCTCTTGCTTTGTGTCGTTTTGCAAGCCTCCATGTTAAAACTTTGAACATGAGGTGTGAAGGAGCGTAAAACTACAGAAAATTAGACTGGATCAAGCTTTTCCCTTTCTCGCATAGTTCAACGAGCTTAGTAAGTTGCATTAGGCAACTTACCAAAACTCATTGTTATGTGTTAGGAAAATTACCAAAACCCAGTGGGTGTTTCACCGTTGAAACAGAGACCTCCAAAGAAGGTCCAGAAAATGTAACCTCCTAGTTCCCATATGAAACAAAAGGAACTAAGTAGGAAGGGGGAAAAGGGGGTGAAGTTGGCCTCTATTTGCATTTTCACAAGTGGGTTTAGCTCGATGGGAACAAAACTCGAATGAGGACTGTTTGTTGAGGTTTTGATCAAGAAAAGGTTTCTCAGAAATTGTGAAATTAAGGTGAAAGGAGTTCTAAGAACTTTGGTGCAAAAAGTGGGGCATATGCTTTGTTGTGAAGTTGGCAATCAAGATATATGCATCTATTTATAGCACAAATTGGCATTAAAATTTAAGTTTTTTTAGTCAAATTTGACTAGTCAATGGCCCTAATTATCATTTATGGCCTGAAATTGAAAACTAAAACTTAAAGTAAACGTGCAAGCTGGACGGTGAAACGATTGAATGACTGAACGTCAAATCGAGCTCAGTTCGTTAGTGAAGTACAATTTTGTAGTCGAACAAATGTGCTCGACCTAAATAAACAAAGAAATTCAAAAGAACTGAAAAGAAACTAAAGTGGAGTCTTTTTTATTTCCTCCCAAGCTGCAGAAAATTCAATCTTGGCAGCCTCAGCATTCACATAGCTGACTTCAAGGTCTTCAACCTTCAACAAGATAGCTTTTGCTTCGACAATGCTGGTGGACATTTGTTGGTCAAGTGCCTTGATCTCTTCTGAACAAGTGTCTTTGGTTGTTTCTTGCAATTGAGCCTTGACAGTGGCCAATTCTGTTTCCAATCGTGCAACGGTTTGTTCCAGCTCAAGTATTTTGGTTCGATTGGGGGCATCTTTCTCGACCAATGTAGCCTTGTCGAGGCGAAGAGTTACCAGCTTGTCTCAAAGCTCTTGTTTCTTCTTAACAGCTTGCTGGTAAGGGAGAATGCTGTTGTCGAGTTCAGGCAGCTTGGGAGTCAAGTCTTCAATGAGTTCATATATTGCGCTGAAGTTGCCTCGACGAAGTGGAGGCAGTCGTTTGCGAAGCTTATGAATTTCATTGATTGTACGAATTAATTTGCCTCTGATTTCTTGATTAAGGTAGAGGTCATCACAGGAGTATCTAAAAAAAGCTCTCAGTTCTTCAACAATCCATCAAGTTTCTCAGCAAAATTATCCTAAGGAAGTGTGGAAGAACGGGCTGATAAAGGAGAAGTCCTGTTGCTAGATCCTGAAAGCAAGTTAATCAGCTCATCCACTCCGACATTACCCTTTTCAATGTTGGTGCCTTGTGGCATAGGGTTAGTCATTGAAGTAGGCTGAGCAGATGGAAGAGTCAGATCGTCGAAAATAAGATCCATATCAACACTGTCTGCCCTAATCACCATGGGAGATACCTTCTCAGTGACTTGGGGGTAGGAATGGTTTCTTCTGAGGGTATTGGATCATCTTGATGAGAGGAAGTCAGAGATGGATTTTCTGTCGAGAGGGTTGGTGGAACCACATCGACATCCATAGCAGATGATTCTTCGACTACTTGTTCAGGTTGAGTCTCTGGGAACTCCTATGGAAAAGAAAATCAAAATAACAAGGTATAAACTGTTGTTCTAACACAAATAAAGTGACAAATGAGTGTAATACCCCAGTGGGTGGAGGAACAATAACTAGAAAAATAACTTGCAGAGGCTGATCAGAAGTATCTACATTTGGTTGCTCAGGTGAGCCCTGTCGAGTTAATATGATAAGGCAATGTTCATATTAAAAAAAAACAAGTGTTTTGTGAAATAAAAGCATACCTTGTTAGTGCTCGAAGAATCAACCTCTTTGACAGAGGGTGGGTCTTTTGAAGTGCATTCTTCAGAAACACCTTTCTTTGAAGATGCAACCTTTGTTTCCTGAAATATGAGAAGTTGTGTAATGCAAAAATGACCATCGAGTGCAAAATGGTGAAATGAGATATACCTTAACATGCTCTGCTGTCGGAGTGTCATCTGAGTTTTCAGAAGTGGATTTCTCTACAAGGGATTGCTGAGAGGTAAAGGTTTGAAACCTTAGTATTTGATGGATCATGAAGTGAGCATTATACGAGTGAACTAAAGGAATTACCGTTTGAGGTGTCGAACGTGAAGGGGAATCAGCTAAAATCATTTTATGCCTTTTTGGTTGGGCCTCGGAGGCAGTTGGTTTCACCTTTCTCTTGGTGGAATCCTGTTGAGAGGTGTTGTTCGAACGCTTCGACCTTGGAGGTTTTTTCTTCGACACAGCTGGTTTTTTGCCAGCAGTGGGTTTCTGCACCAAGGCCTTGGAGGATTTCTTTTTGGTTGCTTTCGACTGAAGAGGGGATTCATCATCATCATCATCATCATCATCATCATCATCCTCTTCTTCATCAGCCTCTTGAGTCTTGTCACTCGCTGGTTTGTATTTCAGAGGCTCTTTCAGAGTCAAAGCTGAAGCGGAAAAAAAAAAGTGTAAGCAAAAAGCAAGTAAGCTTTTAGAGAAGAAAGCAAAGTGAAGTAATTACCTTGGGAAAACTGGGTAATAAACTTGACAGCTTCATTATGTTGTTCAAAAGGCAAAGCAAACCGACCAGTGAAAGTAACTTTTTTGTTATCATAGTTGCTGATATTAGAATGATATTGGAATCTTTCTAACGCAAGGAAGTTACCAGCTCTTGTCGGTTTACCTGGAAATGGATCAGCCAAACCAAAATTTGCACAAGGTAAAAGAACTGGTTCAGGACAAGGGGGTTTCACAAGTGATTGCCCTGTTGTTTGGTAATGTTTTAAAGCTTTTATACCTCATTTGTTCTCGTGTGCTTCTTTTGATTTGGCAGCCATTTCACTTATCTGTCGAATAATATAATGAGGATATCTAGGATCCCATTTCACCTTATAAAACTTTTCAAAGCTACGAATTTTCTTCAAGTGCTCACCTTTGGTCTTGGTTGAGAGGTCCTATTCCTGGACAATGGGATCAACAAGTCTTTTCATATATTCATCAAAAGAAAGGTGGAATTTCTTGTAGTAGTCATCCCACCAAGTCATATAATCCTGGGATACACCTAGAGCAGGTTAAAAGGTACAAGATTGACTGCAGCCTTGCGAGTGTCATTCTTTATCTTAATACCATCAATGGTTTCATGCTTGAGGTCGATACAATTCAAAAGAATATCCTCCATTTTGTAAGGGAATGGACCAGGAATGGATTATAAAAAGCCAATTCTGTTGGCAGAGGCGTTGGGCAAGCAAACAAACGTTGAATCATCTGTCGAGCTAGGTAATCCTGCAGGGAATACTTGATGGGAAAGGAAGTGAATCCAAATGACATCACAACCTTTAGAAGTTGGGTCAAAAGGGGCCGTAAACCATTCAGGTCCATATCTTCTACTAACAAAAGGTTGAAAACGAATGCCTTGGGTTTTGGGGGAAAGAGAATGGAAGAGTTTGAAGTAGTACTTGAAACTATCAAGCTCATTATCGAATGGCTTAGCAATGCGATACATGGCAAGGGTGCCATATGTGTCAATTGCGAGATCTGCTGGAGCTTTGTTAATAGTATGACCTAGAAGAGTGGCATTCACCATAGTTGTAACAGCCACATTGGGCCTCCAGCTCCACTCTTTTTTTCTCCTTCCTTTACCATGGTGTACAGGTTTGACATACTTAAATAAAAGTTCGACAAAAGAAAAGGGCCAGGGGCCCATCTCTTGCCTTCATGAAGAAGATTAGCCAAGTCGAGTAGTGTTTTCGACATTTGGATGTTTTTATTGCAACAGATAGCCAGTGGAACAGGAAGGCTACGTATTCTTTGTCAGAAACCTCTGGAGTATCTGCCATTTGGCTAAACACAAATTTCAAAAATGCAAGAGGTTTCCCAGTAAAAACATCAATAATGTTTTCTGGTGCATAGAAAGGGTGAATCATATGGCCATCCGGTGGGAGGCCAGTGAGGGCAGTAATATCGAAAAGGGTTGGACCCATCATTCCATAAGGGAAATGGAAGTTATTAGTGGTTTTGTTCCAAAAGAAAACAGCAGCTCCCAACATAGAAGAGTCTAACCTAAACGTATGCTTTGATAACTGAACGAGGTTATAAATGCCTAATTTTTTTCCAAGTGTCAGCCTTCTTGGCTTCTACCCTAGTTAGCCAAGCAGAATATCCATTTATGCTGAGTGGAGGAGTTCTAGTGAGCCTAGCGCTTTTAAGGAAGTAATGAATATACAAGTTAGGGGCATAAGCTAAAATGTCAGTGTGGCCATCTTTATTTGGGAAAACATCTTTGAATTTTTTAGGAAAACCAGATAAAGTGATAACGGGTCCCAAGTAGGCAGCGGGAGGATCCAAGAGATAAGAAGGATCGTTCAAGTAAGGTATGAGTACCTTAGATTTCTGCCATGGGATTGATGCGTTGACGTCAGGATTGCGCCATACTTTCCTTAGAGGCGCATTGGTGCCTTGAACTGGATTTGATGAAGACGCCATTGAAGATTCACGAAGCTTTTTCAGAAGTTCAGAACACGCTTATGAAGCAAAACGTGCGAGCAGGGAAGTAACTGCCTACTTCAAAGTAATGATGGCCCTATTTTTTAGAGAAGTGGGGAACGCAGACCCGTGATGGGACGTTTTGGGAATGGTAACCGTCGCTCGTGGAGAGATATAAATTATGGTTCTCTTCTCATTTTTTGAGTCGAAAACTCAGAATTTTTGGGGGTATCTGTTGGATGCCAAATTTCAGATTTGGGATTCTCGACGAAACTTCAAGAATTCGACAGATAAGGACACTGGGAGCCAGAATGAATGGTCAAAAAATAAACAAAGTTTAAAATACTGAGAAACTTGGCGGTTATTCGACAAGGCAAATGAAGCATCGAAGATGTCAACAGGGTAGCAATCAAGTTAGACTTAGGCTTTAGGCAACACACGTATAACTCAATAGGAAGTGTTACTGTCGAATTTAATTAGTTTTTAGTAAAACCAACTACCGACCCTGTGTCCGTACACGTGTCAGTTCGGATGATAGGAAATTTTTTACAATTTTTGTCTATAAATAGTAGTTCTGACGATGTAATTCGGGTTGAATACATGATCTAAATTCTTAACATCTCATCCGTCGAAGCAGATTAAAGGAAAATGATCACTGTATGCCTTCCATTATTTCTTTTCATTAATTATAAATACAATTCGGTTTTATTTCAAATTCTTGTCTTGTTCGTTGTTTCACTTTTCCGCAATTTATCTACTTGTCATGCATTTTCTGTTCCCTTTACTGCATTCTAAATCCTTTTCGAATTCTTATTTATTTCACACTTTCCTGCATTGTTATTTAAAGTTCTTTCCTTTAGTGCATTTTGATCAACCATTTAACTTCCCAACAAATTTTCTTTTATTGTCTTTTACAAGCATTCTTTTAATTCATGTTCATTTAAAGGTTTTCTTTCACTTTCCAGTCATTTAAGTGTTTTCATTTATATTTCTGTATTCATCATTTTCTTTAACTTTAACTTCACAAATGCATGTTCATAATCCTGCATTTTTTTATACTTCCCGTCAAATAGTATATTTGTTTACTTGTTAGACAAGACATTGGCTCTCGACGGCCAATCTTGCTTACCTTAAAGTTAGTGCCATTTCAACAACGATTCATTTGTTAGTTGGAATTACTTCAATCAGAAACTGGCAAAAAACATAACAATTAATGGCTTAAAAGCCAAGAATGTTAAAAAACTGATAACGCGTCGAACAGTTGACCATTACATATATAATTGTTTTCAAACGAGGTCTGACCATTTCTGTATATTCATGATGTGATGCAACAGTGTTGGACTTGTCATAATTAACTTTGCACAACTTATGCCACTAGTGTGTAGTTAGTGGGGGATAAAATGGGGTTTTTATATAGCAAGTGTATTTCAACCATCGGGAATTAAACATTCTCACCCCTTTTCTCCTGGAATAAAATGGACCTAGACATGGGAATATAAGTTTCCTGGGTAAAAATTTTTTCTGGGAATTTTTTTTCATTCCCACCTACCAAACATGGGAATATTTATTCCCACACATATATTCCTGTGAATAAATCTAAAAACCGTGAAACAAACACATTGTTGTTTTCCTTTCAAGATAGAGTATGAGCAGCCAGAGGTGGATATGGACGTGCACCCTTCTTTTGTGATCCCAATTCTGTCTGGAGCATTTTGGCAGAAACTCATTTGATTGCAACATCTCCTCATCTGTCTCTTAGTTTGATCTAGTTGATTGGTATTTGGTACTTGATTCTTTACTCTATTTATGCTTATTAGATTTCTGGATATTTGAAAATAGTAACATTGACTGGTGAAAAGAATGATTATCTTCGATCTATTAGTCTATAATTGAATGCACATAATGATTCGTATTAGAGTTATGTGGTAAAGAATTTTTTTGATAGAAAAAAGAGAATGTAAGGTCATGTTTCTGGGACATCCTGTTAAGATAAAAAATGGAAAACATGATAAATATGTCGACCAGATGGAATATCATATGCAAACAATTCGAAGATAATCACTTGGATCAATGACTATATTTTGCAGTCAATAGGTGTGCAATTTGACAAAATGTAAAACATCGAGGAAGTTTGGAATCATTTGGAAAGATTGTATATGCAATCAAACTTTGCAAAGCAATATCAATTGGAGATGGATATTTGTGCTCTTTAACAAAATAACATGAGCATCCAAGAATTTTATTCTGCCATGATCAATCTTTGGGATCAACTTGCTCTTACCAAATTTGCATAAATTACGCGCCTTTAAACCATACATACCTTCGAGATGATTTTGAAGGGCTTTGTGGAAAGATCTTGCGTCGCAATCCTCTTACTTCAATTGACTCAATAGTTGATGAGTTGTTAGCTAAAGAAATTCAACTCAAGTCTTAATCTGAAAAGGGGAATGTATAGAAAACAGTCCTTTTCATTGCTAATCCATATGTGTTTGCAGTTCCTCCTAAGTCTTCCAAGTAGAAGGTTAGTTATGATGAATGCATATTTTGTAAACAGAAGGGTCACTAAAAATATCGCTGCCTAATGTTGTTGAACAAATCACAACAAACACAATACTATACTCAATGGAAATTTCCTCTAAAATCCATCGTATCAAAGAAGCTTCTAGCCATCAACACTAACCATCGCGGCAATTGTTCCACCAGTAGGCTCACTTGGGGTTGAATTTGCACATTTTCCTGGAAGCACCTCTTTTTTAGATCCTACAACAGTCACCCTTGCTAAGTAGTTTCAGAGGTTTCTCACAACTTAACCACGTGTTATATCTGCATCCTCAAATATAGGTTTCTCTCTTCTAGCTCTTCGGGTATATCTTAATCCATATGGTTCTTAACCCTGGAGACTCTCACCATATGTCGTTTGATTTTACATCATTTGTATCCTTACATCCTGCCTCATCTTTAATATCTCATTTTCTTACATCCTAATTGTCTAATTGTATGCTTGGTTAAGTCTTTGGATTAATGATTGATTAAGAGTTAATTAAAAGAAGGGTTTAGACTTTATACATTGTACTTAACTATGGGTAGGGCTAACGCTTAACCTTGGCAAGACCTGCGTGGAAAATTGACAAACACATGTCAATTACGGAGCCGCAACAACATTCAAGGGCGTTGACTTCGCAGGTAAGGAAACCCATACATAAACGTAGAGGAGGAGGATTCTTAAGCATCAACACGCTCAAGCGTGGAGAAACCCAACGCTAAGGCGTTGACGTAAAAACATGAAAAGTGAAAATTTCTTAGATTTTGCACTTTCACTTTAAAAGGCTTTTTTCTTCCTTTAGTAACATGACATGAGTAGTAATAAAAGCCATACTTAAACTTCTGAGCTTGATTTCGAGCCATCCGACCACTAAAACACTAACTTGACTTCACTATTCCACTCATATCTTCTTCTTAGTTTTGATATCATTTTTTATTCGTCTTAGGTTAACCGAAGTTTTTCGAAGTTGTAAAAGTCTTAATGATGAGAACTGAAGTCGAGGACATGACGGAGGGACACAAATGTGGCTATAGAAGGTTGTTCCACTTTAGTTGATCATGCGATATTACTTACACTAAGGTGGGGCGGGAGAACGCTAATCATCAAGGAGGCACAAGTGGATTAGAGTATTTTAACATGGCGTAAGGGAACCCAAAACCCTTTGCACTATGAGTTGAGTAACTGTTAATACCTAACATACATTAGGGACTATAGGTGAGTAGTAATACCAATTAGGGTTGAGGAATTGAAAATTTGTCAACCAACCATAACAATGCATGATGATTTGATAATATAATATGCTCGGTTGCTCTGCGTGGTATACTTTGAATGGTTTGATATGTTTGATCACATGCTTAGTTGATGATCTATGTTTGTCGTGATAATATGAAAGTATGAATAGCATGTTTAACTATGAAATGATTATGATAATACGTATGTTGAATGCTTGATTGATAGTATGATTCATAGTATCTGACCTGATGGTTAATGGATTGGTCAAAAGATACACTAGAGGGGTATTGGTTACCATGTAATGGTGAAGTTAGCTTGAGATATTAATCTCATAAGCCAAAATACAGTAGATGAGTAGATGAATGAAGGATGGATTTGTGACATAGCGTTGTGCATTGACCTTGCCTTGTGGGGTAGTGATCATGTATAACTTAACTTGCTTTGTGAGGAGGTATGCACCTTGCTTTATGGGAAGGTGATGATTCTTTACCTTGCTCTGTGAGGAGGTAAATATTTCGCTGTGTAACTTACCTTACTTTGTTGCTTCTCCTATTATAGTGCATTAGGCAATTGTTCTTCGGATTTTTCATAATTATTTGGCCTACCAGTTTCAAAGTCCTCTCTTTCCCTCGCCTTCTTCCTCAGAGTTGCGTACACTACAGCAAAAATCAGTTTAGGCAACAACAAAAAACCGTGGCCAGAAATGAAAAAACCGTGGCCTAAACTTTAGGCAACGGTTTGGCCACGATTTTGTAGGCGTGGAGTATGCGGCCGTTGCCTATTCCTTTACGCCACGGTTTTTTGTTTTCGCCCACGCTACAAAGATAACCGTTGCCTATAACACAAGAACAGGCCACGGTTTTCTGTACCGGTTTCAGGCCACGGTTTTCTGGTCTTGTTTTAGACCACAGTGACACAAGCGTTGCCTATACTTTAAGCCACGGTTATACTAGCGTTGTCTCGTCTTTTGGGCAACAAAATTTTAACCGTGGCCTATACCTTTAGGCCACACATATGCAAACGTTGCCAACTTCAAGAACAGGCTACGATTTTCTAGACCTGTTTTAGGCCGCGGTTTTCTGGTCTTGTTTTAGACCACGGTAACATAAACGTTGCCTATATTTTTAGCCACGGTTATACTAGCATTGCCTATATTTTAAGCCACGGTTATACTTTTTTAGCCACGACTCATTTTCAATAAAATAATTTCAAATAATTAAATAAATACGGTAAATTATAAATGTGAATAAACCATATAGATAATTAATTACTATCATTTAAAACAACTAAACCATTAAATTTTTTATAGCTATTTAATAATAAACAAGAGTTTAATATAACCAAGTCTTAATACAAGTAGCAAAGGTTAAAAACTTTGTCTAAGTATATCAAAATATTATAACACTACTACGCAACCATAAAACACCAGTACATAATTACATCTTGTCATCATAAGTCTAAAAACATCTAAATCTTCCACGAATTAACTTCATTCATCTTCAGGATGATCTTCGTGTATAGACTGCACATATAAAAACAAGTTAATATGAATGGATCACTCAAAAAGTCAGACTAGCAGCTTTCACTAGCAAATAGAGAGGCTCAACATGTATAGATGGAGTGCAAATATATGGAGATAGATACCACTGCAAATGGAGGCTACTTAATTAGTAATTGCATTTCCAAAATCCAAGCTAAACCATAAGCTACTAATTTGCTTAGATTCAAAACCACAACAAAGAAACAGTTAAATTATTAACTAGTTTACTGATTACTAAGTACTATAAACCGAATCTTACTAGAAACTACACCAAGGTTGAGGCATTCATATATATTACAATACCATCATTGCAGCAAGCCTTCACACAGAAAAAGGACATGCCCCTTTACAATACAAATTCAGTGTTGTTCACTTTTAATAAACCCACAGCTATGTACTCAAATCATTTGTAAAAGATGGACATAAGGGTACAATTATTCACTTGATCAGCTCAATTCAACTTGCAAGTTTTATTTTTACTAAAAGAGGAAAGGCATGTTGTATTAGAGGCAGAAGAGAAGCAAAAACATCAAACCTTTTAGAAAAGAAGCAAACACAAACAAACCCACAAACAAACCCACAAGCAAACACGCGAGTACTGGTTGTTATCTGTTTATTGCTTATTTAACTACAAAAATGGCAAATAAATGATTAATAAATGATAAATTGAGTCTAATGGCTATCTTTCCATCAGAAAGTTAAAGAAAAGAAAGAAAGTGTTCTATTTGCCTTGCTTTACAGTAAACTGCATCTAACCTTCATCATCAAAATGTTGAGAACAAAATCATGAAAGAATAATGTGCTTTACTTCTTTTAAGACAAGATCTATTCCTCAAATAACCAAAAATATAATAAACCAATCAAAAGGGAAAAAAATGGATGGACTCCAATTCCGACAAATCCAGTAAATACAATTCTTAGTAAAAGAGAGACAGAGACTTGTGTTCAATTTCAATCCTATGCACACATAGCGATCATAAAGATGCCTCTTTATTATTTTGTATACAGTGAAATACATTTGCCATGTTTAGCATTTTTTTCCTTCTTTTGCTATCTATTTTTTTGTCCTACAGCCCAGCTGCTCAATTCTTCCTTTTCTTTGTTCAGTGGACTGACTGCCACCTTGCTGGAGCGCTAGGATTACTTAGGATTCTTATACACAAGGTGGTTTCTCCTTTTTCTTTTAACAAGTTGTTTTAAATCATACAATCCATTATCAAATATGATAGTGCAGAACCATGACCAATGTTACTGTTTTGTTGTCATGCTAGTGAATGATGTCATGTTGGGTTTGTCACAAGCATATCAGGATGGGAAGACAACCATGTCTATTTATGACAGAAAAGCTAGCCTGAAAGAGTTCTATTAAAAGCCGCCCCTTCAGTTCTAAGATATAAACTTACAATGAAAGAAATAGTTATTTGATATTATTACTTTAACTACAAAAACTGAAAAGTATATTACTAAATCAGAACATCATATCCAAACATATCCAAAAGGTTGACAGAAAACAAATTTCACCCTAGGCTCTTAACTTTTTCACACGAAATTTCCTCCTTAATATTTTCTCATAATGTAAATTGCAGCTATCATGCACTCTATCCACACAAATAAAAGCAACTCAGGAGGATATTAAATGATAATCCATTCAAGAAAAGAATGTCACTCTTACATGTAATCTTTTGATTTCTAATTTGTGCATACATGAGTTAATTGTTCTTTTTGAGAAAATATAGGTCCTTGACCTTGTATAGCAGAATAGAAGTTTACTGCCAAAAAAGGAAATGCTTCTTATTCTCGGTTAATTAGTACCTGAAACTATTCTCTAAAAGAAAAAGAATCACTCAATTATTAAGTCTAAGGCTAAGCATAACAATACTATCAACCGATGCATTAGACATTTTGAAGGCAAAAACATGGAAGCAAGGAGAGTGAAGAAAAACCATGAATAATTAAGAAGAACTATTGTCTAATTCTCTAGTCCTTAAATCTACTGGATAATTATTCAAGTAATAATTACTCCTACTCAAGTCAGATTCATTTTCATGACAGATATACAAGTGCACTTTGTTGTCCAAGCATTCATAGATGTAAAGACACATAGCATTACTTGATACCTTCATGGACACATTGAAATAAAGTTATAGGTAGCAGTGTCTTCTATTAAAAAAATATCATAAAAAAGAAGGGAAGCATAGCTAAAAGAAGGATAAGATACCATCCATAACAATAAAGTGCATCAGAGAACTGGAAGGGGGAAAAAGAATCTTTGCAATTACATGTCTAATCTCTATGCATATTGAAATCTAGCTCACTTGAATTAGTCATGGATGAGCAAAATCCTATTATAAAGCAAATTAAGGGGCATGGAGATCCATAAAGAAGCAACATTTCACTCCAACAAAATATACCAAGAACTGCATATAATTCATTTACATGGTTTCAAACTTGGGTTCTATGTTAACCATCGCTTTCCACTATCAATTTTACCAAGGTGATTTAGTCGTTAACAATGTTTTTGCCACACAAATAGTCCAATTCCACACTTCAGTAATTCTCATAAATATTTGAATAGAAAAGGAAAAACAAGTAAAACTGAAATGGCATGTGATAATCAGTCTTCTATTAAAACTAAGCTCCTCATTCATGCTAAAGTGAACCAACCAAGGGATCTTCCATGCATTTCCACATTCATCCTCTTTTGTTGGCCCATTGTCTATAATAATCCCACTCCAGATACTCATGTTAGTTTATATCTAATCTTAATGGCATGCATCAACAACACAAGAATTCAATTGAAGAATAGAATAAATTAAACATTGTTTGATATTTAATTGAATAATAGAATAAATTAAACATTGAATCCCTCCTGCATGAATTTATTTCAGGCATTTGAACAAACAATTGCATACTCATTTGAATTAAGAATTCATATAGCTTTGTCTAAACTATAATTGCTATAGAATTTTGATAAACGAAATGAGAAAGATAGAACAGGACAATACCAAAAAACACCCACTAACAACAACTCATCAGCCATGAAGATCTCAACCATTCAAGAACTAACATCTAGTAATGAGATAAAAGAAATCCATTCCAGAAACAACACCAAAAAATATCACATCCTGTCATTAACACCGACTAGAAGGGAAGCCATATCAGCCTAAAAAGCTGTCATTCGCTCATTAAACAACAGCAGGTGCACTTTATAAAATATGACACATTATTTGCTTTATAAAATCTGACAAATTAATTTGGACATCACTAAAACAACTTTATTTGCTTTCTATCATTCTAAAAGAGCACATAGAGGAAAATGAGTTTATTCAGCTGGGCATTAAGCAGAGAAGGAAATGAAAAAAAAAGAGTGTAAGGGATGTAATGAATATGGACCAAACTCTGTGTATAGTTTTTATCTGCAACAATCATAATCAACCAATAAATAAGTCATCTACCTTTAGATTTTATCTGCAATTTGGAACAAAATGCATGGCATCCTTGTTATAAAGTAAATAAAGCCGTGTGATAAGGGTATTCAGAGACTCAGAATAAAAATCAAAACTTCCAAAGTAAATATATAAAAGCCAAATAATCTTGAATCGTGAAACCCCCAAGTGATATTTATTCACATTCATAAAGCTAGAGCCATTTGCTAGAGCCAGAGCCAGCTATTGCTATTTAAGTGATTCTTTGTTCAAACATCTCTTTCACAAACAAAGCCATAACCAACTATTGCTATGTAAGAGAGTTATAGGGTTTACCTTCTAACTGAAGAATCTGCCTGCAAAATAATTGGGGAAAATAGAGAAAAATCAAGAAAATATTAGATTATCCTTGTCAAGAATCTGAATAAGGATAGATTCAAGCAAGTTCGATTGCAACATACCCAGAAACCAGTAAATCCAGAAACCCAGGAATCCAAAAACCTAAAAAGAAAGAAAATGCAATTAAACCCGTAAACCAACACCATCTCAATCATAAGCATTGGGTTTAAGGCATTTTGGATAGAAGAAAAATCACAGGGCGTATTTATTCATTACCTTCATTCTTGAGCAAGCAGAGAAGTTGGTCCAATTGTCACCTGTAGGCTAAGCCTGAAATTCCCTTCGGTGGAGCGAGGAGCGAGCAGACTGTAGAATGAAGAGGAAAAGAAGGAGAATGAAGAAGAGGTTAGGGTTTCAACTCCCGAGCCTTGCAGGAGACGATTGGTGAAGAAGCTTGCAGATGATTTCGATCGAGTTGCTTTTTTGGAGAACGAGGGATCTAATGGTGTGGGTTTCGATTCGATTACACCGTTGAGTACTTGAAGATTGGTTAAAGAGGCAGAGAAATCGAATCCAAAGGGAAATCGCTCAGATTGCGAGTGTTTCTTTTTGAAGTGGTTGCCGCCGACCACTTCACGCCTCACTCTCGTCGTCGCGTTGGAGGTGGGAGCTCAAATGTGCCACTGTGCAGGTTTAACCAATATCACGAAAAGAGATGGGAGATTAGAGGTCAGCCTATTTAGGTTTAGGTTTAGATTAGAGTCCCACTCTGTTTTCATTTCGAGTTTCGCACGCTCGGTGTTTTTTTTTTTGATAATAAAGTCCCGCTCAGCTTTAACCCACGGTTGTGTGTAATATCATGTAGGCCACGGCTTAATAAGTGTGGCCTCAAGCGGCAACATTTTCATAACCGTGGCCTATACATGCCCACATTTTTTAAAATGTTGCTAGATAAAAAAGCGGCAACGGTTGTAAGTTCAAAATCCAAAAAGACGGATGAAATTTGTACATTCTTACCAACGCCTATAAAACCGTTGTCTATTCAGTTTTAGGCCGCTGTTTTTTAGCCGTGGGCAAGTTTAGCTGGGCTAAAGTCAAAAATGCTGTAGTGGTAATTACTCAAATGTTAATTTGGCTGGTGATTCCACTTTCTGTAAGTCTAATACATGATTTTTGTAACATCCCGCCTAATTTAATTACTCAGTATTTTTAATTTAGGACTTCACTTTTTTTTAATTAATAATAGTTTAGGAATTAGGAGGTGTAATGGGTTAAGTTAGGGGTGTGGTTAGAAATGGCAACATGATAGTTAAATTAAAACACAAGGACATAATGGTAAAGTATTAGTGTGAGACAAGGATCGACTCTTTTTCTCTCTTCTTCTCTCCATCTCTCGATCCCTCAGCCACACTCTCCCTCTCTAAAAAAAAAATTCTGCACAAGAAAAGAAAGGGGGGAAATGAAGGAGTGCTAGGGTTGAAGATTTTGGGAAGAAGAGCTCATCCTTCCATCTTGGTTCAACTCTTTTAAGGTGAGTTCTTCTCACTTAGGGGTGGGGCAATCCATAAGACCTACCACTTAGGGTTTTCCTTTTTGGTCTCATTTGTGCATTTTCTTGATTTTTAAGTTAGGAATGGTTAAAATGCATGAACGGGTTTGGGTAAAAATGAATGTGCTTAAGTTGATGCTTTGATGTTTTATGATATGATGAAGCATGATGGATTGTGTCTTGGTGTGTCATATGTTGCTCTTGATCTTGTATATCAGCTATATGTTTGATTTTGAGTCCTAATCTTGCTTGAAATTGGTTTGGATTGAGGAAAAATTGAGTTGGAAGTTGGAAATCTTCAGAAAAACACGTTTCTGCATAATTCTGCAGGTTTGCGCGTGACGCGGCTCACAAGTGCGCGCGATGCGCAGCAAAACAGAACCAAAATAGAGAAATGTGCGTGACGCGCTTTACAAGTCTTGTGCGCACACACAAACAGAATCAAGAAGACGTAAATGCTCTCGACGCGCTTCTTGGCAGCGCTTTCGCTAACGCGTCAACTTCGGGGATTTTATTAAAATATCAAACGAAGTCGGAATTAGGAAAATGACCACTCATTGGAAAGCTTAGGATGTCTAGTTTTTAAATCTAATTTTTATTTTAGCAAATATTCATCCAATTAGTGCAGTTTTAAGCTACAAGTTATTGGGTTCAGAAAACTGAACAATAACTATCCCCTAGCTCGTAGCTTCAAAGACTAAATGAATGCATGGATTGTTTGAGCATTGATGTTTGTCGATCTGGCTCACCGGGTGACAGACCCGTCGATTCGGCTCAACGGGCGGCGGGGATCCCCTTGGTGGTTACTCGTATAAAGGGGGTACCTTAACTCAATTTCTATTGAGCCAAGGGGATACATTTCAGGACTTGTTATGAATCATGCTGCATCTTATTAAATGTCTTGTGGTTAATTTATGAAATTATGTTGTTTTAAAATAAGTGTTGGTGAGGGGTCCGTGAAGGACTCACTGGGATTTTCAAATCTCATTCCTTTCCATTCCATGTTTTTCAGACAAGCAGGTACCTGGTATTTGATCTGGGCTTAGAGCCAAGTTATCGAGAGCCAGTTTCTTGGTTACCTTGTTGTAATTACATTTTGAGGTCTTGAACCTATGTAAATTCTAAGGTGTAGACTAGGACGAATTGTATTTTGAAGTACTTGTTATGGGTTATACTCTCAAGAATATGTAACTCTTCATGAATTATGACTTGCTATTACTCAAGTTTTAATTTATCCGCATTTTTCTGAATCATGTTATGTAAATGACTATAATTCGTTGTAAATTGAATTACGGTGTTACAATTTTGCATTTCTAGAATATTATCTCATTTCTTGGAAGAGTGGGAAGCAAATTATTGTCTCTCACTCTTCTATAGAAGCTGAGTATTGTGTTATGGCATTTACCACCACAAAAGTAATTACTTTATTAACTATATGCTGAGAAATTTATGAGGTATACATTTATGATCCCAAATTAAAGACCCTTTTCGAGATGGGAACCACAGTATTTAGTTTGGGGTGAGAAATAAGGTTAGAGACTTTATCTTTGAGGAATAGTCTTATCCAATTTGTTAACCGATTCATAAATTGCTATTGATGTAGTAAATTTGGATCCTCAAGAAGTTATTGTTTTTCTTCTTCTTAATTCCTTAACTCTTCTGAATATGACTTGACTCAATCATCCTACAACTGGTACTACTAGAATCTCCGTGCAGAAAATCAAGAGGCCATAAATTGGACCGTACCCCAAAGGAAAAATGGACTTCAATACAATGTGGTGTGGCTATAAAAAATTTTAAGCACTCGAAAAATTTTAAGCGCTTCATATCCCTTGTTCACATGTTATCATTGTGTGTTCACATGCTCGTCTTGGCTACATACAACTCGTGGCTCGTGTGTACATGTTGAAATATGTCTTCAACGTTTACAAGGAACAGTTCGGCGTAGTGGGAAACTAAGTGTAGAGTTCAGATTATAATGGAAATATTTTGTGCCAAAATCCAAAAATGCAAAGAGATCGACAAGGTTATCTTAAATCTATTCGCATTCATAATGAGATGGACCTTAGAAAAAATGGTCACCCATAAATATGTGGATTGTGTCGAAATGAGGGTCATCGTAAGAATAAACGTCCTAACTGTACTGCCCCCTTCTAGGCAAACCTAGGACAAATACTGATTTAATTTAAATGTAATTTTTGTAAGATGTTATCAAATTATTTATAATCGACACCTGTAATTATAATATTGACACTTATTTTTTTTTGCTATTAGATAAAATTAATAAGAATAAATTAACAAAATAAAAAAAACGAATGAAGCTAGAGAAGTCAGCATCCCTAAAGCCAACTTCCCTTGTTATTAAAAAAAGGAAATGAATACTAAAATAAAAGGAAATGAATAGAAGTCGACATTTGAAAAACCGACTTTCTAATAAAAGAATACACTGGGAAATCGACATTGCATAATTAGGTTTAAAAACATGCAGGACTAATTACGTAAATAATTTAGAGAGAAGGAGTAGATTGCTATTTTATTTTTTTTCCCGATTATTTAAATAAAAAATCGTATCCAAAAAAAGATAATTATGAAACTCTTCTATTACTCTCCATGTTCCTAAATGTAAGCGTCTTTTAAAAAAAAATTGTCTCTTTCTATAAGCCATTTTCTAAATTACTATATGTATTAATTATCATTTTACAAGAATACTTCTAATTAATTTATATTATTTTTTGTAAATATTAAGGTGATTATTTCTTTTTCTTAAGTCAATAATTAAAGTATAATTTTAAAAAAATTATACATTATAAAAAAAATTAAATAAATTAACTAATTTTTTTAATTTTCCTAAGGATGCAGGGAGTAGATGCATAGGGGACACACCAAGCTTACTCGCTTTGGATTACGGCTTCAGCCACTTTAGCAAAAAGTTGTTCTCTCACACGTGCTTGACTTTCTTGATTCTCCCCCGACTCGTCAATCGTCGTCATGCACAACGATTCGGCCTCCTCTTTCTTAGCCGTTTTCAACCGGATACGGGATACCAGTTTGAGATTGTTTTACCCCGATAAATTTAACATCGGTTTTAATAATCTAATTGTTGTAAAAAATTATAAACTTGTATGCCAACTTATTTTTTTTTATTTCCCATATGCATAAACTTGTAGTATACTTGAAGACAAGTTTAGTACACAAAAAACATAAAAATAAGCCAATAAGCCATTGACGCACACGCGAGGATACTCAATGGAGCAAAAGTCCCATAAATTTGATTAAAAAATTAAGAAATTCCATGTCACCGGTGTTAACGGTGAGTTTTGGTTTGAAACCAAGTCGGTCAACAAGTAATCAAAATCAAACAAAAATGAGACTCTTCGGTAAACAGATAACTCAGATCACGGATTTAAAGTGATAAAAAACTCAAATAGTCTAAAAAACCACTTGATTGAGAGAAGAAGTGGAATGCAGGAATGTAAAGAAAACTAATATGAAAGATGCATGTAAATGGCAAAAAGATAGAGAAAAGCATAAGATGAATAAAAAAGAAGGTTTGTAATTGACGGTGAAACGAAAATTACTAGAAAGGTGTTGACTCCAAGTTCCAACAAAAGGGAAATGGTAGAAAAACTATTGCTGAAGAGTAAAGAAGAGAAAATAAAATCAATACTGGAATTGAAATGATTGGAAACATTTGAGTGACCTGTCAATTCGTGAATGTCGGGGACGTAGAGTATTTACAAATTCCAACTTTTTTTACATTGAGTTTACAAATATTTATAAGCAAAAGAAAATAACTACTTTTTTTAATAACACAGACGTTGACAAGTATTCTATTTAGCAACTTATCTGTTCTAAGATTGCATCTGTCTTACAAATAAATAAACTACAGATAACTTCTCTGATAACTTCCTCCTGAGAACTAACTACTTGGTCGACACCTACAGTGTCAAATAATTTGCCTTTTGGAATTTTCACCAAGTTGCCAATACCTTGCCACCTTATGTCTTCTATAATTCCCCTTGGTATTGCACCAATGGTCAAGTTGAATAGGCCTTCAACATGCATACATGGCTTACAAGTTGGAAACTGGCACTAGTGGCCTCTTCGACAAGCCATATAATTGACATAGTATAAAAAATGTAAGTTTTGGTACCAACAACCAGAAAATTAGATTTCTTATGTACTTTGAGTTCCCCGTGGAGAAAACACAAAAAAAAAAAAAAAAAAAATTAAAGAAGATATCTAAGTATATGGATGAAAATTTATACAGAAGGAAACCAGTTTTATATTTATGAACTGCAGAAGTACACAATGTGATATACTAATTAAGCACACAAGTTTCATTATGAAAACCCCAACTTCGAACAACTACAAATATATACAATTAATTAAATACCACACACAAATGACAAATATTATTACTTCACGATTCACCGATCACACCATACCTCTATATTGATCAAACCAACAAACTTATCAACAAAATACACAGATTAATTAGTGTGACCAACCATCAAATCAACAGATGAAGAAGCAAAGCCAACTTAGCCAAGATCATCAATCCAATACGTTGTTGTTAGTTAATTGGCTACATGTCCCTAACTTCGAAGGAGTTCTTGTTCTTAACAACGATGTCATACATGTGCATGGACTTTAACTTGTTGAAATCCCTTGGGAGAGAGATGAGGTGAACAGTGGAGCGCTTGTGGAATTGAAGAAGGTCAGGGTCATCATAGTAACGCTCCCACCCCAATGAACTCAGCTTGTGTTCTAACACCGCGTAAGAGGTAATGACCTCATTGCTCGCGGTGTGAACCAGCACCTTGCGCCTTCCACCTGACCCCTGGCGTCCGCCCTCCAGCGCTTCCGCACCGTCCACTAGCCTCACCACGCCGTTCTTGAATACCCAAACCCCGGACATTCTCGGATTAGAGCAAGTCAAGAGAAACAACGAAGAACAAAGTGTGTGTGTGTGTGTGTGTGTCTGTTTTTTTAAGGTTTTATGAGGTGGTGTTGAGATGTTGTGCAATGAGAGTTGGGGATGGGGGAGTGGGGTATTTATATACCGCTTAAATAAAAAGATGGGTAAGATTGTTCCAAAGTTGATTTCATTTTTTTTATATATATATTATATACATGCATGTAGAGTATAGGGATGTTTGGATGTGCGTACAGCTAAGGTGGGACCGGAGGGAAGAGTCTTAAACTAGGTATGCCGTACATTTGAAGAAAGTGTTTTGTCGAACGGAAATTAGAGATCGAAAAAAATGAAACTAATTTCAAATTTGATATTTTTAGTAGTTGATAAGGAAATTAGTGACAAATTGCATTTTTTTCCCCTAGTTTTTATTTAATTTTTTTCTAGCAGTGATTTGAGGGTTTACATTTAATATATGCATGTACCTTGGTGTTAATTAATCGGATTGGGGGGATCTTGATTCGCTTAACAATTTGCGATTGATACCCCCACGTTAGAGAATCTTTGTTTTGTTTGGAGGAGAAAGATATTCTAGAACAAGCTAGTAGAAGAGTTATATAACTCTATGTATACACTTGCAAACTATAAGAAATATAGGAAATTAATTAAGCTCATTATATTGATAGGCCAGAAAATAACCAGGCAAGGCAACTTTAGTCTATGCCAGCAATTCATATTTGTGTGATCAAGTATTGGTTAAGAAAAATATGTGTGTTTGAGAGAGAGAAAATGTGGAGAAATATAATTAATTTGGACATGGATGTGGTTGAGGAATAAATTTCAGAGAGAAGGGAGGATGCTCATGGGCACTGTAGACTTATGTGAATAATATGCTGCTCTTTTAAAAAAGTTTTCTTATGGTTTGTGGGGGAAGGATATCAGCAAGAAGTGCATAATAATGCGGGTGGGGACCAAATATGAAAGGAACATATCTCAATTAATTAGGTGTGGAAAATAACAATGTTGATTTTCATTGGGACATCCATGTGTATGGGGAAGGCTTTCCATGCATTTGTTTTTGTTTATATGCTGCCTAACTGAGTATGCTAATTGTTACTTTCGGTAAAAGGCATTTTTGTTTGCCTAACTATTTTTGACTATTCAAATCGCCACCCTTCAGATTAGTATTACCTCTAATCAGCTGCCCTTTTTTAGGGGTTGTGGGGTGGCGCCAGTGACGGATCCAGAAAATTTAGATTGTGAGGGCAATATTGATGCACACATATTTCTCATATTAAAAATATAATTTATTATTTGTTGGCTAAATATAATCTATTATTTTGAAAAATATAAATATACATCATAGTATCATAATGTATTAAAGTATAAATATAACATATCCTAATGACATGAATGAGCATTTGTATAAAAGAAATATATATTTTAATTGTCATATACATACTATTGAGTTGTCTCGCACATTGTAAAACATATTTTTGAAAATATCATATCATGGTTCGATCCTCAAGGAAATATAGATTTGCATTATGTAAATGAGTGTTATAGGTGTGAACAAAAAGAGTTGTGAGAAGAACTTAAAGGCCTAAACCTAGAGTTGGAAGCAGGTAGATAGAGAGATAAGAGAGTAAACATGTTTCTACTTTCTATATTAGGAAAAAAGTACAATTTTTAGCTCATTTTCTATTTTTTTTTCTTTTTAGTGGATTCAACGCTTATTTTTAAGTGGGGGCAAAAATAAAATATTCAATAATTAGTAAAAGAAAAAATAAGTTAGTGGGGTCAGATGCCCCCAATTAATTGCACATGGATCCGTCCTTGGGTGGCGCATATTATTGTTGGGTGCCAAAATGAATTTTGGTTTTAGACATGTCGTATTTGATGAAAGAGAGCCAAAGCATGTCAAGACAAGAGGAATTTGCTATTTGTCAGGAAAAATGGAAATTCGTTATCGAAAAGAACATGGGCGAAAATTCATGAAGGCTGACAAAGACTTGTTTTTGGATGCCAAAATGAAATTTTGGATTAGACAGGCTATGCTTGCGTCAAGTGGACTAAAGGGATGTTTTGGTCAAATATCAAGTCAAGTCATGGAGATGGTGAAATGAGGCTAAGTCTTTGAGAATATGATGAAACATAAAGAATTGAGTGTCATTAGAAGAATTTGAAGATTTGGTCGAAGGCGTGAACTAAGTACAAAATGGGCTAAGTGTAGAAGCTCATAAGCCATAGTTATAGTCAAAATTGACATATTTTGACTAGGCACAATTCTGGTTTTCAGTCGACATAAGTGCTAATTTGTTGAAGTAGCCAAAAAGTCTTAGAGACTAGGTAAATATTTTGACAAAGCATTATTGAGTTATTTTCTAAGTTCTTTATAAATACCTAGTCGAATGATGTAAATGAGGTTGGATACTTGATCGATTTCCCAACGTCTCACACATCGCAACCTCGCGGATTGACATCAAGTACTCATTCCACCCTTTCAATTCAATGCAATTTGCTTTTCTGCTTGATTTATTCTTCTGCACTTTTACATTTCTGCACATTTAATTCTTCGTCTAATTTTACTTTCCTGCTCTTTACTTTCCATGCATTTAAATTTCTACATTCTTTACATTTCCTGCATTTACTTTTTAAACTTCATTTACATTTCCTGCAATTTACTATCTGTCAAACTTTATTTGCTTTTCATTTACTTTCAGTCTTTCAAATACTCAAAATTCATGAAAAATCACTTTCGTGTTCTTCACTGTCAATTTCGCAAATCATTACACTTCCATTTTCAAATCTCACATTCAAACCATTTCCTCCACTCTATGTGTATCTGTCAAATTGACGAGAATCCTTAGTAGAAATGCCAAGTTGAATCTCAACATTAGAAATACAGTGATTTTGGTAAAATCCTTAATCTTATTTGACTAAGTTGATTTCTTGATGAAACACTAATTTTAACATAAAACCCGTTATTTGACGAGATTACTGCGTAACTTGTAGAATTTACAATCGTTTGAAAAATCATTTTTTTTTGGATTTGGTAGAGACATGCTCGACGAATCAAAAATTCTAGTAAACAATTATATAGACTATATATAAATAGCTAGGAATAAAATACCTTTTCTCCCCTTCAAACCAAATCCTTGTACTAAAATCATTTTGATAATCCTTGTAATGAATATATATAAACCATATCCTTTTGCAATTTTACTGGTTGTAGTATTTAATATCTGCAATTCCTTTGTGTGATGTTGTATCTAGTGGATCATCAATAGTGGTAGTTAGTTAGTTATGCTTGTTATCCAGTGTTAGTTACTGTTACATTCCTATTCTGTTAAGTTAGTTAGGATCGGGTATTGCTTGTAACTGATTGGGACTGACTTGTATAGGGGTAGCATAGGCTATATAAAGCTTGGCTTGGTGCATTAGTAGGCACATGAAAAATTACTAGTTTCTGAGAGTTCTCTTTGAGTGATAAACACTGTGAGTTTGTGTGAGTTTGATTGAGCCATTTCTCAATCCATATCCTGTAATTCTGTGTGTTTGCTGTGATCAATAAGAATGGCTATTTTAGTGAGGACGTAGGAGAACAATTGCTCCAAACCTCGATAAATCTTGGGTTCATCTTTATGCTCAATTGGTTTTCTAGATTCTGTGCATCATCAGAATCGGTTTTACTGCATTCTGCAGTGGTGGACATCTCAGTTCATCTTTTTTTTCCGCATAACAAGTGGTATCTAGAGCTAGGCCCAAGAAAGGGAATCTTGATTCTCGATGGGAGGAGCAAATTTTGATGTGGAGAAGTTCACCGTAGACAATGACTTCGGCCTTTGGAGGATCAAGATGAAGGCTCTATTGGTTCATCAAGGGCTTGAAGATGCATTGTTGGGGGCAACCAAAGTGCCTTCAACCTTATCTGATAAGGAGAAGAAGGACATGGTGAGCAAGGCACACAACACGATTATTCTCTCATTAGGTGATGAAGTTTTGAGAGAAGTGGCAGGTCAAGACACTGCAGCTGCGATCTGGTTAAAGCTGGAAAGTCTCTATATGACAAAGTTTTTAACCAATAAACTCTATCTGAAGAAGGCCCTACATCAGATGAAAATGAAAGAAGGCATTTCAATCAAAGATCATGTTTCCTTGTTCACCAAGACTGTTCTTGATCTGAAGAGCCTAGATGTCTTAATCAGTGAAGAGGATCAAGCCATTATGCTCTTGTGTTCCCTGCCATCTTCATTTGATAACCTGGTTGACACAATGATGTTTGGGAGAGATACCCTTACATTAGAAGATGTCAAGGTGACTCTGAATGCCAGAGAAATGAAGAGGAAAATCAATGAAATCAAGGAAGAAAGTCCTGATGCTAAGGGCCTATTTGCTCGTGGGAAAACTGAAAAGAAAGATGGCAAGAGCAAGAACAAAAACAAGTCAAAGTCAAAAACCAAGCAGTCTTGTTTCCACTGCCATAAGGAAGGACACTTCAGAAAAGATTGTCTAGAGAGAAAGAAGAAGAACCAAGGGAAAAGTAAAGAAGAAGACAGTGATGTTATAGTGGCCGATGGATATGAAGACAGTGATGTTCTCTCAGTTACTGAAGATGCTTGTTGTGAGGAATGGATTCTTGACTCGGGATGTACTTTCCACATGACCTCGAATCAAGAATGGTTTGACACCTACAACTGAACTGACTCAGGGAGAGTATTGATGGGAAACATTATTGCCTACAAGGTCAAAGGGATGGGAACTGTGAAGATCAAATTGGATGATGATTCTATCAAAGTATTCTCTGAGGTCAGGCATGTCCCTGAACTTAAGAGGAACCTGATCTCTCTTGGCATGCTTTATCAAGCAGGCTGCATTATCAAAGTAGAAGGAGGAGCCCTCAAGGTTTTCAAAGATTCAGTTCAATTCCTCAAAGGCATTCGAACTGGAGTTCTCTACAAATTGTAAGGTAAGACTGTTATCAATTCTGCTAGTCTAATCTCAGATGCTAAATCCATGTCTACAAAGTTGTGGCATTATAGATTATAGACTTGCTCATGTTAGTGAAAGGGGATTAGAAGAATTGCATAAACAAGGGCTAATTGGTAATGGGGTCTTGGATAAATTGGAATTCTGTGAGCATTGCTTGTATGGTAAACAAAAGAAAGTAAAATTTTCAACTGCTGCACACACTACAAAGGGCATACTAGAATACATTCATTCTGACATTTGGGGGCCAGCAAGGGTTAATTCTCTAGGTGGAGCACAGTTTTTTATTACCTTTATAGATGACTGGTCTAGAAAGGTATGGGTGTATTTGTTGAAGCACAAGAATCAAGCATTCAAGAGCTTCAAGCAATGGAAAACATTGGTGGAGAATCAAACTAGAAAGCAGATAAATGTATTGAGGACAAAAAATGGTCTTGAATACCTTGGTGGTGAGTTTGCTGAGTTTTGCAAGGAAAATGGAATTGTTAGACACAAGACTGTTAGGCTGACCCCTCAACAGAATGGGTTAGCAAAGAGGATAAACCGAAATATCCTTAAAAGAATGAGGTGTATTTGTCAAATGCTCAACTAAGCAAAGGGTTCCGGGGTGAGGCAGCGAGTATTGCCTGTTACTTGATAAATAGATCACCTTCAGCAGCCATTCAATTCAAAGCCCCTGAAGAAATGTGGACAGGTAAGGATCCTAACCTTGATTATCTAAGAATTTTTGGCTGCTGTGCTTTTATTCATGTTAATGAAGGAAAGTTAGAGCCAAGGTCAAGGAAAGGGATATTTCTGGGTTACCCTGAAGGTGTTAAAGGTTACAGAGTTTGGATCAAGGATGATTCTGGTGGTAGGGCAGTGACAAGCAGAGATGTTATCTTCAAGGAGGATGATATGCTTGGGGGTCAAGTGAGTGGATCAACTAAGGTGCATTCTGAAGAACAATCAAACAAGAGAGTTCACGTGGAGGTGGAGCAATCACCTATCAGAAGCACACCAAGGATTAGTAATCAAGCTCAGCCTGTGACAGAAGCTCAAGCAGATGCAAGTGAACCTTCTTACTGCCTTGCCCGAGACAGAGAAAGAAGGGAAATTATGCCACCTGACAGATATGGCTACGCTGATTTTATTGCATATGCTTTAAATGTTGAGTTGGATAGTCAATGGATAGATCCTATCAGTTACAAGGATGTTGTCACATGCAAAGAAAGAGAAGAATTGAAGGCTGCCATGGAGGATGAATTCAATTCCCTCTTGAAAAATCAAACCTGGGAACTTGTGGAGAAACCTGAAGATCAAAGAATCATAGGCTACAAGTGGATTTATAAAAGGAAACCTAAAATCCCTGGAGTTGAGAAAGGCAGATTCAAGGCCAGGCTAGTGGCCAAGGGGTATTCACAAAGAGAAAGAATCGATTTCAAGGAGATCTTTTCTCCAGTTGTGAAGCACAATAGTATAAGGGTAATTCTTGCTCTTGTGGCTGTCAATAATCTAGAATTGGAGCAATTAGATGTTAAGACAACATTCTTGCATGGGAATTTAGAAGAAAAGATCTTCATGAAACAACCAGAAAGTCATGTTGTTGCTACTAAAGAACATATAGTGTGTTTGCTTAGAAAGTCTCTCTATGGACTTAAGCAATCACCAAGGCAATAGTACAAAAGATTTGATTCTTTTGTGATCTCTAAAGGATTTAAGAGAAGCCTCTTTGATAGCTGTGTTTACTTCAAAAGAGAGGGTCCTGCTAGTGTCATCTACCTCCTTCTTTATGTAGATGACAGGTTAATAGCTAGTGAAGATATCAATGCAATCAATAATCTGAAGAATCTCTTGAATTCAGAATTTGATATGAAGAATCTAGGCTCTGCCAGAAGGATCCTTGGCATGGATATCATCAGGGACAAGTCTCAGGGACTCTTGTATGTGAATCAATCTAAATACATTGAAAGGGTGCTCAAGAAGTTTAATATGCAGGATTCAAAGGTTGTTTCTACTCCTATAGTAGCTCACTTCAAGCTGTCATCAGGTCAATGTCCTAAAAATGATGAAGACAAGTTATACATGAATGACATACCCTACTATAATGCCACGGGTAATGTCATGTATGCTATGATCTGCTCAAGACCAGATATAGCATATGCTGCCATCATTGTTAGCAGATTCATGAGCAATACTGGAAAGGATCATTGGCTGGCTGTGAAGTGGCTGTTTCGATACCTAAAGGGAACCAAATCAATTGGTCTCATTTATGGTAAGTCGAATCCTGAAAGAAATGGGCTGGTTGGTTATGTTGATGCTGACTTTGCAAGGGATTTGGATAAAAGGAGGTCTATATCTGGATACTTATTCACTTTATATGGAAGTGTTGTATGTTGGAAGGCAAATCTTCAAGCAATTGTTGCTCTATCCACTATTGAATCTGAATATATTGCTTTGACAGAAGCAATTAAGGAAGCAATTTGGCTTAAAGGTTTGGTTAATGAGCTGGAAGGCAAGTCCGAATCTGTGACAGTTTGGTGTGATAGTCAAAGTGATATTTGTCTCTCAAAGAATCAAGTGTTCCATGAGAGGACAAAGCAAATTGACACTAGACTTCACTACATTCGGGATATTATTGCAGAAGGCATTGTGGATGTGAAGAAAGTTCCTACAGAGGATAATCCAGTTTACATGTTAACAAAGGTAGTTCCTTGCACCAAATTTAATCATTGCTTAAGTTTGGTGAATGTAGGAGCTTGTGACAACTGAAGTCTTTGAGACTTGAAGCATTTCTAGCTATGGCCTGAAGATTGAAGATCCAAGGTGGAGATTGTTGTATCTAGTGGATCATCAATAGTGGTAGTTAGTTAGTTATGCTTATTAGCCAGTGTTAGTTACTGTTACATTCCTATTCTGTTAAGTTAGTTAGGATCGGGTATTGCTTGTAACTGATTGGGACTGACTTGTATAGAGGTAGCATAGGCTATATAAAGCTTGGCTTAGTGCATTGGTAGGCACATAGAAAAATTACTAGTTTCTGAGAGTTCTCTTTGAGTGATAAACACTATGAGTTTGTGTGAGTTTGATTGAGCCATTTCTCAATCCATCTCTTGTAATTCTGTGTGTTTACTATGATCAATAAGAACGGCTATCTCAGTGAGGATGTAGGAGAACAATTGCTCTGAACCTCGATAAATATTGGGTTCATCTTTATGCTCAATTGGTTTTCCAGATTCTGTGCATCATCAGAATCGGTTTTACTGCATTCTGTAGTGGTGAACATCTCAGTTCATCTTGTTTTCCGCATAACATGTGACTTATGATTCAGGTAAACTAGCTAATAATCTTTCTGATCCCCAAAAGGATTTAGGGAAAATCGACTTTTTTCCCACAGGTATCTTTCGTTTGAAGTAATCATGTTTGAGACATGAACACTTTTACTAACAGAGATTTGAACTGTGATTCGCTATATTATAGGGAACTATATAACCTCTTCCACTAGACCTTTGTTGGTTTGAACATTGAATATGCAATAGCACGCTCCATTATGTTCGATGTCCCTCAAATCTCTAATTTAAACCTTTTGCATAAAAGTGTATTTATAGAATATTTTGTTTTTTTCTATCATAATTTTTGTAGTTTTTATAACACTTTTTATTGTTAATCTCATATACTAAATACAGAGTAGAAATTTTTTTAACCATGCAAGATGACTCATGTGTAGTAGGATTTGAATTTTCTACAGTTAGGCAATACGAAGCCAAGCAATTTGGGCCATCCGATTTTTTATCAAATGGCTTACAATGTGCAGTGTCTCAATTTGTTTTGCAAATTCGATTTCCAAGCTTAAAATGTAAAATATCCAATTTTGATCGAACGGTCCATATGTACATGATTGTGTGATTGAGTTCAGACAATTCAAGTCCAGATAGTACCACTAATGTGTATATGACATGTTCGTTATGCTAATTCGTGTAAGACATGTGCATTCATAAGTATTATACTACTGTCTTACGTCGGATAAGGATCCTCTCATGTGGGAACTTTCACAGAAGGAGAGTACACTACAAGAATGTTTAGCATTTCCTAGGGCCAAAAGCCCTAAGTAATGCCAAAAAATTGTAGGAAAGGGCTGAATTTCTGAGGGCCCACCGAAGGCCACGTGGCAGTAGGTACATCACTGGTAGGAAACGGATACCGAGGGTCTTTCTAAAAAAGATGTAGAAAATTTTCGAGGACTCAAAGCCCTAGGTAATTACCTAGGACCGTGTGGCCCTAGGTAATTTCCGAGGGCAAAAGCCCTAGGAAAGTGCAATACGATTTTAAAAATAAAAATTGCACACTGCCCACTCAACCCAACAAGTTCCTTTCTTTTTTTCTTTTCCTTTTCTGGTGAAAAGCTGAGATATAATCAAGAGGATGAACGATGCATTCAACCGGAAGGTCTCTGGACCCTTAAGCAACATAGATATCATTAGTGGTTCAATGTAAATGTGGCCACACATGGGGATAAACTGATGGGTTGAACAAAGAAGAATGGGCCTCGGATGGGTGGAGATACAACATAAACGACGCTGAGTTAGGAGAGAAAGACCAGTGCAATTCGTGTGGTTGATGGCCCATGTATGAGCTCGCTTCGGAAGCAAAATATGGTCACGCCTGGGACAACAAAATTGGAGCACCTGGGTTATTAAATGGTTGATTTGAATTCGGGTGAGTTGGATACAGCTGGTGCCCACTATAGCACAGAATTGATGGAGTGGCCTGCTCAGATTTTAACATGTGGCGTGTAGTTATTGGGGGTAAGTGGTTCACACAGATTGCATTTGTTTCCAATAGCTGAGATATTTCCACGCCAAAAGGATGTGCATTGGATGGTGGAGGAGGACTCAGAATTGGATGAACCGATACAGCTAGGAATGCACAAGAATTGACCCTTTGTTCTCGAGACCGGTGAGCATGAAAGGACAAAGATGTTCTAGCAGATGCCCGTTGCGAATCTCATGGGGGAGAGTCCTTGAGCTCGTCCCCAAAAATGGAGTCGGACGGAGGTGAAGGCAAGGTTACTGAAGCTACCGGCAGTGACGATGACGATCTCCGGCCGAATTTGCCGGACAACAAAGAAAAACTTCTCCTCCAAAAAAATTACAGATAAGGGAGCGAGAAGGAAGAGAGAAGGAGGGAGGGAGACCGACGGTGGAGGAGATGGTGGACACGGCAGTGGTAGAGGTGGCGGTGGTTGACACGGTGTGGAGGCGGCCGAATAATGAGGAGGAATGGAAGAAGAAGGAGAGTGTTTAAAAAAAAAGAGGGACAGACATTAGGTGAAGAAGAGAAGAAGCTGAAACCTGCTGGGTGTTTTAAAAAAAAATGAACCTCACGTATACCGAGTGCCCAACCTCTCGGTTAGCAAAAATTTTGAAAAAAAAGGGCTGACATAAACTGAGGGCCTAGCCCCTAGGTACCGCCCAATTATTTAAAAAAAAAAGTCAGACAATAATTCTGGTGGTTTTTTAATATACCCCTAAATAACTCTCATATGGGTATTTTCCTAAGGCTTTGACCCTAGATAATTTCCTAGTGTCACATGCTCTAGGCAACTTTTGTAGGAAATAGGCAGAATTCTTATAGTGGTAGTGAAAATATTCACCCTTAAACCTTTCTCTCCTCCTTCAATATTTTACTCTCACTTTAAATCTCACTGGACACATATGTCACATGAGTGAATCCAAACCCGTGTTAGGCCAATTCGAATTGTCTTTTTCCTATAAACATGGACAAATAGCTTGTCCCCGGTGTTCATAAATCGGGGTTAAACAAATTATGAATTTGTTTTATGAATATGTCAATCAATTAAATGTGGGAGAGTTCTAGGTTCATACCAATAGAATTTTCTGGAAGATATAGGGAAATGTCCATGGAGGAGCAAGCATATGCACAACAACTTGGGAGAGACTAAAAGTAGAGTTAGATTCTAATACCCTATCCCGGCCAATCAAAACAATAAAGTTGAGCCATGAAAAATGTAGGCCTTTAGGGCACACATTATCTTTAACCCAACACCATGGTCGTGTGACTCTACCTCAATTTTCCATCTCCTCCTCGTGCCACATGGTCCCGTGACTGCGATGTTGAACTATACTGATCAAAATTATATTATTTTGCAAATAAAAAAAAATTGTATTATTTTGCCTTATAATGACCAAGATTTTGGTGGGGGCTTTTTTTTCCTTTAGTCAGTCTAGCTCAAAATTCTTTTTGATGCCCATTGGACCAAGTCATTTTCTTCATCCGTCAATTAGTTGATAACTCCATGCAAAAATTCTCCTATTAATTCAAAGCAAATTTAAATTGTCAAAAATCAGTTTTTAACCAAAATTAGATAATTTGATCCATAAATTACCAAATTGGTGTAAATGAAAAAGTTTATCAAAATTGTGTAATTTTCTTAATATAAGATAAGTCACATTGCTGTGACACAAAATTACTTTAAGCCTAGTCGTATACCACACATATAACTTGTATATTTTTATTTGTTATGATATTTATTTTTTGAATACTGAAGTCCCAATTTGAAATTACGACTTCTTTTTATTTTTCAATTTAAAATAGCAAATCATATGTCAGTTGATTTGTTTAAAATAAAATAATTATTAGAAGTTGTAATTTTAAATTGTGACTTAATTTTTTTAAAGAATAAATATCGGAAATATAAGTGTGTAAAAAATAAAAAAGTAATGAAATTGTGAATCCAATTTATGAGTTGTCTTAAAATTATTTTGGCTTAAATATGTTTTTAGTCCCTCAAATTAGGAAAAAGTTCGGTTTTAGTCCCTCAAAAATATTTCGTCTGCTTTTGGTCACTTTAGTTTGAAAATATGTCACATTTAGTCCCTGCGAGTTTGGTTTTAGACCCTCAAAAAAGTTTCGTCTGCTTTTGGTCCCCTTAGTTTGGAAATGTGTCACATTTAGTCCTTGCGTCTGTTTTTGTCTACTTTTCGACTGATGTTGCTGGGAAAAATAACATCGAACCTAGTGTTAAAGAGGTTGCAGAGAGAGGGGGAGAGAGAGAGTGAGATGAGGTACTAAAACCAAACCAAAAGCAGGGACTAAAAAGTAGATGAAAACAGTTGCAGGAAATAAATGTAATATATTTCCAAAATGGAACCAAAAGCAGACGAAAAATTTTTGAGGGACTATAACCAAACTCGCAGGGTCTAAATGTGACACATTTCAAAACTACAGGGACCAAAAGCAGACGAAATTTTTTTGAGAGACTAAAACCGAACTTTTCCCTAATTTGAGGGACTAAAAACATATTTAAACCAATTATTTTTTATCAGTACAGTATGATTAGTCAAAAAAAAAAATAGTACATGTATTTTTTGTCTTTTAGTCTTGTTATCCTCACTTATGACTGACACTAGCTATTTCCACAAAACTTTTCCATTTAGACTACTTTTTTTTTTCTGCAGACGGAGTGGCAAATACCACTCATAAACTCACATACGCAAAATGAGGATCCAGGGCTTGAACTCGGGTAACCACGAAAAAGATCCAACCTAACAACGTTGGCTTACGCCAATTGTGCTAGGCCTTACGGACCCATCTAGACTACTTTGATAATCTACGAATTGAACCAACTACCCATTTGCATTAAAAAAGCCTCCAAATTTGCATGGCAAGCATCTGATCATGCGCACTAATGAATCCCCTGGGTTTTGGAATAGGAGAAAAATATCCTCTTTAGAGCAGCTTTAACGGGGGAATGCAAGCAGGAGCTTAACCATTTATTGTCCATGTGGCATCCACTTGGACGCACTGGTTTCTTTAAATTTGAGCAGTGTTCACTTGCAGAGCTCCGTTTACCCAAAATAAAACAACGTGATATCCCATGTGTAACGTTAAAGTACGACCCATGTGATCAGGGCCCACATGGAAAAATAAAGCAACACAAGTAAAGATTCGTTCATTAAAGTTGCTCTTAGAACCTATCATGAGACGCCGTTACTTGTCCTTTTTTTTACCACTTTTTATTCTTTTATATTACTACGACTTTTCAGATATTGTTTAAACCTTTTTTTTTTGACGAAAATATATTGTTTTAACCTGTTAATATCTAGGTGAAATTCACATTATAAAATCCTAAACATTTGATTGTACACACAGAGGAGAGATCAAATTACACTGTAATAATATTTGTCTACTGTTACATTGTCAATAACTTATAACGGAAACCTGTATTACAAAATTTATCGTTGGATTGAAATATATTATTACGTAGATCATATCTACAAAAAATGACATTAATCTAAAATTATTTTATATGTCATTGAGATGTATCAAGATTAACATTGTTTAATAAAAGTGCATAAATAAATTATAAAAGTACAAAAAAGATTATATATATATATATATGGTTTAATTTAGACTGAAAGTAGATTAAAATTATATCTAGTTTATTATTTTTCATTGATCAAGCACATAAATAATTTGATATGTCATTGAGATACATCAAGACTGACGTTGTTTAATAAAAGTGCATAAATAAATTATAAAAGTACAAAAAAGATTATATATATATATAATTTAGACTGAAAGTAAATTAAGATTATATCCCGTTTATTATTTTCCATTGACCAAGCACATAAATAAAATTGATTGAGGCCAGTGACGTAGACAATGAGGTAGGCTGCACCAAAACTTTGTTTTCGAATTTTTCAATCACCCGGAATAACTTTCCACCTCAGAAAAATTTAATTCTCATTCTCAATATCCAAAAACAAAATTTCCCATGCTGAGGCTTTCATGATAAGCCATGTCAACATTACCCATCACTTTTGGGACTTTGCCCAAATTCATTTGTGCAATAAAGTTATCTAGAGAACATATGCTTTGCCTTAAAATGGCAACCTTTCTAAGCATGTGTGCTGCTATAAAATCTCGTGTAACATTGAGAATCGTGGCTCCACAGCATGATGGGAAACCTCCTCCCCCAACACATGTATACAACAAGCCCATGTGATTAATGTCCCATAGAAAAGCCAAAATCCTAGTCCTATATTTAACAAAACAAGATAGATACTTGCTCGTATCAGCAATTCAGCATCCTTCAATCTTTTTTATTAGCCTCTCCTTTTAAAAGAAAGTCTATGACCCATCTAACCACTAAAGGGAGTTACTGTCCAGGGCTTTCTTTCTTCATATGTATTAGGTTGTTTTAATTCTAACTGGCATCAAATTACCCTTACATCCCCTTTGTCTATAACATCCACTAGGGTATGTAGAAATTGTCTTGAGCAACGGTTTTGCATGCGCAACAAGTTTTTAATTGCTAAGTAAGTCGATAAAATCAAAAAGAAAAATAGATTCAGAAGCGATTAAGAACTGCTGCCAAATCTCATTTTGGTTAGCAGTTTTGCGCTAGAACCGTTATAGACATGACATCTTAAGCTAGCGAGTTATTGTCCAGGGCTTTCTCCTTCATATGTATTAGGTTGTTTTAATTCTAACTGGCATCAAATTACCCTTACATCCCCTTTGTCTATAACATCCACTAGGGTATGTAGAAATTGTCTTAAGCAACGGTTTTGCATGCACAATAAGTTTTTAATTGCTAAGTAAGTCGATAAAATAAAAAAGAAAAATAGATTCAAAAGCGATTAAGAACTGCTGCAAAATCTCATTTTGGTTAGCAGTTTTGCGCTAGAACCGTTATAGACATGACATCTTAAGCTAGCGATTTTCTTTTAAAGCCGCTCATCAAATGACGCTATATGTTTTTTTTTTTTTTTTGATAAGCAAATGACGCTATATGTATTATACCGTAGTGGTTTCCCAAGCAAATATGTCATCCAAAGTAATTTATTAAATAGTTTACTATCAATTTATTCAATTATGTTTTACTACAGATAAATCTTTCAAAAATATTTATTCATATAAGCGTATGATATATGTACTATTCGGATAGCTTGTAAAAATAAAACCATTTAGAAACTTATTTTTAGAAAGATTTATAAAGTTTAATTAGTTGGGTTAATTGTAGTAAGTTGTTTAAATATAAATTATACAAAAACAAAGCATATAACCAAGAAGCATGATCTTAAAATAAATTTAGAATAAATTCATTATAAAATAGAGTACGCTAGCTAGTGTATGAGAATCTGTCGCAATATGTCAACAATATTGCACATCCAAAAACTCATTTTGACGTTGAAATAGAACGAGAAGACTTTCTTATTTCATCTCCTTCATGTCTTCCAAATCTCTTCTATTGAAACGTTCTCTAGAAACACAAAAAGTGCCATATTTTATTTTTAATTTATCTAACTCTAACAATAAACAAAAAAGTTAGGGTTTCATAAAGCAAAGAACTTAATAAAAAACACTACAACAAGTTTTGGCAATAAACAGCGCTTATTTTTAGCCTAAAACAGCGCTTAAAAGCGCTGAAAATTAAGCCGCTGCTGATTGTATTTCAAAAAAATAGCGTTTATGAAGCGCTGCTGAAAATGGACAATAAACAGCGCTTCAATTAGGAAGCGCTGTTTATTGTTCGACATAAGCGCTTCATTATTGATATTTGTTTATTGTATAGACAATAAGCAGCGCTTCCATCTTGAAGCTTGTTTATTTTGTATAATTAGCGGCGCTTCCTTTTAGAAGCGCTTGTCTTTATACAATAAGCAGCGCTTTATTATTGAAGCTGTTTATTCTCCTTTTTTCATTATTAAATTTAGTTCTCTCACATTTACATTATATACATTGCATAATAGTGATAACACAAAATGCAATCAAAATTGTCATCAACATTCCCCAACATCAAAATTTAACATTATAATGTAATTTTTTCATAAATTCCTACATATCCTTACATTAACATAAATAAAGTACAATATATTTCATAGTCAAATTTACAATTATACGAGAATAGATCACTAAAATATTGCACATGTCATGCTACAAATCCTACCTAAATAGTAATATCTTTTTCTTACATCACTTTGCAACTAAACATGCATACAAAGTCAAAATTCTAACAAAATTTTGTGAGTTTTCCTTAAAATATGGACATTCCAAAATATAAAAATACAGAAACATAACATATCATACCAGCCAGCCAACATAAAATATATAAAATATTAGCCAACATAAAAAGGAATTTTATTCCTAATTTCATGTGAACCTTTCCAATTCAAGTATGCTAAACTAAAAAAAAAAACAAATTTAACAAAAATTCACGTAAACATTAATATTAATCTTCTTCTATCTGCTTATAAATGATAAAATTTGTAGTAAAATATCGACACCACTCTTCTTTGAGTTCGGTATGATCAGTGTATGTGTCGAATTGACAATCAGGATAGTACTGCGAAATAAAAATTAAATGAAGTTAGAATTGAACATAAGCATTCAAATGGTATGCGTAAAAGAAAAAAAATTATATAAACTTTGAAATTGTTACAAACATACCTCTGTTGGAATTTCTGTTTGATTATGAACGACAATATCCTTGAGAAACTTTAAAACATATCGGCCACAATCATCAGAGTTCGGTTGGCGAGGACACTATAAAACCAAAAATATGAAATTAATTGTTTTTATTTTTGGTAATTTGAATAATTGCATAAAAAATTTGATATAAATACCTTTATCGGTATCCATTTAGGTGGAGTAAATTTAGAAAATCGAGACTTGTTTCTTCAATAAAGTAGGATTGCCCTAAGTGCAAAATCAAACAAAATCATTCAATATGGACACATAGACTATATATATCAAATTTCTAACAAAATTTTGGCAGAGTCTCCCCTAAAATATGGACATTCCAAAATTTATAAAACACCTGTAACTTAAACAAATACCAGCCAGCCAGCACAAGATGTCACGTAGGCCAAACATAAACAAATAAACACTTCAATATTACAAGTAACTTAAACGTTTAAGAAATTGCATACATATATATATATATATATATATATATATACATATCTATGATTTATACACACTTACTGATTGTACTTCTCTTTCATTGTTTTATGATGTTGATATGTACACTAATGGATCAAGATAGTACACAACGTTTTGATTCAAGTTAATCGCTAACAATAACCAATGATCCCTACAAAAATGTTGGACAAAAAAATATAAGAAAGTAAACACATTTCAATAAATTTAGTAATATTGATTAAATTAAATGACTTACACTACGTTGCAAGGTGACAAAAACAAAGTCTCAAAGTCAGGATTTGCTAATGTCAAGCGGTGAATGACATACTCAGACATGGCAACATTCCATGATCCCAATTGTGTCCGTTGTGGGCACAAAAATACAAACCTTTGAGTTTGTTCTTGTGGGATCAATATCTCTTGATACAAGTACCTTAAATTAAAACATGCATACAAATTAATGCATTAACAATAACATAAATATTTAGTGTAAAAAAATAAAAATCATTGGATACTTTAAAATTTAATGCAGTACCTGAGATATACACTAATAACACTTTCACTTAACCATAGGTTGTCATTAAGAATTTCTTGAAGTGCACCATCAACCCTAGCTCTTAGGTCGTGCTCATAACCCAAAATTGATTCATCCATTGGTACTTTAATGGTATCTCTTGCCTCCATCTTTGTTGCCATATGGACTCTAAGATAAATTGTAAAATCAGAAAGGGTGAGTCAGAGGAGGCTGAGATACCATGACCTTCTTCACCGGAGATGTGAATGACCCATTTGTTGGCTGCTTGCCAACACTCTTGCTAGCTATAGGCAGCTTGCCCTTGCCTTTGTCCTTGGCTTTGGATGTTGGAGATACCTACATATTTTGCATTCCAACATATTGACTAGTTAGTGAGTGATCACCTAATTTAATAAATATATGCGTATATGATAGTGAAGCATATACTTTAACATATACGTACCATATCACTTGTAACTACGAGGTGGTTTGGCCATGCCACATAGGTTCCTATTGCCTGTTCCACTTGTCATCACATCTGCGCCTCCAATGGTACAGGCAACAGTGCATCTCCCTCAAGTGCAACGTCAACTCTAACCTTTACATGATTAGGAGGTAAGGGAAGGTTGTGTAGTGACACACCTGTTTCATTATACAACATTCCTTTACCAACCATTCGTTGCGTTGGACTTCTCAAATAAAGACTGCACTCATAAATGCCCTAAGACAATGATGAGTGAAATGTTAATATGTTAAATCTTTGAATAGTTAGGTGAGAAAGTATAAAAAGAAATGTAACGATTATTACCTCAGGACTCACAATAGTGCAACTATCTCTAGCACTCTTTGGGTTAGGGATAGGTGGTGATGCTCGTTCCTCTCCACTTCATCTTTATCCTTCTTGCTATCTTCCACCCCTGAACTTTTTGGTATAGCCGAGTTACCATTCTCCTCAATTCTTGTTTCACTAGCATCGGCATGGCGTCTTACGCGCTACGTGATCCAAAGATAGCGCATGCAGGAGGCGCCAAATCCCACGCCTCTTACCCGACCAGGATACTCCTTGATGGGTATGGCTTGGGAAAGGATGTCTTGACCAGACAAATCTGACATAGACATTGACAGTTCATTCTGCGAGACACAAATATTATTAAATATTATTAAATATTATTAAATAATATCATTAATTTAAACGTTAATTAATGTTATCATACTTACAATTTTATCAGCCACTTCTCTAGTGGGTAGATGTTCAATGTCACCCTTCTTGTTTCGCCGGGCTTCTATCCACAAACAAGATCGATCAATGGATTGAGAAGTTGCATCTTCTACGACTCCAACAAATTGTACATGTGAACAAACAAATTGAGAGAAAGTAAGAAAGAAATTGTACATACCAAGAGATGCGTTAAAACAAGTTATAATTAAAGATATTGTACATACCATTTCTTCCTCAATGCAGGGATACCCTTTAACCCCTCCTCTGTAAGGGTATGGAGGATTTGACGCTCTTTGCCGATTTTCATTGCTTATTCTCTACATAAAAACATAAGAATATATTAATGCATGGTTTAATGTCATATATAAAAGTTATAAATATTATTGTACATACTATATATTCTTCATCTTACGTATGCGTCTTCTTACAAAAGCGCTCCAATCATCCTGTTCTATGAACGATGCATATTTTGCTGGAGGCTGATGTCTGATGTTCCCGTGTTGGTCTCTCAACCACTTGTTCGCTAACGCAGTTCGGAAATTCCGGTGTGATCTTCCAGTTCGAAAAAACAGCGCTTAAGTCTAAAAGCGCTGTTTATTTTAACACCAAAAATAGCGCTTCCTACTATGAAGCGCTGTTTATTGTTCCTATGATCAAAAACAGCGCTTCATGTTTGGAAGCGCTGTTTAATGTGCCAGTTCGTTTTTTATTATTTAAAGATAAAACAGCGCTTAAAGGACTAAGCGCTGTTTATTATATGAACTAAACAGTAGCGCTTAATTAGTAAGCGCTGTTTATTGTTTACGTATGACATAAAGTAGCGTTTTTTATTTTAAGTGCTGCTTAAAGGAGCGCCATCTTTTTTAGAATTTGTTGTAGTGAAACAAGTTAGGGTTTGAAGAGAAAATACAATCTTGAGCAGAGAATGTTGCTTCAATGGAGAACGATGTTGCAATGGAGATATGGACACATTACGACAATAGATATGTGCACATTACAATAGTTAAGTTCTTTGAAACAAAGATATAGATTACACATTATAATTGTTGAGATCTTTGAAACCAATATGAATTCATAGAGCATTGGGAACCAAAGGGAGAAGGAATGACAGGGAACTAGAGAAAAGTGAGAACTAAATAGAACTTCAGAACCAGAGAGGGAACAATGGAAACATAAAACAAGCCTATTTGAATGTATGTAACTTATAATGTGTAAATGATCGCCAACATGTAGAATTATTGGGGATAAATTGGGACATTTTTTGGCTTATTTGCATACATTATGATAACAATTGGCTGATTTCCCTTATTTTTCTAACATTGGTATTTGGAGGAGTGAAAATGATTTATTTTCAAATTTTAGGGATTAGAAGACTGAGTATCTCACTACTACGAAATTACCTTTCGAAACAGGGATTTTAAATCGATTGTTTTAAACAACAGATTTAAAAAGAAATACAGTGGCATTTTTGAAATTAAATTGAAGTTTTAACATTTTACTACACATTTGAAATCAGTTGTTTATCACAACTGATTTAAAATCTTTTACGGATGAGATTTAAAATCGGCGTTTTATGATGACTGATTTAAAAGACCTATATTTTAAATCAGTCAAAATAACCACCCGATTTAGAAGACCCTTTTAAAAACATCTAGCTTTTTTTTCTTTTCCCTCTCAAACGACAGTGTCATTCACACTCCCTCTCAAACCCGATTCTTACGCCTCCATCTTGGTGAGAATCTCTCCTTCCTCGCCGTCGTGCCTCCATCCTCGCCGTCGTGCCTCCATCTTCAAGCTTACGTAGGCCTCCATCTTCAAGCTCGCCGCCATCTCTTTCTGCTCCGTCTCTGCTCGAGTTCGCCGTGCCTCCGTCCTGATCGTTCTTTGTGGTCGTTCTCCTTCAAGCCGACGCCGACGCTGTTTGTTCTGCTTCAAGAAGCAGCCGCCGCATTCGTCCTCCTTTGGTTTCTTCCGTTCATCCTCCGTTCCAGGTTTCCTTTCTTTTTTTTTGTTTTTTTAAAAGATAAATAGGTTAAATAATATTGTTGTTTATGATTATTTCTTTACCTGGCTTTACCCTGGATGTAGTATTGCAAACTAGATGAACAAATATTAAACAAATATTTTGGTATTAACATGAACAAATATTTTGGTGGAGCCAGGGTCAATTGTTGCTGTGTTCGGCCTGGGAACTGTTGGACTTGCTGTGAGTACCAAAAAGACTAGCAGATTTATTTTGCATTTTAGATTGGTCTTCAACATTCTATTATGACACAGACTTTACACTTTGACAGGTTGCAGAGGGTGCAAAAGCTGCTGGTGCATCAAAGATTATTGGCATAGATATCGATAGCAACAAGTTTGAAAGAGGTACATCATGAGCTTGATTGACAAATTTTGGTAGTATGTCTTTACTGTTGTGATATGGTGTCAAGCATCTCTATTATGTTCCGTTAATACTTTTCCAAATTCCAGTTTTGACTATCACATAGTGTACCAATAATAATTAATTCTTTTACTAAACCATTTGATAAAGGAAGAAGATAATTCCATTTTCAAAGAATTCCATTCACTGTGGCTATAGCATTATCTTAATATCTCTGCTCTTTTTGTTTGTAGTTATATTCTATTGTTTATTCCTTCATTATTTTTCTTTTGTTGTACTATATAATATAGACCTATTGTCATACAATATAAAAATACAGTCTACTTATGACCCATTTTATTTTTGTTTGTTTGCTTCTCAGCATTGGTTTTGTTTGCTAAACAGCTAAAGCCTTCATGTTAATACCTGTCTTTTTATTTTGTGGTTTTCATGTCTAGAAGGCTTCAAATGCCCCATGAACAAAAGGGACATTCTGATTCTGATTTAAAAAATAAATTAAAAAGGCTCACAGAAATGTTGTGAAAGGAATCGACATTCGCTTCTTGGCTTCATTAGATCTCATGTGTCTGTTGGTTGTAACAAGTTTATCAAAGTTTCTTAATTTTGCAATAACATCTTAAGTGTAACATATCTTAGGGGATCTTTACCTTTTTAAGCTATCAAACATTGACAAATATAAAAGACACAAGAAATTTAAGTCATAATCCTCTGGATATTTCTTTTAATGATGAACACACAGATCATACAGTCTTTTGGTCTTCTAGTTGTTATGTATTTGGATAATTCTAGGCATCTTTACTGTTAAACACATCTTGATTTATTGTGATTCAGGGATCATGAGGGGCATAGACACCATCAAAGGTGTGCTTTATGTTATTACACATGTGCCATATAGTTCTCTGGAAAAAGTCAACCTCTTACTACAGGGTTATATCCAAATTCCCACTTGTTTATTGCAGGTAAGAGATTGCTTTATTTACTTGTCCTTTCTTTCATAATATTAACTTGTAGAAACAAAAAGGTACTGTGTTAAAATGTAAAAAAATTGCTTTCTTGTGTTGTCTCACAGCTTTGATAATATGTTGTGGTGTTAAATATTAGAAAGGGATGTTACCATGTGTGTGCACGTATAATTTCCAATAATTTGTCATGGGTTTGTTGCTGGGACTGGGTGCTACTCTTCCTGCTCCTTCATAACGCTTAAGAATTCTTTAGTGTTTTTTGTTAGATAAACGTTTTTATCTGTTTCCTTATTTCAGTAGGTTTTGGTCTTATTGTTGATGTGCTTGGGCTTGTACTAGAAGTATTGGTCATGGACATAACTATTGATATTATTTATATAAATATGAATATAAGGTGAAGGTACTGAACATATTATCAATAAAAGTTTCAGTTTATTACCTTGACCTGTTTTCATTTCCTTCTTCCTTTACCTCAAGCCTATAATTTTTAATTGGTATGTGTACCCTCACAGCCCCTTGTGCGCATGTTTTCTATTGAGAGTCAATTCAAAACATGTTGTTTTTCTCATTTCATGATTTTGTTCTACTTCTTCTTCAAAGTCTCTTCCTTTCTCAATTTACAACAAATAATACTGACTTATGTTTACTTTTTAGAGTACAAATGATAACAAAGATAATAAAGAAAGAGAGAGAGGTTAAGAAAGTTAGGCATAATGCCTGTGAGGTTCAAAATTATTTTGAAAATATTGTTATGCAGGTTGTTTTTGTTATTGTACATAGTATACTATATACATTGCTTTGGTCCTAATTGTTTTCTAAATGTCATAATAGTAGCGTTATTCTGAACATATTCTGAACTAAAACTTATACTTTTCTGTTCAGCATATTTGGTTAATATGAATGTGATTGCATGTTTTCTTGCTTCTATGGGTGTGTAGAGCAAGATTGTTTATTGCTGATTCTCGGCACCCATTGAAATTTTGTTAGAAATAGTTGTGAATTTCAACTAGGTAGACGATAACAAGTTATGGATGACGTTCCCTGAAGTGTGTATTTTTTTTTCAAAACGTAGATATGGATCGTAGTTGGATGCAACAAAATCGATTGAGTGAAGAGTATGAGAAGGGAGTAGAAAAATTTCTAAATTTTGCTCAAACGAAGCTTCCTAAAAGTGGCGGAACATTTTCTTGTCCGTGTGTTATTTGTGTGAACCAGACACCACAAATAGTTGACAAAATGTGGGAACATCTAATTGTCTATGGGATTTGCAGCAGTTATACAACATGGACATGGCATGGTGAGAAGAAGGAAATGTCAAGTGTGTCTGAAGGAAAGAAAACTAACGTAGAAATGGATGATCGGTTATAAGACATGATCCATGATATTGGACATGAGTTTTTTAAACGAGCACATGTTTATGAATCCTTGACAAAAGACAATGAAGAGGCTTTGTATAAGGGGTACACAAAATTCACACGGTTGTCTGCCGTGTTGAGATTGTTTAATCTAAAGGCAATAAATGGATTGACTGACAAGAGCTTCACCGACTTGCTTGAGTTGTTGAAAGATATGCTTCCAGAGGGCAACACATTGCCAAACCGTGCGTATGATGTGAAGATATTGTGTCTGATGGGTGTGGAGTATACGAAAATACACGCATGCCCCAAAGACTGCATATTGTACCGAAAAGAGTGTGAAAATGTTCACAAGTGCCCCACGTGTGGGCTATCACGCTACAAGGTGAAGGACGGCGTTGACAGTTGCGACGATGAGAGCACAAAGGGTGCGCCTGCAAAAATTTTATGGTATCTTCCAATAATTCCAAGATTGAAGCGACTATTTGCCAATGAAAAAGACGCGAAGAGTATTAGATGGCATGTGGATGAGAGGAAGTGTGACGGACAACTTCGCCATCCTGCCGATTCTTTGCAATGGAAGAAAATTGATACCCTGTTTCCAGATTTCGGCATAGTGCGTGCCCTGTATGTGAAAAGGGCACCTGCTACAATCAACTAAAACATGGAAGGAAAACTATTTACCTTGGGCATTGTAGATTTCTTCGACGTGATCACCCGTATCGTAGGTTGAAAAAGGCTTTCAATGGATGTCAGAAAAATGGTGTAGCTCCGAATGCCTTAACAGAGGAAGAAGTGTATCAACGAGTGAAGGACATCAAAGTCATATTTGGCAAGAAACAGAAACAAAAGCAGTCCACTGTGAAAAATATATGGAAGAAGAGGTTTGTGTTCTTCGATCTTCCATACTGGTCCAGTCTTGATATAAGACACTGTATTGATGTCATGCATGTGGAGAAAAACGTGTGTGATAGTGTAATTGGTACTCTTCTCAACATTCAGGGCAAGACAAAGGATAGTGTGAATACTCGTATAGATATGGTTGCAATGGGTATAAGACATAAATTAGCTCCAGAGCCAAGAGGTAATGCCACATATCTGGCCCCAGCATGTCATACTTTGTCAAAACAAGAGAGAAGAAGTTTTTGCGAGTGTCTTTGTGGAATTAAAGTGCCACAGGGTTACTCTTCCAATGTTAAAAACCTAATCTCACTGAAAGACCTCAAAGTAGTTGGCTTAAAGTCTCATGACTGCCATGTATTGATGCAACAATTACTTGTAGTGGCTATCCGTGGCATCTTGCCAAAAGAAGTCCGACATGCCATAACTAGATTGTGCTTATTCTTTAATGCTATATGTGCCAAAGTCATTGACCCTACGAAGTTGGACGACTTGGAAAACGAGGCTGCTATTATATTGTGTCAGTTGGAGATGTACTTTCCTCCATCATTCTTTGACATCATGGTCCATTTAATTGTTCATATAGTGCAGGAGATTAGATTGTGTGACCCCGTTTATTTAAGGTGGATGTACCCAGTGGAGCGATATATGAAGATCTTGAAAGGGTATGTTAAGAATCCATACCGCCCCGAAGCATCCATTGTTGAAAGGTACATCACAGAAGAAGCCATTGGGTTTTGTACAGACCACTTGTCAGAAATGGAACCTGTAAGGATTCCTAAGACTCGTCATGTTGGAAGATATGAAGGTAAGGGTACACGAGGGTTAACCGTTAAGAGCATGAGTCGTGTGGAGGTGCTTCAAGCACATTTGTATATATTGAATAATAATGCTGAGGTTATACCTTACTTTGAAGCTCACAAAAGAATTGTCAAGGCCAGTAACCCTCGAATGAACGAAAAAAGTGTGTTGAGAGAGCATAACAAGACATTCTTATCTTGGTTCAAAGCACAAGTTATGAAGGAATATGATACTGCTTCTGATACATTAAGTAGGCTAGCACATGAACCTAGTTTTAATGTCTTGTGTTGGAGTGGGTACGATATAAACAATATTTCCTTTTACACAAAGTCACAGGATGACAAGAGTACCGTTCAAAATAGTGGGGTTATGTTAATGGCTTCTTCAATGTATTTCTCTAGTTCAAGGGATAAAAACCCCATTCTTGCATTCATAGCTTACTTTGGGGTAATTGAAGAGATTTGAGAGCTGGATTACTGCAAATTTAAGGTGTCTGTTTTTAAATGTAAGTGGATTAACAATAACAGTGGAGTAACAACCGATGAAATGGGTTTTACATTGGTGGACTTTGACAAAGTAGGTTACAAGGACGAGCCTTTCATTATGGCTGAACAAGCAAAACAAGTTTTTTATGTCAATGATCTTTCTAGAAAAAATTGGTCAGTGGTCCTACAAGGAAAAAACATTCATGATAATAATGAAAATGAAGATTCAACCCTTAATATTTCTGAGACTCCTTCCTTCACAACATGAATTCCTATTTTCATTGAAGATAGGGATGTGGACGATGTACGAGCCACTCATGGTGATCATAATGAAGGGATATGGGAGAACATTTGTATTTCACCCACGAAAAAAATTTAAAGGTTAATACCTGTTTTTTATTGACATTGATTGTGCTTTATTTTGTTTTGTATTTAAATTTACATTTGTTATTGTGTTTATTAATGATTTATATTCTGCTTTGTCCTATATTATTGTTTCTGACATTTATCTTATGTCCTCTAAACAGATATCATGGTAATACCTCTTTTTACAAACTCCTTTAATTTCTTATACCATTTAACTAAATCTGTTTATTACTAATACCATTTTATTATCTATTTAAGGAAACATTTGATGTTCCTGATGATAAGGGGCTTAAGAAGAGATAGCTATCTTATACTATTGATCGTTGGAAGTCACACAAGACTATGCTCACCAGGACTTATGTTTTTTGCCCTGGTGACAAGGACGGATATAAGACCCCATGTCATAAGTATATATCCATTTCAGAAGAAACATGGGAGTTGTTTGTGAAGAGTCGACATGAGCCTGAGTTTTTTGTTAATACTTTTTCTTAATTTCTCATGTTAATTGATTTTACGTTTAGCTAATTTACATGTACGTTATTTGTAACAGGAGAAAAGAGCAAAGGGAAAACAAAACCAGGCCAAGAACAAGTACTACCACAGAACTTCTCGTGGTGGTTATGCATATTTGAAGGCCACCTGGAAGGAGAATAGGTTAAAGGAAATGCAAAAAGAGAGTGGCAATATGATGTTGACAGTGGATGATGTTGATTCTCCACCACGTCACGAGCAATGGAAGTTGGCCCGAATAAAGCCAACCGGAGGGTATATAAATGAGGAGACAGCCACTGTTGCCTCAAAAATTGTAAGTAAAACTTTCAATATATCATTTTTAGTGTAATGCCTTACATAACACTGACTTACACCATATATGTTGGCAGGATGACCTTGTGGATCAGGCCACTCAAGGAACTTTTGTTTCTGATACATGTATGGATATCCTCACTACTGCCATTGGGACACCTGATCACGGTGGCCGTCCCCGCATTGCTCCTTTTGGTGTCGGCCTGAAGACATATTATGGAAGTGCTGCACCTCGTGGCAAAGCAAAAGCCTATGAGGAGATGGAGTCCTTAAAGGCAGTGCTGATGCAGCAGTTTGAGGAGACCTTCAATAAGAGGGTAGATAAGGCGGTAGCCGAGGTATGTATAATATGTTACAATATAAAATAAGCAGTTAATTTAACCAGATTTAGGAAGATATTAATTTATAAAATTTCATTTACAGAGACTTGCATCTCAGGGTTGCGTTAAGTCAACCCGTAGCCATCAACATGCAAGAGTTACAGGAGACAATTAGTCAGAGGATAGAGAAGGCAGTAGCTGAGGTATGTATAAAATGCTACAATATAAATTCAGTAGTTTAAGTAAATTTGCCAAGGTTATTCATTTAAAAATTTCATTTTGCAGAGACTTGCAAATATAGCTTGTGCAAGTCAACCCTCATTTGGCCAGCCCAACTCTATGAAGACTCTTATGCACGAAAGCGCTAAGAACAGTTGCTCACCGTCCCAACCGGGGATGCCAACCCCCACTAATTGGTTGAGAGAGTTATCTGCCATGTTATATGACTTTGGGGGCCAGTCACAGGGGCTACTGATGAATTATGACCCCATGTCCGTTGAACATTACTGGATTGGTGAGAAGGAGATAACCGACATTACTATGGGTGGACGTTGGCTTGAATTATGCCACTTGGCATTATGGGGCTCGTAAGTATATGTCATTCTAAGTTTATATTGTAAGCATGCTTAAATCATGTGTAATATTAATTAACATGTTTTTCAATATATTAGGTACTGTTGGCGCCTATCTAAGGATAGCGGCTATGGTGATAGGTATGAAATTTTTTTGCCTTACTAGATTGGTTCTTTATGTCCCAAGTCTGCTCCCAAAAAATTGGAGGATATTCAAGCATACATCCAGAACAAGATGTGGGAAGAGAAGAGGCAATGTTATTTAGCACCATACTGCTATAGGTAATTCATTTACGCGTGTTTATATAGTTTTCTTTTGTTTGTCTGTTTCTTCATACCATTATTGTTGTCCAATATTGCTGTGACCATTGGCAGTTAGCCGTCATTTGTCCTGAAGACTACGTTGTCGTTTGGATGTGCTCCTTGGGTTATCGGCCTAATCAAACCATTGTAGAAAGAATTAATAAGTAAGATTCAATTTAATTCTTAACATATACTTTATGATATAATTTTAGAACTTTGACTTATCATGAATATTCTTTTATCAGTGCAATCGATGGATATAACAAGCTTAAAGGAGTTAGGAGAAATAATGTGCCTGAATGGTTACTGCCCAAAGTAAGTGGTTTAAATTAAAAATATCCATTTACAATATATTAGGATATTTAACATTAACTGAGTGCACAACTTTTATATTTATTTGTAGGTGGCTTATCAAATCGACGGGTGGGCATGTGGGATATATGTCATGAGGAATATGATGACCATTATCTCGGCGGGGATAACCGGAAATTGGATGGAGGTAATATTTAAAAACTCAATAAGCTTAACTAATTTCGTACCTAATTAAGCATTATTTTGGTTATAATAACTAGTGTTTATATTTTTTTTTACAGGTATTCAATGATACAACACCAATGTCAAATGATGCGCTTTTGAGCATAAGACAACTTTGGGCAGAAATTTTTTGCAAATTCCATAACGCATTGAAATACGAGCCAAAGAAGAAAAAAAGTAGAAAAATGGTGGAAAAAACAAATAGTGAAGTTTAAGTTTAAGTTTGTGTTTTTGATTTAGCTAAGTTTGTATTCGAATATTAGTTTGTATTTGATTTGGTTTAGTTTTAGTTTGTATTTGTATATAAGTTGGTTGCTGGAAAAAGTTTGTTGATGTGGTTGCTCTGGTTTAGTTTTAGTTTTTACAGGTATATATGGTTGCTGTAAAAAAAATATAAAATTAAAAAAAAATACTTTTTAAATCAGTTGTTTACAAACAACCGATTTAAAAATCCATTTTAAATCGGTTAATTAATAACAACCGATTTAAAAGGTGACCTTTTAAATCGGTTATATACACACAACCTATTCAAAATGTCTTTTAAATCGGATGTTTGTAAACAACCGATTTTAAATCCCCAATTTCAGACCAGATTAGGACTCGAATACAGACTTTGTAAATCGGTTAATATAAATAACCGATTTAAAACTTGAATTTAAATCGGTTAAATCACCGATTTAAAATCCCCAAACTTACTAAATCCGGAATATTTAAATCGGTTGTCCAACCGATTTTAAACCCTCAAATAACCGATTTTAAATCCCGAATTTGCACTAGTGTCTATATTGTAGAAAAAAAGCCCATCACGAATTAGGCCTTTGGAAAAGTAGCAGTCTCGTAACATATACACTACACTATATTTGGCCTAATATAATGCCTAAAAGGTAGAGACTTCACACGAATGCATTACTGTTTGATGAGATTTAGAGCTAAAAAAATTAAGTGGTTCCATCTTGAAATCACTTTGGAATCTTACGTTATAGGTAATGGTTCCATGCAGATCCGCTACTTAAGTGTCTTGGATAGCCCTGCTTAGTAGTTTATTGACAAAATCACTACCCAGATTCTATACTTTTGTAGTGCTTCATGAATGGAACTGCTACCTGTATTGGTTTCAAATTATAGGGGAAATGAATTCTTTTCAAATTCTAGGGATCAGAAGACTGAATATTTATACTATAGGGAAAAAAGCCCACCACGAATTGGGCCTTCGGACAGGTAGCACTCTCATGTCATATATATTATACAATATTTGGCATAATATAATGCCTAAATGGTAGAGATTTCACACAAATCCATTACTATTTGGTGAGATTTAGGGCTAAAAAAATTGAGGAAGTGGTTCCATCTTAAAATCGCTATGGAATGTTACGTTTTAAGTAATGGTTCCACGTGGAACCGCTACTTAAGTGTCTTGAGTAACGTTGCTTAGTGGTTTATGGATGAAATTAAGGGTGGGAAAATAGATGGATTGAATAATTTTTTAAATGAATCCTAATGGATGGATTGAAAATAATTCATTTATCCATTTATCATCCACTAAAAGTACATCAACAAAATCCAATCCATCCATCATCTATTTAAAAAAAATCATTCAATACATCCATTAACCATTTTTTAATGGATGAATATCCAAACCATCCATAAAATTTATTTTTAATCACTAAAAAATTTTCAATCATAAAAAATTATTTATAATCATTAAAATTATTTTTAATCACAAAAAAAAATATTTTAATTAAAAATATTTTACTCTCTCTTTCTCTCCCTCCTCTCTCTCCTCTTCCCTTCTCTCCCATCTCTCTCCTCTCCTCTATCTCTCTCTCCCTCCCCTCTCTCATCATCATCATCTTCTTCTGTGGCTCATGTGGGTCCTTGTCGCTGTTCTGAACCAGCGCTAAGCTAGCCGCCAACTTGGAATTTCACTTTGGCACGTACGGGAATTCAATTCGTCAGTGATGCTCGATCGGGACTAACTAAGCTTGGCACGTACGGGAATTCAATTCGTCAGTGATGCTCGATCGGGACTAACTAAGCACATGATTTGATTATATTTCTTCCGCTAATACGTACGATTTCATCAAAATGAATGATGAGTAGCTGGCCGCATTTTTCTTTTCGTTTGATTCATTAAAATTTGATTTGATCAAAAAAATCAATTCGAGATCTGATGTTTACAATCCAGTCTTCGGGCTGGTTCATTTTTTTTGTTTTTGTGATCTTAAAAGAGAGCGAAGGGGGAAGTGATGTGAGTTTGTGAGGGGCTGGCTGGTGGTGTTAAAGGAAAAGTATTATTACTATTTATTTGATCCTCTCCTAGTAACTACCTGTTCACGGTCACAGATTTCCTCCTCTCTTAGCTTACAGCTTTGTTGTTATGCGAGGCTTGTTTGTTGGCGACTTTTGTTGAAAATGGAAGCCATGGTTGAGAATGAAATAATGCAGAGAAGAAAAAGGAATCGTGAAACTGATTGAATTTGTGTAAACTTCATTCTGATTAACTATGATGATTACAAATGCTTTTATACAAGAAGAAACTAACCAACCAAAAGCTAAGCCACTAACTACTTCTAATAGCTGTTCACTAACAGCTTTTGTCTAACTAATTACATAATTTGACAGCTGTAAACAATTAAATAAAAGAATTTAATTATTAACTTTAACACCCCCCTTAAGCTGGAATGGATATCAAGCATTCCAAGCTTGTGATGTAGAGACTGAAATCGCCCAGGGTGAAGAGGTTTGGTTAGCAAATCAGCAAGTTGTTCAGTAGTAGAAATTGGGAGAAGGTGAAGCTTGCCTTGCTGAATTTTGTCCCGAACTATGTGACAATCCATCTCAATGTGTTTGGTGCGTTTGTGGAACACTGGATTGTTAGCAATATGAATAGCGGCTTGATTATCATAGTAGATCACAACCGGTTTGGGATGAGGAATTTGAAAGTCTTCAAGAAGAAATAAGAGCCATTGAGCTTCGGAAGCTCCATTAGCTAATGCGCGATAGGACTGTCTAGGGCCAGCTTGAGATGTGGGAACTATAGAAGTTTGTGGAGAAGCTGAAGATGAAGAAGTATCATGGCAGGAAGGTGATGTAGATGAAATTGGCATGATAGGTGATGAAGTATGTATTTGTGAGTGTGTATCAGAATTAAAAATTTCTTGAAATGGACTGTTATGTGCAGTAGGTGATGGAGCTGTATAAGGGACAGAATTAGTAGGTGATGGAGCTGTATGAAGAACAGGATCAGTTTCAAGAATTGATTCTAAAGGATATGTGTACTGGGGACATGGCATTGGTACAGAATGTGCTTCTTGTTGTGTCGTTGTACTGATTTGTGAATCAGTAAAGGGAAATATGTGCTCATAAAAATGAACATCTCTTGAGATAAAGAATTCTTTTGAGCTTAGATCATATAACATATATCCCTTAGTTCCAGATTTGAAACCAAGATGGATACATTTTCTTGCCCTTGGATCAAATTTCTTCCTATGACCATGCAAAGTAGCAGCAAAACTTAAACAACCAAATACCTTGAGCAACTCAAGTTCTGGAAGTTGTCCAAACAGCTTCTGAAATGGGGATTGATTATCCAAGTAAGGTGTAGGTAATCTGTTGATCAAGAAAACAGAATGATTAATAGAAAAATTCCAAAATTGCTTGGGTGTATTAGATTGAAATACCAATGCCCGAGCCATGGATAACAGATGCTGATGTTTCCTTTCGACTATGCCATTCTGCTGAGGAGTCTGCACACATGAAGTATGATGTATGACGCCTTTGCTGCTGTAAAAATCATTCATCAAGAACTCTTTTCCATTGTCAGATCTGATACATCTAACTTTGGCACTGAATTGTGTTTCAACAAGATTCACAAACGATTTAATCAAACCAGAAACTTTAGATTTAAGCTTCATAAAGAATAACCAAGTATATCTTGTGGCATCATCTACTATTGTGAGAAAATATCTATGACCAAAACAAGAAGGAATGGACAAAGGTCCCCACACATCCATATGCACCAAATCAAATGCATTAACAGATTTTGAAATACTGTTTGGGAAAGGAAATCTTTTCTGTTTTGCTAAATGGCATATTTCACAAGGTTCTTCTATTTTGTTACATTCAATGAAAGGAAAATAGCTATGCAATGGAGCATTTTCGCATGAGAAGGATGCCCCAATCTTACATGCCAAGTGTTATTTTTGTAAGAAAATAAACTATTGACAGCATGTGGAGTAAAATCCTGCTCACTTGGTTGAGGGATTGTGTAGAGACCAGCTTGCATCTTAGCTACACCAATCGTCCTCAATGTAGTGGTGTCCTGTATCAAGCATTCCACATCAGTGAACTCTAATTTGCATCCAGTGGAACTGGTTAATCTTGAAGCAGATATCAAATTGCATGAAAAGCATGGTAAGTATAACACATTAGTTAGAACTAAGTGTTTAGAGAACCAAACTGTTCCAGCTATGCAAGTGTTCACCTTAGTTCCATTTGGCATATTTACAACTATAGGCCTAATCTTTTTATAACTTTGAAACATGGACAAAGAATGACAAACATGATCTGTTGCCCTTGTGTCTATTATCCAGTTTGCTGCATTTTCAAGTTTCACAGCATGACATATCATACCTGATCCCATCTGTGAAGTCACCACATTGTTGATTGCATGATTGCCCTGTGCTGTTTTCGGATTCTGCAACATTGCCAGAATTGCTTTATACTGTTCAGCAGTGAAAGAGAAGCTTGATGAGGAGCCTTCAATATCATCTTTCTGTCCTGAATTGTCATCATCTGCAAGGCCTTCAGCTGTGCAGTTATTTACATTGCTGTTTTTCTGAAAATAGTTAGGAGGATATCCATGCTTTTTGTAGCAAACATCAATAGTGTGTCCCAGTTTGTTACAGTAGGTGCAAACTTTGTTGCTTCTTCCTCTGCCTCGACCTCCTCTTCCTGCTGAATTGAAATTAGATCCCCTGCCTCTGCCAAAATTAGTTCTGCCTCTGCCAGCAGATTCAGAATTGGCCATGAGCACCTTTGTTTCACTTTATTGTTGTTCTTTGAGCTGTCTTTCTTGTTGTATCAGCATAGAAAAGACTTTTTTATACCAGGAAGAGGTTCCATAAGCATGATTTGGGATCTAACAGATGAGTATTGGTCATTAAGGCCTTTGAGGAACCTAATGACTTGATCATTCTCTTTATGTGTCTTGATAGTAGGAATCAACTTGCAGTTAGATGTAGCACATGCACATTGACAAGTGCAAGAAGGTAGAGTTCTAAAGCCATCTAAATCCCTCCATAAACCTTTCAGTTGAGTAAAGTATGTGTTTATAGTTGAATCCCCTTGTTTTAACATGTATATCTCTTCTTGAATTTCACTTATACGAAAGACATCACCTTGATAATACCTGTCCTGTAGCTCTTTCCAGACTTCTTGAGCTGTTTCTGTTCCAAGAAAGCTTTGACCTATCGTTGCTTCCATCGAGTTGATAAGCCATGACAGAACAACAGTGTTGCATCGATCCCAGGATGCAAATGTGTTGTGACTTTCAGCAGGTTTTGGTACTGTTCCATCGACAAATACCAATTTGTTCTTCGATTTCAGACACATTTTCATAGATTTGTACCACTGGTGATAATTCTCTTCATTCAGAAGTTTGGAAACCAATGATATTCCAGGATTCTCGTTATGATGAATCCAATAAGGATTAGTAAAATCCACAACCTTGTGATTAGGAACTGGCGTTGTAACTGTTTCAGAAACCTGAGCAACGGCGTCGTTAGGGTTTGGAATCGATGAAGTCATGATCAGATTTGTGTCAATATTTCGAATCGATCAATGCAGTGATCGGATCGAGCAGTAATTGAATCAACCTTTTTCAAGATTGAATCAAAGAAACAGAACAATCGAGAGAAGAAATTCAAGATTGCAAAAAAAATGACGAACAGTATGATCAAACCAATCGATACCTCAATTGGATTGATTGAAGAAGGAGAAGATAATGGCGATTGAAGAAATCAGAGATGTGGCAGCGATATCAGAGCCCCTAGGAAGGAGGCTCTGATACCATTTTGAAAATGGAACTTGCCATGGTTGAGAATGAAAGAATGCAGAGAAGAAAAAGGAATCGTGAAACTGATTGAATTTGTGTAAACTTCATTCTGATTAACTATGATGATTACAAATGCTTTTATACAAGAAGAAACTAACCAACCAAAAGCTAAGCCTCTAACTACTTCTAATAGCTGTTCACTAACAGCTTTTGTCTAACTAATTACATAATTTGACAGCTGTAAACAATTAAATAAAAGAATTTAATTATTAACTTTAACAACTTTTTTATTCATATTTCTGCTAATCGCAGATGAAAGAGGGGGAGAGAGAGAGGGGAGAGAGAGAGAGAGGTGAGGGGGAGGGAGACAGTGGAGAGAGTAAAATATTTTTAATCAAAATATCTTTTTATGATTAAAAATATTTTTTGTAATTAAAATATTTTTTATGATTAATTTAAAAAATTATTCATTCCATCTATTTGTCACCCTTAGTATAATCCAATGGATTTAGAAAATTGGCAGATAGATGACTAACCATCCATTAAATTAAATGGATGGATTGGATCCAATCGATTTAGTTTTTTTATTTGTAATGAATGGATTTCTTGATGGATGGATGATGGATGACTTTGCCACCCCTAGATAAAACCACTACCCAAGTTCTATACTTTTAGAGTGCTTTATGATGAATGGAACTGCTACCTATTGGTACACATAATACAGAGATTCCATAAGCTATATTCTTTTGACGTTATGACCTTCTATGTGTTACCAAGGAGCATGTAATAATATTTCACGTGTTTCCTCTTGTTCCCAAGGATATATTATAGTGCCTCTCATTCCATCTCCTTTTGCCTATTCCTGTTTCAAAATAAACAGTCTCAAAGCTCAACTCTGGTTCGAAACTCTTAACCGTCGAAATAATGCACCTATTTCTATTCTTGTAATGTCATTGCTTCATTTCTTCATCGACCATCATGGGGCTCTTTGTTAAGAGTATGTTCGTTTCTTTTTGTTTTCATAAGCGCCTAAGTTTTTTTTTCTTTCTTCTTGAAATCTTAACTTGTTTTTTTGTAAGTCATTGTATCTTGATGAAATCCTAACTTGCTTTTTGTAAGTATTTTTTTAAGTTTCACAGTGAAACCCGATCTTTATTTTCTGAAGTCTTATTCCTCGGTGAAACTTATAACATTTTTTGTTATCTCTCCACAACGTGTTGCTAGTAAAATATTTTATTATGCCTAGTGAACTTTGATAATTCCCATGCCAAGTTTTGTATAAACCTATCATTTTTTACATGAAATTGCTTGTTTTTAGTTTATTGTTAGTATCATACAAATTTTTCTAAACTTCTTTTTCTAAATATTTGGGGAGAAACAACTATCACTTTTGAAGATGTGAAGTGTAACATCTTGTTTTCTGGGTACTCTAATTATGGCATGATTATGAGTAATTCAATAGTTAAGATCTTTGGAGATGACTAGGATTTGAAATTTTGATCTGAGTGGAGTTTAGGGTTAAAGAAAAAAATATGTGAGTATTAGCGCCCCGAAGCAAAAAAAATTGGGTTTGAAACAACTTCAGAACGAACCAAAACGCGAAACCGATATTTCTCTCTTAGCTCTACTCGCGATGCGATGGGGAGTGCATAGGGACCATTGAGATGCGATGGTACCTTAACACAAGTCCCCGTTCGTGATGTGACATGTGTAAAGGAAAAGGGTAACTCGCAATACAATGGTTCCTTAACTAGGTACCGTCGCGATGCGACCAAGACCTAACATTATCTCCCTTCGTAGTGTGACATGTGGAAAGGTAAAAGGAACGTCGTGATGCAATGGTACCTCATCGCGATGCGATGAGCCCTTTTCCCACCAATAAATAGGTGTTTCACCCCTACCATTAACTTTCTCTTCTCACTCTCTCTACATTTTCTCCCTCTAGAAAAGTTGTGGGTCTCCACCTCGAGGATTCCGGCACTGAGGATCGGGAATGAGGATAAGATCGAGGTCTCGAGGTACGATCTCGTGGTCAAAGCAATGAGAGGGCAATTCAAATCAGGTGAGGAGAATTAAACCTCAATTATTGGGAAAACATGTTGTAGGATAGTAATTTTAGCATGTGTAGGGGACCTCAAACCGTACTAGAGGTTGATACCAACAACACCTTAGGAGAGACATTGTGATTTGCGATAGCTGAGGACAATTGTCGTAACCCTAGGATAGACAACTTGATTCCGTGACTTGTATGTTATGAATGCATGATTACCTTAGGATAGAAGGCTTATGTGACTTCTTAACGTGATTGATGACAAGCTAATTGACGATCGCCATTAGCGGCGCTATGGTTGGTCTATATGTCGATCGAGAATGATTGATAAATTGTATATGATTGGATTATGACTGTTGATTGAGTTATTATTGTCTATAACTTGCTCACATGTTGTTTGACTAGTTATTGTCGCACGTGTTATTGTTATGATGTGAGTGTAGTCATAATATCAAGGGTGATGTCCTCTCATTGGAGGATTATGAATCCCAAGACGGTAATAATTGGTATTACCGTTCTATTAGTGGTGATAGTCGGGTCGATGACCCTAGGTTGGTGTGCCTGAGGCTTGTGTGGGGCCTAAGGTACCGAGTATGTGGGCTAAGATGGGAAACCTGTCCTTGGGGAGTGTGCCCACTATGGTGTCGCAGTGCTCGGTCCTCCTAACAAGGCAACAGTACTCCAAGTCTGGCAGTGGACAATCTTGGTCATTCCTTGTGTGGGGAAATGTTGTTCCTTGTGTAGGGGAATGGTACTTTAACTTATGTGGGGGATAGTAGCTTATTGACATTTGTTCCCAGGATAACCAACTTATCTGTGTGTTTTCTCTTATGCCTTTGAGATTGGTGATCCGTTTTTGGGGTGTGATAGACTGATGATCGGCCTGTTGTTGCGGCTCAGGCAAGTGCACCTGATCGTAACTCGTAATAATAGTGGAATATAATTAGGACTCCAAATGTCGAACCCACAGGGAATGAGCGAGTACCAATGACTTAATATAATTCTATTCTATTAGGCTAGCAAATGTTGTAATTATGAAAGTAGAGAAAGTTGTCACGTATCAAAGCAATAAACAAACTAAATTTAAGAACGGATCAACTATGTTATGGGAGATCTAGGGGAACCGGGTTCACCAATACTCTACTCTTGAGTTCACTAAATAATTACTATGAGTTATCTATTATGAAAGAGAGCTAATCACCCACTCTAAATTACTAAGAGCTATCTAGCGTGTAATAGCCTTCCTCCTAACTAATTACTCCGTTTGGTCCTAGAAGGTAATTAAAGAAAATAGCATCAAGCACATGTTGGTTTGTTAATCTAATAACTGATTAGAAACAAGCAATAACCTATCCGGGGTATAAAGCGAGTACTTTTATTCCTATAGTTCCATTAACTAATCATGATCCTGTTATCACAATTAAGTTAACTAATTAAAGGTTGATCAAACCTTATAGGATTAAGCACAATAGGCATAAAACAATCAAACATTCAATATAAACTCATATAACTAAATAGATAAATTATCAAAAGTAATGTAAAGGATCCCCCAACACCCCTAGTGATGGGTTTAGCTACTCATTATCAATGATAATAACATAAACATAATTGCAAAACCAGAATAATCCATAACAAGAGAATAAATCTAAATAGGGACACTCTTTTGGTATGACGACGGTCCTTAAGCACGTTCTTTGCATCCTCACAAGCTCCGGTAGCAATTCGGGATGGCACTAAACTCCAAGTAAAGGTTAAGAGGTTAAGAGCCCCTATTTATAATGTTGGCTGCGAACTAGGTCATCTAGCTTTCAAATCACCACATTCTGATACGGGATACGGCCGTACCGCATATATACACGGCCGTACCGAGCTTTTCTTGTGACGTTGGCTAGTACCCATGAGTGCTGCATTCCTGACATTATTTGTGTATGGTCGTACTGCCTTTGGCACGGCCGTACTGAACTTTTTCATTGGCGCCAGGTGGTACAGATCAAGGGGGTACGCCCCTACTGAGATTCTGATCTAGGTACGGACGTACTAAGGATAGGTCAGGTCGTACCGCTTGTCTAGTAGTGCTAAAACTCTCCAAAACTTGCCAGTTTTTTGTCTTTTTTCGCATCTTTTGCTTCGAGTAGTGTCTTTGTGATAATTCTGCAAAATAGAACACAAATAAGTATCTTTGTGCTTTAAATAGTGCAAAGTGATGATTTAGATACTAAAAATACCCTATAAAAGTAGACAAATTGGTGTGTTAACACCTATATTGTGGGATATGTTTTTAGTGGTCTGTGTGCGGCATCGTGGTGTGCTAGTCTTGTCAGTGGTGTTGGTTCATGGGAATGATTGTTATACTTGTTGTCTATTTGTGGCGTGCATGTTGAATATTACTGTTCTACATTGTTTTCTTATTTCTATGGTAATTGATGAGTTTCTTTCCTCCTCATTTTCTGTGTATCTTTATATTTTACTACGATGAATTAGCAGATAGTGAGGAGTAGCATGTGCTAGGAGCTTATTTCTTGGGGACCGGGACCTAGTAGAGGTGACCACGGTGATGGAGCTACCAGAGGGCATTACTTGTATACAGTTTGTACCGGTTGTACCACGGTCAGTGAATTATAGTTTTGTTACGCCTTATGGATGTTGTGTATATTCATTGTGCATACTCTGAAGCATTAATGCTATGTTGTTATTGTATTATAATTGTGTGTTTGGTGGTTATTTTACAATGCGGCGCCTTGTCCAAACAGGGTGTTACATGAAGGTTTACTGGGTTACTATGTTATCAAAGGTGAATCAAACATAAACCAAAGACACCTTTGGTTTCATCGAATATTGTACAATAAACCTATCCATTTGCAATATTTGAAATTCTTTGGGATAACTAGAAGTACAAGATGCCACATTAGGGACTTCACAGATCAACTTATTCACCAATGGTTTTAACAAATCTTAGTACAACATACTATCCCAACAGTTCATTACCTATATAAAAAAATATGTATGAAAGACATGAAAATTTTATGTAGCATGAAAGTTTGTGTTGCATGAAAAGTTTCTGATAATAAGAAGTTTGTCAGATTGTAATTAATAATATGATCTCTTTTTCATTTTAGCTGGGTCTATATTTTTTTACTCTCTTGCTTAATATTTGAATTATGGTTGTAAATTCGAATTGAGTGAAATATGCGTAAAGCTTATTTAATTAGGTTGAACAAAACAAGAAAAAAAAACTCACTTTGGATAATGGTTCCCAACATGAAATTGTTGTCCAGTATTTTATGGATAACAATTTCAAATGGAAACTGCTATGGTAGGCTACCTAGCTGATGTCTAGGTTAGTGGTTCTAAAAGGGAGTCGTTACTTGTGCCCTTATTTGTAGTAATTTCTAACTGTTGCCTTATATATCTTCCTTCTTATTTTTTCGATTTACTTACCGTTTAAAACTACTACCCATTGGAGACCTAGAACCACTATCCAAGGCTTTTTTGGCGTAGTGTAAGTTTATAATTCAATCAAACTTGCCATCATATAGCATAGGGCTTCAGTACAATCAATACTAAAAATTTTATACTTTCAATTTAGGAGCAAAAATACAAGTCTAACCAATGCAATTTGTCAAATATAAAATAATAAAAATTATTCCATCTTTCTAGGCCAGAAAAACCCCTGTATGGCGGTTTCGTGTCAACTTTGAGTAGTGGTTTCAACCACTAAGTAGATCAACAAAATGAAAAGTGGAGTATATATTGGGTAGTAGTTAAAATCTACTGACCAATGTTCAACTGATTAGCGATTTCACTTTAGAACCACTACTTGTGTGGAACTTCAAGTAGCAGTTTTTTTTTTTCTGGAACTACCTCTCTATTAGCATTTCAAAATAAGGAACCACTATCCAAAATGATTTTAAAAAAACATATCTCACAATAATTTACCCATTTAAGTTTTATGCCATGTGCTTATACAAATAAAAGTTCATAGAAAGATGTATTTGTTCAAGCATATGGTGTAGACTATATTTGCATAAGATTTAAAAGACATATATGTAGAGTTGAACTTTATTAAACTTCTTACCGTAAAACAAGGAATTTCTCGGTACCCAGCAATGGTGTTATAAGAAAAACCACTGTTGAAAGAAACAATGATCAAATTTAAAGACATTAATGTGAACTGAATACCCTTTCTTGGTTGACATTCACTTCTTCCAATGTGATTTTTGCTTCTTTCAATGGTTAATCATGGAACGTCACTAAGCAACATTATACTTGTTGGAACAGCAACAGTATAGAAGAAATAAGGAAACGAAAAACGCAAAAGGGACACAATATTTGGTCACGCTGTTCGGCCAATGGTTGCCTACGTCAGCGACTATAGAGCAGCTGTAGTTCCGTTTTATTTCTTAGTGAAGATTAGGGTTCAATGTTACAAGCAGTATATATAATATTACGCAACAAATTACAACAATACCCCTGCTCCCCAGCCTTTTTGATACTGCATCATATGAGCCATACTCAACAATCTCCACCTTGGTGAATATCAAACCCCTATAACGATTCACTGCATGACGATCACATCCTTGGCACTGGGGGGTAGAGCTCCTGCTTGATCACTGAGTAATGTGTAACAAGTCCAAGCAATGCTTAAACTTGTCACTAGTGACTGGCCTGGTCAACATGTCAGCTGCATTCTCTGAAGTATGAACCTTCTCAAGTAGTATCTGTCCAGATGCAAGTAGCTCTCTGATCTTGTGAAATCTTACATCAATATGCTTGGTCCTGGCGTGATACACCTGATTTTTTGCCAAGTAAATGGCGCTCTGACTATCACAATGCAACCAAACTCCACCTTGCTCAACACCCAATTCCTTCACTAATCATGTAGTCCATAAGGCTTCTTTTGCAGCTTCTGCTAATGCCATGTACTCTGCTTCAGTCGTCAACATGGCCACTATGGGTTGAACTGATGACTTCCAACAAATGGGTCCACCTGCAAGAGTATAGACATATCCCGTTATAGACCTCCTATCATCCATATCACCCGCATAATCTAAATCAACATATCCTACAACTGTAGGATCACCCTTTTCACTGCCAAACATGATACCATGACCTGTTGTACCTCTTAAGTACCTCAAAATCCACTTGACTGCTTCCCAATGATGCTTCCCTGCTTTGGACATAAACTTGAAAACTTGACTTACAGCTTGTTCCAAATCTGGCCTTGTGCAGACCATAGCATACATTAAACAACCAACAGCACTGGCATAAGGAACCTTTGACATATACTCAGCTTCTACATCTGTCTTTGGACACTGATCCAATGAGAGCTTAAAGTGATTCGCCAATGGAGTACTCACAGCCTTCGAATTACTCATGTCAAATCTGTCTAACACCTGTTCAACATAGCTTTTCTGAGAGAGCCACAATTTTCTAGCACTCCTATCCCTGTGAATTTCCATCCCAAGAATCTTCTTAGCAGCCCCTAAGTCCTTCATGTCAAACTCCTTACCCAACATGATTTTCAGATCATTTATATCATGTAGATGATTAGCAGCGATCAACATGTCATCCACATATAGTAACAGGAAAATAAAAGAGCCATCATCAAGGCTCCTAACATAAACACAACAATCATACTCACACCTTCTGTAACCAATCTGAAGCATGTATGAATCAAAGTGATTGTACCACTGCCTTGGAGACTGCTTTAAACCATACAAAGACCTCTTCAATTTGCAAACAAGTCTGCCCTTGCCAGTGTCGCTGAAACCCTTTGGCTGCTGCATGTAAATTTGCTCATCTAGATTACCGTGAAGAAATGATGTCTTCACATCCATCTGCTCTAAATGCATGTCTCGACTGGCTACCAAGGCTAACACTGCCCTGATAGAGGTATGTCTGATGACCGGAGAGAAAATCTCATCATAGTCAATCCCCTTCTGTTGTGAGTACCCCTTTGCTACAAGACGAGCCTTGAACTTTTTCCCTTCTTTTTCTGTTACTGTTGGTTTTCGCTTGTACACCCACTTGCAACCGATAGCCCTTTTGCCCTTAGGAAGCTGAACAAGCTCCCATGTCTCATTTTTCTGCAAGGACTCCATTTCCTCCACCATAGCACCCATCCACTTATCTTTCTCCTGGCTAGCTATAGCCTCTCAAAAAGTGGACGGATCTCCAGAACTAGTAAGAAGTGCATATGCTGCCAAGTCTTCAAACCCATATCTCTCTGGTGGCTTGATCTGTCGTCGCTCTCTGTCACGTATCAAAGAATAGTCATGTACTTCACCTGAATCTTCAGGTCCATGGTATGGCTCAGTGGGAGAGCCTGATTTGTCTAGTGTTTCTGGTTTTGTCTGCACATTGCTCACTGGGGACGGCTCAATATGCACCTGAATCACCTCATTGTTGGAAGTTTCCCCTTCAGAGACTGTCACATATGTTGCAACTGACTTCTTCAACATGAACTGCTCATCAAAAACAACATCTCTGCTGGTAACCACCTTCTTTGAAATTGGATCTCATAACTTGAACCCCTTTACACCTTTTGAGTATCCTACGAAGACACACGTCTTCGACTTTGGACCAAGTTTGGATTGATCTTCACTGGATATATGCACATAAGCTGGACACCCAAAAATCCTTAAATTGGTAAGATCAATGGGATTGCCTGTCCATACCTCCTCTGCAACTTTCCCCTCCAGAGAAGCCCGCGGTGACCTGTTGTGGAGATAGCATGCCTTGTTAATTGCCTCTGCCCAGAAACCCTTTGACAATAGAGCATTCAACCGGAGACATCTTGTCCTTTCAGTCAGAGACCTGTTCATTCTCTCTGCCACACCATTTTGTTGTGGTGTCTTGCGAACTGAAAAATGCCTCTGAATACCATGTTCTTCACAAATTTCTTGAAATTCAAATTAGTGTACTCTGTCCTATTATCTGACTGCAAATACTTGATTTTTCTGCCCGTTTGATTCTCTACTTCAGCTTTCCACAGCTTGAACTTCATAAAGAATTCAGATTTATGCTGCAAAAAATACACCCAAACCTTGCGAGAAAAATCATCAATAAAAGTCACAAAATACCTAGAACCACCCATGGAGGGTTGTTTGGTAGGCCCCCACACATCCGAATAGACATAGTCTAGGATTCCCTTTGTTTTGTGCTTCCTGGTCTGGAACCGAACACGACATTGTTTCCCAAGTACACAATACTCACACAGATCCATCTTGCAAGTGTGAATGCCTTTCAACAGATTTCTCTTATGAAGTTCCATCATCCCACGCTCACTGAGATGACCCAGACGCATATGCCAGAGCTTAATTGCATCGTTATCTGACTCAACTGACGCAACACCACCTACAACTATAGCACCCAACGTTTTATAGATGGTACCTGCAGTCCTCTTTGCTCTCATCATTGTCAAGGCACCCTTGCTGACCTTCATGATGTCCCTATCTCCATCAGACCTGTAGGAAAAACCATTTGCCTGTAGATTACCTAAGGAAATCAGATTCTTTTTTAATTCTAGAATATATCTGACATCATTCAACGTTCGCACGCCACCATCGTCCATGACAATTTTGATTTGTCCCATTCCTTGGATAGCACAAGCTTTATCATTACTCAAATAAACAAACCCAAAACTACCTGACCTGAATGTAGTGAACCATTCCTGGTGCGGCGTCATGTGGTAAGAATAACCAGAATCAAGAATCCACGCCTCTGTGCACTTACTGTCTGAAACGCAAAGCATATCTCCTTCACTGCCAGAATCATCGGTTTGGACCACATTTGCAGAACTGGATGAGCCCTGCTTACTGTTTGGATAGTCCCGCTTCCAATGCCCAGTCTGTTTGCAAATGCAACAATCTGTTTTCTTGTTCTTGGATTTATACATCTTCTTTCCAGAACCTCCTTTATCCTTGTTCCGCCCACGATCTTGACCCCCCTTCACATACATACCCTCGCCTCCTTGACTTCCTTCCTCTGCGCTCTGTCACCTTTGAGAATGAGACACGAGTGCAGCAGTAATATCATCTAGGCTAATAGTGTCTTTCCCGCAGGTAAGAGTAGTCACTAAGTGATCGAACGAACCTGGTAACGAGCACAGAAGAATGATTTCCTTGTCTTCGTCATCTACCTTAACCCCAAGCCTCGCCAGATCCGTGATTATGGTGTTGAAGGTATTGACGTGCTGTTGCAAATCGGATCCTTCCTGCATCCTAAGGCTGTACAATCATTGCTTTGCAAACAGTTTGTTTATCAGCGTCTTTGACTGATACTGACTCTCCAATTTATCCCAAGCCTCCTTCAGAGTCGTTAGGTTCAGGATATGATACATCACCTCGTCTGAAACACATAGACGTATCAATCCTGCGGCCTTCTACTTCATCTCGACCCAATTGACGTCTGCCAAATCTGCCGGTTTCGTCTCACGCAGCGCCTTCTGTAAACTTTGATGAGCCAACAGATCCTTAACCCTTCTTTGCCATAATCCAAAGTTGCCCGTCCCGTTGAACTTTGCCACATCGAATTTCGCACCCGAGTTAAACGTCATCTGATACCAATTGTTGGAACAACAACAGTATAAAAGAAATAAGAAAACGAAAAACGCAAAAGGGACATGATATTTGGTCACGCTGTTCGGCTAATGGTTGCCTACGTCAGTGACTACAGAGCAGCTGTAGTTCCGTTTTATTTCTTAGTGAAGATTAGGGTTCAGTGTTATAAGCAGTATATATAATATTACGCAACAGATTACAACAAGCTGTAGTTCCGTTTTATTTCTTAGTGAAGGGAGCTTCGCTACACTCCGCTAGCTCAGCTCCCCCCGCCCCCAGCCTTTTTGATACTGCATCATATGAGCCATACTCAACAATATTGGACGATTTCAGTCATTTGCCATCCTTAGAACAAATTCATGGATCCAGATTAAGTCTAATAAAAATTACATGTATGAGTTTTGCAAATCTTGGAACAACATGTTATGCCAATAGTTTGTACCATGTGCCTATACAAATAAACCTTATGCAAACAATCTTGAGTACAAATATAAGGCATAAAGCTTAATTGGATAAATTATTACTCCCTCCATTCCATAACTTTGGTAGTTTTAGCATTTTTTTTTTTGTTTCAAAACAATGGGTGTTTTTATAAACCCAAGATATAATTCACATTTTTTTTCAAATATACCCTTCATATATTTATTGTCTTTACATTGAAAGTTAACACAACCTCACATATATTAATTGATTATTTTGGAACATGCAGTAATTAATAAGGTTATTTTGGTAAAAATATACGTTAATTAAATGATTCCTTAGTCTATGAGTAAAAACATTGAACCACCAAAGTTATGGAATGGTGGGAGTATAAGTCATTTAAATATAAATTGTACAATCAGAGGATATATATACATACAAGCCAAGAAGGATGTAAAAGCAGAGGTAAAGAAAAAGATACAAAAAAATTATAAAAAAAATAAAAATACATAAGACATTTCTTGTCTCTCAAAGCCTTTATAGCGGTATATATGATTCCTATTCAAGGGAAGACTAATAATTGATCTTTTCTAACATTCACATCAAGATACCTTTTAGTATATAATTCAAGAAAATGCTTTGCAATGTCTTTTATTTCCTCACCCCATTAGTCAATGTCTAAAAAGTGTATTATTTAACCCAAACAAAAAGGAGTTAGGGTTTCACAGAAACCAGATAGAAACCAAGTAAGAGATTGAGAAAAATGAATAACTTAACAGAAATACAAAGTTGAACAGAGAACAAAGTAAAACATGTTACGAATGACAACGAAGATACAAACGATACATTACAACAGTTAAGAGCTTCAAAATGAAGGTGCAGAAACCATATTACAATGATTCATATAGTACGAGAGCATATCGAAGCAACAAAGAGAACGAAAGCAAACGAGATAGTGTATGAAAGAATGAAAGTGAATTCTAAAATAAATATAAAACATTGAGAACGTTTGAAAACTTAATGTGCACCTTGTGACTTAAAATGTGCCCCTTGTGAAGGTATACTAATTTAAAACGTCAAAAGAATTGTTTCTCTAGAAACTTCACATTGACGAATAATAAAGGTAGCAATTCTGTATGTTAACCGCTACAATATATTACCAAAGCAGGTAGTGGTTTCATCTATGAACCACTACCCAAAATTATGCAGGACAATAAAGTAGTGGTTATGCACGAAACCACTACAAAACACGTACAATTATGTAGTGGTGAGGGAATGGAATTGCAACTGAATGTTTGTGGAGATCTTTTTTCTTCAATGTAATGGTTCCGTGTCTAACTACTATAGTTGAGAAGTTATATTATCGCATATTGTCAGAAATTGTACATAAGTAAAAGAGCAACTCTAATTAAGAATACACCTATAAAAAAACTCTAATTAAGAATGTTAGTTCATTAAACTTTTAATCAAGGTGAATAGTTATCAATGAAAATTTCAAATTTGACCCATATGAATAATGCGTTATTCTTACTTTTTTTTTTTTTTGGTTGATATACTAAGTGACATCTTAATCTTTCAAATGCGGTCAAACATCTAATATGGATACCTTTTTTTTTACGGCCTTCAATTCGAACCTACATGCACATTGATGCACATTATATTACTGATATTTTTATTATTATTTCAGTGACACTAATGGTCATATTACAACTGTCCTCGAGAGGATTTGAACTCTTTTCCTTGGGATTACAAAGTCAAACTCCTACCACTGAACTGACACCCCATGGACTGATTTGTTTAACAAAAACAAAAAAAACAAAAAACTGCGATAAATTTAACAAAACTATAACATGGCTTGATCTTTTGTACTTTTTTTTTGAACCATTGATCTTTTGTACTTCTAAATTCTAGTAACCCATTAATTTAGCAGATATGCTCGGTGGGGCCTAAAGAATAAAGATGCCATGCCCTCCGTGGAGGGAGGCAACCATATACGGCAAGACTTAATCCCGCCGTAGTTATAAACATATCATATTATTTGGTTCGCCTAAAAGTTATGAAATCTATTTTATTTTATTTTTTGAAAGGTGAAATATATTTTATTAATCTCTAAAGTTTTGTAAAATTTATTTCATTAGTCTCTATAAGGGACTACTTATAAAACTTTAAGAACTAATTCGACGGCTTTCAGAAACTTTAGAGACTACTTATTTTTTTATATATTTTAGAGACTAAATAAGAGAGAGTATAAGTTAAGGGACTAAATTAGGATTTACTCTATTTATTCATATATTGATAGCCGCATGTCACTTATTTGATTATTAAGGGGCATTTGATTTAAGGAAAAAAAAACTTATGTATTGTTCAACAGATACTGTTTGTGATGTTCACAAATTATAATATGTCACGTTGATTAAATATTTTTTATTTGAATTTAAATCCAAAATGATTCTAATTTTATTATTAGATAGTTAATTTATGTGTTAAATTGTGATTTGAGAACAGTAAAAACTATACACAATGAACTGTACCTAAGTTTTATCTTTGATTTAATTATCCTTGTACTTTTTGGGTACAAAAGTTTGAGTAAGGATATAAATCCAAAGCATGAAAAGATTTAGCATAAATAAGACTTATATTTATCTCACCTTAAAAAGAATAGTGGAGGTTTGAACCTCTATGATAAGTGAGAAGTGACGTTTTATACCAGGAGAAAATGGGTCATGGACTAACCCATGCATTAACTAATTGCGTCCAACCACGTGGTTAAAATTATCATGTTTTAAATCAAGTTAATTTTTTGGTTTAATTGTGCTTTTTATCCCCGAGTATCGCTATTGTGTGATTTTGGCAAGTTCGAATTGTGCAAATTGGGTCATTCAAGTATCATAATTGTGAGATTTTGGTCCCTTTATTTCCAATTGCGTAAATTAGATCCAGGTATCAAGATTGTTCGATTTTGTTCCCTCCGTCTAATTGTCGTTCAATCTCTTATAGAAAATGCTAATATGTCTTAGGTGGGTATATGACCTGACACATAACTTAGTCTGAATGACATGTTACGTTACCTAGTTGTCATATGAGTTGACTTTTATTTTTTTTAAAAACACAATTGGACAGAATGACCAAAATTGCATAATTGCAATACCTGAAATATCCAATTCGTGCAATTAGAACTCGGGGACCAAAATCACCTAATCACAATACGTGGAAAACTAAACTAAAAGTACAATTAAGCCTAATTTTTTCTATACGATAAAACTCTCAAATTCCCATCGCATAACATATAAAATAAGAGGGGCGTTCAAGTTAATGCGAATAAACATAATTCCTCTATCATTAATTTTGGTACTTGGCCTCAAAAGAGGAATTCCACCGAAAGTGATATTTCTTAATTAATGATCATCTAACAGTTTAGGCATCTTAAGGCCCCGCCTAGATATATGAACTTATTCTGCATTCTACTACGGGTTAAAAAAATAACAACAAAACCCGATTGGTTTTACTCAGTTATATATTTTTTATGATGGGTCAGGCATGTCAGATTTTTTCTTTATGGGGAGAGAAATGAAGGGTGGGGGAATTTTCGATAGAAAATAAATAATTCGATTAAAGGAGAATGGTTGGTTTTTTTATGTATTGTTAGGTTTGGGCCTAGTTTTGCTCAAACAAGATTGAATTAGAGGATTTGCATAATTATTTTGAGAATAAAGTACTAAACATAAGGAATGTAGGATCAGTTCTCTACTCGGGACATTTTAAGGAGAGAATTTTCTTGTCATGCTCCTTTTTTACAGATATAGAAAAAGACAAAGCAACACTTGAAATAATTCGCACAATTTGATATGAAGATTGCTACATGTATAATATAAAAAGGCTTTGTTCATGTTTATAATAATAGCGGTCGTAATCCGATAAGAATGAGTAATGGACACAGGACCTGCTCAAGCGCAAGCGAATAATTGTTTTAGGCTTCTGAAATTTTATTATCTATTAATACCCGTAAAGTAGAGCTGTCAAATCGGGTTGACCCTGCCCTGATCGGACCGGAGCGGGGCTAACACCTTTTCGGGCTGGTTTGGCCCGAGTTGAATTTTTATCAGGCTAGTAATTTGCTAGCTCAGCTCATCATGGGCTACGGGCCAATCGGGCTGGCCTATGGGCTCATATTTTAAATAAAAAATATTTTTGAACACCGTGTATATGGCTGAAGCAGAATTTCACGGGCACTTCCTTAATCAGATATAGTTAGCCCATTTGTGAGTGGACATCATTCATAGTAGCCCGAAGTTGGCCAATTTTATTATAATTCATACTCGTGTTTAATTTCACCGTTGCAAGAGTCACTTGAAATACGCATGGAATATCACGTAATGAATAGATACAAGTTTATTGAGTAGAATTGTTTATTACTTAATATATTTATTTTATAATCAAAAGGCCTGATTTACAATTATTTTTTTTATTCTAAGGCCTAATTTATAATTCTATTCGATGTATATACTTGTACTCCTTTGTGTTATGCTTGATAAGGCCTGATTTACATGTTGCACTTGAATATTGTATTTTGGTGATATACCTCGTGATTGAACTTCTTTACCACGTAGCAACAATTTCGATATACCACGTGATACTTGGCTTATGATCAGCATATCTTGCCTTGACATTTATATACACTCGTTGAGAAGGCCGAAATGATATTGCATCTCATGCAAGCTACTAACGGCACCAACCGAAATGAAATTGCATGTCAGTTCAAAGCATTACTCATACCCCATTTGTATACACTATAGAATGTCGCTGAGAAAATTGTCGAGTAACATGTAGTCAGAAGCACTAGAAGGAAATTTCCTTGCCAATATTCTTAATTATTCGGGCCAACGGGCTGGCCCGCCCACATCAGATCAATAAATTTTTGGGCCGGGCCAAAATAAATTCGGACTTGTATTTTGTTAGCCCAACCAATGATTTATATCGGGCTATACGGGCCAGCCTGTCGAGCTGAGTCCTTTTTGACAGCTCTACTGCAAAGGTCCTTAAATGTGTTAGGTCTCGCTTTATGATAGCAAACATCCAACAACTAACTCTTTACATGTGGTATACAATCTTGCTTTAGGCCACACTTTTTATTGAGTTGGTCGGCTTTGAATGGACCCTCATAAGTCCCCGCAGAAATTACCCATAATAGGTAAGATAGTTACTCTCTTAATGGATACCCGTAATTACCCGCAAATTTTAGCGAATATGGGTGCGGATAAAAGTATCTTAGTATTATTCACTCTGTCTTATATCCGCACTTTATTTATTTACGTACTTACTTAGATAATTATTATATATATATATATATATATATATATATATGAATTTCCTAACATGCACTTAACTATTTTCTAACATGCACTTAACTTTAAAACATTTGTTGTAATACTAATTTAAAAAATAAAGTTAATTTGAATTTGTTATTATGAAAATTTACTAACATTTACTTATTGTTTTAAAATAATATTGTGCATTGTATTTAATAACTTTAATATATTATATTTGAATTTATTTAAAAAGAGTTATTTGTAACTTTTATATATGATTAGAATTAAAAATCATTGAACAGTTTTCAATTGAGTTACAGTTGTAATTTTAATCAACGTTTATGTATTTATTTTTTATAGTTAATGAAAGTGTGGGTAACAGGTACGAGTACTTATATTCTCAACAAGTAAAGGAACATGTATTAAACTTGCTACACATGTATGGGTCTGGGTACATGTATTTTTTAAAATACGAGCTATGCAACGGGTACTATAGTACCTTACCCATCTCTACCCATTGTTAGGGATGACAATAAGTAGAGTATGGGTAGAGTATTATAGTACTCATCTCCATACCATTATTTAAAAAATTATCCAGACTCATACGTAGGTGTAGCAACTTTAATATACGTACTAAGTACCTATACACGTGTATTTGTTACCTGCACACTAATTAACTATGAAAATAAAAAAAATAAACGTTGATTAAAAATATAGTCATAACTCAATTAAAAAAACTAATAAAAATTCTTTCAAACCTAGTCATATAAAAAATGTTACTATCAAAACTATTTAACTGACAGTATAATAAGTTTACTAAATACAATTTATAATATTATATTTGTACATTAATAAATAAATTTTCAGAATAACAAATTCATAAAAATTTATGAGTCTTGATAAATATTAGTTTTTGTCTAATTTAATTTTATAATTTAATATTATAATTATAAACACATACATGTAAATTGTATATGGGATCATGGAATTAATATTTTTATTATTCTTATTTTAAAAGATAATTTATATTTAAAATATGAAAATAATAACATAATAAAAAAATACTGATAATTTATTTTTTGTTTTACCAGGTGCAGATAAATATAGACTCACGTATTTTTGTAAACAAAATGTTAACTATTTGCTAACTTATTTTTATGACATACGTGTGCATATTTGAGAACTATTAAGAAAATTGACAACTGTGGTGTTGCGGTTGTTGCTAAAGCTGGGCGAGAATCAGATTTCTGAAATTTTCTGGACTTTGGATCTTTGAGAAGTAGATGGAGCTTAATTTGGAAGATGATGATCTCCATCTGGGATTTAAATGGAGTATCTTGTTTGGTGTTGTTGTGCTCCACATTTGGCATTACCGGAATGGGACTGTTTTTGAAGGGAGGTCGGTGTCTGATGAAGTGAGGTACAGGGGTGTGTTGGGAGCTTGTCACTCTATTGTGCAGAGTTGGGAAGAGAATGGGCTTATTTGTCGTGCTGGGAGTTTGTCGTCACCATCTCGCTGTGTTAGGTGGTTGCCTCCTGATGAAGGGTGAAGATGAATTGCGATGGTGCGGTGTCTCATCATTGTAACTTAGCAGCGGCCGGTGGTGTTCTTTGGGGTTGCGGAGGCGACTTCATCTGTGGGTTTGCTTCTCGATTGTGGCCTTGTTCTATCACAGAAGCGGAGCTTTTGGCCATATACACAGGTCTTTCTTTGATCTTGAGTAAGGGATTTCACAAAGTAGTCATTGAATCAGATTCAATGACGGTAGTTAAATTTATTCAGTCAGGGTGCTTTTTGCAACACCCTTTTTTGCTTTGATTACTGACATCAGATCCCTTATGAGTAGTGTTGAAGAGGCGGTGATTTTACATATCTTCAGGGAGGCTAACCAAGTGGCGGATGGACTAGCCAAATTCGGGATTAGTCTTGATTATTGTAGTAGGAATTTCAGCCGTATTCCTGATTTTATCTTGTATGCTTGCATGATAGATGCTGTTGGTGTTAGGTACCAGAGTATCAGAATGGTGTCACACAACTAAAATAAGAGACGAGAAAATAAAGAAATGAACACACAAAATTTACGTGGAAAACCCTCAACAAATAAGGGAAAAACCACGGGGCAAGACCAGAAGAATTTCACTATGTGGAAAAATATTACAAGAATACCTCTCACAAAATACCTCACAATACTCTTGTTGAGTATAAGAAATAATAAAAGATGAGAAGAGAAGAAGATTTGGGATGATTTAAACATCACACCTTGGCCTCCTTTTATACACTACAAAGGAGCCAACCAAATAAAATCCCACCGATGTGGGACTTGAGTTTTAACAATTCTCCCACTTGAAGATTTTGATTGAGTCAATCATATCTTCACACCACTCTTTCTGCCTTGCCATTCCGTGTCGCTTACGTTTCTGATAGGCCATAGGAGGATCGACACCAAATAAACTTGTCAGCATTGATTGGCTTCGTCATCACATCTGCTAGGTTATCTTTGGTGTGAATCTTTTGCATATCCATGGTTCCTTTCTCTACCACTTCACGAACAAAGTGATACTGGGTATCTATATGCTTTGTCCTGGAATGAAAACCTGGATTCCTTGCAATATGCAAGGCACTCTGACTGTCACAATACACAGGCATCACTTGTTGCTTGTGCCCGAGTTCATCCATTAAACCTTTAATCCAGATAGCTTCCTTGCAAGCCTGGGTAGCTGCCATGTACTCAGCCTCTGTAGTAGACAAAGCTACAACAGTCTGTAACTTAGATAACCAGCTCACCGCTCCCCCTGCAATTGTGAATACATACCCAGTAGTGGATTTCCTTTTATCAAGATCACCTGCAAAATCTGAATCAACATAACCCCTGACAATGAATTCTGATCCTCCGTAACATAATGCAACATCTGAGGTTCCTTTGATGTATCTAAGGATCCTCTTAACAGTATTCCAATGCTCTCTACCTGGATTTGCCATAAACAGACAAACCGCTCCCACTGCTTGTGCAATGTCTGGTCTTGTACATATCATGGCATACATAAGGCTTCCCACCGCTGATGCATACGGTACTCGAGACATTTCCATCCTCTCTGCTTCATTGCTAGGACTCATACCTGAGGATAATTTAAAATTGACAGGAAGCGGGGTAGAAATTGGCTTACAGTCTTGCATTTTGAAGCGCCGCAAGACCTTCCTTAGATAATTCTTTTGAGAAAGCCAAATCTTTCTATCATTTCTGTCTCGGTGAATTTGCATCCCTAAAATCTTGTTTGCGGGTCCCAAGTCCTTCATATCAAACTCCCTAGCCAACTGTGCCTTTAATTCCTGGATTCGATCTTTGTTGGGGCCTACCACCAACATGTCATCCACATACAACAGCAAAATGATGAAATCATTATCATCAAACCTCTTGTAGTACGCATACAATGGTCCGAACTCTCCGTTGTAACCAAGGCTAATTATGAAGGAATCAAATCTCTTGTACCAACATCCGGCGCCGCTTTAGACCGTATAGAGATTTGGTCAACCTACAAACCAAGTTTTCTTTTCCTTGTTCTTTAAAGCCTTGGTTGGAGCATATAAATTTCTTCTTCAAGCTCTCCATGAAGAAAAGCAGTCTTTACATCCAACTGCTCAAGATGTAAATCAAATGCAACACATTGCCAACACTACCACGATAGTAGTAAGTCTGACAACTGGAGAAAATATCTCGTCAAAGTCTATCCCTTCTTTCTGAGCATAACCTTTGACTACAAGTCTGGCACGATACCGTTCCACTTGATCATTGCCGTCTCGTTTAATTTTGAACACCCATTTGTTCCTGATGGCTTTCCGACCCTTTGGAAGTTCAACAAGTTCCCAAGTCTTATTTCTATGTAGGGCTTCTATTTCTTCCTGCATTGCTGTCATCCATTGAGAAGCATCTGAACTGTTCAACGCTTCTTGAAAAGCTAATGGTTCACCTTCTTCGGTCAAAAGACAGTATGCATCATGACAGGCCATAACATAGTCTGAGTGCCACGATGGTGCCGTTATCTGACGTGTTGATCGTCGAACTCCTTCATCATTGACCTCATCTGGTTCTTGTTCTATGTGTTCAGTTCTCGCTTGGAAGAATCATCTTCTTGAGTCTTTCTCTCCAACCGCAAAGATAGTAGTCTCTTTAGAAGTCTTTGTCATTTTTCTCGCTTCACTTTGTAATTCATTTTCTGCAAAGACTACATCTCTGCTAACAACAAGCTTGCGGCGTGGGGGGTCCCACAAGCGATACCCTTGACATTGTCAAAGATAACCCAAGAATATACATTTTCTCGGATTTTGGATCCAACTTTGTTCTTTCTTGGGAGTTGTACATTACGCACGCAGGACATCCGAACACATGTAAAGAAGAATAATCTACCGCTTTCCTTTCCATATCTCCATTGGTGACTTCAAACCAATCGATGTTGATGGCGATCGATTTATCACGTAATGTGCGCTTTGATCGCTTCGCCAAAAAGATTTGGCCAATCCCGCCGTTCTCAAAGATAGCTCTTGTTCTTTCTAGGAGAGTCCTGTTCATCCGCTCGCTACACCATTCTATCGAGGTGTATGTGCAATGATGAATTGTCTCGTAAGACCCTCTTGCTTGCAGAATGATAGAAAGTTACCATCTACATATTCTCCTCCATTGTCTGTCCTCAAGCACTTGATTTTCTTCCCAGTTTCAAGCTCTACTTGTGCTTTGAACTCCTTGAATACTGGAAACACATCTGACTTCTTCTTGATCGGGTATGCCCACAATCTCCTGGAGTAGTCATCAATGAATGATACAAAATACTTTGCTCCCCCCATGGATGTTTCCGGCGACTCCCACACATCAGAATGTATCAAGTCTAGTATGTGTTTGCTTCTGGTAGTTACTTTTGCAAATTTCAATCTATGCTGCTTACTTGTCACACAGTACTCACAGAAGGGTAAAGTTACCGTCTTGAGCCCAGGTAAGAGACTGCGTTCTGCAAGGACTTTTAAGCCACACTCTGACATATGGCCTAGCCTGCGATGCCACATCATCGTTGATTCTTCATGGCTCGCTGATGCAACTGATGCATCCGCCTCTTGTAACGTATCTCCCAAAGGCATGTATAGATTGCTTGTGATCTTTTCTGCTTTCATCACCACAAGATTGCCCTTCACTACTTTCAAGATTCCACCTTCAATATGGATCTTGCACCCGAGGTCATCCAATTGCCCAGTGGACAATAGATTCCTTTTCAAGCCCTTCACATGTCGCACTTTGTATCTTAAGTAACGCACCATCTTGTATCTTTATTCTGACAGTACCGATTCCAACAATTTCTAAGGTGTGATCATTTCCCATAAACACGGATCCTACCGAGACAGGCTCATAAGTACAAAACCAATCACGGTGTGAAGTCATGTGCCATGTCGCACCTGAGTCCACTATCCAGACATCATTGAGCTTCCTTCCACCTTTAGAATTTGTTGCTCCGCTATACAGGATTTCTCCATCATTTGAGGTACTTGCAACACAACCTTGCGAGGTTGATGCTTCTGAGGTCTTCTCTCCATTCTTCTTGTTCCAACACTCCTTCTTCAAGTGCCCTCTCATGCCACAGTTGTAGCATTTGAGATTCTTTCTTCTTCGAGATTTTGATCTACCACGATCTTGGCTCGCACTGGGGCCATGTTACGCTGATCCGCCTCGCCATCGTTAAAGCTTCGCTTGCTTTGAACTTTCTCGACCTTTCCTCCTTATTCTTGCGCTGGATTCTTCTTCAAGGATTGCACCGCAACATCATCAAAGTGAAGAGTGTCAAGAACATTGTTGTTTGTAATGTTGATGATGAGTTGATCATACGAATCGTAAACTCAAGTAAAAGTTACGCACATTCATTTTACGCTATTTTGAAATCGAGATCTTTGTGGTGAGCCAATAGCGTGTTCGTGGTGTTAATGTGATCCGTCATTAATGTGGATTCACTCATTCAAGAGTGTAGAGTTTCTTCTTCAAGAATATTCTTGTGTGAAGTGACTTAACCTTGTACAATTTGTTAAGTACATCCCAAATCTCCCTTGCAGTCTTTTTACGCAACACTTGACAAAATGAATCCGTCATTGCTAGGTGCAAATTGGCAACAGCATTGTCATCCTTCTCTTTCCACTTTTCATCAGTCATATCTGTGGGTCTGCCTTCAATTGCTTCAAAGCAATTATCCTTCCTCAGAACTGCCGCTACCTTCAATTTCCACAGGGAGAAATTACTCCCATTGAACTTCTCTATCTCAAATTTTGCTGCCATGGTTGTACACGAACCGAACCGGATTACACTATTTCACCGTGAATAGCACAGTATACGTGAACAGTATTGTACGTATCCCGTATACCAGAACAAATCCAGTATATGTTAACAATTACTGTAAAAGTATACAACCACACGTGTGAATAGTAACCGTGTCTGTGAATAGTACTATATACCGAAAAAGTGACTGTAGCCCGTAAAGAGTGCACCAAGTAAGTTCCCAGGAAAGAGAGGTGTCGCTAAGCGTACTTAAAAACCTTGTCTTTCCTTAGCCAGAACTTTACTAGACATACACTTTTTACACTACCACACTATTTCCGGTAACAATTCTTTTCTGATGTGGCAGATCAGACAATGCTGCAACCACAGAGCATACTAAGAACCAACACCTTCCTAAAGTGACGCAGCGGAATAGTATCACCAACCTTGGAGCTCTGATACCACTGTTAGGTACCAGAGTATCAGAATGGTGTCACACAACTAAAATAAGAGACGAGAAAATAAAGAAATGAACACACAAAATTTACGTGGAAAACCCTCAACAAATAAGGGAAAAACCACGGGGCAAGACCAGAAGAATTTCACTATGTGGGAAAATATTACAAGAATACCTCTCACAAAATACCTCACAATACTCTTGTTGAGTATAAGAAATAATAAAAGATGAGAAGAGAAGAAGATTTGGGATGATTTAAACATCACACATTGGCCTCTTTTTATACACTACAAAGGAGCCAACCAAATAAAATCCCACCGATGTGGGACTTGAGTTTTAACAGTTGGGACCTGGTTTTCTAGAGGTTTTTGATTCGGTTTTTTCCTCGGGGGGTAACCCTCTGTTGTATAAAAAAAAAAAATTTGACAATTCTTGTGATATACAAAAACATTTAAAAAAATATTTTAAATAGAAATAAAATATAATGCAAAAAGACACGTAAAAGTTATCTAATTAATTTAAATTGTGTAATAAATTGAGGTAAATGAAATACAAAAATTAAAATATTTTCTAAAAAAATTTATACCCTTATTGTTTTTTCAATGCATTTTAAAATAATCAAAAACGAAATCATGAGTGGGCATGACTTTTCGAAACAATTTTTTTTTGTTTTTCTACTATATAATATATTGTACCTTCATTTTTTTTTTTTGGAGAAATATTATATATTGTGCATAAAAAAAGGGAAATGTTTTTTATCGCGAAAAAATAATCATCATATTCATTGGGCCATCAACCACAAAAATAAAATTGAGCCCACCAAGCGGTACAGAACCTTTTAGAAGGCCTGCAACTGCAATGCCTGGCCAAATTTGAAAGAACAAAGTTGCTCTATGATCCAAAAAAAATTCTATTGCTGCTCATAGAAGTGGCATATCTCTCAGATGGTTCTCATAGGATAAATCTATAAACAATCTGATATTAAAAATTCTTTTCTTGATGGCCAACTTCAGGAAGCAGTCTACATGAAATAACCATCACGATTCAAATCTTTTCATTATTTTCATTGTCCGACCTCGTAATCGAGAGCTATAGTACTCTAGCGTATGCACAAAATAAACCCCCAATTTAGTCTTTAAACTAATACTATTTTTTTATTTAGTCCGTAAAATATATGAAAATAATAGTAGTCTCTAAAGCTTATAAAATCCATCAAATTAGTCCCTAAAATTTTATGAAATCTGTTTCATTAGTTCTTATAAGGGATAAAATCCATCAAATTAGTTCCTAAATTTTTGTGAAATCTGTCTCTTATAAGCTATTATTTATAAAATTTTAAGGACTAATTTGTCAGATTTCACAAACTTTAAGGACTACTTATTATTTATATATACTTTAAGAACTAAATACGAAATAAAGTATTAGTTTAGGGACTAAATTGAGGGTTTACACTTAAAATTAAGCAACCTTTACTTCGTATAACTGCACACATGTTCATGTTCCAGCACCAAGATCTCATTGCCTCTATTCCAATTTGGACATGTCCCTCAAATGTTTTTTTTTTTCCAATCGCAAGAACTAGATTGACAATTTTTTTTATTTTATTTTTTGGGTAAAAATTGACCATGTTTTTTAGTGGTTTCACAATCTTAAATACCGATCTATAATAACTAGAACCTTGTCCAATACATTATAGGGAGAACACCTGGTTGGATATTGATGCTGCCATTTATATTTTCTAGCCAGAAAATCATCTATGTGCCCAGTTAGCACAATTATCACCTTATCTCGCTGGATAAATTAATCATCCATGCATCTTTTTCTAGCATGTGTGAATGTGGATTCCAGGGCTTTGGGTATCAGCAAATGCTGAATTGAAACATGGTCAGAACAATCTACTACAGTGTATTGGTCTGTAAATCGAATGACCATTAAACTATTCTTTTTGGGTTAAGAAAGGAGCCCAAAAACCCCAACCAAAAATGGTAAAATGATTATGCGCATCCAGGGAATCGAACCCTGGTCAGTACCGTGGGAGGGTACTATGATACCACTACACCAGATGCGCTTGTTTGTGTAACTTTTGATTCCAATAACTAATATCACAAGTTTGGTTATGCTACAAAATGGTTATTCCAGTCCAATCCGCCATAATCATTATGGGTGTAATAATCACTACTTGAGGCTTCGTGGAAATCCATAGCAATGACATAAATAAATATATAAGTGTTATTTAACGTAATGCACATTTTTTAAGAAAATGATTAGTTATATTAATTTCTATGGTAAAATTATGTGTTAGGACTAAAATACCTGTATACTAGGGCTGAGCAGCAGTCGGTTTCAGGCCGAAAAATGCTAATCCGAAGGAAACCGAAATGTGTGAATCAAGGCCCATTTTCGTACGTTTTGAGCTTCAGTTTGGTCGGGTGACAGGTTGGACAAGTGTCGGTTTTACACGAATGGGGTGGCTCAGTTTTGGAACAAACAAAATTTAGATCTTTCAAAGCAAACAAACACAGAAACATCACCAAAAACATAAACAAGATATGCCCAATTTCAAACAAATCCATATCTTCAAAGGATCAAACTTTCCACCAAAACCCAAAACAAATCCAACTATTAACAAAAAACCAAACAAACTTGGATTCTAAAATCATCAGCCTATTTCAACATAACCAAAAAAAACAACTCCCTTGCCTCCTCATTTGTAGTTTATATTAAGTGTCGTTTAAAGTGATACATACGTCTTAAGAAAAACGTTAACTATAGTCATTTCCAAGGTAAAAAATCTATTTTAATTAAAATACTCTTATTCTAATAGGAGTTAGATAGAAAGACTAATTAATATAGCGTAGCTGATATACTACTACCTCTGTTTCTTTTTAGATGTCGGTTGTTCTACCCAAACCAAGGAAACCGATAAATTTTGTTGTTCTTGATTAAATTATCGGTCTTTTTCCTGTAGTACCATTGACTGATTATTATCCTATTACACTTATTTCCTTCTCTCTATATTAAATAGTTATGGGCATAATTGACAAAAAAGTAATTAATGTAACTTTGAACTTTGAGAACGACAGATAAATAGTAACAAAATTTCTCTAAAAAATTGACAAGTAAAAAAGAACGAATGGAGTAATAAACAAGGGTGTTATTGAAAAAAAGTAATTAATGCTCTCTTGATATTTTAAAAATGACAAATAATTTGAGACAAGTCAATGTTCCAAATAGGACACTTAATATGAGACGGAGAAAGCGTATTAAAGTTCTAAATTATTCTACTGGATGAGTGTTTTGTGTTATTTTCGTGTATCAGGTTATAATTTTTTAAATTCTTTCAAAAAAAATGTTAGAATTATTATTAAAATAAAACAAAACATTTTTGTGATAAGAAATTGAAAAATGCTAGGTTTTGCATTGCTTGGTTATAACAAATAATAAACACGACGAATCAAATAATTATTAATTAAACACACAATTAATAGTATTGAAACAAAAGTATATTGTGGCACTCTTATTCTGAAATACGTTCAAGGCCTTCACCTTTCTGATTCGACGTTATTTTCTGCTCGCATACTCATTCTCTAATGACTATGATGCATGTATCATACATACATCACCCACAAATGTTCCCCTGGACTCGTCGTAACAACACAAGTGGGGTACCATCCTCGCCTCTCACCGGCTAGGTCCCTCACAACCATGATATCAATTGAGCACCTTCGTCACCTCTCTCAAGCTAGGTCACTCCTCACATCGAGATATCAATCCACAATCATGTTAGTCAAATATGTTGGCTAATAATTTGTGGCTATGTGTTGTTCAAAAATATAGGCTACCCACCATATTAGAACAAACAAGTGGTGCCATATTTCTTAGTCAAGAAAGATGGCCACCAACCAAGAGAAAAGGAGGAAGCAAAATTGAACCTCTCCTTATGTGTTCAATGATGGCCACAAAGAAGAAGCAAAATTGAAATTCTCATTGTATGTTCACATTGCCATAATCTTCTATAAATAGAGGGCATTGCCAACGAAGTTAAATTCATTCCAACTCGAGAGAATTCCAACATTGAGTGCATTCCAAGTTGAGAGAGCTGAGCACCGAGAGAAAATCTCCGGAGCGATGAGTTTTTTGTGAAAAATATTTAGAGAGAAATATTTTGGGTGTAATTTGGGTTGTGGGTTTTGTGAGAGAGTGTGAGTGTTGTAAACACAAGGTGTATTTCCTTTTCAATATAAGGTCCTGGGCAGCAATTCCGAGACGCAGTGCATTATCGCTCTAACCTCGCTATCAATTTTTGTGTGTGCTCAAGATTTATTTTTCGCCTTCCACTAATCTGACCATACGGGAAATTTTATGTAATTTCCTAACAACCTGCATCGTGAGCTAGTTGGTTATTTCCTGGCTAAATTCCAGGAAGATACTATTCACGGAATAGTAATTTTCGTGAATAGTGAAATTGGCCTCGCCGCTACCAATTTGTCCACCGAGGTGTTCTAAAGCACGTGGTTAGCGTAAATTGTCTAAACGATCCCCACAGAAGTCGACTCGAGCGGGAGTATGGTCGTTGCATTTAAGGAAAGGTGAAAATTGAAAAGTTCAACTCAAGTGACTTTGGCTTTGGAAGATGCAGATCGAGGATTATCTCAGATCGTAAAATTTGTATCAACCTCTCACAGAAAGAAAACCACCGAGATGCATGAAGATGAATGGATCTCTTCTTGATAGACAAGCCTCTCCCTAAGTATCCTGACGTTATCCCGTAATGTTACGCTCAACATTGCAAAAGAAAAGACCACAATACGATCTTATGAAGGCTCTTTCCAACATGTACGAAAGCCGGCCTCAAACAAAGTTCATTTGATGAGGCGCTTGTTTAACTTATGATGACGGAAGGCGACGGCAATAACATCTCAATGAACTCAACATAGTCACAACCCAGCTTGAGTTCAGCTTGAATCGAATTTGATGATGAGGTACGAAAGCATCGATATTTTTGTCTTCTCTTCCAGAGTTGAATGCTACCGGCCACGCCTGTGAGTAGCTCAATCCGAAACAATAAGTTGAAATCGACGATGTTCGTGGATCCGGGTTCTCAAAGTGAAGAGATCCGACGGAGAGAGTTTCGTGAATCTTCATCCTCTTCAAGATTGCATTCAAGGGGAAGAAATTCAACCGCAGGAAATGGACGTGGCAAATCAAAGCGGCGCATTTGTCCAAATCCGTAAATCATCATAGTTCTCAAAACCCAACTCAAGACTATCGAAAGTGTTGGAACTATGGGAAGACCAGGCATTACAAAAATCAAGTGTGAGTTGCAATCAAGAACCAGTGAGGCGAAGGACGTGGCAATGTTGCTTCCACCTCGTGAGGAGGAGATGCTGATATGCTCTTTGGAGAGCAAGGAAGATTCTTGGGCATTAGACTCGAGTATCTTTCATGCCACACTGCAGAGAATTCTTCGAGAATTATGTACCCTAAACCTTGGTAAAGTTTACCTTGGTAATGAACAATGTGTGAGATTGTTGGCAAAGGTGTAGTTGAAGATTAAGTTGAATCTGGTCCAGATGGGAATTGAAAATGTCGACATATTCCTCGACCGATTTAAGAACTTAATCTCAAGAGACCACTGGCCGCTGATCGCTACACAACAGCCTTCCACTACGATCATTGGAATATTTCAAAGGGTGCAATGACGATTCGTCACAGTAAAGAGTGGTACTTTTATAAGACAACAGGAGCATGCCATTTGATTGCAAAGCCAGAAGAAATGATAGTCCCAATCTATGGCACCAGTAGACTAGGCCATGGAGTGAGAAAGTGGATGAAGATCATGCACTGGCAAATTGCCAGTGTCTTCAACAAGAGAAATTGACATTTGTGAAGACCGCATACTGGAAAGCGTAAAAGAGTTAGCTTGTGCAAGTGGAAGAACCCCAAAGAAAGAGAAACTCGAGCTTGTTCACTTTGATGTTTGGGGGTCCAACGATCGCCTCATCCATCGCTGGGAAGCAATACTGTGACTTTTATCGATGATCACTTCTAGGAAGGTACGGGTATACTTTCAAACATAAGTCCTGAGTATTCGAGGCTTTCAAGATGTGGAAAGCCATGGTAGAAAAACGAGACAGATTGAAGATCAAAAGCTCGTAACTGACAATGGTGGTGAATATGAAGACACCAGATTCTAGAAGTTCTCGCGGCATGAGCACGGATCGTAATGGAGAGAACTGCGGCCAGTACGCCAACACAATGGTGTAGCCGAGCCGCATGAATCGAACGTTGACAGAGAGCCGTGGCTCATGGGTGCGCCAGCTTACCGGCAAGCTCGCGTATAACAACACAAAGAGCTCATTTGATCAACCGAGGTCCATCGGTATCTATTGGAGCAATGTATCACCGTAAGAGGTATGAGCGGAAAAAGAGGTAAAACTCTCACATCTTAGAGTTTTCTTTGCCATGAGCATATGCATATCGCTGATCAAGGCAGAATAAACTTGATCCCAAATCAAGAAGTGCACTTACCTGCTATGGTGAAGATGAGTTTGGCTACCGCTTTGGGGATGATGAAAACAAAAAGATGATCCGCAGAGAGATGTGATCTTCAATGAAAGAGTGATGTACAAGGACGTGCATAGCACACACCAAAGAACTCGTAACAGAGGGGACAAGCAGTATGCAGGGACGATGTCCTAGAAAGTCCTATGGTTGAGAATCCTCCAGAGGAATCAACTTATCCGGTAGCGCAAAGAATTTGACACAAAGAGAGCATCCTACTCCACCTCCTGGCAGCGAGAAAGTTTTTCTGAGTTCCCCGTGCAGGCCCAACAGAGATACATGGACTACATGTTGTTGATTGATGAAGCGGAGCCTCAAGATTATGCGTAAGCTTGTCGATCAAGCAGATGCTAGCAAGGGAGCTTGCCATGAAAGACGAGATGAAGTCTTGATCTCCAATCAAACATGGGAACTAGTTGAGTTACCCGTGGGAAAGTAAGGCACTTCACAACAAACGGGTGTATCCGTGAAGGAGGAGAATGATGGCTCCAAGAGATACAAAGCCCGACTAGTCGTTAAAGGATTCCAAAGAAAAAGGAAGGAGTTGACTACACCGGAAATTTTTGCTCCAGCCAGAAGCTCAATACTATCGTGTCAAGTTGTTAAGTATCAAGGTAAGCCAAGAGCTCTACCTGAGTAGCTTGGACGTGAAACCGCGCTTCTTCACTGAGACTTAGATGAGGAGATCTATATGCACCAACTCAAGGTTTCTTAGAAGATGGAAACAAAAATATGGTGTGCAGATTAAAGAAGAGCTTGTATGGCCTGAAACAAGCTCCGAGACAGTGGTACAAGAAGTTTGATAGCTTCATGCACAAGGAAGGTTTCCAAAAGTGCAACGCCGACCACTGTTGTTTCTTCAAGAGATATAAGTCCAGTTATATCATTTTGTTACTTTATGTCGATGTTATGTTAGTAGCAGGTTCAGATATGGACGAGATCAGAAACTTGAAGATGCAGTTGTCAAAAGAATTTGATACGGCGACTTTGGGTCCAAAGAAAGAAGATCCTTGAATGTAAATCACGAGAGATAAGCAAAGAGGAATTTTGCAGTTATCTCTGTGTGGAGTACATCAACCGTGGTTTTACAAAGATTCAACATGGGCAACGCCAAACCGTCAAAGACACCTTGGCTACCATTTTCGCCATCCAAGGAACAAATACCTCAGATTTGAGGAAGAAAAGAGAATCCATGGCTAAGATACCATATGCTTCACCCATTGAAGTTTGATGTACGCAATGGTTCCAGACGAGGCCGCACATTGGCCATGCAAGGGGAGTAGTGTGTTTATGTCAAATCCGTGAAAAGCTCATCGGGAAGCAAAGGAAATGGACTTTGAGGTATCTACGAGGGGCACCATTGCAGAAGTGTTTGTACTTTGGCAAAGGAGAAATAAAAGTACAAGGCCACGAGATGCAGACTTTGCAGTGAAGTTGATCAAGGGCAAGTACCATCGGTTACGATTTATGCTGGTACTACAAAGAAGTAGTTGGATGTCGCGATACAAAAGATTGTTGCTTTATCCACTACGTTTGAGTATGTAATAAAGAATGTGGCCAAAGAAAGAATTGATATGGCTTCAGTGATTGTTAAAAGAGTCAGGTTTCACACAGAGAAGAGTGTTTTGCACAAAGGATAGTCGAGTGCGATACATGTGGCAAAGAACTCAAAGATTTCACCTAACAAAGCACATTGGTTCAAGTATCACTTCATCGACTCTACTGAGGATGAGGTGTTAATGTTGAAGAAGATTCAAGGAAGTAAAGAACCCAAAGCAGACATGTTGACAAAGGTAGTGACTATCGACAAACCGGTTGTGCTCAACTTCGCCCCGCTAGAATAATGCACAGAAAGGCCATCGCAAGATCGAAAGACCGACATTGAAATCAGTCTTCAAGTGGGAGATTGTTAGTCAAATATGTTGGCTAATAATTTGTGGCAATGTGTTGTTCAAAAATGTAGGCTACCCACCATATTAGAACAAACAAGTGGTGCCATATTTCTTAGTCAAGAAAGATGGCCACCAACCAAGAGAAAAGGAGGAAGCAAAATTGAACCTCTCCTTATGTGTTCAATGATGGCCACAAAGAAGAAGCAAAATTGAAATTCTCATTGTATGTTCACATTGCCATAATCTTCTATAAATAGAGGGCATTGCCAATGAAGAAATTCATTCCAACCTTGAGAGAATTCCAACATTGAGTGCATTCCAAGTTGAGAGAGTGAGCACCGAGAGAAAATTCCAGTGAGGGAGTTTTTTGTGAAAAATATTTAGAGAGAAATATTTTGGGTGTAATTGGGTTGTGGGTTTTGTGAGAGAGTGTGAGTGTTTGTAAACACAGTGTGTATTTCCTTTTTCAATATAAGGTCTCACAGCCGAGACGAGGCATTATTGGCCGAACTCCGTTATCAATTTTTGTGTGTGCTTCCGCATTTATTTTTCGCTCTTCCACTAATCTGACTATGGGGAAATTTTGCGTAATTTCCTAACAAATCATGCATCACATAGCATGATTAAAAGCAACACAAACACACACTGTGCATACATCTTCAAGCTATCATCACATGATCTATAATTCAATCAGTCATATTCTTAAAGTACTAACCCCAATTCCAAGTACATTAAGCGATACATCTAGCATCTAGATCATACTATCCTTAAGCATCACCAAAGAACACAATATAAGGGTCAATCCACGTAATTCTTGAGTATCCAAGGGGTACCTTTAAGTCCTTAGCTAATATCCAAGCCAACACAGCACTAATCATCAAGCAAAAGGGTGAAAAAACAATTATTGGGACAATGGAATCGATTCCTTAAGCAGAGAAATCGATTCTCATAGATAGGGAATCCATTCCCTGAGGGCTAGCAATCGATTCCCGGAGACCTACAGAGGTGTGGAATCGATTATTGATTTGCTTTTTTTGCTTGTTATGAGTTTCTAAGACACTTGGTTTGCTTTCCTACACCAGTTCTATAATCTAAAACATCATTCCAAGCATTCTCAATCGCCTAAAGTTCTAAATACAATCAATGAATTAAACCAGACTCATCCCTGACATTTCGGGTACCTTGTGCGAACTGAGAAATTGGTGCCCTATTTTTTATAAGCCAAATATATATATAGATTATCAAAAGCAGATAGTCTTCAACACACAAGAGGTGCAAAAAGCTATCCATTAATTATTTTAATACAACCTTAAGGAAATAAAATATTACAGTAGAAAAATAAAAGATTGCTGCAACATTGAAAAGTTCAAACCAAACCAACAAATTATAATAGAATTATAACAAAAGTAATGATATGTGTATCTATCAACCCAAACATGTAACAGCATCCCTAAATAAATAAATAAAAATTTGGTGCCCCTAAAAAATAGAGTCTTGTGCAGTCGCACACCCTCGAAATCACCATTGAATTAAACCTTAACGTGCAACTTTAAATCATCAAATACATTATTTCCCTCGTACACTTGGCCATTTAAAACACATTCCATTCGATATTATAATTCTCTAAACCTTTAAACCATTCATACTCATACATCAAGACCTACTCTTTTGCCCTCAAATAGACAAACACATCCTCAAAACATCAATCCTTAAGAACCTAATATATTTTACTTAAAAAAAAAAAAGAACTTACGATATTAAGACTTCATATGACACCCAAATTTTTATACTTCCCAAATAACTCAAATATCATCATGGATTCACTTATGCTCAGTGCGTACTTCTCATATTCATTCACAATAACATTTCATATAACACCTAAATTTTGATATTTCTCAAATAACTCATCTGTCATCATGGATTTAGTTATGCTCGGTGCATACCACTCGTATTCATTCACAATAACATCCCTTCTTTCATGCGACACAATATGCATACCACTCAATCAATTTCATGCATAGTCATTGCATATATAACTCATAGTATCTTGGAAGATTATTTGTAGGTGAATTCTTAGATACCCCGAAAAAAAGTTGGGTATTGATACCCTTGAGACAAAAATAATTTAAAACTCAGGACTAGTTTGTTAGATATTAAAAAAACTTTGATATAAAATGATTTAGTGATTTTGTTTTTTGTTTCAGAGATTTCTAAGAAAAGCAAATGCTAATTTATGTTTGTTTACAATCATAAAAATTACTTTTTTTTAAAATAAGTTATTTTTAACTTATTAAGATACAACCATATAAAAGTGCTTTTTTCTAAAACAAAAATCATAAAAGACATGAAAAAATCATTCAAGAAAGCATATTTATTTTAAAAAATTAATTTTTATATATATTTGAATATTGTAATAATTCAAAATTGTTCAAAATGGGATAAATTCAAAATGGGGTAATTCAAAATGGGATAAAATAGCAATTTAAAATGGTTCAAAAAAATGATTTTTATGAGAATCTAGTGAAAATAACTTCTCACTTTAATTAGTTTTTAGATTATTTTCAAATTCTCATTTTTTTAAAAGATGTAACAAACAGATGCAAAACTCTTAAAAGTGATTATTTTTGAAAAAAAATGATTTTTTTTTACAAAAAGCTATAACAAACGAGCACTTAATTTCACTTAAAAATTAAATATAAAAAAAATTACGTGACATCAAATGATTAGACATTGGGTATCATACCCAATAAAACTCTTGGGTATGGGAGTTGTCACCTTGTTTGTATCTCTAATCATGGTTTGTTTTAAATCTCTTTAATGGGTATGAATTCAATTAAGTAATTTAAATGTTCTTCTATTTAATTTTAATGAAACATCGATTAGGCCCGATCTTGGGCAATTCCCTTATTAACAAAAGCCCAAAACACGAGTCGACTCATAAATCCTTAAAGTGCTCTTCATTGGGTACGTTTGAGGATATATGATTTTTTTTTACCAAAGGTTATATGAATACTCACTTAAACTCCCCCAACTAAACAAGACTATAACAAAAATATAATTTGAACAAGCTTTAGCTCTCGATGATGTCAAGAAGACATTCACCTATAATTTGAACAAGCTAAAAGATTCGTAAGTGGTATCATTGGGTCTGCTCCCTGTTCCAAAACTCCTTTCGTTGTTTTGCATTCAAATTACAAATCAAATTCACTGCACCTCCAAAAAGATCGACCAAGGATGCATCCCGATTCTAATTTTTTGCCAAATAAAAGGAAAAGGGAAATTACTTCCTAGCTTTACATACCTCATGCTACTGTTTATAAACGCAAAACATTATAACTCAAAAAAAAATCACATAAGAGCAAAGCTTGTCACAAACATGCGTGTTATATCGTATCATTATATTACATAATATAAACAGTCAGGTTAGCTTCAAACACAAAAAAAGCATCCTCAGCATGAAATCATTAAACAGCAGGGGGGGGGGGGAAGCAAAAGTCAAATCCTTAAACAAGATAAATTAAAAATCAAATCCAGCATCATCAAACCCAGCATCATAACCAGCATCATAATCACCAACATCAGAAACCATATCTCCAATCAACATCCCACCCAACGCACCGCCAAGCAACCCTGCTCCCAACCCCATTCCAAATTTGTTCTTCTTCTTCTGCGGTTTCTGACCCGCTGGATATCCATAACCTTGTTGAGGCGGCGGGTAACCATAACCCTGTTGTGGCGGGTATCCATAACCCGGTTGTGCCTGCGGGTAACCGTAACCCGGTTGTGCCTGCGGGTAACCGCCATACGCCGTTTGAGGCGGTGGGTAGGCATATCCAGCCGTGTGCTGCGGCGGAGGATACGCCGTCCCGTACGGCACCGAACTCGACCCCGCCGCTGTCCCCGGAGGAGGATACGCCATGACTGGTTCTTGTTTCGCCGACGATTTCGTTGCCGATTTGGTCGCCGGAGCTTCGACTCTTTCGCCGAATTTGTAGGAGATGTTGAGGGCTCCCTTGGACTTCCCCGAGGGTTTTCTCACCTGGTAACTGACTTGGCGGAGGGAGGCGGCGGCGGGGTTGTCGATGAGTTCTTTGAGGGGGATGTGGACAGTGCCGATGACGGTATCGCCGGCGAGGGTGCGGTCGGAGATGATCTTGACCTCGAGGGAGAGACGGTTTTGTTGAACAAGAGATTCGTTGACGGTGAATTTGACGGGGTAGTTCCAGGTGGGGCTGGTGCCGCCGTCTTTGTGGACGTGGGTGGTAGCGGTCTGCGGGTGGAGAGGGTCGCCGGAGAGTGAAACGACGGCGTATACGTCCATCTTGGAGAAGAGATTAACATCTTTGAGATCCTTTGCGGATATGATGTTGAGTTCTAGGGTTCTGTATTCCATGGTCATCGATCGAAGGAGAGAACAATCAGAACAGAAAAAGAGAAGAGAGGGAGATTTGAGAGATTTTTTATTGTTGTTGTTGTTGCTGCTTTGTTGGGCTTGGGTGTTTTTGGATGTGGACGATGTAACTGAGCGAATTTATAATATGAGAGTTGCAAAGGGGAACCTTCCAGGTAGGTGCTCTTGTTATTGACGCGTGACTTCTGTATTACTATTATTATTTTTAACAAATCCTGTATTTACTTTACTATTTTAAATTTTAGTTATTACTCCTTTTATTTTCAAGTATATCAATCCCATTTTTATTTTTATTTTTTACAGATATCCTATCCCATTTTTTTTATGAGGCAATATCTATCCTATCCCATTTATGAAAGGCCGTTCTGTATCTTTTCTAATTTATTCTTCTGACTTAATCCTTGAGATATTTTACTTGATAGCGTAGAAATTTGAGTGGATGTTGCGTGTTACAGCATGATTTAATTTTAAATTGAATTGAATGTACACTTTTTTAAAAATAAAATGATGGCATTTTTATATTGCAATTTGTCTTGTTTTCATTACTGCCGTTAAATTGGTTTTTATTTTTGTTCCCCTTAGTGTAATCTTTGAATTGTTTGCTTGACGAACGTGCAAAGAATTAATTAATTTCTTTTTTTATTCAACGTACGAAGAATTAAGTTAATTCAAAACTTAGTTATGTAACACCGTTAAGCAAAGAAGAAAGCCACACACAAAAAAAGCAAAGAAGAAAGTTTTTTTTTTTGGGAAGCAAAGGAGAAAGTTTATTATTAGTAATAAAATAATATTTTCACGATTAAATTATTTTTATTTCAAATGTTTTAAATTTATAAATATTATCTATATTTTTTTCGAACTGAAATATAAGAAAAAAATTCATAAAATATAAGCAAAAAAATCTATATCTTTAGTCCAAATTTAGACCAAATACATAGACATTTTTGTTTATATTTTACGGATTTTTTTTCTTATATTTCAGAATAAAGAGAGTATTTCATAAAATATTTAAGATAGTTCTTTTTTTAGGAAATAAAATATTCAAGATACTTCTTAGTTCTCAAACATCCATGAACTACACTTCACTAAGTAACGCGTCAGTTGTTTGTTAAAAAAAATGTCATGTATCAGTTGTATGTATCATGACGAACACGGCCCTGGCCACGGCTTGGACGCGCACTTGATGTTAGGCCGCATACTATTCCATTTCTAGGTTCTAGAAATTTTTTTTCACCAAAAAATATGTTAGAGAATTTTTAAACTCGAACAAAAAAAAAAGAAAGCGTACTGAAAACTTTTTTATGCCTTTGTCACTCTTAAGCATATTGACGAAAATGATATTTAACACACTTTTTTTTTGGTGTGGGATATTTGACACACATTATTAAATATATTAATTATTTTGAAAAATAAACATTAAATATTTTATATTATATATATATATATATTTACTACTATTATAAAAACACTCAATTTAGTAATTTTATTTTATTTTATTTTCCTTTCCAAATATTTGAAAGACTGATATGTTACGGGAATCCATGTCAAATTCCACTTGGTGTTCCTTTGCCATAGCATCCAATCCAGCAAGCACCTTTCATGGATGAAAACAAGCGGAGTTAATTATTAATTTAGTCGCTGATATATTTGAGAAAAAAATCAATTACTTTATCAATATTTTAAATTAGTTCATGTATTTTGAAAACGTGTATCAGTTACGTCCCTCTGTCAGTTTTGTTTATTAACAGAGTTCCAAAATAGTTCTTTAATTTAGTCATTTATTAATTTATAAATCACAAAGACCTGTTTGCTAATAAGTAACTAAATTAAAAGACTATTTTGAAATTCTATTAACAGACAGAACTGACACAGAGACGTAACTAATACACTTTTTCAAAATACAGGAACTAATTTAAAATATTAATAAAATAAAAAACCAAATTTTTTTTTTAAATTCAGGAATTAAATTCACCATTAACACAAACAACTGACGCTAAAGAAAGGCGGCATTGACCTCAGATGCTTTGTACTTGTTTATTCCATCTTTTGTTTGTAGGCATAATTACGTACATTTATCCCTTAACTCGAAGCATCTGAATATAGAGCTTGACGGCCAGTACCCCTCTAGCATCTAGCATGTAATAATATATATAATAAGAACTACTAAATTCCCACAATTAGCAGAACCAAAAAATTTGAGTTCCAATATTTTGACAAATGAAAACTCCACAGTACTCCACACACACAGCCGAATTTGATTTGACCGTGAGAGAGGGAAAAAACTGATAAAAAAAATCAAAACAGTAGATAAATACGGTGTAGTTTTCAACACCGGTTGTCAAAAAATCATTTTTGAAAAATTTTCCATCATCAAACATACTAGTTATACTCTTCACAATTTATACTAACTGGTTAACACTTGCCCCTTATGTTTTTCCGGAGAGAAATACTAATTTTTGAGTTAAAAATCAATAAATTGCTTAGATGGGTCTGTATACCTACACCACTTATTTGAGTAAGACATAGGCTGTGATGAGTTACATTTGTCTCTAATTCAGCCCTAAAATTTGTCCGAACAAATTCTTTAAACTCTAACTCGTCTCAATACCTAAACAAACACGATGTTCTGCGGATGAAATTCAGACCGAGTCTATTTAAGACATTGCCAAGACATACAATCTGTAAAGTAGTAAAATGAGGGATAGAAACATGTATGAATATTAAACACAAAATTAATATGAACACGACGCACAGAACATTTAAAATATAGGATATTGCGAGACAAGACACATATGGATGATGATATACTTATTCCTCAAGAAAAATTTTTTAGTCTTATTCTATTTAAAAAAAATTATCTTAAATATGTTTTTAGTTTCTATAATATACTCATTTTTCATTTTAGTCCATTTAAATTTTTTTGACTTCATCCTTATTATATGTTTTTGTGTCACTACTAGAAAAATCGAAAATACCGACGGAATTTAGAGACGGAATTATTTCCGTCTCTATTAGAGACGAAATTAGAGATGGAAAATGCTACTTAGAGACGGAAATCGAACTCTGCAATTTAGAGACGGAATATAGAGACGGAAAATTCCGTCTCTAATATATTCCGTCTCTAATGCCGTCTCCAATTGGTCAACGTGGAATTGAAAATGGCCAAACTTTATTCAGAGATGGAATTTAGTGACAGAAAAATTCCGTGGCAAACAAATTTCGTCTCTAAACCCGTCGCAAACTTATCAATTGAGTACGACATATTGTAAAAACAAAGTTAGAGACGGATAAATTCCGTCTCTAACAATTCCGTCACTAACATCCGTCTCTAACATTTCCGTCACTAAAATCCGTCTCTAATGGTTTTTTTTTTTGGTAGAAAAGATGACATCTCTAATGATGTTTTAATTTTAATTATAATTATAATTTGTTTTTGAATTTTAAAAATATTGTATTATTTATGCAAAATATTTATTACTATGACATTAAAGTGTAAAATACATAATATTTTTTTAAAAAATTTCATAAATATATATATTAATTTTAATCACATATCCTTTAGCATTTTTTTTTTGATTAAAAGTATTTTTGCAAATTTTATTAAATAGTTATATAATTTAATTATTGAAAATGTTAAACCAAATTAAATCCCTCCATATTTTTTCATTTCCCTCTCATTCCCTTCCCCAAACTACTGTCGGCCTCCCTCTCGTTCCCATTCCAGGCCCTGGAGTTCTCAGCCCTCTCGTTCCCATTCTAGGCCCTGGAGTTCTCAGCCCTCGTTCTCAGCCCTCTCGTTCCCATTCCCTCAGGTACGTTCTCAGCCCTCTCGATCCCTCTCGTTCCCAGCCTAATCTCTCTCTCAGCCCCCCTTTCTCTCGTTCCCCGTCGCCCTAATCTCTCTCACCGGCCCTTTCTCTCCTTCCTGTCGCCTAATCTCTCTCGGCTCGCTCCCTTTCCTCGCTTTTGTTAGTTGCGACTAATTTGGCTCATTTTCGTTAAGCGGTGAAGAAGGGTTCGTTCTTTGAGATCCGATCTGTGCAAGGGTTTCGCTGATCGCTGGAGCTTCTTGTTGCTCTACCAAGGCAAGTGTTTCATTTTGATTCTCTTTGTTTGTTCGATTCTATGTTTCATATTTCTTTCTGTTTGATTCATTTGTCAGGTGGTGTTGTTCTTGATGATAATAAATTATATGGTGGGGTTCGATTGATTATTTTTTTTTTGGTGAAGGTGGGGTTCGATTGATGACATCTCAGAGTAGCTAACTTACTGCTGTTATTTTAACTAAACTGTTAGTTATTTAGTGAGATAGTTAGCTTAGTTTGTTAATGGTCTAGCTTAGCTTGTGTTAGTCTGTTTTTACTGATTGTATATATACTGTTAATCATCAATGAGAAAGCACTTTTGCCATTTTGCATATTGTAATAACATCTTTGATCTTTTATTGTTTTGGTTTGGAGTTGTCACACATTTTAATCTAAAAGATTCCATATAATCAATTACTAAGCCATTGTTTTCAAAGCTTGATTGCTGAAGGGTGCTTTATTCTGATTTTATGAATGGACCTCGAATTTTGTCTAGCATTCAATTGGTATTGACCTCTCTTGTGCTTAATGAAAATGCTGACAACTACATTTGTTAGTGATAATAAAAGAGTACCTAATTTCTTGACACTTGAAGCAATGGATTCTTCATATTGTGGAAAATCAGGTTAAATGTGGTTGGTGCGGCTTCAATCGCGGAGACATCAAAATCTTTGATGTCACGATCTAGATTGTAGTCGCAGACCATTTTTGAAAACCCTGTCAATGAGTACTTAGTAGAGTAATAAAATTAAGAGGGCAATTAATTAGTACCTTAGTGGAGTTATTAAGGAAGGCATTAAGGGCATCAATACGATAGGCACACTGCCTTGATAGGTTAGCAATCTTCAGATATTGTTGCCATGGATGACGGAATCTGAAACAACCATGGCAGGGCTCCCACCTTGCAAAATTGGCCTGCAGAAGATATAAACAATTGATTCAATAAGCAATAGTGGATAATGTAATTTAGGGAGTCAATGACTTAAGTTTGGTTAATTTCTTCTACTCACCAAGTTATCTTCAGCCTGTTTTGAATTAAGAATACTCTTATATTCTTGCATAAATGATTTATTTGATTTTCCATCATCTGATGTTCCAAAATATTCCTCTCCAAAACCTGCATTTTTCCATCATTTGTCAATTAGTTTTGACAAATAAACGACATTAAAAGCTATTGCATGCATGCATAATTCCAAAATCAAATTTACAAAATTTGCTTGCATTTGATCACCTTCTAAAAAGTTCCCAAGTTTTTCAATGTTTTCTGATACTAGATTGTGAAGATCACCACCGGCCCATACAGGGTACACGAAAATGCAGACCAACACAGAAATTAAGCAACCTACAAGGATTGTGGTTACCCTTTTCAGCGCAATGTCAAGTATTTCTTTGTCTCTATAGCTTGATACAGATACCAAACAGAATGTTAAGATAAACACTAGCAACCCGTAATCATATCTAGCCTTCATTTGAGGTAAAAATCGAATATATGTGGCCCCAGCAGCTGCAATCATTCAATTTTTTTGTATTGGTTAGTGTTGAGCTAATTACTTTACTTCCTAGTTCCTATGAGTGAAATATAGTTTGCTAGAATCAATCATCTTTTTCATTAAGCACAAGAGATATCCAAGTAAGTTTGCTAGAATCAATCATCTTTTTCTCTGTTCTAAGAGTTTTTTAGTAGAAAAAATGATTTGCACACACCCATTAGTTGTTTAGTTGATAGTAACAATTTTGATATTAGATATTTGATTTATCTATTATGTATAAAAAGTGTGTTTTTTATTGAATAGCCCATATAAAGCCTTGTTAGATTGATTATATGGTATTATTCGATGCATGTAGCTATGCTCTTTTAAGATCAGAAGGTTAAATCAGTGATAATGGGGATTGGCTGTTCCTGGCTTTTCCGTATATGTTGGTAATATAAGTTAGTATATATTGAGGGACCAATGTATGGCTTGTTAAGGTACTTTATAACTATCCCTTTTTGTGTGATTTTGTTTGATTTGGATCTGATTGAATGCTCGAACTTTGATAGAATTTTGAGTGAAAAAGTTATTTATTTTTTAGATCTTTTGTATAAACATAAGCTATTTTTTATTTGATTACAATTATAAAAATAACTTTTATTTCAAAAGGTATAATCACAGTTTTTTAGAAGCTGCTCAAAGTAGCATTCTCAAAATAATCAGAAATCTGACTTTTTTTTCAATTCATGCCATAGACAAACACCCTAAAAACTTATAAAGGTGCTTTATTTTTTCAAAATAAAAGTAATTTTTATTAAAAAAACTGAAATAAACGGGCCCCAAGTTTCAGCTGTTTTTACCTCTTGCAAACAACTTGGGACTATCCCAAGTTTGTGGGTGTTGATTATTAGCTAAGATCTCTTGTAGGTTAAGGAGGAGATTTCATGGTGATACCCTGCTGCTCCTGTTTGTGTCAAATCTCATACATTAAAAGAAAAAGGGAATTAAGTAATAAATAATAGACATATCAATTGTTGCCCACATTGGTATCATTGATTTGATTTGATGATTGACACTTGATGCTGAGATATTATTTACATGTACAAGCCTTTTGTTTTTCCCTAAGTTTTCTAGAATCAATCATCTTTTTCTCTGTTCTAAGAGTTTTTTAGTAGAAAAAATGATTTGCACACACCCATTAGTTGTTTAGTTGATAGTAACAATTTTGATATTGTGATTAAAGGAGCATAACCCTATATTATGATTTACATGTTCTTATTTTTTATTGTGATTAAAGGAGCATAACCCTATATTATGAAGTTAGTTATAAATTTTTCTATTGTGATTTACATGCCACTTGTTTTAAATTAGAGAAAAATGGAAGTTCCCGAGCATCGCAAGTGGATGGTTAAAAGGGTTGGTCCTGATAAGAGAAGGGTTACAAATGAATTTATAGCGGGGGTTGTCGAGTTTCTTAAGCTTGCTTGTACACAAGAAAGTTACAAAAAAAGAAGAAAGCTGAGATGCCCATGTAAAAAATGCAAGTGTAGGAGGTTTCACATAGTTGACGATGTCAAGACACACCTTTATAAGAAGGGGTTCATGGATGGTTACTATTATTGGACTAACCACGGTGAAAAAAGGCCTTCGATTCCACCAATGGTTTCAAACAACTCCTATTATGGAAGTAGTGAGGCTCGAGAAGACTTCAATGAGTATGAGCAGATGGTAATGGATGCTGCTGGACCATCTCTTGGTACTTATCTTGAGCAAAATGGATTTCGTTGTGGAGAACAAATGAGGGAAGATCCTAACCCAGAAGCCAAATTTTTTTTTTGATATGTTGTCTGCTGCGCAAGCTCCCTTGTATAACGGTTGTGAAAGCTACTCTGAACTATCAGCTTCAGTGGAAGCTTTAAGTATCAAATCTGACTTCAACAACTCCGAGACTTGTTTTAATCGGTGGGTAGATTTTATCAGAAATGCTTTGCCAGATGACAACCGAATGCCTAAAAACTTCTATCGTGCAAAGAAGTCAGTGGAAAAGCTTGGATTAGGTTGCATAAAGATTCATTGTTGTCCAAATGGATGCATGATTTATTATTATCCTGATGATAAACATCTTCAGAATCGTAGAAATATGTAATGAAGATCGTTACAAAAGTGTCATTAGAAATGGTAAGGTTAAAGAAGTTCCTTTGAAAAAGATGTGGTATTTCCCCATTATCCCAAGGCTTCAAAGACTTTATTCTTCGATGCAAACTGCAAGTCAAATGAGATGGCATCGTGAGAATGTGAGAGAGTCAGGTTATTTATCTCATCCATCGGATGGAGAGGCTTGGAAGCATTTTGATGAAAGATACCCTGAATTTGCAATGGATCCTCTAACGTGAGGTTAGGGTTGTGTCCGATGGATTCGCTCCATTTGATAAAACCGGTCGGACTTATTCATGTTGGCGAGTAATTCTTACTCCTTACAATCTTCCACTTTGGATGTGGATGAGAAGAGAGTTCTTATTCTTAACCATTATAATTTACGGCCCTAAGAATCCAAAAAATAAAATTGATGTGTACTTGCAGCCACTTATAGAAGACCTTAAACTTTTGTGGAATTCTTGTGTTATGACTTATGATGTCTCACTACAACAGAATTTTGTCATGAAAGCTTGTTTGTTGTGGACAATTAATGACTTTCCTGCATATGGGATGTTGTCAGGTTGGATGACAATGGGAAAACTTGCTTGTCCAATTTGCATGGAGTTTTCAAAAGCATTCACCCTTCAACATGGTCGTAAGACATCCTTTTTTGATTGTCACCGCAAATTCTTGCCACTTGATCATTGTTATAGAAGAAATAAGAATGCTTTTAGGAAGAGACAAGGCGAGACATCATTGCCCCCACAAAGGTTGACTGGTGAAGAAATGTGGGAAAGGGTAAAAGATTTACCTAGCATAATTGGGCCCCCATATGACAATTTGCCAGGGTATGGAGTTTTTCACAATTGGACCAAAAAGACCATCTTTTGGGAGTTACCATATTGGAAAACTAATCTTCTCCCGCATAATTTAGATGTCATGCATATTGAGAGAAATGTGTTTCTCAATATCTTGTACACGGTCATGGACACCAAGGACAAGACAAAGGACAATTTTAAAGCTAGACTGGACTTAGCAGAGATTTGTAGACGAAAAGACCTAGAGCTACAAGATGGTGGAGGGCAAAAGCTAAAAAAGCCTAAGGCAAAATATGCATTAACTAAGCAACAAAGATTGTGTGTGTGTGAATGGGCCAAAAAACTAAATCTATCGGATGGGTATGCCTCTACCTTGTCTAGGTGTGTTGACATGCGGGAAGCAAGTTTATTTGGAATGAAAAGTCATGACTGCCATGTGTTTATGCAACGTTTGCTCCCAATTGCATTCAAAGCTCTACCGAAGCCTATTTGGAACACACTTACAGAGTTCAGTCAATTTTTCCGAGAGCTTACTTCACCTCTACTAAAAGAGGATAATTTACGTGCAATGGAGCAAAATATTCTAATCATTTTGTGTAAACTTGAACAAATATTTCCCCAAAGTTTCTTTGACTCTATGGAGCATCTTCCAATTCATTTGCCATATGAAGCTAAAGTTGGTGGTCCTGTGCAATACCGATGGATGTATCCTTTCGAAAGGTTGAATCATCTATCCTATTTTTTAATAAGTATCATGTGGTATTCGTTGTAGTAATGTCTTCAATTAATTTTATTAGGTTTATTCGTACATTAAAGGACAAGGTCAAGAATACAAATTCTTTGTTGAGGTTCTATTTGCGATGCTTATTTAGTGGAGGAGACCTCTACATTTGCGTCTTACTATTATCCACCCGAGGTTCCATGCAGGAGGACTAGAGTGCCACGAAATGATGATGGAGGTGAAAGTTGCCCGATTGGATCACCTTTATCTATCTTTAATTATCCCGGACGTCCTTCTTGAAAAATGACATCTTGTATCTTAGAAGAAAGAGAAAGTAGAGTCGCACATCTATATGTTCTTCCTCAATTGTCCTGAAGTAGAGCCGTTTTGAAGTAAGTTCATAAATTATTCTTTTAGTTACTTATATCATTGACAAATAATGAAGTGACTTTACATGTGAACGCTTGGCAAAGATATATGCAGATATGCTACAGGAACTTGGTAGAAGTGCCCCAGAAGTTGACAAAGAAATTTCCAAATCATTTCCTGATTGGTTTAAAGAATATGTATGCGGAATTAAATCTCCCTAAATTTGTGATCTTAATTACGTTTCTTGTTAGGTGAAACTAATTTAACCATTTTTGAAATAGGTACTAAAGAACCATAATGAAGATGCCTTTTTGAGGAGTTTGGCATGGGGCCCCAAGAAAAAAGCCAACAAATGGCCAATGTATTTTGTAAACGGATACAAGTTTAATACAAAAGGTCATAGTCATGGGATGAACACAACAAATTGTGGTGTATATGTTCAAGGTGGTGAGAATGAAACAATAGACAATGATTATTATGGGGTCTTAACCGACATTGTTGAAGTACAATATATTGGATGGCCAAAAAAGATGTTGGTTTTGTTCAAATGTGATTGGTTTGATCCTACCCCAAATCAAGGGACAAAGATAGATAATTATGGAATTGTTGAAGTCAAAGCATCTAGGAGATACAAAAATTATGACCCATTTATATTTGCACAACAAGCAAAGCAAGTATACTATACACAATACCCTGAAGGACAAAATGATTGGTTGGTTGTGATCAAGACCAAGGCACGAAGCACAATTCAAACTTTAGATACTAGCAAGCCTGAGAAAGATATTCCATACCAGGATGAATCAATCACACAATCACCTGTGATAATTGCGGACGACAATCTTGAAGAAAGTCTTGTTGATATGGCTGGAGAAGTTGAGGAAGTATATGCTCCTTTATTAAATAAGCTTGAAGAAGAAGAAGAAGAAGAAGAAGAAGAAGAAGAATAAGAAGAAGAAGAAGAAGAAGACGAAGAGGAAGAGGAAGACGAAGAGGAAGAGGAAGAGGAAGAGGACAAGGAGGAGGAGGAGGACAAGGAGGAGGAGGAGGAGGAGGAGGAGGAGGAGGATGAGGATGAAGAAACATATTCTAACTAGAAAATATTAGATTTTATTTCTATTTTGTAATACAAGCAATGATTAAATCAAGGATTATGTATTTTTTGAGTCAGTTTTAGAACTTCATGTGGTTGTGAACTTTTTTAATTTTACCTATTTTAGTAGTTGTGTGCTTTTTTTTTAATGTTACTTTAATTAATTTAACGAGATTTCAATATTATTTGTTGTTTATAGATGCCAATTAGAGGTAGAGGGAAAGGTAAAGGTAGAGAAAGAGTTACCTCTCAGCCATCTCAACCACCAAATCCACCTAACCCATCCTTGCAAATACCATCTTCCCAAACTAGACAGGTGCTCACCCCATCTCCACATTCCGAAACTAGACCAACACCCATTATTTCTCAACCTTCACATACTTCCCAAACATCAGCTCCATCTCGTTCTCATTCCCAAACCAGGCCTACACCTGTTACATTACCACCTTCACATACTTCCCCTACATTAGCCCCATCTCATTCTCGTTGCCAAACTAGGCCTACACCAATTACATCACCACCTTTACAAACCGCCTACATCCGACGCTACATATGCCCCATCTCCTCATTCCCAAATTGGGACATCTGCAGATATATCACATAATCCTTCCTCACTCGCATGCAAACCCACACATCGAGACATCATCCTTAGCACCGTAAAACATCGGTGGGGTCAAAGGATGTAGATGGAAGAATTTGGATCAAATCAGCACCCGGGAATAAGTAATTTTGATTTTATAATGTGATTCATATAGAATGTATATATTTGAAATTGCATCTTACATAATTATTTTTCTTGTACTTTCAGCTTTCACCCAGAATCCGCAGTGAGGGGTGCTATCACAAGAATCTTTAAGGAAAAGTTTGAAGGGGCCTGGACATCTTGGAATAATGTGCATGAAGACATGTTAGATGCGTGGTTTGAGGACTTTGAGGTATTGTTTGACATTATGCATGTATAGCTTTAAGCTTTTAGTTGAATAGTTAGTTAAGCACACACACCTACCATGGTTGTGACTGATTTTAGTACTGCATTGTAGTTTTGTTGAGTCTTTCATGATTTTCCATTGACCTGTTAATACCACTTTAATCAAAGTATATAGCTTTGTAGCCAAGTATATAGCTTTCACAATCAACATTCCCAGCATAAATCCAAAACAACTTTTTTGAAATGAGGGTCTCTTGTCTTAATATCAACTCAATTACCCTCTCCAATAAATTCATGTCATGGTTCGTGTGTTTCATTCCCTTGTGAACAATTTATGCAGTTTAATATGTCACCCTTGTTTTATACTGGATAAAAACTTGTAGACCTGATTCTTTGCCTGGACATTTGCTAACATAGTAGTTAGATAATATTATTCAAAACAGAGCTGGTTACTTACTCAAGTGCATGTATATTTGGAAAAAGTCCCTTTAAAGGTGAGGTTGTAATGGTGTTGATGGTTTTCATTACCCATATTTCTTAAATCTTGAAAGGACCAATTTTGGAGCTGGGGTGTGTGTATATATCTCTAGAGAGAGAGAGAGAGAGTTGAGGATGGTTGTGTTTTTTGTTTCCTAAAGGGGGAGAAGAGTGAAGTGAAGAACAATGTAAGAGTAAGAAAATAGGAGGACAAAAGCCTTAGTTTTTTGTTTCCTACTCTGGATTGGTTTTATTTGGAACTAAGCAGAGATGGGATCAGGTTTTGTCTCTCTGATTAATCGATTAAGTACAAATTTATGTCTGGAGACTGGAAAGAAATAATGGTTCCAGCTAGCCAGCCTAGTAGACCATCACTACTCCAACCAAAATGAAATCATTCAATATTATCTTGAAGACAAACTATTGACATTAATTACACCAGAATGACTACATCAATTCAGAAATTTATACAAAGTACATCAGCCAGGTGAAGTGGCTGATGATTTGAAAACCTAAGTCATCAAAGGAAGAAAACTTGCTTTGTACAACCTGTTAGTATAATGTTGCAATTGAATTAATTTGGAGGCAATCGCTAATCTGATATCCTGGATTGCTGCATGATTAACAACCACCCGGAATGTAGATTTTAGCAAAAGCAGGGGTGAATGAAATGGAATAAGCATAGAGACTCTAAGACCAACTTTTATAGATTCTATCTCACTTTGCCCAAATAAATAAATCAGAATGCCCAAATTAATTGTTAGTCTATCTCACTTAACAATCATCAGTCAATTAAACATTTACATTTCATTATGATGGCTGGCCAGTGAACATTTTTGTTGTTCATTTTTCTTTGCCATTCTCTCTTGGTTATTTTCTTTTTCTGTTCATTCTTTCATTGTATAAATGACTTTTGTTTTGTAGTCAACATACAAATGGCTTGAAAAGGATAAACACAATATCAGAAAGTGCTTTAATAGCAGGGGATCTCTTGCACTTAAAAATGCTTTGTTCAAGGTGCGTAGTGGTAAAGATCAAGGTACTTGGATTGGTGAAGACAATTTAGAACAATTAAAGATTCAATGGCCAGAGGAGGGTTGGCAAAAAGTTTCAATGACTAATAAGCAAAACAGACAATCTCAAGATGGCGCCAATGTGCACAGTGGAGGATCTATATCTGCAAGAGAACATGTCAAGAAAATGGTTAGTAATTCTTATTTAGAGCATCACTATTTAATTAAATTCTTACTAACTTGATGTTTGTTTGATATTCTTTTAGAAGGTGGAATTAAATAGGGAACCAACAAATTATGAGCTTTATGAGCGACTTCATAGGCCAAAAGGGAAACCAAATGAGTGGTTCAATGAAAAACAAGCAAAAATAGATGTATGTATACACTAGTCTTAAAGTAATATATCTTTTAACTAAAAATGTATACTAATAACTCTTTTTTCAGGAAATCTACGAAACACAAATGGCTGAGAAACAACTTCAAAGTGGTGAAGGTAGTAGTCAGCAATCTACCCAAGAGTCTGCTAATGGTAAATTCGTAGAAGATGTTGGAGAGATCAACAAAAAGGACGCATATTTGGATTAGGATCTCAAGCTGCAACTGTTAAAGCATCTTCAAAATCTTTTCCCTCCATCTCTACTGATTCAATATCAGCAGAGCAAGTTACTGCAATGGAAGCTAAAATTCAAGCATTAACAGCTGAACTTCAAGAGAAGACTCATGAACAAGAAGCGCTAAAACAAAAGATGGACCAATGGGAGCAAATGTTTGCGAGAGTTAATTGGAAGACTTTACTTATCCCTGCAAGAGAGGATGATAATGGCAACAATGAGATGGGTGATGATCCTTTGTGTTGATTAGTTTCATTTACATGTTATTGTTAGATCATATATTATCTTTCATTTTGTGTTATGGACAAGTTTATAGTGTGACTTGCCATAAACATATTCCGAATTTCTTTTTGTAATGCACTTGTTACTTTATGTGATGTCAATATCCTTTTGTATTATAATTTTAAAATTTGTGTTGATTGAAATCGAATGAATTGATCATTTAGTTAGCAAAATATAATTAAAAAAAAAAGTTAGAGACAGAAAACCCATTCGTCTCTAATGTTAGAGACGGAATTTAGAGACCACTATGGCAAAATAAAAATTTGATAGTTTAGCGACGGAATTGGAGCTCCGTCTCTGTTAGAGACGGAATTGTTATGAAGCCCGAATTCTTATCAGCGACAGAAATTTCATCTTAGAGACGGAAAAATTCCGTCTCTGATTAGAGACGGATTTTTTTGTCCGTCACTAACACCTCTGCGACGCCAAAAACAGCTACGGATTCAGTTCCGTCTCTGATTCCGTCGCTAAAAAGATTAGAGACGGAAAATAGTCAATTTAGAGACGGATTATGTCCGTCTCTATTTTCGATTTTTCTAGTAGTATATTGTTTCTTTCCACTGTTAATTGCTAAGGTGTCTCAAAGAAGTCTACCTCAGCAGTCTACCTCAGCACACCAAATGGATGACACGTTAATGACATCTCTAACACTACCATTTTCATTTTAGTCCCTTTAACCTTTCATAACCCTGTATACTATTAGTATAGTAAAATAAACTTAAAACATGTAGTTATGCGCATCACATTGTAAAAACCAAAATAATCACACTTCATATGACCATAGTAACTTAATACTTTTTTCAAACATCCATATGTTTGAAACACCTAAAATAAAGAAAATCTCTTCCTAATATCGTATTCAGAGCCATAAAACAATCTTGTTTGTTAAATACAGGGAGAAATGATATTAAAAATCAAAACATATCCAAGTACTTCCACCACTGCTGTGCACAAGTGGATCTTGAGACAATTCAATCTTCTACTTTAGGCTGGCGATCATCTTCTCACCCCATATATAATAAGTAGAGACAAAGCATATAAATAAGGGATGAGTACTCATAAACTATGTACAAGTAGTGAAGAATAATTAAGATGATTCAAGCACAAACAAGTTAACACACAAGAAATAATCAAGTTCAATAAACAATATACCAACGATGCATGATTATGCAACACAACCTCTTCCTCTAATTCCTTATGCGTATGGGCCTAAACCAACAAATCACCCGGGAAAGACAATAGAAGTACATGTTCTGTTTATATATAAGGGAAGCTCAATAGAGTCTATCCCTCCGATGCGCGCACGTTGGCACTAAATCCCTGATAAAAAGTTGAAGACATGTTGATGATTGCTTCGACATTTACTTTGTTTTTATAGGATTTGTTTGTACGGTCTATCGCTTGGTGGTTGCTAGAGAGGCTAAAAAAAATTGGTAATGAACTTAAAATTGAAAAGTTTTCTAAAACTGAAAATTTGGGTTTTTGAAAATGTTTTTGGTGACTTTCCAATAGAGGCGACACAATGGGTTAACCCAAAAAAGTCCGATAAATGTAAGGCTTGGACAACAAAATCTAAGCCTGAATTACAATCAGGCTTTTTTGGCCCGATCCGAGAAAGCACATCCCTATACTAGGCTAGTCCGATTGGGATTCGGACGACTCGTACATAATTAAAAAGCACGCCTATTTTTGTTACGTGGAACCCTACCTCTCAGACTCTCATCTCTACCCCTCATTCATATCTCTCTCTTACAGCCTCGAAATGACAACAACACACAACCTCCAACCACTGAAGCGCACTCTCCCCTCATCCATATATCTCTCATGCACCACCTCATAATGCACAACCTAGCCACTGAAGCTTTGACCTCCGCAAACCCGTCGCACAACCTAGCCACCATATAGAATCCCAATGATTTCACTTGTGCCTCAGTGTCATCTGAATTTTGACCTTAAGCTCCACCCTTTGAATGGGAGTTCATACCCTCAAATTGCTCCTCCAAATCAAAGTGATTCTTTCTTGCATTTTGGGCAAAGTCTTGCACATATTTTCACCTCCTCTTCTTCCCTATGTAGGACATGTTCAACTTCTATATTTTGTTTCTTTTTATGGTTCTTCCCGACGATTTGCAGAAATTGCATGACATACACATTGTTGATTTAATTCTACCCTTTGTTTTTCCTTGGAAATGTGCGCTGCAATTGAAGTTTTTAGCTTTCATTAGTTTGTTTAACTCTGTTAGTTTCTCTGTGTTAGTTAAGATTCAGTTTATTTGATGATGCTAGACTGTTTAGCTTGTAAAACCTTCCCAATCAGTACAAGGAACTAGGAGCATACATCACCTACTAGAGAGGGAAAGTTTTTTTTTAAAGGAATAGCTTGTATAACCTTCACAATTGACCGAATTTCTTTCTCCATGTTCGACTGTTGTTTGTTCTTGATTAATTAATGGCTTCAATCAGGCTTCAACTTACTAATTTTTCTTTCTCATTTCAGGTTAAAGGTACAATGTGGTAATTCAAATTTGATCTCTTTTCTCCAATCTTTGGCATCATCTAATGTACCATTTTCACTATTAGAAGTTAATATTGAGTTGTCTTCTTGCAATATGGATACTTGTGGTGCTGGAAAATTTGTCAATGATCATAATGATAGTCATAATTTGGAAACTCCACCACTATGTAGTCCAATTAATTTAATTATTACCAATATTGCACAAGAATAGATTGTGCCTTCTCAACCAAAGGGAGAAAAGCCGAATACCCTAACATCTGATGTGTGGAACTATTTTGATAAGATTGTTTCTCGTAAATATGGGAAATAACAGTAGAAATGCAAGGGTTGTGGAGAGAATTGGCATGTGCACCTAAAAATGGAACTACTCATTTAAACTATCATAAGGAGAAAATTTGACCCTAAGGCTAATCGTGAAATTTTAGCTGAAATTATTGTTAGAAATGGTTCACTATTTAATATGGTTGACTGCAGGGTCTTTAGAAAATAACAATTTTTTTTGAATGAGGGGTGTAAGTTCATTACTATAAATACCATGAAAGCTGATGTATTGGGAACTTATGAGGTTGAGAAAGGAAAGTTAAAATTACAATTGGCTCAAATTCCTGGGAGAGTTTGTTTGACTTCTAATTGTTGGACTTCATGCACCAATCATGGTTACAGTTCTTTAATCGCTCATTATATTGATAAGAATTGGAATTTGAATAATAAGATCCTAGCATTTGCCCACATGAAACCCCCACATACAGGGAGAGAATCAGCATTAAAGATGTTGGAATGTTTAAGGAATTAGGGCATAGAAAGAAAAGTTTTTTTTCCCCACTACAGCATTTTTAACTTTAGGCCACGCTCCCCATGTCCACGGCTACAAAAACGTGGCCTAAACACTGAATAGGCCACGTTTCTAGAACTGTTGACAATAAGTAAGATATTAGGCCACGTTTGTGTTAACTTGGTGATAGGCAACGTTTTGAAACTGTATAGACCACGTTTGCGAAAACGTGGATATTTAAAACCACAGTTGTATAAACGTGGCCTTTAAAAATTCAATACGCAACGCGAGTAAACGTGGCCCAAAAGATTGACTGGTTGCCTTTCCTCTTTTACGCGGAATCACTTAAAAAATGTGAAAATTTTCCCCTAAAACTGGCGGCCTCTTTACGCACGAGAATCACTCCACTATTTTCTTCCCACTTTCTTCTCTTTTCATTTAGGTTTTCCCACTGAAATGGCTAAAGCTCTCTTCAACCCGAGAACCCGAGGATGCTAATCTCTGCGCATGTGTCTCCCCAAATTTTCTTCACGCTCTCTTCAACCCACTGCGCGATTGACCCAGAGGCGCAACAAACCTTAACCTCTGCGCAACAATCCATAATGGAAGCTCTGTGTGTGAGAGGCGTTTCATCTACGCGATTCAGAAGCTTCAAAGGCCCGTTTCAGAAGCTCTGTGTGCTAGAAGATTCAGAGGCGCGATTCAGAAGAGAGGCCCGATCGATCTCCTCCGTGTGAGACGCGTTTCATCTACGCGATTCAGAAGCTCTGCGTGCGGCACCATCTTACCGTGACGCAAGACGTAATCGGCCTCTGAACGGAGAAGCTGTGTATTTCGTGGAAATCAGCACCTTCAATTCGCCAGGTATTTCGTTCTCTCCTTACCTGCATTTTGTTGTTTCATTGTTCTATTTCCTTCAATTTTGGCTGTGTATTTCTCTGTTGATTTCTTGTTTCTGTGTATATAGTTCCTTCTCGTACACTGTTGAAAGCGTGGAATAAACCCTATCGGCCGATTCAGAAGCTGCTCGGCGCCGGCACCACCGTGGTGACGGAAGACGCCTCCACCGCGACTGTAAGTGTACACTCCCTCTCCCTTTCACCCTTCCTCTCTCTCCCCTTCTCCATTTTTCTTGGAAGCTTTTTTTGTCTCCATACTTCTGAATGCTTAATATATGCAAAAGATAAAAAGGTACATATATCATCTTTTGCTATGATGTATGATTGAAACTAATTTTAAGGCAACATATCTATTTGTAAACTCTCTTATAATAATTGCAATGCTGAACTTAATACTTGCATGGTTTATGTAAAGCATACTTCTTGAGAAATACTATAGATTATTTTATTTCTTTTGTGATATGCTTGAATCAATGCAATATCTTTCACAATCTTAACTATTCCTCAAATCAATGTATGAAGACTAAGACTGATAGATGAGCATGATTTAGGTTTTTGTCATTGGAGAATATGGCATCTTGAAGGAGCTTGAGCTTGCTGGATATCAGTACCTTGATGGACCGGTATGTATTGGGTTCCAATATGCAAATGCTTCTGCTTGCTCTTTTATTATAAGCTATCAAATCTGATCACTTGGTTGATACTGTGCAATATGTAGTCCTACTCGCTCAATCTTAAATGTCTTTTATCTTACTGGTTCAATGCTTAATATATGCAAGTATTTTCTCCATACTTCTTGTTTTCTTGTTAATTTTTCACATACATGTGGCTAAAGCATGCACCTCCTTTTTTTGTGTATTTATGATGTGATCTCTGATATGGTTGGTTTTGTGCTTGACTGAAATGATTGAACTTCAATTTGGTAGTTATATTGATCCACTGAAGGGGAAACCAATTGACCCTAAAACATGACACACTCCCAATTATGATATATTTAATCACCAAGGTCTGCTATCTTCATTTGGTTTCATGTTGAGTGCTTGGCTTGAAAAATCACATTTGAGAACTAATACTTTCTATTTGGCTTTCTGTTGTTGATGTCCTTTGTGACTGATCAGTGGTTTCCTTTATTTGTTAGTACATCTATTTCATCTTGGTTGAGCCTTCATTCATAGATGTTTTTGTTTATGCAGTGGCTAAAGCATATTGTCTTTTTGTACTTTTGTGCCATTTTCTTTTTGATTAAAGAAGAAAATTGCTTGGTAGTTTCTAGTAATTATTTAAATGGCTAGCTAACCATTAGGTGATTGGTACTGTGAAACACACTACATCATGTCCTTTCTGATCTATAAAGTCTGTATTGCCTCTCTAGATCTGTGTTCAAGACATGCTATAATTGACTGACTGCTGATGGTTCAACTTCATTAAATTAGTATATATTGCCTTGATTTTTTTTTTTTCTGATTCTATGTTTAAACTTCTAAATTGTTATTATTATTTTACCCTATTCATTTATTCTCATCATAGCTTGATTGCATTGTCTGGCGAGGAAGATCAACTGTGGAATATTGTAACGGCTAATTCTTCAGATTTTACTTCCTGGACTGCTTTGATTGAAGAGACCGAGAAGTTTGGCAGAGGTATGTTATGTTAACCTAAATTTTTATACTTGAATTACACGTTCGGATGTTTTAATATTCACTTGTTTCAGCTTTGGCACTGACTGAGATATTTGGATATGTCTATAATGGCATTGTCAACTTCAAAGTTCTATGCTGCAGTATTTTGTTTGAAAATGTCATTTGTATTGTAGCTATCAATTGTTTTTGTATATATCTAGTGTCTCTGGTTATTATGTGGCGATCATTTTTTTTGTTATGATTCAAGTTGGCTTCAGCCAAATGCATGTGATATTACCCTTTTGAGAATTCTCAGATCCTTTTGTTACTCCCATTACTTGTTAACAAATAGGGCGAGGCAATATTATAAAGAAGAATTTAATTAATGACTGATTCACCATGTTTTTAGATTAGTTAAATATTTGACATGCATGCTATTGTGATTATATATATTGTGTGGGCAAATGAATTATGAAATATATGCCTCTGCAATGGTTAAAGTTGTTTATATAAATTGTTTTTACTAAACAAATGAATAAGATACTACATATAATCACTTACCATATGTTATACTTTTTTATGTTTTCAATTAAAGGCCATGGACAAAGAGTGGATTGGACTTCCAAGATTTAGTAGAGAGTATAAGAAGGGCGTTAAGTCATTTTTAAATTTTGCCTATACTAAAGGAAGACCTCAAGGACGTGAGATTTTATGTCCTTGTGCTAATTGTAGAAATGATTCTTGGGTTAGAAGAAAAGTGGTTTACAATCATTTAATAGCCAATGGTTTTCTAGAAGGCTATGACGTTTGGGTAAACCATGGGGAGGATATACCATCGCCTATGAAAACCAACATTGAGACAAATGATCAAGAGGACTCACATGATGACATTGATGGCTTATTGTATGACACATTCGGAAATGTGGCAGGAGGAGAGGTGGGCAGCGAGGATCCCAATGAGGATGCTAGAAGGTTCTACAACTTGATTAATGAGGCTAAGTAGGAACTATACCCAGGATGCAAAGGCTTCTCCACTCTATCATTCATAATTCGACTTTACTTGTTGAAGTGTCTACATGGGTGGAGCAATGCATCATTCACTCCACGCACGAAAAACCGTGGCCGAACCATGACCTAAGGTTTCGGCCACAGTTTTTCTGCTTCCAGCCACGGTTTTTAGGCGTTGCCTAAAGCGATTTTTGTTGTAGTGCCCTCACTTTGGATAATGTCTTTCAAATGACAACATGCAAAACATTTTGAAAGAAAACTTAGGATTGTTAAATAGGTTGTTGCTTATTGCAGAGTTCTTTCATATAAGATGTTATGCTCATGTCTTGAACCTCGTTATTCAAGATGGATTGAAGGTGGAGAGTGATGAATTGCATAAAATTAGACACAGTGTGTATTATGTGAGGGCATCAGAATGTAGAATGATGCAATTTTTTCAATGTGTTAACAATGTTGGTGGAATTGATACATCAACTGGATTGATGACGGATACCCCCTGGATGGAACTCCACTTATATCATGTTTAAGAGTGCAATTAATTATCGGTGTGCCTTTTATAGCTTAAGTTTGTGTGATACAAATTATAAGTTGTGTCAATCAAGTGATGAGTGGAGAAGAGCTAAAATAATGTGACTCTTTGAAGTCATTTTACAATATTATAAACTTGATATCTGGATCTTCTTACCTTACGTTAAATTTGTATTCTAGAGAAATATGGAGGATAAAATGTCTTTTGAAGAACAAGAAGGCAAAATAGTTACCAATACGGGAAAATCTGAACTCCACATTTATTTAGAGGAACCAAGGCTTCCACCATTGACTAGTTTTGTTATCTTGACTTAGTGGAAGGAAAGAAGTCGTAGATGTCTTAATCTTGTAAGGATGGCTGTACTGAGTATTTTCAATAACTGACGTGGCATCTGAATCCGTTTTAGCAATGGCTCCTGAGTTTTGAACAAGTATAGAAATTCTTTGCGGGATGATACAAGTCAAGCTCTCTTATACACATGCAATTGGTTACATGGTTTTGTAGGTAAGCTTTTTTAAGATTGATCATTTTTAGGATTTAAAATTAAATAATCAATTTATATAACAATTTATGACAGTCAAATTTTTTTCCTTCTGGAATATGATAATGAAGATGATGATGAGCGACAAGTCATCAATTTGGAAGGTTGATAAACCCCAAATTTGTCTATTATTTTGAGATATTTTGAGTATAAGATATTATAATTATGTTTCTTACTAGAGAAGATATGCTCTATATTTCCTCATTTATGCAGATAAGCAAAAAAAGGCAACATGGAAAGCAAAAGATTTAATTTTGGCAAGATTTGAGCATATTTTGGTGATTCTGGACATTCAGTACGGCCTTACCTAAAGTCAATACGGACGTACCTAACTGTGCACATCAGTAGGGGCGTACCTCGTGGTCAGTACAACCTAGAGTCAAAGAAAAAGTCTAGTACGACTGTAACAAAATCAATACGGTCGTACCTAGAGTAGTCAAGCCGCACCCAGTGCAACAGTACGAGCCAGCACCAAGAACAGAAGGCGGTACGGCCGTGTATAAAGATAGTACGACCGTACCCAAGCTCAGATCACGTAGATTTGAAGTCAGTTTGACCTAGTATGCAGAAAAACCTATAAATATGCATTCATAACCCTGTTTGGAGGAGGTTGGCGTACTTTTGGCTCTTTATTTTGCCTCTTGCCTATTGTCTTTCATCTTTTCTTTTATGGATTCTTATTTGGATATTTTATTGAGAAATACTATGAGTAGTTAATTCCATCACTATGGGTGATGGGAGATCTTTTACTATATTTTTTATATTTGTTTAATTGCTATTATGAATTTCCGGTTTTCCTATTAAATGTATTGTTCTTAGCGTGTTTAATCCCATAGGGTCTGGCCAATCTTTATTAAGTTAGTTAATTGTAGGCGATCGTACCACAATTAGTTAATGGAACTCTAGGAATAATTGAACTAGCTAATTATGTCGGATCAAGGATAATTGCTTGTTTCTAATCAGTTATTGAATTGACAATCTCAATGTTGCTTAATGCTCTTTCTTCTAATTGTCTTGCATGATCATTGGGGATAATAGTTAGGAAGAAGACTATTAATATTGCATGATCATTGTATATTAATAATAATAGAGTGAGAAATTAGCTTTTATTGGATAATATGACTCATCGTAATTAATTAGTGAATTGAGGGACTAAGTATTAGCGAACCCATTTCCCTAGGATTTTTATAACTGATCTCTATTCTATTCTTGTGTGTTTGCTTTATTATTATTGTTAGTTTGTCTCGTTCTTATAACCACTATCTTCATTCGCCTAAATAATAAATGATCTCTATTAATTTAGTACTCGCGCATTCTTTGTGGGTTCGACATTCGCAGTCTTAAATATACTCTACTTTATTATGAGTTACGACTGGGTGCACTTGCCTGAGCCGCAACAAGTTCTTGACACCGTTATCGGTGAATATTTTAGCGATATTAAACCAACGAGATCCTTGTTACTTTAGACATATTTATTATTATTATTATTAACTATTATCATAAAAAAATTTGTTATTAATTATTCTTAATTGCGTGATTGTCATAACTTATTCTTTATTTAAAAAAAAAAATTGTCTTATTTCTATTTTATTCCAACTTACCTTATTTTGTTTTTATTTTTTTTTATGTTTCATCAGATTTTGATTCTTTTTTATTGTAGTTTGAAATCTTATTTCTATTTTATTCCAACTTACCTTACTTTATTTTGATTTTTTTATTTTATCAAACTTTGATTCTCTTCTATTTTAGTTTGATTATCTCTATTTTACTTTTATCTTATCTTATTTTGTTTGATTCTATTTAACTTTACTTTAATTCTATTTTATTTCGTTCTATTTTACTTAGCGTTTTTGTTTTTATTTTATTTTTATTTTCTAAAAAAAAGAATTATAATTATTTTTATTTTCTTAAAAAAAATATCTCATGCGTTCTCTTCTTCCTTATGAGTATTGTGGTTTTGTAGGACCTCAATGGAAAGATTGTTCAGTAGACAACTTCTGTGCTGAAATCAAAGCAGATTATGTGAACAACTCTTGAAGAAGTCAGAATCAAAGAGAAGATTTTTTATTGGTCACCTCATCTGCACAATCAAGCTCAAAGCGAGAGAAGACATAATTTGGAAGAGGCTGTGCACACTCTCATGGGACAAGTAGATGAAAGAGTCAAATCTATGGAGAAGATAATAAACACCATCGCAAAGAATCGAAAGGCCTTACAGGAAAAAGTTTCTACTTTGGTAAATCGCATCGCGGGACAAGTGGATGAAAGACTCAAATCTATGGAGAAGATAGTAAACATCATCGCAGAGAATTACATGGCCTTACAGAAATAAGTTTCTGCCTTGGTACATTGCATGATTTGGAAAATTAAAGAGGAACTTGAGCCCAATTCCAAAGAGGAATACGAAGTCATCGTACATGAGAGTGATGAAGATTTAAATGAAGAACTAACAATGGAGGAGATTTTGGCTAAATTTGGGGGCAAAAAACCCGGTGACCAATTCAAGTTTTTTGAAACTCCTGCTGAATCTTTGGAGACTCAGAATTCTGCTCCCGCAACATTGATGACTCAGAGGGAACAAGACACCTTACCCAATCAAGTTGAGCCTAATATAAAATAGGAATATGAAGGCATCATTATTGAGAATGTTGGGGAGTTGATTGAAGAGCCTAAATCTGAGCCTAAATATGAAGGACGGTTATTCCCAGAAAGGATTGAAGCTTCTACTGAAGGGAGCACTTACGAAGAGAACAAGAAAGACCCCATGGTTCTTGATTTTGAGCAAAAGGAGGAAGTCTCAATTAATTTGAGACAAACTCTTTTGGCCAAAATTGGTGAAGCAGTTGAGATTCAAAAGGGAAAAATAATATTGAAGTGTGGTAAGGAAGAAGATGTTTTACAAATTTTAAACTATAATCCCTCTCCTTTAGTTTTCCATTGTTCTACTAAAAATCCATTTTCTTTTATTCTTTCCTATTTTATTAATGATGTATTTACTTTTAGCGACCTTGAAGATTTAAGAATGCAGAACCCTTTAGAAAAAAAATACTAACTCACAGGATCCTAGAATATTGGTGGGTGGTGAAGAAATAAAAATTTCACAATATTAATCTACCACATGGAAAAAGAAAGAACAACTTGAACCACATGGTTAAGAAGTGGCAAAAGGGAAATGCGATGAAAACAAAAATTCACACTTGCAGAGCCATCTGATTGACCACTTTTGAATAAACCGTCAGACTCACGACGTTAAACAAACGCTTTGCAGGAGGTAACCTACGTTATTTAATTTTATGTTATTTTATTTTATTTTGTTTACTTTTATATTTTTAATAGTTTATTGTGATTTACAGTTTCTCTAGCTGCTTAGCAGCTCCATGGGTAATGGCAAGGTAACAGCGTTAATTGAATCTTCCCCGCAATTTGCTCATGAAATTATCAGAGGGAAGTACATTTTCACCTTAAATTACTTTTAGCACATATTTTAACTAAATAAATTTTTATTGCTTATTTTATAACTGTTAGCAGTGAGGACACTGCTAAAAATAAGTGTGAGGAGAGAACTACACAACTATAATTACTTGACTATGCTTGTAACTATTAAATTATGGAAAATTTGAGAATTTTCTGATTTAGGGGCTATTTTAAAAAAAAAATCTGACAACTTGTGATTGAAATAAGGTTGTTGTTGGTTTTAGAATTTGTTGATAACTAGCATTGAAGTTTTATAAGTTTCAACTTGGCTGTATAAACCACTAAATGTGATATTTGAGCCTAAATAAGAGGTCACATCATAATTTTTACCTCTTTTTATTGATTGAGTGATATTTTTTTCATTTTGTGCATTCTAAAACTTGTGCTGGGATCATTACAAAGCGAATAAAAATTTACTTTTATGTGAATTTGGTAAGGGCAAATTTAGAAAATTTTCAGGCATACTACAAATTTGTAAATATTTTACCACTAGTTGCCCATTTTTATGCTTATTATTATATTTCTTTGGTACCCTTTCATTGCTATTGTTTATTATTTTTATTACGATAACCTTGGAAAATACAGTTATTAGAGCAATTAATGGCCAAAATCAAAGGAATAATATTGGGAATCCTCATAAAAGTTTATAAAAAGGAAGCTTAACAACTACTTTTTCCTCGTAGAATTATTAAATTGTTTAACTATTGCATAAAAGCATCAAAGGTGGAAAGGAAAGCAAGAAAAGAAAAGAAATAAATGTTTTACTGCCTTCAAGTATTAAAAAGATGATGATAATAATAATAATAATAATAATAACAACACATATTAGAGGGATTCTTGCATGCTCTTTAAATTGAAAAAGAAAAATGTTACTTGTTTGGTTGATTTATTTCTGACCCCTTTGCATGACCTTTTCTTTCTTTTCATCCCACCTAATATTATTACCTTGCCTCGTTACAACCCATGAAAGGCCATTTTTTCTCTTTTGCATGATAAGTGGATTTTAATAGTCGAGTTTTAGTCGATGTATAAGCCTATGGCAATGTCACTTCTTTGGAAGAATTTGAGCGTTAATGACTAAACCTTCAAACAGTTGAGAGTGGTGAGAAGAATGATTTATAAATCACAGATTGATGAGCTTGTTGAACTTACATCTCTAATTGGACATTCTATTATTTAGCACTTTTTATAATATTGCTCTGTTGTCATGTATCTCTTTATGCCCCTAGTCAGTAAATTCAATTTTTCTTATAATTAGCTGAGTAGTTTGTTTGAGGACAAACAAAGCTTAAGTGTCGGGAGGTTGATAAACTCCAAATTTGCCTATTATTTTGGGATATTTTGAGTATAAAATATTATAATTATGTTTCGTTTTAAAGAAGATATGCTCACTATTTCCTTATTTACGCAGATAAGTAAAAAAAAGGTAACATGGGAAGCAAAAGATTTAATTCTGGCAAGATTTGAGCATATTTTGGTGATTCTGGATATTCAGTACAGTCTTATCTAAAATCAGTACGGCCATACCTAACTGCGCACATCAGTAGGAGCGTACCTCGTGGTCAGTACAGCCTGGAGTCGAAGAAAAAGTCCAGTACGACAATACCAAAGTCAGTACGGGCGTACCTAAAGCAGTCAGGCCACACCCAGTGCAATAGTACGAGCCAGCGCCAAGAACAGAAGGCTGTACAACCATGTATAGAGACGGTACGGTCGTACCCAAGCCCATATCGCACAGATTTGAAGCCAATTTGACCTAGTGCACAAAAAAGCCTATAAATAGACATTCATAACCCTGTTTAGAGGAGGTTGGGGCTTTTGGCCCTTGACTTTGCCTTTTGTCTGTTGCCTATTGTCTTTCATCTTTTCTTTTATGGATTTTTATTTGGATATTTGTTATTCTATTTATTCAGAAATACTATGAGTAGCTAATTTCATCACTAGGGGTGATGAGTGATCTTTTACTATGTCTTTGATATTTGTTTAATTGCTATTATGAATTTCCTGTTTTTCTATTGAATGTATTATTCTTAGCGTGCTTAATCCCATAGGGTCTGACCAATCCTTATTAAGTTAGTTAATTGTAAGCAATCGTACCACAATTAGTTAACGAAACTCTAGGAATAATTGAACTCGCTAAGTATGCCTGATCAAGGATAATTGTTTGTTTTTAATCAGTTATTGAATTGACAATCTCACTGTTGCTTAATGTTGTTTCTTCTAATTGCATTACATGATCATTGGGGGTAGTAGTTAGGAAGAAGACTATTAATATTGCATGATCATTGGGTATTAATATTAATAGAGTGAGAGATTAACTTTCAATGGATAATAAGACTCATAGTAATTTATTAGTGAATTCAAGGACTAAGTATTAGTGAAATTGGTTCCCCTAGACTTTTCATAACTGATATCTATTATGTTCTTGCGTGTTTGCTTTATTATTATTGTTTGTTTGTCTCGTTCTTATAACCACTACCTTCGTTTGTCTAAATAATAAATGATCTCTATTAACTTAATATTCACGCATTCCCTGTGAGTTCGACATTCGGAGTCTTAAATATACTCCATTTTATTATAAGTTACGACTAGGTGCACTTATATGAGCCGCAACAAAGATGTAAAGATTTCTCAAGAAGACTCAAATGTCACTGTTGGGGCCAAATAATAAGGTATTAAAAAACATCATTGGACTCTTTTTTTTTTGTTAGGAAGTGAAGAATTCCTATAACATATTTGTTGTAACAACTATGCATTTTCTTGTGTGATGATGAGATGGCTTTTCTTCGAGGCTTAATTAGCAATTTGGTCTCTTAACTTATTTTTGAGATTTAATTTAGTCCTTTAACTATTTTTTGGGGCAAATAAGTCCTTTAAGTTTTTAAGTTGGGTCAAATAGGTCATTTTAAGCCTTAAGTTTCTAAGTTGGGCCAAATAGGTCTCTTAAGTTTTTAAGTTGGGCCAAATAGGTCCTTTAAGTTTTTAAGTAGGGTCAAATGAGTCATTGCCACGAATGACCTATTTGACCCAACTTAAAAACTTAAGGGACCTATTTGACCCAACTTAAAAACTTAAGGCCGAAAAAGACCTATTTGCCCCAATTTAAAAACTTAAAGGACTTATTTGCCCCAAAAAATAGTTAAAGGACCAAATTAAACATCAAAAATAAGTTAAGAGACCAAATTGCTAATTAACCATTTCTTGAATTATATAGCCTTTATAGTGGAACTGGGAACATGCCCCCATATGAGATCGATTTCCTAATTTGTACAATTGATATTAAAGAGTTGAGACTTTGCCTAAGATCAGTGGAGCAGTCATCAGGAGTTACACACGAACAGTGTGAATGTTTCCCAATATAAAAAGAAAAAAAAAACTTACCAACACAATTGATATTAATAATAAAATTGCCTTAAATGAGAAATTGAGATTGATGAATAGATGAGTAACGTCAATCCTTAATTGAATCAAAACAAAAACCAAATAATATCAACGGTTTGGAGGCTCCAAGAGGATGAACAAAGATTATCAAAATACAGAGACATCAATTCTGAAAAATAATAGTAAAATATAATTAATCATAAAAAATAAAAAAATTACCTTGGATGGGAAGCCAACATTGATTAGAAGAATTACACCAGTACAAATGTTACAACAAAATGAATAAAAAATTATCAGTACATGCAGATACTAAGGTTAACAATACAAATATCAAAATATTGAAAATATTATTTATAAGATGGAAAAATCTCGCCTTCAATAAAAAATTTTAAGTAATAACTGCAATGGAGGATAAGAATTGAGAAGAAAAGTGTGTATAAAACGAGAGAACCAAAAAAAAAAAAAAATAAAGAAATGAGAGATGGGGCAAGAAAGTCATACCAAGCAGGAATTTTTTTTTTTTTTTAAGGCAAAAGAGAGGAGAGAGGCCTCGTTAAAACCTTCTGATGCAAAACCCTCCTTAGGGAAAAAACACCAAGAAGGAAAAAGAGTACCCCCGCCTAAAATTTATTAAAAAAAAGGAAAAACAAACAAACATGGGGACTAGACCAAAACCCATGGCGAAAAACAAAATGGAAAACCGCAAGAAAGAGACACCCGCCTAAAAAGAAAGAACAAAACTTGACATGCACAGGCATCACAATAATGGCTTTCATCCCAACTACGTTGGCACCAAAGCCATTAACAATCATATGCAGCACATTAAGGGAAGACAAAGTAAAACCCAACCCCAAGGTGAGACAATTATAACTAAAGGTTTCAAAAAGCAAACAAGCCAAAAGCAGGGCACAATTACTTAAATCTATAACAAGGACGACCCAATCTATTATTAAAGAAATCTTCATAAAGAAACTTAGGCAGCGAATTCCACGGATGAAGCCAGAGATTAGAGGCCATGAGCCGCTAAACGATCCGTGATTATTCCCTTCACGAAAGATATGAGACACAAGGAAAGTCATATGCTTTGTTAGAGCAATGCTGATTATTCCATCTATTCTTAAGTCGCCAAGGCACAATACTTTGATTCTTAAAAGCACCAACAACCAGCGGGAATCACACTCCGGCCAAAGGTGATGCCAACCCTTCGATGGCGATCTCGATGGCGAACATAGCGCCAGATAATTACGCCTGAAAAGAGTTTTTAATACCCAGTTAGCGGAAAAACAACCCACAATATTGCATTATAATCACGAAAGATACCCCCACAGGATGCGAGGGCGGGCAACCCTTCGCAAAGACCGTCGGTATTGCATTTAAAAACAAAGGTTGAGGGGAATCCAAAAATCTCCTTAATAATAGGAGCTGATGCTGGGTGACACAGAATCTTGAAAGCTTTCAAAATGGAAAACTCCTCTATAGATGGGAACATAGTGCCTTTGCTATAATTACCAACAAGATAAACATTAGCAATAATGAGATTAATAACAGATCCCAGGGAGCACCTTATTATCAAATCTCGGCTTATTCTGCAAAACCAAATAGCCCAGGACTATGTTCACCACAGGCTACAACAACATCCAAAACCGGGAGCTCCAAGTTCTATTACAAACCTCTAGAATAGTACCAGCGAACAGTCAATATGAATGCCGAGGATGCTTTCAAGCCAGCGCCAAAGAGACAAGGCAAAGGTACAACCATGGAGCAGGTGGGACGAACTTTCCAAGTTATTGCCACATAGGCTACTGATGAAACCACAAAGTAACACCACCTTTTCTCGATTGTCATCAGTGGGCAGACGATTGTGAATTAATCTTCAAAGCAGGAAAGACTTAGAAGGAGGGATAGCACTTCTCCAAATAATCTTACACCAAGGCAAAGAATTACGAATGGGTTCAAAAAACAAGTAAGCATCTTTAAAAGATAAAATACCTTTTCATTAGGCCCCACATAATAGCGTCTGATGTCTGAAATTTTGGAATAACTATCTCTTTTATCTCAGCCATAACGCTAGAGGCTCTAGCAGCAAGATTGTGCGGGATAGACCAAGCTCCATCAACAATAAAATCTTTCACCTTCGCATGCAGCAAAGGGCGCAAATAAGGAGGAAGGTTCGAGAAAGGTCCACAATTGGTGAGACAACCACTTATCCCTCCAAAAGTTAACTTTAGATCCATCCCCAATATTCCGGAAGAATGCTCTTCAATAAAGGGTAAACAGGTTTTAATACCTGGCCAAATAGAGGAAGAGATATGGTAAGTTACAAGTCTATTATTCTTAACTACTCTAGCTTTCAGAGAGAGGTCCAATATAGGTCCGAATCTTTGAAATCCCAAGCAAGCTTCAAAGATGCCACTTTATTAATAGACTTAATAGAGCGGATGCCTAAACCTCCCTCCAAAGACGGTCTAGTCACTTTGTCCCAGGCAACAGCGGTGACCAACTTACGCTGATTAACATCTCGGACCAAATAAATTTACGAATCCAGCGATCAACCAGAGACAACAAGCTCGAGGGCCAGGAGTAAACCTGAAAGCTATAAACCATCATACCGAGAATAACCGATTTGACGGTTGCACTCTACCCATGATAAACAATAAGGAACCTTTCCAAGCCGCTAGCTTAGTTTTGATTCTATCCGCAATAGGCATAAGATGAGATTTTCTAGGAGTGCCTTTAAATAGGGGACACCAAGATAAGTGAAGGAAAAATACGAAGCAAATCCCAACCGATTAGAAATAGCATCCTGACGAGAAGGAGATATTGCCCACATAAAATTTAGATTTATCCGAGCTAACAACCTTGACCAGGAAATAGCCTCATAATCGAGAGAAACGCAGCAGGCGGAAATCGATTTTTAGTCGCCTTGCAGAAAATCAAAACATCATCCGCATATAAGACATGACTAGGCATCCAGTAAACCTCGAGGACCCGTCATCAATTGAAGCTTGCCTTCATTGGCGAGCATAGAAATACCACTGCTAAGAACTTCTTCGGCAATGCAAAATAAGAGAAGAGAAAGAGGTCACCTGTCTAACACCACGTTTACAATGAAAAAGCCAACCGCATGACCGTTAATTGGCGATAGAGAGCTTAGCGAATTTAAAATCAATCGATCCAGGAGCAAAAGTATCACCAAAACCAAAAGCCTGCAAGACTGTAGAAGAAAGCGCGATCTATAGTATCAAAAGCCTTCTTAATGTCAATCTTAAGAGCAAGTGACCTCCAAATGATAAACTTATGGATCAAATTAACAGCTTCTGAAGCAGTGCAAATACAATCAGAAATACTTCTACCTTTTATAAAACCCCTTTGATTCTCAGAAATAATCTTGGGAGCCACAATTGAAAGCTTTGTCACCAAAACCTTAGTGATAATTTTAAACTGAAAGTTAGCTAGGGCTATCGGACGGAACTGGTCAATCCTATCAGCTCCAGAGACTTTGGGAATAAGGACCACCAAATTAGAGTTCAAGTTAGGAAGTAACCAACCTTGCCTGAAAAACTGAGTAACCGCAGCATAAACATCCTCGGCAATAATATCCCAATAAGTATGATAGAAGAAACCCCCAAAACCGTCGGGCCCCGGAGCGCTGTCACCATTTAAAGAGAAAACCGCTTGCTTAACCTCCTCAAAGGATGGCACCCTGGTTAGCAAATCATTATCTGTGTGATCACAATTGAAGGAATAACTTTATCAATAAGATCATTAGAACGACAAGAATTACCCACTGCAAAAAGATCTGTATAATAATTTAAAATATGTGCCTCAATATCCTCTGCCTCCGATAAAAGATCATCACCATTCTTAATAACAGATATTTTCCTGGTAGTCCCCCTGATTTTGGCCAGTCGATGAAAGAAAGCAGATTTACTGTCACCTGTAGATGCCAATTTATTCGAGCCTTTTCTCTCCAAAAATCTTCTTCCCCACCTAGAGCATTTTGCAAAATTAATTGAGCTTCCTTCTCCTCTTTGAAGAGATCATCGAGCCGCTTTGATCGGTCAATATCTAATTGAATGGAGTCTAAATCAGCCATAGCATTCGAGACTTTACAATGAACATCACCAAAAACCTGCTTATTCCAAACCATAAGCCTGGTTTTGAGAATTTTAAGTTTTTGAGAAAGAACATACATAGGACAACCATGAACCTGAGATTTCCAAATATTCTGGATGACCGGTAAGCAATCAGGATGTCTAGCCCACATTTGCATGAATTTAAAGGAAGAAGCAAATTGACGATCAGATTTCTTCAAAGTAAGAAGCAAAGGGAAATGATCAGACCGATCCCTTGTAAGAGTGCAACAATCAACAGAGGTCCAGAAATCAATCCAATTATCATCACCGAGAGTCCTATCAAGCCTTTTGGCATTATATTGATGACCCAGTCTTCCATTTGACCAGGTATATTGTGCCCCACTCGTAGGGAGATGGATAAGATGATCATTGTCAGACCAAGCACCAAATTCAGAACAAGAGATCTGTGAGGGCTTACCTGCACCCTGACACTCATGAGCACCAAGAACAGCATTAAAATCACCCATATAGCACCAGGGTTCAGTGAGAAGCATGAAGGAGTGTAAGCCACCCCATAAATCCTGCGTAAAATGTAACTAGTAGAGGCATAAGCGGCTGACTAAATTCAAAACTTGCCCAGCATAGTCAATAGTACAAGCAACAAATTGATGTGCCCTTTGAGTAACAACAGGAGCATACTCAACGGAAGAGAAACACCACAGATTAGATGGGAGAACACCTCTATCATTATCTGCAAAAAGCGATAAATTTAAAGAGCGAAAAAATCAAGCTGGAATCGGCTAAAAGCAACCCAAGGTTCAAAGAATGAGCAAAACATCGGGTTTATGCAATCTGCAAAGATTCTTGAGAGCAAGTCTGGTGTCTGGATTCCCAAGACCCCGGACATTCCAATAAATGACTTTTAACATAATGGAGATAAAGAATCACTCTTAGAACGAGTTCTATACCCAGAGTTACATTGAACTTTTAGCTGTTGTCTTCTCATCTTTTTCTTCTGAAACTTAGAAATAACATTAGTAAAATCCCTGTTGTCCTCTTCTAAATACTCAGATACTTTCAGGGCATTATCCTTCCCACTGTCTATAGTTTCATCATCAGAAATATCCTCTCCATCCCCCCAGAAACGACCCATCACACGTAGGTCCTTAGCAACCAAAGAGCCAGGTGCAGTATCAGTAATAACCACGCCACTGGCAGAGGCATTAGCCTCTGATGAAATAGCGACAGCATCAACCTTATTTAAATAATTATCTACAGCAGCTATAGCATCCATGACAGGAAGAACATTTATATCTTTAAGTAAAGCAGCAGATGCATTGACATTTATAGGGCTAGACCTACTTACCGGGCAAGATATCTCTAGCTGCCTAACCGGAATAACTGAGGAGTCGAGAGAGAAAAAAAGAAGGGTCATGATAGTAAAAAAAAAATGTGAAAGGGAAGATAATGAAGTGTATCAATTTCTTCGATCATTCCACTTAAAATATCAATGTTGAAATCAAGCGCACATTAAAATAGGATGTGTATTAATAAATATTATATATTCACCATCAAATCACTTTTTAAATCAAATCATAATTATTGTCGTAGATTTGAATTTAAATATTAATATTGATAAAAAACATAATAAATATTATATAAAAAACAATAATAAATAGGTGTAATTCAATACACAATCAAAATTTGAAAAGTTAATTAATCATACAATGAATGATAATATTTTAAATCACAATCCAAATTATGGTTTTAAATCACAATCCACTGTTGTACATATTTAAATTGATATCAAATTAATTTAGACTTACAATATCATACTTGAATTATAAAGCTTATACAAATATGGTAATCAAACAACAAATTGAAAATAATAAATAAATTGTAAGTAAATGTTCAAAAAATTTAGAATAAATATATATTATATTTGATCAAATTCAAATGATCTTAAAAATTATATCTCATGGAAGGAGTTACATAGTTGGTTAACAATAAAACTTAACTAGGGACATTTAAGAACAATGTTCTATCATCCAATAGGATGTCCCTGTCAAGACATGTACTTAATGTCCTATGGTATTGAATTCACTATTCTAAACACTTGATCATGTTCAAATAAAGCAACATAATAAATAAAATGTCTCGTATTATATTAAATGAAAAAGCAAGATACAAATATATGCGTTTTGATCCTCTCAATTTCGCTAGAAAATGGCAATTTCCATTTGCTGCTTTATCTAGATGACACGTGTTAGGAAAAAATGAACCGCTGAGATTTATTTTTATGATATCCATAATTAAATTTTAAATTTTAAAATAAAAAATAGAAACTTATTCAGACGAACGTAAAAAACCAACAGTGACACTGAGACAGAACCCTCAACCTCTGCCGTCATCACCGTTCCGCCCTGTGTCACTGCCGACCCACTGCTGTGTTATTGTTCGCCGTCCTGCCTTGCGTGCTGTTGTCCTACTGCATCGCCTTTCCCAAAGTTTCAAGAAGCGCATCCTTATCGTCAAAACGAGACACACGGTATTTTTGGTCAAAGCTGCACAATTTTAATTTTGTTTTTTTCCCCTCCATCCATCCACTGTTTTATATTTTTTTCCAAGATGGTGAAAGTGTTTCATGGTTTTATATGCTTTTTCAATGTTTCTTTCTTTCCGGTATATGTGCTTTTGTTTGTACTTTAGTCAATGTGGTGCTTCTTGTCTTGTCTTGACTCAAAATAATGCGTCCTGCAATTTACAAAATAGGGTTTCTTTTTTAGCAAAAAAGTGGGATTTTTTATAATCATTAAATAACAATTTTGTTTTTCATTTATCTTTTTATTTGATTGGGCTGAGACTCAGGGGTATTCTTCTTCATTTTGTTATTATTATTATTATTTAAGTATATGTTTCCCCAATTTCTTTAAGCAAGTGATAATGATCGAATTTGGTTTTGTCAAAAATATGAATTGAATCTGTAACGACGAACGCGTCGCCTGCGGGACCAGTGAAGGGGCGTCGGGCGACGATGGGCACAGGGACTTCCGGCCGGTGAGAATTGCGATTCTGTGGAGAGACCACAAAAAATCGCAGGGACCAATTCAGTTGGGATGAAAGGGTTCACAACACTGTTTTGGGGGGTTCAGTTCCAGGAAAGTCTCTCCACTTATGCCGCACCTTTTTTCTTTCAAAAAACTGGTTTAAGTATTTTTAACTCGGCGGTTCATTTTTGTCCTGACACGTGTCATCCAGATAAAGTAGCAAATGGAGATTGCCATTTCTTAGCGAAATTGAGAGGATCCGAACGCCAAATATATGCAAGTCTAGACTAAAAATAAATTGGCTTTTGGGATTAGACTAACACATAGTCCTTTTTCAACTCTGCTTCTTGTTAGGGTTTCCTCACTTATCCATTTTCATTTGAATTATTAGAGATAAGGGGAAGGGGTATTCATAACCTGATAGCCCAACTCGACCCGAGCTATTTAGAGTCGAGTTCAATCTTGTCCCATAAGAAAATAAGGACGGGTAAATGTCTTATTTTATGACCTGGTATCAAGTCAGGGACGAGTTCGAGTTAATCTTTGGGTTACCGAACCCGTCCTATATATACATATAATTTTACTGCATGATTTTATTTTTACCTTTTTAGTTAGCGTTTTCATCTTCTTTTTTTTGGGGTACAAACGTTTTCATCTCTTTATTCATCCACTATTTAAATTTTTTATTTCTTTTTATGTATATGTGTTTTAATTTTTGTATTTTCACTTATTTTCATTTATTTGAAAACACACTCAACATGTAAAGTGCTCTATTATTATTCTTATTTTATAGCAATGTCCTAAAATTATAATGGAGTTGAAAATTACCTCCTATACTAAGAGAAATTCTAGTTTATATGATATATTTACTGAATGTAAGATTTTTTTTTCTTTTGGACATAACAAGATGATAATTTTATAAGTTAATTTTGTTTGTACTGCGGGTCAACCCTGTCATGTCTTATTTAGACCCGGTCCTAATTAGACCCATATTAGAGTCACATTCTGGTTAAAAAATTGACATAGACAAAATTTAGGGTCGGGTGAGTGACAAATATAGCATGTCCCTTGAACACCCCTAATAAGGGGTGTTTTATATGGATAAGGGCACACAAGTCTAGAAGATCCTAGTCTATATTGGGTCCTGGACTAGCCTGCAAATGGAATGGGCTAGATTGGGCTTGGTCTAGAAAATTCCTGATTAAAGTGACTTTGTGGACCAATCGACTCGTTGATGGTCCAAGTTGGTAAGTTTTAGGGCCTAGCGTAATCCATTACTCATTTAAATGTAGAGAGTAACCAAGACACCACGTTTTTGCTAAAACAATTCCAAAACACTCACATTTTTTTTGAAAGTTTATTTCTGAACGACATAAAATTACCCAAAAATAAACTTTTGGAATAAAAAAATACACGTCCGGGTGGTGTTAATAATTACTCTGTTATATGTATGTTTTGGCTTGATCTACTTTGGCGGATTAGGCCATCATATTAGTTTGAGGTCGGGAAGGGCTAGCTGTACTACTGTCTACTGGTACTGAGCCCAGACCAACAATTATTAAGTTATTCCGTAAATTACATATCGTCATTAACTTGATAAATATAAATGGTAGCGATTCATCAAAAAAATTTAGCAAGTGTCTTGAGAGAATTGATTACGGAATCTAAATGAAAAAAACTTCAATAAAAGGATATTTAGTATACTTCATAAAAATTTTATTTCTTCAATATTACTATTGCATTAGCAAAAACCCATGTTATGTTTTTTATATGAAAAAAAAAATCCCATATTATGATATTTGTGCACGATATTTGTTTGCAGCAGCCTAAATGTTCTGAACGAAATGAGTTTCTTTGTGCTGATCTTTTGTTTTGGTCAAAGTGCTACGTCTTGTTTATAAGTCGAGCTTATTAATATTATGCACTCTTTGGTTGTGTCTCTTTAATTCGGCATGTGTCTCTGTTTTTGTGCTTTTGACCCTTCATCTCTTCAAAAACTACGCAAGAAGGAAATGTCTATCTTAAAAAATTCCCTTTCTATATTTGCTGATGGAGCATTAAATTGGATAACCCTTTCAACCCTAACGTATGCCTCATTTTTTTTTATATAATAACATATGCCTCATTGATACTGGTGAAGAGTTATTAATAAAATATAAAATTGTTTAGTTTTATGTTTCAATATGGAAACTTGATGATTGATCTCCTTTATGATGGGGTGTACCTAGAATAGCCACTCTAATACCTAAGTTAGTTAAGGCTTTGAAAGGGTTTAGAAATAAGAGTGTGTAGCTAGTGTGGTGACTATATACGTGGGGACTGAGCCCCCTTATATAGTGTAGGTAGTCCTGAAATAAGTTATCCCATTGATCCTATATTTAATTACAGGCTCCTAAGATAAGGATCATGCCCTATCCATTAGTTCTACCCGTTTAGGCACGTCCTTATGATAAGACAACACTCTTATCTTGCTCATGCTCTTTTTCGAGATATTCAGACTTGGTTACTTCGCAATAATCCTTTAGACCCCTTCCAGAAGATCGAGCTTGGAGCTCTTCCGTAGCATATCGGAGATCGGGTCCATAACATAAGCCCCCTAGACTCATTAGCTTGAAAAGGTATTGAGTCTATTTTTAATGATCTTATCTGACCTTGTGAATAAGGGTTATTGAATAGGGAGTGATCCAAGGTTAATCCCATATCACTAGCCCATTAGACTTGCTTGTCGATGAGCTGAGCAGCCAAATTACTTTGAATGCAAGGATTTGGTTTCCTTAGACTTGTTCTTTATGTATGTGAGGCTCGCTGCAACGAAGCCAAGTTAGTATTTTCCAAGACGAGCTTGGTTTTTCTTTACGAATGAAGTGGGGACTCAAGTGTCCTTGCATTTATACGAATTGCCTATTAGTGGGAAGGCTCAATTGTACCTTATGGGTGATGGGTGATGTGTGCAACCAGGTGGTAGGTCGGCTTTTAAATATAAGTGACTTTCACGCCGACTTAATGAATGTGACCGGGTTACATATTAGGGTTTTATTTTTTAAAGCGAAAAATGGTTGTTAAGACAACTGTATTTTAATAGCGCATTACATAGGTTCCAAAAACCGTCGTATTATACCGTATACATTGGCGGTTACAAGTAACCGCCGGATTAAAACCGTCACATTTACGTGCTTTTTTTTTTGTAGTGGGTCAGCGACAAAACTAATAATTTATCCTAACTTCAAATCATACGAATCTATTGGCACCCATTGTGTTCTGCTAATTTTTTTATAAAAATGTTTGTTGAAAAAATAACATGATCAAATCACCCCATCTCATTAATTTATATCACATTTGGTGAAATCTAGGAGTGGCGTGCGACACATTAAAATGATTAACTAAATGGAGGGGACTTGGACTCATGAATGTGGCAAGGGGCCAGAGAAGGGTTCCTTAATCCTTACCACTCAGCGCCCTCGAGCCCTTTAAGTGACTAGACTTTTATATTTTACTTTTCATGCATGCTATGCTTTTATATGTGTTTGTTGTTTTTGGACCTAGACTTGGAATCGGGAAGAAAATTTAGGGCATGTTTACTTATTTTGTTTTCTTTTTTTATTTTTACTGAAACTAAAATGTTAGAGGAAAAAATCTAGTATTTCTCTCACCATTTTCTTTTTTAATTTTTAAACATTGATCAAGTATTTATAAAAAAATTTGAAATACCAAAAATATGTTTTCATTGTTTCTGAAAATACATTCTCCATAGGTAACATTCCATCTTGTCTCTGTCACATTTCTTTACCGTAGGACTTTCTATTTTTATATTAACAATTTAAAATGAAAACAAATTTTAAAAAATGGGAAATGCAAATTTTTTAGAAACCGAAAAAATTTTGTATTCAAATTATTTTATATGGTCCAGGATATTATCATTTTCCTACATATATGTCCATCATCTATATATTGTATATTGTGCTAATATTGTTATATTAAAAAGTTGTGACTAATTTCACCTTTTATCTTTATATATTCTATGGCAAAATGCCTTAAAATCAGTTTTGGGAAGCATTGGAAAGCATAGGAGTGTTTCTGCAGTGAGTGAAACGATTCACACTTGATGGGAATCGATTCATAGTTGGTTTTGGGCGTCTGGTGCTTTGGAAATCTCTCTGTGAATCGAAGTTGAGCATTAGCGAATCGATTCACCAGTCTGTGATGAAGTGCCTCATTGGGAGCTGAAGCTGGAATCGATTCACAGTCAGGTGTGAATCGATTCACAGTCTGCAGAATTGCGAATATATAAGTGTTTTCTGTAGAATTCGCGAGACAGATTGCATTTTCTCTGATTTGAGCGATTTGGGAATTTGGAAAACACCTTCAAACACCTTGGGGATTAGAGTTTCATAGAGGGGGTTCTTCTTCTTCTTCTTCTTCTTCTATTGTAAATTTTGAGGGTTATTCATTGAGTGAGAGAGATTCATTATGAGAGATCTTGAGATTGTTCATCTTGAACAATTGGATGAGATTGTAAAGGGCTTTGTAATCTTTTGTAAAGAACTCATTGAAGATAATGGATATGGATGGCTGCTCTCTTCCGTAGATGTAGGTCATTGTTGAGACCGAACTGCGTCAACAATTTCTTTGTGTTATTAATTTTCTCTTCTTTTCTCTCTTTATTGGTTAATTGCTTTTAAGGTTTTTGATTGCACATTGTTAGATTTGTTCTTTGTTGTTCTTGGTTGGCTGGAATTGTTTGGTTTGGTTGCTATTATTTTTCGTCCAATTCTTGTTAGAACTCCAACAAGTGCGCCATCTGTGAGAACGGGAGGAATATTTAATTCTTGCACCATGGGTACTAAATACGACATCAAAAAATTCTCGGGAGAAAATGACTTTGGGTTGTGGAGGATAAAGATGGAAGCTATCTCGATTCAACAAAAATGTGTGGATGCCTTAAAGGGTGAGGCAAAGATGCCATCAACTTTGTCGGATAAAAAGAAGGACATGATAGATAAGGCAAGAAGCGCTATCATCTTGTGCCATGGGGATAAGGCGTTAATGGAAGTTGCAAGGGAGAAAACGGCGGCAAAAATGTGGGCCAAATTGGAATCGTTGTATATGACCAAATCGTTGGCTCATAGGTTATGCTTGAAACAATCTCTATTCATTCAAAATGGTAGAGACAAAACCGGTGGTGGAGCAATTAGCGGAATTCAACAAGATTCTTGATGACTTACAAAATATAGATGTGAAGCTCGATGAAGAGGATAAGGCTCTACTTTTACTTAATTCATTACCTAGGTCCTTTGAACATTTTAAGGACACGCTCCTTTATGGAAAGGAGTCAACTATCACCTTGGATGAAGTTCAATCATCCATAGGGACTAAGGAGCTAACAAAGCTTCAAGAGTTGAAGGTTGAAGATAGTGGTGAAGGCTTAAATGTGTCAAGAGGGAGAAGTGAGAGTAGAGGGAATAATAAAGGGAAGAAGTCTAGGTCGAAGTCCAAATCAATGGGGAACAATAAAGTGAAGTTCAAGTGCTTTAATTGTCACAAGACCGGTCATTTCAAGAAGGATTGTCCTGAGAAGGGGGCAAGGGTGATTCCGTGGAATTAGCGGTTGCTTCGGATGATTATGAGAGTGTGGGGGCACTAGTGGCTTCAAATTTGGAAACGGAGAAGAATTGGGTGATGAATTCCGGATGTTATTATCACATATGTCCTAGGAAGGAGTACTTTGAGACCTTGGAGCTTAAAGAAGGTGGAGTGGTTCGCCTCGGTAGCAACAAAACATGCAAGGTGCAAGGTATGGGTTCTATACATCTAAAGATGTTCGATAATCGTGAATTCCTATTACAAGATGTGAGGTACGTTCCCGAACTTAAACGAAATCTTTTGTCTATAAGCATGTTTGATGGATTAGGCTATAGCACTAGAATTGAACATGACATGATTAAGATTTCTAATGGTGCATTAATAGTTGCTAAAGGAACTAAAACATATGGTTTGTACATACTTGATGGTTCTACTATTATTGCTCAAGCATCTATAGCTAGTCAAACTCCGCATGATAAAACCAAATTATGGCATTTAAGGTTAAGGCATGTTAGTGAGAAATGTTTAGTTGAGCTAGCAAAACAGAATTTGTTAGATGGTGATAAAGTGGACAAACTAGAGTTTTGTGATCATTGCATACTAGGAAAATAACTTAGGGTTAAGTTTGGAAGTGATATGCATATCTCTAGTAGACCCTTTGAGTATGTGCACTCGGACCTTTGAGGTCCTTCGAGAGTGACAACTCATGGAGGGGTTTCCTATTTTCTCACCATTATTGATGATTTCTCTAGAAGAGTGTGGATTTATATTTTAAAAAACAAAAATGACACCTTTTAAAAGTTTAAGGAATGGCACACTCTTGTAGAAAATCAAATAGGAACTAAACTTAAGGTTCTAAGAACTGACAATGGCCTAGAGCTTGTTTCAGAGCAGTTTAATAAGTTTTGCAGGAAACAGGGAATTAAGAGGCATAAGACCATGATAGGGACACCGCAAAAAAATGGCCAAGCAGAGCGCATGAATAGGACCATCTTGGAGCGTGTGAGGTGCATGCTCTTGGGAGCTGGGTCACTTAAGAGTTTCTTGGGTGAAGCTGTTAGTACGGCAGTGTATTTGATTAACAGATGTCCATCAATGACGTTAGACTTCAAGACACCTATGGAGGTATAGAGTGGGAAACCAACAGACTACTCTAATTTGAAGGTATTCGGGGCTCTGTCGTTTGCTCATGTCAGGCAAGACAAGCTTAATGCTATGGCTGTAAAGTGTATCTTTATTGGTTATTCGGAAAGTGTGAAGCATTATAAGCTGTGGAAGTTGGAGCTTGGAGGATCAAAGTTTATCATAAGCAGGGACGTCATATTTGATGAAACCAGAATGGGGATGATATGCAAAGACATGGAGGATAATAACTCAGAAACAGAGGTGGAGAAAACTTAGTTTGAGGTAGAGCCTTCTACTAGTGAGACCAGAGATGACAGAGAGGATAATCTTTCACCGTCAGGTTCTAGTGGAAGACAACCTATAGTTGATCCTGGCTATCAATTGGCAAGAGATAGGGAAAAGAGGGAGACTGGACCACTGAAGAGATATAGTTATGTTGATCTTATCTGTTATGCTCTAAATGTGGCTGAAGAGGTTCAAGACTCAGAACCGAAGACCTTCAGGGAGACAACAAAGAGCAAAGAGAGTCAGAAATGGTTACAGGCAGTGAATGAAGAAATGAATTCATTGGAGAAGAATCAGACTTGGAAGCTTGTGGATTTACCTAAGAAGCTGAGGGTAGTTAGATGCAATTGGATCTTCAAGAAGAAGGAAGGTATTTCGGGAATTGAAGAGCCAAGGTATAAAGCAAGACTTGTGGCAAAGGGCTTTACACAGATTGAGGGGATTGACTACAACGAGATCTTTTCACCTGTGGTTGATCATTGTTCCATAAGGGTTCTAATGGTGATTATAAATCAGTACGATCTTGAGTTGGAGCAAATGGACGTCAAGACCGCTTTTCTTCATGGAGACCTAGATGAGACAATCTACATGCAACAAACGGAAGGGTTTGTAGAGGACAAGTCGAAGGTGTGTCTCTTGAGAAAATCACTTTATGGGTTAAAACAGAGCCCTCGTCAATGATATGGGAGGTTTGATGATTTTCTCTTAAGATTGGGTTTTGTGAGAAGTGGCTATGACAGTTGTGTATATATATTGAAAAGAGGAGAGAAATGTGTTCTTTACTTGCTTCTTTATGTGGACGATATCCTAATGGCTAGCTCTAGCAAGGAAGAGATTGGTAAGCTCAAGGAGAAGTTAAATTCAGAATTTGAGAAGGATCTTGGTGTTGCGAAGAGGATACTTGGAATGGATATTGTGAGGAACCGGAAAAGAGGGGAATTGTTCTTATCTCAACATGGTTACTTGAAGAAGGTTGTTGAGCAGTTTAGGATGCACGAAGCTAAACCAGTTAACACACCTTTGGGTCACCACACGAAGCTTTCGATTACTCAAGCTCCTACCACCGAGGAGGAAAGGGGGAAGATGGACTCTACTCCATATGCTAGTGGGGTGGGAAGCATCATGTATGGCATGGTTTGTAGCAGGTCGGACTTAGCTTATTCGGTTAACATTGTGAGTCGATTTATGGAAAATCCGGGTCAGGCACATTGGGAGGCTTTGAAGTGGGTTTGAGTATTTGGATGGCTCTTCGAAAGGCGGTTTGAGCACTACAACAAATTCTAAAAAAGATGGCGCTCCTTTAAGCAGCGCTTAAAATAAAAAACGCTACTTTATGTCATACGTAAACAATAAACAGCGCTTACTAACTAAGCGCTACTGTTTAGTACATATAATAAACAGCGCTTAGTCCTTTAAGCTACTTGTTTATCTTTAAATAATAAAAACGAATGGCACATTAAACAGGCTTCAAAACATGAAGCGCTGTTTTTGATCATAGGAACAATAAGCAGTAGCTTCATAGTAGGAAGCGCTGTTTTGGTGTTAGAATAAACAGCGCTTTTAGACTTAAGTATTTTTTTCTTACTAATAAGCGGCGCTTTCTTACTAAGCGCTGTTTTTGGTCGATTTATTAAATATATGTATTTCTCCTCTCTCATTTCGCATCCGGAAGCACCGCTTTCTCTCTCTATCAACTCTCTTCGCAAACTCCACCGCTGCCGCCTCCATCTCTACCATCGTCGTCCCCCTCAACGAGATCGTGTGCTTCAAAGCCGGAGATCGTGGAGCTCGCCCAAAAGCTCAAACCGAAGCTCGCCCAAAAGCCGAAACCGAGCTCGTCTGGCTGCCCTCCAAAAGCTAAAATCCGAGGTCGCCCAAAAGCCGGAAACCGAGCTCGTCCCGACGCCCTCAAACTCAAATCTGAAGCTCGTCCAAAACTCGTCCGCCGCCCTCCATCCGAGCTCGTCCGCTGCCCTCAAAACTCGAAATGAGCTCGCCCAAAACTCGTCTGGCTGCCCTCCATCCGAGCAAAGCCGCCGGGCGCGCTGCCCTCCGATCCTCCCCGCCTCCATCTCCAAACTCCTATTTGGCGTCCATTTCAGGTATGGCCACTGTCTCCATTTTGTATCTCGATTCCACGTTGGTTTACGTTGTTGGTGGTTCGTTAGTTTTTTGTCTCTGTCGATTTTGTTTGATTTTGTTCATCGTTGACCAGCTTTGGAATCGAAGGGTTTGATTTTGTTTGATTTTGTTCATCGTTGTCCAGAGATAAATTAGAAGTGTTAAAGATGCTTGGAATCAGTTTGTTAAAATGTACAGTTAGTAAATATATATGCATATCAGATGGGAATCAATGGAAAAATGACCAATGAATTTTGTTGTGGAACCTGATTTTGGTTTTTTTGGTTTGAACAATGAATTTTGGAATGTTACAGGTATTGTATATATTTTGGAATGTCCATATTTTAGGGGAGGCTCTGCCAAAATTTTGTTAGAATTTTGATCTAGTCTGTGTGTTGATTTTAAGAGCAGTGATAGTTTTAGTCTTGCTTTATTTAAATGGGGTTTTTCTGTTGTTTTACCTCTCAATCCATAGGTAAAATATGGATCGAAAGTGGATGTCTGCCAATCGTTTGTCGAAGGAATATAAGGATGGAGTGAAAGATTTTATTGGGTTTGTAGTTGGGCATACAACAGCCCATAGTAGAATCATATGTCCTTGTTTAAGTTGTTGTTATACAAACAAAATTAGTGTTCGGGAATTGGAATGGCATTTAGTGAGCAATGGGATTGATCAAACTTATACCTGTTGGACAAAGCACGGTGAGACAAGAGGTGAATCTTCTAATATGGGGAATAGTGGGAGATATGCGGCAGAGGACACCGCTACAAATACATATGATGGTGCCCGTTTTGAAGATATGGTTAATGCGGTTGAAGAAGATCTTCGTGATTGTCCTCAAATGTTTGAAAAGTTGATGAGTTGATGCGAGAAGCCGTTATATGAGGGTTGTACTAAATTCACAAGATTGTCGGCAATGTTAAAGTTGTTTAACTTGAAGTCGGGCAATGGATGGACTGATAAGAGTTTTACGGACTTACTCACACTGTTGAAAGATATGTTGCCTAATGATAATGTGCTTCCTAGTAGGACATATGAGGCTAAACAAATGTTACACTCTATTGGCATGAGCTATTAGAAGATACATGCTTGTCGTAACGACTGCATTTTATTTCGTAATGAATATGCATCGTTAAAGTCGTGTCCAAAATGTGAAGCCTCATGGTATAAGAAGGAAAATTCGGCTCCAGAGAAGGTATTCTGGTATTTTCCCATAATTCCCAGATTCAGGCGTATGTACCGTAGTTCAGAAGATGCAAAAAACCTGACATGGCATGAGGATGAAAGGATTCAAGATGGCAAGCTACTGACCCTACGATTCTCCTCAATGGAAAAAAATTGATATTGATTATCCCGATTTTGGGAATGAACCAAGAAACTTACGACTTGCATTGTCTCATCGATGGATTTAACCCACATGGTGTTCAAAGTAGCTCTCACAAAGACATGGCCTGTGATTTTGGTGATTTATAACCTACCTCCATGGCTATGCATGAAGCGAAAATATATGATGTTGTCTTTGTTAATTTACGGGCGAAACAACCAGGAAATGATATCGATGTATATTTGGCTCCTTTAATTGAAGATTTGAAGCAAATGTGGGAGACAAAGTGGTGGTGTATGATAGGTATAGAGAAGAAAGTTTCACCTTGAGGGCTATGATTTTCGGCACAATTAATGATTTTCCAGCATATGGTAATCTGTCGGGATATAGTACCAAAGGTCAGACATCAGCCTCCAGCAAAATATGCATCGTTCATAGAACAGGATGATTGGAGCGCTTTTGTAAGAAGACGCACAGAAGATGAAGAATATATAGTATGTACAATAATATTTATAACTTTTATATATGACATTAAACCATGCATTAATATATTCTTATGTTTTTATGTAGAGAATAAGCAATGAAAATCGGCAAAGAGCGTCAAATCCTCCATACCCTTACAGAGGAGGGGTTAAAGGGTATCCCCGCATTGAGGAAGAAATGGTATGTACAATATCTTTAATTATAACTTGTTTTAACGCATCTCTTGGTATGTACAATTTCTTTCTTACTTTCTCTCAATTTGTTTGTTCACATGTACAATTTGTTGGAGTCGGGAGAAGATGCAACTTCTCAATCCATTGATCGATCTTGTTTGTGGATAGAAGCCCAAAAAACAAGAAGGGTGACATTGAACATCTACCCACTAGAGAAGTGGTGATAAAATTGTAAGTATGATAACATTAATTAACGTTTAAATTAATGATATTATTTAATAATATTTAATAATATTTGTGTCTCGCAGAATGAACTGTCAATGTCTATGTCGATTTGTGCGGTCAAGACATCCTTTCCCAAGCCATACCCATCAAGGAGCATCCTGGCCTGCAAGAGGCGTGGGATTTGGCGCCTCCTGTGGCGCTATCTTTGGATCACGAGCGCGTAAGACGCCATGCTGATGCTAGTGAAACAGAAGAATTAAGGAGAAGGGTAACTCAGCTATACCAAAAAGTTCAGAATTGGAAGATAGCAAGAAGGATAAAGATGAAGTGGAGAGGAACGAGCATCAGTCACCTATCCCTAACCCAAAGAGTGTTAGAGATAGTTGCACTATTGTGAGTCCCGAGGTAATAATCGTTACATTTCTTTTTATACTTTCTCACCTAAGTATTCAAAGATTTAACATATTAATATTTCGTTTATCATTGGTTTAGGGCATTTATGAGTGCAGTCTATATTTGACAAGTCCAGCATAACGAATGGTTGGTAAGGGAATGTTGTATAATGAACCAGGTGTGTCACTACACAACCTTCCCTTACCTCCTAATCATGTAAAAGTTAGAGTCGACGTTGCACTTGAGGGAGATGCACTATTGCCCGTACCATTGAGGCGGCAGATGTGATGACAAAGTGGAACAGGCAATAGGAACCTATGTGGCATGGCCAAACCACCTCGTAGTTACAAGTGATATGGCACGTATATGTTAAAGTATATGCTTCACTATCATATCTTTGCATATATTTATTAAATTAGGTGAGCACTCACTAACTAGTCAATATGTTGGAATGTAAAATATGTAGGTATCTCCATCATCCAATGCCAAGGACAAAGGCAAGGGCAAGCTGCCTAGAGCTAGCAGGGGTGTGGGCGAGGAGCCAACAAAGGGGTCATTCACGTCTCCGGTGAAGAAGGTCATGGTATCTCACCTCCTACACCTCGCTACATGATTTTACAATTTATCTTAGAGTCCATGTGGCAACAAAGATGGAGGAGCAGATACCATTAAAGTACCAATGGATGAATCAATTTTGGGTTATGAGCACGACCTAAGAGCTGGTGTTGATGGTGCACTTCAAGAAATTCTTAATGACAACCTATGGTTAAGTGAAACTGTTATTAGTGTATATCTCAGGTACTGCATTAAATTTTAAAGTATCCAATGATTTTTATTTTTTTACACTAAATATTTATGTTATTGTTAATGCATTAATTTGTATGCATGTTTTAATTTAAGGTACTTGTATCAAGAGATATTGATCCCACAAGAACAAACTCAAAGGTTTGTATTTTTGTGCCCACAACGGACACATATGGGATCATGGAATGCTGACATGTCTGAGTATGTCATTCACCGCTTGACATTAGCAAATCCTGACTTTGAGACTTTGTTTTTGTCACCTTGCAACGTAGTGTAAGTCATTTAATTTAATCAATATTACTAAATTTATTGAAATGTGTTTACTTTCTTATATTTTTTTGTCCAACATTTTTGTAGGGATCATTGGTTATTGTTAGCGATTAACTTGAATCAAAACGTTGTGTACTATCTTGATCCATTGCGTGTACATATCAACATGCGCAAAACAATGAAAGAGAAGTACAATCAGTAAGTGTGTATAAATCATAGATATGTATATATATATATATATATATATGTATGCAATTTCTTAAACGTTTAAGTTACTTGTAATATTGAAGTGTTTATTTGTTTATGTTTGGCCTACGTGACATCTTGTCTTTGGTCAGTGGGTATTTGTTTAAGTTCTGGTGTTTTATAAATTTTGGAATGTCCATATTTTAGGGAGACTCGCCAAAATTTTGTTAGAAATTCGATATATACAGCCTATCTGCTCATATTAAATGATTCTGTTTGATCTTGCCCTTAGGCCAATCCTCCTTTATGCAAGAAACAAGTCTCGATTTTCTACATTTACTCCACCTAAATGGATACCGATAAACGTATTTATATCAAATTTTTTATGCAATTATTCAAATTACCAAAAATAAAAACAATTATTTTCATATTTTTGGTTTTATAGTGTCCTCGCCAACCGAACTCTCATGATTGTGGCCGATATGTTTTAAAGTTTCTCAAGGATATTGTCGTTCATAATCAAACAGAAATTCCAACAGAGGTATGTTTGTAACAATTTCAAAGTTTATATAATTTTTTTTTCTTTTTACGATACCATTTGAATGCTTATGTTCAATTCTAACTTCATTTAATTTTTATTTCAAGCAAAGACTATCCTCGATTGTCAATTCGACACATACACTGATCATACCTAGAACTCAAAGAAGAGTGGTGTCGATATTTTACTACAAATTTTATCATTTATAAGCGAGATAGAAGAAGATTAATATTAATGTTTACGTGAGTTTTTGTTAAATTTGGTTTTTTTTTAGTTTAGCATACTTGAATTGGAAAGGTTCACATGAAATTAGGAATAAAATTCCTTTATATGTTGGCTAATATTTTATATATTTTATGTTGGTCATTTGGTATGATATGTTATGTTTCTGTGTATTTTTTATATTTTGGAATGTCCATATTTTAAGGAAAACTCGCCAAAATTTTGTTAGAATTTTGACTTTGTATGCATGTTTAGTTGCGTAGTGATGTAAGAAAAAGATATTACTATTTAGGTAGGATTTGTAGCATGACATGTGCAATATTTTAGTGATCTATTCTATATAATTGTAAATTTGACTATGAAATATATTGTACTTTATTTATGTTAATGTAAGGATATGTAGGAATTTATGAAAAAATTACATTATAATGTTAAATTTTGATGTTGGGGAATGTTGATGACAATTTTGATTGCATTTTGTGTTATCACTATCATGCAATGATATAATGTAAATGTGAGAGAACTAAATTTAATAAAAAGAGAATAAACAAACGCTTCAATAATGAAGCCGCTATTGTATAAAAAGACACACGCTTCTAAAAGGAAGCGCGCTAATTATACAAAATAAACAGAGCTTCAATAATGAAGCGGTGGTTATTGTATTGACAATAAACAGCCGCTTTATTGAAGCGTTTGCTTATTGTCTATACAATAAAGCGCTTCATTATTGAAGCGCTTATTGTCGACAACAAACGCTCCTAATTGAAGCCGTTATTGTCCATTTTCAGCAGCGCTTCATAAACGCTGTTTTTTTGAAATACAATCAGCAGCGGCTTAATTTTCAGCGCTTTTAAGCGCTGTTTTAAGCTAAAAATAAGCGCTGTTTATTGCCAAAACTTGTTGTAGTGGAGATACACGAAGGCAGCTCAAGGTGGAGATGCTATTGAGGGTTATGTGGTTGTGGACTATGCGGGGAATGTGGATACAAGGAAGTCATTATCCGGGTTTGTGTTCACGTTGTTTGGAACGACTATAAGTTGGAAAGCAAATCAACAATTTGTGTAACGCTATCTACGACTCAAGCGGAGTACATTGTCTTTGTTGAAGGGGTGAAGGAAGTCGTACTGTTAAAAAGGATGATTGGTGTGTTAGGGATTACGCAAGGATGTGTGAAGGTTCATTGTGATAGCCAAAGTGCAATCCATTTGGCAAATCACAAAGTGTACCATGAAAGGACAAAGCACATTGATATTTGCTTACACTTCATTAGAGATGTTATTAAGTCTAAAGAAGTTTTGGTTGAGAAGGTTGCTTAGGAAGATAACCCGGCGGATATGTTCACTAAATCACTTCCTAGATCAAGGTTCAAGAATTGCTTGGACTTGATCAATTTCTTCGAGATGTAATTCCAATAATGAAGGGAGCAGCACTTTGATGATGGGTACTTGTTGATTATCATCACTGATTTGAAGTCAAGGTGGAAAATTGTGGGAAAATGCCTTAAAATCAATTTTGGGAAGCATTGGAAAGCATACAAGTGATTCTGCAGTGAATGAATCAATTCACACTTGATGGGAATCGATTCATGGTTAGTTTTGGGCGTCAGGTGCTTTGAAAATCTCTCTGTGAATCGAAGTTGGGCATTGGTAAATCGATTCACAAGTCTATGAATTGAAGTGCCTCATTGGGAGCTGAAGCTGGAATCGATTCACTGTTTTGTAAGTGGATGAATCGATTTACAGTCAAGGGTGAATCGATTCACAGTCTGCATAATTGCGAATATACAAGCGTTTTCTGCATAATTCGCGAGACAGATTGCATTTTCTCTGATTTGAGCGATTTGAGAATTTGGGAAACACCTTTAAACACCTTGGGGCTTAGGGTTTCATAGAGGTGGGTTCTTCTTCTTCTTCTTCTTCTTCTATTGTAAATCTTGAGGGTTATTCATTGAGTGGGAGAGATTCACTATGAGAGATCTTGAGATTGTTCATCTTGAACAATTGGATGAGATTGTAAAGGGCTTTGTAATCTTTTGTAAAGAACTCATTGAAGATAGTGGATATGGAGGGCTGCTCTTTTCTTCAAATGTAGGTCATTGTTGAGACCGAACCGCGTCAACAATTTCTGTGTGTTAATTTCCTCTCCTTCTCTATCTTTATTGGTTAATTACTTCTAGGGTTTTTGATTGCTCATTCTTAGATTTGTTCTTTGTTGTTTTTGGTTGGCTAGAATTGTTTGGTTTGGTTGCTATTATTTTTCGTCCCAATTCTTGTTAGAACTCCAACATCTTCAATCAGAAAAAGAATGCTGAAAATTTCCACGATTATTGTGCGTGACTAGATAACCAACTGTTGACCAGCTTCTTTTGATATGAATCACATGAAGTTCATGACCTTTTTTAGATTCTAAAAGAACCCCTCAACCCCCTTTTTCAAAGTTTTGTATGAGAGGAAGTGTATCCATTCATGGAATTTGGTCGATAAAAAACAATTTAACAGTAACAAACGGGGATGTTAATAACTTAATATCATAATTCATTATAAAATGAAAAATATGAATTTAATAACTAAATATTGTACCTCCATTGAAGACTCATGTTTCTGTACCTTTTTTCATGTGTTTAACGTAAATGTAAATTTTTGCTAAAATTTTAAGTACCGTTGAACAAGATAAAATAATTATTTTGTATTGTTTTTTGTTTACTATATTAATGATATGAATTAGGTTTAATTGTACTTTTGGTCACCCAACTTTTTCAATTTGGTGATTTTGGTCTCCTTATTTTATTTTTGGCGATTATGGTCCCCTGACTTTCTCAATTTGACGATTTTGGTCCCCATACTTTTTAATTGCACTTCTGGTCCCTCAAAATCATGAATTTTTTATACTTTTGGTCCCAAAAATCTTGGATTTTGAGAAAGTGAGGGACCAAAAGTGCACAATCCACGATTTTTGGGGACCAGAAGTGCAATTAAAAAGTATGGGGACCAAAATCGCCAAATTGAGAAAGTTAGGGGACTAAAATTGTAAAAAATAAAATAAAGGGACCGAAATCACCAAATTAAAGAAGTTGGGGACTAAAAATGCATTTAAGTCTATGAATTATTAATTTCTCTTGTTTTACATGTTAAATGTTACTATCATGATATGTTACTCTAAGTGAAAAGAAATTTGAGTCACTTAAAAATCATGAGTTTAATTTCATTATTATGTCCATGGAAACATAATATTAAGAGATTTTTTTGCTTTTGCGCCATCACACTATATTTAAATGATTAGTCGTTTGCCTATAGAATGAGAGGTTATACTTTACAACTTCTCGTGTTTTGCTTTTTCACTGTGATGCAACCATATATAGGTTTCTGTCAGTCTTATTCCCTCCTTTCCTAACCTCTCCAAGAGTCACATGTATGCTATAGTGCGACTCTCTCTCTCTCTCGCTCTTTCTGTATATGAGGTGTTTCTTTTTAGTGAGTGCTTGTTTTCAAGTGTGCTTTGTGCTTTTCGGTGGCTTATAATATAAGAGCATCTTTAATGCTCGTTCTCTAAAATTCTGCAGCGTCAACTAAAGGCCACGCGGCAACTGTGAGCACATGTGGCAGGGAAGCAGATAGTGCACCGTGATTTATATTTGGTCAAAACAACTCTGCCACTTACGGTTGCCTTAAAACAAAACACGCTGACGAGGAGAGATGCAGAGAGAACCAACTCTTCTGCTCCTGCTGCTGTCAGGGAAGAAACGCAGGTGAAGAACCAGCGATGCTAGTGCTCTAAGTTACTATAAAACTTTTGTGTTAGTTTTCATTTGCCTTCTTTCCCGAAGGCTTCGGTCTTCTTATTGAGTCTTTGACAATAGTCCCATCCCCCCCCCCAAAAACCCACCCCCAAAAACAAATTTAGTTGGCCCTCTTGTTAGAAACAAAAATAAATAAATCCTTTAATGAAAACCATCATCTATGAACTAGAATCATTCATGTTAATCACCAGAAAACTATGTGGAAACGTACTTGGACGCATGATGACCAATTACTTAGTAAAACTGTGTGGTTTGGCCTTCTAGATTTACAGGTACTCTCTCTGAAAGAACCATTTCGCTATCTCTCTGTCTCTTTCTGATAATGGGATATCAAAATAGAAAAAACGGTACATGTGACGTGAAGACCATGACTTATTTATATTGACAACTCTAAGGTTATCTTTTTGGAATTTCTAATTTAGCCCATCACTAAAATAGAAATTACTCTTTAGTCTTTACACATTAAAGGCTCACATCCTATTAGAAACATTGAAGCCCAAATTACTGAATCCTTATCTGATCACTTTTAATTGGGCTTAACCTTAAACGATAGTTCACAATACATAATTATTCACATATAATAAGGCCAACATTGGATTAAAGATCCAACATCTCTCCCCCTCCCTCTCTAATATTCATGTTTACAAAGATGTAGAGTATTATTTATGCCAATGAACTATTCAAGGACCGAGATACATAAAAACTATTCGTAGATTATTTTATGAAAAAAATCACTTTCCAAAATAATTACTTTCAAGAATTTTCAACATATCAGAATATAAAAATTATTCAAAATCTGATTATAATGAAAATATACTTCAAGTAGTTTTTGAATTATAATAAATATGATAGATGTGAGAAAATGTAAAAAAAATATTTTTTTATGAGCTCTTAAAAATAATCAATTTTTTATGCAATGTAAAAATCATTTTTTAATCATAAAAAAATGAGCCTTTGTCTTATGAAATTGTTGTATCTTGTCTACCAAATTGTATTTACGAAGCTTATTTTGTTTTTGTTATTGCCTGTATTTGACATGTCTAAGGATCTCCTAATCATGTCAAAAAGCTTACTGATCAAAATTGAGATGAAGCATTTGCAAAGAAACTTTAATGCTTAAACATTCAAAGCTAACAAAAGATAATTATAAGCATGGAAATAAACATAAATAAAGTATTCATTGGTGTTTTATGAGACTTACATTCCGTCTAGTTTTGCAAAGAAAGTGCGAGAAATTGAGGACTTATAAAATAAAAAGAAGAGAAATATTTTTTTAGATTTTTGTTAGGGTATAAAATAAAAAGAAGAAAAATTGAGGACTTATTTGATTGTGCATTTTGGTTTTGGAAAATAATTTCATAAACAATCTTGATAAATTATTTTCCAAAACATAAATAAAAAAAATTCTACTTGATAATATTTGAAAATAGTTTGAGGTAAGAAAAATATATAGTAAATATGTTCTAAGAACATGCTTTAAAAGTAGAGAATGTCAAGTAGCAACGAGGTGGTAGACAATTCCAGGATGGTGATGGTGAATGCTAACAGGTGGTAATGGCAATGGCGGTGGCGGGTACCAAGTGGTGACAATAGTGTTGAGGGTGTCAAGTAGTGGCAGTGATAGTGATGGAGAGTGTCATGCAGTAACAGTAATAGAAGGTGTCAGACTACAACTCCAATGGAGGGTTCTAAGCAACAACGATGGTGGCAGACAATTAATGTTGGGTAGCAATGGTGGCAATAGAGAGTGTTGAGTTGTGGTGGTGGCAATGGAGGGTGTTGAATTGCAGTGGTGGTAATGTAGGGTGTTGAGTTTCAGTGATGGTGAAGGGTACTAAGCGGCGATGGTACGTTGCGGTGGAAGGTACCAAACAACGATGGTGGTGGTGATAGTAGAGGGTTCCTTGCAGTGGAGGTGACAACGATACAAGTTGGCGGCTAGTGGCAGAGACAGAGGGTGTTAGGCTATGATTGTAGCAAAGAGTGCCAGACAATAACAGTAATGATGAATGGTGTCATGTTACAATCACTACTAGAAAAATCGATTTTAGAGAGGAAAAAAATCTCTCGCTAAACATACAAAAATCTGTCACAAACCACATTAGCGAGATTTTGTGACGGATACGAATTCGTAACAGAATTTGTAGCGAGGGAAATCAAGATTCGTCGCATTTTGTGACGGAAAATCTCCCCCACAATTCCATAATAATCCGTCACTAAAGAATAGGCACAAATCAAAGGAAAAATTGTATTTTTCGTCGCTAATAGTGAGGAATCTAATCCCTCTCTATTAGTGACGGATTTGTTCCCTCGCTATTAGTGACGAATTACGAAAAAATAATGGAATATTATGGCAGTTTTAACCACCATAACATTCACTTTTTCCACTATAACGAAAACGACATTTCACAATCTAAATCTTGCTTACAGAATATGGGGCACTACTGCTTAAATGCATTGATCTAAAAAGATCCAAAAATCTACCAAAGCACTAACATATTCAAACATGAACAAAGAGGAAGATTGGTTGGCACCCCATAGTTTAAAAAATTTATCAAACTTGCAAACAACCAAATGCAGTGTGTGTCAAAAGAAAAATGTGACACGAAACTAGAAGAGTGGATACAAATTGGTAATTAACTGAGAAGGTAAAATGGGGTTCTTATCACCAATGAAACTGATTAATCCATTACTCAGTTAGGGTTTTTAGAAAAATCCACAATTAAGTGTCGCATTGATTTTAACTAAAAATTCCTTTTAGGTTTTATTCGAAAAATGCTTAGACAACTTGACAGCGTAATTCATCACCATATTTTTATTGAATCAATGCTCGTACACTTAAATCAATAACTAAGTAAATTAACAAAGTTACTAAACTTCTTAATACGTTCTAAATTCACATTTAATTTTTTCATGACCAGTCTCTCTTCACCTTCCTAAACCTTAACAACTCCAAATATAAATCTTTTTTTTCTTAGCACTTATGCTCCGATTCCTTAACTTCTAACTTTCATTCAAAAAAAAAAACTCTTAACCAAATCCACTAAAATTTGAGTTCCCTATCTTAACTCTTACCTTGAATCACAGACCAATCTTTTCAAATGAAGCCTAAGATTCCCACCTTCACCACATTTTATCTAAATTACTACACAACAACTTAGCCATCAACAACTAAATATTTTCAAATTAACACTACATCACCACTAAGTTCACAAGTGTTCTTAGAAAACTCAATCATTTTTAAACTTAGCCAAACCAAGCATTCACAAAGGTTTTACTTGGAAGAATCATACGCGTTAGTAGTTGAAAAATATACTCTCGTTTTTGTCTCTCACTCAAAACTGAATTTGAACATATAACAATTTAAAGAAAATACTAACTACAAGTGACACCAAACAAACAACAATCCAGAGTCTTTTGCAATACATTTTCCAAAATCTTTTTGTAATAATCCCTTTTATAGTTTTCAAAACTATTTTACAACAACAATTTAAATCCTAAAGCTACAAACCCAAACCTTGAAGATTCAAGCAGCTTCTTCGTCTTCTATTGATATAAAGTTGTTCCCTTTGCTGAGACTTACACCAAGAATTCCAAAATAATCCCTCCTTCTTCTTATTACAGGGTTGGCCAAGTGAAAAAAAATGGGGTTTCCAACACCAATCAATCCAACAACCCAGAAACAAACAAAAACGGTGAGAAATCAGTTTATTGAACTAGTGTGTTTCGGATTAAATAAAAAAATAGAGGAAGGATTTGAGACTTAATCAAATTTGAGTTAGGGTTTTTGAATAAATATAGGAAAAATCGAATCCGAGAAGAAATAAGAAAAGAAGGCAACTCACCATACAAGGGAGAAAAAGAAGTCACCGCGACCAGCAACTCCGACGCGGTGGTGGCGATTTCCGGCGCAGTGGCTCACGGCAGTAATGCTCCAATTGTGATTCTGTTTTGTGGGTTTTGTTGCGGATCTCATGAGGATTCCGAATGTCAACTTCGTTTTCTGGTCGGAGGTCTGTGGTGGCCAAAAAATGTCCTTGAAGGCCATGGCTGGAGTTTTTAGATCTGGTTCCTTTGTTGCGAAGAGGTTATGGGTTCTGTGGAGGAGAACAAATGTGTCATCATAGTGTGTCGGGTGCACCATTTCACGGCATGTGGTGGCCAGAATCTCACCTGAAAGGCGCGGTTGGGGTTAAAAAAAGAGCTTCTTTGCTGCCAATTCTTTAGGGGTTTTGTAGAGCTTGAGGATGGGAGAAAAATGGTGGTCATGGATCATCAGAATAGGGCCTATGGCGGCCAGAAAAGGGCTCCAAAGGAATTGACCCATTTTCGATCTTGCTCCAATCAAACTTGTCACCGAATAAATAGAAGGAGGAGAGTGAGGGGATGAAGAATATGTATTTATTTTGGTCGTAGGTGGCCGGATGGAGGTGGGACGGACGACTAAAGGTGGCGCGGCGGCCATGGAGGGAGAGGGGAGTCCGCAAGTTAGGGGAAGGACTCGGGCCTGGCCCATGCGAATTATTGAGGGGGTGGTTAAGTAAGGGGGTAGGGGTGCGCGTAGTAATAGCAGGGGTGTATGCAGCATTAGTGACGGACAATATCCCTCGCGACGGAGGGTATAAGTAATAGTGATAATGATAGTGGGTGGAAGTTGTTGGGCGAGGATGGTAGTGATATGTGACCGGTGGCAGTGGTCGTGATGGTGAAGGATGTTGGGCGCGATAGCAATCACATAGGGTAGTAGGTGATGGTAATAGGCTAAGAGTGCCAGTTAATGACAACAGTGGTTGAAGGTGTCAATGCTAGTGGTGGAGAATGTTAAGAAGTGGTGGTGATAACGACAATGGATGGTTTCAGATGGAAGTGTTTGCAATGATAGTAGTAGTGAAAGGCATTAGGCAACGACATTGGTGAAGGGTGTTAGGTTCTGATGGTGACAATGATAAAGTGTGACGAGTGAAGACGACGATAGTGGATGTTGTCATGCAATGACAACAACAATGGGGAAGGGTGTCAAGCGACGAGAGATAATAACAAAAATAAGAAAATAAAAAGCAAAAACAAACGTTACTCTAGGTAGTAATGTTTTTCTTGTTCTAAGAAATAGGAAACAAGAACACGTTTTGAGAACAAACAATTGAAAAATACCTACTCAAACAAGTTTTTTTGTTGTTTTTCTATTATTGAAAATAAAAGCAGTTTTTAAAAACTAAAATCAAATAAGCCCTGAAACTATCTCTTGTTTGATTATGTAGAAAATGAGAGTAAAGAAAAAATATATATGTGAAATGACATAAAAAATTCTAAATAAAAATGGAATGTGGATGAGGTAAAAACTAAAAGTGCGGATTATAAAAAATTTGACAAGTAAATTGAAGTAGATTATAGCAAATTTAATAAAATGGAGTTGGTTGGTAAAAAAAATTATTCAATGGTTTATAACATATATTCATCCACTTATAACATATTTTCAAGTGTTACTTGAAATATAGTTTTTCTCATTTTTAACTTTATTATTTAAATTAAGTTCTCGTCTATGTTCATTAAATAAAACAAAAATCATGACTCCTAAAATAATATTATATAAATAAATCTTATTAACACGTCATATCATTTATATTATCCCATTTCATTTAATAAAAATAATTAAAAATGAGACCAAAATAAAAAAATCAAAATTAAAATTTGTGATATGATAAATAATAAATAATTTAAAATAAAGCAAAGTATTAAATGTGATAATTATTTCAAATAAATTGTATAAACAAAAAAAAATATATAAAAATTATAAACTATTTTTTATATCATTTTATGTTTACCCGTTATAGCAGCAAAGAGAGCTTGGTATCATGGAATTCCATTGGATCATGAAGCTGAAGGTTTGGGTTTGTTAGAAGTCGTGAATTGGTTGAAGGGTATGGGAGTGACAAAGGTGACAATTGAGTTAGATTGTAAATTAGTGGTAGATGAGATAAGAGGAGTCATTAGAAATCAAACTGAGTTTGGTTTGATTTTATCTAGATGCCAAGAGAATTTGTTAGATTGTCCAAACTACAATGTTAGTTTTATATGGAGATAAGCAAATTTCGTTGCTCATTCCCTAGCGAGAGTGTCAAAACATTATGCTAGTTACCATCTTTTTTAGGGTGTTCCTACTTGCATTGAACAATTAGTTTTAAATAAAATGCATTGACTTTGTTTTTGTAAAACAAAACTGCTAAATTTATGAAATACTTCAAGTGTAATCAACTATAAATTCATCTGTTGCCAACTAATTTATCTACTATTAATTAGCTTTTGTCAATTAGAGCCTAACAAACTAAAAATACAAGAGTTTAAAAAGCATATACTGTCATGATAAACCAGTTTTATACTAACATCCAATGAAAGTCCATTATTTTGCCATGTCAGTCACTTTTGTAATTACATTTTAAAATTAACTGTAAAATTCTAGACTTTCATTTGATGTTGGTGTAAAACTGATTTACACTGACTACACATGTTCCCTATTTATAAAAATAAAAATACGACAGTGATGATCATCTTCATATACAATGTCATTTGAATAGCATAAAATATTGTTTTTAATCTTCGCTCTATTTGAATAAGGTTCAGGGGTTCCTTTGTTTTAAACCGTTGAGGAGTAGTTTTTTTATGATGAAAAATTTAGGCAAATTGGGTCTTAGGGGCTTACCGGTGTTGGGGATAGCCTCAAGGCTGAACGAGCGCTTAATGATTTACTTACATATTATCCACTAATGAGGTCTACACATCGATAGCGAGATTCGAATTCATATCCTTGTGTCATATGAGTATATTCTTCTCAATTAGACCAACCATTTGGTGTTAAGGAGTAGTGTTTGATTGATTCAAGGGTCAAATGCATGTAAATACAAATAATAACAAAACCACTTTCAACACACTAAGAGGTAAGAATAAATTAAACATGAAACTGCTAAATTAAAAATACATCATAATTAACAATATAGGAAACCGATAATTTTGAAATTAATTTCACTCTAAAACTATAGCTCAAGTCTGGATCTGGATTCCTTACGGTTACAAAAACTACGTTATTACGTAGTCATGCGATCACAACCATATAATCAAGATCAGACAATCTTTAAAAATTAGATCTAAATCACAAATTTAAAATATAGACAGTCTAATCAAATCAGATGATCCAGATTCGTGATTGCAGAACTGCATAAATTAATGCACCTAATTCATTTCCCTATTCTACATATTTTTTTTGGGTCCAGGGATCCACCCTAATTAGGCCTTTGGCCCGAGTGGTCCCACCAGAGTATCCCCACACGGTTCGGTCCTTTGAACCGCCGATGAGACTAATCTCCGGTTTCGGGGTTTAGTCACAGCTTAATCTTTTTTCCTCCCCAAGAATGCGTTCAGCGCTGATTACCAACTGAGCCACACTCCCTATTCTACATATAAATATAGATATGGATGCCCGTAAAAAAAAAATTCTCTCTATCACTGTGATTGGTTTGAGCGAGTTTGAAGAGAGATACGTGCGAGAGAGGCGTCCGAGAAATAGAGCATTTTGCTCGATTGGTTGTCAGTGAAATAGCGACGAGAGAAGAAAAAATATGGGGCCCACAAACTTTTCATTTCTTCGCTCTTCAGCGAAGAAAGAGAATTTTTTTTGTCTTTTTTCATTTCTACTTCTATTCTCTCATTATATCTCAAATTATTTAAATTTTTATTCAAGAACATTATGTCTTTTAAAAAATAATCAACACTTCTCTCTTCTTTTTCTCTTATTCTAATTAATACTCTAAATCTACCCTATTTCTCACTTTTTTTTTCTTCTCTTTTCTCACTTTTTTTTTCTCTTTTCATATTTTTTTTTATAATTTTTTTTTTTAAAAATTTCTCTAGTGAAAGTTGTAAGTAACAATAACGGCATGTTTTGGATAAACTTATCCGAGTCATAAATATTCCAAGGTCATAAACGGAAACCGACGACGAGACAGAGAAAAAGCAACTTATTTTCACCCCTAGAATCAATCTGTCCAATGGTACTTCCAAAACTCGTGTTTTTACTTTTTATTTTTTTTATATATTTATATTTATTATTTATTATTTATTACTATATTAATATTAGTTGTCGCCTGTCTCGGACTCTGCTAATTCCTGCAAAGCCTCAGCCCGAAGAGGAGAAGTCGCCGCCCTCAAATCTTCGCAATCAAATAAGGCGGCAACAATAACAACGTTTTCCCTCTCTCTCTCTCTCTCTTCCCCTCTCTGACTTTCTCTCTCTAAAACTCCAATGTCTGCTCCCTTCTCCATTGCCGCCTTTTCCATCCTCACTTTCTGGTACGTTCCCAGAAACTGCTTCCTTTTCTCTCCCGTGCCGGTTGTCCACAAATTGAAGGGAAACCCTACTTTTTCTGAAGCATTGGGGAAGGGTTTCACCTTATGATTCTTTTTTTGTTGTTGTGGTTCATGTTATATTATGTGGGAATTTTCAATTTTGTGTTGTAGGTTGTAGTTGGAGAGGGAAGGGTGTTAGTGGCAATGGAGGAGGAGCCGAGCCAGTTGAAGCGGGCTATGATTGATTCCTCCGCTGGGGCTATTTCTGGTGCTATATCAAGGACAGTAACGTCACCCCTTGATGTTATTAAGATTAGGTTCCAGGTTTGTTTTTGAACATCACAATTTCAAATTTGTTGTCCGTGTGTTTTCTTCTTAATGCACTTCATCATTTATAACCACTTATGGGGTTGTTGTTTATATCAAAGATTTAAAGGGATCAAAAAGCAGATAAGCAAAGGCAAGTGCAAAATACGGTATTGATTTGAGAATATAAGAGCATGTTTGATTACCTTTTTTTAAACAGTTTTCTGTTTTTAAAAATTTTAACAAGAACAAAATTTGTTCTTTGTCTCTTTTTAAAAACATAAAAACTGTTTTTAAAAAGTGTATTAAACAAGCACTAAATGTTTGCTTTTGTTTAAAAATAATAATTGAAATTTGTCTCCTCCAGCACTATTGAATGATGTGAGTGTGATGAAAATTTGGGAACTTTGATAAGAGTGATAGGCTGACACCTGAGAGCATGGAAGTTGGGAAAGCATTAGGCTTCTTGTAGTTGAGTAGGTGGAGAATTGTGGAAAATGTTTCAGCTGTACTGAGCCATGACCCTGCTTAGTGCTTACTAGTTACAGATTCTTTGCCTTTTCCTTCCCTTTTTCCTTCTTCTTCCCATATCATTCATTTCTTCCTAGCCTTTTCCTTTTAGGGACATGTCTTACTTTGGAAAATATTTAAGTCCTTTGATTGTATAAGTTTGCTTGAAAATAATTTTCAACATTTACTTAATGGATAAGACACACTAGAATCAACATCTCGGGTGTGGCAATATGTCTTTCTCTGTGAATACTGGGCTTGGTTATGGTAAGAAGAGCCAATTTTACCTGACATGGTGGGGCTTACCTACAGTTTAGCTTTTATCAGTAAACTGAAGGAGTGTGGCTATCTAGCACTACTTTGGATGCAATCTTGGATCTCATAATTTACACAATCTGTGTGAAGTATATGGAGTATTGTGTGCTTTGTCTGACAGAAGTTTAGAGATTCTGAATTTAAAGCTATTTTTTTCTTACATGTCTGATTGGAATAGGGTTAATTGTCATTTTTTTCCCCTTTTCCACATGCCCTTAGATGAAAATGGGCCTATTTAAAATTCAATAAAATGATAATGGTTGATCCAAAGGTTTTTAATTTACTTAATATACCAGGTACCCCTCGGTGATTGGCATCATTTTACTAAAAAATTTTGAGGCCTCGGGATGATTGCATTGACATTGGGGCATAATAAGATTTGTGCATACATGTTAATGTTTATACGTTTTGCATGAGATTTAGGGTTCTTGGGTTCATGGATGTTCGTTGTTGCCTGCTCTATTATCAAGGTGAGAAGTAAGATGAAATAAACTATTATTCACATTCATTGACAGGTTCAACTAGAGCCCACTTCCTCGTGGACTTTACTACGCAGGGATTTGTCTCAGCCCTCGAAATATACTAGCATGCTTCAAGCAAGCAAAGATATTTTTAGAGAAGAAGGCATACGGGTAGAATAACTCTGCTTCTATAATTATTGTTTTATTTTCCCCATACTTCTCTCCATTAGTAATCTGCTTCTGTTCCTATATCACTTGAAAAGGCATTGGCTGTTGGCAACATTAGTATATGTGAGTGCTTGAATTTTTGAAAGACCCCGTGGAAGTTTCATGTCAACCTTTTTTTCTGGGGAAAAGTGTGTATTACCCTTTATTATTTGACATATTACAGGGTTTTTGGCGTGGTAATGTGCCAGCTTTGCTCATGGTTATGCCATATACAGCTATACAATTTACTGTTTTACACAAGTTGAAGACTTTTGCCTCTGGTTCTTCCAAGACAGGTATCCTCTTTTGTATTTCAATTGTTGTTCAGTAGCCTAACATATTAGGTTGACGAGCAAAGTAAATTTATGGTTTATCTACTAGGTATTTGTCTACTAAGTATTTTTGGTTGAAAATTAGTTTGGGTTTTATTGAAATGTTATCACTTTAAATATTTAGGTCCTTTAGTTCTTCATATTCATTACAGCATAATGCTAAATTTCAGTTTCATTTTAATAGTTTATTTATTTTTGGTACAATTTATTAATTTACTTTTGTGCCCACATGCACTTTATAGATACTATTTATTCCTATTCTAGGTTTATTTTGTTCATTGTTTTGCTTACTGTTACTGCAGAGAATCACATTAATTTGAGCCCTTATCTATCCTATGTAAGTGGAGCATTAGCTGGGTGTGCAGCTACTGTAGGGTCATATCCCTTTGATCTCCTACGAACTATATTAGCTTCTCAGGGTGAACCAAAGGTATGAGCAGAGCACTATAAAATAATCAAGGTTACGACATGGTTTTAAAATAAATTACTGTCATATATTGGTGTTCTGAAGGTCAGTGAAGAAAATTGCCGGCATGCTTTCTAAACACCTTCCCCCAGTCCATACACTTCTGCTTTTTCTCCTGACTATCACTCAGTCCTTTGTGCATGAAAGTTCCATTTTGAGGATCTGCTTTTTGTTCATTCTTGTTAGAGATGCGTATAAAACCATTCATGCGTCTTCACTTAACAACTTAAGATTCTGGAATAGTTAGTTCATGACATGGTATTACTATTTCTATGATCAAGTTGGCTTGAGTTTGATCATTGAAGCCCCCATTCTTCTAATGAAAATTGAAAATTTATTTTAGTACTAGATAGGTGGGTCTGTGCATTTCCATGCTTCAAGCCCAAACGCTTGTGTGGGAGGGCATTAGAGATGTAATATAAAACCATTAATGTGTATTCAACTATCAACTTAAGCTTTTGGGATGATTCGTGTCAGTTGTTTCTACCAATTTTAGGGTGGGAGAGGATTGTTCACCTTTGCTTCCTTCTTGCATACTTAGTGGTATTTCAGATCAGGATTTCTCAAATCTCATGTAATATTTTTATTAATGGTATAAAAGCTATGTTAAACCTTAATGTTTGGTGATTGCTTAGAAGGGCACTATATGACTGTTTGTCGTAATGGCATTAAAGAGCCTATAATCTGTTGCCCAAGCTTTGATCTTAACAGGTGGGATGATTTTATAGATTATGACCCTAGCCTCAGATTCAATATAAGATTACAGTAAGTAATGAAAATGGGGTCTTAGCACAATGGTTGGACTTATTGCCATGTGACTAGGAGGTCATGGTTTCGATTCATGAAATCAGTAATAAGCTAAGAAGCATGGATGAAGCAAATTTTTTAAATTATTGGAGACATGACTGTCATAAAACACATAAAATTAGTATAAAAAATTACTATTAAAACAGATATCTTAAATCCAAAGAGAATAAGATGAGTCATTGTAAAAATAATAAAATATTATTATTTATATAATTATTGTGGTATTCTCGTCTTAATTGGTATGGAAGTTCAAAATATAAAAGTAAAAAAATTGTAAAATACTAGTAGAAGTGTCCATAAAGTGTGCGACACAAATACATATTTGACACACTTATGACATGACACACAGCTACTATTTGAAAGTGTCTATACTTAATTGGTAATGAGCTTTATTTGTGTTTCACCCCGCAAAGAGATGGGAAAAAAATCATCTCCTGGCCCTTGACAATATAACTTTGATTGCATAGTCTGAGACTGTTATGGTTCTTGTGGAGTTAATTTTGTAACTGTGTTTTACTAATACTTTCCTATCATTTAGGTTTATCCAAACATGAGGTCAGCATTCATTGATATTTTCCGGAATCGCGGGTTCCAAGGCTTGTATTCTGGATTGTCACCGACACTAGTTGAGATTATACCTTATGCAGGCCTACAATTCGGCACTTACGATACATTTAAACGTTGGGCCATGGTAAAATTTCAGTCCTTATATTTAACATGTCATTTATTTTTAGTTGGCATAAATATACCCAGCGTGTGTTCGATGTCATTTGGTTGTTTCGAAACAAAGGCATGGTCCTCTTATATTGTGTATTGCTGATTATTCTAGCCTATTTTCTTTGTCTTGTACCATCATTTTACAATCTTGATAGATGTGAAATGATTCTTGAAGAATAAGAATGATACGTCAATAAGTTCTTGTTTAATTATGACAGTTGCTACATATGAGAGCATGGTTGAATCTTACAGCAACCAAACCCTTTTTCACACTAGATGAGATTGACTACATGGACCAAACAATCGCATAATATTCTGTCATCTTCCGTATCTAATATAGACCAGTTAATTTTTGATCTCTCTGGTTAGTCTGGTCTATAATTTTCTTTGGCCTTACTCTTCCTCTAACGCGGTCGAATCTTCATTTCTTTTTTGGATTCTTATCCTACCTGTTACATAAGTTGCCATTCTGGATTTCTGCACATGGATTCTATTGGCGTTGTATACGCCAGTCATTACTTTTGCACTAGCAATTTGGATCCTCTGAAGTTAAAAAAAAAAAAAAAAACTGCACCACTATGGAGTTGAATCCCACGGAGCATATTTGTCAGAACTATGTATATAATTTTTTATTACAAAAATTATTATTTTTCACGGATGAGATTCCCTACTGTTTTTTTTTTTTTTTGATTGTAGAGGATCCTGATCCCTGTGCTAGCTATTTGCATTAGCAAACCTATAACATAATTTTGTATTAATTTTAAATCTGAATCTGAGGCTCTAAGCCATTAATCATGTCCACACCTCATACCTAGTCTCAGACTCTCGGGTCTGCATTTCGGCCAGATTAAAATATAATTGTAAAGCAAGTAACTGAAGAGGAAAGAACACATGGAACTATGTCAGTACAGATTTGGTTCACTTGTAATTTGAAACATCTATTTAGATAGAGTTGGATTTCTTCACATGGCTGACAAATGCTTTAATTTTACTTTCTAGCGATCAATTCTATGATACTGTCTTTAACATGCATATAATATACCACGTTGGAAAATTGTAGGCATGGAACCATGTTCACTATTCAAATACTGCTGCAGAAGATAGCCCCTCTAGCTTTCAGCTTTTCCTGTGTGGCCTTGCTGCAGGAACATGTGCCAAGCTCGTCTGTCATCCACTTGATGTAGTCAAGAAAAGATTTCAGGTAGATTAAGAATTACTACGCCCTCGCACGCACGCACACACTCCCCACTAGCACAACTAAAAACTAAGTAAACTTGTGTTGGCCGCATGCTGCTGGTTAAATGAAGTCCACGAGTTGTTTTTCTGTTCATGACTTCATGTGGATATAGTTATGGATTTTGATTTTTTGTTTGCTGCAGATTGAAGGTCTACAAAGGCATCCAAGATATGGAGCTCGGGTTGAACATCGTGCATACAAAAATATGTATGATGCCTTGAAACGGATATTACAGAAGGAGGGTTGGGCTGGTCTGTATAAGGGGATAACCCCATCAACTATTAAAGCTGCACCAGCTGGTGCTGTAACTTTTGTAGCATATGAATTGACATCAGATTGGCTGGAGTCTATTTTGACTTGATTTTTTTGCACTTCAAGAGAAGAGAGAGGTTTTTTTTTTTTTTTTTTTTTACCCGTATTCTTTCTTACTTAAATTAATTCCCTCTGGATGTAAAATAGGTTAAAATAAAAACTAATGTAGCATAGTGACATCCATTTTTCTTCAACTGAATGGTGCGCTTCTGCTATTGAGATGGTAATTGTTAGCGTGACTTTCCTTCTTTCAACTTTATCTTGGACGAATGCAGGGTTTTAGGATTTAGCAACTCAGGTTAAGTTATTCATCCTCGCTTTTCCAGATAAAATTGAAGCACAACTAGGTGCGTTAAGGGAGATGAATCACACAAGGAAAGTAGCACAACACGTACAAAACACAAATGCATACCATATGTTGCAAAGTAGAATCTCAATTTGCTCGTTTTATTAAAGATAGAGAATCGAATAAAACACATTGCTGTCAAGCACTGAAAAAAGAACAAACAAAATCTCAACTGTTGGGTTACAAACCCTTATTGCAACTTACTTAAAAGGTAATTTCCATTACAAGGACAAATTCAATTGTTGATATTAAAATCTACTAGCACTTCTTAATACAGTCAATTACAGTTCAATAAAGATCTGAGGTTTGGCACTCACTTTTCTGTTGAAAACAACTAAAGTATATTCTTTAACGGACAAAACTTCGTCCACACTTCAAAACTGTTTAGAACAGCCTTTGGTCAGATAGGAAGCAGTTAGCAATGCTGGTAAAGCTATTTATCTCGACGTTTTGTTCTTATCTTCCCGACTTCCTTCTGGAGGATGAGACAGGAATTGCAAGATCCTCTGAATCTGAACAACGTCAACCTTGAATTTTTCAGCAATCTGGTGAACATCCATAGGCCCAATATGATCATCAGCCTTGCCTTCACGTAAGAGGATAATATGGCGCAACTGTGCTACATTCAAAGTGCCTGCAGGAACTGGCCTTTCCTCATAACGGCCAGAATCTGGTTTTGTATTTCGCAACTTTGGCATGGGCCTTCGATAATTTTCAACCAGAGAGGCCTGTAAAAACATTATCAGTTTTTCTCTGTAAAATATGCACTAATAAGTAAAAAGCGATGCTTTGACCATTGAAACTATGTTAGTCATTGGCTATGAAGCACAGACAAAAACGCAGACACTTGACACAACAAGACACAGGCAGTGTCCAAAATATAGGACACTGCAACACACACACACACAGATAAAATGAGTATCATTTATGAAAGATCTAAATTAAGAATCAAGATATATTCATCATCATACCTAAAGAACATGTTAAGTATTTTTCTCTATGATAACGAGTCTCCCCAAAAAAATACTAAGAGACATCATTAGTTAGTTAGAAAGCTTTATTTCCTTACAAAGAGATTCTAAAACAAAATGATGAGGTAATGAACTACATAGTGTTTTAAAAACCGGACCGAACCGGCTGGTTCAACCCCATTTGAACCACAATCTGGTTGAACTGGATTGAATTGCGGTTGAACTGTTTTGAACCGGGTTGAACCGTTTGAAATGATTTTTATTGTTATTTTTTTATTTACTTTTCCCCCCAAATTGAATATTTTTTTATTTATTTATTAGTCATCCGGTCCAACCACGGTTGAACCGAATGAACCAATTGAACCATGACCTGGAAGTCTCACCGGTTTGATTTCCGGTCCGGTTTTTAAATCTTTGACTACATCTTTCATCTTCAATTCATCCTTCTATGACCAAAATGCTAAAAATGATCTAATAAATTTAAGGACTTTCACCACCTAGTTGATCGCCGTCATTAAAAAATTTGAAAATTTTGGTACCACTCGTGTTCCTTTTCATGTCCAGCCAAATAGAAGTGTCGACTAGGTGTCAAAGTCGTGTCCTCAACATGTCGGAGCCAAAAAAATATTATTATATTCCGATACTGGAATGGAGTGTCGGATGCGTGTTGTACGAGTGTTAGACACGCTTTCAACCTAAAGTGTCGGTCTACAGTGGTCATTGATAACCAAATGATTTTGAAGAAAATTGTTTTTTCAAAAAGCCATCTCAGGAAACTTCCAAAAGGGTTTCTTTCCTTTCTCTAAAATTAGCTAATCCAAACATATACCAAGTGTCCTGCAAAGCTTACTCATATTTGTAAGGTACCCAGGGCATCATCCTAGTACCATGAATAAACAATTGTAGAATCCATTTATACCCAGCATTGATGACGAGGAACAGTTGTAAGATTTCTCAAGGTATTAATATATAACCATAAAACTATACAACAATAAAGTATTTTAAGCAAGTATCAATTCATAACATACAATCACAGGTAAGATTATTTAGCAGATTCCTTTTCATCTGAATTATCTTTGAACTTGGTGTATGATACAGGATTATTTAGCAGATTTCCTTTCATCTGAATTATCAACTTAATGTATTATACGGAAGTATGACGTAGTCTGATTCATGTAGCCAACCCCACATAGTAAGATAAGGTTTGGCGGTTGTTGTTGTTCCTTTCATCTGACAAAACAAGCCAATATTCTAAATGGGATTTCCTAAGTCTCCAATGCCAAAAATACCGCCTAAGCCAGCATAAGAGATAAACATGTAATACAGTTACATTGGAAAAGGGTGAAGAACAAAACAATATCATTCAAATGCTGATGTTCAACTGTATAAAATTGAAATGGGGAAGCATATAATATATACAACATTATAACATTTCTGCATCAACTTCAAATCAACAAAAGGAGTAAAAGTAATTTCCACAAACTCACCTCACCCATCTCAGGTTTTCCCCCAGGCTTTGTTGTAATCCTACCAACCATTTGACCAAGCATGGCATCAAATTTGGGATCTCTTTTTTCCAGGACATTGTCCAAATTAACTCTAGGATGATCGTCTTAAGCCAAGAACAAATAACAACACTATCAACAACAATGAACTATGATAGTAGTAGTATTACAAAACCTCACATAAACACCAAATTATAAGCAATACATCTATGCAGGCATATGCAGACAGACTCAAATAAAGAAGGGAAGTCTCTCAGTTCAAATAATAGCTACAGCTAGTAAGAGTGTAAGACCACAAAGTCCAGCGGTATACTGGCAGGCAAGGCGGAAAATAGGAATGAAAATGGAGCGGGATAGAAGATTTTGATGTTCATTGGTTGTTGCTTGATAGAAGAAGGAAATGGGTGCACACTTGAAAATATACTTCTATCTGAGAGTTATTGCAAGATTTATTTTAAGTTTTCTTTTCCTACAATTGCTTGATGGAAAATTAATTTACACTGGCTCATAATGTAAGGTACTTCAGTTTCAACTGCTCCGCAATTTAAATGAAACATAGTGTAGATTATTTTTATCCCTAAAATTTTCACTACCCCATTTTCTACCTACCTACGTATTTTCAGCTGAACCAAGCATGCCCCAAGGCAAGGATAAAAATTCCTTCTTTTTCCCTTTTGGCTGGTGAAAAGATATCAATTCCAAAAGCAAAACATTCAACTGAATAGTGATATTCACAAACCCCCACATTCTACAGGTTCTTATTTACGAATTCCCCAACATAGTACAACACCGTCTCAAGATAACCCTCATTAGCTACCTTTATTTCTAAGGTACCCACTAATGTTTCGATTTTCCAGCACCGAAATTCCGTGAAAGGAATACAATTTTTCGCAATGGCATAACCCTAACCTTCTAACCAAACACCTTAAACCCACACAAAGAGAAAGAGAGACTGACCGGCGTCCACTGCGTCTCGTTCGGCGGCCTTCGAGATCTGCGGCGCCTTGTCGGTGGCAACCTTGGTCGGCGGTCGGTGATCAACAGCGATCTTCGGCTTGGACAAGGATGACTTGTCAGGTTCGGATGCCGCTCGGATTCTTCCAGATGCTCGACGAAATGCCTGACCCATCGTTGCCAAGCTCAGCCTTGTGGTTCTTCTTCTTCCTCACCGCGAACCGTGATTAATTAATTGATTATAATGATTGTAAGCCCCATTTTGACAAAGAGTGAATTTTGTAGAACCCTGCGGCTTGTTGGTGTGGAGGTTTTAGAAAGAAGCATCTACCGGGAGTGACGTGGTGAGCCACGGACCAAAGTTTCAAGCGAGTCTAAAAAAACGAGAAATATATTTCTACGGGGTCGCCATGGATGAATTTTTTATTTTTTTATCCCTTTTTTATTTATTATTACCCAAAATATCCCACTTTTTTCATTATTTCCGTAATTGCCCTACTTTTTAGGCAATGTGAGAAATCGGTTTTGATAAACCCGATTTCTCACATGTTTTTTTTTCTTTTTAAACATAAAATAATTTTAAAAACATAAAAAAAAAATTACAGTTGAGAAATCGGTGTTTGCACACCCGATTTCCCATGATTAAAAAAAAAATAACTATAGGTGAGAAATCGGTGTTGTTAAACCCGATTTCTCACCTTAAAACTTAAAAAAATAAAAAATAAAAAAATAAACATAGGTGAGAATTCGGGTTTAGCAAAACCGATTTCTCACCTTGCCCAAAAAATAGGGCAATTAGGGAAATAATGAAAAAAGTGGGATATTTTAGGTAATAATTATTAAAAAAGGGATAAAAAAATAAAAAATCCCGCCATGGATAACAATGCAACAGACTAAAAACTAGGTTTAATTACTGTGCAGTAACTATTAGAGAATTTTTAAATAAGTTTCTAACCTAAAAAAATCTCTAATTGAGTCTTTGAATTTTTCAAAATTTTGTAATTGAGTCACTGCATGTTAAAATATTTTAAATAATTTATAGTTAGGTTTTTGAATTTTTAAATAAGTTGTAATTAGGTCCCTGAACTTTTAATTATAAATTATCTAAAAATTCAGGGACCCAATTATAATTTTTTTAGTTCAAATATTTATTTAGAAATTCTCAAATAGTTTAAGTACTTACGGAGTAATCAAACCTAAAAAGTAAAAACTACTATTAGTGTGTAACTTTTTTGTTAAGTGGCTTCTAGGGTGGAATACCATGACATGTGGTTCACCTGAAACATCACAAAATAATCAAAAATAATTGTTAAAAAGTGACGAATTCGGAAATCTAATTAACGGGGGGTTGATTTTTTTTTAATAATAAATATTAAACAAAAAATAAATTAAAATAATTAAATATTTCGAACAGTTTTCCTAAGACGTATATGCTGTTTCTTAATGTCCGTGGTGCTTAGCACAACTGGCAAAGTATTTGCCGCTTGGACGCTTGGGCGCGGGTTCGAACCCGCTACACCCCCCTTTCAGCGCTCTTTGGAGTGCGTAGTAGGCCGCTGGGCCATAAGACAAAAAAAAATGCTGTTTCTTAATAAAATTCATTAATAATAGACTAATTCTAAGATGCACCTTCTTTTATTCGGTAAAATCAATGGGATAAATATTTATCATTATATAGTGTCAATATTGTTTATATAATTATTTGTCGGAAAAATGTAAACTAAAAAAATGGTACCATTTGGTTCGAAGAAAGTGTCCGAGACTCGACAAAGAACCGTTACTTAATAAATAAAGCAATTAAATAAAACGGTATGTATAGGAAATATTATTTTGTTAATGATATCTAAAATTTTTCCTAAAAAAAATAGTGTGAAAACAAACAATGCATGACAATAAAACATGAAAAAAGATCATGGCAATTGACAAAAGCCACGTATGTAGTGTATTAGTTAGTTTGTTTTTATGATCAGTGGAGTGGTTAGTTATATTTATTGTAACAAATATCTCATATATAAGGCAAGCTTGCAACAAAAATAATCGTAAAATGAAAAATTGGGAGCAACTCATGCATATTCTATATTATTTTAGTGGATGAAAATTGTTTTGAAAGAGGTGAGGGTGGGGCTAGTGCGCATGCTCACCCCACCCTCCACCCTCTGTCTTTGTTGTTAACTTAAAAAAAACTTGTACGATTCTCTTAGGTGTTATCACATCAGATTTGACCTACATCCACTATGTTTTTTTTTTCTCTTTCTCCCGCATATCACTCCCTCTCTCCAGCGTTTGATGCCTTTGCCATTGGAGATCTACGAATTTGAGCTGAAAAAAGCAATTTTTTTGTGGTGTGATCGTCTTGATCGCCTCGAGCCTTCTTCGTAGAATCGTATGCGCGAAGACATATATGAGTGGTTTTACGATGAGCCAAGTTGAGAGCCCATATAGCTAGGGTTGACGCACTGAGGCGTCGTAGTGAGAGAGCAAAACCTGGTGCATCGGTACCACTGTTTTACGAGAGGAAGGGTAAACCTAGGGAGGAGGTAGGTGACTTTGGAGAACAATAGAGTTCCCTATATCTATAGATAGGTTGTGAGTGGGCTGACTAGTAGACATATTCCTCTTTTTGCTTTATATATGTATTTCGGGGTAGTTATATATATATATATATATATATATATATATATATATATATATATATAGATGTATGTGATGTGAATATTTTAGGATGTATGTTCTTTTAGAAAATTCTAAATTTATAAGCAATTTTGTATTACTTAATTGATTGTATTAACGCTAATTATATGTCTAAGCGTAGTTAATTATGTATAGGATTAATGGAATATCATGGAGTGTTTCATGCTCACATTGCTTGGGTTGACACATTGAGGCGTCATAGTGAGAGGGCGAGGCCTAGTCCATCGGTGTTGCGAGTTTATGAATCGAGGGACAAACCTAGGGAGGAGGTTGGCAGCTTTGGGGAACGTAGGTGGGGGGCCTCTTTGGGTTCCCTTATTGGTTGGTGGTAGATGGTGTATGGGTTGGTCAACATGAGTCTTCTTCTATTTTGCTTTGATATGCATTTTGGAGGGTAGTCGGGCTGGCGTAGGACTGCCAAGCTAGGTATTACCATATACTTTACTTCCGCTACTTTCACTACTCTAATACTACGTATGATATCTGTGTTTAAAAAGTTTTCTATTTATCAGTGTTTTCATGGTTGAGCAGTTGTTTATATATAATAATGTTAATTATGCGATTAAGATTAGTTAAGTACGATTACGATTGTGTAGCACATAAAGGTGTTACATCTCCATAACCATATTTAAAAAAATATCATTGTGACCTGATTTCATATTCACATAAATATAAACTTTACCACAATTGTCAACTTACTTGTTAGGCGTCTATGTACTTATATCAGACCTTCTTTTTTTTAACAAAAAATGTTAGTTATTAGAGTGTTATGTTAGTTGACAAGGTTTAAACCTTGTATCTCCTACTCAAACTCTTTATGATGTGCCAACTCAACTACCTGAGCTACCTGGGGGGATCTTATATCTAGCATACTATCTAGCAGTTTAATATCAACTCGAATATGGTTATGAGTGCTTTCATACTACTTTTCCTTCTCATGAAATCACATCATATTCTTCTTTTGATAAATTCAAATATTTTTCTCATTTTCACACATATTTTGAGATTTTGAATTGAATCAAACTAAATAAATTTTTAGTTTCACCTCTAATTTTAATATAGATAAAGTAAATAGTATTTAACTATAAATGTAGAAAATTACGTTGTGCTGCTCCTCCCCTTTATCAGATCTTCCTTCGACCACCGGCCAAACCACCGGATCTAGGTGAAAAGGCTCACCGTGGATGCTTGGATGTTCTGTTTGGTTACATTTTAATTTTATGTTCTGTATTGTTTACGTTCTGTGGATGTTTTGTTTTGATTATGGTTTTTATTTTAGCCAATTTATGTGGTAAGAGAGAGCAGTTCTTCAAAGCTAAATCTTACTGTTACTGTCGAGGACTCTATGTGTATGAAGGGCAAGCCCAAAATGAATATGGGGTTGCTTTATCAAATTGTAGGAGTTATTTATCTTACAACTCTTTGGTAGAGTTTATTAAGAGGCAAGCTCGTGTAGTCGCTCATACTTTGATTGGGGTAGCTGCATATATCACTAGTCTTCAAGATTCTGAGGAAGTTACTAGATGTATTGTGGTCTTGATTATGAATAAAATGAATTAGTTTTTCTTTTGTCAAAAAAAAAAATACAATGTAATAATGTATTTATTTTAATTATTTTATATAATAAGATTTTTCTTAATTAAAAATGAATTTTAAAATTTATTATAAGCCAATTTTCTTAATCCACCAATTTGTTTCAAGTTAAACTAGATCTTAAAAGTGAATCAACGCGGTCTTAATTATTTTTTAACTCGTGATAGCTGACACACAACATTGTTACAGTAAATCTCTCATATATCTTGTCTAAAAACATGAATTAAAAATCTTTAATTAGAATATTTTTTATTTCTAATTATTATATGCTTTCTATTAGACAAATATCTGTTAACGCGTGGTAAAAGATAATATGTGACATAATATATAAAGAAATAGTTTTAATATAAAACTATTTAGTTTTCCCTAAAAAACTATTTAATTGAAAATACAAGATTTATGACACAAAATCCACATCAATTTTAAGTAACCACAAAAGAAAACAAGCCAAATCCATCAAACCAACCCAGAGAAATGGTCAGAGTTTTATATGTTATGAACCATTAGGAAAATTCAGTTATATTTCCTACAATATTTGACTGAAACGATAAAACATCTATGTGATGTGTTGCTTTTAATATATAAAGACGACGTTTTGTATACCTTAGAGTAAAAGATAAGGATTGTACCAGTTAACAAGGGTTAGTTAAATTGGTAACAATCACAGGTAGAGATGACAATGGATAGGGTGAGGGTATGGTATTATTCAAGGTCGACCCATCCATGAAGCAACCAAAGATATATAGGGCTTTGTGCCCTAATTTTTTTTTGAATGTCGTTAACAAGTGCCCTAAGAACATTAGTTAATGAATTCAAATATAGAAGTTATGTATTGGAAAAAACTTTTTAACTTTCAAAAAAATGAATACACAACTTCCAGCGCAACATTTCTATATTTGATTCTTTAACAAGTGCCTTAAGGACACTTGTTAGCATTTGCCTTTTTTTTTTAATCAACTTTTGTGTAACAATTATGCTTATGTATTAATTATAGCTTAATTATGCTACAATTATATGACCAACTATTTAATTTTAGTTTCTCATCATCCAGTATGTGTGAAGATGAAGATGGAACATGGATCACAAGGGGATCGTCCGTTTAGATTCCTCACAGCTACATGAGGAGTTCCAGGGAGGGCTTGAGAATTGGTGGAAGCAAGGGGGCTCTCAACAATAGAAGAAGCTAGCACGAGCAAGGATGCCAACTCAGCTAATTAGTTAGGATAGCTGTTAACAACTTGTTGACAGTTATTTTTTCATTTGCATTTCAGTTTCATTTCTTGTACATCTACATTTAATCTCAACTGCCTTGTAATTAGTATAAATATACTGTAATCCTTTCTGTTCTAGTTAATGAGAATCAGTTTTGTTATTCTCTCATTCAGTTTCAATCCTTTTTTTCTATGTTTCGATTCTGCTCTGATGGTATCAGAGCGGGTTCTTCCCGCTCTGCTTCCGTCGCGTGATCTCTGAATTTTCAGGTGAATATTTCGATTGATTTTCGTTCGATTCTCTTTTCTTCATTCGTTCGTTTTTTTTTCTTTGATCTGGTGAAATGGCGAGGAATTCGAACAATAATGTTTCGTCTTCAAACAACAACAATCAAGCTGTGAATCAGGATCAATCGCTTGATCCATATTATGTTCATCATTCAGAATCAACTACTTCTGTTTCGGTAACACCTCAATTGCAATTATCTGGAAAGAATTACCATAGCTGGGCAAGAAAAATGCGAAGAGCGCTAGGGTTGAAGAATAAACTTCGTTTTGTGGATGGTTCAATCCCGGTGCCAACGGAGACGGATCTGAACTTTGTTGCATGGGAGAAATGCAACAATCTTGTGCATTCTTGGATAATCAATTCGATGACTCCAGAACTTGCTGAGAGTGTGGTGTTTGTTGAAAATGCAATTGATGTCTGGCTTGATCTGAAAGACAGATTCATGAGAGGTGATCGCATTCGTGTATCACAGTTGCAACAGGAGATTACAAATCTGAAGCAAGGTAACCTTGGAATTTCAGAGTATTTTACTGAATTAAGAACTTTGTGGGAAGAATTAGAGCAATATAGACCTTTGCCTCAATGCACATGCCGCACAGCTTGCACTTGCTTAGCCATGAGAAATGCGAGAAGTTTCAGATTAGAAGATAAGGTGATTCAATTTCTGGTTGGTTTGAATGAAGAATACCAAGGTGTAAGGTCACAAATACTTCTTATGGAGCCATTGCCTCTGATTAATAGAGTTTTCTCGATGGTTTTGGAACAAGAGAGACAACTAAAAAGTGGTTTATCTGCTGATTCGAATGAGGACTCTGCAGCATTGGTTAATGCAGTAGAAGGATCAAAGAGTTATGGTAGAGGAAGAGGAAATGGAGGTTTCCAAGGAAGAGGAAATGGAAAGGTCTGCACATTTTGTGGGAAAATTGGTCATACAATAGAGACATGCTACAAAAAGCATGGTTATCCACCTAATTTTGGGCGTGGACAGAGTTCTTATGGACAGAATTCTTATGCAAACAATGTGGCTGCTGAAGACACAGAAAGCAGATCTGTGATAGATTTTGCAGGAAGAACAGAAAGTGACAACATGACTTTGACAAAGGAGCAATATAATCATTTGGTAGCATTGCTTGAAAAGAACACAGTGGAGACTAAGGCCTCAAAGAATATGGCGTATGAAAGAGTTATCGCCATGCACTCATGTGGCGTGTAACACTATTTCAAAGATCTTTCAATTCGAGATGGATTTTAGATACAGGAGCTACTCACCATATATGCCATAGTTTTGATTGGTTTGTTTCACATAAGAAAATCAGTCCTATTATAGTAAATTTGCCAAATGGAAATTCTGTTGATGCATTAATCAGTGGGACAGTCAAACTCACTAAGGATTTAACCATAGATAATGTGTTATATCTTCCTAAGTTTGCAGTCAATTTGATATCTGTTGCTAAGTTGAGCAAGGAGCAGTGTTGCTCATGTGTTTTTGGACCCGATTCATGCATAATACAGGACAAGCAGCATTTGAGGAAGATTGGTTTGGCTAGAGAAATTGGAGGACTCTATTATCTGGAGACAGATTGTTCTGAATCAGGTTCTGCATCTTGTTTAGCTTCTGCTTTTTCTTTCAATACAAATGATAAATCCTCTGCCATGCTGTGGCATTTGAGGTTAGGACATCTATCCTATGATAGAATGCAGTCTTTGAATAAACAATATTCATATATCCCAGCAGCTATGCATAGTGTTTGTGATGTTTGTCATATGTCTAGGCAAAAGAGACTACCTTTTCCTATTAGTAACAGTAATGCAGGATCTTTGTTTGACCTTGTGCACTTTGATATATGGGGTCAATTTTCTACTAAATCAGTACATGGTTATAGATATTTTTTAACCATTTTAGATGATTTCAGTAGATTTGTTTGGGTTGTGATGATTAAATTGAAGTCTGAGGTATCTCACTGTGTGAAGAAATTTATTTCCATGATTGAAACTCAATTTGAAAAGAAGGTAAAAGTTGTAAGAAGTGATAATGGGCCAGAATTTATATTACCAGAATTTTATGCTTCTAAAGGCATCATACATCAAAGGAGTTGTGTAGCTACTCCACAACAGAATGGTAGAATTGAAAGAAGACATCAACATATTTTGAATATAAGCAGAGCCTTGATGATGCAGTCACAGCTACCTAAAAGTTATTGGTCCTATGCTGTATTGCATTCAGTTTATTTGATGAACAGAATACCTACTAGATTGTTGGGAAACAAGTCTTCTTATGAAGCTTTACATGGTGAGCCACCTGATCTTAACATTTTAAAGACTTTTGGGTGCTTGTCTTATGCATCAACTCTTTCAAGTCACAGAGATAAGTTTGCATCTAGAGCAAGAAAGTGTGCTTTCTTGGGTTACAAACTAGGCATGAAGGGATTTGTCTTATTGGATGTCAACACCAGAGAAATTATAGTCTCCAGAGATGTGCAATTTTATGATCTTGATTTCCCTTTTCATTCTACTACAACCAATGTTATTCCTACTCCTCCATCCTTTTATTCTTCTGTTTCACAGATCAAGAATAACAATATCGCACTACAAAGAAATCACTTCTTCTCTCAATACTTCCCCACCGATGTTTCTGCTTCTACCGATCCTATTTCAAGTAATGTTTCGATTCGCTTTGTTCTACATCACCTCATTCTACTTCTTTTCTCGATTCTGTTTCACATGATTCTCAATAAATCACATAAAGAAGACAATCAAGACTCGTTATTCGAAAATCCACAAGAGTTTCACACAAACCAACTCACCTAAATGACTACATTTGCAATCATGTGTCTTCCATTCCATATCCTCTGTCTGATTATGTTCACTATAATAATCTTTCTTCTAAACACCAAGCTTATGCCTTGTCTCTGACCTCTATTACCGAGCCCACTTGCTACTCAGCTGCTTGTAAAGATCCCAAGTGGATTGAGGCAATGGATAAAGAAATAGAAGCTTTGAATATGAATAAGACATGGGAATTTGTTGACTTACCTGCTACTGCTGTCCCTATTGGCAGTAAGTGGGTTTATAAAATAAAAAGGCACGCAGATGGATCCATAGAACATTTCAAAGCCAGATTGGTTGCATTAAGGATTCAACCAAATGAAGGTTTGGATTATTTTGAGATTTTTCACCGTTGCAAAGCTCTTTACAAATGTAATTCTTCTTGCCTTGGTCGCTATTCATGGTTGGCATCTTCACCAATCGATGTCAACAATGCATTTCTCCATGGTGATTTACATGAAAATGTTTACATGAGGGTTCCACAAGGTGTAACAGCCCCTAAGCAAGGTCAAGTATGCAGACTTCTCAAATCCCTCTATGGCTTAAAACAAGCCAGTCGTCAGTGGTTTGAAAAACTTACATGTTTTCTGATTTCACATGGTTTTATCCAAGGTAATGCTGATCACACTCTATTCATAAAGTCTTCCACAAATGTTTTTACAGTGTTGCTTGTGTATGTTGACGATATCATATTGGCGGGCACTTCCATTATTGAGTTTGATCACATTAAATCACTGCTGCATAATGCTTTCAAGATCAAAAATCTTGGGCCACTCAAGTTCTTTTTGGGATTGGAAGTGGCACGTTCATCCAAGGGAATTTCACTTTGCCAATGCAAGTATTGTTTGGAACTACTTGCTGATTCTGGACTTACTGGTTGTAAACCAGCTTCTACTCCCCTTGACCCTGCAGTTCGGCTGCATCAAGATTCCAGCAGTGATTTTACTGATGTGGCAGCTTATAGGCGCTTGATTGGAAGGTTGATTTACCTTACTACTACACGACCAGACATATCATTTCCCACTCAACAATTGAGCCAGTTTATGGCCAAACCAACTGAAGTTCACCACAAGGCTGCACTGCGAGTATTAAGATACTTGAAAAGGTCTCCTGGTCGTGGTCTGTTCTTTTCCAGCACCTCAGATCTGCATGTGTTAGGCTTTTCTGATGCTGATTGGGGTGGATGTGTTGATACCAGGCGCTCTATTTCAGGTTTTTGCTTCTTCATTGGTCATTCTTTGGTGTCATGGAAGTATAAGAAGCAAAACACAGTCTCTTGTTCCTCTGCTGAAGCAGAGTACAGAGCTTTAGCCTCTGCCACCAGAGAATTGCAATGGATCTGCTATCTTCTTGCTGACTTGTCACAGTCTTTCTCGCGACTTCCTGTTTTATACTGTGACAACCAGAGTGCCTTACACATTGCTGCTAACCCGGTGTTTCATGAACGCACTAAACATCTTGATATTGACTGTCACTTGGTTAGGGAAAAGTCTCAATCTGGTTTAATGCGGCTGCTACCTATTGCTTCTCAGTTTCAAGTTGCTGATGTCTTTACCAAGGCTTCTTGTCCTCGACCATTTCATGAGCTGATTTCCAAGCTTGGTATGGTGGACATTTTTCACCCTCCTCAAGCTTGTGGGGGGGTCTCAACAATAGAAGAAGCTAGCACGAGCAAGGATGCCAACTCAGCTAATTAGTTAGGATAGCTGTTAACAACTTGTTGACAGTTATTTTTCATTTGCATTTCAGTTTCATTTCTTGTACATTTTTTTTCTATGTTTCGATTCTGCTCTGAGGGGCGGTTTAACTCATAACATTAATTCTTCGCACTAGAAACTCCTTGCAAGAGTGGAATAGGAATTCATTGGGGAATGTGTTTTTTAAAGAAAGGGGAGCTTACTAGGCATTCATATGGCACGAATCCATTCCTAGAGGGATTGGAGGGAGAGCTCAGAAGGCAAATTAAAGAAATATTACTAGACAGGGAAGAAGCTATTTGGGTTCAAAAATCAACAAAGGATTGGATAAGGAACGATGACTGCAATACTTGCTATTACCACATTAAGATTATCACGAGAAGAAGGAGATATAAAGTCTAAATGTTAAGAGATGACATCAATAGTTGGGTTGAAGATCAAAGTTGGCTTAAGAACATGGCCTTATGCTTTTATGAGAATATTTTTTGTGAATATGTTTAGGAAAAAAAATGTTTTGCAGACTAGAACATGTTTCCCAGCTTTGAATAAGGATGAGTAGGCTAACCTTGAGAAAGTTTTTACCCTGGAAGAATTACATGATGCTATGACCCACATAGGCCCCTTAAAAGCCCAGAGAGCGACAATTCCCCAGTTGTCTTCTTCCAGAGGAGTTGGGATAGAGTGAAACATGAGCTCTACAATTTCATAAAGGATGTTTTGGACTAACAATAGTGTCATTAGGATCTCAGTAGCACTCTTTTGGTGCTTGTTCCTAAGGTGGAAAGACTAGATTTTATCTCTAAATTTCATCCAGTATCTCTTTGTAATGTGTCCTATAAATGCACCACCAAGATGATTGTTTTTTTTTTTATAAGCAAAAATATATTAAAAAACTGGAGTACAAGGGGTACTCCGAACCCATATATACAAATGTGTAAGGAAGAGTGTGCCTCATTAAAACTCCTCAAGGCCAAAACCCAGTGGAAAAAAGACCAGGAGGGGAAAAAGAGTACACTACCCAACCCCAACTGAGGGAAATAAAAACAGCAACCTATCCACCAATTAAAACTGGACAACACTGAAGCACCATTCCCTAACCATTAACCATCCAAGCCACGTCCCCACCAAAAAACAAACCACCACCAGCCTTCAAAACGCCAAAACCAAAAACAAACAAAACCACCACCCAGCATGTCACCAACTCAACCCACCAATCAGAACACAAGAACCACCTCAGCTTCTTTTGCTTCTTTTGCTTGTCAACACCAAATGCACTGTAGCACACAAAAAGAAATCAAACAACCCAATATGACCACCATGCCAGATCTTATGTCAAAATACACCGCCCACTGCAGCAACAGCAATTCATCCTGGCACCCGAAAATTCAGAACACCAACAAGTACAGTGTAACACCCCGAAATCCTGGTGCTACTTACGAGACAAAAACCACCAAGTATGAAATAGTTTTGATACTGTTCGCTAGAAATCACGGTTACATTTTTTTTTATAAAACCCTTTCGCAAATAACATGACAGAGTAAATACAGCGTTGACAGAACATGACATACAAAGAGAATAAAAGGAAATACGTCTGGAATACATATATAAAATCCTGAGGCAATACATCCTACAAGGTTTTACAAAATACAACATCAAAATAGGAATACATCTGACATATGAATTTCCTATAAGAAATACTCATACATCTGAGGTACTCCCGGCAGACACCTACGCAGAGGGCTGCTCCAAAAGTAGAGCCTCACTCGACTACTAAACTACTACAAGTACAGACATAATCCCAAAATACAAATGCATGCATTCGACATAAGAAACACTAAGTCGATCAACACGCTAACTCAAGCAAACAGGGCGTTGTGTGATCTCGGTCCGCCAAAATGAACTACCAAGGCGGTGCTCGCCACTCATAGAGGCCCTCCTCCTCCTCATCCTCCACCATCGAATCCTCCTCCATATCGCCGACCACGGCGTAATGACGCCGCCGTCACCAATGGCGTCAACAGTAGGGATATCGATAAGTGCATCCTCAAGACTATCCTCCTCGCCGATGAATCTATGATCCAACCTCCGGATCCACACCCTACCTGGCCACAAATGAGGGCATACGTATGATCCGCCGAGGAGTAGTCTCAGGGATAGGAATCGGAGACGCAGGAGTATACTCTACGGGTGATACGGATCTAGTAGGGAACCCGGGTCTACCGGCGTGAGAAGAGGTGCCCGACGCCCATCCTCCTGGGTCGCATGCGTCAGCACAAATCGGCGGAGTAGCGCGTAACGCTGAATCAGTAGTCCGAGGCTCGCCGCGAAAAGTGGTCCGGCGTGGAATCTCGGACATGCCCTCTGGTCGAGGTGTCTCCATCGTGGTGCGCGTCTATCCGCGACTAATATGCGCGGCGGCGGCACCGGAAACCGCATCACTCGGCGTGATCCCTATGTGTGTAGCCTGTCCGTCGGTATGCGTCATCTCGACCACGTTCCCTGTGTACGTCACCTGGCCTGCGGCGTGGTCTACCTCCCAGGCGAACGGGGCTCCCGAGTCCGAGAACTCCAATGTCGTCATGGACGACATGACTAGCGGGGTCAGCTCGATCGTCGTCATCGTCTGGGTTACATTCATTAATTGAAAGAACCACGGGCAAGGGTCAACTTCTTAACAAGACATAAATAATGACAACATATACGAATAGGCAAGCATAACACAATATCATAACGAATAGTCCACAAAATAAGATGCACCACAAATTCCTATTTGTCAGTCTATATGCCAATGCACATGATTCCGGAATATCACCCTCGCAAGGGCCTCAGGAGCTCTGGAGTCCGCTACTAGGCTTTCTCAAACGCTATTCCCCGCATGGATTTGTGCCCAGAGCAATCCCCCTGATGACACAACGCCCATTTTTCCGCTTGACTGTCGGTACGTGCTCGCACCTAGGTCTGGGCGACTCTACGACACCTCTCTTCTGGCATCGATGTATGCATGAACAAGCAACTCTATCATCATAGTTAGTTTACCTCGACGGGATCACTCACACGGAGTGTCCGAGATCATCTATTCTTGTACTAACTCCCTTAATTAGAACCCCATATTTTCGGCTCAAGATCTCCCTTTATAGTCCTAAGTCTCTTTTCTTTAGAAAATCTCCTACTAGTTATGAAATGATTTATGTTGGAAATCCACTAATAGTTCAAAATAATTAATTTAATTATTCTAACTCTCACTTAATTCTTGTTAATGAAAATATGGTTAGTCCATTACTAATTAGGGTTTTAGAAAGATCTATTTTTAAGTGTCTCTTTGATTTTAATAAAATGCCTCTTAGTTTTTATTTCAAAATCCAAGATTTATTTGACGTTGATGCGACGGTAACCCAACTCACGTGCTCTCGGCACTTTCCCAAATTATCACAGTCATTTAACAATATATTCTCAAATATAGTCAATGATCACAACATAATAATCATAATCACAAGGCATCATTCAAGAAAATCATTCCATCACATTGTTCATCATATTGTCACATACTTAATTTATGCATTCACATATTACTAATATACACACTTAAAGATGTTCTTACACATAAGCATATGGAACATAAGCATGTAAAATACAAGCATATAAAGCATATGAAACATAAGCATGTAAAATACAAGCATATAAAGCATAATCCTTAACAATATCTAAAAGTTGCCCTTACCGTAGACGCTTTCCTTCCAACACACGATTTTGCTCTACAAGTTTACTTTCTCACACCTTCAACCAATCAAGTTATTTAGCTAAGTTAGAAACCCAACCTAGTGTCATAATCCCTACCCTATGGCCACGGTTCTACAAGGAAAGGGCAAGGAGAGTTTGTTTCTCAAAAAAAAGTGTAGGATCACTTAACTATAAAAAAAACATTATTCTTTATTATCAAGAAAACAAGGAATCAAATGAAGAATTTGTCTCATTCTCCATGTGGAGCTCACGGCCTCAAGGCCATAAAATGCCTAGATCATTCTTTCTTATTTTAAATATCCATTCCCTTTATCAACAAATTATGATAAGAGAATGAAAGTAGTAAGAAACTTGTCATGGGTTACATCCTTTCATCAAGTAGATGTTTCACCCATTCAAAGTGAGGCTCTCTTTTAGATCATAGCCCAAACAATGGAGTTTTAAAATATACATATTTTTCTCTACTCATGGTATTCAAGAAGGTAAGGAGGAAATTTTTGATTCTTACCCCCAAAATGGAGAAAGGGGCGGTCAACAAGAAGTAACAAGAAAATATTTTGTTGTTTCAAAAACTTTTTTATTACTATATTACAAATGATGTAGTAGAGTTCTTTTCTTCAAGGTTCAAAATTTTATTAACTCATTTACAAAACTTTGATAGTAATATTAACCAATATGTTAGTTTTTAGAACTACAAAACCTAAGTCACAACTTCAAGAAATGCTCTCAAGCCTTTACATAGACCATTCATGACACATATATATATGTATCCATCTATGTTCTTGGCTTCTCATCAAGCTTGAAATGAAAAGAAAACACATGCTTAAGTAACTAGAACTATGGAAGGAAAATGGCAATACAAGTAGTATAAAATCTTTCTTTTGCTTTGGAAGAACTTAAGTAGGGATCATGGCCAACTAATAGTGATATAAAGTGAGCTTAAGAAGGAAGAAGAATGGTGTTTCTTACCCAAAGGAGCTGCTGGTTGCAGCTTGAAAAAAAAGAAGCAAGTGCAGAATTTTTTTTGAACCAAAACAACTTCAATACTCTCTCCAACTACCTCACTTCTTCCACTATTTTTTTCTCAACTTAATGAAGTGAATGAGCTGAAGTTGTTGGCCTTATATAGGCCTTGATGAGCTCGCCAAACTGAAGTGGAAATGGGCAGAATTTTGCTTGCTCAAGTGGTTAAAGACTAGTTAAAAGATCTCATGGTTATTACCCTTGAGTTCCTCATTTTGTGCTTAGTAAATGACACAAGAAAAGTGATGGATTTGGTCACTTAAAGGAGCTGATTTTCAGCCAGCAAATGGGGAGATTTGATGTTAAAAAGAAGGAGATTTGGTGTTGAAGTGATCTTAGGAGATGATAGGGAAAAGCTAGGAAAAGATAGGAAATCATCATGCATGAAATCAAGATTTTGGTGAATGAGTTAGGAGTGGAATTCTCCTCCAATTCAGCTGCATGATTCGACCAAGATGAGCTGAAAAGGAGAGAAGGAAATCTTGGCCAAATCCATGGGTGCAAGCTAGCACAAAGACCTTACTAACTCTTACCATAAATAGAACTAAACTTTAACATTTTTGGTAGGTTAATCACATCACTATCTTTTTGTGTCATGACTTAAAATCTACCACAATCTAATCCCTTTTTATCTTCTGATTTTTGCCCCCCCTCAAGGTCCTCTCAGCTTCCAGTTTCGTCGCACATTCGGTTTCACGTGTCTCGCGTTTCCGGCGCGTAGAAAATACATTATTATTAAAAATTAAGTAAAATTGCCAAAAAAAATTCTAATAAATCAGAAATATTATAAAACATCAAATTCCCAAATATTTAAAAATTCAGATCGAATTAGAGTTTTTAATCGGGCAAAAACTTACCCGGGTAGTTCAAAACGCGACCGAAAAACGGTGGAATTTTGAACTGAAAATTTAACTGTGACTTAATATAATATATTAAGTCCCAAATATAATTTCATTTTAGTTAAATTCATCCACTTGATTAACAGCACACAAAATATTAATTATGCATATTAATGCGTAATATAGGGAATTACAATACAGTAGCGATAATTAAGTCGTAGTAAAACTACCGGTGTTACAATACTCCCCCACTAAAATAGTTTCGTCCTCAAAACTAAGGGTTAGAGAATAGCTCTGGATACTGTTCCCTAATCTTGTCCTCAAGCTCCCAAGTCGCATCTCCGGTTGCCTGGTTCCAGATTACCTTAACCAGTGGAATCTCTTTGTTTCTCAGTCGCTTGATCTTTCTGTCGGTGATTCTGATCGGGGGTAGTTCGAATGAGAGGTCATCCTTCAACTGGATCACATTCGGTTCAATGACATGAGACGAATCAGATATGTACCTTCGCAACTGCGAGACATGAAAGACGTCATGAATATTTGATAGGAATGGCGGTAAAGCTATTTGGTAGGCAACTGGCCCCACACGACGAAGAATTTGGTAGGGTCCGATAAATTTAGGAGTAAGCTTTCTGGATTTGATCTCTCGACCAACTCCAGTTGTGGGTGTGACACGGAGGAATACATGGTTTCCTTCTTCAAATTCTAGTGGTCGGCGACGATTGTCTGCGTAGCTCTTTTGTCGACTCTGAGATGTCCTCATGTTCTCTCGGATTTTCTTCACCTTTTCAGTGGTTTGCTGTACTATGTCAGGTCCTATGATTGTGCTCTCACCATCTTGGTACCAGCAGAGTGGCGTCTGGCACTTGCGTCCATATAAGGCCTCGTACGGTGCCATCCCTATGCTTGCGTGATAGCTGTTATTGTAGGTGAACTCGATCACGGCGATGAAGTCGCCCCAACACCCATGATCGCCCAATACACAAGCTCTCGTAGATCCTCAAGTGATCGGATTGTTCTCTCTGGCCTGGCCGTCGGTTTGAGGGTGGTAAGGCGTAACTAAGTCTCGCCGTCCCCAAGGCTTCTTGTAATGCTCTCCAAAAGTGAGAAGTGAATTTCGGATCTCGATCGGATACGATACTGAGGGAATCCCGCAAATGCACGATCTCTCGCAATGTTGATTTCGGCCACTTCCCCACATTGTACGCCGCCCCATCGGCAAGAAGTGAGCGGATTTGGTTAACCCGTCGACGATTACCCAAATTGAGTCGTATCTTTCTCGCTGCTCGGCGGCTACACACAACAAAATCCATAGAAATGTCGTCCCATTTCCATTCCTGGGTACGCCCAACGATCAAAGATCCCTGGCAGGTCGCTGATGTTCCACCTTCACCTTCCGACAAGTTAAACACGACGCCACGCATCACCACCGCTTCTTCATTCCAGGCCACCAGAACTTCTGCTTAAGATCCTGGTACATCTTAGTTGCTCCCGGATGTATGCTCAACTTGCTCTTGTGCGCCTCATCTAGGATTGTCCTCTTTAGTTCTGTCACATCGGGTATGCACACACGCCCATTGCACCTCAGAATATTGTCGGGTCCAACCTTGAATTCAGGTGCCTTTCCTAGCACGATCAATTCCCTCTTGTCCTGTAGCAACCTATCATTAACTTGCTGTTCTCTAATGTCATCCAACAATCCACTGGAAATAGTGATCATCCCAAAACTAATCCTTCCTGATGACAGTTCCACATCCAAGTGTAGGTCCCGAAACCTTTCCAGTAACTCCAACTCCTTAATCATCATCGTCGAGACCAACATACTTTTCCTGCTTAAGGCATCAGCCACTACATTTGCCTTTCTGGGATGATACTCTAGCGTAAAGTCGTAGTCCTTCAGGAATTCCATCCATCTTCGTTGTCGCATGTTGAGCTCCTTCTAATCAAACAGATACTTTAGGCTCTTGTGGTCACTAAACACGGTAAATGTGCTCCCGTAGAGATAATGTCTCCAAATCTTCAGTGCAAAAACTACGGCAGCAAGTTCCAAATCATGCGTGGGATAGTTTCTTTCATGGGTCTTTAGTTGTCTTGAGGCGTAGGCCACCACTTTCTTGTGTTGCATCAAAGACGCATCCGAGTCACGATGAGAGGCGCCGCAAAGAAACTTCGTAAGGTTCCTCTGGCTGTGGCAGGACCAACACAGGTGATGTCGTCAAGCGTTTCTTCAGCAGTTGAAAACTGTTCTCATACTTCTCTGTCCAAGCGAACGGCTGGTCCTTTCTGGTAAGTTGAGTCAGTGCTACGATCTTCGAGAAACCCTCAATGAATCTCCGATAGTATCCCGCTAGTCCAACAAAGCTTCTAATATCAGATGCCGTCTTTGGTTGTTCCCATGCCAATACCGTTCCCACCTTGGTCGGGTCCACGACAATTCCGTCCTTTGAGATAACGTGTCCCAAGAATTTGACTTCCTCGAGCCAGAACTCGTACTTCGACAGATTAGCGTAAAGCCGCCTCTCTCTTAAAATCTGTAAAACTTGACGCAGATGCTCCTCATGCTCTTCATGACTCCTTGAGTAGATCAAGATGTCGTCGATAAATACCACAACGAACTGATCCAGGAACAGGTGGAAGATTCTGTTCATGTAGTCCATGAATATTGTTGGGGCATTCGTTACTCCAAATGGCATCACAAGATACTCGTAATGTCCATATCGAGTTCTGAACGCGGTCTTCTGAATATTTTCGGTCTTCACACGTATCTGATGGTACCCGGACTTTAGATCGATCTTCGAAAAGACTACGGATCCTCTAAGTTGATCCATCAAATCGTCAATACGCGGTAAGGGGTATCAGTTCTTGATGGTAACTTTGTTGAGTTGCCGATAATCCACACAAAGTCTTGACCGTCCGTCCTTCTTCTTTACTAATAGCACTGGAGCTCCCCACGGTGAGACGCTGGGTCTGATGAACTGTTTGGACATCAAGTATTCTAGTTGCTCCTTCATCTCTGTCAATTCAGATGGGGACATCCGATAGGGTGCTATTGAAATCGGGCCCGTTCCAGGTAGTAAATCGATGGAGAATTTGATGTCTCTTACTGGCGGTAAACCTGGTACGTCGTCAGGGAAAACATCCGGAAAATCTCTCACCACGGTCACATCTTTCAAATCTATCTCCTGAGTGACTTCTAAGCTAGCGAGCGATATGTATTCCTGAGTCCCCTCTTTCAAGGAAACTCTGACGGGATTGGCAGATAAGTACTTAGAAATTCCAGGGTTGGGAAAAATCACGGTCTTACGGGCACAGTCCAAAAGGACATGGTGGTGTGACAACCAATCCATCCCGAGAATAATTTCAAGATGTTTCAAAGGCAGACATATCAAATTTGCAAAGAACTTCTTACTCTGAATGACCACCGGACAATGAAGACATGCGGTGTTAGCGGTTAATGTCTTAGCAGCTGGAGTAGTAACTACTAAGTCAAATGGCAATGCAGTCACAGATAATTTCAAGCTGTTCACACAATCCATGGCAATGAATGAATGGGTTGCACCGGAATCAAAGAGTACAGATAGAAGGTTACCAGCAATCTCGCAGCCCCCTTGAATCAGCTCATCAGATTGCTCTGCTTCCTCTCCGTTCATGCAGAAGATTCGTCCCCTTGCAGTTGGGCGGTTGGTTTTTGCGGCGTTCACTGATGGTTCTACCTTAGGCGCCTTGCAGTCTTTGGCAAAATGACACGGCTTCTTGCAGTTGAAGCATAGGTCATCCTTGGTGGGGCACTGGTTGGCGAAATGTCCTGACTTTCCACAGCGGTAGCAACGTACCTCTGCACCTCGAGACTGACTCCCACCTCCTGAGTTCTGAGCCATTGGACGATACTGACCCTTGTTATGTCCCTGTGGCCTATTGTACGGCTTCTTCTGCTGTTGTTTTCCCCTTTGGTTATGGTCGTTCTGTCTGATTGGTCCCCCAGAGTTGTTGCCTCCCCGATTGAGTCTTCGGTTCGTCTTGGTCTCCACTTCTCTGCACTTCTCGACTAGTGGCTGGAATTATCGGATTCCCAATGGTAGCACTGAATCTTGGATGTCATAACAGAGTCCCTCCATGAATCAATGACACATGTATCCTTCATCCATAGTCTGTCGAAAGAAGAGGAAATATCGAGACAGTGACTCGAACTTTGCAACGTACTCACCGACCGTCATATTGCCTTGTCGTACCTTCAGAAAGTCGTCTCCAAGTTTGGTCCTTGCGCTAATTGGGAAATACTTATCCAGGAATTTCTCCCGAAAGGCCTCCCAGGTAATTGCTTGATGGTTTGCCTCCATCATCAGTCTTGTGCTTCTCCACCAAAGATTCTCAAGGCCCCCAGGAGCGTATAAGTCGCATAGTTCACCTTTACTTCCACCGCCACGTATTACCTCAAAGATCTTCTCTACTTCCTGCAGCCATAGGTCTGCCTTCTCCGGATCGACTTCTCCACGAAATTTCGGGGGGTCATGTCGGCGGAAGTCAACCAATCCCCTTGATTCAGCAGCTCGTGCTTCCCTCTCTTGTTTGTGTAAATCCTGTTGATTCTTGGCAGCAGTTTGCTGAGCAACAGCAGTCGCCATCTCGGCCATGGTTTGAGCCATCTGAGCCATTTGTGCCATCTCCGCGTTGTTCATTCGTTCAACAGGGACTTCGCGTCTTGGAGGCATCGGGTTCCTATAAGGTTTAAAACCGTTCAGAACCCCACAACAAATAGGTGTGTTGGCACACATTGCTTCAATTAAGAAACAATTCAAACAATTATAAGCATATATGCTTCACTCAGCAAACAAGTACAATTCAGACAATGTACCAAAAGGCATAACAACCCGACGACCTTGATCACCTTAGGTTACCTAACTCACAAATCGTGAGGCCGAATCAAGCTATGATACCACAATGTAACACCCTGAAATCCTGGCGCTGCTTACGAGACAAAAACCACCAAGTATGAAATAGTTTTGATACTGTTTGCTAGAAATCAAGGTTAATTTTTTTTTTTATAAAACCCTTTCGCAAATAACATGACAGAGTAAATACAGCGTTGACAGAACATGGCATACAAAGAGAATAAAAGGAAATATGTCTGGAATACATATATAAAATCCTGAGGCAATACATCCTACAAGGTTTTACAAAATACAACATCAAAATAGGAATAAATCTAACATATGAATTTCCTATAAGAAATACTCATACATCTGAAGTACTCCCGGCAGACACCTACGCAGAGGGCTGCTCCAAAAGTAGAGCCTCACTCGACTACTAAACTACTACAAGTACAGACATAATCCCAAAATACAATAGACAGACTCCGACATAAGAAACACTAAGCTGATCAACACGCTAACTCAAGCAGCAGGGGCGGCTGTGTGATCTCGGTCCGCCTCAAAATGAACTACCAAGGGCGGTGCCTGCCACTCATAGAGGCCCTCCTCCTCCTCCTCATCCTCCACCATCGAATCCTCCTACATATCATCGACCACGGGCGTAATGACGTCGTCATCACCAATGGCGTCAACAGTAGGGATATCGATAGGTGCATCCCCAGTACTATCCTCCTCGTCAGATGAATCTATGATCCAACCTCCGGATCCACACCCTACCTGGCTACAGCGAGGGCATACAGAAGGATCCGCCGAGGGAGTAGTCTCAGGGATAGGAATCGGAGACGAGGGAGTATACTCTACGGGTGATACGGATCTAGCAGGGGAACCCGGCGGGTCTACAGCGGCGTGAGAAGAGGGTGCTCCGACGTCCATCCTCCTTGGTCGCATGCGTCGTACAAATCTAAGGGGAGTAGCGCGTAACGCTGAATCCGTAGTCTGAGGCTCGCTGCGAAAAGTGGTCCGGCGTGGAATCTCGGACATGCCCTCTGAAGCTGAGGTGTCTCCATCAGGGTGTGCGTCTATCCAAGCAGCTAATATGCGTGCGAAGGGCACCGGAAACCGCATCACTCGGCGCGTGATCCCTATGTGTGTAGCATGTCCGTCGGTATGCGTCATCTCGACCACGTTCCCTGTGTACATCACCTGGCCTACGGCGTGGTCTACCTCCCAGGCGAACGGGGCTCCCGAGTCCGGGAACTCAAATATCGTCATGGATGACATGACTAGCGGGGTCAGCTCGATCGTCGTCATCGTCTGGGTTACATTCATTAATTGAAAGAACCACGGGCAAGGGTCAACTTCTTAACAAGACATAAATAATGACAACATATACGAATAGGCAAGCATAACACAATATCATAACGAATAGTCCACAAAATAAGATGCACCACACATTCCTATTTGTCAGTCTATATGCCAATGCACATGATTCCGGAATATCACCCTCGCAAGGGCCTCAGGAGCTCTGGAGTCCGCTACCAGGCTTTCTCAAACGCTATTCCCCGCAGGGATTTGTGCCCAGAGCAATCCCCCTGATGACACAACGCCCGTTTTTCCACTTGACTGTCGGTACGTGCTCGCACCTAAGTCTGGGCGACTCTACGGCACCTCTCTTCTAGCATCGATGTATGCATGAACAAGCAACTATCACCATAGTTAGTTTACCTCGACGGGATCACTCACACGGAGTGTCCGAGATCATCTATTCTTGTACTAACTCCCTTAATTAGAACCCCATATTTTCGGCTCAAGATCTCCCTTTATAGTCCTAAGTCTCTTTTCTTTAGAAAATCTCCTACTAGTTATGAAATGATTTATGTTGGAAATCCACTAATAGTTCAAAATAATTAATTTAATTATTCTAACTCTCACTTAATTCTTGTTAATGAAAATATGGTTAGTCCATTACTAATTAGGGTTTTAGAAAGATCTATTTTTAAGTGTCTCTTTGATTTTAATAAAATGCCTCTTAGTTTTTATTTCAAAATCCAAGATTTATTTGACGTTGATGCGACGGTAACCCAACTCACGTGCTCTCGGCACTTCCCCAAATTATCACAGTCGTTTAACAATATATTCTCAAATATAGTCAATGATCACAACACAATAATCATAATCACAAGGCATCATTCAAGAAAATCATTCCATCACATTGTTCATCATATTGTCACATACTTTATTTATGCATTCACATATTACTAATATACACACTTAAAGATGTTCTTACACATAAGCATATGGAACATAAGCATGTAAAATACAAGCATATAAAGCATATGAAACATAAGCATGTAAAATACAAGCATATAAAGCATAATCCTTAACAATATCTAAGAGTTGCCCTTACCGTAGACGCTTTCCTTCCAACACACGATTTTGCTCTACAAGTTTACTTTCTCACACCTTCAACCAATCAAGTTATTTAGCTAAGTTAGAAACCCAACCTAGTGTCCTAATCCCTACCCTATGGCCACGGTTCTACAAGGAAAGGGCAAGGAGAGTTTGTTTCTCAAAAAAAAGTGTAGGATCACTTAACTATAAAAACATTATTCTTTATTATCAAGAAAACAAGGAATCCAATGAAGAATTTGTCTCCTCCTCCAAGTGGAGCTCACGGCCTCAAGGCCATAAAATGTCTAGATCATTCTTTCTTATTTTAAATATCCATTCCCTTTATCAACAAATTATGATAAGAGAATGAAAGTAGTAAGAAACTTGTCATGGGTTACATCCTTTCATCAAGTAGATGTTTCACCCATTCAAAGTGAGGCTCTCTTTTAGATCATAGCCCAAACAATGGAGTTTTAAAATATACATATTTTTCTCTACTCATGGTATTCAAGAAGGTAAGGAGGAAATTTTTGATTCTTACCCCCAAAATGGAGAAAGGGGCAGTCAACAAGAAGTAACAAGAAAATATTTTGTTGTTTCAAAAACTTTTTTATTACTATATTACAAATGATGTAGTAGAGTTCTTTTCTTCAAGGTTCAAAATTTTATTAACTCATTTACAAAACTTTGATAGTAATATTAACCAATATGTTAGTTTTTAGAACTACAAAACCTAAGTCACAACTTCAAGAAATGCTCTCAAGCCTTTACATAGACCATTCATAACACATATATATATGTATCCATCTATGTTCTTGGCTTCTCATCAAGCTCGAAATGAAAAGAAAACACATGCTTAAGTAACTAGAACTATGGAAGGAAAATGGCAATACAAGTAGTATAAAATCTTTCTTTTGCTTTGGAAGAACTTAAGTAGGGATCATGGCCAACTACTAGTGATATAAAGTGAGCTTAAGAAGGAAGAAGAATGGTGTTTCTTACCCAAAGGAGCTGCTGGTTGCAGCTTGAAAAAAAAGAAGCAAGTGCAGAATTTTTTTTGAACCAAAACAACTTCAATACTCTCTCCAACTACCTCACTTCTTCCACTATTTTTTTCTCAACTTAATGAAGTGAATGAGCTGAAGTTGTTGGCCTTATATAGGCCTTGAGGAGCTCGCCAAACTGAAGTGGAAATGGGCAGAATTTTGCTTGCTCAAATGGTTAAAGACTATTTAAAAGATCTCATGGTTATTACCCTTGAGTTCCTCATTTTGTGCTTAGTAAATGACACAAGAAAAGTGATGGATTTGGTCACTTAAAGGAGCTAATTTTCAGCCAGCAAATGGGGAGATTTGATGTTAAAAAGAAGGAGATTTGGTGTTGAAGTGATCTTAGGAGATGATAGGGAAAAGCTAGGAAAAGATAGGAAATCATCATGCATGAAATCAAGATTTTGGTGAATGAGTTAGGAGTGGAATTCTCCTCCAATTCAGCTGTATGATTCGACCAAGATGAGCTGAAAAGGAGAGGAGGAAATCTTGGCCAAATCCATGGGTGCAAGCTAGCACAAAGACCTTACTAACTCTTACCATAAATAGAACTAAACTTTAACATTTTTGGTAGGTTAATCACATCACTATCTTTTTGTGTCATGACTTAAAATCTACCACAATCTAATCCCTTTTTATCTTCTGATTTTCGCCCCCCCTCAAGGTCCTCTCAGCTTCCAGTTTCGTCGCACATTCGGTTTCACGTGTCTCGCGTTTCCGGCGCGTAGAAAATACATTATTATTAAAAATTAAGTAAAATTGCCAAAAAAATTCTAATAAATCAGAAATATTATAAAACATCAAATTCCCAAATATTTAAAAATTCGGGTCGAATTAGAGTTTTTAATCGGGCAAAAACTTACCCGAGTAGTTCAAAACGCGACCAAAAAATGGTGGAGTTTTGAACTGAAAATTTAACTGTGACTTAATATAATATATTAAGTCCCAAATATAATTTCATTTTAGTTAAATTCATCCACTTGATTAACAGCACACAAAATATTAATTATGCATATTAATGTGTAATACAGGGAATTACAATACAGTAGCGATAATTAAGCCGTAGTAAAACTACCGGTGTTACATACAGTAATTTCCCACCCAAACCTCATCACCCAGCGAATAATGTGGCAGCAAATATCACCAAGCAAAACAGCTACCATTTGGACAGAAGGCGACCACCGACATACACAAGTTAACAGCCCATTAAAACAATTATGCAGTCAAAACTAGCAGAATTCCAAATCTCACCAAATCTAACTAACAAGCCGAATAGCACCCCCTGGAGGCCACCCAAGCAAACGAAAAAACATATTAAAAATGAATCCCAAATTGCAAGCAAGCTCCCAGCAGATTAAAAGCACCTCATTGGATTCACACCCCAATCTGAAAATCGCCAAGAGCATCCTTTACCTTCTCTAGCCATATACCAATTCCAGGAAACTTGTTTAATTTGAGCAACTAAGCCAGAAAATTCAGCCATGTCGTCTTTAAACAGAATTTTATTTCTCAAGCCCCACAAGCACCATATTACAGTGCACCATATCAAATGTTTTGTCTTCTTAAACCTCTTACCACGAAACCCATGAGCAAATTGTAGAAAGTTGTCAACAGGATTCCAATGCCACGCACCACACCAGCCAAGCCACCCAAAAATAGCATTCCACACATTGTTGGCAAATGAGCAGGTAAAGAACAAATGGCTTATAGTTTCATCCACACCAAAGCAAAGAACGCAACAGGAATTAGGTTACCTGAGAGAACCCCCCTACGAATAAGTAAATCTCTTGTTGCAATTCTATTCCGCAAAAGTCTCCAGACCAAGAAAATGACTTTCGAAGGGATAGCTGTCCTCCATAGGCACCTGTAAGCCTTTAATAACTTATCCTCCAGGGCATTTACCTGCAAGCCCCCATCCCTCATTAAAGCGCAATAGGCATTACGCACCGAGAAGCTGTTAAGTGAATCAAGTTTCCAACGCCATTTATCATGCACATCAAATGTTGGCATCCATCCATTTATCAAAGTGCTAAATTCCAACACCTGTTCTTCTTCCCAAGCTAACAATCTCCTACGCCAAGCAACCCTCCACACCCACCTATCATTAACCCATTCGCCACAAGAGGCCACATTAACCTCCTTTTGTTCTGACAAATAATATAATCTAGGAAACAATTCTTTCAGAGAACCTGGGCCCAGCCACCTGTCTTCCCAAAATCTAGCCATGTTACCTTCCCCCATCTTAATCCCCACAACAGTTTGGAACCAGTCCGTTTTAACTGACAGGATATCCCTCCACCAAATAGAGTAATGATGTGAAAACTCCCCATCATCAAGCAATGCTCTGGATAGCAAACCATACTTACGAGTTAGAAAACCAAACCAAACCGCGTTTGTGTCCACAAGGCATCTCCACTTCCATTTTGTCAACAGACTTAGATTGAAGATCTCTAAGTTCTTTACACCCAGACCACCATTGTTAATAGTTGAAGCCATTACTTAGTGACTGGGTGACTTTTTACCAAGATAGTTTTATCCCATGGAGAATGAGATTCTTCACAACATGAAAAGAATGAAAGGTAGAAAGGGTTTTATGTCCATTAAAATAGATATTGAGAAGGCTTACGATAGATTATCATGGTGTTTTATCAAACAGTGTCTTGACGATATCAATATTCCACCACGGTTGAGTTCTTTGATCATGGAATGTATATCATCATCGTCGTCGTCGTCGTCGTCTTCATCGTCATCATCTATATCCTTGCTCTGGAATGGTGAAAATGCGGGACAGGTGATCCTTTATCACCCTATATTTTTGTCATTTGCAGGGAAAACTAACCCGTGTGATTTTTGATGCACTTGAAAGTAAGGATTGGATCCCTATTAAAGCTAGAAGCAGTGGTCTACCCATATGACATCTTTTGTTTGTTGGCGATTCTGTTTATTTGCTGAGGAAAATGTTACTCAATGGAGAAGGTGAAAAATTTGGCGAAAAAAAAAACTAGTGTTTTCATTTCTCACAATGTGGGTCAGGATGTAACGCGTGCTATTGTTCAAAGCAGTGGTCATAGCTCATGGGTTGGGAAAATTCCTTGGCTTTCCCCTTATCATGATAAATTAAAGAAGGAAGGGATTAAAGTTATAATTGAGAAAATGGAGATTAAGTAGGCATGCTGGAAGAGTCAGTGCTTGTTATTGCCGGGGAGGGTTACTGTTGCTCAATCTGTGTTGGGGGAAATGGTTATGTTTACTATGCAACACCTGAGGTTACCTAAATCTGTGAGTAGGGATATTGAAAGGATGCAAAAAGACTTTGTTTGGGGCTCTACTAAGAGCAGGAGGAAACACAATCTCATGAAGTGGGATACTTTGTGTTTACCTAAGAGAGCAAGTGGGTCTGAATTCAATAATTTGGCCCTTGTAAACTAAGCTTTTATGTTGAAAACTGGGTGTGGTATGATAGCTCATTCTAGTGATCTTTGGGTGACAGTGTCCGAGGTAAGTATGGTAGAGGTACTAATATAAGGAGAGAGATTATTTCTACCCTACATGACTCTAGCTCATGGAAAAGCTTACATGATGTGTGGCCTAAGGTTGTTGCGGGGTTAAGAATGGAGGTGGGTGATGGGCATGATTCCCTTTTCTTGCATGATCGATGGGTGGAAGGCTCAGATTCGCTGCAGCAATGGTGCCCGAGGGATCTACGATTCAAGAAAGTCAGTATCTAGTTCGTGACTGGGCCCTAGAAGGTGGTGGTTGGGACCTGGACCACTTGAGGTTGGTGCTTCTTGACTTAGTGGTTACAAAGATTGTTACTTCCACCTAGACATGATTGTAGAGCATCGTGTTGCGTGGAAGGGCTCGAGTGATGGGAACTTCAATGTGAAAGAAGCTTATATCATAATTCAAATCGTCGATAAGGATCCCAAAGAAAAACTATGGAAGGAGATATGGAATTAGAAGAGCCACAGAGCAATTCAGGTGCATCTCTAGAAGATTTTCCACGACTGGTTGGCTACTAGTTCACAAAGGAGCCTGAAATGTACTGGTGAGAGGAAAACCACACTACATGTTATGTGTGATTGTGGCATGGCGAGTAGGGTGTGGATACCTTTGGTGAGAAGTGAGGAACGAGATTCTTTTTACTCGTTGAATCTAATCGATTGGGTGGAAGCGAACTTATGCAAGTCCTTTGGATTCGTGGAAGCAAGATAGTGGAAGACTTTGTTTATGGTAGGATTGCTAGGTACCGAGGGGTCTTACATGTCTCTATATTGGTATGATATTGTCCACTTTGGGCTTTAAACCCTCTTGATTTTGCTTTTGGACATTCCCCAAGAGGCCTCATACCAATGAGGACATTTCTTTGCTTATAAACTCATGTTCTTCCTCTTATTTAGCCTATGCAGGACTTTGTTTACACCTCAACAATCCTCCCCTCAAACAAAGAACCATGGTTGGCTACTAGTTCACAAAGGAGCCTGAAATGTACTGGTGAGAGGAAAACCACACTACATGTTATGTGTGATTGTGGCATGGCGAGTAGGGTGTGGATACCTTTGGTGAGAAGTGAGGAACGAGATTCTTTTTACTCGTTGAATCTAATCGATTGGGTGGAAGCGAACTTATGCAAGTCCTTTGGATTCTTGGAGGCAAGATAGTGGAAGACTTTGTTTATGGTAGGATTGTTAAGTACCGAGGGGTCTTACATGTTTCTACATTGGTATGATATTGTCCACTTTGGGCTTTAAACCCTCTTGATTTTGCTTTTGGATATTCCCCAAATATTTCTTTGCTTATAAACTCATGTTCTTCCTCTTGTTTAGCCTATGCGGGACTTTGTTTACACCTCAACAATCCTCCCCTCAAACAAAGAACCATGGTTCATACTCCCCTTTAGCAGAAGCCTCTGAGTATTTAGCCATGTTTTATGTTTGTACCACCGACTAACAGGACACGCCACCTGCTCACCACACCATCGGGACACACCGCCTACTCACCAGACCGCTGGGACACGGCGCCTGATCACCACACTGTCAGGAAGACTTTCGACACAAGGATCTTCGACTTAGATCCACAATGGCTATTCCAATACTCGCCTAAGTCGACACCATCAGCTCTGATACCACTTGTTAGGTACCGAGGGGTCTTACATGTCTCCACATTGGTATGATATGTCCACTTTGGGCTTTAAGCCCTCATGGTTTTGCTTTTAGACATTCCCCAAAAGACCTCGTACCAATGAGGACATTTCTTTGCTTATAAACTCATGTTCTTCCTCTTGTTTAGCCTATATGGGACTTTGCTTGCACCTCAACAGGGATGCTATTGGTTATAGGTGTGGATAAATAAGGAGTGCCGTGATGGTGGCTTTGTTACATCGTGACTTTACACACTAGGCTTAGGTTAAAGCGAGTCAAATTGAGGATGTGGATGCTGCTATGAGTCGACTTATTCAGAGTCCAAATAGAATGGTCTCATTAGTAAGATGGACCTTCCCTCGGGCAGGGTGGTGTAAATTCAACACTGAGGGTGCATCTAAAGGGAACCCAAGGGTGGCTGAGTGTGGTAGTATCTTATGCAATGACACATAGATAATAGGCTTTGGTGCAAACTTGGGCCATTACTCGTCCTATGTTGTTGAACTTTGGGGTATGATCTTGGGTTGGAGTTAGTTTGGATAATGCTTCAGTTATTAACATCATCAAGAATGGTTCTCTTGAGAACAGTCGTAGCAAATTCTTTGCTCAAATCAAGATGTGGATTGCTAAAGATTTGTAGTTGGAATTTCAACATATCTATAGGGAAGACAATGCTTGCGCATATTGGCTTGCTGTGCGTCAAGCTCAGTCTTTAGGGGTTTTCATAGATTAGAGAGTCCTCACGTGGACATGGCTAGATTGGTCATCACTGATTTGAGTGAAGTGGTTGTACCTTGAGTTTTAGTGTCTTAGTTTTCTTTCGTTTGGGCTTTTGCCCTGCCTTGTACCGAAAAATAATAATTATTGTAATTATGATTAGTTGTAGTATAAATTTCTCTAACTACTTTTGCCATTAATTAATTCAACGACAAAATTAATCAATCGCATGAATGCAAATTTTATATTATTTAATATGATAAAATTAACTAGGCTTAAAAAGACTCATGATTTTGCGGCCATTAGCTTTATATAGGTCTCAATTAAAGTTTATTTTAGGCTTACAAATATATTAAGCCGACCCTGGTACTATTCTACCTATCTCCATGATCATATTTAAAAAATCATTGTGACCTAATTTTATATTCACAAAAATAGCAACTTGAATACTCGTAATCTTACTTGTTTGGCATCTATGAACCCCTATTTAGACTTATTATCCATAGTTTAATTAACTTGAATATGATTATGAGTGCTACTATAGCACCTTCTCATAAAATGACATCATATTCTTGTTTTGATGAATCCACTTGTTTTTCTTATTTTGACATGTATCCTAAAATTCTATATTGAATCAAATTAACTAAATGTAACTCTTCTCTTATAATTTTGAAACAATAACTAAAAAATCTAGAAATTTATGTTGTGGATGAAAAATGCATATCATTATGTGAACATTCATCCTCGCCAACATAGTTATTTTATAGAATGAGACTTATTTATTTTAAATTTATTATAAGTCAATTTGCTTAGCCCATTAGTTTGTTTCAAGTGAAACTCGATGTTAAAAGTGAACCAAATTGGTCTAAATTATTTGTTTCCTCACGGTTGGTAACTCAAAATATTACTACAGTAAATCGCTTATATATCTTATCATAAAATATAAATTTAAAATCTTCAATTGGATTATTTATCATTCCTAATTATTAGATGTTTTCTATTATACAGTTTTATAAAATTTGCAAAAGTTATAATTATATAATTTTATTTGATATTAGAAAATAAATTGGATTTTTTTAACAAATATATATGTCTTAGCATGTTAGTAACAAATCATCAATAATCAATAATATATACATTTATAAATAAACTCATTGAATGCACCGCCAGGTGTCATCCTCTGATGAAAATGACAATTAATGATACGCTACTAAGACAAATTAAAAAGGAAAAAATCGCCACTTGTATATTATTATGACTAATCACATGACATGTGTGCACCACCTGGCTGCATGTATTTATTTTAAAACCGAAAAAAAATTGGATTTACATTTTAGGAATGAATTAATTAACAAATATCTGAATATTAATTGACAATATCGGCATTCATTATTACCACTCTTTCAACAAGCCATTTTTCTGACCAAATTCATCAAACCATGCGACACAAATCGGTTTTCATATTTAAATTAGGAAGGTAATAATTTTTTAAATAAATTGCATTGATAATGTTATTAAATGCGGTATTCCAAAACGGGCAAACAAATTGTTGACTCACCTGATTTCAAAACACCACATAATGGAGACCAAATCGGTTACATATGTCATAATATATTATCAGTTTTATTTTTCTCCTCGCATTTGCAGGGCTCTCGTGCGTGATAGGTAGGCAGATTATGGTTTTACCAGATATGGGCTCATCATTCACTTCAACACACACAGAGGCACTTCAACACACACACAGCCAAAGACAGATGAGAAGAAGAGGAAATGGGTTATGAAATTTGTCAAAAAAAATAATGATTTTTCAAGAGTGACAGTTCAATTTGTTATTTATTGCTAAATAACATGCGGTAGGGGCACGCCAAATTTTGTTAAAGATGCAAGCAATTATGTTCAAGCAGTGGATCCCAGTTTCGTAGACAAAAGAGGAGCACGGTGAATAGAGTTTGAGCCGAATAGTTTTCCTGTTCCTATTTAATATAAGGCCCAAGAGCTTTCTCTTATTCTGATTACATTTTTCAGCAGTTGTGATGCCACTTTATTGTTTCTGCTTCTATTTGTGATTTTTTCTTTTTGTTTTTGTTTAGTTGTACTGGTTTTTTTTGTGTTCTGGTTTGAGTTTGAGGCTGAGACAATTGAATGACTGCCATGCCCATAATAATGATATTGATTGAAATTAGCTTGCAGATAATGCACACAATAAAGGGGTTTGCATATGAAGATTCTACAATGCTTCACTTTATTTGCATAATGCATCAATACCCATAGGACATTCCTACTTTATATGCACATATAGCAAATTTTTATCATAGTTTTTACCCTAATTAGTTAGTATTATTACTACTGTTATTAATCTTTTATAATGAGTTTGCTGATTTATCCTATTTCCATTCAGGTCTTGAATCATTTGGAGCAATTTGGTGCTTCAGGTTTAATGGTACACAATTCATTGGGTATCTTCTCATCTGCTGGAAAAATGTGGTTGTTTCATGGATGTGTTTGTTTATTTCATGGGGGAATTTTTTTTAACCCGATGATGGTTTGATTGTGATGATTTTTATTTATACTCAACATTACAGAAACTTCTATGAAGATTCCTGCATTTAAATATTTTGATGGGTTCTTCTATTGATTCTTTTTTTGTGAGCACAAGGGGCAAGCCCCCAGGGAAAAACAAAAGGAGGTTCTTCTGTTGATATTACTTTGTTTTATGATATCTTTTATCTCTTTTGGTTTTTTTCATTTAATGTTGATTGTTTTCTATCCTTCGTGATATTTTAGCGGTTACTAATTTACATAGCATTATTTTTCCTTTTGAGATACCATGATAACTTTGCTTTGTGTTTGTAGTAAAATGGAAACAATATGCTCTTCACATTTTCCAGCATTTCAATTTGTCTTACCAAACAAAGGGTAAGAGATATGTTTGGATACTATTGAAGAAAGAAGTAAAGGTATTCAATGTATGTTTATTGGAGATCTTTAATGTTATTTTTGTTAATATATCAAAGAAGTTATGGTTTTCTACATGCTTATTTCAATATTCTTTAAGATTGATAGATCCAATCTTGCATTTTGAATCAACCATATTCAAGGTCTGCTATAGTTTGGCTAAGAATCTACATAAACATTCAAGGTGATGAGAATCGATATCCAATAAGATATGTAGAAAATTCATTTGCTCTAGCTTCCTTGATGCCGAGTGGTTAGCATTCTAAGTCCTTTAACTATGAGAATCTATTTTGAGTTCACTTTCAGAAATATATATCAATATATATTATGCAATTCACACAAGCAAAATAATACTATAATATATATTATCTTTATCTCTGATCTTATGGACAAGGGAAACACAGCTTTTTCATAAAAACTGCGATACTAAATTGGGAAGACATTTCAAATAAGCCATGCACTTGATGTTAATTGGGAAGACATTTCAAATATGATGTTTCAGTTCGATGCAGATGTGTACGGACGTGCTTTGCAGCCGTTTTTTGAACAAGCATATGCTCCATCATTTTCAAGAAACAAATCATTGTGTGGCCCTCAGTTTCAGTGATCTGTCAGTCTGGTACTTCTCCTGTGACGCTTACTTGGATACTCTAATTAAGTTATTGTGCAATTGCGTCCTATTTATGAAGTAGCCTATACATTGAAATTTGGCGACTCTCCACCACTTCAACCAAATCAACACCCTGCTTCTCGAGATGATCAAGCTCAAGCCTGAAGGTTAGTGTTGGAGTTGCCGTTTAGAGTATGGTCCATGGGTTATATTCATATATATTTTGTAGTTTTGGAGAGGATCCATAATTCTTTTTTTTTAATTCTATACAGCAGCTTTGGATCTTTTTATATTCGGACAATTGGATGAGTCGTTTCAAGGGAAATGAAATAGTTTCGCATATTTGAACTTTAGTATTTGAACTTTGGTGCCTCCTAAAATGCTCTGTTTAATATTTGGATAGAACTTCAACTGATCCCATAAATATTTAACTATGTGTTGACGATCAACGTTAGTGGTATCAAAATATTTTAAACATTTCTGATGTCTTTATTTTCATATTTGTTTGAATTTTTTCTAATTCATGATGACCCATGAGTAATTTTAGCCAAGATTGGGAATGGAAAAAAATTGTTTTTCATATTTTATTTACAATATTTTGTAAAAAATCGTTTTTTAAGAATGGAAAATGAAAATTATTGAATTAGTAGGAATGTTATAAATAAAATATATGTATTTTGATTGGGTTTTAATAAAATTTGCTTAAAATATATTAAGAATTGTGAATTAAAACACACTATTAATTAATCATAAAAATGAACACTATAAAACTTTTTATTTGAATCTAAATAAAATGTAATATAACCTTAATTATTTATAAAAAACTTTTTTGAAGATAAATTTAATAAAAAATCATTACCATTCCAAATATAAAGTTAATAATTTTAAATGGAGATTGGTACAAAAGGTTATGGATTGACATGTCTATATAAATTAAAAAAAATTAAAAAAAATCATTTAAACAACTTCACGTTAAATGGCCTATGCTAATGATTTTTAAGAAATCCTAATAAAATTTGGCTGATTATTTTCTCTGTTTCACTAATATTTGTTCCCTCTTGCCATGGATGTACTGTATGATTCTATGATCTAAATATATTCTCATAGGGAGACTTATAATGTTGTTCTTTTAAACCCTAAGTATATGATTATAATTTTAAGTATATATGTGCGTAGCACGGGCCTACATTTATATTGTAAAAGTAATGAATTTATGATCTAAATCTATTCTCAAATGGAGACTTGGATTTTGAAGGTTTGAATATATATAGAATATTGCTTTTTCTAAACTTTATGTGTATGATTATAATTTTTAAGTATATACCGTGCATAGCATGGGCCTATAGATATATTATAAAAAAATTATCAAATATTTTTTATTTAAAAATTGCAAATTTTTTTTAGTATAGTATATAAAGTATATGATATGGGAATGAACATTTTACAATAAAATACGATATTTTATTTACACGCAAAAAAATTAATATCTACATGTAAGTTATTACAATACAATTTGTGATTCATGATTGAAATAAATAAAGTATTATATAAATTTCTGTATACAATTTCTTTTACAAATGTTTAGAAAAAAAATTTATAGATAATATTTCAACTATTTTATTAAAAAGTTTGTAAGACACACATACCCGTGTATGGCACGGGTTATAATGCTAGTATTATATATATAGGAAGCATATTAAGTGAGAGGGTTCTTATTATAAGAGAGTGATATGTAATGTGCTGCAAATCCTACCATCAATGCTGCGCAATCAATTCCATTTACTGCAGCAATCAATTCCAATTTATTCCCTCAATTCTTAGTCAACAGAATCCTTCCTATTAATGCTGCACATTAATCCTCTTTATTGTAGCAATCATGTAGCGCATTAGCAATCATTTTAATTTAATTTCATTATTCTTATCAGATCGTGTATAGGCTGATCCTTGCCTAGTGGCTATATATATATATATATATATATATATATATATATATATATATATATATATATATATATATTACATTGAATCACAGCATTTTAAACATTATGCGATATCAAAAAAGTGAATAAATTAAAACTTGATAGTTACAAGTCATAATCCATACAGAATACTTGTCTAGCGGAGTAACATACATAAACTTATGTCTCAAAATACAATCCCAAAGTCATAAGAATTACAAAATGTAGGGTTCAAAGACCCATATACAACACTTAGTCAAAATACAAAAGACTAGATGCTATGTAACTCCAGCTATGGCCAATCCTCTTGCACTTGCTTATCTAAAACGATTAAATGGAAAGGGCGAGATTTAAGAAATCTCAGTGAGTCCTTCACGGACCCCTCACCAACTCTTTCCTCAAACATAACAACATAAGTGAAAGATATAAATATATACAATGCATCTGGATGAGTCATAAATATATGGTATCAGCTTAGCCCTAGCTTAACAGCCTCTCTCGATCCCTTACCTCCTGTAATGGCCGCCACCATCACAACCCACATCCAAACCTTCTCTTCTTCTCAATGCTACCATCACCTTCAAACTGTCTCGAACAAACTACCATGCCTGGAAACGTCAGGTTACTACTCTCCTTTCTGGCATCCAAATCTTAGGCCACATTGATGGCACTACACCACCACAAACTCCTACCACACTCACTGATGGTGTACTAACCCCAACCCAGAATACATAAACTGGTTCACTATTGATCAACTCATCATCAATCTTCTTCTCTCATCCATGACTAAAGCAGTCAGTCTCTCCTTTGCCTCCTATGACACTGCTCGAACACTCTGGTTTGCCATTGAAGCCCAATATGCGAACACCTCTCGCTCTCATGTCATGTCCATCAAAAATCAGATTCAACATTGCACCAAGGGCGACAAATCCATCACTGACTATCTCTTTTCAGTGAAAAGCCTTGTAGATGAACTCACTGTCATTGATAGAAAAATCTCTGATGATGATCTTACCCTCTATATCCTCAATGGCCTTGGATCTGAATATCGTGACATTTCTGCCTCAATCCGGACTCGTGAGCATCCCTTCACCTTTGAAGGACTTCACAGCCACCTACTTGCCCATGATGAATACATTCACCGTGAATCCCAAGTGGAAATCCAGGTTCCAACTGCAAACATAACTCACAAAAACTCCAAAAAAGATGGTCTCTTACCCACACCACCATATGGCCATGGCTTCTCATCTCATCCCCCACGTGGCTCAAACTATGGCCGAGGCAAACCCAGAGGCTTTAACCCTCGTGGAAATAGTCCACCATCACGTTGCCAGTTCTACTCTGCCATAGGACATATCGCTCGCTACTGCCCAGAAATTCCTAAACCTAGCAACCCTCCAATGGCTCACTATGCATCTGCCAACCCAACTAACCCTAATTGGGTATTTGACACTGGGGCCAGTTATCACGTTGCAAATACTCTGAATAATATGCACATTCATTCAGAATATGATGGTCCAGAAGAAGTACAAATTGGTGGTGGTACAGGTTTAAAAATCTCTCATATTGGCTCCACTACACTTCCCACACCAAACACTACTTTCCATCTCAATAACATTCTTTGTGTTCCTCATGCAAAACATAATCTCATTTCTGTCTCTAAATTTTGCAAATCTAACAATGCTTATGTTGAGTTTCATTCTTCTTTTTTCTGTGTGAAGGATCAGGTGACAGGGGCGGTTTTGATGCGAGGGCCAAGTAATGGTGATCTGTACACCTATAGCCCAACTTTCTCTTCACACTACCCTATCCACAACCATATCTACCATCGACCTCTGGCATGCAAGATTTGGCCATCGATCTCCAAAAGTTCTTACACAAATGCTATCTACTTGTGGTCTCTCTAGGAATTTTAATAGCAAAATTATGAATTGTAATTCTTGCTCTATTAATAAAAGCCACAAACTTTCTTTTTTCTATATCTTCCATACAAACCACTTCTCCTCTTGAACTTATTTTCTCTGATGTTTGGGGATCATCTCCTATAATGTCCATACATGGCTACAAATACTATCTTGTTTTTGTTGATCATTTCACTCGGTACACATGGATTTATCCACTAAAAAGCAAAACTGATGTAGCTGTCATATTTCCTCAGTTTCACTCTAAAATTGAAAACAATTTCTCCCACAAAGTCAAATCTATTTACACTGATGGTGGAATTGAATATTTCAAACTAAAACCCTATTTCAATAACCACGGGATATCCCATTTTATCAGCCCACCTTATACCCCTAAACACATTGGCATTGCTGAATGCAAACATTGCCATATAGTAGAAACTGCTCTTATACTTCTCTCTCACTCTTCTGTTCCACAAAAATTCTGGTGCTATGTCTTTCAAATGGCAATATACCTCATCAATCACATGCCTACCCCTCAATGCAACAACAAGTGTCCTCTTGAGCTTCTCTTTGGCTCCAAACCCAATTATCATAATCTTCGTGTTTTTGGGAGTCCATGTTATCCTTGTCTACGTCCTTACTTTCAACATAAATTGTCAAATAGAAGCATGTCGTGTGTATTTCTAGGTCCCTCCCCTCAACATCATGCCTACTAATGCTATCATATTCCAACTCAAAAACTATACCTCTCTAGGCATGTGGTCTTTCATGAGTCAATCTTCCCCTTCACTACAACTCATTCGGAACCTATCTCCCAGCCTCCCACCCTGATATGACCCTAACCATCTCCCGCCATCCACTCATACTTCAACAACTCCATGCAACTATGTCTCCTCCAACCACCCCACCAATCACTCCTCAAAACTCCAATGCATCTCTACCCACCCCTCCTATAACTACAAATCTCCCACACACCCCTACATCATCCACACCTTTGGTTGATCAAACCTCCTCCCAAAACCCCACAGATTCATCAGTACCATTGGACTCCCCAGCATCATCCCGACTCCGCCACCAGTTTCTCTTCGCCCAGTCACAAGAGCAATGAACAACATTCACCAACCAAACCCAAATTACCTCCTCACGACTAAACACCCTCTCCCTCTTTCGGCCGAGCCCACCTGCCTAAGCCAAGCAGTCAAAACAAGTGAATGGCGTGATGCTATGAGCAAATGAATTCAACGCTCTCATTCAACAACAAACATGGGATCTGGTTCCTAGGCCACACAACAAAAGTCTCATTGGTTGCAAGTGGGTTTACTGAGTCAAAAGAAAAGCAAATGGTGATATTGACAGGTACAAAGCCAGATTAGTAGCAAAAGGCTTCCATCAATGCCCTGGACTTGACTACACTCAAACTTTCAGTCCCGTAGTTAAGCCCATCACAGTTTGGTTGGTCCTCTCATTAGCACTTCAACGTAACTGGCCACTACGTCAACTTGATGTGAACAATGCATTCTTGCATGGCACTCTCACTGAAGAAGTTTACATGCAACAACCCCATGTTTCACCCATCCTGACAAACATCATCATGTTTTTCGCCTAAGGAAGTCCATCTATGGCCTCAAGCAAGCACCACATGCTTGGTATCAAACTCTGTGTAAATTTCTCTGGTTCTATGGTTTTATCAATTCCAAATCTGACTCATCTCTATTTGTTCTCCACAACCAAGGCATGGTATTATACACGTTAGTGTATGTAGATGATATCATTATCACAAGAAATTCTACTGCTAAGGTCAATGAATGCATCACCAAGCTTGCTACCACCTTCTCCATCAAAGATATGGGCTCATTGCACTACTTCCTAGGTGTTGAGGTAATTCCCACCTCCACAGGTTTATTTCTCTCCCAACACAAGTATATTGCAGAGCTTCTTGAGAGGACAAAAGTGCTTGATGCTAAAGTTGTCCTCACTCCGCTATCAACCCCAATCACCTTAATGAAAGATGATGGTTCTACCTTCACTGATGCTAGCTTCTATCGTAGCACCATATGTAGTCTCCAATATCTATCCATGACATCGCCTGATATTGCATTCTCTGTCAACAAACTTGCTCAGTTCATGCAACGACCGACCACCATTCATCTCATAGCACTAAAGCGAGCTCTACGCTATCTCAAAGGAACCATCTTCCATGGTCTTCTTCTTCAAAAACCGACCACCTCTTCCCTCATAGCGTACAATGATGCTGATTGGGCAGGAAATAAAGATGATTACACCTCCACATCTGCACACCTTGTCTACTTTGGCTCTAATCTCATCTCGTGGAAGTCATCCAAACAACGAGCAGTAGCGAGATCATCTACAGAGGCTGAATATAGAGCTCTAGCAAACACTACAGCTGAATTATCTTGGATCAAATCTCTTATCACTGAGTTAGGTGTACCTTCTCCCTCAACACCTTCCATACTTTGTGACAATCTAAGTGCTACATATCTCACTCAAAATCCAGTATATCACACTCGCATGAAGCACATCTCCATTGACATTCACTTTGTCCGTGATCTGGTGCAACAAGGACAGCTCAAAGTTCACCATGTTAGCACAACTGATCAACTCGCAGATTGTCTCACCAAACCTCTCTCCAAAGCTCGTCATCCCTACCTAAGAAACAAGATTGGCATTTCTGACGGCACCCCAATCTTGCGGGGGCATGTTAGACAACTGTCTCCATGAAAGGGAATAAAATAAATGTGCTGCAAATCCTACCATCAATGCCGCGTAATCAATTCCATTTACTGTAGCAATCAATTCCATTTTATTCCCTCAATTCTTAGTCAACATAATCCTTCCTTTAATGCTGCACATTAATCCTCTTTGTTGTAGCAATCATGTAGCTCATTAATTCTCATTCATTCTAGCAATCATTTTAATTTAATTTTATTATTCTTGGTCAAGAGATCAGATCGTGTATAGGCTGATCCTTGCCTAGTGGTTGTATATATATATATCCTTTTGTAAATCAAATAAAGTAAGTATTCAAGTTTTTATACAATACTAATTTAAATACTGGAAAAGGTGTTACCTTCTTCATGCCACATGTGATCTCTATATATATATTGGAAACAATTTTTCAATCTTTCCATAGCTTAAAAACAAAGAAGTTTCTTTCTCGGCGAGGAACTTGAAAACTTGTTCCTCACTATCCTTCACTAGACATGAAAACTACACCTATCAAATTACCATAATAATGTTAACATTTCCACTACCACTAGGTGCAACATTTGCTCCAATTCCCCAATTTTGGAAATCTGCCCCACCACCACTGCTAGAAGTCTCTCCAGCCACTTTAGGAAGCTTTTGATTTCAATTTTCCCTCGAGATAGCCTTTATGCTTTAATTTATTCCTTTTCTCTTCATCACATTTATCGACAATAGCTTCCAGAGCTCTGATTGTATATTGTGGGGCTCTTAGGCTTTTCCTCCGAGGACCTGGCTGATTCTCAGAGCGATTCGCATGTATGGAGACTGTATCAATATTAGAACCATCTAATTCTATTCCTATATTATTTTGTTGTTCCTCACCTACTTCATTCTCCATAGGCTCGTCATCTTCAAGTTCCGGTAAGAAAGATAAGTTTAGATCAATGATCATCCTTTGATGGGGTTTCTCACATTGATCCTTAGTTCCAGAACTAGCAGCAGGAACTGACAAAGGGTCTATTAATGTCGCACGCTTCTTTCGTGGAACTTCCTCCTGTGAATTAGCAGAATCAACCTTTCTTTTTGGAAGAACTTCTTTTGTATTGTTATGTGTAACTTCCTCATCCTCAATCAGCTCAGGATCTGAAGCAACTTTAGCCAGAACATCACTAATAGAATCAAAATAGTGAGTGCCCTTCACTAGTTTCCTTGAACAATCCTTGCCAACAGGAACTGCATAAGTGAACTTCACAGTATTTGCAGTAAGGCTTGTGAGATCATTTTCTTTGCCAATTCCAACTGCCTTAATAAGAGCACTGAGCCCAACTAAAGCCTTTAAAGTGAAAACATAGCTCTCTAGAGAAATTTCTTCGTGCTCAAATCTCTTGGACACCTACCATGCAAATGAATTTCAAACAATGAAATAAGATAAAAGTTCAATGGTATTGAGCAATGTTTTAAAAACTCGACCAGAGATCGAACCGGTGAGATCTCTGGGTCATGGTTCATTCGGTTCAACCATGGTTGAACCGGATGACTAATAAATAAATAAATATTAAATTTGCGGGGAAAAGTAAATAAAAAAAAATCATTTCAAACGGTTCAACCCGGTTCAATTAGTAGTTTAAAGTACGGTTCAACCGCGATTCTGCTCGGTTCAACCAGACTATGGTTCAAATGGGATTGAACCAACCGCCGAACTGGCCGGTCGCTGGTTCGATCCGGTTTTTAAAACATTGGTATTGAGGAAATAATAATGTGTGCTATTACCACTGAATCTGATGTGTTTATATTGTTGATGTCATGAAATAAGATAAAAGTTCAGTAAATACCTTGAGTAATTTACTGCGCAATTCATCTGGCACATTGAGCAGTAAGCGGGATAAAAATTCTCGTTGGCTTTTCCCTGTGAAAATTTTTGGCCTATAAATCCTGTCATCAATATTTGTGTTCATTTTCCTATATCTACACCACCTTTGATGATTGTCAGACTTATAAAACTTGGTATAGTAGAATGTGTATATATCCTTCATTGTCTTATTACCAATTAATCTTTCCACTTGAACAAGGTTCTTCCCAAATAGATGCAAGCCAAGGGTTAAACTGGCCTCTTCTATTTCATTCCAGTTAGTGTCATTTGAACACTCAGGAACCAAACCTTTGCATTTTTTCTTCTCAACCACCCCAATAATATTTGTTTCTTGTTGCACTTTCTTTCTAGTGACTAATGCTTCATCATCATCCTTGATCCAAATTATTGGAATTGGTAATCCTACTTGAAATTCTTGTTGCTTCTTTTGAAAACAGTTGTAGTCAGATTGTGACATTAACGGTGGAAGTTCAGCTTGGTATTCCTTACCCACCAGAGGATGTATCGTTGGATCACCATCAATATCATAAACTTTAGGTTTAGGACAACCTTCATATCTTTGCTCTTCAATATCATCAACTTGAACTGCATACTCCTGCCAATTTTTTTTTAAAAGAAAATTGACGACATTAAAAACAGTATATATACCTCTTGTAGTTGTATATAAAGTTGCTATTTTACCAATGACATGCTAGTAAGGAGTAGTTTAAACAAAATCACAAATCTCTAATGAAACTGATATCTATACTTAATTTCATATAGGAGTTATACCAGAAAACAATTTCACTAGTTAACTTCAAATATACACAGGGCCAATATTTTGAATCACATGAGTGAGATTTGCACGTCATGATAAGTGGGAATAAAATGCTCCAAAAGAAAATGATGATATGTAGCTTTGTATCTGAGCATTATATGAATGAGATTTAAATCTAACTCCTACAGGGGATTACCAGAATGATGTGGGACATTTTTTTTAACAAAAAAATTCCAAAAGCATTTGAGATGATAATGCCACGTTAATATGATTGTTAAAGATCTTAGCTCTTTTTCAGCTGCTGTTCAGAATGATTTTAAAATTTTATCTGTTTTGTAGGCAAAACAAAAGGGTGCAAGTACTTCTAAAGAAGAATAGTAGAATAATGACAATGCCGCTGATGATGGTTTTACAGTGGTTAAGTTCAAAGCTCAAAAAAAGTATAACCTAAGACTAAATAGAAAACCAAATTCTAGGTTTACTTGATTCTAGATTATTTTGCATAGGTTTTGGTTTATGTCCCCCATGATTTTATTTTCTTTTTCTTTTTTTTAATAAATTTACGATGACTTGTCACCTTGCTTAAAAAAAAAAGATAATGTCACCTACATAATCAAATAATTTGCTTTCCCAATTCTGATCATCACAGCAAAAAAGGTTAAATTTAAAAGTAACAAGAAAAAAAATACATTTTCAGAAGAAGAAAAAAAATTACTCGTGATATATATATATATATATATATATATATATATATATATATTATTTTCTAAAAAAAAATCGACTCTTAGATGTTAAAAGGTCCGAAATTACACATCACTTACTAAATATAAATTGCAAAACGATTTCTCCAAGTTCATGTCAACAACTCCACTCCGTCTTTATGAAATTTTTATAAATTTTGTCCCTAAAAATATAAAAATTGTGTTTTAGTCCTTGTTAGGAATGATAATGGGGATGGTCTGGGTATGTATTATAGTACAGGTATTTTGAGAAAAATACTCGTATCCAGACTCGCACCTGTGTGGATAACAATTTTAATACTCATACTTATCTTTTGGGTATTAGATACCTGTATGTATATCGGTTGCCCGCACTTTAACCAATAATAAAAAATTAATAAATAAAAAGTATTAATTAAAAATATAAGTATAATTCAATTGAAAACTATCTAGAGAGAGATCTTTCAAACTTAATCATAAAATATTATAATTACGAACAAAATTATTTAACTAAATTAAAATTTAACATAATAAGGTTGTTAAATACAATATGTAATATTTTGTTTTAACATTGAGTAAATGTTAGAATAAAATTCTGAAACAACAAATTTATAAATTTGTAATTTTTGATTGATATTATGTTTAGATTAACTCCATGTTTTTAACTTAATATTATAATTATATTTATATGAATAAATAAATAAATATGTGCAGGTATGAGGCGAGTTAGGTATGAGGATATACCGTATCCACGCTCATACCTATCAATTTTTGTGGGTAATTTACATACCAATTAAGCGTGTAATTACCCTATATATTTATCCTGAATAATTTTTGTGCGTAATCAGTGAGTCTATTTAGTATTAACCATTGTCCTCTCCGGTCCTTGTCGGAGACTGAGAACTTAAAACACACTATTTTATTGAATATTAGACTAGAAATGAATAAAAAATTGGTATAAAATGAATAAAAAATTTATAGAGAGAAAAACCAAAATTCACAAATTTTATAGAGATTAAAAATATTTATTCCTCTTGTGATGAGATATTTATTGGACAAGGGAGAACCAGAACACAAACTCCAAAAAAATGAAAAAAAGCAACCCAGCATCCAAAGTTGAAGACTTTGACACAAATGCAGGGTAATCCAATAAATACAGTACTCCAAGAGCAAAAAAACAGTCGTTACGAAAACCAGCAACAATTAAAAAAAACCAGACTCGAGAAACAACTAAGGTAGAAAAGTTAAAAACAAATAACACATAAAATATACATCAAAATGACAAAGATAAAAGCCCGTAGAAACAAACAAGCACAGACGCCACTGAGTTTTCCCAACAAGAGAAAAAAAAATAATCCAAAATGATCAAAGAAAATTCAAGTTATTCACTCGACAAAAATCAGCGAGAGCACATTCACTACATTAAAATCGTGCAATAGTAGGCAAAGTTACATAGCCAAAGAAGGAAAAAAAAGTAGAAAAAACATAAGCGAAAAATGAGGAGAATCCCAGTGTTACCTCCATGATTGAAGGTGAAGAAGGAGATAGAGAATGAGAAAACCCTGAGACCACGTGAAGAACCTTACCTGCGAAAAAAAGGTGCTTAAGTTACACATCGGTTGGATTTATAAAACAAAGAAAAACGTGAACGAACTGATTCTTTGAGGACACACATATACAAAAAGTTGAGTACATAGAGCACAATTAGAGAGAGGGAAGGGGGAGAAAGAGAGAGAGAGAGGTACATGCGTTGAGGAAGCCTTACCTTCCTGGATACGAAGGTTGAATTGGAAGGGAGTGTGGTGAGAGAGAGGAGAGAGAGAGGGAATAGGGTGTGATGGGTAGAAAGAAAGAAAGAAACAGATACAATATATATATATATATATATATGTGTGTGTGTGTGTGTGTGTATAAAATAATAATAAACACGAGGTTAGAGGGAGTGTGTTGGTGAGATAGAGAAGGGGATGTGGTCTTCAGGGTCAGAGAGGTCATATGTCCCACGCACAATTACTAGGTGCGTAAATATTACAGACACGTGGACTCACTTTTGAGTATGAAGATTCTCATCATAGTAAATACATGGAAACATAAAATTTCCATGTTTAGGAATCAAAATAGCACTGCTTAACTTGTGACTCGGTAAATTATGTGTAAGAATTGAGATTGAGTAATAAAGTTTAAGTGTTTTCTTAGCGGTTTAACTTTGAGCTTATTATATATGATTTGTTATTATTGGTGCAATGTAAATACTAAGTCAATGATCAACCTTATTTGGTTCACAAAGACATAGCTTTTCATGAACATATTAGTAGATTACGAATTAAAAAAATTCCAATTTTATTGAGTTTGAACAAGAACTATGTACCATATTAACATAGAGTGTTCTTTGTTAAGTCTGTTGGAGATCATTTTGTTTTCAGAGCTTGATAGACATTATATTGACTTGTGAAAGTGATGTTATATTAATTTTAATCTCCATCCAAATGTTCACACTTAATTGAAATTTTAGAAGGAATAGATGTTAAAATTAACTGATGAGGTTTTTTTACATTCACCATTCCTATGATTTTAAAAATATAAAAAATTATAAGTATAAAAACCAAAAAGTTAATCCACACAAGAAAAACGCACTACCATGCGAATGTTCATCCTTATCTAATTACAATATTATAATATATTTTATTTTAATTAGTTTTATAAAATAAGCTATTTTAAAATTCTATTTAAAGTTTATTATAAACCAATTTGCTAAACCTACATGTTCATTTAATGAAAAATGAAATATTAAAAGTGAGTATTAAATCCTTTACATATCTTATCTTATATAATTTAAATATAATTTAAGTTGAAAACCCCAAAATAGATTTGTCGTAATTCTTAATTATTAGATGTATTTAAAAAGACAATTTTAAAAAGATATAATCCTACAAATGGTTAAAAGTTATAATTTTATATTATATAAAAATTGTTATAAATAGAAAAGAAAGTGGAGAGACAAAATTGTTATAAATAAAAAAGAAAGTGGAGAGATAAGACAATAGAAATATAGACTAAAAGATCGGTTCTTCAGGAACCAGGATTCAAAGGATAATTCTTCAGGAACTAGCTATAATCTTTGTATTGATAATGTGATGAAGTGTGTGCAAGGAGAAACCTAATATTTCTATTTATAGAGATAATGGGCTACTAGTTATGGATCAAATCTAGGGATATGGTAAAGATATAATGAGATAATACACTACAAGAAATAGTTAACATACAGACGGACATTCACCGACGGCCTTAGTCCGTCGCTAAAAAACCGGGATTTCCGACGGTCTTACCCGTCGGAAAACGCGACCGTCAGATTCTCAGATATTACCGACGGGTTAAGCCGAAAAAACCGCTTTTTAAAGACGGACACATACCGTCGGTTAATGTCCGTCGGTAAACCGTGAATTTTGGAAAATTCCCGCTTGTTTTTGAATACCGACGGTTGTTGACCGTCGGTAATGGGGAGTTTTTCCGACGGGTTGGTCCGTCGGTAATCCCGTGTCGTTTACCGACGGTCATACCCGTCGGTAATTTTAAAATGGCCGTCGGTAAGCTCTTTATTTGGCCAGAACAGAATCCTTCTTCTTCATTCATCTCCGCCGCGTAGATCGCTTCTTCATCCTTCTACCCTTCTTCTTCATCTCTGCCGCAGCCCCCCTCCGCCTCCCTTCTTCATCTTCAGTCGTCGCATTTCTCCTCTCTTGTCACGGCTTCGCAAGACATTCGAGAAGCTTGGAGCCATAAGCTTGGAGCCACCGTCGGTTGCAAGAACCACGTGATTGGAGCTTGAAGCTGAAGCTTGGAGATTGAAGCTTGAAGATTCGAGAAGCTTCAGCTTGGAGCTTGAAGCTTGGAGCCACCGCAGACTTCTCCATCGCAGACTTCATCTTCAGTCGTCGTATTCTAGATTCGAGAAGGGAGATTCGAGAAGCTTCCTCCGTCGCATCTTCTCCATCTTCTCCATCTTCGATTATTGCTTGGAGCCACCGCGACCCTTTGCTCGTCGATTTGATTATCAAGTAAGTAGCGACTCTTGAACTCTGTTTCTTGTTCATATTTTGATTATCACCGCATGACCATCTCCATATTTTGTTTCTTCTGTTCTGTATTGTTCTTGTATTTCGTGATCGTAGGGATTGTTCCTGTATGCTGTAATTTGGAGTTTGGGGATTCAATTTCAGTGTTATTGGGGATTGTTCCTGTATGCTGTAATTTGGAGTTTGGATTTTCAATTTCAGTGTTATTGAACTGTCGATGCTACTGAGAATAAGAATTAAGAAATTCTGTTCATTATGCGTTATGGTATTTGGACCGGATTTATTCATGCAGAACTACTTAATTTCCAGATAGTTATGCAGAAAAATTTTCATACAATTAAAAAATAAAATAAAAATTCTAGACATGTTTTTAGGAGGAAGGGAGAGGTGGAAATTTCGTTTTTCTAGAAAATTTGTTTTTCGCAGTGTGTGTGAGACAAAGGGAGCGTAATAGAGAGTTATCATTCAACTGAAGAGCCTTGCTAGATTAAGATGAGTTTTTGTTGTTCAGTTCATGTACATCTTTAAAAGCTTAAGTAGCTACAAACCTTGCCTATAGCGCGAAAGATGTTTCCGCCATGTCGATAAACTTGCACGATCTTTGTCGACAATTTGATCGTGGTAACACGTCATTGGTGAAATAGTTGAAGTGGTGAGTCATTGAGTGAACTAGTTAAATCATACACACACAATACAAACAAACAACCAAGGTTTATGATACAATGTCACAATTAGAATTACAAGTATACACTACAATAGATAATAATACAATTATGTTCAAAAAGTCAAATTTGAACTCGTTTACTTTATTAAATAAACTTAAAAATTATCCCTTTTGTTTCTTTTGTCATTTTATTATTTTGCTTGTCCTTTACCTTCGTGAGATTTGTGCCTTTTTCCTTCCCTTTCATTATAGCAAAACAAGTTTTTTTAATACTGCTTGGCTGATATTTTTATTCGAGTCAACCATCCTCTTTCGCATCATCTCCATGACTTTCTTCTTGCACCGAAACTTCTCCAAGTTCAGTTGTATCTTCAGAAGCCAGACCCGTAGCTTTCTCCTGAACATCTTCTGCTTCAGCTATTGGATGCATTTGATTTTCCATGTTTATGTCACTTGCATGACTATCTCCTTCCAATGAATCATTTTCAAGCATGCTTGTTGTGTTGTTGGAAACTAACCATGTATATTTCTCCTCAGTATCTTTGGCTTCAGCTGTTTGAATTTTCCCTTTTACATCATTTGCATGACCTTCATCCCGTGGTGTATGGATGATTTTGATCATCCATGTAAAATTATTTTATTGATTCTATCCTATATGTTTAATCCACATTGAAAAGCCAGGCATAATTGTTAAAATTCGTTGCCTATGTATATGCTATTTCCTGTTCAAACAACGTTACTCTTAGAGATTTTGTGCGGTAGCTCCTGAACTCCGTTAGTAATTCATCTATATGTGCTGCCTTTCATATTTGTCATTCTAGACATTGTGTTGCTATTTGTCTTGATGAAGTTCTCTAATGAAACTTCAAGTATTTTGGTTATGTAGATATTAAAGTTTTGCAAGAAAATTTAGACAAAATTGATTTGTTTCTGTGAGGAAAAAACTACATCAACAAATGCAACTTCAGTTTGTAAAACATTGAGGAGCCACAGTAAATAATTAGGAGCTACTTTATCAATGTTATTAACCAAAAGCTGCATTAATTCTTGCTTCAATTCTGTGGTGACTTAATTTTTATGATATATGATATTTTATCAATTCTGTGTCCTTTCACCTTTTCCTTCTTTCTTGACTTCGCTTACCACAGTGGTTGTACATTTATTCATGTATATGTATACTATATATTATTACAATATAAGAAATCTAAGGCCATTCATTTTGTGACACTTCTTGCAGAACCAAAAGCAGAATTTGATTCAAGTTAAGAAGCAAGCCTTTGGAGAACTTCTACAACATATCTGGTGCAACAAGTAAGTCCTAATCAATATTTACAAGTTCATGTACCTCATTCTCCATATTATATGAACATACAAAACATTTGAAAATTGAAAGAGGGGACTGAGCAGTAAAAATAAATGTGCCAGGAGAGTAAGTGTTAGTTATTTGACAGATATATACTGAGTTACTGTTAGTTATTTGACATGGATCATGCTCAAAATAAAACAAAATTACAAACCTTCACCACCAATGGCTCTTGCACTTTGCATGGTGGTGTGTTTTTCATCTTTTATTTGTCCTAGGTCTGAAATTTATTTGCATACATTTTCAGTTTATTGGAGTCTCATTCCAATATAGTGGTTGCATTTGAATATATGTTGAGCCAACATAATAGTTTTCTGTCGGTCATGACTAGTTTGAGTCTTAAGACTCATCACTCTATATAAGATTATAAGTACGCGATGTAGCCCTGAGCAAGCTTATGTGCCAATAAGATGTTATCGAATACCTCTCCCGGAACAAAGGCACTTTGATTGGGGTCTATGATATCGAGCAGGATAAGTTTTAACGTGTTGGCAATAATTTTAGTAACACATTTGTAGACCACGGCAATAATTTTAGTATTTTTATCTTTACAAGCAATTAAACATGTACAATTTTTAACACAATGTTGAAAAATGTAGACTCAAAACGACCATATCAACTAGTTAGCTAACCCAAAAATCTATAGTCAAACTTAGGTTTGAGAATAGAGAAGTCTTTATATACTATTATCTTCGTTGTAGCCGCATAAATAAAGGAAGTGGGTACCTTGCAACTTAGGGTAGAAAAACCAATGCCAACTAATAGCGTGCCACATTCTATGACCAGGTAACACTTTCTAAATGAATCCTTTGATAATTTGCTCAAGTTTGGAACAAATAGATTTTGGAATCAAATCGACTTGATATGAAACATTAGGAATATCCAAATGTAATATTCAGAAATGTTATTTGTATTGAGAAGAAAGATCCAAGCTATAAGAACATATAAATTTGACCATGATAAGAACAATCACTAATATTAACAAGAATTTCATGATCTTGGACAGTCAAAAAGTAATACCCGAATGCTTATCTTCAAAATGATAGTTTGCCGCATAATGTTGTTGTTTGGGGAAGATTTCACTATGAGAATTTATAACAAGCTTGAGTTGAAATTTTAGAGTTTGCCTCCAAAAGTGGTTGATTGTATTCGAAGGTGTGGACTTAAATCTGTGTTATTATTTATATATGTTCTTAATATGATTGTTCTTAGTTTTTAATTTTAATGGTGTGGTTTTGATATTCTTGTTTATATCTTATTAGTTTCTGCTAACACAAAAAGCTATGTTTCATAGGCCTCTGAGTTCGCCACCTCCACCAGTTCGTCACTTGTACCACTAGGTATGCACTCTAACTCATGTCGGTTAACTCATTGGGTGGAAAAAGGGTTGTCTGTTGACCCCCACACCGACATGTTTATTTGTTTTCGTTCATAGTTCTCTCCACAGAGGATTTTGAAGTGTATTGTGTAATTGTCTAAATGATATGTCTTGTGTAATTATGCCAGTTCTGCTATCACTCATCAGTCACAATGCTTGTGAGTAAAGAATGCAATTTTAATTTATGCTTGCCATTTCATTCATGGATATGGATATTGGTGATGTTGCTTGGCTGCAATTTGCTTTGCACATCTCTCTGTACTTCTTTCCTTTGCCACTTCTGCTTGTCTAATTCTATCCTCTTTAAATGACCAAGTCGATTTTCTAATTTCAGTGTTGTTAATCGAGGATCGCGAAAAATAGCGTAAAATTGGTAGGATAGCGTAAAATAGCGGGCAGATAGTGTAAGCTAAATAGCGGGTGAAATAAATAAAATTATAAAATTATATATTAAAAAGTGACATATAATATTTAACGTTCAACACAAAATCTGAAATGACATAATAAAATATTTATTTAATGAGCTATTTTTAGAAACTTAAGTGATTATTTATTCATAAATTACTTTAGAGGCTTATTAAAATAAAATGAAGAGAGCATATGAATATGTTTTATGTTGATATATTTGAATATTAATATCAGCATTTATTTTAAGTGATGTAAAATAAGTTTAAATAAACCTTGAATGAATAAGTAGCTCTTCCGTTTTAAGAAAATAAAATATATAAATTAAAATTGCAATATTGATTGAATTGTTAATAATTATTATTTATTGAAAAATAAAATATTTTATTTTATATATGGCGGATGGCGTAGTGGCAACTAAATGATTAACAAAACTACACACACAGAAAATGGACCATTGCTCAAAGAAACAAGACAGATTTGAATTGGAAAGGACAAATAATAATAGAATTAAAAAATAGATTTAAAGATAAAAAATAATTAAAAAGCAGAATTTTTAAGAACAATAGAATAAAAAGCAGATTTTAAAAAGAAAGAAGAGAATAACAAAACGAAATTAGATAGAATTGAAAAATAACATAATTAAAAATTAGAAGGATTCAAAAACAGAATTGAAAAAATAATTAAGAGATGAGCAGAATTAAAAAGAGAAACAAGAGAAACAATCGTTAAAAATATGATATAACAAAAATGAAAAAGATTTGAAGAAGAGAAGAATTAAAAATTTCAATAAAAAGAAATAAAAAATAACAACATTAAAAATTATCATATAAGAAATTAAATGAAAAAGGAAAATAAAATAGTTTTATTATATATATATATATATATATATATATAATAAAACTAATTCTACCCTTGTCACTTCGCTTGTCTAATTGTTATGTTAATCATTGATCGAATGGATGTTTGATATTTGTTATTAGTATCGGAGAGAAGCCTTAGCTTCCGTTTGAGGTTTAATATATTATTGAGTGCATATACTCTTTTAGGGTACCATGTGCTCATTGTATATTGAACCTTGAATTGTCCAAGTCGGACAGTTTGGGAAAAACTTTTTCTTTACTCGTATAATAGTTGTTGCTTAATTCTCGTATCTTTATATTTGATGAAATTTCGGTTCGATTCATTTCCTTTTGTTCTCTGGGTGCATACTTGATTGCGGTGTTCATAACTGCGTTCATTTTGTGTACTCAGAGACCAATGGGAAATGCTGTCGAAATTTTGTCAAGTATAAGATACGAGAATTAAGGAATGATTATTATACGAGTTCTGAAAAAGTTTTTTCTCGAATGGGATAGGGTCATACCATTTAAAGAAAGAGAGCGGTTGTAAGAACGTCGTGCTGCTGAAATTGTCATTTTTTTTGACATGCAGAAGATGGAATATTTTCTTTCGAGTCGTAGTTGGATGTACGATAGGTTGTATCCGGGGAGAGGGGGTTTGAAACCAGATTTTTGCGCTGGGGTTGCGTACTTTGTCCAAGTCGCAATGGCACATAAAGATTTCAAAACTAATGGAGGGATTAGATGTCTGTGCTTTAATTGCGATTGCAGAAGGATTAAGAGCCCAAGTGAGGTCACGCACCACCTGTATTCAGTTGGATTTAGGCTTAATTACTGGATTTGGACTACACATGGTGAAAAGTTGTCTCACGTTGATTTAGGGGTTGGTGATAATTGCGAAGGTGCTTCAAGCAGTTACGTAGATTCGGGATGTGGTGAGCAGATTGAATTGATGCAAGATATGGTTTGTGATGCCTTGGGGGTGAACGTGTTATTCGAGGAGCAACAATATGATGACACAGATGAACTTCCAAATGAGACAAAGACAAAAATTTTATTATCTATTGTTAGAAACGAATCAGCCGTTGTTTGGAGGGGCTACAGAGTCTAACTTATCCATGTGTGTAAGGCTCTTAGCTCTTAAGTCCAAGTGTGGTGCTACCGAAGTGTGCTTGGATCTCGTAACGATAATGATGTTGGACTCGTCACCTATCAAAGATGGTTTGCCAAAAAGTTATTACGAGGCTAAAAGCTTAGTGTCCAAGTCAGTGGAATCTAAAAGGATTGATTGTTGTGTGAGAGGGTGTATGTTGTATTACGACAATGAGTTTGGTAAAAGCGATGGTGCGCTAGTTGAATGCAAATTTTGTGGTGAGCCTAGGTATATGTCACATACTAATAATCGGACGGGTAGACAAAAACTAGTTCCAGTGAAGGCAATGTTTTATTTGCCAATTATTCCAAGGTGCAGAGAATGTTTGCATCACCTGCATCGCAGACAAAATGACATGGCACTATGAGAATAGAAGCACTTCAGGTATGTTGCGCCACCCTTCGATGGTGAAGCTTGGAAGCACTTTGATCGTGTGCATCCCGATTTTGTAGCAGATCCACGTAATGTACGACTTGGCTTATGCTCGATGGTTTTACCGTATGTTCAATCCACGGCGAAACCTTATTCTTGTTGGCGATTATCGTTACTCCCATACAATCTTCCTCCCGAAATGTGCATGTCTAAGCCTTATATGTTCTTGACTTTGTGTTATCTGGGTCCAGATAATCCGACAGATGGTATTGACATCTATTTAGAGCCTCTTATCGACGATCTCAAAAGGTTGTGTAATGGTGTTGTGACGTACGATATTGCACGAAAGAGGAATTTTACAATGAGGGCTGATGTGGACCATTAATGACTTCCCTGCATATGGCATGTTGTCTGGTTGGGGTACTCATGGTAAAATGGCATGTCTGCATTGCATGGAGCATACAAAGGCCTTTACCTTGAAATTTGGGGGGAAGAGTTCTTGGTTTGACTCACATCGCATGTTTTTACCCGATGATCATGCATTTAGACGGAATAAGAACGCTTTCAAGAAGGGGGAAGTTGAATTAGATGGCCCGCCCCCAAGGTTGACACCAGAACAGATCTGGGAAAGGGTTATGGAACTGCCCAAAATCACAGATTTTGGCAAATTGGATCGATTTGAAGGATATGGACAATGGCATAATTGGACAAAAAGAAGTATTTTTGGGATCCGCCATCTTTGGAGAGATATTTTATTCAGACACAACCTTGATGTTATGCACATTGAGAAGAACTTTTTTGACAATGTTTTTCTCACAGTGATGAACGTCAGAGGAAAAACAAAAGACAATGAGAAGGCCAGACTAGACTTACCACTTTACTGTAGGCAAAAGGACTTGCATTTGACGAATCGGTCGGATGGGAAGACCCTGAAACCCAAAGCCTGTTACTCTTTAGCTTCGAGGAAGCCAAGTCGATCACCGGTGGATAAAAGAACTTGGGATGCGGATGGTTATTCTTCTAATTTGGCAAGATGTGTCGATGTGAACAAAGGAACCATGTTTGGGATGAAAAGCCATGATTGTCATGTATTCATGGAGTGTTTACTTCCTATTGCATTTAGTTCCTTGTCGTCAAATGTTTTAAATCCACCGTTGAACTCACCAATTCTTTAAAGATTTGTGTTCTGCGACATTGAGAGGATGATCTCATAAGGATGGAGCAGAACATACCAGTCATTCTTTGTAAGTTAGAGAGAATATTTCCCCGCTTTCTTTGATTCTATGGAGCATCTAGCGTGCATCTTGCACATGAAGCTAGGCTTGGTGGACCAGGTTCAATACAGATGGATGTATCCATTCGAAAGGTACTATAATAAAGTATTACGTAAAATAAATATTTATTTGAAGGGTTAAATGTATCAATTTTTATCATCATCGTTGTTATTTTGTAGATTTATGGGTGACTCAAAACGGTCAGTGAAAAATAAGGCCAGGGTCAAGGATCTATTTGTGCAACTTACTTACACCGTGAGACAATCCATTTATGTTCCCATTATTTTCTGAACTTCATGTTGACACCAACAAATAGTAGGAGCAGTAGAAATTGAAAGTGAAAGACACCCGCTTACCTTATCAAGATTTTGCCTTCCTACCGTCAAGGTGGAAAGGAGGTGGATAACCGGATAACGGCGAAGTGTGGAAGTCACCCACGTTCACGTGTTGATCAACCGTGCTTGAAGTATCACCGTATCTAACGTATATATCATTTTGACCACTTTCAATTTCTTTAATCCACAATTGCTCTTGATCATTTGTTTGATAATGACTTGATCAGGGCATTCTTGTTATCTAAGCCGACAAGCGAACAAGACTCTTACGCCTATATTCATGAATATTTCCCAACGTGGTTTAGGAACCAGGTATGTTTTTGAGTCGTCATATATATATTATTATTATTATTTATTGTTTGAAAATACAAAAATATTGTTTGAAAATAGGAACCATAATTTGTTTGCACATGGTGTGTACACAGGTGTATAGCGAGGCAAAATCCCCTAAAATCCAACACTTGAGAAATTTATCTCATGGTCCTAAATCACGTGTAAAAGAATGGCACACATTCTTTGTAAATGGATACAAATTCCAAACCCAGTCAAAAACAGAGAGGGAAAAAAGCAATGTTGGGGTTTATGTAAAAGGTGCCATAGATGGAGGTGAAGATGACTTTTACGGCGTGATTCAACATATATATGAATTGACGTACAATACTTTAGACTATACTAAAAAAATAGTGCTATTTTATTGTAATTGGTTTGATCCGTCAAATAGAGGCACAAGAGTGGATCAAAAATATAATACTGTTGACATACACATGAGCAGAAGATACCAAATGTTTGATCCGTTTATCATGGCACAACATGTAAGACAAGTGTATTATGTCCCTTATCCATCAACTCGAAGGGACAAACAAGGTTGGTGTGTCGCAATAAAGATAAAACCACGTGGTCGCATTGAAGCAGATGATACACAGGAAGAAGTGGCTTATCAAGTGGATGAGATATCTCATGTCAATGTAGTAAATGAAGCGGAACCCATTACTCGACTACGTGACAATCCAATCACATATGAAGATGTAGATGGGGATGAGGAATTAAATGAAGAAGTGGCAGAACCATCAAGATCTGAAGACGATGCCGAAATTGAGTGGGCAGAATGGGCAGATTGAAATTGTTTAACTTTTTACAATTTGAGAAATTAATGTGTAACAATATATTTTAATTTGTCGGTTATTTTCATAACTTGTTTATTTTTATGGAATTCATTTGTAATATTGTTATGTTTAAATATAATATTTCATAATCAAGTATTATTCAATTGCTCTATAGACATATATGGCATCGGGAGGTTCAGGAGCAGACCCCCAGCACCACCCGGTGGTGGTAAATGAAAGGAAGGGGATCACCCTCGACCCCCTCGTCGTCAGAGGCCGACCATCATTAGGCGTGACCCTACTGGGTTTTCGACGTTGTCATCTACACGTCGTCCTAGTACATCTACGCCGAGACAGCCTGATACACCTCATGCACCTAGACAGCCTTCTGCACCACCTACACAGACTCAGGCACATTCGACACCAGCTACACAGACTCGGGCACGTTCGGCACCTTTGCCTCACATTGACATGATCCCCACCCCGGGGTTCCAGCAGCTACATGGCGCTTCGAGTTCCCATGTTGTGCCTGATCCGGTGGCCGATGCTCATCAGTCCGACCATGATTATAGTACGGGCCATACACCTGATGACACTGATGTTGGGCAGGACGGGGAGGAGCAGGAGGTTCAGCAGGAGGAGGTTCTTGAGCAGGGGGAGGGCCAGGAGCCTGACACTCTTGAGATGTTGTATGATGGCCGAGTTCTTATCAGGCCATCTGGTAAAGGGTAAGTATTTGCAATTTTTTCGAGTTATTAGTAATTTACATGTATATATATATATATATTCTTTTTATTTAACATGTTTTTATTGTTCAGGTTTCTTCCCTCAAAGCCAGCTGCGTTAGCTATCACAGCAACAATTGAGGAGAATTACCAGGAGTTTTGGCCCACCTGGGACATCAAGGATTTTGAGCGGGACCATATGTTTAATTCTTTGAGTAAGCTGCAATTTTTATTTTATTGCATATTATTTTATTTTCGTAAATTTCAATTATGTTTAATAATGTCTTATATTGATACGCATTTAGGGTTGCTTGGGAGGAAAAAGATGAGGAGGCGATGGAGAAGAATTTTCATATGAAGGCCTCCCACCGCCTTTCGACATGCTTCGAGATGCCCGCATCGAGGATCGCTAGCTTGATTGGATAGGGGGCGAGCTTCGCAGCGGTGGTAGCGCACTGGAACACCCACGAGTTCAGGCGACTGGTATGAAGGCCAAGAAAGAATAGGGCCTCACGAGAAGGGTGGCGGCTTGCACCTTTGGAGCGATGTGTCGGTCAAAGCGCAAAGACGCAGCCTTAGACTTGTACGTGTTATAAAATTGTTATCATTATTATTTTATTAGTATTATTATTATTATTTATTTAAATTTTGTTATTAATTCAATCTCGATCGAGGAGGTTGGGAGAGAAGTTCGATTACGACCTCCATCTTGCAACTCATACGAAGAGGAATACTAGTGATTTCGTTGATGAGCGTTCGAGGCGGACTCAGGTAATTATAAAATATAATAAATATTTTTTTAATAATGTTTATATTGTTTTGTTAAAAAAAAAGATTTGACTTATTTGTTTGTTTAACAGGAGGAGTTTGAGGCGAGGATGTCTCAGCTTAGATCTCAGAGCTCATCATGTTCTCCATCTCAGAGCCCTAACGATCTATCTACACCGCTGAGGGTTTGGGCGGAAGTGGTTGGCGGAAAGAAGAAGGGTCGCCTATATGGTCGGGTGACCTTGCCAAAGAACTACAAAGGGGCCCGCCGCCACACACCTGGAGAGTCGTCGAGTAGTAGTCGCCAGTCGCTCTGCCGCGGATGACCAGAGAGATAAGCCGAGTTGAAGCGGGCCGTGGCCCGGCGGCGAGAGCTTTTGACTTCAGTCTTTGCGGCGGCGAAGCAGATGTACGGTTGCTAGCTCACGGCTGACCTACTCGCCTCGGCCTCGGCCTCGCCTCGCCTCGCCTCCAGCGTACTCATGGTCATGTCGATGATGCAGATGATGTAGAGCATCTCGATCATGATCGAGTACCAGGACTATTAGTTCTGTTTGTACTTATATTTTTTCATATTTTTGGATATCATTTTTTTCGTTTGGATATTATTTTGAGTTACTGATTTTTATTCGTTGAATTTTTATTTATTATGTTTTCTTTTTTTAATTTACTTTTTAGTTTACGTTATCACATTTTTATATATGGAAATCAATTAATAATTAAATTAAATTAAATTACAAGTAATTTTTAATTAAATTAATAAATAAATATTTTTAATATGAGAGTAAATTATTTTTATAATTAAACAAATAAATAATTAAATTAATTAATTAATTAAAGAATAAAATTAATTTGGTTATTAATTAATAATTTTATTAATAAAATTATTTTTATAATTAAACAAATAAATAATTAAATTAATTAATTAATTAAAGAATAAAATTAATTTGGTTATTAATTAATAATTTTATTAATTTTATTAATAAAATTAATTAAAGTAAATATTTTATTAATCAATAAAAAAAAAATTCCCATTACCAACGGCCTATGCCGTCGGAAACTTTTCAGATTGACCGACGGTCACGTCCGTCGGAAATCTAACAACGGCTTTGCCCGTCGGAATACACCGTCATTTACCGACGGGTATAACCGTCGGTAATACCGACGGCAAAGAAGAGTCCGTCGGTAATCCTTTGCGACGACCATATTTCCGATGGGTTTTAGGCCGTCGGTTATCCGTCGGTAAATATGGTCTACCGACGGCTTTTATGGATTACCGACGGCTTTAGACCGTCGGTAATCCCGTGTTTTCTGGTAGTGATAAATTGATATAGTCATCCACCAAATCTACATATTTATAAGACTTTCCCTTGGATGACTATACACTATGAACATGTCTCGTTAAAACCTTGCTAAGAAAAACCCAGTGGGATAAAAATTTAGCGAAGAAAAAAAAGTACAATATTCACAGTGACACATTTTTCCTCGTAAATACGTCATTTATGAAATGTCTTTTAATTGGCGCATTCACGTGCTTCCAGAAAATTGAAGTTGATAATGTTTTTGTGAATAAATTTGTTGAGTTGTCATTTGATCGAATCTTTTCATGATGCATTATATTCTTGAAATAGTTTTGCCTTGTCATCTTCTTTCATCAATCTGCATGCTCCTCTAATATACTGAGTCATATTTCTCAGTCATATGGACTCACAATTTGCTCAATAAAGAATCAATATTTTTGAATGATTTGATGAGATAGTTGTGATTGTTTGCTTCACGAAATGTCAAGATATAATAGTTTCTCTACATGTGTAAACATCACCTGATTGTGATTGGGCTTTATGAAGATCAGAAAGAATGAAGAACTTGTTTGACTTCATTCCAATGTATTCGGGTTGGTGCTGAACAAAATTTTGCTAACAAGTTCACTGCAAAAACTATATCTAATCTTGTGTTATTTGCAACATAAAAAAAGTATTTCAATGACAACATGATATGGTACTTCAGGACCAAAGTTCTTTGTTGCATATGCTCGAGCTGTAGACCGATGCAACACCTTATCTTTCAAAACATTTTATTTGAAGATATTTATTTACACCATCTATAGTTTGGAACAACTTCAAGTAATTTCAAGAATATTAATAATCAAAATTCATAGCAATCATATTGAATAATGTGAGAAAAAGGAAATAAATAAACTTACCCATAATTGCGTCGTGTATGTGACTCAAACATTTCTTACCAATATGAAATGTTTAATATGATAAAAAAGAGAATATAAATTATCAGTATATGTAAATCTAAATATATGTTATCAATAGTTTCAATCCTTCCGGGATTTTCAATATAGAGACCACTCTCTAGTTAACCATAAGTTGTAATAACAAATATTTGTGTTATGAAAGTTCGGACTTCGGGTCCATTAAAAACATCTTTTGAGTCTTGAACTATAGGTTCAAAGTCCTCATATTTCCAAATTAAACTGATTACACCAGTCAATACATTTTAGATGCTTTGGATCCTTCAGGGTTAAGCTTCATGCATATATCTATAATTCTTCAGGATTATGCTTTAGCCATCTTCAATCATTTGATAATATGCTTCATGCATTTTGAATTTTTCAGAAGTATGCTTCAACCATCTTAAATCCTTCAAGGATATGCTTCATGCATTTTGAATTTTTCAGGGGTATGCTTCAGACATCTTAAATCCTTCGGGGATTTTCATATATCTGTCATTATCCAATGGCCCATATAAGCAAGTTGTCACTACACCCATTTGATATACGTCAAGTCCTTCAAAGACTGCCAAACTAATTAAAAATCTAAAAGTAATTGCACTAATTACAAAGGTTGACAACTGCAGTTGTCTGGACTACCCGTCCAAATGCTTTATATTTGGCTCAACTTGCATTATTTTAATTCACTTTGGCCAATCAATTTAATGTCGATATTCGTATATGATTCGAGCTTCATGCTCATCATAATTAATAATTTCATAAGCAATTACTATTGCATATGTAAAAACATATCAACAACATCATATCTTCCTATCATATTTTCAGTGTTTAATGAGATCTCGTAATTTACCGGTACCGAAACCACTTCTGGGTTTACTTATCTGGAAATATGAAGTTGTTGATTTATATTGCTTTTGACCTCTTCTAGAGTGTCAATGATCTCTTCTGGATCCTCACTTTGAATTCCTCTTTTAGGAATAATATCCTTTGCACCAATAAGTCTACAACGCTTCTAGCGTACTTTAGATTCATGGGTTGCCTTACTCGCTAGTTGTCCTGCAAAGACAATTAATCATGTGATAATATTTGCAACTAACACATGTGATTTAGTGACCTTTTGGGTGTTTGTAAAAATATCTAGTAATTTGTTTGCAATATTTTGCAAAATGACTTGTTATTTGAACTTCAAGTTTACATTGATTTGTGCGTATATCCAACATGGACAATGTTGGTGTCATCCAACAAACTTCTTGTGCTTTTGTTCTTTTATTTTTTTTTCTTCCCCTGATGGGAAAACTGATCCATCAAATATATAATAATCAAATCTATGTCAAGATATCACAATATCTAAATATACATGACACAATGCACAATTCAGAAGCATTGAGTCATATAATCATCCAATAAATTATAAATTATATAATATATAATTGTACATTTGTTAATCAATGCAAGTTATCATCATATGTATCCAATTATATAACATATTATTGACATTTGAAAATATCAGAATAAACTAATATTTCGCACTTACACCATGCTTTCAAACACAATATATTAAAATGTTTCAGCTCTTGTATATATTTAAATAATATATATTATTATAATTATTAGTTAAAAAATATTCAAATAATTTGAATTAATAACAGTAAATGACACTAAATTTTCAAGTGATAATCGATATTCGCTTTAAAAGATTTGTTTTGCATTACTTTAAAATTTCAACTCACATATATCTCATATGATAGTGTAGCAAAATAGCGACGCCTTTTGTTTCCCAGTTAATTATTTTTACATAATAATCCAAATATTTGCTTTCAAAGAATTAGTACACAAGGGATTATATATCACCCAAAAAATAATAATAACTTGCCAACCAATCATATCTGAGCATTAAAAGAAAAGAGTAATTATCTTGAGCACGAGAAGGACCTAAATAATCATTAGGTAAAAGGATTCTATGATCATTTAATAAGTGTCCATGTGTATTTTCAATAATACATCGTATCATAGTTGAACTGGGATGACCAAAGCGATTATGTCAAAGCATAAAAAATTGTAAGATCTGAGCACTTCTGGTGCATATGATTTGACTCTATCATCTTTATTTTTGTAAAATATAATCCAACGAGAAATCTTAAAATTTCTCTAATATTAACTTTTAAAACAACAGAGATATTTCAAATCTCCCTCATTTTTTTGTTTCAACATGATACTTATTGTGACGTATATCTTTGAAATTTTGTAGATTTCTTCGTGATCTACTAGAATACAATGCATCATCAATGGATAATTTTATCCTATTTCAGAATATATCACATGCTCTTTTGGAGCTTTCGATCATCTTTGCAATATCAGATACAATACCAACATTAAATTCAGCTAATTTTAATTACATAAAATATTTCTTAATACAAATAATTGTGTAGATTGTGTCACTATCCACTAAATATTGGTACTTTTGGACCAAAAAGATTACTATTCTAGTTTGTGCATCTATCATTGTAAACAATTTTGCGTGGATCCAATATTGATATTTCAAGACAAATTTCACAATTACTTGAAATCTTATATTGGTATTTCAAGACCAATTTCACAATTACTTCAAATTTAGTATTGGTACTTCAAGACCAATTTATGATCAATTCATATTTCAAATTACTTGAAATCGTGTATTGGTACTTCAGGACTAATAAAAGACAAAGAGTTTTGGCTATTCATTTACTTTAGTACTTCAGGACTAACTGTGAGGCAAAACTTGCAAACACTGAAAAATAGTGTCTATTTAATCTTGGACATAAATTCTTACCTTAAAATGAAGCATACATAAAAATTGCTACACCGTTAAAGACTTGATCGTGCTTAGTAGCAATTGGCGTGAATACTACTTAGTTGATGCTACACCTGAATGTACTCTTCAGCTTTCATTTATTGCTGAGAAAGGTTATCTCATCGTTTCTTCTAGGGACATAAGATTTCTTGCACTTATACGTGTGTCTTTATGAATTTCAAGAAAATAATTCAACTTTTCATTTCATGAATCAACTAGCCAAATACCCGTGCATACGCACGGGTCACTTCATTTTTACATATTTTTACAATACACTTATTTATAAAATTAAAGTTATACATTGTGACAAATATAATTAGTTGTTTTAGTTCTAAAAAATTGAAAAGTAAGAGTAAGCAACATGTAATGTTCCCCCTCAGGACTAAAGAGTAAAACAGCCATTTACAAATAATAATAATATTTATAAAATTTTTATTATGTAATAAAAAATAATGAAATTATACTGCTAACATGTAATGTTTCTACGTCGGGATTCAAGAATAAAATAATCATTTATTAATAATAGAGATATTTATAAAATTTTGATACGTGATCAAAGACGAAAAAATTATAACATGTAATATTTCTCCGCTAAGACTTAAAAGTAAGATAATCATTTATCATTTATAAATAATAAAGACATTTACAAAGATAAAAACAAAAAATTAAAAATAAAGAAGTAAAAAACAATAAGAAAAAGTAAAAAAAAATAAGAAATATAAATATAAGAAAAATAGAAAAATTTAAAAGTAAAAAATTTCTGGGACTCAAAAGTAAATAATCAATTATAAATAATAAAATACTTATGAAATTTGATATGTGCTCAAAGACGATGATAATATACTAATAACATGTAATGTTTTCTCGTCGGGACGCAAAAGAAAAGTAATCATTTATATCGATGATGTAATATTTTCCCATCGAGAACCAAAAGTAAAATAATCATGTATAAGTAATAAAGACATTTATATTTGATACGTGATCAAAGACGGTGAAATTTTACCGACAACATATAATATTCCCCTTTTGAGACTTAAAAGTAAAATAATCATTTATCGTTTATAAATAATAAAAATATTTATAAAGATAAAATAAAATAATAAAATCACAAAACTCAAGAAATAAAAACTGTAAGAAAAACTAAATGAAAATAAGAAATATAAATTTTAAAAAATAAAAAAAATAAGAAATAAAAAAATCCTCTTACGGAATCAAAAGTAAAATAATCATTTATAAATAATAAAAAATTTATGAAATTTGATTTTCATAAGCGTTCAAAGACGATGAAGTTATACCGATAACATGTAATGTTTCTCTGTCGGGACACTAAAAAAAAACTAATCATTTATATTGACATGTAAAATTTTTCTGTCGAGAAGTAAAATAATCATTTATAAATAATAAACATCTATAAATTTTGATACGTGATAAAAGAAGATGAAATTGTAACGACAACATGTAATTTTCTGTTAGGATTCAAATGAGAAATAATCATTTACTATTTATAATTATAATAAATGTCTTTATTATAATTAATAAAGACATTTATAAAGATGAAAAATAAAAATAAAGAAATAAAAACATTAAGAAAAAAAGAAAAGAAAATAATAAATATAAAGTAAAATAATCATTTATAAATAATAGAGATATTTATAGATTTTAATATGTGATCAATGACGATAAAATTATACCAACAACATGTAATGCTTCCCGTCGGGACGCAAAAGAAAAGTAATCATTTATACTGATATGTAATGTTTTCCCGTAGATAATAAAGAAATTTATATATTTTATATATGATAAAAGACAATGAAAGTATACCGATAACATGTAATTTTTCTCTGTTAGAATTTAAAAGAAAAATAATCATTTATCATTTAAAAAAAATAATGACATTTGTAAAAATAAAATTAAAAAAATAAAAATTTAAAAACTAAAGAAATAAAAAAATATTTAGTAAAAATGAAAAGAAAAGGCTTAAATACTATTTTAGTCCCTTAATTTTTTAAGTAAGCCAAATAAGTCATTTAAGTTTTTAAGTTGGGCCAAATGAGTCATTGTCAGTAGGACCTATTTGGCTCAACTTAAAAACTTATAAAACCTATTTGGCCCAACTTAAATAAGCCGAAATAGACTTATTTGACCTAACTTAAAAACTTATAGGACCTATTTGACCTAACTTAAAAACTTAAAGGACCTATTTGGCTGAACTTAAAAACTTAAAGAACGTATTTGGCTGAAATGGACGTATTTGGCCGAACTTAAAAACTTGTAGGACCTATTTGGCCCCAACTTAAAAACTTAAACGACTTATTTAGCCGAAAAGGACTTAATTGGCTCAACTTAAAAACTAATAGGACCTATTTAGCTTAACTTAAAACTTAAAGGATTTATTTGGCCCAAAAAAAGTATTTGGCCTAACTTAAAAATTTATAGGACCTATTTTGCCCAATTTAAAAACTTAAAGGACTTATTTTGCCGAAAATGACATATTTGGCCCAACTTAAAAACTTATAGGACCTATTTGGCTCAACTTAAAAATTGAAAGGATTTATTTGGCCCAATTCAAAACTTAAATGACTTATGTGGCTGAAAAAACTTGTTTGGCCTAACTTAAAATTTATAGGACGGCTAAAAGAAGGAAAAAAAAGAGAAAAAAATAAAAAAATGAAGAAGAGAAAGAACAGCTTAAAGGGAGGAAAAGATAAAAATTAAAAAAAATTAAAAAAAAGAGAAAGGGAGAGCCGCTCCAGTAGAAAAGAAATTAAAAAAAAAAGGGGAGAAGTAGGAGCTGGGCGAGTGATGAGCGGGAGAAATTTTCTCCAATAATTGACTCTTGTCCAAAATGTAGTTAGTTTTCTAATATTAATAATAGATAATAGATAATAGATAGATAGATTAATAAAAAAAAATTCTTCATTTTTTTTAATCAAAAAATAGACATAACTAAATATATATTATTTGTAAGAACATGATCAGATGCATAATTTTCATAATCAATCATAATCAAAATTTGAACACTAACATTAATTTAAAAATATGCATTTCAAATTTAAAATACATAATTACCATATTAAACGTCATATCTTTATAGCAATAAATTTTGAACGATTAATAAAAGAACAAACTTTTTGGGCTTTTGTTCTTTTATTTTTTTTTCTTTTCTTTTATTTCAAACTGTATTACGAGCAAATCTAGTTTTTCTAGAACTTCTGTAGTGTTAAAATAATCGTGATGTTCTTTGGGAACTATATGCAGCCCTAAAAAAATTATGAGGTTCTTCAGGAACTATACGTAGTGCTAAAAAAAATTATAAGGCTCTTATGGAACTTTTCGTAGCGCTAAAAAATTATAAAGTTTTTCATGAACAAATATCGCGCTATAAAATTCTTCAGGAACTTTTTTATCCAATACAAAATTTTATTCATGGTCTAAAAGTCTAGTTCTTTAGGAACTATTCCACAAATTTTTATATAATGATGACTAAGAAAAAGTTTTATGCTTGAATATGAAATTCTTCTAGAATTCTATCGAGATTCTCATATACAATATGATAATCATATAGTTAGACAATATGCGAATAAAATTTCCATTAAAAAACCCAAATAACATGAAAAACAAAAATATTAGAAAAACATGATCTTTCAAAGAGTGTGTGAAAGAAAACGAGTTCTTTCAATAAAACCTGTTTAGGCAATTACTCGTATGGTAAAGTCTCGTGCTAATAACATGTTGTAAATAGAAAAGAAAGCGGAGAGACAAGACAATAGAAATATAGACTAAAAGACCGGTTCTTAAGGAACCATGATTCAAATGCTAGTTATTCAGGAACTAACTATAATCTTTGTATTGATAATGTGATAAAGGGTGTACAAGGAGTAACCTAATATCCCTATTTATAGAGATAATGAGCTACTAGTTATGGATCAAATCTAGGGATATGATAAAGATATAATGAGATAATAAATTGCTATAGTCATCCACCAAATCTATATATCTATAAGAAAAATTTAATTATAATATTTTAACATATTGATAAATGCATCATGCAATCTGACAAAGACACTTTGGCTTTGTTATATTACCATCCAACTTTTTTTAGCCACAATCATGTGGCACATAGCATTAGAGTGCTGATTGAGAATGGAGTGACACACTCCAACATTGCAAGATTGCTTCGGATCTGGAATAAGATATTCTACACACGTGACATGGTGAAGGTTGTGGAGGAATTAAAGGATTTGGGGTTTGATCCTTCAAAATCAACTTTCATTTTAGCATTGCTTGCCAAAACAATTATATCCAAAACCCTATGGGAAGAGAAAGTTGATGCCTTTAAGAAGTGGGGGTGGTCTAATGAAATATTATTTATGCATTTAAAAGGCGTCCTCACTGTATGTTAGTGTCTGTTGATAAAATAAATTTTGTGATGAGCTTCTAGGTCAATCAGTTAGGTTGGGATGCTCTGGCCCTGCCAAAGGACCATGGGTTTTTGGGTCTAGTTTGGATAGAACGACCATACCAAGGGCCGCGGTCGTGCAATTTCTTCTGAAAAAAGGTTTGAGAAAAGAGAATGCAAAGCTTCCCTGAAAAGTCGTTTGTGGATGAGTTTATAAAATGTTTTATGGAGCATTCTACTTACAGCTGTGTTATTTGAACACAAAAATGAACATAGACTCTGTATGTCCGTACTGTACGAACACATTTTTTTTTAATTTTAATTTTTTTATTTGGTTAATCACGTTTACATATCTGGTTAATGTTATTTATTATCTGGTTAATGCTATATCCTGAAACTTTTAAACATCCCATTTTCTTATCTGGTTAATCACGTTCACATATCTGGTTAATGCTATTCATTATCTGGTTAATGCTACATCCTGAAACTTTTGAACATCCCATTTTCTTATCTGGTTAATCACGTTCACATATCTGGTTAATGCTATTCATTATCTGGTTAATGCCAAGTCCTGAAACTTTTTCTTATCTGGTTAATCAAGTTCAAATATCTGGTTAATGCAATTCATTATCTGGTTAATGCCAAATATTTTTTTAACCAGTTAAAAAAAATCTAAAAAAAATAAAAAAAATTGAAAAAAAAACTTTGTCCGTACTATACGGACATACGATCCGTACAGTACTAACATACGGTGTCTCGTATCTGTGTTCAATTTTGTGTTCAATATTGGCATACACCAGGGAGAATACTGGCATGTCATGATCAAATTTTCAGGTATTGTTGCCTTAATTTATCGTCTTGTTCCGTTTTTCATGGGTTGGACGGGTTTACGCCGGGAATGATAAATGAACACCCAATTTGGGACACCCCGTATGTCTATATGGTACGGATATGTATGGAACCATACGGAATCCGTACAGCTTTTTTTCAATTTTTTTAATCACTTTTTACAAAATTATTACCAAAGTGGTTAATACAGTTCATGTAAGTGGTTAATTCAATTCACTAACTAGTTAATATACTATTCTGATGCTAATTTGTCAAACTGCACTTATTAACCACTTTCAATACTGTATTAACCACTAATATTAACTCTATTAACCACTTATATCAACGAGTGCACTTGCACCCATTAACAACTTCTAACATTGTATTAACCACTTTCAATACTACATTAACCATTAATATCAACCTTGTTAACCAATTGCGAAAGTGGTTAATGTTGTGCAAGTAAGTGGTTACTGCAATGCAAGTAAGTGGTTAACGACTACTTTGTGTCTGTATTAACCAATTAATGAACTGCATTAACCACTTACATGAACTGTATTAACCACTTTGGTAATAATTTTGTAAAAAGTAATTAAAAAAATTTGCAAAAAAAAACTGTATGGATTCCGTACATGTCTGTACTATACGGACATACAGTATCCATACGGGGTGTCCCAAATTGGGTGTTCATTTATCATTACTCTTAGGTTGGTGCCAAAATTTTGCCCACCCTTAAACGCACGGGCCATCTTTGTGTCTCATTTGTTTACTCCCTCGGTCTCATATTATTTGTCATGTTTGGAATATTTCATTGTCTTAAATTGTTTGTCACTTTAAAATATCAAGAAGTATTAATTACTTATTTTTTAATAATACTCTTATTCAGTTGTATTTCAACTACCCAATACTCTCTTCGTGCCATATCTTTGACTGTTTTATCATTTGGCACATAGATTAAGAAATCATTAATTTAGAAATGATTAGACTAAAATACCCCTATTTATTGTTTATTTTTGTCACATTACCCTTCATTCAAACATTTCCATCTTCTGTATTTAATGCAAGGGTATAGTGGGGAAAAACCCAAATTATACCTTGGTTTTCTAAAATAACCAAAGATATGGGACACAAAGAAAAAGGTAAAACACCCAAAGATAAGGCACGGCGGGAGTATTAATTAGTTCTCCTACCAAACTATCACTTCACTACTACTAACCACTCCAATTAATAAGGGTCAATGGAGATTATTTTACCATGAAAATTAGTACAATTAATCATTTTCTTAAAAAATGTACATAACCTTAAACGACAAACAATATGAGACGGAGGGAGTAGTTGGGTAGAAAGATGAGAAATTTAGAAATAATATAATTTCTTAAATGACATTGATACTTGTTAATGCACGAAATGGTGCAAGCTCTCTGGCGAGTGCGTACCTTCGTTTTCCAGCTTGATAACTGGGTGATGAGCTCTGTGGTGAGTACTCCTCCTCTGGGCGCGATGCCCTTCCTCCTTTAGACCGGTGGGTGGGGTACCTGCAAAAGGCACTTTGATGCCTAAGTTAGATAGGGCTTTTTAGGGTGAGCATAGGAGCTCGCATCATAGAGATGAGTTAAGTGTTTAGGGTTTAGAGAGTGTAGAGAGTCCTCCTTACCTGGGGGATCAAGCCCCCTTTATATAGGCGTGGTAGTTCCGAGTTGTATGCTAGCTTCCTTCCTCAGCAAGTATTCTCTTGGAGTGGATAGAGCTTATCTCCTCTCCTTAATATTCGAGGTTCATAACAGCTTCAGATATTATTCTTATCCCTTGTCTCGCCCTTCCCCTAGGTCTGGGGCTTCTCGTATTAGGATAGAGGTCATCGTCACGGGAGAGTACTACTCAGCCAATGGGCTCGGCCCATTACAGCTCGGAAGATATTGGGCTCAGCTCGGTATGGCTCGGATATTGTAGAGTACAGCTCGGAGGCCCAGCTAGGAGGCCCAGCTCGGAGGCCGGCCCATAACACAAGCCCCCGATACCCTTTGCCTGAAAAGGTACAGGGTCTAATTGTTTTTTCGTTAGGTCAGTATTTGAGCTGGGTGGAAGACCAAGGAAGAGAAAGTCGCCCAAGTTCCCGGGTCGACCCCTTCCAACGTGTCGACCGCCTCCTCTGCTGCAAAGGTCGCCAAGAAGCGACCACAAGATTCTTTTGGTCCTATCTCTATCCAGCCCCCTAGACTTGCTTGCCGATCAGCTGAGCATCTATTTAGAGCACAAGTATTTGGTTTTTCTCTAAATGCCTTGTAAGAGTTGATCCCATCATAGAATTGCTCTTGCTGAACTTGAAATAGCATAATTACTGCTTGAGAGTAGTAGGTCGAGTTGAACCCATCAAAATGCCACGATCAATTACATGGGCTTTGATTGTCAATAATATGATGATTCGTCTTTGCTTAGGTCTGAGCTCGAAGTAGCTGAATCAACAATTGAGACATGCTGGTCGGATGATATGATTTGCGAGGTATGATATCAAAAATCTGAGATGAACTATGAGGTCTGATCTCTGGTCTCTATGCTTATATGTTGTTCTTCCTGGGGGAGTAGCTGGGTTGAGTAGTTAAGGTCGTCTAGTTAGTTGAGATCATCCAATTATTTGGGTAATTTAACCAGAACGCTGAGGTCATCCAATTATCTGTGTAGTTTGAGGTCATCCAGATCGCTGAGATCTTCCAATTATCTGCGTGGTTTGAGGTTGGTCTATTGGTTGAGTAGAAGTCAACTTTGACCTCTTCACCTGGAGAATTATCAGTGGAGATCTACACTGACCTCTAAGTTGAACTTGAAGAGTTTAAGTGGAGGTAGACAACCGACCTCAAAGTTGAGCCTGAACATGGAGAGCTTAAATGCTAATCGAGCTCCAAACTGGTTGAATTGAGCTCAACTTAGGATGAGCTCCGAGCAGGTGGAGCTCCTATCAGGATGAGCATCGAACAGGTCGAGCTCAGATTAGGATGAGCTCCAAGCAGGTCGAGCTCCTATCAGGATGAGCTCTGAGCAGGTCGGGCTTAGATTAGGATGAGCTCCGAACAGGTCGAGCTCCTATCAGGATGAGATCCGAGCGGGTCGAGCTCCGATTAGGATGAGCTCCGAACAGGTCGAGCTCCTATCAGGATGAGCTCCGAGCAGGTCGAGCTCCGATAAATACTTGTGCTGAAGTACAAGGAGAGCTCGTAAACAGGTTTGAACTACAGGTAGAGCTTCGACACCAAACTTGTGTTTTGATTTGAAGATTAAGTGTAGGTAGAGCTCTAAGCAGGTTTGAACAGTAGGTCTCCGAATAGGTCGAGCTCTGACCTATGGTGGTCTACTCCCACCTAAAACTTGTACTTTGAATTCGAAGAATTGAAGTGCATGTTGAGATATAAACCTCTACACTTGAAGAAATTATTGTAGTGGAGGTCTGCGCCGACCTCGACACTTAGTAATTACGTGCCGACCTCCATTATGAGTTTCAGTAGAGCTCATCAGGTCCTTATGCCGACCCGGGATGACTTAGGGGGACCTTGTCCCGACCTCCTTTGTGGCAGGGCTACCTTTGCAGGTGAGTTCATGGAGAGCTTCATCTCTCCCAACTCATTGTGAGTTGATCTTTGTTGGTGAGCTCACAGAGAGCATCCTTTCCCAGCTCGTGGAGAGCTGGACTTCATTGGCGAGTTCTTTATCTGGTTAGCGCCATGATTTTTGCTTTCACTTTGTATTGTTCTCCGTGCTCCGAGGTAGCTTCCCCCCTAAAAAATTGTTTCAAAACTGAGTTTGAAACATTTGTTGTCCCGCATTAGGTTTAACCGAGCTGTGTTGGAGCATGGTAGGTCTATTTGCTGACTGGATTATTTGGATCGCAAAGGTTTACTTAGGTTGAGCTGCAGTAGAGCTTGACAGGCCTCTATGCTGACCTGAAGATCCAAACTGTAGAGGTTTTGTTTAGGTCGACTGGCGATCTTGGTGGAGCCACTTTAGAGCTTGTCAGGCCTCTATGCTGACCTGGAGATCCAAACCGTAGAGGTTTTGTTTAGGTCGACAGGCGACCTTGGGTCAAGCTGCTTTAGAGCTAGCTAGGCCTCTATGCTAACCTAGAGATCTAAATCGTAGAGGTTTTGTTTAAGTTGACAGGCAACCTTGGGTCGAGCTGCTTTAGAGCTCGCCAGGCCTCTATGCTGACCTGGTATCTTTGAAACCATAGAGGTTGATTAGGTCGAGTTACGACATACGACATTCCGAGCTGCTTTAGAGCTCGCCGGGCCTCTATGCTGACTTAGTGTCTTTGAAACCACAAGGGTCATTTTTTCGAGCTGCGTTAGAGCTCGCTAGGCCTCTATGCTGACCTGGTGTCTTTGAAACCACATGGGTCATTTTTTCGAGCTGCGTTAGAGCTCGCCAGGCCTCTATGCTGACCTGATGTCTTTGAAACCACATGGGTCGCTTTTCTGAGCTGCGTTAGAGCTCGCCAAGCCTCTATGCTGACCTAGTGTCATTGAAACCACTTGGGTTGTTTAGGTCGACTGGCGACCTTAATCTTTGAACTCAAACGCGTATGGTCGAGCTTATTCGATCTGAGCTTATTGTGTTTGATGAAAATTTCTGGAGGATCTGTTGTAGTTCTTGTGGACTTCGCATTTGAGTTCTTTTGGTGATTTTGCTATGTGGGCGCTGAGTTTTGTGGCGAGCTCAGTTTTTGATTTTGGGTATTGAATTATGTGGTTGAGTTCTACTTTTGACACTAGGTGCTGAGCTCCGTGGCGGGCTCGACCTTTGGTTTTAGGGCACTGCTCCTGTCAAAGTATAGACAATTTGCGACGATTTGATATAGTGAAGTTAGTATTTAATTTCTCTGTTACAAGTAAAGCGCTCATAGCTGAGTTTTATACTTCCCTTTGAGAGTAGTTGACCTGTTTGTCCATGTGGCATGGTTGAGGTTATCGAATAGTTGAGGTCAGCGAAGTAGCTGAGTTAAAGTCGTTTGAATATTGAAATTGTTGAGGTGGGCCAGGTAGGTCACCCCGAGTACTAGACCGGGTATCCACCTGTGGGTTATCTATACACTGATCTGGTTTTGAGGGACGTATCTACGGTCGAGTTCTACTTTCGACACTGATCTGGTTTTGACTTGAGCTTTTCCGAATAACCAAGGTCATCTAATTATCTGATTTGAGGTCGGTCAAATATTTGAATATTTGAGGTCATCTTGGTAGTTGAGATGAGCTTGACCAAGTTGAGTAGTTGGGCTTTTTCAAGCATATCTTGATCTCTTACTTGATTTGTGTGGCTGACCTGCATTCCTGATTCTTAGGATACCCAAAGATTTGATTTTTATCTTGACCTCTCCAAAAAGTAGTTAGTAAAAGATATGATAGGATATTTCAGATATTAGGAGAGGAAATATGAGTAGATACGATTATTTGAATTCAAATAACGAATCGAATATGGGAGATGGTATTGTTAGCTTTACATCAATAATGGTGCCGACCTACGTAGATTGAATCGGGCCACAACAAGGATCAACTTGGCAATATTTATGGCTATATGGAATTGACTTTACGTTGACGCACGCGAGCTATCAGCATGTGATGATGAATAAATCACAAATTAATTTAAAAACACGCAACAATCTTAAAAGGTATTTCTTCTTTTTGATAAGATAAATAAGGATTTAAATCATGCTAAAAATCGATCGACTTGCTGTGATGTCTCCCAAGCTTTTATTATATAAAAATCCATGCTTTTTGTCCAGTGTGATTGTAAATATAGTTCACCAAAGAAATACTCTTTAGGCCAATTATGAGTAACGACGTAAATATATCATCGAGAAATATTTTTTCATTGTGAAAATATGATGATGTTGTGGTCATCATCTTTCGATGCATAATTTGTCAGAGAATTATGGTAAGATAACACCTGATTGGAGGGCTAGACGTGATCATCCAAGTTGCGAATCGTACTCGGTTGAATCTCTTTTATTGTTTGATTTGCTTGATGTATACTTTCTTCTTTAAGGATGATTTGAGGTCTCCCTCCTGGTGGTCATGCTCCTCTTGAGGAGATCTTGAGTTTATTGTACTCCTTACGGGTACAAAGATTGCGATAAAAAGTAACGTTTGAAATATTGGTGATGGTCGGCCATGGTCGATTTGCTTCCAAGATCGGATCTTTAGGCGGCTATTGGCTTTGGCTGACTGTGTTCTGGCTTGGTTGCTCCGGTGGCGATCCTCGGTGCGCCGTGCTCCTTGTGTGTACTATCCTGCTCGGTGGTATCCTTGAGGCCCAGACTAGTTTTATCGGGCCCCACGGTGGGTGCCAATGTTAATGCACGAAATGGTGCAAGCTCTCTGGCGAGTGCGTACCTTCGTTCTCCGGCTTGATAGCTGGGTGATGAGCTCTGTGGTGAGTACTTTTCCTCCGGGCGCGATGTCCTTTTTCCTTTAGACCGATGGGTGGGGTACCTGCAAAAGGCACTCTGATGCCTAAGTTAGATACAGTTTTTTAGGGTGAGCATAGGAGCTCGCATCATAGAGATGAGTTAAGTGTTTAGGGTTTAGAGAGTATATTGACCCCCTTTATATATGCGTGGTAGTTCCGAGTTGTATGCTAGCTTCCTTCCTCAGCAAGTATTCTCTTGGAGTAGATAGAGCTCGGACGATATTGGATTCAGCTCGGTATGGCTCGGATATCGTAGAGAACAGCTCAAAGGCCTAACTAAGAGACCCAGCTCGGTGGCCGGCCAATATCAATACCCCCTGCCACTCCAACTATTTTTTTATCGCTTGTGTACTACATTCTTTGTTGAGAATGTACCGGTCAGCATTCATCCATGATTATAATTCCTCCTAGCAGAGCTCCATCGATATGGAAGCAGAAAACAGGTAAATTATGAAAAAAAACAAAAAGGGGTGAGGATTGAGGCTTTTGTATCTTCTTACAGTTTATGCTCGGAACCGAACACAGGTAACATCCTTTTACTATTCATCTCCATCCCTTTCGTGTTTCAAATTTGAGGCCTTTTGCTAAAATTCCACATGAACCGAACGCGATCTAACTACTATTCTCCATTCTTTCTTCCCCCCCCCACAAAAACAAAAGCCTCCGTTGCTTTCCCTTCACCCCCTAATCATGTTGAATATCCATCGCCACAGAGCCCTTCTTTTTTACCTCGAGGGCATAACTTTCCCACCAACATCACCATCCCCAAAACCTTTCCCATTTTCTCTGCGCTTCTGCACCAACACTTCTGAATCTGATTCACCCTCATTTGCGGTGTCCTACCTCATCCACAATTTTGGGTTTTCCCCACAATCTGCTTCCAAACTTTGCTCCACTTACCATGTTCGATTCAAGATCGCCGAAAACCCTGATTCAGTCCTCAGTTTCTTTAAAACCCGTGGTTTCTCAGATTCTCAACTACGCCAGATGATTCCCAAGGCACCATGGCTGCTTTCCTGCGACCCTTATGAAAGGTTGTCGCCAAAGTTTGAATTTTTTCTCTCCAAAGGTGCTTCTACCTCTGATATTGTTAACCTTGTGAGTAAGAACCCCATGCTACTGTGTCCAAGCCTGGAGAAAACAATAATCCCAAGCTATGAATTGGTTTATAGATTCTTGCAATCTGATAAGGACATTTTTGCTTCTGCAAAGTACAATCCATTTGTGTTTGGCAATGGTCGTGTGGCATATAGCATTAGAGTGCTTACTGAGAATGGAGTGACACACTCCAACATTGCAAGATTGCTTCGGAACTGGAGTAAGATATTCAACACACGTGACATGGGGAAGGTGGTGGAGGAATTAAAGGATTTAGGGTTTCGTCCTTCAAAATCAACTTTCTCAGTAGCATTGCTTGCCAAAATAGGTGTATCCAAAACCCAGTGGAATGAGAAAGTTGATGCCTATAAGAAGTGGGGTTGGTCTGATAAAGATATTATGGAAGCATTTAGAAGGCAGCCTCAATGTATGTTAGCATCTGTTGATAAAATTAATTTAGTGATGAGCTTTTGGGTCAATCACTTGGGTTGGGATGCTCTGGCCCTTGCCAAAGGACCATGGGTTATTGGGTTTAGTTTGGAGAGAAGGATCATACCAAGGGCCTTAGTTGTTCAGTTTCTTCTGAAGAAAGGTTTGAGAAAAGAGAATGCAAGCTTAACTTCTCCATTTTCAATGACTGAGAAGTTGTTCGTGGACAAGTTTATAAAACGTTTTATGGAGGATTCTTCTTATCTATTAAAGCTGTATGAAGGAAAAACTGAATGTTGCATACAACTCCAGGGAGAACACTAGCATGTGGTTTGCCAATATTTAAAGTGTTTTAGCATTAATTTGTCTTGTTCCTTCTTTGATTTGAATACTTGTCCGGTATTGACAATGATTGGAGCTAGTTTAGCTAACTTGTTTCATTTGTTTAATTGGACAACTAATGGTTTGATTTCATCAATTTTCTTTTTGCAATTGTGGCTGTGGACTGTAATTGTATAAGATACTTGGCATTATGCCATAATGAGGTCTTACATGGCACCTGATTTTGTCACATATTGGCATGTTTCTTGTTACTTTTATATTTTGGCCAAATGATATGGATATGGTGGAGTCAGGTTCAAATATCCTAGGTTTTTCAAAACTGCCATTGGCATTTTGTCCATATTTTGTATTTTATTTTTACATGAGTACATTATGCACTGAACAACGGGAATTGCTTGAACAGCTATTTCCGAAATATTCTACTTAACTGTTTTTGGACACTGTCTTGTGTCTCACCTGGACATGTATAAGCTGGTAAAGTATTTTCTTGAAGCAGTTAATAGGAATTTAATCTCTGGACCTCTTGCTAATTTGTGGCCTTTAGTAGGCACTAAACCAGTAGCTTGCCTACTATTTCATTTATGCACTTACTTTTTTGTTGACTCTGAAAAGGAATGATTTCTTCAAGAATCTTACCTATAAGGCTAAAGCTTCTTCTTTGATTGAAGCAATAAGAAGAAAATTTGGGTCCTTCTATGCAAAAAAAAAAAAAAAAAAAATTCATTTTTCAGATGATGCAAATAAGGTGAGAACTGAGAAGTGCTTTTATTTGGAAGGGATATGAAAAAAAAATAAAGAAAATAAAAGTTTGTATGTTTCATTTGATATAAGGAAAATATGATTTAAAATTATTTAAACTACCTCAACTGAGTTATTTGATTTGGTGAACTTATCTTTTTATCAGTATAAACTCATTGCAGGTTCACACGATTTCCTGAGAAAAGCTTATGCTTATTGGTAAGTAAATCTTCTAAGTACTTTTCCTTTGGTTTTCTATGCGTTGTTGTTTTAACGGAACTTGTATTCTTCTAAAGATTTTGTGTAGTTTCTATTACTGATATTCTATGAGATTTAACATTTTTGTTGTCTTGAGTCACTAAAGCTCACTGTTTTATTTCAATTTTCCATTTGGAGGATATCTTATCCACCTCTTAGATGTACTTTTTCTCATTTCTTTCTAATAATAGTTTTTCCCTTTTATAAAAATAAGAAATGAAATATATTCCCCTTGGCCGGACTGTTTGGCAATTTCACCTACTGTTTTAGATCAAATTTTGACTGTCTCTATGTGCAGAGGAGTAAGTTATTGCTGTTTGATGGACTTTTTACTGAAAAAGTGTGGGCATCACATTATCATCTACTTCCATTGAAGGTAAATGGTGAACTTCTACAATAAAAGTTAGGTGGCGTTTAACATGGTCGGATAGAAGTTTTTGTGCATGATGGTCAAATTGTCTAATCACCATCCATTGATTAGTTTTTAATTCAATGGTCTGGAGTTTTGACCGGCTACTTGTTTGTAACTGCATTATTCGGTGAACAACCATTTATGAACTGAGGCCTCTACCATTTGGTATTTACATTTTCCTGAATATCTAAAATTTCGGATATGGCATATTAGACAACGTATTTACAAGTTGCCATCATTTATGTTCGTGCTTTGCGTTCCCCGTCGTTGAGACACATGGACATCATCCTTACAAATGCTAATTGTTTATGTTTTTTACTTATCGTTATTTTGTCTTCTTGTTTGTATGAACATTGTTTGTTTTCAAAATTTTTACTCGTATATGATAAATATAAAACTAAATGTTAATTTTTTTTATATTAAATCCCTAATTGACGTTGCCTTTATAATCTTTCTGAATAAAATTAACAATAAAATAAAAAACTAACTTGCACATATAATTTAAAATTGTAAGTTAACTCTGGTCAATAATTATCTGTTAGGGGTGTAAACGAGTTGAGGCAAGGTAAGCACCTGAAATTTGAGTTTGACTTGTGAAATAAATGAGTTGTTCAAGTTTGGTTCATTTATTTAAATGAGTCTAACTAAAAGTTTGAGCTTGATTTGTTAAAAAAAAGAAGTAAAGCTTGAATTAGGTTTGTTTAACTCATTTTTAATTTTATTATTTATGTATTTAAGAACAATTTTCTTAAATTATTTTTATAATTTATCACTTTAGTTAATAAAGAATTTAATATTATAATATAATCAACAAATAGAAATATGTGCTATGTGCTTACCATGTGATATATGAAATTCAAAAATTCTAGACTATTACATCTTCATAATTCAGTAAATAAAAATTTCATAACTTATTGATTACTACATAAAAGAAACTTCAAAATTAAATTTAGCACTCAATAAAGTTTTACATATTTCTATAATATAAATAACAAAGGCTAGTAAATCAACATGAGAGAGAGCGAAATTCAGATGATCCCACTAAGTTTGGTTTCTCATAGTTGCTTTAGAATCGCGGGACATACGTCACACTTTCTTCAAATTAAGGAACAAAATGGGTTCTCCCACATATACAGAGAAGGAAACTCTTGTGCTGACAAGCTTGCCTCTCATGGAACTCATGTCAACGGTACTGTTTGGTGGAATATTATACCGACCTTTATCTCAGATGACTTTTTTAGAAATAGAAATAGCTTACCTTATTATAGATTCTCCTAGACTCTTTTGGGCTAGGTTGTCGTTCCCTAGATTCAATGATGTCCTTCTGGATTGTATTGTTTGCACTTTCGCTCCGGTCTTGGGTTTTGGCTTAGTCCCCTCAAGCACCTTTTGTTATTTTTCCTTTTTTAATAAAAATAGGGGAGTATTCTTTTTTCTTCTAGGTGTTTTTTCCCTAAGGAGGGTTTTGCATAAGAAGATTTTAACAAAGCTCCTTTCCTTCATTTATAAAAAAAAGGGAATAAAATGGAGATGGTTTACGAATAGGCGGGAGAGAGTAAAATATTGAGAAACAAATAGGTAAATATAAATTGTTAAATATAAATTGTCGATACCCGCCCTGCCCCGGACCCGAACCCGTCGGGCTAAATATGAATTGTTAATTTTTATTTTATTTTATGCATATATACTCATTCATTTTATTTCATATATTTTGTTTATTTTTAATTTAATCTCTTTGCAATAGAAAATTTTATTTTGATGTTTTTTATTTTATTTTATCATTGTATAATAATTATGATTTTATTCTATTAATTATCATAAATATAATTTTTTTAATTTTTCTATGTATTTTGAGCGAAGTCGGGGGCACGCGGGGAACCCAACCCCGTCGGAGCGGAGATGGGGAGGCAAAACCCGACTCCGTTGGAAATGGAGGCGGGCACAAACTTGAACCCTGATGTTGTATTTCTGAAGGAAGTTTCAATTTCCACATGCCAACACATGTTTCAATTTTCAAAATATTAATCTCAATTTCCTTTTGAATTATCTTAAGTGTCTCTTATAAAGCATCTTTATTTTTTACCACGATAACGGATTAGATTTCTTCCAACACATTATATTTCACTTTTTGTCCCTTTTTTTTTAATGATTCTGGAACCCATACTTTGAACGGCCCAATGTATTTCATTTGATCTATGAAATTTTTTTAATAAATTTTTTCATCCCATTATCCTATAATAAATTCTGTTTGTGTTAATTTTTTAGATTTTAGCTTAGATATATTGTATGCTGAAACAGAATATAGTACATATTTTTTTTTTGAAATAACTATGTTAGTCCCATTATTCTATTTGTTAATATTATTATAATTATTATAAGTCAGATTTAATTTTTACCTCTTTCTTGGTCAATATTCTGATTTTAAATTATCATTGGTAGGGAGTTGATTTACAACAGTGCAGTACCAACAATACAGTACCAGTTTTGCTTGTTTTATCGTTCAACTAGCAAGAAACCCGTGCATACGCACGAGTTACTCCGTTTTCACGTATTTTTAAAATACACTTATTTATAGAATTAAAGTTTTACATTATAACAAACATGCTTAGTTGTTTTAGTTCTATAAAAATGCAGAAAAACTGAGATTAAACATGTAATATTTCCTTATTGGGACTGAAAAGTAAAATAATCATTTATAAATAATAAGGAGATTTATAAAATTGTAATATGATAAAAGACAATGAAATTATACTGACAACATATAATGTATGTCCGTCGGGATTTAAGAGTAAAATAATCATTTATAAATAATAAAGACATTTACAAAATTTTGATATGTAATCAAGGACGATGAAATTATACTGATAACATGTAATGTTTTTCCGTTGGAATTTAAAAGCAAATTAATGATTTAATAAAGACATTCATAAAGATAAAATAAAAAAAATAAAGAAATAAAAAAATTAAGAAAAAACAAAAAGAAAATAAGAAATCTATACCATTATATAAAGAGGATGGGGTAAGGTAACTGCCAATTTTCGTGTACTAATTTTATGTCCATTTTTACCCTTGCCTACTACTAACTGCACCAAGTAAAAAAAAAACTGTCATGGGAATTGGTAACTGCCTTTTTGGTGTACTATTTTTTGTCTCTATTTTACCCTTTAACTTTCGGTTCAATTAAAACTGCATAACTTAACCACGTGTGCCCTTCAACTCCTTCAAACACCTATGTAAACAAAATAGAACGGTTAGGAAACCAATAACATGTTAAAAAAAAAGAAAACTGCCACGCCTCACTCACATTAAAAAATAAACTAAATACTGATGCAAAATAGGAAAAGCGGAGGACGCTAGTATAAATAAAAGAATTAAAGAAAAAAGTAAAAGTAAAAAAAAAATTCGTTGGGATTCAAAAGTAAAATAATCATTTATAAATAATTAAACATTCATAAAATTTGATACGGGTTCAAAGACGATGAAATTATACTGACAACATATAATATTTTCACGTCGAGATTCAAGAGTAAAATAAGCATTGATAATTAATAAAGACATTTATAAAATTTTGATGCGTGATCAAAGACGGTGAAATTACATCAATAACGTGTAATGTTTCTCGTTGAGACTTAAAAGCAAAATAATCGTTTATGATTTATAAATGATATAGATATTTATAAAGATAAAATAAAAAAATAAGAAAAAATAAAGAAAAAAGAAAAGAAAAAGAAAAATAAATATAAGAAAAATAGAAAAACAAAAAGGTAAAAAAAAATTCTTGTAGGGGCTCAAAAGTAAAATAATCATTTATAAATAATTAAACATTTATAAAATTTGATACGTATTCAAAGACGATAAAATTATACTGACAACATACAAAATTTTTCGTCGGGATTCAAGAGTAAAATAATCATTTATAAATAATAAAGACATTTATAAAATTTTGACACGTGATCAAAGACAATGAAATTATATCAACAACGTTTGATGTTTCCTCGTTGAGATTTAAAAGCAAAATAATCATTTATGATTTATAAAAGATAAAGAAATTTATAAAGATAAAATAAAAAATAAAATTAGGTCACTTGATTATTTTAAATCTTAATATCTCACTGCAGTGCTCTCTTGATTATTTCCTTACCTGGCAGCATATTCAGAAAACCAAATTAGTTCACACATCAGGAGGTGCACAACAGCCACCCAACCACACGCCTTGGACTTGCCCGGAGGCGGGTTCTCTCAAATGCAATGTTGATGCAGGTATTTATGACGACGACAGGTACGCTATTGGTCTTTGTCTAAGGGATGCTGGGGGTAATTTTGTGAAAGCGAAGACGCTGTGGTTTATTGGACGCCCTCACCCACAGGAGGCTGAAGCGATTGGTTTGTTGGAAGCTATTACTTGGCTGCGAGACTTAGGCACTCACCGCGCCACCATTGAGCTTGATTGTAAAGCGGTAGTAGATGGAATTCGGGGCTCCCTAAGTCTTAACACTGAATATGGCTCAATTTTACATACTTGTCGTAACCTTTTATCTAGTCTTGAAAACTACTGCGTTAGTTTTGTTCGGAGGCAAGCCAATCTTGTTGCTCACACTCTTGCTAGAGCAGCAAGGAATTTTGCTAGCATCCGAGTCTTTGATTGTATTCCTTCATGTATTTCCACGTTGATTTTGAATGAAATTCCATAAGTTTTCTTTTGTCAAAAAAAAATAAAAAATAAAAAACTAAAGAAAAAACATTAAGAAAAAAACGAAAAGAAAATAAGCAAAATAAATATAAGAAAAATAAAAAAGCTAAAAAATTTCCCGTAGGGACTCAAGTAAAATAATCATTTATACAATTTTGTAACACCCCGTTTTCGGAGCGTTACTGTGCAACCCAATCTAATGCTAAAAACATTTAATGCTTGTATGCTTTCAATTAAAGAGTACTCTTATGTATTTTGCAATGGAAAAATAGGAGTAATTTTTTTTTATTTCCTTTCCTTTGAAACCCTTTTCAAAATGAGACATATAGTACTACAGTTTTCTAAATGATGCCAATTCAGACTTTTGCAATTATCAGAGTATAATGCATCACAAAATAATACTTCACATAACATAATCATTTCGCACTAAGGCGAGGTTTTCTAAAAAAGTAATTACAAAACAACAAATACAAAACCCTAAGCTAAACTGGCCAACAACTATAACTCTTACTGAGAAACAGCTTAGCAAGACCAAACACGAAATACTCAGAGGAATCTTCCTCCACTGGCTCAATCTTCAATGCTCCTGAAAGGCGAAGCTGCAACAGCTACCGAACTCCATCTGGAAGTGACATCCATAAGGACATCCAATCCAACAACAGTGCAAGGGTAAATCCTTTGTCCACGAGTTTATCATAGGCTATGTCGCATGCAAACAATATATACATATATAATACAACAACATGTTTTTATATACATATACATATACATACTTAATAGACCGCACGCATCATCATGGTATATCAAGCATTGCATATGAGCAAACGAAACAACCAACAGATCAACAATCAAGTCACTACAATATCAAACTATTGCATGTGAGCAGGCAATCTATCAATAGATTAGTGATCAAGTCATCACAATATCCAATTCATCCAACAATTCATCACATATCATAAATGTGGTTAGCTATGCATGTCAATGCAGTATGGCAAGTTATGTATATACCTGCAGCCTTAATAGGTCAGCAGTATGACGGGGACTACTTTCCCAACGTCCGAACAAAATAGCCTCTGCTTAGGCTTGCCACTACTTTGGCGTGCCTCTACTTAGGCAATGCAGTGTCAACTCGCCTTTTGAAGTCTGTACGACCAATCAAATGCTACGAGTGACATGACAACTCGTCTTTTGAAGTTTTAAGACCAATCAAACGCTCCGAGTGTCGATGCTCAATGGTTAGTACGCATCCAAACAATTTCAACAGAACGCCCGATTGATATCCAACAAATTCTACAATATGGCATGTTCACCGTAGTGAACGCCCGAGTGATATCCAACAAATTTTACAATATGGCATGCTCACCGTAGTGAACGCCCGAGTGATGTTTTAATTAATCAATGTGGATCGACGAACCCTCACTCACTCAACTTAGTGGGTTTCCAAATCTCAATTAACTAAGAGTTCAACACAGGACACAAAGTCCGAGTGTTCAATTGCGGAACGCTAGTCCCAATCTTAGATCAGAACTCTAGGCACGTAATGCGGAACATTAGGCTCAACTTTTAGGTTAAGATACTAGGCACGCCATACGGAACACTAGGTCCAATCCTTAATCAAGAAAATGTGCACGCAAGCAGGACATTAAGTCCCAGCACAGGACACATGGCCCATATGCTCAATAGGAACACTAGGTTCCCTATGTTTTATTCTTTCGAAATCCCAATCTATGAAATCTCTTTCTCAGTTCTTGTATCACTCCTATGTGTCTGAAAATACTTTTTAATTCTAGGTCGTTGAAACCCTAGTTGTGCTAAATAACACACTGGAAGAATTCCCAGGAAAGAGAGGTGGTGCGAACACTCTTAATTACCAAATCTTTCCTAGCCAGAATGTTCCCAGGCGCATTATTTAACGCAACCGTTTTCGCAAATTGGACTATTTATTTCAAGTTCTTTTCTCCACCATTATTCTATTAAAATTTCCTTGCAAGCTTTGGCTAGTTATACTAAAACCCTCACGCTTACTTTTAAATCAAAATGCCCTTAACAATTTGTTTACGAAATCAGAATTCGGCTTGTGGAATCGCATCAGATTTACCGATGTAAATCGTCAACCAATAGCAGTCGATCAACGCATTGTTAATTAATCCATTATCAACAATAATATTTTTCATACTCCAATTCAATACCAAGTTCCAATGAAATCCAAGGTGATTCAAGGAAAACAATACAACTCATAATGCCACGCAGGGCCAAACAAGCTACATATTATCATCAATTTCAAGTCCAATTAAATCAATCAAGTATGATTTAAGTCACACAATACAATTCAGTATTGCCACACAGGGCCAAATCAATACACAACAGTTCATGATACAACATCTCAACAGCACATAGTACTACTACAAGTACTACCACACAATCAATCAACAATCAAACAAACAACACACAAGGCGAAAAACCCAAACTCATTATATAAGAATTTCCCTTACCTTGGGCGCTTTAACAATCCAAGTAAGGTAAATTCGAACTATCGTCAAGTCGTTCCCCGTGCGTATCCTAACAACACAAGTTTCAATCAATTAAAACCAAAACTCAAGCCCTAATACCCCTAGGGCATCCACGGCTCTAAGGTTCCTAAAGCCTAATAATTACTCACTTAATCCCATTTGGTTCACACCTAGTCACATATCATGAAACAAGTTCAAACTATGCAAGTTTTCAAGCTTTTACAAAAGCTACACACTTAGAAAAATAGCTAAACCAAAATTTACCAATTGGAATAGTGTTTTACCAAATGAATAGTGTTTTGCCAACTTTGAACCATTTTTCAAAGCACTAAAACATGTCACAAAATTTTAGAAACAATTCTATTACAAGTTCAAAACAATTCTTGAAACATAAACTAAAACTTTTTCCAAAATCATGCTTCTTTGAATTGTTTTGCTAAATCAATTCATCAACCACTTTTACAACTATTTTTAAGCATAAATGCAAGTCAAGAACAAATCACAAAACATCCTTGAAGGCCACGGTTTCAAAGCTTCCAATACAACTCCAAATTTTCAAACCTTTTAGCATCAAAATCTTACAAACTTTGCTTAGTCAAAACTTCTTATCAAAACCAAACTTCTTTACCACTTTAATACAATTAAAAACAAGTTAGAACTCACCCAAAATTTGATCATAAGCCACTGTTTTGGAAGCCCCAAAACAGCCCCAAATTATTTTGTTTTCAAACAATTTTTCAAAGCTTTACACATACAAGTTCACTACATTCAATTCCTTTAACAATAAACCAACTTCTTCAACACTTACAACACTTGAAAACACTTTGAAATCAATTTAAAACATCATCAAAACTATATTAATGGCCACGGTTCCAGCCCCCAAAATTAACCAAATCAATTTCTCAAAACTTAGTAAAATATACATATATGACTAGTTTCCAACATACTCCTTAAAACCCACCAAAGAACTAACTCCAAAACAACAAAATCAAGCCAAGAACAAGCCCTAGACAGCCCCTAAGATTCGGCCAAGTCTCAAGGTTAGGGTTCCCAAATTTTAAAAATCAAGAACAATGCTAATTATGGAAGGAAATAAAGGGATTTATGGCTAATCATACAAATCTAGCCAAAACAAACACTAAAGCTCAAAAATAACTCCAAAAACCTTCAAAACCCATATCATGGAACTCAAGAGAGAAAAGAATCGGTATGAAGCTTACCAAGAAGTTTGGAGGTGATGGATCAATGATTAAGAAGAAAGGATGGAAGATTGAAGCTTAAACATCACTTTCCTTCAAGAATCAAGACTAAAATCATGAGAAACAACACAAATACCATGAAAACTCATCCATGGCAGCCATGGAGGAAGGAAAAGGGATTAGGATCCTTACCAAGAAGATTAGAGTTGATAGAACAAGGATTGAGAAGAAAGGAAGTAAAGATGGAAACTTTGATCATCAAAACTTCCAAAACCACCACTTTCTCTTTCTAGAATTTTTTTCAAGCTTTCCAACAATGAAAGGAACTGAAATGGAGCATCCAAATGGAAGGAGAAGCCACGAAATTTTGAGGGGCAATGGTGGAAGAAAATGTTCATTTAGTTGGAAACTAACCAACTAGTCACAAACTAATTAAACTAACTTAACAAACTAACTACTCATTACTTCCTAAACCAATCAAAATGCTCCCTTCAAAATAGTAGGCTACAAGCACATGGCTGGCCTCCCATTGGTCCCTGTGTGGCAGCCATTTGCTCAAAATATCTCAGGGTTTCGCTACGACGCGTTTTTGCTCAACCAAGGTTGTGACGTTCTGGCGTATATTAGGTTTTAACACTAAAAACTCCCAAAAATAATTCTAATTATAACCCCACACCCAAAAATTACAAATGTTCCTCGCGGCATAAGAAAAGTACCCACATATCTTGTTTTCTTGAAATGCGAACCGAAACGTCGCAATTAGGCAGTCTCTGGCCATAAAAAATACACTAAATATTTTCTGATGCCCAAAAATTCTAGAAAAATTATAATAAATCCTAAATATTTGAAAATGCTAAGATCTCAAATTTTATAAAATATGGATCACGTTTGGGCATGTTTCAGTTAGAAACACACACAATAGCCTAGTTACGGCAGAATTCGATAGAATTCTCGCAGCGTAATAAAAACTGTAAATTAGTGATGATCACTAATTTCAATTTCTCTTATCATATAGATATTAATCAAATAATAAAATTATCAAGACAAAATCTTTAAAATAATAGTCATATTAAATATGACATAAAACAGACAATTAATACAATAACTAAACCATGAAAATTCAAACTATGACTTGAAAATATTTATTAAATCCTGAAAATTATTTCTCTTTCAATAAAATAATTTTCTTTAATCAAACAACAATCTTTCACATTTTTCGGGATTAATTCATATTAAAAGCGATTATCGTCTACAACATACATTAATCTGAATTAATTCCTAAAACAGTAAGTTGTTTACAATAAATCTTTGTTGTTCTTCGTACTTTTAACAAACCATTGAGGTGATGAATCTCCATGATTTATTTTCAAGTAGTCGGAAGCGATAAAATAATTTTCATAAAAATTGGGATGTTACAAATTTGATACGTGCTTAAAGACGATAAAATTATACCGACAACATGTAATGTTTCCCCGTCGGGACGCAAAAATTAGATCGACAATATGTAATGTTTCTCCGTCGGGACGCAAAAGAAAAGTAATCATTTACACCGACATGTAATGTTTGCGTAATCATTTATGCCGATATGTAATGTTTCGCCGTCGAGAAATAAAAGTAAAATAATCATTTATAAATAATATAGATATTTATAAATTTTGATACGTGATCAAAGACGATGAAATTATACCGATAATATGTAATATTTCCCGGCTGTGACTTAAAAACAAAATAATTATTTATTATTTATAAATATTAAAGACATTTATAAAGATAAAATATAAAAAATAAAAACACCGAGAAAAAACGAAAAAAAGAGAAAAATAAAAAAACTGAAAAAGGAAAAATATTAAAAATAAAAACATTAAGCAATATTAATTAAAATTTAAAAATAGAAAATAATAAAATTTTCCAAAAATCAGAAAATAAAAAAATTATTTAAAAATTAAAATTAAGAAATTAATAAAAATCAGAAAATAAAAAATGAAAAGTAAAAAAATAGAAAAATCGAAAAATAAAAAATATAAACTAATTAAAAAGTAAAATAATATTAAATATTTAAATAAAACCTAAAAAGTTATATGACTTTGTCTGAGGACGGGCAAGGGAGCTTAACATATGGTTTAGAAGTGAACTGTGTCCATTAGCCATTGTATATATTCATGTTTTATTGAACAACTTGGATTTTTCACTGTGACCTGCTAATGCCGGTAGTGTTCACGTACTTTCTAAAATATTTCATAGATTGCTCTTCAATTTGAGCCACATCGACAGTGCCATGTCAATTTGAAACGACACTAATTGCTCTTCAATTTGAAGCAAGAAGAGCATGCTCTTATTCTTTTGGATATATTTCATAGATCATAAGAGAAAAAGAAAACTTCAAGATGGGACTGTGATGAAAAAAGAGGGAAATAAATTTCAATGGAAATCTACACTACTTGGTGACATTTATAGAATTTGAAAGCATTCAAGAACAAGAGGATGTACTATGATAGATATTCACATTGGTGACAGTAACTCATCAGATTTTCCAGCACATTCTCCAAAAGATATAGTTGACATTATTGCCAAGAAAAAAGTTTGGCTAAATTACAAAATTGGTCCTCTACGTTTATTTTAGGTTTCAATTTAGTCCTTTATGTTTTATTTGTTTCGTTTTGGTCCCCTATGTTGCAAACGTTACAACAAGTTGGTCATTTCCGTCACTAAAAGTCAATTGTCCGTCAGTATAGGTCTTCTTGTACGTTTCAAAATATACTTTTACCTACGGGCAATTGGCTTTTAGTGATAGAAAGGACCAATATGTTGTAACGTTTGAAACGTAGGGGACCAAAATGAAACAAATAAAACATAGAAGACCAAATTAAAACCTAAAATAAACGTAAAGGACCAATTTTATAATTTAGCCAAAAAGTTTTTTTCCCCTTCCCAAGCTGAATAAAACACCAGAAACAGAATAGATAGTTGACTGCTTTATGATTAGTTAAGTTCTTTCGAACCAAAACCAATGAATTTACCAAAAATGACAATAGTTTGAACATTCATGCTTCTGATTTTACTCTGTCTAAAATTCATGATTTGTGTATTTATGTGATAGAAACTTAACTGTAGATAGCCTATAAGATGAAGAAAGCAAAAGGGAAACCAGTCCCAAATCAAAGATTGATAAACTAGGGTTCATGCCAAACGCAACAAATATTCTACCCTCAGCAAAAATTACAAAATTGGGTGGCTTTTATACGAACAGATGTGGTCGACCATATCGCCATTGTTGCCACATCCAAAAATCGCTGCATATCCATACCCTTAGGCTGCATATTCTTCTCCGGAGACAAAGGAGATGAATGGCAATTTTAAAAACTTCACATCTATCCATACCCTTAGGCTGCATATTCTTCTCCGGAGACAAAGGAGATGAATGGCAATTTTAAAAACTTCACATCTTTCTTCTATTTCCGAAAAGTGCACAAGGATATGTTTAGATTGATGGAATGAGATTGAATGAAATGGAACTGAACTCAATGGTATTCATTCCATCTCATTCCATTGCTTTTCCCAATTTTGCTTTCCCCCGGTTTGGGAGGTATGGGATGGAATCCTAGTTAATTTAACATTATATTTATTTAATTACAATTTTATCCTCATTGATTCTAATCTAGCTTTCTCAGTCATGGCTACGCAGATGCACCATGCTTGTGCCCTTGTGCAGTTCAGGGAAAAAAAAATATATCTGGTAACACTACTGTTGTGCTTCCTGGTGGTGCAAGCACGTGGTTCACCAAACAAAGGGGAACCTTCACCAATCACCATTGGTTGCTGATCCAGGGTGGATCTCAAAGTTAGAGGAAGGTGATACCTCACGGTGGTAGAATGGTGGAAATGACCGCGAAATATGGAAGTGCCGCTCCTGACTCCGATGGAGGATGTGGGTGGTGGCCACCTGTAAACACTCCAATGCTCAAGTCACTACAAGAATGAGGTGGGTGCTAGAGTTAGAAGAGACATACCTTGTAGAGGTGATAACATTAGGCTTATATAGCCTTGAAGCTAGGGTTAGCTCTTAGGACTGCCAATTGGGCCAAGTTGTTGGAGCCCATTAAAATGTGTTTGGGCCTAGGATAGGTCCGGATCATAAGCCCCCCAAAGTCGGTTGTCATGTAATGTGGAGCCGACTTAGAAGCATAGTTAACCCTCATGGAGTTGTTGTCCTGCACGTGTTAGTCAAGAAATACAAGATGTGCACAATGTAGACAAGTTTTGATTGTATTGCCCCATACCGAACTAGCTTGTGAGTTGGGGATATATGTTTGGGAGCGAATCCCTTTGCGAGCCAGTCACGACTATTTTCAGATTGGTCTCAAATGCCACATATGTTCAGAAAATGATAAGCATAAAGCATGAAAATGTATACCTCGTCGGAAGACTGAGACATGATGTCGAAGTTCTCGTCCGAGATTAAGAGCTTTAGCGAGAAATCTTGACGAGATGTCGAGATTCGTCCTCAACCGAGCGTAGGAGTTTGGAAGGGGAACCTCAGTAATGCTGAAATCCTTAGCCATATAAAACAGAAGACAAGTAGTCTAGAACATGTATGTATATGTTTAAAGTAATACTCAGGCTATTTTAATAAGCACTATTATAAGGCTCATATTATGCCTCAATTGAGGTGTGCAGTTGTCATGAGGCTGCTTTTGCTGCTCTTGGAGGCAGCAATTTGCCCAAGTTGGGACAAATCTCATAGGTTTCTCCTGCTCTTGTCATTTAGTTAAGGAGAGATGGAAACAAGTGTGTCTGATCAAGCCTTATTCTCACCAGTTTAATGGAATTAAATGATAGACAATAGGTGTTGTCATTTTTGGATGATAAATTTCCCATTAGTGGTTCATAAGAGAATGTGGCTCGATTAAAGTATGAAAATGTATACCTCATCGGAAGATCGGGGTGTTATGTCGATGTCCTCCTCGTCCGAACTTGAGAGCTTGGCGGGGGAATCTAATGAGATGTCGAGATTCGATCAACCAAGCGTGGGGGCTTGGAGGTAGAATTTGACCATGTTAGCGGTGCCATATCCGTCGGAGAAATCCCGACCAAAGGAGTTTCTCCTCGATCCCTCGGCAGTCAAAGTGAAAACAATGACTTTGGGTGGACGTGACCGCGAATGACCCTCAACGACTTGGTGGCTAGGCAAGCCGGGGGGCCAACCGAAATCGGTTTGAAATCGGATTCTCATAACCAAGCGTAGGAGCTCGGAAGGTGAATCCCGGCATTTCAAAGGACCGAGGTATTCATGTGAAGCTGTGTCACTTAGCCGCTTTGGGCGTTATCTAGTTCCTGCATAAGAGGATCATGTACAACTCCGATTGGAGAAATCATTAGTAACTATAAAGAAATAATCTACTAGATGTAATGGATTTTAATGTTATCCGCCGTGTCGGACTTCGATTTGAATAAACTCCGTTGCTTGGGGTGTAGTGTATGTGTTTTATACATACTCCTTGGAGTGTGATTCATGGTATGTAGTTCCTACCCAATGAAAATACAGGAATCCTAAAACATGAATATATAATCATATAGGAGTAAGATTCAACCGTTAGAGATTTATCCTTTCCTTTGTCGGTGTTGAAACCTCAACAGACAGGTTGAGATAACCTTGATGTTACCCAATTTGGGCGAATATGAATCATGTCGATTTAGCCCGACAAATGCGTTCCGAGAGAGCGGATATGAAGTGATCTAACCAGATTATGCCATATTAACCGGCGAGATAATATTTGCAATGTTGATTGCGAATGATATGGCAAGGGTAAAGAAGGAGGACCCTTGATTAAATGTGCAACTCGTGATCATTTCCATCGAGTTTAGGAGCTCTAATAATAGGGAGAGTATCTACAATAGTAGCCCTCAAGTGCTCGGCATAAAACCCATAAGATTGAATGTTTGCTTGCAAACGAAAAATGCCTGTTCTCGTGTGGTTAAGAGGTCGCACGAAGGCGATATATCTGTGGCAGCCTGTTTTAGGGACTGATGATGCCATATAATTGATTTCTTCATGGTAGAGATATCATGTCACATAAGAAGTATTAAACTTTCAGACTTCCCGAAGTATTAGAGTTCGGTTTCTCTTAAAGTTACAAGTATCTGAAGCGTCACACTTCAGTCTCTTTAAAAGTATCCGAAGTGCTAGGCTTCAGTCTCTTTGTTTTTTAAGTACCCGAAGTGTCAGACTTCGGTCTCTTCATCTTGTAAGTATCTGAAGTGTCAGACTTCGGTCTCTTAGAGATGCAAGTATCTGAAGTGTTAGACTTCAGTCTCTTCGTAGCGGCAAGTATCTGAAGTGTTAGACTTCGGTCTCTTAGCCCCCAGCATCCGATAATAATGGAAGAGAGCAACGTTCAATGTGGTCCTTGGTTATGGACAATTTTTCTAGGTCTGCTTTGATTCCAGCTTTCCATCCGATCTGAAGTTGAAAGTCACGATTGCAGCTGTTGCTATTCTTGCAGTCCTTGCACAAGGAAAACAAATAAGTCTCACAATTTGAGAGCATAATCATATAGAAATAAGTTAGATCATCAATCGTTGCTTTGATTGTGAAAACCCAAAAGTAGGATTGCACAGGAATCCCTTATGTCTTGGTGCAGTGACAATTCCATCAGAAGGATTTTGGTTTGCCCTGCGACAAGTATTTCCAAGAATTTCCTATGGTATTTAAATGAAAGCACAGTGTGCCCTGGTAGTTGCATGTTTGTACACGTTAAGTGCAATAATCACGATAAAATATGTTCCAAATATTACTACCATGGGCCTTCATATCAAGAAGGGTGAATATTAAGCATGCTTAAACGTTGAATACCAGAAGGCAAAAGCAATCAGAATGTGACTGTTATCCAATCTGTAGTGGAATGTGTTCTGGCACATTGTACTCGTTCCTTTGGTGGAAGTATATTTCAACAAACAACATGCGGTTTGTAGAACTGCTGAAGCAGATCAGATTTGGGATCTCAATGGTTCTTGCTTATCATTTATTGTAAGAGGAAAACATAGACAATTTCCAAGAGACATGTTACTATAAAAGCAATATGTGTTATGCTAGTCAGAGTAAATCTATGTTAATTGGAGTGTTTGAACCCCTAATGAGTGGTCGTGCCCTTTAATCTAGGTCGACTCGTTTGGAGCATATACTGTTGGTTGTTCCCCAGCAGCTCCTAGTTTTTGTCATGCCCTGCCATACTTTCAACAGAGATAACAAATATCATTTGAAATTTGAAAATAGAAATAAGGAAATTGACTGATACTGTTACTTCTATGCCATCTCCGGTTGTCGGTATGGAAGAGTCAACAGCTTATATGCTTTCTCCCCACAGTATATGCAAAACGCAAGCGGTTAGCAAAGTGGAACTAGAATAAGCTTACATAAAAATTTCAGTCAAGTAGCATGAAAAGGTGAAATAGATAATTCAGCACTTGCTTCGGCATAAGTTTCGCGCTTGAAGTGAAGTAGACAGCTCAAATCTACCATATTTCTCTATTCAAGCTTATAGAATGGGAAGATCCAATCATGCAAAGAACAATGCAATCAGTGAACGCTTCGCAAATAGCTGATATCAAATTGAAAGATAACAATGTGATAAGCATCTTTGTATTTGAACCAGTCACACAATCAAGTTGACCCAATGACAAGTCTAAGGCTGTATTGGGAACTCATGAATTCATGTATTCAGGAAGGTATGACATGTTGTTTTGAACCCATATGAACAAGCATTCATGATAGTAAGTTCTACAATGCCACAGATGATACTTAGCTGAGGAATTCATGTTTATGCTTCCATGCATGTTTCTAAAGTGGTGCATAATCAGCAACAATGGCTATAGTGACGATACCGCGACATATGAGGGTCATGCCATGACATATGTGATCGTTTTTGAATAATAAAATGATGCAAGCAAGATTGCAAATAGGAATGAACACATATTGGTCTCTGAACCTATTTAAACCATGCAAGTCGATTGCTGGTCAATGCATAAAATTCAGCAAATGCCACATTTGATTTCAGGTAATGAAATATAATAATAATCTTAATGCAATTATGACTAATGATATGTCAAATTTGATTCAAGTGATCAGATAAATGTGATTTGGATATGGTGCTCTAGCGCCATCATCATCCCCTTTTAACTGAGGTAATCAGTATAAAGCAAGGTATTGAAATATCATTTGTAATTTTAAATACCGAAAAATATTAGAAACCTGATCCCACTTTGGTGGGGGTGAGCTTGAGGCAGCGCATGAGGTGGTAACGCGGATGTTGGGACATCGGCGTTTACGAAGTCGGGACATCGGTGAGTCGTGCCCTTTTGTGAGTTTCGAGGCAGTAGATGAGAGTGGTCTTGTTAAAGGAATACGAGTCAGAGGCCCTATCCTCTCCCAAATGGGGTAATCCCAAGTTATTGGGGGTTCCACAACGAGGTGGGAACATAGCCTAAGGACAACGCCGGGACAGGTATTGTGCTTCCGGGTCAATGTTTGTTGCCAATATCCGAATTCGTTCAATGCTTCATCGGCTGCCTTCGTCTTCTTTGACATCGGCACTCGAATACATCATGAACAAACAGATTAGCAAAAATAATGAAAGAAAGGTTTGGAACCTACTCTGAGCCGATGCCAACGTCGGTCTAACAAAAATGAGCTGCGACGAGCAGCAAGAACCTGTCGAGGACTTTGGTCGGCTCGAATCGGATTGAATCAGGTTGTCGGTGTGCCAATTCAAAGATTGGACATGCGTCCGAACTCGAAAGTTGTCACTGCGAAGGTCGGACGAATGCAAATTCACTTCGCTTTTCGGCAGCGACTTACGTCTTCTTCGACATCGGCGTTGGAATTCAATTTTGCTCAGAGCTTCAAAGGCTGCCTTCGTCTCGATCGATATCAGTGCTTGAAGTCACAATAAACAAACAGATCAGTAAAAAGATATAAAGAAAGGCTTGAACATTAACCTTGGATCTGATGGTGGCATCAGTATCTCAAAATCATGCGCTGCAGTGAACTAAAGGGATCTGTTGCGGCCCCAACTTGCTGAGCCTTTGCCTTATCAGCCCCAGCTTCGGATCTTCGAGTTCGGATTTGGAATCAACGAATACTCTTATAAAAGATCGAAGTGGATTGACCATTGTAGACGTTGGATGAGCCTGTCCCCTCAGTCTTGGGGGTGGTCTCAAAGAATAAAACCAAACTCGGTTTAAGGTCGAATTGAATCGAGACAACAAGGAGCAAGTTCGTTGCCCTGCCTACGTTCAAGTCTTGGCCTGGCAGGGTTAGAACCCATGGCTGAATAGCGATGTGTTGGCGTAGGAGCCATGTCCGACTCAGTTCAAGTCAAAATCGAATCACAGTGAAAGGTCGATGCAGATCAAAGCAGGATGGAGCGATATTTGCTGCTCTACCTCTGTTCGGATCCTACCCAGCTCGAATGAGGATGGGTCTCAGATTCGATGGCGGCGTCACGTAAGGTGATGCGTCGTTACGATGCACGCGTCTCGTAGAAGCATTTCCGTTGCGCACTAGCACGCAAAGGCTGAGACGATGTCATAACGAAGACTGCGAGTTCGACCTCGCGGCTGATGAAGGAGGCGATCTGGGGAGAGTGCGAACTCGATCTCGTCGCTGAGGAAGGAGGTGATCTGGAGAAAGAGTAAGGCGGTGGTGAGTTCCAGCCCACCTTTTCAGCTTTCAAGATGCCCAGGATCAGATCGTGGATCTGGTTTCTGTTTTCAAAGAATGGAGCAGATCATTGACGAAGAAGGGATCTAAGCGTTCAGATATTGGATCATGAAGCTTGATCCGATGAATATGCCGAATGAACTGGTCTTCTCCACCAAAATCATGAACTTTGAATGGACGAAGAGCTGGTTCAGAACAGTGGCGGCGACGAGGATAGTATGGCTGCCGTGCTCTGTTCCTCTCGTGCGCTTTCTTCTTGTTCTTGCTGCGACCGTGATGGTGTTTGACGAGGTAACGAGACACCCCGTTCATTGGAGCAGTTCGCAACCGACAAAAAGAGGATTAGTCTTTTCCAAAACCACCGTGATTCCGAAATAAAAAACGAGAACGAGAAAATCGTTCCCATAGACGGCGCCACTAATCCGGGGTGGATCTCAGAGTTGGAGGAAGATGATACCTCACGGTGGTAGAATGGTGGAAATGACCGCGAAATATGGAAGTGTCGCTCCTGACTCCGGTGGAGGATGTGGGTGGTGGCCACCTGCAAACACTCCGATGCTCAAGTCAGTACAAGAATGAGGTGGGTGCTAGGGTTAGAAGAGACATACCTTGTAAAGGTGATAACATTAGGCTTATATAGCCTTGAAGCTACGGTTAGCTCTTAGGAGAAACCATGCCAATTGGGCCAAGTTGTTGGAGCCCATTAAAATGTGTTTGGGCCTAGGATAGGTCCGGATCAGTTACAAACGATGGAAAACTGGAATCATGTAATTGTGGGAGTTGGGACATTGGTTGCAAACGAGCAGTAGCGAAGTTCGAACAAAGAGATGAATATCTATCTATTTATTTGAATGAGTAAAAAAAATATAATAAAAATATAGAAAATATAAATAAAACTAATTTAAAAATAGAGAAAATATAAATAAAACTAATTTTTAATACTTACACTTGTATTAATTAATTTAAAAATATCACATGGGGTGTCAGCTCAGTGATAGGAGCTTGACCTTGTAACCTCAAGGGACAGAGTTCAAATCCCCTAGGAGACAATTGTAATATGGTCATTAGTGCCACTAAAATAATAATATATCTCCTTCCCTCATCCCCTTTTAAAAAAGAAAAAAATTCCCGCAGCTTAAAGACGTTGTTTTAGCAGGAATTATTCACTCAATTTGGTTTAGCAGGAATTATTCACTCAATCTGGTGAGTCTGGTTGTGTAGAAATCAGCTTCGTTTTAATAATAGATACATCCCGCTTTGCCATGCTATCTCGTTAATCTCCTCGGCCATTGCTCTTTCAGGCACCAGCTCTCCTGGATGCATGCATGCCTCCATTGACGACTTTAATGTCTTGAAATCCTTTAAGATCCCTGGTCATCCTCCCAAAGCTCCTAAAGTCATTCAAGTTGGCTGGTTTCCTCCAAAATGTGGTTGGATTATGGCAAATACGGATGGAGCAACGCATGGTAATCCGGGCCATGCCTCTTGTGGAGGTATCTTCAAAGACAGTAGAGCTGCTACGCTAGGTTGTTTATGTGATTACATTAGTATTGCCTCTTCTCTAGAGGCAGAATTTATTGCTGCAATGATGGCTATTGAGTTTGCCTACCAGAGGGGTGGCTTAATCTATGGCTTGAATGCGACTCTTTGCTTGTGGTCTCTGCTTTTAAGTCTGCTCAGTTGGTGCCTTGGAAAATTAGAGTTCGTTGGGATAATTGCATCCATCTTACTAAGCAAATGAACTTCATTGTATCTCATATTTATAGAGAGGGTAACTCTTGCGCTGATAGGCTAGCTCGTTTGGTGTTAGTACTCAGTGCTTTAGTTGGTGGGATATTGTCCCCTTTTTCTTGTTTGGGGAGTTTTACAAGAATAGGATCTGGCTCCCAAATTTTAAATTTTCTTAAGATATTGGTATGCTGTAGATGATTGTTAGGTTTTGAGGTGTCAACATAGTTGGGATCTCCTTTCCTATAGTGATGCTTTTGTATACCTTTTCTCCTTGAGGGCTTGTTTGGGGGGACCTTATCCCCGTTTTTTGAGTTGTTTTTTTCGTAATTGGTTGGTTCCTACAGCCTACAGATTCTGTTGATTTCTCTGTGGTTGTGGCCTAGTCCCCCCTTGTTTTCTTTGTTATTCTGTTTTTTTCCCCAATAAATATAGGTAGGAGTACTCTTTTTCCTTCTAGATGTTTTTTTCCTAAGGAGGGTTTTGCATCAGAAGGTTTTAATGAGGCTCCTTACCATTCATTCGCCTAAAAAAAAATTATTGTAATTTGTTAACAATTACGTAATCTGCTAATAATCTTTTTGGTGTCTGTTTTAGTTTTCATGTTTAATAATTTCATAAATTTTTATAAGAAATAATAAATTATAATTTACATAATATTTATGTTTAAGTTTATGTCATATTTGTGTGTTTAAAATAAAGATAATAAAGGAATAAAAATTTTATAACTCATTCCATTCCATTCCTTTCCCAAACAATGGAATGAGAACTTTGTTCCGTTCTATCGTAAAATACTCAAACAATGGAACGAAAAGTTTGTCCGTTCCGCTGCGCTTTGCCCATTTTAAAATATCCAAACATACAGGGACCAAATAACAAGATTTGCTGGAACTGCCGGCAAGGGTAAAATGTAACGCCCGTAATTCAATTAATATCGAATCAGAGTCATTAAACAAATTATAATACAGCAAAACGCGAATAAATTAAAACCTGATTACAACAAGTCTATAATTCATAGTGAGTTCTGAATTCGTAGAAAATACAGCCCATTAGAAGTGTATCTCAAAATAATACATAACATAAGTCTTAACTACTCAATTTACATCAAGGTATATCAACCTCAAAATGGAAACACTTAAACAAAATATGAGAGACTAATTCCTAATAAGACTTCTCCAAGCTCCCATCATTCACCATGAACCTGCTTGTCTGAAACAATAAATGGAAAAGAATGAGATTTGAAAATCCCAGTGAGTCCTTCACAGACCCCTCCCCATCACTTTACTCAAAATAATATAATTTCTTAAGATGATCATAAAACATTGCTCATAATGCAAAACATAATTTACAAAAAATTCCATAGATGTTCCCACTTGGCACAATTGTAATTGAGTCCCATATTAATTAATGGGTAACAACCAAGAGGGTCCCCGCCGTCGAACCTTATAGCGAATCCGGACTGACGGGTTTGTCACCAAACTTTATAGCAATTCGGACCGACAAACATCCCATAAACAAACAATCTTAACAATCAACTGCATCAGACATAAAGCAATTCAATTCATTTGAAGTTGTCTAATAACTAGGGTTGAAACCCTATTAATCAAGGACCAAAATCATAAGTCTAACCTTAATTTCTTAGGATTTAGAACACTAAAAACAAGTATTCATGGCCTTAGAAGCCCTAAAAATGTGAAAAATCACAAAATTACAAAAACTGGCGCTCTTTGCACATGCCAGAATCTTGTGGTTCTGTTTACTGCGTTGTCTGGGTAACCGTGCGACTGATGATACTGTTGTCCACGCTTTGTCACGGCGACAGAGGCGCGCGTCCGCGCATTCGCCCCTTGTTTACGTTTTTACTTGGCGGCAGTGCCCTTAGGGCGCGTTTCACGCGCGTCTCCTGCAGGATTCTGCAGAAACCCAGTTTTCTGCATAATTGGACTCTCCAACCTCAATGTCTCTCAATCCAAGCCAAAATCCAAACAAATAAGGACTCAACATCAAGGATCAAACATGTTTAATTGATGAATCAAAGCATTTAGCATAAAAATCACAATCACATACATAGTTTAAATGTTATCAAAACATCAAACTTTGAACAAATCAAATACAACCAAACCCATATCATAATTTTTCAACCATCCAAACTTTGGAATCAAGAAAACAAACAAAATGAAAGGGGAAAAGAAAACTCCAATGTGGGACTTATGGGTGCCTAACACCTAAAGAGAAGAAAGACTCACAAAACCAAAGACTTGAGCCAAAGATGAAGAAGTTAGATCTTCTTCTTCCTCCTCTTCTTCTCAAATTCGAGTTCCCCCCTTTTTTCTAAGTTAGGGCAACTCTAAATCTTCAATAAATGGCTAAATGTTCAGCTCCAACCTTCTTCTTAGGCAAGGATTGCAAGAAATACTGAAGCTTTCCTCCTCTTTCTCCCCCAAAACTCTTGAAAACCCTAGCCTTCTCCTCTTTTCTCTCTTAGGCGCAGGAAAGAAGAAAGAAAGAAGAAAATAAAAGATGAAGGGAATAAGGGAGAGAGGCTGATCATGGGAAACAAAAGGGAAAGAAAAAAAAAGTGTTTCTCACTTAGACCATTTTGTCCCTCTCTATGATAGGTAAAGTACTTAATTGTCCTTTCTTTTGGCTAAAACTCTATTTTGCCACTACTAAATACACACCCCTAACTTAATTAATGACACCCAATTTAATTACTCAACCATCAATTTAAAGCATAGTAAAGCCTAAATTAATTGAGCTAAGTAATTGAATTAGGCAGGATGTTACATTACTCCCCACCTTTTAGGATTTTTGTCCTAAAAAATTAGATATACATACCTATTGGAATAGGTACGAATAATCGCTCCGCATTTCTTCCTCCATTTCCCAAGTAGCTTCTCCCTGGGTGGATCCTTCCTAGATGACCTTAACAATAGGAATGGTTTTATTCCTTAGCGTCTTAAAGTTACGGTCCACAACTTGGACCGACATAGGCTAGTACGTCAAATGCGATCTTAATTGTACGGACTCATGGGCCAAATGTTGAAAAGGATTAGAAATATATCTTCGAAGTTGAGACACATGAAACACCTTGTGTAAATTTGACAAGGAGGGAGGAAGCGCGAGTTGGTATGCAACTGAACTGACTGGACTAAGGATTTGAAAAGGACCAATGTATCTAGGATGCAACTTTTTGGCTTTTAGTGCTCTTCCAATGCCTATAGTAGGAGACACTTTTAAAAAGACATGTTTGCCCTCTTGAAACACAAAAGGTCTACATTTCAGGTCGACATAGCTCTTTTGCCGACTCTGAGCGGTCTTAAGCTTGTCCCTAATCATTCGAAATTTGTCTGTGGTTTCCTAAACCAGGTCGGGGCCTAGTAAATTTCTTTCTCCTACCTCGTACCAACACAGAGGTGTCCTACACTTCCGCCCATAAAGGGCTTCATAAGGAGCCATCCCAATACTTGAATGATAGTTATTATAAGCAAATTCAACTGGTGATAAATGCTCATCCCAACTTCCACCATCCTCTAAAATACAAGCTCTAAGCATGTCCTCTAAGGTTTGAATGGTTCTCTCAGTTTGCCCATTAGTTTGGGGATGGTAGGCGGTGCTAAGGCTTAACCTAGTACCTAAAGCCTGATGGAGGACCTTCCAGAATCGGGAAGTGAATTTGGGATCTCTATCCGAGACAATGCTTGTAGGGACCCCGTGAAGCCTAATTATCTCCTGAGTATAGATCTTAGCTAGCTTAGAGGTGGTGTAAGTGGTCTTAACTGGGGAAAAGTGAGCTGATTTGGTCAATTGGTCCACAATAACCCAAATTGAGTCATATCCAGACTGAGTACGAGGTAAACCCGCGACAAAGTCCATGGATATTTCTTCCCATTTCTACTTTGGAATTTATAAGGTTGGAGCATACCAAAAGGCTTCTGATGCTCTATCTTGGTCTTCTGGCATACTAGCTACGTCATTCCTCATCCCAGGCCACCAATACTTGTGCCTAAGGTCATGGTACATTTTGGTTGTACCAGGATGAACTGTGAATCCATTCTTATGTGCTTCTCCTAGAATTTGCCTCTTAAGCTCTTCATTCCTAGGGACGCAAATTCTTTGTTGAAAGAGAATGATCCCGTCACTATCCACTGAAAATTCAGGGTGGTGTTTCCTAACTTTTAGTTCTTCATCCATACACTGGGCTTGCCTAATCTGTGCTCTCAGATCGCAAACGATCTCTAAGTGATGTACTATTAGGCTATCCCCAGTAGAGAAAGAATATAAATTTAGATCCCTAAAGGACTCTAATAACTCCATTTCTTTGATCATCATGGAGGATACATGGAGGGATTTTCTACTTAAAGCATCGATGACTACATTCACCTTGCCTGGATGATACCTTAACTCAAAATCATAATCCTTGAGGAGTTCTACTCATCTCCTTTGTCTCAAGTTTAATTCCTTTTGATCAAAGAGGTATTTCAAACTCTTATGATCACTAAAAACTTCAAATAGGGCACAATATAAATAGTGCCTCCAAATTTTTAATGCAAAAACTATTGCTGCAAGTTCTAAATCATGAGTTGGGTAGTTTTCTTCATGAGGCTTCAGTTGCCTAGATGCATAGGCTACCACTTGTCTATTTTGCATTAGTACACCACCTAGACCCTTATTTGAAGCATCGCTAAACACTTCAAATCCTAATGTTGGATTTGGAATAATCAGAACAGGCGCAGTGGTCAACCTAAGCTTGAGTTCTAAGAAACTATTTTCACAGCTCTTGCTCCAGACAAACGGCTGCCCCTTACGGGTTAGCCTGGTCAAAGGAAGTACCAACTGGGAAAATCCCTAAATAAATCTATAATAATACCCAGCTAGTCCTAAAAAGCTTCTGACCTCGGTAATCGTGGTCAGTATTTCCCAGTTCAGCACTGCTTCCACTTTACTGGGGTCGACTGATACTCCTGCTTAGGATATGACATGTCCTCAGAACTTTACCTCATCCAACCAGAATTCACATTTCTCAGGTTTTGCAAACTACCTTTTCTCCCTAAGGATGGTTAAGACAGTCCTAAGATGTTTCTCATGCTCATGGGGGCTCTTGGAATAAATATGGATACCGTTTATGAATACTACCACAAACTTGTCTAGGAAAGGTCTAAAAATCCAATTCATGTAATCCATGAAAATGGCTGGAGCATTGGTTAAACCAAAAGGCATAACTAAATACTCGTAATGACCGTACCTAGTCCTAAAAGCCGTCTTAGGAATGTCTTTGGCTTTAATCTTGATTTGGTGGTAACCAGATCTTAAATCAATCTTAGAGAAAACTGAGGCTCCTCTGAGTTGATCTAAGAGATCATCTATACGGGGAAGCGGATACTTATTCTTAATGGTAACCTTATTGATCTGCCTATAATCAACACACAGTCTCATACTGCCATCCTCATTTTTCACTAACAAAACTGGGGCTCCCCAAGGGGAAGCTCTAGGCCTAATGAACTGTTTTGCTATTAGGTCTTCCAGTTGAAGTTTAAGTTCCTTAAGTTCCAAGGGTAACATCCTATATGGAGCAATGGATATTGATTTCATCCCAGGGACTAACTCTATGGAGAATTCTACTTCCCTCTCTGGAGGTAAGGAAGTTACTTCTTCAGGAAGCACATTTAAGAATTCGTTCACAACAGGGACAGCAGTTAATTCTAATCTGACCTCTGAAGATGAAGATAGTAACAGAACATAACTTACATGTCCCTCTATAAGGCATTAGTTTAATTGTGAAACGCTAGCCAAGACATCAGGAGGGAAATTATTTTTAAAAGGTAGGATTGTTGGAAACTCTATGGTTTTACAGTAACAATTTAGGACAACTTGATTAGCTGAAAGCCAATCCATCCCAAGAATAATGTCCATCCCCTCCAAGGGTAGGCAAATCAAATCAACCGTAAACACTCTTTCTTGTATTTTGAGAGGACAATTCTCGCATATCAAGGAAGTAGAAATACTGCCATCAGCAGGCGTATGCACATATAATGGAACAGGTAAGGAGGTAAGGTTTAACTCTAGCTTTAAGGCACACTTACAAGAAATGAAAGAATGAGTGGCGCCGGAGTCATAAAGAACAACTAAAGGTTGACTATGCAAGAGGCACGTACCTTTGATCAGACCATCTGCACCTGTAGCCCTTTTTGCGTCTAAGGTGTAAACACGTCCCTAGATAGGGTCACTGGGGTTGGATGCATCCCTCTTTTTGAGCTTTGGGCAGTCTTTCAAATAATAGTCGGTCTCACGACAGTAGAAACAATAATTCTTGTCGGACATACACTCCCCCTTGTGAGACTTGCCACAAGTGGAACACACTTTCGACTTTTCAGTTTCAGGGTGTTGAACTTGTTTTCCCTTACTAGAGTTTTCCCTATGCTCGGGTGGTTGGTTGGTATTTTGTTCTTCCTTCTTCTTTTGCCATTTCTATTGCCTTTCATCCATCATCTCTTTCAAGCTTGCCTCATGCACTAGGGTGGCATAATCAGTGAACCTAACTTGTGTTAAGTTATTCCGAATGTTTGCCCTTAGGCCCCATTTAAACTAATCAATCTTCCATTCTTCATCAGGGGCATAACGGGCCCATGGAGCATATCGAGCGAGTCCTTCAAATTTTGCAACATACTCCCCCACAGTCAATTCCCCTTGTTTACAATCTACAAACTCTCTATTCTTCTGCATCCTTACAGTTTCGAGAACATACTTTTCGAGGAAAGCCCTTTGGAAATTCTCCCAAGTGAGCAGCACTCCCGTGGCTAGGAGATGAGCTCTCTCTCCTTTCCACCAATTTTCAGACTCTTCCTTCAGCATATGAGTAGCATTCACCACTTTCTGTTCCTCCGAGTAGTGAACTACTAAAAAGGCCTTTTCCATTTCCTCCAACCAGTATTGGGCCTTTGTGGAATCCAGTCCACCAATAAAAGTAGAAGGACCTAGCTTGAGGAACCTAAAGAAGTTTCGATCAATGTCATCCTGAGGTTGAGGAGGAGGTTATGGAACTGCCTGAGTCTGAGTCAAGTGGTTTACTAGATTGTTCGTAGCCGTGGCCTGGTTCTGAATAGCTTGCATTATTCCTTGCAACTAAGCATTATCCTGTCCCGGTGGATCAATAGGATTTGTGGTATTCCTCCTTGACCCTCCGCGTCGTCCTGAACCCGAAGCCATAGTTCTGCATAAAATGCTCAAAGTATTGAGTTGATCAGGCTCAATATCTCATAGCATAATAAGAAGAAAATTAACAACAGACCATAATAACACGCTAATTAATTCTAACTATTCTACAATCCGAAAAGATCGAACTGTTCTGATACCATAATGTAATGCCCGTAATTCAATTAATATCGAATCAGAGTCATTAAACAAATTATGATACAGCAAAATGCGAATAAATTAAAACCTGATTACAACAAGTCTATAATTCATAGTGAGTTCCGAATTCGTAGAAAATACAGCCCATTAGAAGTGTGTTTCAAAATAATACATAACATAAGTCTTAACTACTTAATTTACATCAAGGTATATCAACCTCAAAATGGAAACACTTAAACAAAATATGAGAGACTAATTCCTAATAAGACTTCTCCAAGCTCCCATCATTCACCATGAACCTGCTTATCTGAAACAATAAATGGAAAGGAATAAGATTTGAAAATTCCAGTGAGTCCTTCACGGACCTCTCATCATCACTTTACTCAAAATAATATAATTTCTTAAGATGATAATAAAACATTGCTCACAATACAAAACATAATTTACAAAAAATTCAATAGATGTACCCACTTGGCACAATTGTAATTGAGTCCCATATTAATTAATGGGCAACAACCAAGAGGGTCCTCGCCGCCGAACATTATAGCGAATCCGAACTGACGGGTTTGTCGCCAAACCTTATAGCAATATGGACCGATAAACATCACATAAACAAATAATCTTAACAATCAAATGCATCAGACATAAAGCAATTCAATTCATTTCAAGCTGTCTAATAACTAGGGTTGAAAACCTATTAATCAAGGACCAAAATCATAAGTCTAACCTTAATTCCTTCGGATTTAGAACACTAAAAACAAGTATTCATGGCCTTAGAAGCCCTAAAAATGTGAAAAATCACAAGATTGTACAAACTGGCGCGCACGAAGTGGTTCTGTTTCTGCGCACGTAGGGAACGCTTCGTGCGCAAGTCACACGCGTGATGACCCTGTATTCTGTTTGTCCGCGCTTCGCGTGCGGCTGGGGCGCGTCACACGCATTTCTGCCCCTTGTTTCTGTTTCTGCGCGCGCAGGGCGCGCTTCACGCGCGTCCCTTGTAGAATTCTGCAGAAACCCATTTTTTTGCATAATTGGACTCTCCAACCTCAATTTCTCTCAATCCAAGCCAAAATCTAAACAAATAAGGACTAAACATCAAGGATCAAACATGTTTAATTGATGAATCAAAGCATTTAGCATAAAAACCACAATCACATACATAGTTTAAATGTTATCAAAACATCAAACTTTGAACAAATCAAATACAACCAAACCAATATCATAATTTTCAACCATCCAAACTTTGGAATCAAGAAAACAAACAAAATGAAAGGGGAAAAGAAAATCTCAATGTGGGACTTATGGGTGCCCAACACCTAAAGAGAAGAAAGACTCACAAAACCAAAGACTTGAGCCAAAGATGAAGAAGCTAGATCTTCTTCTTCCTCCTCTTCTTCTCAAATTTGAGTTCCCCCCTTTTTTCCTAAGTTAGGGCAACTCTAAATCTTCAACAAATGGCTAAATGTTCATCTCCAACCTTCTTCTTAGGCAAGGGTTGCAAGAAATATTGAAGCTTTCCTCCTCTTTCTCCCCCAAAACTCTTGAAAACCCTAGCCTTCTCCTCTTTTCTCTCTTAGGCACAAGAAAGAAGAAAGAAAGAAGAAAATAAAAGATGAAGGGAATGAGGGAGAGGGGCTGATCGTGGGAAACAAAAGGGAAAGGAAAAAAAATAAGTGTTTCTCACTTAGACCATCTTGTCCCTCTCTATGATAGGTAAAGTACTTAATTGTCCTTTCTTTTGGCTAAAACTCTATTTTGCCGCTACTAATTACACACCCGTAACTTAATTAATGACACTCAATTTAATTACTCAACCATCAATTTAAAGCATAGTACAACCTAAATTAATTGAGCTAAATAATTAAATTAGGCGGGATGTTACATAAAAAATTTGATCCATTCATAATATTTTACTATATTATATCCTACTGTCATAAGACATAGTACACAGTCAAGGGACTTAGGCTCAGTTTGATAAGGCCAAAAAACCAGCTTCTAACTTATTAGAATAGCTTATAAGCTTGTTTAACTGAATGAAAATTGTTTGGTAAATAAGCTTATCACACTAGCTTATAACATTTCAGCTTATACCTTAAAGCTTTTCATCTTTTCTCCCATTTTTATCCTCATTATTTTATTCTTTATTCTTTTTCCAAATTTAAAATAAAGATAAAATATTATCTTTTTCATCATTTTATATTTATTAGTTAGTTAAACAGCTAATTTTGTCAAACATTTCAATTTTAATTAGCTATCTTTTCAGTTATCAGCTATAAGCTAGCTTATAGCTTATTTTTACCAAACTCAACCTTAGTTTAGCCTCAATTTAGAAGCCACCTTATTTATTTACTCTCTCATGTCCAGAATATAAGCAACAAAAATCTTATGTTTGTTGGTCTAAAATATAAGCAAATTTTAACTAGTTTCATCTCATTTAACGACATTATTCCTAAAATATTCTTCAATTAATTCATTTTTTTATTTTTCAATAACCCTTATATTTCCATAGAACAAGTTTTCATAAACGACGGCAATTTAAGAAATACAATTACATTTTTTTTATTATATTAAAGAAATTAAATGAGATTAACTAATTTTTTAATGGGTGTGAGTAGGAGTGGGCACGGGTACGGGTCGACTCGCGAACCGAACCTACCCAATCCAACTCAACCCACAAAATACGGGTTGGTTTGGGTCATTGGGTTGAGTCGATTTTAAAATAAGCAAACCCAAAACCTATAGGTTGGGTGTCGGGTCAGAAGATTGCGAACCCAAGCAACCCAACCCAACCCACTGCATATAATTGAACACATTACTAACTAATACCATTTGAACGAATATGTAATTTGTAAATACATATATTTTGTTTTGTTTTCATTTCACTTGGTGCTATAATTTTAGTGAAAATTTTACTTCAAATTGAGGACAACTATGTTTTTTATGCAACCAGAAGACATAAAGATTTTTCTTTATTTGAAAATCCAAATTAATATGGGGTTTTTATTCTATTTTTTCAATTTTGTTTCAATTTTTTGAAAAATAAATATTTTAATAATAAACCCGATCACCCAACCCAGACCAACCCATATGAGGTCGGGTTGGGATGGTTCGGGTTACGCCAAAAAAATCGGTTAAACCAACCCAACCCAATCCGTATTTAGTTGATTGGGTTCGGTCAAACAACCCAAAACCCACCCAACCCGACCCATGCCCACCCCTAGGTGTGAGCTAATTTTTTTTCCGCTTATATTCGAGACCGGTGGAAGTATCACGTTATTTCTTGAGTAATTTGTCACATTGGTCACTGAAAGTGTAACTCGGTGTCACTTTAGTCTCTGGAAGAGTAAAAACTCCAAAATAGTCCCTGAAAGTGTTCAACGTTTGTCACTTTGGTCCCTTCCATTAGCCATTTAATTGTCTCCGTTAAAAATCCTTATGTGGCTGCTGATGTGTCGCCAAAATTGGTGATTAGGCCTCAATTTAAATGAGTAATTGGTCGCGTTGGTCCCTAAAAGTGTAACTCGGTGTCACTTTAGTCCCTAGAAGAGTAAAAACTCCAAAATAGTCCCTGAAAGTGTTCTATGTTTGTCATTTTGCTCCTGGAGAAATCTGCTTGTCAACAGATAGAGTCAGATAGTGAAATTGATGGTGATTCAGCTCTAAAGTATCCTTTTCATGCTACCCATTTGATTACTGTACACTAATCTTTCTGCTATTTTAGGTTGGCTTATGGGGTACGCTTATATGATTATTTATGTCAATCAATATTAGTGATGTATGTAGTTTCTGTGGTTGAATCCTGTCCCTGTATACCTTGCATTTTCCTTCATTTAGCATTTTCTTTAATCCAATTCTAGATACTATGACAATATATTACGTGGGCTTCATCCCTTATTTGGGGAGTCTGAGCCTGATGATGTTGTGAGGGATAATGTAGCTGGTGCTGTAGTAAGGATGATTATGGTGCACCCTAAATCTATCCCTCTAAATCAAGTGATTTTCTGCTTTATTTATATCACTTGTGGTTGCTCAATTAAATATGAATATGAACTTATAGTATAATGCACGTTTTGTTTTGTTATATTTATCTTTTGTTAATACTTGGTAGCTAAATGTTTTGTTATTGGATGTTGTCGACATATATCACAGTTGCGTTTTACTGGTTCTTCTTGTTTTCCTGAGAGTTCTTCCATTGAAAAAAGACCACGAGGAGTCTATGGCTGTCTATTTACGTCTCTACTCTTGTATTCTCATCCAATCCACAGGTAATTGTTTCTTTTCAGAAATGTCAAGATTCTTTCTTTGTTTTGTTGTTCCCCCAACAGTAATATTGTCCTACCTAATTTTGTTTATCCATTTTTAAACATAATGCAGATCATTTCCCTAATCCCTGAATTAGTTAACCTTTTTGCTCAAGTGGTGGCATCACCTGCGAAGACATCTGAAGTCAAAGCTCTGGTAGGCATAGCTTTTTCTCATCTAATTTCATTATATGGACCACAAATGCAACCCCTTCTGAGCAATCTCTCACCTGCACACGCGAATGCATTATCACCATTTTCTTCAACGAGTTGATCATGCAAACATTGAGCAAATTGAGAATTTTACCCAATGCTCTATGTTATCAAGTATGTTTTTGAAGAAATGTCTTGTTATATAGTTTTAAGTGGAGCTGTTCGGCCCTGGCAGAAAATCACTGCCTTTATCAGGTATGCTGCTTTTGAGAAATATTACAGATTGATTGATATGAAATAGTATATTAGTTTTCTACAGAACACCATAAACAGATCTCTATCCCTATGATCCAGAATGTTGTAGCAATTTTTAAAACTCTCACTTTTAAGAGACAATTAAATGGCTAACGACAGGGACCAAACTGACAAACATAGAACACTTTTAGGGACTATTTTGGAGTTTTTACTCTTTCAAGGACTAAAGTGACACTGTGTTACACTTTCAGGGACCAATGTGACCATTACTCATTTAAATTGCGGCCCAGTCACCAATTTTGGCGACACATCAGCAGCCACGTAAGGATTTTTAACGGAGACAATTAAATGGCTAACGACAGGGACCAAAATAAATGACAAACGTTGAACACTTTCAGTGACTATTTTAGAGTTTTTACTCTCTCAAATACTAAAATAACACCGAATTACACTTTTAGGAACCATTGTGACCAATTACTCTTATTTCTTCTCCCTCCGAACAATTTTTTTTGGACTCATTCTCCCTCCGAACAATAACAAGCGTTTGTTGCTTTCATTCCATCATCATGTTGAATAACCGTCAGTGTCACAGCAGAGCCCTTCTCTACCACAAGGCCGTAACTTTCCCACCAACATCCCCAACCCTAAAACATTACCCTCTTTTCCATCACTATCCTTCACCATTTTCTCTGCGTTTCTGCACCAACACTTCCGAATCTGATTCCCACTCATTTGCGGTGTCCTACCTCATCCACAATTTTGGCTTCTCCCCACAATCTGCTTCCAAACTTTGCTCCACTTACCATGTTGGATTCAAGACCGTCGAACAACCTGGTGAAGGTGGTGGAGGAATTAAAGGATTTAGGGCTTCATCCTTCAAAATCAACTTTCAATTTAGCATTGATGGCCAAACTAACTGTAACCAGGACCATGTGGAATGAGAAGGTTTATGCCTTTAAGAAGTGGGGTTGCTCTGATAAAGATATTATGGAAGCATTTAAAAGACGTCCTCATTGTATGGTAGCATCTGTTGATAAAATAAATTTAGTGATGAGTTTTTGGGTCAATCACTTGGGTGGGAATGCTCTGGCCCTTGCCAAAAGACCATGGTTATTTGGGGCCAGCATGGAGAGAACCATCATACCAAGGGCTGCAGCTGTGCAACATCTTCTCAAGAAAGGTTTACAGAAAAAGAATGCAAGCTTAACTTCTGCATTTGCCTTGTCTGAGAAGTTTTTCCTTGACGTGTATATAAAACGTTTCAAGGAAGATTCTTTTTATCTATTAAAGTTGTATGAGGAAAAACTGGATCTTGCATACACCAGGGGCAAAACTGGCATGTCATGAACAAATTTGTAGGTATTTTAGCCTACTTAAATTGTTCTCTTGTTCCATATTTGATTTGAATACTTACAGACTGTGATTTGAGCTAGTTTAGCTGACTTGTGGCATTTGCTTACTTGGACAAATGTTTGTTTTGTTTTGATTGTTATTTTTTCAAAATCTGTGATGTATATCAGTCTTAGTAACATCTAATCGTTTATGGGCATGGATTACTTTTTGTGATAGTGGCATTTCTCCTTCCATGTTTGTTTAATATTGCATAAATTCAGCTATACCAGAATATGTTGCTATGTTCGAAATGGTTTTAAATCGCAATGTAATTGTGATTACTTTGCAGATGACAAAAAGTGCAAATAATTGTGGACAGATGCAGTCGTACGGTCGTGGTACAATTGTGAAGAACTCTCAAACCTCAATATTGAGGCTGCAGTTGTGGTTGTGGACTACAATTATTTAAAACACTTTGCTGTTAGCATTATGCCATAGATTGGTGTTACATCTCACTTGATTTTGTCACATATTGGCATGTTGCTTGTTATTTTTACCTTTTGGCCAACTGTTATGGATATGGTAGAGTCAGTTTATATATCACTGGTATTTTTCCAGTAACTGCCATTGGCATTTTGTCTATGTTCTGTAGTTTATGTGAGTACATTATGCATTAAACAATGAAATTTCTTGAACAACTTGTTCCCAGCTATATTTTAAGGAAATATTTTACTTAACTGCTTTCATATATTCTCTCATGTCCCAGCTGGACATGTATAACCCGGTAGAGTATTTTCTCTATGCAGTTAATGGGAATTTAATTCTGGACCTTTTACTAATTTGTGGCCTTTAGTACTATTAAGCACTAAAGCAATGGCTTACTTCCGATTTTGTTTATGCACTTACATTTTATTAGTTATCTCATTTGCGTGAATGCTTAACATAAGGCCTACTTATTTAAACTCAACAAAGTGATTTTAAAGTTGCCTAGAAAAGTGATGTATTTTTTTATAAATTTTATGTAAAACAAAAGCTGCATTTAATTACAGTTATAAAAAGTAGTTTTAATATTGAAGAATAGTTAAAATTAGAGTTTAATATATATACACAGTCAGTCTATAGGAATTTTTCATTGTCATTAAATTAGATTTCAATATTCTCACACGTCATTTTATTAGTTAAAATATGTTATTTGAATCTAGAATAAAGAAAACATTAAAAATCTGAATTATTCTCTACCGTATTCTCCCTCTCTCAACTTATGCCCTCTCTGGCAACAACTGTTCTCTGCTGCTCCTTTTTTAAATTGACAAATTTCAATCATATCTATGATGGTGGGTTTTTCTGCTAAAGATTTGAAGTGGAAAAAAAGTAGGATTAAGAATTTAATGAGCGTTGGTAAGAAATAAAAGCTATTGCAGTGGAGAAGATGGAAATTGTGGATCCACGTCATTTAGTGTTTAAGGCCAGGTAAGGATCCTTTGGGAACATTTTTAAATAATAAGCAACTTGTTGAAGTGGTTTCATATTACAACCTGTGAATCAGATTGCTAAATGATCTAGTAACGTTATTACATACTATGGCTTTGTACAAGTTGCTTCTTTTCTTCCAATAGATTTCTCAGTTGTTGATATAGATATGTCACTTGTTTTTCTATCTAGCTTGGATTAACCTGCATATGGACTTGGAGATAACCTAGATTTGGCATGTGAATAATGAACAATGATTTGGTGATTAAGAGCCTAAAATTAACCCGAGTTAACTTTAATGTACATCCGGTAATAATAATTGTCCCTGAGTTTATGTCTTTTCAGTTGTCTTGTCTTGATGATTAAAAGCCTAAAGTCATTTTTTTGGTTTATCTCCATGTTATATGAATTTACATTGTAATGTGAAACTAAATACTTATAATATGAGTGCCTGAAGTAGTCTTTTTTTGTTAGAGTTAAAATGATAAGTTGTTCTTGGTGTTGATTTTGATTTCTGACATTTTATTAGGTCCTGAATTGTTTGAAGGGGACTTGGCATTATCTTCAATTGTTTATGGATGCTCAATTATAGTAAAACTCTTATCCTCCTTTGCTCTCAAAAATCTTCTTCCTGGATCTTATATATAGTTTAGAGTCTCTGTTAGACTGTTAGTCTTGCCTCCTTTACTTGTCTTGCCAATCTCAAAGTCTCTATTTCATCTATTTTAAGTTGAATATCCTTAGTCAAGTTTATAATTTTTTTCCCATTTATACCTCAAGTTATAATCTTTTTGTTGTTGCCACTGCTGATTTTTGAGCTATTTACAGATACTATGTTTGTAATTTATCATTGTTATCAATTGAATATGCTACATTGATGTCAGTTGTCAACTGCCACTGGTCATTTAGAATCAGGCAGCAGCTTTGCAGAAATTAGTGTCAATACCCTTTAATTCAAGGGTCTGAATGTACATTGCACTGAACATATATAATTGGATATTCCAAAGTACTTTGTTTTTGTAAAAAATTTCAATGTTTTAAATTGTGTACGCTTATTTGTGATGTTAATGGTATGTTTGTTGAGCAAAATGTTAGCATTAGCATATGTAGATACCATGCTTCTTTAACAGCTACGGCAAAATGTTAGCATTAGCATATTATCAATCATTATTTGGAATCTTTTCCCCTAAACATGGAGAGTTTGAATAATTTCTGACTATACGAGACCCTTATTATTTCCACAATCTCTACACTCTAGAGACTGAATAATGAATATTATGTTGTTATCTGAGGAATGCAGGTGATGCCAAAGGCTTTTGCAATTAGAACATGAGAAACATGGGGAATAAATTAAAAGAACAGCAGAGATCCAAGGCTAGCAAATATAACTCAGTAGATGTCCAACAGGTACAAAATTAACTAAGGTAAAGGGATATGTACAAACACAGTACACTATTTTTTGAACAGGAAAACCAACAATATAAACATTTCCATTATAATACACTTAATTTTTCACATGATAAGGTGACAAATTGTTGAAAAGAGAATTTGATAATGCTAAACAAGACTTGTCTAGTTGAGAGGATATAAAATGCCCATGATTCTGAATCGATGACCATTCTTGATTCTGAATCTGCATATTGATTCTTTCAGTAACCATTCTTGCATTGGAGCCAATGGTTGTGTGAATTTTGTCTGCCTATCAGCTACTTCAAAGTGTTGTAGTAGAAAAGCATTCACAGATCTCGATAAAATTCTATGTTATGTTCAATCTTGAAGCTAAACTTGAGTTTTACCTGTTCATCTACTAAGCAACTCGGTTCCATAATCAAGACTGGAAACAAAGATAATAAGGTGTTGTATTTTATGAGATATTTCAAAAGTTACACGTCCCACATTGTTTGCATTTGAGACTTTTTAAGGTTTTATATACTTACATGTGTAGCTAAGCTTGTAAACAAGCTAGTGGGAGCATGGGCCTTGCGCACACAAGAGTGGCCCAAGTTGACCTGTTTCAGTGCAAATCCTCCGATTTGCCCCCTCCCCTGCATGCACGATAATAATCAGTCTAAACTTTTTGGTCCGGCTCGTTTAGTTATTTTTGTTTTGGAAAATATTTTGAAAACCTTACCCGAGAAGTGGCCATTTTGAGGCATAACCGTTTTGACTTCGTCTTATCTGGAAAATGTAATTACTTCCAACGTAATATCTTTGATTAACGTTAAAAAAATCTTTTATTAACGTTAATATTTTTTGTTATAAGTTCGGAACTACACACACACCAGAGTACACCTTAGAAACCCTATCTGCTTTCTTTCTTCTTCGTTTTCTGCCTAGGTTACCGATCAGCCTTGCGTGTTTGTTCTCGAGTTCAGCTAGTCTTGGTACGATTATCGCTGAGAAGAACCTGTTGTATCTTGGGGGGTTTGCGCAATCTTGATGATAAATCCTTATGACAGTGACTACCGCCTCAGGTTTTTGCACGCAGCCGGTCATCCGCAACAACAATCTAAGGATTTATTATGGTTGGCGACGACGCTTCTTCCCCCAACAATGGCAAAGACAACAGATCGCAGTTACAGACGATGCTACCGCACCTCCGGATCAGGTCCCCTATGCCAAACTGTTCCCTGACGTCTCCAAAATTGAGCTCTTTGATGGGCCGAATTTTCGCAGATGGCAAGAACGGGTCTACACTGTGTTGGACGTTCATGGTGTCGTTGATGTGCTTACCGATGACAAGCCAACTGGGACTAACACCGATCCCAAACAACTCGAGAAATGGACATATGCTGATAAGGTATTGTAACGATCCAAAAGTTTAGGAGCCGCCACCCATTTTATTAAATTTAGGAAAAATTGGAAAACCTAAAAAAACAGTAATATTTGAAAACCATACTAAGTTCGGGAATCAATTGCGCGTGGAGAAGGGTGGAGACGAAACCCCATAACACCCCTAACATGTCTGTCCTATTATAGTTACCCAAATTGATTGTGCAAAAAATATTAGTTCTAAAATATTTGTTTCACCCCAAAATTAAATAAAATTAATATTAAGTGCAAAAAATGAATATTAGTAAAAAGGAACTAAATTAGAAAAATTTAAATTTGACTTGACGGGGTTGAGCCGCTGCAATGTATCCTCTGGTGCAATGAGGAACTCAAAAGTCACATAGTTTTTCTAGAAAAGATTTGTGTGTTTGGTTCGGTTTTAATTTATTCTTTTAAGGGTTTAAGATCACCAAGTTGTCACAACTCAGGTGTCTTAAACCGATGATTAACAAGATGCCACATCTCAGCTAATCCTATTTGTTCTAAAAAAATAATTTTGTTTGATTTAATAAGATTAAATAGAAGTAAATTAGACAAAATATATAATTAAAATTAGGCGAAGAAATGAGTTACGCTTTGTCAAATAGCAAATAAGCATGTTTACATGGGCTGAAGCCCAATGTTGCAACCCAAGCGAAATAATCAACTCACTTAATAATAGTAACAATAATAATAATTTTAATGATAATAATAAAACAAGTTAAATGAAATTAACAAATAGAAAAGAGAAAGGTCAGTGAACCCTCGTCATTTCAACTGATGCGAGAAGCAACAAGAAATGAAAAACAGAAATGTTTTTTGAACACAAAAATAGACACAAATACAGCGACACCGTATGTCTATATTGTACGTTAATATTTTTTGTTATAAGTTCGGTACTACACACAGTCACACACACCAGAGTACACCTCAGAAACCCTCTCTGCTTTCTTTCTTCTTTGTTTTATGCCTGGGTTGTCGATCAGCCTTGCGCGTTTGTTCTCGAGTTCAGATAGTCTCGGTACAATTATCGCCGAGAAGAACCTGTTGTATCTTGAGGGGTTTGCACAATCTTGCGGATAAATCCTTAGGACAGTGACTACGTATGTGACATCCTGATTTTCAATAATACTAGGAAAGATAATTAGATTAATAATTAGGAGATAAATGGAGAATTATAGGCTTTAACTAGGATACAATGAGCTTCAATGAGACCCAGAAACCCTAGAAGGGAGATAGAAGTCCTTAGAATGGTCTAGAATACCCTAGAGAGGTGTAGAGAACCCTAGAATCGTCTAGAAGGTTGAAAATAAGATATTTCTGGACAGCCTCAATCGTGACGCAATGAGGCCAGTACAAAATGGCTCGCGACGCGAGCTAAGTCGGTGAGTAAGGCGGTGATCAGCGCCGCGAATCTTCTGCCATGTGTCCTATCTCGCGACGCGACGGGAGTTACGTGTAATCCCATCGCGACGCGATGGGCCAAGTTATGCCTATAAATAGGCCTTGATCCCCTCCATTCAGCCCAAGTTCTTCCAAGGGCTTTTGGGAGAGCGCGAAGGGCGTGGAGGAGCTGAAGAGAGGGAAGAACGAAGGACGAGAGCAGTAGCAGTCTTCTAGGCCAGGTAAGAGGGAAGATACCTTAATCTCTAGGGAAAATAGGTAGTAGAGGAGCATTATTAGCATGAGTAGGGTTCTTCAGCCCTACTAGGGGTTGGTAGTAGCAACACCTCAAGAGAGGGGTTGCGGTGTACGGTAGCTAAGGATAGTTACCGTAGACCTATTAACCAATGTAGGTTATGATAATAAGATTAGTAGACGGTCGCTTATGCGACGTAAGGAATAATTAATATATTAAATGAGGATTTATGATATTCTGTTTTATGCTTAATATTTATGTGCTGGTTGCATATAATATCTGTGAGTTTGATGAATGGTCTAGAGTCAAGGGTGACGTCCTCTAGTTAGAGGTTTGCGGAACCCTAGACAGTAATAAAGTATTACTGTCAGTATCCTGTTTGTCGGTGGTGATAGCTGGGTCGGTGTACCCGAGGTTGGTGTACCGAGGTATTGATGGAATGGTATGAGATAGTCGGTGGCCTTGAGGGGTATGTACTCGGTCTTTCTGACGAGGCTCTCTATGTCCGTGGTACCAAATGTACGAGGTGATTTGGAGATAGTCGGTGACCTTGAGGGGTATGTACTCGGTCATCCGAACGAGTCTCCAGGACTCCACGTCTGACAGGAGGAGAATGTTGTCCTTATGCACGGGACAGTACCTTACTCTGGTAATTGGATATGGTAGTATGAGATGCCATAACCGATAATCAGATATGGTAGCGTATTAGGATATGTTCCCGGGACAACCAACTTATCGTACTTGGTGCCCTAAGACTGGCAATAGGTCTAGAGAGTAGGGCATTAATGGCCCACACTGATTAGCGATATGTGGTATTCTGTGTCCACTGGGTCTGTGGGGCCGGTGATCAGCCCGAATGACTAGTGACGTGTGTCAGTCTGTGATCTGTGACCGTGTGGTCGGGTTATCAATATGACGTGATTTGTGACAGTATACTCAGGAGTCAGAGCATGATGTGAGTTATGATGGTGATGTTTGATTGCACTGTTTGTACTGTGCATGATAACATTGCCTTTGCTATATTGTTTTCCTGATTGTTGGAGATTAATGGATATCTTACCCCAGTGTTTTCTTGTGTATTTCTATTATATGTTATTAAATAGCAGATGGACAAGCACAACCTGTAACTGGTGGCTGGAGAGTTTTTGAATAGCTTGCCTAGAGACAAAGGTGGATGCTTATGTCACGGTCAGTGTGTCTTTTAGTCACCCTTATGGGTGTTGGGTTTTATTTTGTGTTTGTATAATGGACTTTGTATACTTTTCTAATCTTAAATAAAATATGTATTTTCTTAAATATGAATTACTTTTGTAATAATTAAATAAAGTAATACCCTGTTTTGGCAGAGTATTATAACGCGCCTTAGGTTTTTGCATGCAGCCGGTCATCCGCAACAACATAAGGACAATTAAAGGGAACTAAAGAAAAATAGTAAAAGGTGAAAGGCAAAGTTATATTGTTTCTTCTTAAACTAGGACATGTGATGATACGTCTTTTCCTAGAGTTCTTTCAGAAGAGATGTTTTGCTAAATCAGCCTGAGAAAACATCAACTACAAAAAGACCAGCTCTTGATAATTAGTAAAAAAAAAGTTTGGAACTTGTTTATAATTTTATATCATTCCCTGTTTGTTATTAAAATTACCAATTCTTTTCTAGACAATTTTTTTTTGTTGAAAAAAACATTAATACAGAAAAGGTGAGTATGGAATCGCTTAATGCACTCGATGTGGCCAAGCAAATGCAATTCCATACTTTCATGGAATTTGATGGCTTTGTAATTTCATTTCGGGTAAAGTGCAATTCAACTTTGGGTATAGACTTGTGAATCCACTTTTTTTTGCAAAATATAGCTACTGCAATTGAATGGAGTTATAGCTACTGCAACTTAAAAGCACAAAAATCACCACCACGCCTCTCTGTCATGGAATTATGTTTCGAAAGAGAGAGAATGAATACTGAATTTGGTAGACAGAGAGGGATCGTGTGCCTTTTTTTTAAATTTTAATCTGTTAGTTTAATCTGACCACTATGATTAACACTACAGAGTGATGGAAAGACTCAGTTGTGAGAGAGGATTCGAATTCGTGCAATTTCTGAGTTAAAAAGGTCTATTCTTTTCTCTCCTCCTTTTAATTTGTACTGCCATATTATTCCACTCTTTATCCAAATACTCTTTTCTCCATCAATGTCACATATTCCCCTTTTCAACATTAACCCAATAAATTCAAGTAAACATTGTTATTGATCCAACCTCACAGGTCTAGGATACCCAACTTTTGCGGTTTGTCCTTGGAGGAAGAGCATTTAGGTCCTCTGGGCCCTCTTTGTCTATTAGTTTGTGTGAAATACCAAAACCCATCGACTTATACACAATTTTTTAAGAAAATACGCAATTTTTTATTGCATCTCGAATCTCAAATAAGGAATAACCGTTAAATTTTCTAGTCTGCATATGTCGTACACAACCATATTTGTTTGCGTACGGTATAAAAGTGTATGTTGATAATTGTATACTCCTTCGGTCTCAAACTATAGAAGTCTTTTGACGAAATCTCTCTTACCAAGAAATATAATTAATGTAGTTAAAAACAATAAATTTATCTACAATTTTGATTGTTTTACCTAAACTATCCTTGAATTTATTAGGAAGGTAAATTAGATTAAATTTCATTTAACTTATTGATTAAAACAAAGGTAAATTAAATAAGGGTAATAGGGTAAAAAATACGCAATTTTTTTATAGCATCTCGAATCTCAAATAAGGAATAACCACTAAATTTTCTAGATCGCGTCTATCGTACATAGTCATATTTGTTTGTGTATGGTACAAAAGTGTATGTTTGTCTATCGTACACAACCATATCCGTGCTACGCTCGCGAGCATCGACCCACCATTGTGACCCACCTCGTCATGACCAAGCAAAAACAGTATTGTGCAGCCACGTCCTCACTATAGGCAGGCCTACATTATAACCAAGGTGTGCGAGTGCACCTCTGTGGGGGAAACCCATGATGGTAAATGGGGGAGTCGGACCGGAAGGGAGAGGGAGGGAAAGGGGGTGTGCGGCTTCTGTAGAGCAAGGGGCGCAACAGATGACAGAACTGTTGTTGGGACTTGTGTGTTTTGTATTTTACGAACCACCCCTGGTTGGGTCTTTTTTGGAATTACATATAACTCATAGCACCCGCTTTTAAATATTTTATGCTAAACTATAATTTTCGTCCCTATCTTTATTTTAAATTTCAATTTAGTCCCTATTTTATTTTTTATTTCAAAATGGTCCCTTATTTTTTAAAGTTATACCAATGTGGTCTTTTTCGTTCAAATTGTGATACGGAAAGGACCACATTGGTATAACTTTTACAAAATAAGAGACCATTTTGGAACAAAAAGGGGAGACCATATTGGGATAATTTTTGTAAAATAAGAGACTATTTCGAAACAAAAAATAAAAGAGAGACCATATTGGTATAACTTTGCAATATAAGAGATCATTTCGAAAAAAAAAAGACTAAATTAAAACATAAAATAAAGATAAGAGATTAAAAATAGAGTAATGCTTGTTGTCGCGAGAGAATTGCGGATGACGTGGCACATTTATTCCTATCTCTCTCTTCCACTTTCTCTTAAATCCACCATTCCTTACCCCCAACCATTTTCCCCCAAGCTCTGCCTCTCTGCCTTTTCTATTTCCTCAGCACCATAAAAGGCCTGAACGCGCAGCAGAGTAATGAAATTGACGGTGGTTCAAGCAATCGGGGGCCCGGTGTGGTGACGCTCAGATCTGATTGGGAGGCACTCTTGGCGTTTTTGCAGTGCGTTGTTGTTGTTCTAGTATGCGCAGTCTTTTAGAAGGTTAAAGATGAGTTGTTGTTGGATGAGGAACGATGATGAGAGTGATGATTTGGTCTTTGAAAATGGTTTTCTGGTTAAAGGTGGCACCTTTGTTGGGTTTTTGGGGAACAAAATTGGGGATTGAAGTTGTTTCTTCTTCTCTCCCTCTGTTGCTGGTCTTGGTGGAAACAGGAGGTGAGGAGGGTGGTGTTTAATTTCTGCGAGTGAAATGGTGATGTATCAGGTTGAGGGAAATGGTTTGCAATGGTGATATAGTGGAGGGTTGGTTCTTTGGAGGAGAACATCATATTTTCTGTTTTTTTTTAATTTTAAAAATAAATAGTCTTTTATGAGATACTACTCCGGACTTTATTATAAGCAAAATAATACATGTATTTGATCTAAATTTAGATCAAATATATATATTTTTTTACTTATAATTGGACCAAATATATGTATTTTTTTTCATATAACAAAGTCCCAAGGGAGTAAATATCCGAATACGTGGACATTCTCGTGAAATTTGTTAGACAAATTTGTCGCGACATATAGCACTACTATTAAAAATATACTGAGGGTAAAATACGGCTTTTGTATCATGCACAAAATGCTCGGCTTTTGCACGGTAGAAAGCGCAAAATTTTCTATTGCACCGAGACACAGCTTCACAATTTGTATACCGTAAAAACCAGTAAACCCTGTTCTTGCCACGGAAACACCCCTCTTCCGCCGCAAAACCCTACATTCGGTTCTAAGCCGTCGATTGCAACTTTTTTCCATGTTCAAAGCTTTTCTCTGCCACGATGGTTTCGGCATTACAAGACTTGACCCTCTTTTGTGGCACTTTCCGTTCCCATTTTCTCTTAAATTCCTCACCACTACAACTTCAGCTTCAACCTCACCCTCGTTCGCCGTGTCCTACTTTATCAACAATTTAGGATTCTCACCAGAATTCGCTCTCAAAGCTTCCAAGCAGGTTAGTTTCAAGAGCTCAAAAAAGCCCGATTCAGTTCTCAATTTCTTCAAAACCCACGGTTTCACCCACTCAGATATACTCAACATCATCAAAAGGGAACCCTGGCTTCTTTCATGCGATCCCGACAAAAGGGTCTTTCCAAAGTTTCAATTTTTACTCTCCATAGGCGCTTCTACCTCTAACATTGTTTGGATCGTGGGAGGTAACCCCAGATTCATGAAATTAAGCTTGAAGAATCGTGTTATCCCCATATATAAATTGGTAACTCAATTCCTTGGATCTGATAATAAGGCCCTTGCTTCAATAATTGCTTGTCCATCTTTGCTTTCTAGCGATTCTTTGGCTCCTAATGTCAAATTATTGGTTGATAATGGTGTGGGAAATTCTAGCATTTTCAGAATCCTTCGTGTGAGGCCTAATATTATCTGCACTAAACCTAGAGAATTAGGGAAAACGGTGCAGGAATTGAAAAACATGGGATTTGATCCTTCAAAAACTTACTTTGCTGATGCATTGCTTGCAAAAAGATGTACAAGCAAATCCAAGTGGAATGAGAAAATTGATACCTATAAGAGGTGGGGATGGTCAGAGGAAACAATTTTGGAAGCAATTAGGAGGCAGCCAAAATGTATGTTAGTATCAATTGATAAAATCAATAGGGTGATGGGATTTTGGGTTAATGAGTTAGGTTGGGATTCTTCTCACCTTGTCAGGGCACCAGGGATTTTTGCTTATGCTTTGGAGAAAAGGGTCATTCCAAGGGCTTTGGTTGTCCATTATCTTCTATCTAAGGGCTTGAGAAGTGGGAGTGCTAGCTTGCTTACGCCGTTTTATTTGTCTGAGAAAGTTTTCCTGCAAAGGTATGTGAAATGTTTTGAAGAGGAGAAAACTTCTCAGCTATTGAAGATATATAGTGGACAAATGAATGTGGATGATAAGAGGCCACAGGAGAACCGTGACATTTCACCTTCATAAAATATTTGACATCAGAAAAGTGTCAATCAGAGGAACATGTTTTTCTCTTTTTTGTTTTCATTTTTTGTATTGCACAATTTATATGGATACATATTTATTCTTCGGCATTTTTTAGTACTGGGCATTGAAGTGGTAGGAAGATTTTAGTGCATGAACTATTGTTAATTAGAAATCTTACAGGGAAGTAAATTATATGACTATTTTAGGATGTACGTTGTATGCTAGCTTTGGAGAAAGTTTTTGAAGTGATTTGTGGCTGCTAATAGCATTTTAATGAAACGTCTCCTACTAATTTGTGTGGTGCAATACTCTTATGGCATTTTTGAAATGATTTGTGGCTTTTTTATTTGGAAGATGTTCAAATAAAAACCATTTTAGATTATCATGGAGACCTATTTGATTATTGAGAAATGAAAAATATCAATTTGACATTGAGAATCTTAAATGTTGATCAAATTAGTCTTTTTTAAGATAATTTTTAGGAATATTTAGTGTCATTTAGGGGTGGAAATAGGCCAGGGCGCCTGATAAAGGCCTATGACCTAGCTTACATTAGGCTCAGGTCGAACCAGACTTTTTTTTAAATAGATAAGATCAATATTTTTTGAAAGGTCTATTAAGCTAAAAATATCATATTTTTGGCCATCTAAAAAGCCTCTTAGGCCTAACAGACCGATTTATTAAATAAACGTAAATATAATAATATATTTGTTGTTATTATTATAATAAGATTTTTATAACATGTTAAAATCATATACTTATTTACCCATCTAAATATTTAAACATTTTAGCCTACATAAAAAAACTTATTTTATTTAGTGATTAACTTATGGTCTGTTTAAAGGTCTTGGTGCAAAATATGCTTAGTCTAGCCTAGCCTATTTCCACCTTTATTTTGTAGTGATCTATTAGTCTTTTAACCTACTTAGAGATAGGTTGGATGATTAGACTTTTAAATGAGCCATATCAAGCTTTTATAAAGTCCTTAAAATTTTAGAATAAAGTAGACTTATTTAAGCAAAGTCTTGTGAGGTCCCACCTACTTCCAATCCTAGTCTCCATAAGAGTCTAATTTAATCAATATTTGAGATTCTTAAAGACCAAATTTGATATTTTTCAATTCTAAAAAAACTAAATAGATTTCATGTTTTTTCCGATGTGCCTTTACTCTAAAATTAATGCAGTGACTGTAAAGAAAAAAAAATGCAGTGATGAGAATTTCAGTCGATCAGTTATGCTGGAATTCTTTGTTCTTGGTCAAAGGACATTGTAAGGGCCTCAGTTTTGCAGTTTGCGAGTTTCTTCTCTAAAAAAGATTTTATAAAACACATTGCAAGGCTAATTACACCATATGTCGTGCCTATAAGCAGACTTAAGAGCGGATCTTAAAGAAATGGAAAGTAGGGCCGAGACGGACTCAGCATAACATAAGTTCCTGGGACTTAACCCAGAAGTATGAACTTAAAAAACAAAAGAAAAGATGAAAGACAGAAATTAAAACATGATATGCAAATGCAAATCAAAATAAAGCACCTGCCATGAAGGCGGTTAACAACAGAAAGTAAAAGTAGAATCGGACATGCTTTTATTTATTAAAAACTTAAATTATAGAAAACAATAACATAGCTGAGGGAGGAGGGAAGAGGAGAACCTCTCTCTAAACTCTCTCTAAACTTTGAAGCGGAGGAGCTAAGCAAAGTGTTTTGGCCGAAGCCAAGGTGTGTCTAACACTGAACCTAAACACCGCTTATATAGATTGAGAAATTAAACTATTCGGAATAGTTCCGGTCAGAAACCTAAACTATTACATACTATTTGCTACGGTAAAAGTTGCAATAGTAACCAAATAGTAAAATAACTGATTGGGGTCAACAGACCAATTGAGTGCACGACAGGCTGTCAGCAGCAGTTGCATGACTTTTGCTTTTTCCCGTTTGGAGCACTTGGCGTAGATTGCGGAGATTAGAAAGGAATTTTAGGGTTCCATTCTATTCTCTAGATTGTGGAGCTCTTCGTTGTCGAGGTCGACTTCGTCTTCTGAGACTCCTTCAGATCGTTCTTCACTGTTGAGTTCTTCAAACATTGAAGAGTAATTGTTGAAGAAAGGTATTGATACCTTGATTGGGAGACAGCCTGGGACTGCCCAAAGATTGTAGATAGAAGTTTCTCCTATCTTCTTGAGATTGAACCACCCAGTTGGAGGAAGGAATTCCTGTCTGATAAGCTCATGTCTTAACCAGAAAGAATTGATGAACTCCTTTGATTGAACTGGCCAGTTGATAAAAGGGTTGAACACAGCAGTGCTAGCTATAAAGTGGTGACTTGCAGGAACCACATATAACCTATTGCTGGTCGGCAGAGATGACTTTACTCTGAAAGTAACTCTCCCTTTTCTTGAGATGATTGCTGCTGCAAGCAGATATAATTTTTGCGGACCAAAAACTAATTCAGAAGAGTCATTAGTCCAAAAAGAATCTAACATACCCAGATCAAGCCATGTCCAGATAGTATATTCTTTTTCTTTGAATTGAATTGGCTTATAAAATGGAAGACTTATTCTAGCCTTCAAAATTCCAGTAAAAGGACGTTGAATGTCTTCACCGTCTTCTGGATGATTGGAAGGAAAACTGAAGTAAGCCATGGGCTGATAAGCATGAATTCCTTGAGCTTGAATGTTCCCTACAGAAATTTCCCAGAGGCATTCCTGAGCACGAACATAAGATTGAAAGATTGAATCATATAGTTTTCTTTGAATTAAGTAATTAATTCCAAAATCCATATGATTAGTTAATTGTCCGATAATTAAAGAGGTCTGCAAAACAAACTTCTTCTTCATATCTTCATGATTGGCTTTAGTTAAACACTCATCTTTTAGGGACAGTGTTTGATTGTAGGTTTATGTTTGAATTCTCTCGGAACTCTCACACTCATCCTTACCTTTGAAATTGGCTTTATTTCCCTCAGGAAGATCAATGATCTTATCCTTGAGTTTGGAAGATTGAGATTGAAATTCATTTTTAAATCGCGGATCAGGAAAACATTTTGATCCTTTTTTATTTTGAAAATGAAAATTCATTTTTGAAAAATAGACTGCAAGAGCATTCATGCAATTGAGCCTATCTTTTAAGTCAGAGGATACCCAAAGGTTATCCATCAGACATTGTTGAGCTTCATCGAGATTTATACTTGACAAGGGAATAAATCTTTTCCGATGATGGATTGGGAGTTGAAAATGTTCAAACTCCATGGTTGATTTTTGACCCTGCAAAATAGAAACTGAATTCTTTCTTATAGGGTTAGTATAATTGATTGCACAATTTGTGCAATTTGGTATTTCCAAAAATTTGAAAATCACCGATTGATTCTGACGTTGGGTAATAATACCTTCATCAGTGATTGTTAAAAGAGAAAGTAATTTTATGAACGGAGTTCCTAAAATCACTTTGTTCTTTAAATTGTTCACCAGTAGGAAGGCGGTTTCGACCTTAAAATCCTGGTTTTGAACGATTGCAGAGGAAACCTTAAATTTGACTTTTAATTCAGAACCATTAGCAGTGCTTAACCGTTCTGAAGTAAATTCAAGATACTTAGTGGGAATTAACCCATCTAAGATACAATTGAAATCAAAGACTGTGTCAAAGAGTCTTTGTGGTATCAAGGGTAAAATCCTTAATAACCAGTTTGATGTTTATAAAAAACATTTTTATTTTGACAAGGTTGGTTAAGCCAGTAAAATTGTCAACCTTGTTTGTTTGAATAGAAGCATCAGCTCCTATAGAAATAGCTTTGGAAGACGAGGCTTCCGATTGATCTGATTCAGAAGTTGACTTATCTTCTGTCCAGTTATTCAAAATCATTTGGTGTTGATTTTGAACTTGTTTTAAAATCATAATTTCAGATTTTAAAAGATTGATTTCAGAATGGAGTTCTGAAATAGGATCCTTTTTAATACTAGATTTCTCTAGCCTTTTGAAAGTATCCTTAAGATTGAATTTGTTTGAAACTAAGGGGTTCCTGGGGGTTTTGGCCACGAAGGTAGTCCTAAGTTTCTCAAGGTACTTGACCTTGTCTTGATGGTCAGGAATGGATTCAATGACATCAAAAAAAAGCTCCTGCTCCTTGGTGAGAACATTGATCTGGCTAGATGATTCTGTGAGATCATCGTCCTGAACATGATTGAAGGATTGATGGGAGTCTTCATAATCAGAAGAATCCTCAGATTGAGAGGTCTCAATTAACAAACTGTTAATTTTGTCCTCAATGTCATGACTAAGGTTAAGGGCCTTAATCCGTTGCCCTAGCCTACAGTATCTACTAATGTGGCCTGGTTTTCCACACTTGTAGCAGACAATTTTGGCTTTGGATTGATGAGATTCCCTATTCTCATTATCTAGTTGGGTTTTGGGCTTAGGTTTAGGTTTCCTAAAGCTCCGATTGTAGAATTGAGGTCTGGGAGGACCATGCTTAGCTTTGGGCTTGCTACTGGGCTTTTTAGCACAGGGTAACCCAAATTGTTCACAGAAGGTTCCTAACTCCCTACGGGTTTGGGCCTTCTCTTTGGATAATTGTTGTTGCACTTTGTCGTCCTGACAAATCTTGAGTGCAACCCTTTGGATCATGGCAATAAGCTGTCCATAGCTTAGCTGCTCATAGTTGATCCTATTGGAATCTTGGCTTTGGGCTCTAAGCTTATCTCTAACCTTATCGCCAAGAGACTTTGGAAGACCAGCAATAAACTTTTCTTTCCAGAAAGCTTGTTGACTGTCTTCTCTGGTGTAAACCCTAGTTAAGAAGGTATCCTTATACCACCTAAAGTCACCTAAGGTTTTGCACCTAAGATTGGACAATAACTCAGCAGATCTATCCTTAATCAGAGAAGGATCTCCTATGAAATGTTGAGCTATCGTAAAGATTAGGGTATTGACGGCATCAGGGATACTGGCGCCATTGTCAATGATTGGAGTACCATCAGGATCTAACTTAATGGCACTAAGGATTGAAAGCCTCATAGGGTCAGTAAGATAATTGTCCCACCAACCTTTGAGTTGGCCACAGAAACCTGCAACTAAGATTTCTACTATCATAGACTCCGGAAAGTCATTAGTAGTTTCATAGGCAGTGGCTACCATGGTCATATTTTGGAGAATTTTAGTAATGCCATATTCATTCTCACCATCTATGTTCCATTCATAGATGTTGCTGGCACTAAAACTCTTAAATTTGGCTGTGGAGTCCTTTTCCTCTAGGAGGAGGTCAGGCGCCGTGGCTTTAGGGTAATAGAGTTTGGTCGACTTTCTCCAATTGATGTTTGGGTTGTGGATAACTGGATTGACTCTAGGGTTATCTGAATTGGTTTCTTCAGAGCAGATAGAGGAGGGTTCACCTACCATATTAACGGCTCTATTGGAAGAAGTGATTGAGGGTGGAGTCCTAGGTGATTCAGGAATGATCATCCTATGGAGCTCTAATTGTTTGTTGATTTTGGCAAGAAATTCACCTTGAACTTCTTCAACTTCCTTCTTGATCCTGGTTTTGGGATCAGAAAGTTGCAAGGCCTTCTTGAGCTCCTTTGAAATCCTATATGGATTAAACAAAGGTTTCTCAAGTTGATTGGAGGATTGAGGATCCTTAGTCTTGGAAGTGTCTAGCACGGTTTTACCCTTATCCATGCTATTATCTCCTAAGGCTTGAAGATACCTATTGGTATAATTGGCTTGTTCCATCAGATCACTGATGTCTTTGGCTGAAATAGGTCCATTCTCACTTCTGGTCTTTAAGGGAGTGGCTATAACAGGATTGGCCGTTTTATTCTTACTTAAAATCAAAGCGGTTTTAGGAGGTAACTCCGATTGAATGGATTGACCATCTTTCTGATGCCATTCCTTAATGACATCCAAAGAATTATTAATACTCCTTTTATCCTTAAAAGGGTATTTATACTTCTTCTTCATGGTATAATGATTGAACCATATAAAAAATGGTATATTGGCTTGAACCTGTCCAAGGTCCTGGAACCATTGATCACGGATCTCATCCCTCTTAGATCCATGGATGTTGTCAAAGAACCAGTCTCGGTGTTGAGACCATTTCTCAGACTTCATTTCTGTTGCCAGAAATACTTTGTCAATAATGAAATCAGCGGATATTGTCATAATATCATAATTATCATTAAGGGAGGAATATGTTGGTGATTGGATAGATTGATCCTCATCATCCCTTTGATAAGAGGTTTTTACAGGGGTTGTTGCTTCAAATCCCTGCAAATGGATTGTAGAACCCTCATGAGAAGGCTCAGGTCCAGATCTAGGGATAGACCTAGGGATGGTCCTAGAGAAAGATCTCCTAGAAACTGCAGATTGGAAATTGCTATCAGACCTAATAGAACTAGACCTAGACAAAGATAAAGAATTTCTCCTATCAAAGACTAAATCTACGTGTCCAATAGGATGCTGAAGAATTTCTTGAAAATTGGGTGTAACCTTGGGTAGGGCTGGTGTGGCTCTATCTAGGGTCCACCTATCTGGAAGTGAGACATCACTCCACTGGATTGTTTTTGGCACAACTATGTTGGCCTTCAGATTGTCAGTGAGAAACAAAGTGGTTTCACCATGTTTATCACAATTGGTCTTGACAAAATTTGAACTAATAGAATTCATTACCTTGTACTGAACTCTATAGATCAAAGAAACGGGAATAGATCCCTCCTTCATGTCATAGCCATGAAGTTTCACATTCAAGAATAAGACATCAAGAATGTTTTTGTCATCCAGACTAACAGTTAAGTCTGGGAAGCAATTGAAAAAGATTGGGCCGTGACAAAGGCTGGTTTCTACGGTTCCTAAAAGGGAATCATGGAAACGATTGTGTCTTTTGTCCCTAAGGCAGAATAAAACTGCTACATCTAGAGATTCTCTAGTTAGGGGTTTCATACCTACTTGCACACTACCTATGTGTAAGTAATTGTATTTCTTGGCTTTGTGATGATCTATACTATCCTGGGATAGGAGATAAATCTCTTCATCATCAGATTGAATTTTGTACTTTTGTTCAACATTTTTGATTATAAAATCAGATTGACGTTGCCAAAAGCTTTTTGAAGAAGATTGATAGAGATCTTCATCTCTAATTTTGGGAATATCCCAATTGTCAATATCTTGATTGATATTTTCAAAACGAATTTCTTCTTTGAAAATATTTTTTGATAAAGATTGGCTTAAAAAAGAAGAAGAAGAGGATGAGGAATCAGAAGACTTGTTTGGAGAAAAACGTTGGGAGAAAGAGCGAAACATGCTGAAAGCAAAAGGAGATCACACCAAAGATCTAAAAGCTCAAAAATTTTAACAAGCCTTCCTCACCCATTGATATCTTCGCCATCATCTAGTACTGATAGGGATACTGGTATTAAGAATGAATGAAAACAATAGTTACATTCTAACATACTTAACTATATTTAACCGGGTATACTTACTTCAGATTCCATGGGAGGATAATTACCAAAGAATATTGTTTCTTAAAAACAACCTTAACAGAATACTGCAATATTGAACCTACTAATCTATAACTTCAGTTACCAATGTTTAAAGAATATAAACCACAATGTAGCTCAGAGATCATTCCGTAGAAAATGATATTAAAGCTGTATCTGCAAAGTATATGCTGTTGATGACTTTTGAAAACTAAGGCTAATAGAATACTTTCAGATTAACAAAGAGTTATGAAGATACTAGTACTTGCCTTTTCAAAGATTAAAGAAAACAGATCGAGGATTTTTCTAAAATATTTTCCAACAAAACTAAAGCTCTAAAAAACCATTCCAGATCTCTACCAGTCGTTCAACTTCAGAGTTTGGTACTTGTTTGCCTTCCACTGCCCTATCCGTCGGGACTTACTCATCGCCTTTTCCCAAACTCCTTGCCTTTACTAAACCTGGCTTCCATCTCTCATGAGATCTTATCACTTTAGTTCTCTTCAGTTAAAAACTATTTTTTCCAAAAACTGATCCTATCGGTTTTCAAATGATCTTGTGAATAAAAGATTTTTGAACAATGGCAAGTTCTGAGTAATCAACATACTTCCACCAGATACTGAAAGATTGCTATTACCTAAAGCATTTTTCATTTTAATCATGTTTAAGTTAAAGAACATCTGCATATAACTGAACAGTCCAGAACAGTAACATCATGAACCCAGAACATAGGATTCGAGCATTTCATTGCATTTGTTCATATCAGTAAACAGTAACATCCATCATGACGTTCACTAGAACAACAAACAATAACCTTTCATGTTGTTATGTTCGTCACAATAAACAGTAATGTATCTCCCAGATCTTAGAACTTTAACATGGTTAATCATATTGAGTACAACAGAGAAGTAACTCAAGCATTCAAACTTAATAACATACTCCTACTTCCCCATCATATATATATATATATATATATATATATATATATATATATATATATATTACACCATGTGTCCTAGAAGTTCTTCATCGAGAATATATTTTTCAATTTTTTTGAGGAAATATATTTTTCATTTAAAGGTAATAAACTTTTAAAGCATAATTACAAGAAAAAATTCATAAATCAATTATCTCATTAAAAAAAGATTTTTTGATAATCATTAAAAAAAGATTATTACCTCAACAATTATTTACATGTTATTTATAAATATTTTTTATACTATTTTATCTAAGACTGGAAATGGCTCATATAGGATAGGTCTTATAGGTGTAAACTTAATCTATTTCTATTTCTCAAATATAAACTCTTACCTTACCCATATCACTTTAAACGTGTCTTATTTATCTTGTAACATATTTTTAACTCATTTTTTATTGTTGGATGAAATTCAGGTAGTTCTCTCCACTTTGAGAATAGATTTTTTTTTTAAATAAAAATTAAAACTCATGTGATTTAGTGAGATTCGTGTAAATTTTATCCAACAACATAGAGATTGTTGAAAATAGTGTATTGCTAACGGTTTTAAATGAGCCTTTTTAAAAAAAATATGTTTTTTGGGTTTTAACACAAGTTTCTCTCCTTAGTGAGAATGACGTTCATCTCTTCTAAGCGAGAGGGTCAAAATTTTTCCTGAGGTATATGGTGGCTGATTTGAATCATTTATCCGTTGTGGGTGTGAAGGCTGAAGGCTTTGTTTTCAGTGTAACAAAAGCTTATGACATCAATATCAACATTGACTTATGTTTGGGGGGAAGTTTTCTCACACACAAACCCATTCGAACTCTCATCATAAAAGATCGAATGGCAGAGATTTGACACTAGGCAAAGGAGTTACAATGTATCTGAGGCTAAAGACTAAATCCTTCCATTGTCATCCATGGCGAAGTCCAACTTGGTAGCAACAATGCCACAAGAAAGGTTATTCTGCCAGGGAAGAAATAGGGTAGGTAGTGTTAAAAACCTGGTTCGGACTGGTTGATTGGACCAGAAATTGGACTAATTGCCACTCAGGTCAAGTCATCGGATCAGAAATGCTACCAAACTGGTACTGGCTTAATCAAGCCAGTCGTAAACCGGAGTGGACCAACACAACTTGGCAACCCAACTCGTATAGGACATGTGACCGGGTGCATCCACAGAGGTCGCCATCGTAGCGCCGCTCTTGACCACTGAGACCATAATCATGCGTCCTAGTTCTTTTGTTTACTGACAGGCGCTACAAAATTCGATCCAAAGCAAGGAGAAGGATGCAGGAGGTCGTTAGAAATCCCACATGGAAGAATGAGACGACCTGATTAGTGGTTATAAGTGGGGAGCAACCCTTACCCTAAGAGCTAGCTTTTGGAGTTGAGTTAGACCCAAACCCAAATTCTAATATGGTATCAGAGCCTATCATAGATCCATTTGTTAGGCCACTCGTTATCGGGTCACTCGGGTCACGCTCCAGTTGTCTAATCTTGGGCGTGAGGGGTGTGTTAGAAGTCCCACATGGAAGAATGAGATGACCTGATTAGTTGTTATAAGTGGGAAGGGGGGCAACCCTCACCCTATGAGCTAGCTTTTGGGGTTGAGTTAGGCCCAAACCTAAATTCTAAGAGAGGTGAGGAAAAGGAGGATGGGACGACTGGTCTTTGAAGAAGGAGGAAGAAAAACCCGTGACAGCTGGTTTTTGGCCCTACGTGACATGAGATGAGAAACAATGAGTTTGACCCAATTACAAGACCCAATTACAACTAAAATAGTAAAAAGGTGAAAAAAACATGAAACTTGGGATCAAACACGAGTCCCACAACTTTTTAAAGCAAAGGATGTTAGTCTATTATTTTTGTCGCAACAAATATATTATATCTATATGTTCAGTATAGAATTCATAATTTAATAAATACTGATTCATGTGGTTTGACTAATGACTCATTGGTTCGACCAGTGACCTACTAACCAGTATTCCAACCGAGCCGATAACCCGTCCAAGTTTAATAAGACTGGGTGTAGGATTTTTGATTTGGAAAAATAATGTGTAGGTAAAGTTTTGGTAAATTAGAAAGAAAAGAAGGACTTAAAAATAAAAAATTGTTTAAATGCCCTTAAAAATAAAAAGGCTTAAACATGGTTTTGGTCTCTGTAAAATGGGCCTTTTGTTTTTCATCCCTACAAAATTAATTTTTTGATTTTCATCCCTGTAATTTGCTCCGTTTTCGTTTTCGTCCCTGCTCTTCAACTGCCGTTAGTGACCTGATGATGTGGCTGACTATGCAACACGCTGGCACTGCCACATCAACGTTATTTTTTGACTGTTTAAATGACATCCTCTCCTAAATCCCAATGAAGGAACGAACAGAAACGCATCGCAGCATTGATAAAAAAAAGAAAAGAAAGGCATTGCAGCAAAAAGGTCTCAAATCGCAGCAACCCAAAATCCCAAATCCCAGAAAGAGACGTAGCGCAGAGAGAGAACAGAAACCCTAAATCCCAAATCGATCAAAATCATCAATGAAGCATCATCATCGGAATATATGTCTGGAAATATGATTTTGGCCTCCAAATTTCTCCCAAATTTCTCTATGGCCTCCAATTTTGGCCTCAGTTTCCAAATTTCTGATGCCAAATATGTTTGGGAATTGAAAAAAATATAAAACAATTGGATAGCTATGCAAATAAAAATTCAAATCCATTCACAAGGTAAGCCCAATTTATCAATCCTTAATGAATAGCTATACAGATAAAAATGTATACATATACTCTATGATAATGATTGAGATATGTGATAATGATTGAGATAGGACCAAGAAAAATCATTTAATACTGATATTTCTATTTTTCACTGGCTAAAAACGCAACATCAAAACAAAATCGGTGCACTACAAAGCTTTAAAGCCTCAATGGCAAAGACATACCTTGTCTTTTACTCTGCTGTGCGATGCGATTCTGCTCTGCGCTTTCTTTTGATCGAACAAGACTTAGGGTTTTTGGTTTTTCATCTTCTGCGCTTTCTTCTGTGCGTCTCTTCTTTTTCCCTCTGCGTTGGTTGAATAGAATAAGGATAGGAAGTGCCAGCAAGTAACTCTAATGTGGCAAGGTAAAAAATAAACGTAAATATTAATAACTGATGTGGCAGTGCCAATGTGTTGCACAGTCAGCCACGTCAGCATTCCGTTAAGCCACATTATCATGTCACTAACGACAGTTAAAGAGTAGGGACGAAAACAAAAATGAAACAAATTATATGGACGAAAAACAAAAAAATAATTTTACAAGGAGGAAAAATAAAAAGGTCCCATTTTGCGGAACAACACCATATTTAAGCCAAATAAAAATAGTTTTGGTCACTCACTCACTCGGCATCTCTCTGTTCTCGCGACGGCGACACAAACACAGTCGAATCCTCTTCTGCCACAAAACCCTACCTTTGGTTCTAAGGAGTCGAGTGCATCTGTATTCCATGTTCAAAGCAATTCTCTTCCACAATGGTTTTGGCATCACAAGTAAATCAACAACCTCGAGACTTGACGCTCTTTTGTGGAACTCGCCGTTCACATTTTCTCTCAAATTCCTCACCACTACCACTTCAGATTCAGACTCACACTCGTTCGTTGTGTCCTACCTTGTCAACAATTTCGGGTTTTCATCGGAATTCGCTCTCAAAGCTTCCAAGCAGGTTCGGTTCAAGACCTCAAAAAATCCCGATTCAGTTCTCAACTTCTTCAGAAACCATGGTTTCACTGACTCAGATATAATCGACATCATCAAAAGGGAACCCTGGCTTCTTTCATGCGATCCCCAAAAAAGGGTCTTGCCAAAGTTTCAATTTTTACTTTCCATTGGTGCTTCTACCTCTGACATTGTTCGCATCGTGCTTGGTAACCCTAGATTCATGCAATTAAGCTTGAAGAATCGTGTTATCCCCATATATAAATTGGTTAATAAATTCCTCCGATCTGATGAAAGGACCCTTGCTTCCATAATTTCTTGTCCGTCTTTGCTTTATGCCTATTCTGTGGCTCCTAATGTCAAATTCTTGGTTGATAATGGTGTGCGCAATTATAGTATTTTCAGAATCCTTCGTACTAGACCTAAAATTATCTGCTGTAGTCCTGGAGACTTAGGGAAGACGGTGCAGGAATTGAAAAACCTAGGATTTGATCCTTCCAAATCACAGTTTGGTGATGCATTGCTTGCCAAAAGAGGTACAAGCGAATCCAAGTGGAATGAGAAAATTGATACCTTTAAGAGGTGGGGTTGGTCTGAGGAAAATTTTTTGGAAGCGATTAGGAGGCAGCCAAAATGTATGTTAGTATCCAATGATAAAATCAATAGGGTGATGCAATTTTGGGTTAATGAGTTAGGTTGGGATTCTGCTCAAATTGTCAAGGCACCAGGGGTTCTTGCTTATGCTTTGGAGAAAAGGGTCATTCCAAGGGCTTCTGTTGTCCACTATCTTCTATCCAAAGGTTTGATAGGCGAGACTGCAAGCTTGCTTTCACCATTTTTTTCGTCCGAGAAATTGTTCCTGCAGAGGTATGTGACATGTTTTGATGAGGAGGAAACTTTTCAACTAATGAAACTATATCATGGAAAGATGAATGTGGAAGATAAGAGGGCACAGGAGAACCGTGACATTTCACCTTCATAAAATATTTGACTCACAGAGAAGTGTCATTGCGGAGGGGGAGGGGGTGTAACAAACTTACACAGGCTTGATAGGCATCCTCCATTATAAACAGCTAGGGTCTTTAAAGGCATAGGTACTTTCCATTATGATCCTTACTTTCACTTTGTTGGTATTGCAACTAACCTAGTTATAGGAGTGTTTTCTGCTGGCACCCATCGTCACAAGCAATTTAAGATTGATCAACTTCGACATCTAGTCCACAGACTGGTTGTATACCACATTAGGTACACCCTGGACCAGGAACATGCTTTTCTCTTTTTTTGTTTTAATATTTGGTATTGTGCAATTTATATGGATCCTTATTTATTCTTCTGTATTATTTCTGAGTACTGGACATTGAATTGATTGGAAAATTTTAGTGCTCGAACTATTGTTGATTAGATACCTTACGAGGAAGTAAATTATATGACTTTTTTAGGAGGTACCATTGTATGCTAGATGTGTACAGATGTTTTTGAAATTATGTGGCTGCTAATGGCATTTAAATTCAACAACTCCTCCTAATTTGTTTGGATGAATACTGTTAAGTTCTGAACTGGTGGCTTTTTTTTTTTTTTTTTTTTTGTAGTTTTACAGTTCTTTCTAGTAAAAGGTTTTATTGAGAAGATTTTGAACCGGCTATTTGTTAACCGTGAAGTGCTATTCTTATTACTTCTTAAAGAACCTTCTCGTTGCTAAGGCTCTGCTTGAATCAATGGAAAGGGATAGGGTAGAGGGGAATCAAATGAAATGACATTAATTTACATTGATTTGTAACGGAAGCAAACCTATCCTATTCCATCAAAAACTTCTATTTTTCTTTTACCCAATTTTGGGGGTTTGAGATTAAATGAATTTGTTGTTTTTTAGTCTCTATCATTTTATTCGGTTCCAAACAATGGAATAGAAGTTTTTCTGCATTCCATCATAAAATACTCGTTCATTGGTATCGTAATTTCATTTCTTTTCTTTTCATTCCATTCAAGTTTAACCGTTCTTAAATATCCAGAGTTAGCCTAAGAGGTAATTATTTCTATGGTTGAAGAGAGAATGAAGAAGATTGTGGTCATTCCATGCTACAAAATGATCTATTGATAATGTACACATAAGATGTTCACAAGATTTTTATAAGGTGTGAATATTTCAACTATATAAACATGACCAAGTTATTTGATTTTGTACAATTTGTGTGCTGTAGGTGTTGTGCTTCAGTTTGTCTGAGCTTTGCATAATTTTGTGTCTGCAGTTTAGCTGTCCACACTGCAATGATAAATATAACCATGTTGTATATTAAGTTACTTTGACCGAATATGCTCAAATTAAAATTTAAGCCTTAAGCTAACAAATTCTCTCTCTCTCTCTCTCTCTCTCTCTCATAAAATTATGACATTTTATTTTTGTGGCAAGCTTTTATTAATCTTTTAGGATAACTGTTTTCCACCATACCTCAACTTCCATAAGTACATGTTTGTGCCAAGTTTAACTTAAATGTTTCTTAAGTTTAGTTGGGTATGTCAGTAAGCACACAGAGACACGTAACTACAATAGGAGCAGCGAGTTTCGGTTTTTGGGGGATGAAGCTGTGTATATTAATATGCTTTCTGAACTTAAAGGGTTATGAGTATGATATTAATATGCTTTCCTCTGTCACCATAAAAGTTCATGGAAGCTGTCATTGTCTTGATAGACCATCATTGTAAATTGTAATGTTTTAAAGTGGATTGGGACATAACAAAGGTACAATTTTCCTTGGATTGAAGCATGCTTGGATTACTTATTTTGTTCTTTTTTTATATATTCAAAGTATGTCTTAATAATAGTTTGATTATAAGATATTTTGAATTTTAAATAAGTAATTCAAACACACTGGTCTTTAATTGATGATCTCAAACACTTTCTGATTTGTCTTTCTTTTGTTTGTAAGAGGATTTATGTTTCCTTATTGTGTGCCATCAATTTTGGTTGTTCAAAAAATGGGCAGAAACTATTTATTTGGCCGGGTGGGGTGTGAAAATTGATGCCTATAATAGTTGGGGGCGGTCTAATAAACCATTGTTGAAGAATTTAGGATACAGTCAAATAAAAACAACTCTTTGTTTTCATCGAGTAATAAATGCAGTGATGAGATTTTCAGTGAATCAGTTGTGTTGGATTGGAACTCTCTGTGCAGTTTGAGAGTTTCTTCTCTCAAAATGTTTTGTTGAAACACATTGCAGGCCTAATTACACCATGTGTCCTAGAGGTTCTCCCTTGAAAAGTTCTGTGCAATGTTTTAAGCTGGAGACATCTCCACCATTGAAGTTTTATATATCGGGAAAGAAAAGAAGCATCAAAGTAACAAGGAGTCTGGTTGTATCTGGCAGTCATCAGATGTTGATTTTATGAATACATGTTTTTATTTGTTCCCCCACTGAATTACTCACCCTAATCCTGTCCAAATCTTCATCGGAACCAATATAACATTTGTGTTTCATTGGCTGAGATGGAATGTTTGTTCTTTTGGTCTCTTTCCTGATATATCTCAATTACTCTATACATGTTTTTAGTTTTGCCCCTCCTTGCTTGATTGTTTCATTCTATATCCCGCCTCTTCCCCCAAATTCAAAGCGGTGTTGTTAGATTGTTTCATATATGCTCTAAAATTATGGGATTATTTACTTCAAGACTCTTGATTATGCTGCTAGTGGCTATGAATGTGATCATAGCCTAGGATCCTAAAAGTGCAAGTAATAAGGGGGACAGGGGAATACAGATTTCTGGATCCTTTCACCCACCTAGATTGTGTGTTGAATCTTTGTAGTGACAACTTTTTCATAAGTAATGTAGCATTCCATTTCAATGATATTTGTTAACACTTGCTGAATGATAAACACTTTCCGAGTTTTGGGAGCTGGATTCCATGAGCAATCTTATTTTTGCTAAGTAATTGAATGTGAGATGGAAGAAAGAATGATGCAAGTCACGATGAATATGGTGATTGGTGAACACTATCACTGCCTTTGTTGTTGTAGAAATAGAGAAGAGAGAGTTTGGAGAGACAAGAGAGTTGAAATGGCAAACTGGGTTGGACCGTCCAACCCGAATAACCCTCAACACAGAGCGGGTTATGGTACCTTTGCCCACCAACCTGCACAAATGGCCCTACACAACCTGCCCCACCAACCTGGAATTTATTTTTTATTTTTACAAAAAATGATATTTTTTTATTACCTTTTTTTTGGGATAACCTGCCATTTTGAGCTGAGTTGGGGTGGGTTTTACGGGTCAACCTGTCACTTTATAACCTTTTTTTGCGGGCCAACCTGCGGCGGGGGAGGCTGAAGATGTCAACCCTCTTCCTCATTGAGGGTCAACCTGTGCTGCCCTGTTTAAGGCGAGTCGGTGTGGGTTGACCCACTTTGCCATCTTTAGGAGAGCGAGAGAACAAACATCACGTCTTTGGTAGGAGAGAATTGTGAGAGAGGGATTTAAAAGCTATGGGTCCATGAAAAATGCTTTCTCCCCGTGCTTGTGAAGAAATTGAGTTGGGAAGAACTCGGTATTTTTTTATTTTAATTTTTGCCCTTACCTCAGACCTCAAAACTAAGAAATTGATTCTCCTTTCAAATGCTATAGGTACCTCGTTCCTTAGGTTCTAGGCATTTTTGAGCCTTTGTTTTTCTTTTCTTTCTCAGTTGTAACAAAAAAAAAAAGTATACAATGGATTAGGTTTGTCGATACTCAGATAAATTTTTAATGTATTATCAATTTTTCTCTCACACAATAACGTGTTTTTTTGTGACATTTTATTTTGAATTATAGTTATAATATCAAATATAATCAATATTATTCTCTTTAATTAGTTTTTTTTATCAAAAAAATGTTATTTTCTCTAAGTTCTTAAGTCAATATTAATCAATATAAAAAATGATGTATTATTTGTAAATGAACATAAAATGATATTTCCTTAAGTCTGGCAATTTTTAAATTTTATGAGTTCAAAAATTCAAACGCTCATGTTTTTATATTTATTTATTTTATTATAATTAAAAATGTTTTTAGTATCTTTAAATAGGAAGAGAGGAGAAGAGAGTAGAAGAGGAAGAGATGAAGAGAGTTGCATAATGCAGGAGGAAGAAGAAGCCCGGAGTTAAAGAAACATTTTTGACGGCTTAGGCTGTCGGCAATATAGCTACGGAGTTACCGACGGCCAAGCTATCGATAATGCGCAACGGTCAAGATGACTGTCGGGCATTACTGATGGTCAGGCAGTCGGAAATGTTTCCATTCGAAATTTTCAATTTTGGCGCGTGTTTTTATTTTCGAGGGCATGGCCGTCGGTAACGTCCTAAAGTTCCGTCGGTAATGTCACCGGAAAACTTATTTGACTTTTTCGACGGTTTTGGCCGTCGGTATTTCCAATGCCGGTAATGTTCCACAGGAAATTCACCAATATCTTGTAGTGATTTGAGAGCTTGAAGTAGTCCCCAAGCTTAACTTTCAGCTTTAGTCATGCGAGCTTTGCACCAATCTGTTCGTGCCATAATGAAATGCCCTTCTTCGTTCCTCACACAATCCAACACCCACTCAATTCTGATGTTGAAAATTTGTTGCATCTAGGTTGCATTTCACAAAGCCTGTTGGTGGTGGAAACCACTTCACAGGCGACTTTGCATGGGACTCCACCTGGTTCTTTTGGTTACGTCTTGCATGCAACCATGATTGCAAGAATTCTTCAACACGAGCTACAACCTGATTTGATGATTCCTTCACTCCTTCCCAGTGCATCTGATTACGACTCTTCCATAGACTCCAGAGAGTCATAGAAAAACTTGTCATTTGTTCCTTATTGAATTGTTGACACACCCGCAAAAATAGCTCATCAAAACCTTCAACAAGGTCCATCAGCGGTTCCAACAAGTGCCACAATGAGACTTTCTGCCAACATTCAATACTAACAGGACATATCATAAACAAATGCCAGTTGTTCTCAACACTGTTGTTGCAGCACACTCAAATTGAGGAACAATATACTCCCCTACTACGCAGACAAGTTCTATTCGGCAAGATGTTTCTACCCAAACTTAATTTATTTCTCAAATCTAAACACTTAATTCACCTATATTATCTTAAACATGTCTTACTTATTTTAAGAAAAACATTGATAGCGTATTTTTAACACAATTTTTAAAACACATTCTTTATTATTGGATGAAATTCATGCAGTTCTCTCTATTGTGGGAATAGATTTTACGAAATAAAAAATGAGACCTACATGATTTACCGTGATTCGTCTAAATTTTTCCCAATAAAGAGTGTGTTTGAAAAGATTATGTTAGTAACATGGTTTTAAAAAAATCAATTGATTTGTGGTTTTAGAAACAGTTAAATGGGTCCAACTTCTGTGTAAATCAGTGGACATAACTGGATTGAATAGGTCAACTTTTGAGAATTGCTAAGGGCACCCCCAAAATTGCTTGGGACACCCTATATTGGACTGTGATGACCATTATACCCCTATTTTTTTTTGTTTAACTTGCAAAAATGGTTTTTGCCACTCGCAAAAACCATTTTTGCGAGTGAACAAATTTTTTTTTAACTCGCAAAAACGAGTTTTGCGAGTTAAAAAAAATTTTCCACTCGCAAAAATGATTTTTGCGAGTGAACAAGCAAAAACCATTTTTACGAGTTAAATTTTTTTTTCCACTCGCAAAAATGATTTTTGCGAGTGGAATTTGCAAATGAATTCTGGTGGAATTTTGCAGTGGAATTTGCGAATGAATTATGTGCCTCTTTTATTCGCAAAGTTGCATTCTTTCTTACCAAAACTTTATACTTTGACCAAGACTTTACACTTTGACCAAAGTTGCCTAGTGGAAGTGACTGAACGTGAACATCTATTCTCTTTGTGAGTGAATTTGCGAGTGGATGTGACTGAACGTGAATTTTGCGAGTGAATTTGCGAGAACAGGAACAATCTGAACGTAATTTTTTTTTAACAGAACATAATGTGAATTTTTTTTTCACTCGCAAAAATGGTTTTTGCAAGTTAAAAAAAAATTCTCCATTCGCAAAAATGGTTTTTGCGAGTTAGTACAAAAAAACGAAGGGTATTTTGGGAATTGGAGGGTGCCCCAGCAATTTGGGGGTGCCCTTAGCAATTCCCCAACTTTTTTATGTTATAAACTTTTGTTTTTTATAATTTTTTTATTTGTTAATTAAAATTAAATTTTTTTAGTTAAACAAACGTCCAACTGTCCCCCACTGCTGGTTGATTTGGCAATTTCAGCGACATGGGAGCGCTGGGACCGGGATTCGAACTTGGGTGTTACTGTTTGAACGTGTCTATTTATTATTTACCATTTTTACTAGGCAAAAAAAAAAAAGAGTCCAACTAACGAATATTTGTGGTCGAAATCCACCTTATCCTCCTAGAGGAGGTATTCTTGTTCGAGACTAACAAAGCAACGAGGTAGGACCTCAAGAGATCGAACCAGAGTCCTAATGATAATGCCACCGCCTCTGCTCACCAGCCTTCCCTGCAGCTCATGGAGGTTGTGAAGAACCCGTAACCACGCCAACCCAGATCGAGATTCAGCTTCTAAATTGAACCTTTGGGCTTCACATAGGACTATTTAAAAAACCGAACTGCCGAACTGGCCTTCCGAACTGAACTAACTGTTTTCGAACCGAACTGTTACTTAGAGTTCTCAAACCAAACTGTTAATTAAAAACGCGGTTCACTAACCGAACGAACCGAACACCTTATTATTCACGAATAATGAACCGAGCGTATGAACCTTAACATCACAATTCAGAAAACTAACTCCTTCACGAATGGTTTCACTTTCTCCTTGAACCAAACCCTCCATGAACCCTAATCACAAAATCGACCCCTCCATGAACCCTAAACGCAGTTCGGTTTAAGCTTCACTTTCTCCTTCGTGAATGGTTTCTCGTTGATTCGTGCTTCGATTCTGAGAGTTCTTCGATTGGGAGTTCTTCGATTTATGCTTCGATTCTCAGACTTCACTGGGAGTTCTTCGATTTGTACATCTTCAGTTGCTTTGATTGGAGACTCCGTGGCTTCTGCTCTCTCATTCAGGCCAGTTTCATGGGTTGAATCCCCTTTCTTCTTCTCGTGAATTTTCTTCTCGTGAATTTTGTTTTATAATGAATAATGGGTATGTTTTGGTTTGCTTTTCTCTTCCTCATTTTGCTACATGGGTTATTATTTTTAGTGTTTTTTCTATAATGGGTATGTTTTGGTTTGTTTTCCTCTTCCTCATTTTGCTCCATATTGTGTTTTCACTTTTCGAGTTTCATTCTTGTTTGTGTATCAGTCACTAAACATACGTGGAAACAGTTTAAAGAGATATAAATCAAGTGATGTTTACACTTTCTTGACCTGTGAATTATTAAGACATTACAGATTATAGATTGTAGTATGTTTTATTAATCTAACCAAATCAATCACATGACCCCTTTCAAATTTAGATGTAGTATGTTTCTTAAATGGGTATTTTCTGGTTTATAATTTATTTTTCTGTGCTTTGTGCTTCTCCTCTTAATGTTACTCTTCTTAATTCTTCTCCTTATGCAAATCAATCGTTCTGCATGTTTGCTTCAAGCTACTGATAGTCACAGTTTAGCATTGATGCTTATCTTTAAAGAATTTGGTTATTAATTAGTTTGAACTTGTACTATGTGTTTGCGTGGTTTATATTTTGGAAGACAGATTTGATCTTTAAGTTCTGAAGTTCTCTCTTGCTTTGAAGGTTCTCAAGTAGATGTCGTCTCCACGTGATTACATCATGGACTTCACATTACCAGAGACCGAAGTTCCTACCACACCAGGTCCTTCTGGCGTTGATCCTACAATGCCACCTTCTCGTGATGCACCTAGGCGTAGAGGTTGGTCTGATGTGTGGAATCATTTTATTGAAGAGCCTGGTTCTGTGAAGAAGGCAAAATATAATTATTGTGGTGTCTTGATTAAGTTCAAGGACGGAACTAGTGCCATGAAGACTCATTTAACGAGGTGCAAGGAAAATCCTAGTAGAGAAGAAAGCAAAAGGCAAAAAACATCTTCCTCATCTCAAGGGCAGCAAGGCAGTGGTGTTGTCTCTTCACCACAATTAAGCGAAAAACACTTTGTTGACAGTAATTAGAATCTACATAAGAAAATTTTGAACTTCTGTCAAATCACAAGCAGTACAGGAGAGGACATGGCGAAGAATGTTGAGGATTGTTTAACTGAGTGGGAGCTGAACCGAGTCTTTAGCATAACTGTAGACAATGCTTCATCTAATAACACCGGGATTTAGTACCTGAAAAAGATATTTGCGTCTTGGAACGGCTTGACCTTAAAGGGAGAATATATCCATATGCGTTGTTGTGCGCATATTCTAAGTTTGATTGTGAAGGAGGGTTTGAAAGATATAGATGACACCATCCTAAAAATTTGATGTGCAGTCAAGTATGTAAGAGCATCTCACTCAAGATTGGACAAGTTCAAGAAATGTGTTGAGCGGCAGAAAATTTCCTATAAAGGTCTCATTTGCCTAGATGTTAATACGAGATGGAACTCAACGTACTTGATGTTGAAAGCGACTTTGAGATATAGAAAAGCCTTTGATTTGTTAATGGAAAATAAGAAGTATGTTAGTGAGATACGTAAGTACGGAGCCAATGGTCCACCTTTGGAAAAGGATTGGGACTTTGCAAGTTCAAAGCTGGTGTTTTTAAAGATGTTTTATGATACAACAGTGCGTATTTCAGATTTTACATATGTTACTAGTAACATATACATGAAGGAAGTATTTAACATTGGAAGAAAGATTACAAAACATTGTGAGTCTGATGACTAGAGCATAAAGTCAATGGCGACTAAGATGAAGGAGAAATATGACAAGTACTGGGGAGACATAATGGGCCTCTCTATAAGTCTTTTATCGCAACACCCGGGTTACTGGACTTTATTGTCCAGCCCAGTGGCTTACCCCACTGGTGAGCCCGCAATGCCACATCACGTAAGTCGTAGTACATGATATTAAACTTTATTCGTCATACATCATAGCATAGGCATCCTCAATCTTTTAAGAAAACTCACTAGGTTGTTAAGCGTGAGAAACTTAACGACACTAGTTTAAAAATTTTGATACGGCAAATGAGTTCCTGGGTGACCACGGTTACAGACGCCTCTTTAAACCGCTATGGTCAGTATCCTAGCCTTTCAATAGAAAGGACTTACTAAAACAGCTTTAGTCTCACCACATATATGTGGCCCATGATAGCTAGCCTTTAACGGAAAACATGGTATTTCTCCAGACATAGACTATCCTAAGATTTGGATGCTATGTTATAATGTAAGCGATTACTTCATCCTTCACAAATGGATAGGAGAATCACCTAGGACTGATGGATGTCCAAAATGTGGCAAGAAGCATGGTGGTGAATGCTTGGCAGGCCAGAATGTGTGCTACACGTGTAAGAAACCTGGGCATTCCTCTCCTCAGTGTCCTATGCAGAAGAATAAAGGGGTTGCCATTCCTGGAGGCCAATTCCAGGGAAGAGTCTTTACTCTCAGTGGGAAACACGCAAAGGGGAAAGAAGGTATGATCAAAGGTACTGGTCTCCTAAACCAAGAACCTGTTTTAATTCTTTTTGATTCTGGGGCCACTCATTCATTCATATCTTGTGATTGTGCCTTACGCTTGCAATTACCATTGTCTAATTTGCCATGCCCATTAGTAGTATCTACCCCTGCAGAAGGTAGTATTGAAACTTCCATAATTTGTGAAAATTGTGTCTTGGGTATATCCGATAGGGTATTCTCAAAGAATTTGATTTGCCTACCTCTCGCAAGGTCCTGGATGTTATTTTAGGCATGACTGGCTTTCCGCCAATCAGTCGATTTAATCGCTCACAGAAATCAATCATTTTTCCGTCTTTCCCGTGAAAATTCAAGATCCAAATTATTCCTTGTTTCTGCAGTGTTTCTCAAATTAACCAAAGCTTAAACAAGGGGGAATCTGTGTTCATATGCCTACTTTCTTCAAATTCCCAGAATGAGGTGGTGGATATGTCAACCATTCTGGTGGTAAGAGAATTTATAGATGTGTTCTCAAAGATATAGTTTCTTTACCTCCCCTGAGAGAAGTTGAATTCTCTATGACTTTGGTTCCCTCGGCACGGGACCTATATCCATAACACCCTATAGGATGTCCCCTATTGAATTGAAAGAGCTCAAAGGACAATCGAGGATTTAATATCTAAACAATTCATTAGGCCCACGCATCTCCTTGGGGTGCGCTTTTGGCTATTAGTCCTAAGAAGGATGGAAGCATGAGACTACGTGTGGATTACTGGCATACCAATAAAGTGACCATTAAGAATAAGTACCCACTACCCAGAATAGATGACCTATTAGATCACCAGGGAGCCTCAAGATTTTCAAAGATTGATTTAAGGTCGATATCACGCATCCTAATTAAATCAAGATATACCCAAAAACATGAATCGCGTTATGGGCACTACGAGTACTTAGTTATGCCATTTGGCTTAACGAATGCTTCGCTTTATTCATGGACTACATGAACCGATCTTCGCACCCTTTGGATAAGTTCGTGGTAGTCTTCATAGATGATATTCTTGTTTATTCTAGGAGCCCCCAGGAACACGAGGAACATCTTAGAATTGTGTTGCAAATACTCCGGGAAAAGAAGTTGTTTGCTAAGCCCGAAAAATGTGAATTTTGGCTTTCCAGGTACGGTTTTGGGGTCATGTAATATCACAAGATGGGGTAGGAGACCCCAGAAGGTAGAAGCCTCTAATTGGGAAAGACCCAAGAACATTACCAGAAGTTAGAAGTTTTCTAGGCCTACTGGTACTATAGAAGGTTTATACTGGGATTCTCACAGCTAGCCTTACTTTGACCCTTTAACCCGCAAGGATGAACGCTTTTGTCTGGGATAGGAAGTGTGAGAAAAGTTTTCTAGAGCTTAAAACTCGTTTAACCACCGCCCCAGTCTTAATCATACCAGAGCCATCTCTAGGTTTTGAAGTGTATTGTGATGCATCCTTGAAAGGTTTAGGGTGTGTTCTCGATGCAAAATAGGCAAGTAGTAGCCCATGCCTCTCGTCACCTAAGACTCATGAAGAAAACTACCCTACCCATGATTTGGAATTGGCAAGAATAGTTTTTGCTCTAAAGATATGGAGACATTATCTTTATGGAGCAAAGTTTGAGGGGTCTTTAGTGATCATAAGAGTTTGAAATACCTTTTTGATCAAAAGAACTCAACATGAGGCGTATGAATTAGTACCATCCCTAGGAAGGCTAATGTAGTGGTCGATGCCTTAAGTAGGAAATCCTTCACGTGTCATCTATGATGATACATGAGATAAATTGATGGAAGATTTTCGTGACTTGGCATACAAATGTTGTTATGGGTCCAGGTAGCATCTATCCTGAGTCATTTAGAGATCACTTGTGATTTTAGGGCTCGATTAGCAAGCTCACCATACATGATGAGAGTTTGCAAACAAGAAAGCACCAACCTGGGTTCTCTGAGGCTCGAGATGGGACCCTCCTTTCAGGGGAGAGTGTGTGTTCCTAATGATGAGAGGATTAAGAGACAAGAAATGGAAGAGGCCCATAAAAGTGATTTTTCGATACACCCCTGGTTCTAACAAGATGTACCAAGATCTCGGGTAGGGTATTGGTGGCCTGGAATGAAAGGAAACATAGCGAGTTTGTATCCCAAAGCTTAGTGTGCCAAAAGGTAAAGATTGAACATCAAAGACCATCCGCATGCTTCAACCCTTAGCAATCCCTCGAGTGGAAGTGGGAAAGCATATCCATGGATTTTGTTATAGGTTTACCTCACTCAATCGGATATGACTCCATTTGGGTAGTTGTGGATCGATCGACTAAGTCGGCTCACTTTTTACCTCACAAACTTATAACACAGCCTAAACTAGCAACATTATTCATAAAGGAGATAGTCAAAGGTTATGGTGTACCAACAAGATCGTTTTCAGATAGAGACCCTAAGTTTACCTCTAGATTTTGGAAAGCATTTCATAGTGCTCTAGGTACTAGAATTAAATCTTAGTATCGCTTACTCATCCCCAGCATCGATGGTCAGGCAGAGAACCATCCAAACATTAGAGGATATGCTTAGGGCCTCAGATCTTGGAAGATGGGGGAAAATTTGGGATAGTCATTTACCCTTGGTAGAGTTTGCCTACAACAAGGTCACTATTTCAAAGATAGGGATGGCACCATATGAGGCACCTCTATGGTAGAAAGTGTAGACACCCTTTGCTAGTCGTGGCTGTGTGACAAGTGATCTTAGGACCAGAGCTGATCCAGGAAACCACAGAGAAAATCAGGAAGATAAGGGATAATCTAAAAGTTGCTCAGAGTCGGCAAAAGAGTTATGCCGACAATAGGAGAAAACCCTTGGAATTTGAAGAAGGTGACCACGTGTTCCTCAAGGTAACCCCCACAGTAGGCATTGGGAGAGCCCTTCGAGCTAGAAAACTATGTCCTCGCTTTATGGGTCCTTTTCAAATTACTCGAAGCCTGAGTCGGTCATGCATCAACTCGCTCTGCCCTCTTTTGTCGTTTACACAATGTTTTTCATGTCTCCCAATCAAAAGTATATTCCTGAATTCTTGCCAACCTTTAAGTCATGAACATGTCCAATTAAGATCGATTTGACTTTTCAACCTTTGCCGGTTCAAGTGATTGACCAAGTGTAAAGACCCTGAGAAACAAAGACGATTCCTATGGTAAAGGTTATTTGGGAAGCGGTCTCACCCTGAGGCAACATGGGAGCTTGAGGAAGATCTCGTAGAGAGTATCCTCACTTGTTTGAGTAGAGACGTGTCTCAAATTTTGAGGACAAAATTTCTTTTAGGAGGGGAGAAATGTAATATCCCAGTTTTAATGAGGTATTATGTTGGGTAACAAGAATTAATGATTTTTTTTATTTTATTTAAATATAGGCGCGAGTAGGGATAATTTTTTTTATTACCACTTTATTTGATGATGGATGTATATTTTTATTTCTTAATGTTTAATTAAGGTGTGACTATCAATGAGACAATATTAAATTTTCTTGTTGTTAAAAGAGAAATTTGGAGAATTAGTTCCTCCTAAAATAAATCCTAAGGTGTAGTAAAATTAATACATCATTTATATGTTTTTTTTTTCTCTACACTATGACACCAATTAGTCACACTTATTTGCTATGTGTTGAACACTTAATAAACAATCAGATTTCTTTTCCCTCTCCCCCCCTACATTCACACCACTCGCACACACTTTTCACACACACTACACCATTTAATTAAGAGGGATTTTATCCGAACATCACCTCCCCTTTTACCCAATCAAAACACATGCAAGGATTTCCTTTTCAAATGAGCCAATCCCTCTTCTTCTTTCTTTATGCTGGCAGCGCAATAAGGGAGAAAGAAAGCTGAAGCTTTCATCTCATCATCTCATCTAGACAAGAGAAAAAAAAATATGCTTCCCTCATTCTTTCCTCCTCCACCCATCAGCCACTCCAAAACACACCACACCTCACCACTTTTTCCTTCAAAAACACCCATGTAAACCAGCCCACATTTCATAGCAACACCAGAATCATATCAAATCCATCCTATTCTACATTCCTCCCTCACCAAAAATCGATTTACAAGCCCTACAATCCACTCCTCAAAAAAATCGAATTTTCATGGAACACTAGGGAGAACTAAGGGAGTTTGGCTAAGCTCATGGAGGAACTCCAAGAATAGGGCTTCAATACTTGAGAAGAAGAGGATTTGAAACTGTTTGGGTAGAAGAAGGAGAGGAGAGGGCGAGTAACTTGAAGGAGAGAAGAGAACCCTTGCATTTCACCATCATTCCTACACATTCTTGTGAGTTCTAGCTTGTTTGCTCAAGGGCACCCATAAGTCCCATTCAACCTCATGAAAAATAAATTTAGATAATCTGTTTTAGGGATTAAATCAAGGGTTGGGTTCTGTTTCTATTGCATGTGGGGTTTATTAAGGGAATAAAATTTTAAAAGAGGTGAACTATGTATGTATAGTTGTTGCTGAATTTTTCTCTGTGTTGTGCTTGGAAAATGAGTTGTTACTTTTTAGATTTGAAGTTCATACAGCCATGATTCTGTTATTTAGAGTCTCTAGTGTGTTTATGTGGAATAGTTTTAAATTTAATGATGTGTAATTACAAAATTTTCTGTTAATGTTGAAAGAGTTGTAGTGCTGTCTCCAACCCACCTGGACACCCGAGTGATGTTTTTATCCTAATTTCCTCCACAGAGGTCGTTTCGGTTTGGTTCCAGTTTCATTAAACACTAGACAAAATTTGCTCCAATTTGGGCACAAGAATCATGTCATTTGAGTAAGTATTGAATTAGATAATTGGGTTTTAAGTAGCAGGTTGAACTTATCACTTTACCCTGATCCTATGTGATTGTTTGTTTTGTTTCTCAATGGATAGAGACTGGATTTGATTGGTTTTTATGGCATTAGAAACTAGACATTTTTCTCTATACCATAGTCACTGGAAGCACTCAATTTAATGCCCTTATGGGAGAGAAATAACCTTAATAAACAGAGTGTAAGTGGCAGACTGGTTAACGTCAGTTTACCCTGAACTCCTGTCACTATTTTGGTTACTGCTCACTGTACGGGTGTCGGAATTGAATGGTTCTCGTGAATATGGAAACTAGACTTAAATCTCTACACTCTTGCCACTGGAAGCACTCAATTTGACTGAGAAATGATATGACTCCTAGGGTCACGAGTGGCAGGTTGAATAAAGTTAGCCCACCTGAACCCCTGTTATTAAAATGTTCATAACTCAATGTGTACTTATTGGAATTGAGTGATTCTTGTGACCATTTAAACTAGACAAAATTCTCTAAATTTTAGCCACTGGGACCACTTGAATCCATATAGAATCAAACTCGAGAGCTCAGTTTGAATCCGGGACAGAATCGCACTTAGATTGAGTATGGATAAGTTGTAATTAAAATTATGTGTGAAATATAAATGCAATCTGGTTGTTTATAAATGCTTAGTTATGATGTGTTTGTCTATTTCTTGGCTTGACTTTGATTTTTCTATGGTCTTATCAATTATGATTTGATTCTCCTAACCATTTGAGAAGGATGAAGGAATCGCTTACGTCATAACATAGCATCCAATTTCTTAGGATAGTCTATGTCTGGAGAAATATCATGTTTCTCTGTAAAGGCTAGCTATCATGGGCCACATGTATGTGGGTGAGACCCAAACTATTTTGGTAAGTCCTTTCTGTTTGAAAGGCTAGGATACGGTATTTGCGGTTTAAAGAGACGTCTAACCGTGGTCACCGAGCTCTGACTGCCGTATCAAAATTTCTAAACTGGTGTGGTTAAGTTTCTCACACTTAACTACCTAGTGAGTCTTTTTAAGAGATTGAGGATGCCTATGCTATGATGTTAATCCAGTTTTATTATATGTCTTGATTGGCATATCTTGATTGATGGTTAGAACTCATTGAGATTTATTCTCACTATTTTTCCTCATTGTTTCAGATGATAAGAAGACTTAGCTGCTAGACTTGGACTTGGCTCTTAAAAGTTCCTTCCATCTATTTTTAAATTATGTATTTTGAAAGTAGTGGTGCTGTTTAAGTACAAAACCTTAAATTTCTTGTTAATCAAGAATTACGTACTATGTATTATGTATTCGTCGTCGGACCAAGACTATGTATTATTTTCCGTTTTAAATAGGGATGTGAACCCTCTATGTTTAATCTATCTTCTGAGTGTCTGGATTATGCTAATGTCTGATATTAGTTTCTAGAGGCTAGTATTAGGCATTACATTTTTGCCTAAAGAAATAAACATGTTGTTGTTGATTGCTGTTGTGCTTGACCCAAGGAGTAAATTGGGTTATGTTCACTGTTTTCTTGAGATTCTCTTTGATTTTGATAAGGTCGTTGAATTAAAGCTGAAATTGACTTCTTCTTTGAAATCGCTTTACGAGCATTATCAAGGTATAGAGGAAGGTTCTGAAATTAACTCACAATTAGAAGAACAGCCGGGTGATGAGGATGACGATGATGATATCCACGGCATGAACTTCTATCTACAAACAACCGGGTGCGAATCTGTTGCTAAGTCCAAGCTTGACAAATACTTGGCAGAAGAACGTGAACCTTTCAAACCTGTTGGTAATTTAGTTGAGTTTGACTTTCTAAATTGGTGGAAAGTCAACTCATCTAATCCTTGCAAGTATGGCCCGTGAAGTTTTAGCCATTCCGGTGTCCACTGTAGCATCGGAGTCTGCTTTCAGTACGGGAGGAAGGGTGCTTGGTCCTTATCGTAGTAATTTAACGCCTAAAATAGTGGAAGAACTCATTTGCACACAGGATTGGTTAAAAGGAACACCTTTCTCAACCCTTTTTGATGAGGACCTTGAAGAACTTGAGAAGTTTGAGCAAGGTAAAATTACAACAGTGTTATTAGTTCTACGTTTTATGATTCATATTTTAAATCTGTGGAGAGTGACGAAATGATTCTCTTTTTGCAGAGATTATTCCTCCAACCGAAAGGGCATCTTCAAGTGCCATTAATCTTGACGATTGAAGACTATGTGTTGGGACTATTCCTGTGAATAGAATAGTGTTGTGAATAGAATAGTGTTTAGACTATTTTTGATTTTATCATGATGGGGAATTGCTTTAGATTCTATCTTCAGTTTAAAAAATAGAATAGTAAATCAAAATATATATTCCTGTGAACTAAGCATTTGCTTTACTTCTATGGTCTTTGATATGTGGTTAATTTTACTATTTATTCCTTTTGTTTTGGACCATTTCTGGTGTCTATTGTTGTTTAATCTTATTCTCAGGCTCAGCTATCAGTAGTTCATTAGATGTGTCACCTGTGAACTAAGCTTATTCTCAAGTGCAGTGTTCTGTGTACAACAAAATGTGTATTTTGTGTTCTCACTGTCTGTCAACTCTGCTATTTCTACATTGCAGACCTCAAAACATTCAAGATTCAAGATGTAACACATACATCTTTAATGGAGGATTTTAAAAATGCATTTTCTCCCTATTTCATTATTGAGTTTCTCTATATACGTTGTTCATTAAATAGGGTATACTTGCAAGGGTGGTAAGAGTATGGTCTGTTACTGATATTAATAGGTCGTCCATCCCTTTCTCTGATGGAATTGTTTTTTATTGGGTTATCTATTTCCAATTTAGAATAAGAACAACTAAATAAAATATTTGACTTTATTAAGTTAATAACACTATGCAAAAAACAAGAAAGGTAACAGACTCCAGAAATGCATAATTTGTTTGTTCATATGTAGCTGTGGATGGAAGCATTGTCAATTTGGGGCTTTGGGACACTAGGAGCTTCCCCCACTTGAAGTTTTATGGTCCAGTACTTTTGTTTTGGTTGTTCATTTCTCTCTAAATTTGGTACTTTTCTGTGTTTTTTTCCCATCACTATTTCAAGGTCAGGAAGACTATATAGTAGGTTGAGACCACTGAGCTATAGAGAAGCAGATATATTTGTCTTAGCATTCTCATTGATTAGCAGAGCTAGTTATGAAAATGTTCTCAAGATGCTGTGAACAGTTCAGTTCATTAAAAAGTTCAGTTCAGTTAAAAAAATTGACAATTTTGGTGAACAGTTCAGACAGTTCGGTTCACAGTTCAGTTCGAAATTTTTTGATGTGAAACGGTTCGGATCGGAAACGAGAACACAGTGCACCGAATTGAAACATTAGTTCGGTTCTGTTCGAGAGAACCTACATCATGGTTCGGTTCGGTTCGATTCTCCTTTTGAACCGAACCATGCCCACTCCTAGCTTCACATTCAAGTACGTAACCCACTCGCGAAACCCTTTGTTGCTTCTTTCGTACTCGATCCACGCATATATGCCTGCAAGTAGCCACTATTGCACGTTTTCTCCTCTAAAACACCACCTTCGATGACTTCAGCCTCGAGCTCGACCTCGACATCCTGGGGTTTACCAAATCGTGGTCAACCTCTCTGATTTTGTCCTAATTTGCGTACAGCGTGAGGGCGATGATAGATTCGTGCGATTAAGCTTGAAGAATCGTGTTATTCACACATATAAATTGGTTTGTCAATTCCTCCGATCTGATAAAAAGGCCCTTGCTTCTATAATATCTTGCCCGTCTTTGCTTTAGATTCTGTTGCTCCTGATGTCAAATTATTGGTTGATAATTCTAGCATTTTTAGATTCCTTCGTACTAGACCTAATATTATCTTCGGTAATCCTAGGGATTTTAATGGAGGAGGAGGGGAGAGATTTAATTCAATAATTGCGTTTGATTTAGAGGAGAGCAGTGGAGAGAAGTTTTTGCTTGCTTGGTTCAGAAGAGGATTAGAGGGATTTTTTTTGATGCGAAGGATTAGAGGGATTTTAATAGAGAGAATGAATTAATTTACTTTTATACTCTTATAATCTTTTACATTATATTTTATATAAGGATATTTAAGTCATTTTGTTTTAAATGATTTAGGCTTCCTCCACTCCAAAAGACCTCAATGTTGGAGGGGAGCCAAAATTGAGTTAGGAGGGATTGTGCTCCCCTCCCTTCTCCCCCTAAAAATTGAACAATACATACTAAATTTAAAATAACCCCCTCCTCTTCATTCCCCTCCTACCAACACTACTTTTGGGAAGACAGTGCATGAACTTAAAAACATGGTATTTGATCCTTCCAAAACATACTTTTGGTGATGCAGTGCTTGCCAAAAGATGTACAAGCAAATCCAAATGGAATGATAAAATTGATACCTATAATAGGTGGGGTTGTTCTGAGGAAACAATTTTGGGGTTGTTCCAAAATTTATGTTAGTATTCAATGACAAAATCAATAGGAAGATGCAATTTTTGGTTGTTGAGTTAGGCTGGGATTCTCCTCTCCTTGTTAAGGCATCGGGGATTCTTGCTTATGCTTTGGAGAAATGGGTCATTCCAAGGGCTTTGGTTGTCCACTATCTTCAATCCAAAGGTTTGATAAGCGAGGAACACATGGGACATCGAAACTCACGAATTCTAGGAACCTTGTGTTACTAGATGAACACATGGGAATAAAACTCTAGGAGAGCTTTGAACACGCAACTATCACATTCCTACCAGACATAAAGATGAATAAGAGTTTGAAACTGACTAGTTGGAGAAGCCCCATAGAACCAAGAAGTGGAAATTTCATTTTCAAGATGGATCAAACAAGGGACAACTATTTCATCATCTTAAATCGAGACCAACTTTACTGGGAGAGTGAAAAACACGAGACATTGAACTCAGAAGCAAAGCTTGAATCTGATAACATGAGCATCAAAGTGTACAACCTATTAACCAACTTCAGCGTGACTCCACTGAACAACCTGACTCTCATGAAGCACTACGAAAACATGAGGTTGCTTCTCAATTCTACCGGGTGGTACAGTTTCTGTCAGCAGACAATTTGGAAGGCGAGTACGTTCTGTGGTTGCAGCCACAAACCAAGTGCTTGACATATGATGTTTGCGGGAACTTTGCCAACTGCAACGACAATAATAAGGTGTGCAACTGTTTGCCTGAATTCTACGATTAGAACATTTATACACTTGGATTCTTTAATGAAAATGGCTATTATTATCGGGTGTGGGAAATTCTTCTTTACAAGGATAGACTTGTATGAGAAAATATTAGCAGCATCATGCAGAAACACCGCATTCTTTAGCTTGCCATGATGAAAACAAAAAGCCTAAGTAAAAATATGTGCATTGGGATGTGTCCCCAATGCCAGACTTACTCATATGCTCTACCTACACAGCAACGTGATCTTAATCCTTCCACCTGTTGAATCTGGACACGAAATTTAACCACTCTCAAAGAAGAGTACATTGATGGCTATGGTTCTGGTTGACAAATCAAACATAAGTAAGTATAGAAAATGAAAATGAATGAATTAAATTTTCAATATTTCATGTGTATGTACGTATCTCAATATTCATAATTGTTAAGATCCCTTTTATTCACTGTTGCAGCACAATTGAGCCTTATGGTACAAACATAGTCTCTTATCCGCTGAGTATTGTTGGACTAGTTGCGTAGACCCTGCATACTTCAACTTTAGCTACAGCAACTCAACGGGTCAGATTAGCTTCTTTACCACCATGAACAACAACAATAGTGACCGAGTTACTCGCGTAGACACACGTTCGACAATGGTCTTGATTAGTACCATTCATGTTGAGGATAATTCTTCTAATCGTTACTGCGGTGAAGGATCTCAAAACGATGGAAACCTGGATATTTTCTTCACTGTATAGTATGATCACCAACAATGAAAACCCATGCTTTGAACAAGAAGTGATTAACTATGAACCACCGTACAACCCACATGTGTTAATTCCGTTGTTTGCAACGGATGGAAACATTCGACTTGCAAAAGAAATAGTTGTCGTTGCGATACAGACTATTGCTTGCAAAGGAAATAAGTGCCATTGCAACTAAATAGGTGTCGTGGCGATGCAAACTATTTCATTTACAAGCAATAGTTTGCATCGCAACGACACCTATTTCCTTTGCAAGTCGAATGTTTTCAACTGTTGCAATCAGGAATTAGCATAGGTGGGTTTGTACGGTAGTTCATAGTTAACCTCTACTTGTTGTTCAGAGCACATGTTGCTGTTGTTGGTGATCACACTATATGGTGAAGAAACCTCCAAATTTCCATCATTTTGAGATCTGTAACCATAGTAACAATTAAAAGAAGTATCCTCAACATGAATGGTACTTATCAAGAACATTGTCAAAAGTGGGTCTACGTGAGTAACTCGGTAATTGTTGTTGTTCATGGTGGTGAGGAAGCTATGCTGACTCGTTGAGTTGTTGTAGCTAGTTGAAGTATGCAGGGTCTCTGCAATTGGTCCAACAGTACTCAGCGGATAAGGGGCTATGCTTGTACCACAATTGTTCTTGGAGTTGGAGCAGTGAATAAAAAGAATCTTAACAATTATGAATGTTGAGATACGTACATACACATGAAATATTGAAAATTTAATTCATTCATTTTCATATCCTATACTTACTTATGTCTGATTTGTCAACTAGGACGAAGAGTTTATGACCATAGCCATCAATGTACTCTTCTTCGAGAGTTGTTAAATTTTGTGTCCAGATCCAACAGGTGAAAGGATTAAGATCACATTGTTGTGTAGGTGGAGCATATGAGTAATTCTGGCATTGGGGACACATCCCAAGGCACATGGATCTGCAATCTTCTTCATCTTCTGCCGTGAATTTTTTACCTAGGCCTTTTGTTTTCATCATGGCCAAGCTAAAGAATGCGGTGTTTCTGCATAATGCTGCTAATATTTTCTCATACAAGTCTTTCCTTTTAAAGAAGAATTTCCCACACCCGATAATAATAACCATTTTCATCAAAGAATCCAAGTGTATAAATGTTCTCATCTTAGAATCCAGGCAATAGTTGCATACCTTATTGTTGCAATTGGCAAAGTTCCCACAAACATTATAGGTCAAGCACTTGGTTTTGTGGCTGCAATCAAAGATCGTACTCGCCTTCCAAATTGTCCGTTGACAGAAACTGTACCACCCGTAGAATTGAGAAGCAACCTCATGTTTCCGTAGTGCTTCATGAGAGTCAGGTTGTTCAGTGGAGTCACGCTGAAGTTGGTTAATAGGTTGTACACTTCGATGCTCATGTTATCAGATTCAAGCTTTGCTTCTGAGTTCAATGTCTCGTGTTCTTCGCTCTCCCAGTAGAGTTGGTCTCGATTTAAGATGATGAAACAGTTGTCCCTTGTTTGATCCATCTTGAAAGTGAAATTTCCACTTCTTGGGTCTGTGGGGCTTCTCCAACTAGTCAGTTTCAAACTCTTATTTATCTTTATGTCTGGTAGAAATGTGTTGGTTGCGTGTTCAAAGCTCTCCCAGAGTTTCATTTCCACGTGTTCAACTATTAACACAAGGTTCCCAGAATCCACTATCTTCAACATCTACAAACTGGTTGTATACCACATGAGGTACACTCTGGACCAGGAACATCTTTTTTTGTTTTGATATTGCACAAGTTATATGGATCCATATTTATTCTATTGCATTATTTCTGAGTAGTGGACATTGAAGTGATGGGAAAGTTTTGGTGCTTGAACTATTGTTTATTAAATACCTTTTAAGGAAGTAAATTATATGACAATTTTTTTCCAGAAACAAATTATATAAGTATTATACGACTATTTTAGGATATACCATTGTATGCTAGCTGTGAACAGAAGTTTTTTAAATGATATGTGGCTGCTAATGGCATTTAAATTCAACATCTCCTCTTAATTTGTGTGGATGAATACTGTTAATTACTGAATCGATAGCTTAATTTTTTCAGTTTTACAATTCCTCCTAATAAAATATTTTATTGAGAAGATTTTGAACTGGCTATTTGTTGACCTGAATTGCTGTTCTCAAAGAACGTTCTCCTTGCTAAGGCTGCGTTTGAACTATAGGGAGAGGGGAATGAATGAAATGACATTAGTTTTAATTGTTTGGTAATGGAAGGGAAGGGAACTTATTCTATTCGATCAAAAACTTTCTGTTTTTCTTTTACCCAATTTTGGGGGTTTGAGATGAAATCAATTTATTGTTTATCAATCTCTATCATTTTGTTCAGTTCCGAGCAATGAATAGAAGTTTTTCTCCATTCCATCATAAAATTACCATTCAATGGTATGATAATTTTATTTCTTTTCTTATCCAGTCAAAAAAAATTATTTCTTTTCTTTTCATTCAATTCAGGTTTAACCATAATTAAATATCCACTTAGCCTATGATGTAATTATCTCTATGGTTGAAGGAAGTATGAAGAAAAATGTGGTTATTCTATGCTACAAAGTGATTTATTGACAATGTCTGCATAAGATGTAACAAGTGATTTTATTCGGAAATATATGAAAAGAAACGGGGAATATGAGATGTCCACAAGATTTTGTGGCATAAATATTTCAAACTATAGAAACAGGGCCGAGTTACTTAATTTGTACATTTTGTGTACTGTAGATTTAATGCTTCACTTTTTCTCAGTTTTGCATAATTTTGTGTCTGCGGCTTAGATTTGCATACTGCACTGATGAATATAACCACATTGTTCATATCAAACATTTCATTTTGTCCCCAGAAAACAGGGTATAATTTTAATTTAGTTGGGTATGTAATTAAGAACACAGAGACACGTTACTACAAGTATGATATTAATATGTTTTCCTGTGTCACCATAAAATTTCATGGAAGCTGTCACTGTCTTGATAGACCATCAGTGTAATGTTTTAAAGAGGATTGGGACATATCAAAAGGTACAATTTTCCTTCGATTGAAGCATGCTTGGATATTATTTTAATTATAAGATATTTTGAATATTAAATAAGTAATTCAAACACATCGGTCTTTAATTGATGATCTCAAACACTTTTTCTTCTGATTTGTCATTCTTTTGTTTGGAAGAGGATTTATGTATCCTTATTGCGTGCCATCAATTTGGTTGTGAGAAAAAAAGAGAAGCAGAAACTATTAATTTGGCCCGGTGGATCTGCTCTTTTTGGATACTGTATGGGGAAGAGGATCATTGCAAGTGCCTCTGTTGTGGAGTTTTGAGTTTCTTTCTTCTCTCAAAAAGGCATGATGAAACACATTGCAGGCCTAATGACATGTTCCTAGAGGTTCTTCCTTGAGAAGTTCTGTGCGATGTTTTAAGCCGGAAACATGTCCACCATTGAAGTTTTGGCAAGTTCTACAGTAAACAAGTAACATCGGTAACACCATGGCACACAAGTTTTTTCAACCATCAGATGATCAAGTTCGTAGATCCTATTATGCATTGCACACACTAGATCACAACAATTTACGGCAATATTTTTTTAATTCTCCATACAGTAAATTGCCATATTTACGGTACTCAAAAAAAAAATTGAGTACCATAAATATGTCAATTTACCGTATGATGAATTGAAAAAAAGTCATACCGTAAATTGACATATTTACGGTACCAAAAAAATTTTGAGTACCGTAAATATGACAATTTACGGTATTTTTTTTCCAATTTCTTCATACCGTAAATTGCCATATTTACAGTATGGAGAAATTGGGGAAAAAATACCATAAATCGTCATATTTATGGTACTCAAATTTTGTGTACCGTAAATATGTCAATTTATGGTAAGTTGAATTGAAAAAAAAAATAATACCATAAATTGACATATTTATTAGTTGAATTGAACTCACGGCGTGAGAGAGAAAGAAATGGGAAAGGATGGTTTGATATGGTGTGGGAGGGTGCAGCTTAATCTCTATGTATTTCTTTGATCCAATGATAATCATAAGTTGTGCACCATGGTGTTATCTATGTAACTGGTCTACTGTATAACTCATCTTGAAGTTTTATATATCATGGGAAAGAATAGAAACTTCAAATAACCTCTCAGAGCAATTTAGATTTGCCCCTCCTTGTTTCATTCTATATCCCGCGTCTTCCCCCAAATTCAACGCGGGCGGACTATGCTGTGGTGTTAGATTGTTTCAGATATGCTCTGAAATTATGGTGTTATAATTACTTCAAGACTCTTGATTATGATGCTAGTGGCTATGACTTATGAGTGAGATCCTAGCCTAGGATCCTTGAAGTTCAAGTAATAAGGGAAGGGGGACATGGGAATGCAGATTTCTGGATCCTTTCACCCGCCTAGATTGTGTGTTGAATCTGTGTGGTGACAGCTTTTCATAAATAATAATATAGCATTTCATTTCAATGATATTTGTTTACTCTTGCCAAATGATTAACACTTTCGACTGAGTTTTGGAAGCTAGAATCAACGAGCATTTTTATCTCTCATCTCTATTAAGTAATTGAACCTGAGATGGAAGGAGTGACTCTTCGTGATCGGTGGACAATGGACACTATCACTGCATTTGTTACGGCAGAAACAGAGACGAGAGTATTTGGAGAGGGAGAGAGAGAGAGAGAGTGTGTGAGAACAAATGTCACTTGTTTGGTAGGAGAGAAGTGTGTGTGTGATAGAGGGATTAAAAAGTTGTGGGACCCAAAAAAAAGCCTTTCTCCCGTCCTTACGAAGAATAAGCTGAGATTGATTATAAAATTAAAGAAAATAAAATTTTTTGATTGAAAAACTAATTAAAGAGCATAAGATTGATTATATTTGATATACTTCAAAACCAGATGTAACGAAGGAAAAAAAGTAGTAATTGAGAAAAAAATAATAATACGTTAATATGATGAGTATTGACGTCACAGTCCACGGTATACTTGCTACCACTTTTCATCACTCATAAAATACTTAAAAGGCTATCTTTGGTTTGAGAGAGAAATGAGAAGAGAGAAAGAGATAACAAAGAAAGTGAAAAAAAAAGAAAGGTGTGACAAATGAAACTGATTGATTATGAGAATTGTTTGGTACAAGAGAAAAATAAGAGAGAGATAAGAGAATTTTCTTCTCTCTTTCTTTATTTGATTAGGTAGAAAGTAAGAACTGAGAAGAAAGAAATAAAATTATTTCTTGACGAGAAACGGTTGTTTCATATTCCTTAGTTTGTATGATCTATAATAGTGCAATCTTGATATTAATTTGTATGATCTATAGTGCAACCTTGATATATGTTCTCCTTTCAATGCCTATTAGGGAACAGAAATACACCCTTTGGGTAACAATGAGCTAGATATGTCGGATGGACGACTGACTTGTTCTCTCTTTCATGGTTGTTGGAGAATGGATTAGATTAGATTTGATATGATATGATATGATATGGTTTGGTGGGGTTCAGATTAATGATTGATCTGATTGATAATGGATTGGTATGGGAAAGGTAATGGATTCAAAGCGAACAAGTGAGAAGAGTTTGAGGATGAGGAAGAGGGAGGATATCAACAGGTTCATTGCTTCCAGAATCCATAGGCGTCTCATTGCTTCTCAAGTTCCAAAATTATGGGCCTAACAATTCCCAACAATTTCGAAGGAGAGTCGAACCTACAAAATTAGTTTTCGAAATAGGCCTAACAATTTGTTCAATATTCCCATAGTGCTTAAGCAATATTATTTTGACATTGTACACTTATAGAGTTCTTTAACATTTTTACGACTACAATTTAAAAATGTTGCGTTTTCCACATTTAGGCAACAATTGCGACCTATAATTTGATCTAGAAACATTGAAAAACTATTGCACTAGATTTACCTGATAACTGTTACCTATTTGTATTACATAGGCAACCGTTTTGTAAAGTGTGGCCAAAAAGTTGAAAAAATTGTTGTTGTATTGGACAATAGGCAAATAGACAACTGATAAAAACTGTTCTATATACTTTCAGGCATCAATCCTCATAGATTTGGCTATACTTTTCAACTGTTGTTGGAAAGCAAAAATGTTTAGTGACTTAACAAGCTGCATCCCTATATTCTTGACACGCTAACAAAATCAAATCATCTTCTCGCGCAAAACCCTATATTTCTCTGCCACAATGGTTTTGGCATCACAAGAAAATCAACAACCACAAGACTTGACCATCTTTTTTGGCACTTGTCGACTTAGGGATGACAATGGGTACCATTTGGGTAGGATACTATAGTATTCGTCTCCATACTCGTGTTTGAAAAAATTACCCGTACGTGGGTAGCAACTTCAGTACCCTTACCCATACCATCTGGGTACCTAAGTACCCGCACCCGTTACCTACACCTTAACAATGATAATACAGTAAATGACAAAAGGAACATTATAACAATTAAAAAACGATCCAAATGTCTTTTAAATCTGCTCATATAACATTACAAATCAAAGTATTTAATTAAATAAAAACATTAAAAACGAGTAAATATCATAATAAAGGAAGTATAAATGATATTAAGTTTAGAAACTTAAAATTTTTACTATAGTTAAAATTATATATATATATATGGGTCGGGTGAGGGGCAAGGTGGGTACCATAATACCACGTACCCATACCCATTTAAATATATGGATAATTACTCGTACCCAAACTTGTACTCATTGTGTGAGTAATTACTCTACTCATTATGGGTAATTTTTGCATGTCCTCGGTGGATAGAGTACAAATTGTCATCCCCACTTGTGGTTCCCATTTTCTCCTAAATTCATTAGCAATGCCACGTTAGGCTCCTCTCTTTGTAAAGCCTCATCAAGTTTCTGCTTATCTTTTGGTGTATATCTTTTGCATACAATTGTGTCAAACAATTTTTTATCCTGAAAAACAAAATATGGAGGCAATTATTTTTTTTGTTTTTGACAAATATGGAAGCGGTTATTATCGATTGAAAGATGCCTTGGTAAAGAAATTGACAAAATGCTAGTAGAGCCTGTGACCCAGTTGGGGCTCGCCCGATGTTGGTCTTGTAGCCCGTTTTGCCGACCATAGTCATTGGCACTTGCCGTGCCACATCATCATTTTTGTTAGGCCTTGATTGGAACGACTTGAAATGCGACGAGAGAGAACGCCGAGAAATAAAGAAGTTTGCCTGATTGGCTAGCGTTGAAAATGCGACGAAAGTAAAAAAAATGAGTGGCTACCACGCGAAAATATTTTTTACGCAGAAGTGCGAAGAAAATCGCTTTGCAGCGCTTTTTTTTTTCTTTTTACATTTCCCAGCAATTTCGAAGGAGAGTCGAACCTACAATATTAGTTTTCGAAATAGGCCTAACAATTTGTTCAATATTCCCATAGTGCTTAAGCAATATTATTTTGACATTGTACACTTATAGAGTTCTTTAACATTTTTACGACTACAATTTAAAAATGTTGGGTTTTCCATATTTAGGCAACAATTGCGACCTATAATTTGATTTGGAAACATTGAAAAACTATTGCACTAGATTTACCTGATAACTGTTACCTATTTGTATTACATAGGCAACCGTTTTGTAAAGTGTGGCCAAAAAGTTGAAAAAACTATTGTTGTATTGGACAATAGGCAAATAGACAACTGCTAAAAACTGCTCCCTATACTTTCAGGCAACAATCCCCATAGATTTGACTATACTTTTCAACTGTTGTTGGAAAGCAAAAATGTTTAGTGACTTAACAAGCTGCATCCCTATATTCTTGACACGCTAACAAAATCAAATCATCTTCTCGCGCAAAACCCTATATTTCTCTGCCACAATGGTTTTGGCATCACAAGAAAATCAACAACCACAAGACATGACCATCTTTTTTGGCACTTGTCGACTTAGGGATGACAATCGGCACCCTTTGGGTAGGATACTATAGTATTCGTCTCCATACTCGTGTTTGAAAAAATTACCCATATGTGGGTAGCAACTTCAGTACCCTTATGGGTACCTAAGTACCCGCACCCGTTACCTACACCTTAACAATGATAATACAGTAAATGACAAAAAGAACATTATAACAATTAAAAAACGATCTGAAGATCTTTTAAATCTGCTCATATAACATTACAAATCAAAGTATTTAATTAAATAAAAACATTAAAAACGAGTAAATATCACAATAAAGGAAGTATAAATGATGTTAAGTTTAGAAACTTAAAAATTTTACAATAGTTAAAATTATATATATATATATATATATATATATATATATATATATGGGTCGGGTGAGGGGCAAGGTGGGTACCATAGTACCACGTACCCATACCCATTTAAATATACGGATAATTACACGTACCCAAACTTGTACTCATTGTGTGAGTAATTACTCTACTCATTGTGGGTAATTTTTGCAGGTCCTCAGTGGATAGAGTACAAATTGTCACCCCACTTGTCGTTCCCATTTTCTCCTAAATTCATTAGCAATGTCGTTAGGCTCCTCTCTTTGTAAAGCCTTATCAAGTTTCTGCTTATCATTTGGTGTATATCTTTTGCATACAATTGTGTCAAACAATTTTTTATCCTGAAAAACAAAATATGGAGGCAATTATTTTTTTTTGTTTTTGACAAATATGGAAGCGGTTATTATCGATTGAAAGATGCCTTGGTAAAGAAATTGACAAAATGCTAGTAGAGCCTGCGACCCAGTTGTGGCTCGCCCGATGTTGGTCTTGTAGCCCGTTTTGTCGACCATAGTCATTGGCACTTGACTTGCCACATCATCATTTCTGTTAGGCCTTGATTGGAACGACTTGAAATGCGACGAGAGAGAACAAGACGAGAGAGAACGCCGAGAAATGAAGAAGTTTGCCTGATTGGCTAGCGCTGAAAATGCGACGAAAGTAAAAAAATGAGTGGCTACCACGCGAAAATATTTTCTACGCAGAAGTGCGAAGAAAATCGCTTAGCGCTTTTTTTTCTTTTTACATTTCTACCCCTATTCTCTCCTTATATCTCAAATTATTTAAATTTTTAGTCAAGGACATTGATGTCTTTTAAAAAATAATCAACACTTCTCTTTTCTCTTTTTCTCTTCTTTCTCTTATTCCATTCGATACCCCAAATCTACCATATTTCTCGCATTTTTCTCTCTTTTCATACTCTCTCTTCATAATTTCTCTCCTGAACCAATCAGAGGCTTAATGTTACGCGATTGAACTCACGTTTGCATAATGTAAGAGAGTAACTTGTCAACTAGGACGATGATTTACTCGTTTCTAATTGATTGAATCATCAATTTAGTCCCTGAAATTATAGTGCGTTGTCAACTTATTCATTAAGGGACTAAATTGACCGATAAAAAAAGACTAATATAATTAAAGATTTTCAATTTTAAATACTATTTTGTAATATTAATAATTTTTTGAACTAAATTGACGGCCTCTACAATTTAAGGGTCTAAATTAGTGATTCGCTATTTCTAATCTTTTTTCCGAGTAAATACTCAATTTGACTGTTAAAATATAGGACAGTTTCAACCTAGTCCTTGTATTTTCATTATTCTAAAACAATCTCTAAAATTGTAAAAAAATTAGGCTCGTTGGTATTTGCAGGGAGTATAACGACGTTAAGTTGATAGTGTCGGAGATTCAATTGAAAAGGAAGAATTTGCTAACACATCACGCAAGCGATACGGGGATGGATCTGAGTACCATTTTACAATTTCATAAATCATTTTATATCATTGATGATGTGAGGAAATAGATTAATTAATACATTCCGACACTCCGATTTCAGGGACCAAATCGAGTCCTCTTCTCCCAACTCTCTACGCGCATAGCTCTGACTCACTCAGTGTTTGTGTTCAGGCCACGAAAACAGACGAATCCTCTTCAGCCCAAAACCCTTACATTTGATTCGAAGCGGTCGAGTGCATCATCTGTTTTCCATGTTCAAAGCGTTTCTCTGTCACAATGGTTTTGGCACCACAAGACTTAACCCTCTGTTGTGGCACTTGCCGTTCCCATTTTCTCTCAAATTCCTCAGCACTACCACTTCAGAATCATCCTCACACTCGTTCGCTGTCTCCTACCTCATCAACAATTTCGGATTCTCACCAGAATTCGCTCTCAAAGCATCCAGGCAAGCTCGTTTCAAGACCTCAAAAAAGCCCGATTCAGTTCTCGAGTTTTTCAGAACCCACGGCTTCTCAGACTCAGATTTACTCAACATCATCAAAAGGGAACCCTGGCTTCTTTCATGCGATCCCCACAAAAGTCTCTTGCCAAAGTTTCAATTTTTACTCTCCTTAGGCGCTTCTACCTCTGATATTGTTCGCATCGTTGGTGGTAACCCCAGATTCATGCAATTAAGCTTGAAGAATCGTGTTATTCCCACATATAAATTGGTTAGTCAATTCCTCCGATCTGATGATAAGGCCCTTGCTTCTATAATATCTTGTCCGTCTTTGCTTTCTAGCGATTCTATTGCTCCTAATGTCAAATTATTGGTTGATAATGGTGTGTGCAATTCTAGCATTTTCAGAATCCTTCGTACTAGACCTAATATTATCTGCAGTAATCCTAGAGAATTAGGGAAAACGGTGCAGGAACTGAAAAACCTGGGATTTGATCCTTCCAAAACATACTTTGGTGATGCATTGCTTGCAAAAAGATGTACAAGCAAATCCAAGTGGAATGAGAAAATTGATACCTATAAGAGGTGGGGTTGGTCTGAGGAAACAATTTTGGAAGCTGTTAGGAGGCAGCCAAAATGTATGTTAGTATCTAATGACAAAATCAATAAGGTGATGCGATTTTGGGTTAATGAAATAGGTTGGGATTCTTCTTACCTTGTCAAAGGACCAGGGATTTTTTCATATAGTTTGGAGAAAAGGGTTATTCCAAGGGCTTTGGTTGTCCACTATCTAATATCCAAAGGTTTGATAAGCGAGACTGCAAGCTTGGTTTCGCCATTTTTTCCATCTGAGAAATTGTTCCTGCAAAAGTATGTGAAATGTTTTGAAGAGGAGGAAACTTCTCAACTATTGAAGTTATATAGTGGCAAGATGAATGTGGAAGATAAGAGGGCACAGGAGAACCGGGACATGTCACCTTCATAAAAATATTTGACATTAGGAAAGTGTGCATTAGGAATCCTTCACTGTAAACAGGTAGGGTCTCTATGGACCCAGGTACTTTCCATCATAATCCTTACTTTTATTTTGCTGGTATTGCAACTAACCTAGTTATTGGGGTGTTTTCTGCCGGCACCCCTCATCACAATTAATTCCAGATTGATCAACTTCGACATCTACAGACTGGTTGTATATCACATCAGGTGCACCCTCGATCAGGAACATGTTTTTCTCTTTTTTTTTGTTTTTTTGTTTTTTTTTGTTTTAGCATTTAATATTGCACAATTAATATGGATCCATATTTATTCTTCTGCATTATTAATGTGTACTGGAATTTGAAGTGATAGGAAAGTTTTATTGCTTGACGCCTTGAACTATTTTTTATTAGATACTCCCTCCGTTCCTTTATCTTTGACGTTTAAGGTAAAATTGAGCAAACCAAGGAAGTGCTCTGTTGCAAAAAAAATTCCTGCTATACCCTTTATCTAGCTGCCCACTGTTCTCCCATTTACTCTCTTTCTCAATTAATTTTAGCCGAAATGTTAATGCGCAGCCTTTTTGGAACGTGCAACTGTGCAAATGACGTTGCTTTTTTTGCTTTGGAAACTCAAATCATCTTGCCAAAATACAACTACTAATAATTTTAGCTTTGAACTTTACAACTACTAATAAATTTTATGGAAAATGTGTTGGTGGTAATAATTGAGGGAATAGGGGTATAATTGACAAAATACAATCTTAAACTATCAAAACGACAATCAAATAGGAATAAAATTTCTCTAAAAAATGGACAATTAAAAAGGAACGGAGGGAGTACCTTACAAAGAAGTAAACTATATGACTATTTAGGATGTGCCACTTTATGCTAGCTGTGTAAAGAAGCTTTTGAAATGATTTTTGGCAGCTAATGGCTTTTTAATTTAGCACCTCCTACTGATTTGTGTGGCTCAATACCATTAATTACAGAACTGATGGCTTATTTTTTTTAGTCATACAGTTCCTTTTAATAAAAAGTTTTATTGAGAATATTTTAAAACTCGCTAACTGTTGACCCTGAAATGGTGTTCCTAAAGAAGCTCCTTCTTTGCACCATGTTTGAATTAATGGAAAGGGATAGGGTAGAGGGGAATGGAATGAAATGACATTAGTTGTCATTGTTTGGTAGTGGAAGGGAACCTAATCTATTCCGTCCAAAACTTCTATTTTTCTTTTACCTAATTTTGGGGGGTACGAGATGAAATCAATTTATTGTTTATTAATCTCTCTATCATTCCGTTCAGTTTCCAAACAATTGAATGTACTTTTTTTCTCCTTCCATCAGAAAATACCCAAACAATTGTACGACAATTTTATTTCTTTTCTTTTCATTCCATTCAATTTTACCCATAATTAAATATCCAGAGTCCAGACATAACCTAGGAGTTAATTGTCTCTATGATTGATGAAAATATGAAGAAAATGGGGTCATTCTACGCTACAAAATGATCTATTGATAATGTACAGATAAGATGTAATGAGTGATTTTATTTGGAAATATATGAAAAGAAATGGGGAATATGAGGTGTTTGCATTTTTATAAGGCGTAAATATTTCAAACTATATAAACAGTACTTAGTTACTTGATTTTCTACAGTTTGTGTACTGTAGATGTTGTGCTTCAGTTTGTCTCAGGCTCTCAAGCTTTGCATATTTTTATGACTGTGGCTTATCTGTGCACACTGCAATGTTAAATATAATCACATTGTCTATCAACATACTTTGACTGAATATGCTCATTAATATTTAAGCATATGTTTAAGCTAACAAATTATCTCCCTGGAATAAAATTATGACATTTTATTTCTGTGGCAAGCTTTGATTAATCATGCGGGATAACCCTATTCCAGCGTATCTCGACTTCCATAAGTACAAGTTTGTGCCAAGTTTAACTTAGTAAGTTTCTTAACCAAGTGGTATTGTATAGGCTAGTGGTTATCAAACATTTCATTGTTTCCAGAAAACAGGGTTAATTTTAATTTAATTGGGTATGTCATTAAGCACACAGACTTGCATTTCTGAACTTAAAGTGCTATGAGTAGGATATTAATAAGCCTTCCTCTCTCACCATAAAATTTGCATGGAAGCTGTCAAGGGCTTACCCGTTTGGAGTGCACTAGTGCATTGACTGGATAGACCATCATTGTAATGTTTTAAAGAGGATTGGCACATAACACATTTACAATTTTACTTAGATTGAAGCATGCTTGAATTATTTTATTTGTTGGAAAAAAATATTCTTTATTCAAAATCTGTCTTAATATTTTTTTGATTATAAGATATTTTGAGTATTAAATAAGTAATTCAAACACATAGGTCTTTACTTGAATGATCTCGAACACTTGTGATTTTTCATTCTTTTGTTGGATTTCGGTATCCTTATTGCGTACCATCAATTTGGTTGTGAAAAAAAAAGGGGCAGAAACTGTTTATTTGGTTGGGTGGACCTACTCTTTTTGGATACTCTATGGGGAAGAGGATCATTGCAAGGGCCTCAGTTGTGCAGTTTGTGAGTTTCAAAAGGTTAGATGTAACACATTGCAGGCCTAATTATACCATGTGTACTAGAGGTTCTTCCTTGAAAAGTTGTGTGTGGTGTTTTGAGATGGAGAGTAGAAACTTCAAAATAACAAGGAGTCTGGCTGTATCTGGCAGTCATCAGATGTTGATATAAAAGTTTTTATTTCTTCCCCCACTGAATTATGTTACTCACCCTAATCCTGTCCAAATCTTGATTGGAACAAATATAACGTATACTCCCTCCGGACTTAATTATAAGCAAAAAAATTGATGTATTTGGTCCAAATTTGAACAAAATACATGGACTTTTTTGCTTATAATTGAGTCCGGAGGGAGTATGTTTCATTGGCTGAGATGGAATGTTTGTTCTTAATTCTTATGGTCTCTTTCCTAATCTATCCCAATTACTCTATGCCTTAAAAGTGATTCTTTGTCGATTTAGAAATAATTTCTGAGAGCAATTTAGATTTTCCTTGCTTGTCTGTTTGTTTCATTCTATATCCTGCGTCTTCCCTCAAATTCAAAGTGGGTGGATTATACCGTGGTGTTGTTAGATTGTTTCAGATGTGCTCTGAAGTTATGGAATCGTTAACATGGAGATTCTTGATTATGGCGTTAGCAGCTATGAGTTAGATGATTGTATTCAAAGATTTCTTCATGAGAAAAGGTTGCTCAACTAGCCCTTCATTGTTAAGCGACTTCAGAAGGGAAACACGGGACTTCAGAAGATTGTGTATTGAATGTGTTGTGACAGCTTTTTCATAAGTAATGTAGCATTCCATTTCAATGATATATGTTAACTTTTGCCAAATGATTAACACTTTCAAGTGAGTTTTGGGAGGTAGTTTCCACGAGCTTAGGTTGTTGTTTCTTTTAACTGATCTGAAAATATTTCCAGCCGATGTTTGTGGAGCCCTTTTTTTTTGTCAGGTATCTTTTTCTTTGAACTAGCAAAAGGAGGAGAAAAAAAGAGTATAAAAGGTACTTTAACCCGAATACATCAAAAAAAGAAAAGGAAGACGAAACCAAAATGAATAACCAAAACCTTGGGACTACACCCTGTGGGTGCGTTTAATTTGCAAGGAATTAAGGGACGGGACAGGACAAGATTGATTGTTCCTTGTTTGATTCAAAAAATAGTCAGGAGATTGGACAAAACAGGGGTACTGGACAGCATAAAAATCCAATTTTTTTGTCTTTCACTAAGCCATGGGACAAAAAGTTGTCCTATGGACAAGCTGTAAAAAGACAAAAGTACCCACGTTTTAATTATTTCTCACCCAATAAATACTCTCTCTCTCTCTCTTTCTCGCTCTCTCGTCATTTCATTTACAATAAAAATGTTATTGTTATTATTACTATTATTTATTATTATTATTTACATACTAATTATATAGCATAATCTAATTATATATATATATATATAAAATAAAATATAAAATGTTATATACATATATATTATAATAGAATATAATATAATAGGAAGGGTATTATAGTAAAATACACACTATTTTATTTGTGTTGTCCATTGTCCACCAAACAATAAATAGGACAAAGAGTTGTCCAGTGACTCAAGAATTTGTCTTGTGTTGTTCTACTGTTCTGTACTCCATTGCAAATCAAACGCACCCTGTGTATGCAATCTAGTGGATTGACACACCACTCATAAAAGAGACAATGACTTGACTTTGCCCTAGTCAAAAATCACTTCCAAGAAAACACCTTAGTGCCATCCACCATACTAGAAAAGCCAGTTTCCACATTGGAGAAAATACACCTGTTCCTTATTTCCCAAATGGCCAATAGCCGATGTCCCTTATTTCTTATTCGAGTTTTACAATAAAAATATAGACTACTGTTTGCAAAACATTTCATTTTGTTCCCAGTAAACAGACTATAAATTTAATCAACCATTCACTCGGTCACATAACTGCAAAAGGATCAGTGAGTTTTGGTCGATGGAGCTGTTTATATTAGTGCTTGCATTTTCGCATGGATGTTGTCGTGGGCATACGCATGTGGAGTACCAATGCCCACTGGTCTAAGTGGTTTGGTCCCCTTAAATAAGGTCTTTAACTCGACTCTTGTGAATGAACAAATTAGCGCAATCTAATATGACTTCCGAGCACCGAATGTCTACACAAAAGAAATTATAAATGTAGAGTGTAATGTATGGAGAGACCATCATCTCCATTTTTACATAATAAAGGGGATGCATGTAATTGAGGAGAGATCAATGTTTTTTTTTATAGAACTAACAGAAGAGACTTGTGCTCAATACGAGTGGGTAAAAATTAATGGGGATTTTTTCTCTCTATATTATATATAAATGATGGAGATACTCCCACTTGACGTAATGTGAATAACCGAGATTAGTGTAATTAATTTTCTTAAATAGATACTATAGATACTAGAATAGACAATAGATAGAGGAATGTATGTGTTATTTAATCACATCTCATAAACATGATAGAGCCATATGAAGCGAGAGATAAATTGAAGACAAATAGGAGGAGTTTTGACAAATTTTTTTATAACAATATGACCATGCCAAGTCTTTATGTCTATTTCTTCTTTAGTGGTCCTAGCATAATAAAAGGTATTTTTTTTTTTTGGTATAAGGTAACTTTAAACTTTATTTACTATTAATGTTGCCATTAAAAAACTGAGACCTTTTTTTTGGTCAAAAAACTGTGACCATATTAAAAAAAAAAGGACTGTTACCTATAAATAGGCCTGTAAGTCCGTTAATTGGCCATGATGGGCCCGGAGGCCCATATAATCGTCTTGCAGAATGAATGAACAAAAAAAACCCTAGCGGCTCCCTTTATAAAGACCGCATTCACAGTTCTTCTGATAGATCAATACTGATGCGGTCTTTGCGTGTGTTTAGGTGACGACATGTTTTTATGTGAGATTTTTTCTTCTTCAAGATTTTAGTATAGAAATGCAAGTTCAGCTTCTTGATTGGATCTTGACGAATCGACGGTTCAGTCAATTATATTTACAAACTTGCTATATCAATTTTTCGCAGTCTCACTCGTCTGGATTTGATTTTTCTGTGATCTTTCAGGCCCTTATGATCTGCGACATCTCTTGTATTTATGTTTTTCTTTCAATCACTTGATTTTGAATATGATCTTTGAATTTCTTTTTATTAATTTGAATCCATGTAAGCGGTGCTTTTTTATTTTTTAAAAGCAAACGCACTCTGTCCCTAAACCGTGTTTTGCACGAATGTTTTGAGGCAATTTCTTCGTTTGCGAAAGTAATGGAATTTCCGTTCCCAGCATATTTGCCTGCACGGTCTGTTTTTGATCGCGTTGGCCACATTGCTGGGCTACAACTTATTATTATTGAATTTTCGAGAACCTTTTTTAACTTTTTACAATCCCTGAAAGGTTATTGTGAATTTGGGATGTTATTGTTCTTTGAAAGCCCTAAAAATCCGACTGTAAGGTTGATGTTTTGTTCCCTAATTTGAAAATTGTGGTTGGTGTATTTTAATCTTGTTGTCCCGTAAATGAAATTCCAATGTGGTTTTATACTTTTATTATTGTTCTTGATATGAAATTGGGATTGATTATGAATGCTGGATCCTTACGACCCCAATTGCACTTTCCCCCTAATTGCACTTGCCTTACATTTTTTGCTTAAATTTTCTGGGATTTAATTCTCGTGCCTCGAACCTAAATTCAGTGTCCTAGAACGTATCCTTTTTGTTTGCTGCGATATGATTTCATTATTCCTTCTGTTAAACAGAATAACAGTGAGTAATACGATACCACACTGCTTTACCAGGATGGGCTGTAATTTGTGTTGGTCCTTTGGAAAATATATTGAAATGAAACCGAACTAAATTACACATGGGAAATGGTTGGGTTGATCTTTTATGAGTTTGATTTCCTCTCTATTTCTCAAAAAATAAAGGTTCTATTTAGGAGAGAGATAGAAATTTAGAAAAAATTTGGTATTTTAAAAAATTTAAAATATTTAAAATTTATATGTCTATCTCTCTCTTAATAGAGACTTTTTTTAGAAACGAAGATATCTTTACTCATAATTTATATAGCCTATGTCTGGATGGGGATTGATCTTGAAACATATAAGATGTGGTCTCAACGAATTTAACGTGTCATACACATTATTTTTTTTATAAAATATATCATAAATAATTTATTAAAATTTATACTAATAATAAAATAATTTTATGTAAAAAAAGATAATAAAAATAAATGAATTTAATTTTATATATGGTTATAATTTTTAGTGACACCGAAGTGATCGTAACACTTTTTCTTACGGAACGGTCCATGTTCACTCCTATTATTAACACTTTATATCACTCAAAAGTATAAGTTTGAAGCTTCAAGCAACAATTAGTGCAATTTTTACTTACGGGCGTAGTGGTTTCTATACAGGTCTTTGACCTACGAAAAGTGTTTGTCACGAAATTATTAACCAATTTTTTTTTCAAATGGTCGTCTCCGAATTAAATCAATTCTAAATAAATTAATAGTCAAATTTTATTATATCGTACGATTTTAATGCTACTTTATTGTAATTCAAATTTTAATATTACGAAAATAAAAATTTTAAACAAACATACTAGCTTTTGGCTTATCTTAATTTTAATTTCAAATTTGTGATATTACAACAAATAAAAACAAACAACAAATATTAAAAAAAAAAAAAGACATAGTCAGTATAATAAATAAAATGTGAAAAATCAAATAATTACAGATTCAACAGTCATAGTCAAACGTAATAATTACATATTCAAATTTGAATAATTTTATGCAAATTTAAGACTTCTTTATTCAAATTCTAATCCTAATCCTAATAGAGAATATTGAAATCAATTAATAAATGATAGCCGATGCTGAATTCTTAATTTAAACCGTAACAGAAACACAAATTAAATAACTTATAATTCTTTAAACATTCATACACAAAATGATTAAATGATAAAAAATTCCGGATTTTCAATTTAATTTGTAAACTATTAGAAAAGGCAACTATCGTATAAAATTCGAGAATCAAATAAAAGGATACCACCACCAAATGATAATTTTATAAAGGTATTGTGAATTTATTAGTTTGCATAATTTTCAATTAAACAATTATGTATTAATACATATTATTTTGAAAAACAAAATTACTTTCCCAGCATACAAGCGTGTTGAGTATAATATTGATGATAAATCATAAATTAAATTCCCAAACATTATATTTATTTAAAACGGTAACACATCAATTATGTTCATAATAACACGTTAAAAATAGGATAAAATACTGTTTTAGTCTCTTATATTTATTTTAAGTTTCATTTTGGTCTCTTATGTTTTATTTGTTCCGAATTGGTCTCTTACGTTACAAAAGTTATACCAAAATGGTCCTACCGTTAGTAATACCGTCAAAATACTGAGTTGACACATTGGAGGACCAAATTGAAACAAAAAAAAACATAAGGGACCAAATTGGCACCAAATAAAACATAAGAGAAGGATCAATTTGGTGCCAATTTTGTCCCTTATTTTTTTTTGTTTCAATTTGGTCCCTCAACGTGCCAACTCAGCTGACAACTCAGTATTTTGACGGTGTTACTAATGGTAGGACCATTTTGGTATAACTTTTGTAACGTAAGAGAACAATTTGGAACAAATAAAACATAAGAGACCAAAATAAAACCTTAAATAAACATAAGGGACTAAAACAGTATTTTAGCTGTAAAAATATTATATCTGATACCGTTTCATAATACTAATTGATTGTAATTAAATTAAATTTTTTTTTGATAAATTGATTGTAATTAATTAATGAAATTATTACAAAGCTGATTTTATCCTATATTAATGAAATACAGACCAAAAGGGTAAGAAAAAAATTACTAATTTAAACACTAATCTTCCTTTAGCTGTTTCCCTGTTTGGAGCCAATCTAAAAGACGTAAAATTTAATAGTTTTAAATGGTATTAGTAAATGCAGAAATTGAATGGTAATATTTGTAAGCAATATGTTTTAATGATGCATCAAATCAGATCAAATATATATCTAAAAAAAACAACAAATCAACCAAAAATGCATCTTTTTGATATCAAATTGAAAAGATATATCAGTTTAATGTCTGCATCAAATTGGACTCAAATTAATTCATTTGCATTGATTTCATTAATTTCATTGATTTAGTGATTTTTTTCCTTCCAAACTTCAAATTCAAAATTCGAATTCCAAAACTAGTAAGTTTGTAACTATCTTCAAGTCTATAAATTCAAATATCAGTTTCAAAATTCATTGGCTTAATCTGTTCCACTGTTCCACTTGCTGGGACACAGAGCTCTTGATGTAGATGTCCGTGTAGCTCCGTGATAGTTGAACAATGATAGCTGTATTTGCATTTTTTTTGCTCTCTCTAAACGAAGAAATATCATGCTAGCATTGCTCTTGGTTGTTCTACTATCAAAAGTTGTTATTGTTGATCCACACACAAGCAAAATTTGGCTTCAAAGTTGAGACTCTTATTCATTGGTGACTTATTTTGATCAGTTTATTTGACAATGATCCATCGATGTAAGCATTAGCAGAATTTCTCACGTAGTCCCAATCCTTTCTTTTAGATTGTGCTCATTTTATCTTTCCTTTCAGATTTTGCTGATTAAGGGAAAATGATTTTGTTGCTTTTTGTTTATTAAGAATCGCTTTAGAGGCTTGGCAATAAAAAAAAATGCACATTCATGCATTTTTGGGAATATCCAGTATTCCTCTCTCAAGTGCCAAGACTAGAAGTTATGGTTGGACTTACTATTCAAATGCTTCGTTTTAATTAACTTTTTATGGACTCTTTTTTTTTCTTTTGACAAAAGAACTTCAATTGATTTCATTGATAATAAACTGGTCAATACATGTAGGAATATCATAATAGAAATGAGGATTGGCATTTGATAAGGCTGTCCTAGCTAAAGTATGGGCAACCATATTGGTCGTCTTCTTAGAGAACTCCACATGAAAGTTTTGACAATAGGCCAAGAGGTTTCTATAAAAATCTCCAACTATGTCTCCAAATTTTGTTGCATCTCTGTTAGCATGAGAGAAAGTATCAGCAACTAATTTAGAGTCCATTTCAAATATAACATCCTTAATCCTCGTGTCTCTAACCCAATCAATAGCAGCTTGTAGTCCAAGAGCCTCAACTATTTTAACATCCACAATAGGTTGAAACCATTGTGTTTTGGCACCATTGAACAGACCAAATTCATCTCTTAGGAACATTCCAATTCCAACACAATTCTGCTGCTCAGAAAAACATGCATCCACATTACACTTAAGGAATCCAGTGGCTGGTTTTTTTCCATTTGTCTGTGTCATTCTTCCTCTGCAAAGGAGGAGCTTCTTCCAATTTCTGGGATCTGGCCTGAGACCATTCATCTAGCAACACCTTTCCTTATGAATTATAGTTGCTAAATTCTCATCAATTTTCTTCCAAATTTTCTGGTTTCTACTCTTTCATAAGCTTCACATAGACATAACCCACATCCTCTTCTCCTCAGCCGATAACAGAGCAAAGACTTGGAAGAATGTTTGGCCAAAATTGAGTCTACCGTCAAGCCGCGGTTCAATTTTATTCCACAACCCTAATCTCTTCCACACCCCATCACCTTCGGACAAACCATAAGCACATGGTAGGTGGCTTCGATTTCAGTTTTCCACCAAGGGCAACAATTCAGGAGCTCAATACCTCTCACCTGTAAATTAGATCTAGTTGGAAGACAATCCCTACAAGCCCTCCACATAAGGTTTCAGACCTTTGGTGGTACTTTGAGCTTCCAAATCTCCTTCCAGTCTCCAGAAGCTGTAAGGTGCTCTGTATCTAGCACTTTCTCCATAACAAACCTATAAGCCGATCTGACTGAATATACGCCTTACTTATCCGGCCACTAGAATCAATCGTCACAATTGACCGCTTCATACAACAAAGTTCTGAGGATTGCTGCAACTGAGCTTGGATCACACCATTAACAGACTTCATCTTTGTTCCATCTATTGTCATTCGCTTGCATTAATTGACTGACTCATAAGTCGTATCGCATAGGGTATTGTTGGACTGTAATAGATGGCCCAACAATTGCTCCTTCCTTGGTCCACAAGTCCTTAAATACCCGAATTTGACTACCCGACCCAATCTTCCATTTGACTCATTGTCTTAAAATTTTGCTAGCCTCTTGTATACTACGCCACACAAAGCTGGAGTTAGATCCCTTTTTAGCATCCAAAAAATCACAGTTTGGAAAGTACTTGTTTTTAAACAATCTCGCAACTAAAGTATCTAGCTGAGTTAGTAATTTCCATCCTTGTTTTCCAAGGAGAGCTATGTTAAAAACATTTAAGTTACGAAATCCCATACCTCCTTTTGTCTTGCTCATTGCCAACTTGTCCCAAGACATCCATCTAATCCATTTACTTCTCTCTCCACCACATCCCCACCAAAATGAATTCATAATTTTCTGTATCTCCTCACCAAGCGGATATGGAATTAGGAAGATACTCATAAAATAAGTAGGTATCGCCTGTAAAATAGGTTTTATCATGATTTCCTTCCCTGCCCTTGAAAGTGAACGTCCACCCCATGAATGTATCTTTCGCCACACCCGTTCCTTACTAAACTTGAATAGATCTTTTTTGCTTCTACCAATCATGGAAGGAAGTCCTAGGTACTTGCCGGTTCCCAAAGCAACTCTAACCTGAAGGAGGTTTGCTACATCTTCCTTATCCACGGCCCTAACATTTTTAGTGTAAAAAATCTCCGACTTCTGGAAATTGATTTGTTGGCCTGAAGCTGACTCGTAGATAGAGAGTATATTCTTCATGGTTCCTGCTTCTCTTGTATTAGCCCTGAAAAATAAAAAGCAATCATCTGTAAATAAAAGTTGAGTAATATTAGGGGCCCTTCTACAAATTTTCACTCCATGGAGATCCCCCCTCATTTCTGCTTGATTAATGAGAACTGTTAACCCTTCTGAGCAAATGATAAAGAGATATGGTGACAAAGGGTCTCATTGCCTAATTCCTCTCCCTGGGTTAATAGGACTTTTATGCTCATTATTAATAAGGATAGAGTAATTAACAGACTCCACACACATCATTATCTAGCCCACCCATTTTACATCAAAACCCATCCTTAATATCATAGCCTTCAAGTATCCCCAATATACTCTATCTAACGCATTGCTCATATCTATTTTAAGAGCCACCTCTCCTTTAACACCTCTAGCTTTGCTTTTTAAATAATGGATGACCTCAAAGGCAATCATCGCATTATCCAAAATAGATCTACATGGCACAAAAGCTGATTGTACATTAGATACACAATTATGAAGGACCATTCTCATATGGTTAGCCAACACCTTGGAAACTAATTTATAAATCACATTACACAAGGATATAGGCCTCCAGTCTTTCATACTAAGGGGATTATCATTTTTAGGGACTAAGGAAATAATAGTTTCATTAATCGAACTAGGGAAATAACCCCTATCTAGCCAAGTACAACATGTAACAAAATTTTCCTCACCATAGGTGTCCCAAAAATGCTTATAGAATGCTGGGTTGAAGCCATCCTGTCTTAGAGCTTTGTCTGAGTCCATCTGAAAGAGAGCAGTATTAAATTCCTCCAGATTAAAAGGTCTCAACAAAAACTCATTATCTTCCAGGGAGATCCTAGCATGCAACAAACTCAAAACGGGGTCATAGTGGCTTGCTTGGCTGGCAAAAAGGTCTTGGAAGTAGCGACATGCCACATTTGAAATTTGCACTTGATCTTCAGTAATTAACCCATTCTCATCCTGTATTTTTATCAACCTGTTCTTCTTTGCTCTACACGTAGCAGATGCATGAAAAATCTCGTATTTAAATCACCATCTTTAAGCCAAAATGCTTTTGCCTATTGCTTTCAAAAAATTTCTTCCTGAGTAATCTGTTGGAGCATTTGGTCCTTAACCCTTTTAAACATTGCAACTCCTGCTTCATCTGTTCTATCTCGAACGCTATCAAGATGTCTTCTACACATATCTATGTCATATTTAAATTTCATCCTTATTCTTCGACCCCATTTCTGGAGCTTAGAAGCACAACCTTCTAGTCTGGAGGGTATGTCTCCTTCGATCCCCACTAACCAACCCTCTTTGACTACTTCACCCACATCTGGCTCCCTCAACCACAAATTTTCAAAACGAAATCTACCTCCTCTAATTTCATGTTCCACTGGATAACGAACCAATAAAAGGGGAGAGTGGTCTGGCCTTGGTGCAACAAGATTCAAAAGTTTCACCTAAGGAAATAAAAGAAGCCATTCTTTCGTCATCATTGCTCTATCTAACTTTTGTTCAATGGCATGGTCTGTGCCTATGGCAAATCTCCAGGTAAAAGGATACCCTTCCAGAGGGATGCCTGTAACATCCTCTCATTTCAATCCTAATTAGTTAGACATTAAATAATAATAATAATAATAATAATAATAATAATAATAATAATAATAATAGCAATGTGTTGAAAATTTTAATCATAGTTACACAAATTTTAAAATAAACATGATAATATTAAGTAATAAAAAAAAATGATACATATAGTTTTATTTATATGCATTAGGCTTTACAAAATGCCTATTTAATTTTAGAGTTACTATAGTTTAAGATATAATTTGTTACTAAATAGTTTATATCATGTAGAATTTAAGTAATTTAAATTATGATTTTTTTAGCAGAAATATGTTAAAAACAAGAGAAAATAAAATATATTGAACTAAACTAGGAAATCTAACTAGATTAGTTAACTAAGACCATTTAGTTACATAGTAGCCAATCATATTAATTACTTTGAGAGAAAGTTAGTTAGTTATGGATAAAAGTCAAAATTTCAATTTGTCAAGGTAATCATGAAATAAGGATAAGGTTAATACATATGATACAAAGAGATACTATTATGATCCGGTGATTGTACGAACATTCATGGCTAATTCTCCAACACATATACATCAAGACTGGATCACATATATATTCGAATTACACACACATATATATATATAACCATATATACATAATAACCATAACATACATATATATAATATAATAACCACACACTACAAGAAAATTCGGATTTACCGACGGGCATATACCGACGGTCAGAGACCGTCGGTTAAACGTTGGATTTTCCGACGGCCAAGCCGTCGGTAAAACAACAAGTCCGTCGGTAAATTTACCGACGGTCAATGCCTGTCGGTAATTTCAAAGATATTTCATTTACGCGCCTATTTTTCAAATATCGACGGCCTTATACCGTCGGTAAGTTAAAAAACCCGTCGGTAATGCCGGTCAGCCATCGACGGCCTAGACCGCTTTAGAAAGCCGCTTGCACGCGCGATAATAATCGAAGCCAGGCCTTCCCTTTCTCCTCCATCTTCATCCCTCTTCTCTTTCACTTCCTCTCTTCCTCCGCCCCACCACTACGCCGCCACCACCACCACGCCCACACCACCACCAGGCCGCCACCACCACCACCACTCTATTCTCTCTATTCTCTCTCGCTCACATCGTTTTCACTCTTTCTCTCCACCACCACCACCGCGCCACACCACCACGCCTTTAGTCGCCACCACCACCGCTGCTTCCTCCGCCACCACCACCACCACCGTGGTCCGCTCTCTCTCTCGCCTCTCATCTCTCTCTATCCGCCGCCACCTCCACGTAACACCATCTCGCCGCCGCCACCTCCACAAAGACCACGCCGTCGCCGCCACCACCTCCACAAGACTTCCGCGCCACCTCCACAAAGACCGTGGTCCGCCGTCACCTCCGCCACCACCGCTATTCTCTGTCTCTATTCTCGCCCTTCTTTGTTCGTGTTTTTTCTTCCGAATCCCAAATTGATTTGGTGTTCCTTTTCGATGTTTCAGAACGATTGAAAGTTCTTGAAGTGATTTGAAGGTTTTGACGTGATTTTGAAGGTTTTTGGTGCATCACGGTATTCTTTGTGGCTTGACCTCCAATTTTGTGTTACGTGATTTTGGGAACTAAGGTTTGTTTGTATTCCTGTTGTTGGTATTTGATTTTGTTTTAGTAGCTTTGCAAGAGTAGCACTGCGTGAGATTATTAGTTGTTTGATGGTTGTTCTGGCCGTTATTGATTTTGTGGATTGTTAGTTGTTTGACGTTGCTCTGCTCTTATTGATTTTGTGGATTGTTAGTTGTTTTAAAAGTTTAGGATACTTATATTATGTCCAAGGTTAAAATTTTGTCTTAAGCATGCTAATTAGAAGGGGAAAAAACAATTCTAGTTGGCGCATCCTCGCTAAGTTAGCATCATGATTTGAAAAAATATTGAAAAAATATTGGAATAAAGTCTTAAATCTCGCAAACCTATTCCTTTGTTCGCTTTGTTGTAATTCGATTATTTTCGCTTTATATGCTCATGACTGACCAATGTTGACAACAAATGCAGACAATGTCTTTAGATGGAAACCGTGGTCGAGGTAGGGCTTCCAGGAGGCCGATGATGTGCGCAAGGGAGTATCGAATAGCTTTGTGACGATTGAGGATTGCGATGCTCGCCATCGTGATCCTCCTATGCCTTTCCAGGAGGCCGATGATGTCTGCGAGGGAGTATCGAAATAGCTTTGTCATCGTGACTAAGGATCGTGGCCGAGGATCGTGATTTGATGAACCAAAGCATGGTGATCCCAAGAGGCCTATAGCTACCGGTGATGCTCATCGAGGGACATACATCGCTCAGGTCTCCAAATGATGACGATGAGATCTTGGAGTATACTCCATCCACACCGGAGTATTCTCCAATCAAGAGGATTACACTGGCCCACACCAAAATATTCTCCCACCGTAGTGCATTACACTCCATCGACTCCTTCGAGGATTCTACCGCCTCGATTTTGTCCTCGGGACCCTCAAGGAGCCGCCACTAGCTAGCCTCTATTTTATATTATGCATGTTATGTACATTAGTATTTGACTGCTTTAATATTTTAATTGGATAAATGTATTAGGATAATATATGATGTATGTCTTTACATTTGTGCTTTTCTATTTAATTTTTGTCTTACGCCTAAGTTCCAATTATTCCAACGTTTCAACGATTGTTCACGAAACCAGGCCGCCGCCACCACCACCACCACTCTATTATGCTCTATTATATGTTTTACATGAGGAGGTTAAATAGCTTTTGAGAATTCATGATTTGATAAAAATAGTGAAAGCCAAAAAGCTTACTTGGGGTTTATTTGGAATTATTTTATAACATGATTGTTGTTTGGTTGGCATCCTGCTCATTTTTGTTGATTGCTATTTGGTAGCTTGTTAGTTAAAATTTTCTATGTTTTTTCTGTATTTTTAGTTCGAGGCCACGACATTGCTCCGAGACTGTCACTCACATCGAAGGACGTGGACACTCTCTTGTTCTGAGAATTAGGTATGCACTCTAACGAAATGTCGGTTGACTCATTGGGTGGAAAAGGGTTGGCTGTTGACCCCCACACCGACATATTTATTTGATTTGCTTCATAGTTCTCTCCAGAGAGAATTTTGAGGTGATGTGTGTTTTGGCTAACAAAGGATGTTTTATGTTGAAGTGATGTATAGTTGTCGTAGTTTTCGAACAAGATATCAATCCACATTGAAATTGATTTTCGATTCAAAATTGAATTCAATTGAAGAGTAACTCTATTTTTTTTTAAAAAAAATATTTTTTTTAAAAACAGTAGTAGTTCTAGTGGTCGACTCGCTTTTTTTAATTTTTTTTTTCATTATTAACAAAAGGTACCGGAATAAGAAAGGGTAACGCAGATAAAATACGAGCTTGTTTTATAGCAATCGTAATTAATCGTTGTTGTTTTAAGGACAATCTATTCACGCGTCTAGATAATATTTTTGATGAATTCGAGGGGTCCCGTTGAGTTCTTCATAATCATAATATTTTGGATTCGTATAAATGACTCAATAGATCACCTTTTCCTATGTTTCAAAAAATCCCATTTCATTTTTTTTTAATGATGTTTTTGAAAAATGAACTTCATTAATTGATTCAAAACCCCTCTTTCTGGATAATATATGTCGATACTTTTTCTTTTAAGTTGAAAGAAAAGTAAAAGAGAGAAGGAATCACTCGATTTACTTCTCTCCACAGAGGGAATTTTGTTTGATGTATATTTTAAGTTAGAGTAAGATAGCATGTAGATTATTCATTTAGCAAGCAACACATAAACTCAATTTCAGTAAGTGAATCTCTGATCCTATGTTCATGCTACGTCTCGCTATACTTATAGAAACCAATTTATATTGAGATAGTAACCATATTAATCTCCAAAATATTTACAGATTATAACTATATACTATACTGTAAATACAAACAACGTTTATTAAACTAAAAATTTAACATATGAAAGACATATTATTACACAAAGACATGAATTTGCCGAGGAAATTGATTCCCAAATTAATCGTACGAGACACTAATTATAAACTATTAAAATCCTATATTTGATGAATTTAATTATGTGATGATCTTATTTTTTTAAAAATAATAAAGTAACCAATTTTATGTTGTTTAGAGATACCATCAACTGCCTTTGGTTAATGTAGTAGATTCTCGTGCTAGGCTAGTTTTTTAACTAGAAATGAAAATGATTGTTTTTGGCCAATTAATGGATTAGGATGTATGGTAGATGTGACCATATAGGAGCTCTAATTGCATGGCATATACCAAGCCAAACCACTATGAAAACAAAAATTGTTAAAAGGATTTATGCTTCCTTGCCGTCGGTATGCTTGTTTAATTCTATCCTTTAAGAGGATGTCAACTTTCAATATGTTACTTTTTAATTATTGATGAAATGGATGTTTGATTGTTGTTATTAGTATCGGAGAAAAGCCTTAACTTCCGCTTGAGGTTCAATATATTATTGAGTGCGTGTACTCTTTTAGATACCACGTGTCCATTGTATATTGAACCTTGAATTGTCCAAGTCGGATAGTTTGGGAAAAAACTTTTTCTTTACTTGTATAATAGTTATTGCTTGATTCTCGTATCTTGATATTTGATGAAATTTCGTTAGATTCATTTCCTTTTGTTCTCTGGGTGCATACTTGATTGCCTTGTTCCTAATCTGCGATCATTTTGTGTACTCAGAGACCAATGGGAAATGTCAAAATTTTGTCAAGTATAAGATATGAGAATTACTGAATGACTATTATACGAAGTTCTGAAAAAGTTTTTCCTCGAATGGGATAGGTCATACCATTTAAAGAAAGAGAGCGGTTGTAAGAATGTCGTCTTCTTGAAATTGTCATTTTTTTTGACATGCGTAAGATGGAATTTTTCCTTCAATCGTAGTTGGATGTACGATAGGTTGTATCCGGAAGAGGGTTTGAAACAATCTTTTGCGATGGGATTGATCACTTCGCTCAAGTCGCAATGGCACACGAAGATTTCAAATTAATGGAGGGATTAGGTGTCCGTGCCTTAAATGCGATTGCAGAAAGATCAAGAGCCCAGGAGAGGTTACGCCGCACTGCAGAGAGTTGGATTTATGCCTAATTACTGGATTTGGACTAGACATGGTGAAGAGTTACCTCGGGTTGGATTAGGGGTTGGCGATAATTGCACAGGTGCTTCAAGTAATTGCGTAGATACGGATATGGTGAGCGATTGAATTGATGCAAAATATGGTTTGTGATGCCTTGGGGTCAACGTATCATTCGAGGAGCCACAAGATGATGACACAGATGAACTTCCAAATGAGATCGCACAAAGATTTTATAATCTCTTGTTAGAAACAAATAAGCCGTTGTTTGAAGGGTCCGACTCTAAGTTATCAATGTGTGTGAGACTTTTAGCTCTCAAGTCCAACTGTGGTGCTACGGATGTGTGCTTGGATCTCGTGAACGAAGATGATGTTGGACTCGGCCACCTATCAGAGATGGTTTGCCAAAAAGTTATTACGAGGCTAAAAGCTTAGTGTCCAAATTGGGGTTGGAATCTAAAAGGATTGATTGTTGTGTGAGAAGGTGTATGTTATATTACGACAATGAATTTGGTAAAAACGATAGCGCGCTGGTTGAATGCAAATTCTGTGGTGAGCCAAGGTATATGTCACATACTGATAATGGGAAGGGTAGACAAAAACCAGTTCCACGGAAGTATTCTCTTGGTAAACTCTTAAATATATTATCCATGTACCTTTTAGTTTTTTATTTTTTATTTTTTGTTTCTAAGAATGTATCTTATATCTACTTTTGTTATTGTTATTTATCTTCACTAATATATATATTTCTGCTTTTCAAAATAAATGGATTTGTTTAAGGAAATGGAGCCACATCAACAAGTGGATTCAGCCGATGCATTTATCATCTTTGACTTTAACAGTAATCAGTTCGATATTAGTTTTGGAAATCAAAGAGTCACGATTATCTAGGATCTGTCATAGTTAGCGTCGCCACCTTTTGGTTTGGGAGTCCAATAAGTATGTCTGGTAGTGTGATAATGCATTTTTCTCTACCTTTGGTTGATATGTGGGTACCCGTACTTTCAATCAATTTAGTAAATTGGAGTCCTCAAGGTGCAAATAATTTGCGTAGTCAAGCACCGTAAAGTATCGTTTATATAGTACTCAGATGTTCACTTAAATCTAGTAGTACTCAATGCTTGTAAATAAATAAAGTTACATGGCATGTTTGTTTTTATCATATTATTTATTTTATTTTATTCTTATAAAAAAAATTCATCATAAATAATTAATTTAAAATTCAAAAATTAGAAAATAAAATTGGGTGTTACAATGCCAATCAATCTTGCATCAAGATTTGCCTCCCTGAAGCCCCTCATTAAATAATTGGGATGGTCACACCAACCTATTTTGTCATCTGGAGAAAGTAAATCATTAAAATCTCCCAAGATACACTAAGGGAGTGAAGACATGCCAGCTAGTCTTCTCAACAAATCCCAAGACTCCCTACATCTACTTCTTTGAGGGAAACCATAGAACCTCGTTATTCTCCATCTACCATTGTTGATGTCATTGACCTCCAAGTTTATGTGATTAGAGGAATAATTTGTAAGTTGACAATCAATACTATTCCTCCATAATACTGTTATACGACCTCCTCTCCCTTCCCTACCAACTGCAAAACAATACTCAAACCCAATGCTTCTCTTCACCTCCTCAATCTTCTGAGCAACCAATAATGTTTCAAACAAGAAAACGATTTCCGGTCTATAAGCTCGGACTAGGTTCCTTAGAGTAGGAATTGCAATCAGGTGACCCAGGCCTCGGCTGTTCCAACTAAGAATCGTCATGGCTCCCGATAGGTCTGGGAACCAGAAACTACCAATAAAAAATGAAGTACATTTGCATTTCCAACCAATTTACCATCCTGGGCTTCTTTTGCGACTGTGTCATCCATTGGGCTTGTGCTGCGGTCATTTGGGCCTGCGTGATTAACTTTCTCTCTCTTTCTTTTTCTTTCTTCAAGTTTATCCAGGTCCATGTCTGTTTCTTCTTCTTTAATTTGAACGGAGCGGCCATTATTGTTGAACTGGTTCTGCAATGATTGTTCGCCAGTTACAATTTCTCTCCCCACGCCTCCCCTGCCTCCTTCATCAATTCCAATATTGGCTTGCACCGTAACATTCTCCAGCATTGAAATCATTGGTCTCACATTCAATGGTACCATTTGAGACCTTTGATATTGGTACAATTGAATGCCATTAATAGCATGAACTGTATAATCTCCATTATGATTGTAATTACTCTCTTCCCTGAAATGGCTCCCACTGGTCCGATTGTCGTGACTGACGTGTTCTCCGGTATGCCACCATCTGCACCTTCCCCCCGAAGCCACTAACACCCTGTTGCTCCCCCCGTTCTACGCCGATCCACCCTCAACTTAGGCCCCCATCCTCTGATTCCATTTTCTTCATCCATCCCAGTAGTCCACAGAGAAAAAAAATAGACTGTCAATCTTTCATACTTGAATTTCATAGTTTTTATTTCTCCATCTGCTTGCCTAATCGTCTTCCCTCTCTTTAAAGGTTTTCTGACATCTAAATTTACCCGGATCCTCATGTATGACCTCCAAAAATTGGGGCTATTTTCATAGTCATATTCCACAAATTCTCCATTGTAATTCCCCAATCCTCTCCCAACTTCTATCATGAATCCAATAGGCAATTCATGTACTTGAACCCAGAATAAGGCATGATTTAACTGTATCTGTTTAGGGACATCCCCAACCCCCATCTTCTGCATCAATAGTAGGTGACCATCAAAATTCCAAGGGCCTCCATTCATTACCTTTTGTACATCAAGTTTGTGGAAGAATTGAAAAAGAAAAAGACCTTTCTCAACCTCCTTAATAGTAACCCCTCTACCAGGCTCCCGTATGGTTGCTAACCTTTCTTTCATCATTTGGACTCTCAATGTTTTTTGTGTTAGGAACCTGCCGACAATACATAACTCCACACTAGCTCCTTGGCCCTGTTGAGATTGTCTTCCAAAAGTTAGCACTTCGTCTTCATCATAGCTCAAATTGGGATTCTCCACCCCAGCCATGATGGAGGACTATTCTCAATTGTGAAAATGGCACAGTAAGGTAACACTCTCACAATGGTGGAGAGAAGAAACGAGCGTCTCACTAGGAGAGAAAATTTTTATAACTTTTTATGAATTGTTCATATGCTTTTTATTTGGCATATCTTATCACATTTTTACTCCAATGAAGGAAAAGGGGTTTAACTATATTATATATTAGTGTCTTTTAAAAAACTCACACACACACACACACACACACACATATACACTTCTCAATGGGATCGATAAAACTTTATATAAGTATATTTATATAATATGAAAGTGTAATACAATATAAATGATTTCATTGATTAATATTTAAATCTCAGTGAGCTATAAACTATATACCAAAAACATGATGTCACTAGAGTTAAATATAAACATTAGGTAAAAATAAAATGCATCAAAAAAAAAGGTAAAGATAAAAAGATTTATATGAAAACATGTTAAAATTTAGAGACAAATATTTATACTGGATAAATATGAGAATTTTACATATCAAAATACACTAAGATCGAAGTGATTGAAGATTTAAATAAAACTTTAGAGTGAAAATATATTAGATGATGATAAATATTTTATATGAAAGTATATTAATATTTACATGAAAATTTATTAATTGTTAAATTAAAGAGTTAAATTATACCATACGAGATTTAACATTTTACATGGAAGTATATTAATATCTAAATTACTGTAATAGAAACTACACTTTATTTGAATATTTTCCACAATAGATTTATCTTTGTTATTTTGTTTTGTGTTTAGTTGTGATGTTTTTATTTTACTAATAAAAACTTTAAATTTATTTATGATATACAATTACAACTCACTTTTATGTGAATTTATATGTCATAGAAGTAATTAAATATAATGCAAAAATGACAAGTTAAGAGTAAAAATATATTATAATAAATATATGACCTAAAACTCTATGAGAAAATATATTTTACATAAACTTGTGTTAATTCCAAACTAGTGTTGTAAAAATTATACCTTGGTTAAATTCTATAATAAAAATTGTTTTGAATCTGATTTTTTATCTGTATATCTTTGTTTAGCCATAACAATGTTAAAAATTTATTAATTTATTAATGTATTTTTTTTGTTGAAAAAGCATAATGAATTCATTGATGTAATTATAACAGCGAACAAGGCAAAAGATGGGCCTTCCCAAAATATACATTATTTTAGGCATAGAACATTTATTAATGTATATAGATCACAAGATTTAAATAAATCTTACATAGAGATACAAAAATTGCATGAAATGAATTTAAGTTTAGAGGTAAATACATTACAAAAAATGAAAATTTTGCATTATGAAAAAAATCGAAAAATCTGTAACTATGTTTAATTAAATTTATATTTATACCAGAATTTTCATCTTAAAACTGAATATTCTACATATTTTTTATGAAAAATGGATACCCTTTTTACAATACTAAAAAAAGGAATTTCTCATAAAATTTTATATACAGTACTTTAGATCTATTCTTTATGAAATTCCTCGTAATATTTCTTTATTTATATTTTTTATTATTATACATTGTGTGGAGTACACATGTCAACATTATGGAGTTAAATGAAAAATTACAAAAAGACATATTAAAACTCAAAGGTATATACTTATGTCACACACATAAATGAGAATTTTATACGAAAATACATTAACATTGAAGTTGTGGAAGTAAATATAGATCAAAATATGATAACCTGAGAGCAAAAGGAAATACTAGAGAAAATACAGAAATGATTATATAAAAGTATGTTAAATTACATGAAAAATAATAATATTTAAATTACAAAGTAAAAGTATACCGCACGGGGACCGAATATTTTATACAAAATTATATTAATGTCTAATTTATTATATTAAAGATTAAAATTTAGTTGAATATTTTTTGATATTTATTATATACTTTTCTAATATTCATTCATTTTATAGTTATATTTTTTAAAGTATAGTTAATTAAAATGAATTATGATATTATAATATTATTAATAAAATATTTTTATTTTCTTTTTACAATTATAGCCTAAATATATCATTTGTATTTGACGTCTAACCCGTGCATGTGGTAATGGATATAGTACATGTGGTAAAAGTTACTTGGATAGTGAATATAGCACATGTGGTAATGTTTTAATCTATGTTTTGTTGCTGTTGAACATATTTCCATGTTGTGTCATTTTGAATAACCTTTACGTATGCTGGTGTACGGGTTTCCTCAAACTCTCATGGAGCAACTAATAGTGGTGAAGGATTGGTGTATATAATATAGATTATTGCATGTTTTACATTTTAACTAATTATAGATTATTGTTGGTTAATTACACACACACACATATAGATTTTGATGACATAGCAAATGATTAATCTTGATGACATAACAAATGATTATACATTTTTGTAAAAATTTATAGATACGATCTATATAATAGCAATTTTTAATCCAATGGTTGACTTTCAAAAATATTGATCCCTCCTCATATATATATATATATATATTAATTGATAGATTATTTTTCAAAACTAAAATTGATATATATATATATATATATATATATTAATTGATAGATTATTTTTCAAAACTAAAATTGTGCAGTATAAAATATATATATACATATACTTATACTTAAGAGTTGTATATGTATTATATTTGTAATTTGTAATTAATTTAAAACTAATATTATATATACATACATAATGATAAATGTACGCTGTAGTTTGAAACAAATCTTTTAAAACCTTAATATATTCCATTTGTAATCTTTTAAAAAACGATGTATTCCCTTGCACGGCACGAGTCATTTGCTCTAGTTATTTATATAGCCCATGTCTGGATGGGGACTGATCTAGAAACATATTAGATGGGATCTCAACGAATTTAACATATCACCCACATTATTTTTTTATAAAATATATCAATAAATGATTTATTAAAATTTATACTAATAATAAAATAATTTTATGTAAAAAAAGACAATAAAAATATATGAATTTTATTTTATTTAAATTTATATAGTTATAATTTTTAGTGACACCGAGGTAACCGTAACACTTTTACTTACAGACACTTATATCACTCAATAGTTAAAACCGTAAGTATAAGTTTGAAGCTTCAAGCAACAATTGGTGCAATTTTTTACTTATGGGCATAGCGGTTTCTATACAAGATTTTACCTACGAACAATGTTTGTCACTAGTATTAATATTTATATATTTTAATAGTTTAAAAGAGAGACAGTTAAAGTCTATGCTTACCCCTCCCTAAATCCGTCCCCATGTTTGGAGGGTCATTTATATAGCCAATTGTAAAGGTCTTACCGTCCAATAAAAGGTGGCATTAATCACGCGGAAATAGAAAGATCCCCATCACAGTCAAAGAAGTTTTAACCCTTGATTTAATAGTTAGAATATATAAAGGTTGGGATGAAAGAAGGGTAACTTGTTTGATATTGTGGTGCACATTTAGTTATTATTTGCAAAAAGGGGCTCACTACTTTGACTCCTCCTTTTCCATTTGGCTCGGGACGGCCATGATATTCTCCAAAACCATGAAAAGCTGAGGTCTTTGAGGAAGAAACTTACTGGCTTAGTTTAACCCTTTTCTCTAACCCTTTTCTAGACTCTGTATCACTAAAGTTATACTGAGCCAAAAGCTTTGTCACAAAAGGATCAAAATCCAAAAATCCCATCACTAATAATAGTCAAAGCTAGTTGAGGAACACCTGAATTGAAAGCAGAATTGCTAGAAACTGGGTTATCATGGGAAGAAAGCTTCAACTAGTTAGAATTTGTTGTGTTTCCATAATCTGTTGGCGCGGGGGGGGGGGGGGAATTCCTATCAAGGCACTCCAGAATATAAAGGTGGTGTTGATTGGAGGAAAGAGACAATTTTGCTTCCAAAGCATCATTGAAGTTTCTCAGTGTGTTGGAGACTCAGTAGGTCATAACACATGCAAGTTTCTTCTCAAAGTCCTCTTCCACAAGAATCTGGCTTATGTACTTTACAGTTGGCAGAAAAGCTGGAAGGTGAGCATCATTAGACCAGGATTTCAAAATATCAATTGGTTTGTCACAACTAATAATAATGTACATTTTTTGGGGTAAATGTTTGATTAATGAATTATCAAATGAAATGATCATTTGACCATGACGGGATTTGCATTTCCCCATGTTAAATGCCACCCTAAGAAAATCCTCCACATATTTGCCTTCCCTAATACTTTCCCACATTTTGGGCTTTATCCATCATCTTGAGGAGGTTGAGCTATTAATTATCTGCTTTTTTCCCTCCACATCTAAGTTTTGGATTTTCTATAAGAGTCAATAGGACATCATGCAGCAATTCGTCATGAAGCTTGCCAAAAATATATTCCGGGAGGTGAGCAATTCTAATTAACATCATCTCTATTCCAAAATAGAATGCCCCTTTATCTTTGTGTACTTAAGACCCATCTCCCTGTTCAACATCATTTTATTCTTAAGAAAGTTATTCCCGGAAGTGAAATTACGTAACCTGAAACAAACGTATCCTAGGTTTGTATTAGTGGTACATATATGTAACTATAACTATTATAAATGCTTAAGCTTTGATTCTCTTTTCTTGAAGTCATAAAACTTGGTAATTAGTGTGGGCGCGTGTGTGTGTGTGTTGAGAAAGAGAACATTGTCACTCGTAAGGGGATTTTTATTATTTATGACATGTCATTTTTATTTAGAAGATAGAAAAACTCATAAAAAGGGCAAGTGATTTTCAATTAATTCTTGTTGGAGAATGTTGACATTGAATTTTTGCATCAATAAATGAAGTTCGATAGAGCAATCAGGGATTCGAACCAGTCCTCAAGGGTCACACAAGTTGATAAGTTTACAACACAAGATCGTGTGTTCAGCGAATGAATTTTCAAAGTAAATATCTTTTTACAAAGACTATGTGGAAAATGGTGAAAGAGGTGATGGTACTCAAATCAAAGTCTTGAATGAGACTCTAATTGAAGCATAAGAAGAAATGCTATTCAATTGTAAGAACAACTAAAAACGTGTGAAAAAAGGGGTTAGAGCACAAAAAGCAACAAAGTGCATTATGTGCAATGAGTAATGGAAAGCAAATAAAAGAAAAAGTAAGAATGGCGGCAGAGACTACAAAGAAAAGTAAAGAACTATAATCACATGGATCAAAAGAAACAACAGGCGAATCAAATTAAAGATGGCAGGAACACACACATTAATCACCAGTGTAGCCTGTTTATCCAATGTGTTTGGATGTGTTGGGCGTGTGTCGATTATAAGTGAGAAATTTCAGCCCTTGTTACGCTGCTAGAACTAGTATTTATAGGTAAAACACAAGTAAATGTCATGCTTTAAGAGCCTGATAGGTACCATGCAGTTTATTAACTGTCTTTGGGTTTCTTAGAATTCAAAATCTTAACTATAATCGAAAGAATTGCTATCTTGGTGCCGTTTTCCTTCAGCGTTTACTCTAACCACTGATAATTGCATCTAGTTTTTCGAGTTAATAATGATCTCTTTGGGAATAATACCCAGCCTTGGTTACATTCGAAAACTACATCTTTGGGATTCACTTTCACACTCTGCGAACCATCATCAAACACCATTAGCATTGCACTAAGGTTCTTGATTCAGGATTTGTCTTCAACTCTCAATACACCTTCGGGATTAGGACTCAGAACTGAACCATTCCAGCCTTTGATTTTAGCTTAAGAGTAGTTAACCTTAGCACTAACTACAATTTGGACGAGTTCAAATTTCTATACCCAATAGATGTCCCACTAAAATGTTTGTTCTCGAGCAGAGAATGGACATTTTAAATTTTAGAATGTAATAAGAAATTTGAGCTTTGGTTATCCTCAACGCATTAATTGTAAATTAGGTGCCATTAATTAAGGAGTCATTACAATGGCCATAATGTAATGATAAGTTGTTTTATCCAATGTATAGCCATAAATGTCTAACAACCTCTTTTGGCAAATTACACAATAAAAACATCATTAGGTTATTAGTACATACACACCATTATCACGTTTTCAGCTTCACAAAATATTCATGCACCATTTTCTACAGTCATTTCTTGCTCACATATTCTTCTGAAACTGTGAAGGCATCCTCTGCTATTGGTATTTCTTCTGCCTCTAGGTGTTTCCCTTATGACATAAACTAATGACCCCAAAGGAGAACCTCAATCACTCCATTACTGGATGCCTTATGACATAAACTACCCATGCTCCATTTAATCTTGATGGAAGATCTTTTGCTTTATTGAGGCCTTTCACCAAAGAACCTTCTCCTCCAGTAGAATCCTCTTCAGATGGTGGTATCTTGGTATTCTGAAACAATATTCCTATTGAACCTTTGAATAGGTTGAGGCACATCTTTGAAGTGGACTCTCCCATGAAGAAGGACTTGTATATTGATTGGCTGGAAAGAGTTAAAATTTACAAAGGAGAACAATGGCGCAGGCAGGGTATATACCATTTCATTAAACTGGGTGAATGTAATCTTCACTTTAATGAATATGTAATCTTGGCTTCACTTTTCATCTAGCACCCTGAAACCAACACTTTTCATTTTCCCACGAGAATTTTAACTCCTACATACTTTGAAGTCTCAGTTATCACATGTCTCAAACCTACAGGAGCTGCTTTTACCCATGCTTTGACTTTTGACATCCCCTACACTTGCCCCAGTTTCTCAAAATTTTCTATCAACGCATTCATTGCTGTTAATAAAGCCTCCGAGGGCCCGATTACTGACACTGAGCATGTGGATTTCCTTCTATGCTGGCTCACATTCTTTGTCTTTTACTCAAGGACTCTGCAAGTGCGTAAATACCTCTTCCCTTTAGCTCAATTGCTCCATGAAGAAGCAAATGTTTGCTTAAGTAGATTCATCTTGCCTAATCTATTTGAAGGCCTCGCACAAGCAATAGAATCCTTTTGAGAAGACAGGACAATTTCTTCGGCTAATTAAGGGTTATTTTTTGCTATCACAACTTTGCTTTAATGCCATTTTCAAAAATATTTGACAGCTGAGGTCACCCCCAAATTGCCTAACTGACATGGAAGGTTAAATGCTATGATATTATACTAAACCAAATGAAAAAAGTTCCTCTGGTTTCCTTCAGAAAGTATTTTTCTCTCTTATTTAACCCTAATCAATTCACACTAGATCTAGTCTCTTATGCCTTTCAAAATATCGGTCTGAACTTGCTCAAGAACAACTTCAATGGCAGATTTGATCACGAAGACTTATTGATTTGGAAAAAATTCCTTCAACCAGGTAACTTTCCCTATTATCTGAAAGATAAATGATTCACGGCTTTTCTTTGTTATCCCCAACTAGTAGCATGTCAATTTGGGCTCAGTCAATTATTTCCATGTAGGCCACTTCTGCCTAAGAGCAACTTTAATGGCGTTTCTTAAATTTTAGATGCCGTAAGTTTGTCTACCTGACAAGTCTCATTTAGTGCACGGTGCATTGTTTTTGGGTCAAAACAACTATACAGCTTACGGCAACTAACACGTGAAATGGGCCCATGAGGAGAGATACAGGCACAGAAAAAGATTGGTCCTCTGTATGTGTCAGTTGAGCAATGCTGCGTACTTTCTCACGCTGTGTATGCTCTTAAGAATTGGCATTTTGAGGAAAAGCCCTCTGCGACTGTCCAAGAGATCTTTCAAATCTTGAATGAATTTGAACAACAGCTGTCAAAAATAACTTTAAGTAGGTTTGAGCCCTCCTTCTTTTTCTCAAAGAGTCATGCTGAATGGTGGAGTGCATACATTTCTTCTCATTGAACATTTCTTGAAACAAATCTTCAACATATGCTTTCTAGAGAAAACCCAAAGCTAAATCTTATTGCAGTGGAAAACCTTCAAACCTCTTCAAAGAAAAAGAGAGGTACAAACTTTCTTAGTGTAGTACCCTCGTTTTTTCCTCTTGAATAAGTTCTTATAGCTTTTGCTAAGTAGAGATTCTAGACCACTGCCACCAAAGAAGAAGAAATAATATAAGGAATTCCAAGAAAAGCCAGTCTTTGAAATCAAGAAAAACATCTTCACGCTTGACACTTGTTATTCGAAGAAGCACACAACCTTGCAAGCTAATTGGCTATTCAAAGAGTTGAACTCGAAGTAGCTAGGACACCCCTGACTCCATTGACGTTTCGAGTGACTTTTCAACTGACAAAATCTCAAAGCTAAGCCAAATCTATAATCTGAATTCGAATTCGAACTTCACTCATTTCTCCTCTTTCAGGATAAATAGACCCCTCCTAAAACGCTGACAAAACCACTCTCTGAATCCTCAAATTAGAAGGATTTTTTTATTCAACTTAAAAGATACCAGGTCCAAGCTCGAAGCTCTTTAGGAATCAAGTACCTCACTCAAATTCTAAGACATTACCTTCGTTTCAACCTTTCACGACATCTTAAATCTTAATTCCAAGTTAGAAAACTCCTGTAGGCGCCTCTAACAACATTCCTACATCAGAGAGATATATCATTCAGAAAGACTTCAACTGAGAAATGGTTGAGCTCTTGGCCACTCTATCGGGACCTACCCTCATTAATATTCCTTTCCTCTCGAGAGACACAAGTCGTTTTCCTAAAATATCAGCAAATCATGCGTTTGACTGGTTGAAACTTCTCTTGTCTCCAGAAAATTCCCCATTCTCAAATGCACTGATAGATCTAAATTTTGAAAGGGAAGTTTGGGACTTAAGCCAACAACTCTCGAGCGAACGATATGCTCTTACTTCAGATCAAGAAAAATGGCTTTATGTATTTAAAGGTCTATTAGAAATACTTCAAAACCTAAGTTAGAACTCTCAAAGTGGCTTCATGAACAGGCAAGTCCAAGATCTGGCAAGTCCATAAATACAAATCCTTTATTCAAGCGGGAGACGAAAACGTCCAACTTCTCAACAGACAAGTCCAAGATCTGGATTCTCGAATCCAACCGTTGATGAAAGAAAAGACCTGTTTACAGGAGAACATAGCCAAGATTTAGAATGTAAGTAAAAAATGTGTAAACACGAAAGAATATTTTTCAAAGGACTCGACTATTATTCAGGAAGAGTAGCTTAACTCAATTCGGAGAGAAGAAATTCAACACAATGTTGAAATCATCGCCATTAGTAAAAGATACAAAGAGTTGGATTCTTCTTTTCAAGGGCTTCTCAATAGAGCACCATTTTAGACCTTGGTGTTTCATTTTCATTTCTTGTTTTGTACTACCACTTTATCAGTATATTCGAACTATTGTAGTGTAACTGGTCTCAACATTTAAGCAAGCAATGTTTCACCCTTTTGAAAGTATTAGGTTTCGAATAATTAAAATTTAACTTAACCGCTAAAACCCGTATTCATAGGACAACAATTTTAAACAGGGCCAACATGACATGGTAGTTACAGACACATTTTCATGTTCTTAACCCATGCTTTCCACTTCCCAAACAAGTTATCATTACATGCACTAATACACAAATTGGAAAAAAAAATAGGGCTTTAAAATCGGTTATAACGAAAACTGATTTAAAAGATAAACGCGGTGGCAATTTTGTAAATAAATGTGTAGTCGAACACCTTTTAAATCGGTTTTTATCATTATTTAAATCGGTTAATAAACAACCGATTTGAAAGGTAAGGGAAAAAAATTAACAGAACTCTTTTAGATCAGTTTTCTTAGACAACTGATTTAAAAGTTGAAATATTAAATCGGATGAGAAGCACCGATTTAAAAGGTAGGTTTAAAATGACCTAATATTTTATTTTTTTCTTTCCTTTCAAACCAGTCCCTCTCTAACCCAAAAAAAACCCTGTGACCCAAAAACACTCTGTGACCAAAAAAAAAACCCTACAGTCCCTCACGCCGCTGTGTTCTTCAAGCTCGGGTTGAGAACCTCTCCTTCGTGCCACCATCCTCGTCGTCGCGTTGTCGCTGTTGTTCGCCGTTCTTCAAGCTCATGTAGCCTCTGGTTTTGCTCGCCGTTCTTCAAGCTCGGGTTGAGAAGCTCGCCGTTGTTCGCGACCACCACAAGCCAGACGCGACCACCACAAGCCAAACGCGGTCACCACGAGCCAGCCGCCAACTGCCGTCTCTTCCCACCGCGTGATCCACCACCTGCACGTCTCCTTCGACAAACAAGCTCTGCGTAGGTACAAAAATTTAAAGGAGCTTTGAGCTATCTAGTGTTTTTCCATCAAATCTATTGCTATGTGGATTATGTATTGTTGGGCATGATGAAATGCGCAGGGCATGATGAAGATAATATAAGTTCCTCATTCTGAGAATTTGACTGAGAAAAAAAATCTCAAATGCTTTAATTACATCCCAAAAAAAATAATCCTCAGTATTGCTAGGACGTGAACCGAATTAGATGAACGTAGGTTCACTTATTTGACTGAGTGAAGTTAGTGATCTAACAATATTTTAGATTTGTTTATTTTTATCCACAATCTTTATCTTCATTCAGATTGTTGCTGATGGGTTTTTTGGCTGAAAAATTTATTGAAGTTGTGAATATTTTGTTTTGGTGCTAGTGTTACTTTAGCTGCTCAATATTTTGTTCTGGAGAAAAACCCTTGTTTGAATAGAGTTGTTGAGCTCAAGGCATAACATGAGAAGGCTAAGGCAACCTAATGCTGCTGAATATTAAGTATGGCTTTTTTTTTTTTGCTTTTGAGTTTGTTTTATAGTATGCCATTGTTTATTTTTTTCTCTTCTAAAGCTGTTGTTTTTGTTTATGGATGCATCTTGTGACAGACGTAAGTGACTAAGTGAGTTTTATTATTAGCATGGTGGTTCTATGAATAATTAGATTTGATATTCTTAATTAATTAGTTAAACTACTCAAGTTCAAGAAGTAAGTGACTAAGTGAGTTTCAGTCATAAATTGTAAGGCTATTTGCTTTTTGTATTAAGTTTTGTTATGAGTTTGGTTACAATTAATTATTTTTCCCTGAGTTTTGTTTATTTCTATTTGATATGGGCCACCGAATGTCTTTTGGTAGAATAGATTGTGTAGAATCTTGTTTAGAAAACTGAGTTTTGAAAAATGGAGTTTAAAAAAATGATTTGTGTTTGGTAATGATATTGTAAAACTGAGTTTAGAAGAATTGATTTGTGTTTGGTTGACAAAGTAGAATCACTTTTGAAGTGTTAAAATACTCAAACGGAGTTTTGCAAACGGAAAAGCATACTCAGACTGCCTGCAACAAAACGACGTTTCGCGAACGATAAACGGCAAACGGAAAAAAACCAAACACCAAAATAAAAAAGTAAATTCCGTTTTGCAAACGAAAAATGAGAAATGGAACTCCAACGGCGGTTTGAGGCGGTAACCAAACAGGCACAAAATCAGCTATAAAAGCTGAAATGACCCATCGGTCATTTCATTTCACTAGTTTCCATTCATGATTTCAACTCCAATGGCTTTTTCCAAGCAATCTTCAACTACGTCCTGCTTGACTCTAGTTGCATTCACACAGGACAAACCCATTACCAAGAACAGTAAAAAAAGAGAAACAAGCTATTTGGAGGTCCCGATTAATGGTTCCCACTAGGCATGTTAATTTGTTGACGTTGAATTTTCGCAACAATAAATGAAATTCAAAAGAGTCGAACCAGGTCCTCAAAGGTCGCAAAAGTTGACAGGTTTACATCCTAAGACCGTATGTTCAGCGACTGAGTATTCGAAGATAGAGTCTTTTTACAAAAACTCTGGAAAGAAATCGCGTGAAAAAGGGTTAGTGCACAAAAAGCATCAGAGTTCATATGTGCAACAAAAAATGGCAATTTAAAAAAAAAAAGGTCTAGTAGTGTGCGTTTGATTCCCCTTCAACGTGCACGCCTTCGATGTACTTCAAGATTTTGAAGTCTGCTTGTCCAAAGTCTTTTAGTTATGCTTCATGATGATGTGTTTCCATCGGTGTGCTTATGCCAATAGTATTTCATAGCCTTCAATATTTTTTATTATCTGAAATGTCGAGACTTTTTTTTTTATGAACGAAATAACGAGACTTTGACTTCAATGGATGATGTAGGAAGTTCTCGAAAGCTTGAAACGCGGGAAGTCCTCAAAAGCTGACTTATTCAAAATTCAAAGTAACACCCAAAATGAAAATTTTGAATCCAATAGAAGATTACTTCAGCAATTTGTCAAAGGTGTTCGAATTTGAGTGTACCCAATTGTATAGGCAAACAAATCTGTGAAGGTTACATGACCAATACTGGGGGCTTCATGATTGGTTGTTAATGAGCACCATTATTTTAGTCTTTTTCCTCTTCGATCAAAAGACAAAGTACTTCGGGGTTTCTGTTAACACTACAAATATTTTGATTAGTGAGAAGCCTTTCGAAAAACAAAATTCTCGAAAGCTACATTCAAATAACAGTTTCTAGCATCCGAAAGGTGCATCTAGCATTTTCGAGAGGTGTATTTTAAGAGTAGTTTCCAACATTCGAAAGACTGTCTCTGGCATTTTCGAAAGGTGAATTTGAAGAGCATTTTTCAGCAATTACATGACTTTCGAAGAGTCATTTTCACAACAGCAGTTATCAGTAGTTATCATAAATTGCCAAGGGACAATACCAGAAGAAGTTATCAAGAGTGGGTACAAGAAGTCTTAAAGGTGGTTACCAAGTTATTGAGAGAGGATGCAAGGAGTTACTCACGTAGTTGCTGGAAGTTTTAGCAAGTTTACTTGTATTTTTTTATTAAATAAATTGTGTTAATTTACATCATTGATGTGTCCATTAGGTGATAAATTTCTAGGGACCAACTATTCTAAAGTTTGCCTATAAATAATTGTTATATGATTGGTGTAATCTGAGTTGAGATTTTTACACTCACACGACACAACACACACAACACAGACACACTGTTACATCTGTTGGGAAAAACTGTGTAAGTGAGATAAAATAAATTTTCACGAACCCCAGGATAATTTCCCAAACCAAATAGATAAAAATAACGCCAAAGATTTTAGCGTGGAAAATCCTCCAAAATTGAAGGTAAAAACCACGGGACCCGTAGGTCGCTTAAACTTCCACTATAACAATAATGAGATTACAAACTTCACCCTTAGGTGATCTCTCAAAATAATACAATAAAATTGTACTCTCAATTTGTGGCTAAAACTCTCACAAATTGGCTCTCTATTTTTCTCTCGGTATTTTTCTCTCTCACAAAAACTCTCTCTGTGAGGCTCTCACTTTTTTCTCTCACACTCTCGTGTGGCTTTTACATGCAACTCTCGTTTTTCTCTGATCTCCAATGCCTTCTGCATGTCCTTATTTATAGAGAAGTTTGCACCAAGTGCAATTAGTTGAGAGTTGGATAATTAATGCACCATGTGGAACAATTTCAACACACAACTGCACAGTTTGAAGTTAAGCACCGAAAAGAAGAAAAATGTGCACTGCTCACGTTTTGCTTTTGAAAAACAAGCATCACCCATTTAATCAATGCTTTGACAAGTCAAAGCTAATTGGCTGGAATGCCAACAAATCTCCCCCTCCAGCCAATGGGAAATATCCTCAGATCAATATGGGGTTGATGCTAAGCCTGCAACTTCTTTGCAGACTTCTAGCTTCTCTTTTGGTAGAGCTTTGGTCATCATATCAGCCCCGTTGTCGTTGGTGTGAATCTTCTCAACTTTCAGCAGCTTTCTTTCTAACACATCACGGATCCAGTGATACCTTACGTCAATATGTTTCGACCTTGAATGAAATGTCGAATTCTTGCTGAGATGTATTGCGCTTTGATTGTCGCAATAGACAACATAATTTTCCTGGTTTTGTCCCAACTCTTGTAGGAACTTCTTCATCCACAGGATCTCCTTGCAACCTTCAGTGATTGCAATGTATTCCGCTCAGGTGCTTAAAGCAATACACTTTTGTAATCGTGATTGCCATGAGACGACTCCCTCGCAAATGTTATCGATACCCAAAAATAGACTTTACGGTATCCACGTCTCCACCATATCTGAATCTGTATATCCTTCTAATACTGAGTTTTCCATTACCAAAACACAAACAATGACTAGATGTACCTCCGAGATATCTCGAGTATCCATTTGATCGCCGCCAGGTGCTCTTTTCCAGGATTTGATAAAAATCGACTCACAACACCAATCGCATGTGCAATGTCCGGTCTAGTGCATACCATAGCGCATACATCGATCGCCAACCGCCGATGCATATGACACTTTGTTCATTTCTATTCTCTCCTCCTTGCTTGAGGGACACCGCTCACTTTGAGCTTGAAGTGACTAGCGGTGGAGAATTAATGATTTTGCTTTGTCCATGTTGAATCTTTCAAGAACCTTTTCCACGTCTGCTCTTGAGATAGCCAAATTTTGTGATTCTTCTGTCACGGTAATCGTCATGCCAAGAATCTGTTTAGCGGGTCCTAAGTCCTTCATTGCAAAGGACTTGCTCAACTCTTTCTTCAACCTGCTAATCTTGCCGTTGTCTCGGCCAATAATTAACATGTCATCAACATAAAGCAAAAGAATGATGAAATCTCCATCAGAGAATTTCTTGATGAAGACGCTTGATGGTCCGCCGTCGCTCGATTGTACTCATTTTTCTCCATGAATGAGTCGAACTTTTATACCATCGTCTCTGCTCGCCTGCACCATACAAACTCTTCTTGATCTGCACACCAATTTCTCTTTCCCTATGACTTGGAAACCTTCAGGGTGATGTATGTATATTTCCTCGTCAAGATCACCATGTAAGAAGGCGGTTTTTACATCAAGTTGTTCAATCTCTAGGTTGAGACTTGCAGCCAAGCCAAGAACAACTCTGATCGATGACATCTTCACCACCGGTGAGAATATTTCATCAAAGTCAACTCCCTTTTCTGAGCGAATCCTTTCACAACCAGCCTTGCTTTGTAACGTGGTTGTGAGCTGCCTTCTTCACTTTTTACTCTGTACACCCACTTGTTCTTGAGTGTTTTCCTTCCTTGTGGTAGTGTTACCAAATCATATGTGTGGTTCTCATGCAAGGATTTCATTTCTTCTTGCATGGCTTTTAACCACTCATTCTTATCTTTGGTGAGTAAGAGCTTCGTCATAGCTCTCGGTTCTCCCCGTCGATGAGCATCACATACTCGGTAGGTGAATACTTTTGACTCGGCTTTCGCTCTCTGGTAGATTTCCTTCTTTGCTTTTGATTGGACTGCTCAGAACTAACTCTTGTTACGAATCGGCTTGCTACAGTTACGGACTTTCGGCTAGTGGATCAACATCATCGATTATCTGGTGTAGCTCCAGTCATTAGAATCTATTGGTGGAGAGGCGGTTCCGGATTAATCGAATTTCATCCGATCGTGGATTTTACGGTTTCTTCAAATCCTTGATTGTTTGATCTTCAAAAAATATCACGCCCTCGCTTCTAATGATCTTTACGGTAGCCGGATCCCAGTTCAGAGTCGAATTCTTCATGGGCATATCCCACAAAGATACATCGCTTTGTTTTTGCATCCACTTGAACCTCTCATCTTTTGGGATGTGAACAAATGCTCTGACCAAACACCTTCAAGTGTTTGTATGAAACATCTTTCCCTATCGGACTCTTTCTAGTACATCATAGTTCAATGGAACTGATGGAGAAAGGTTGATCAAATCGATCTTTGTCCTCATTGCCTCCCCCAAAGGAGTTTGGCGGTTTGCATTTGAGAGCATACATCCGACTCTCTCACAGATGGTTCTATTCATCCTTTCAAAGAACACAGATTGTGTTGAGGTGTCTTTGGCACCGATTTTTCTAATCTAATGCCAAAACTTCGCAGTACTCTCGAATGGTCCGCGATACTCACCGCCATTGTGCGCTTTCGTACACACTTCAAGCTGTTTGCGGTTTCTCTTTCAACTTTCACATGAAATTGCTTGAAAACTTCCAGCACCTGATCTTTGGTTTTCAAAGCAAAGGCCCACACTTTTCTGGAATGGTCATCAATGAAAGTCACGAAATAAAGTGCACCTCCTTGTGACTTATCATTCATCATGCAGACATCAGTGTGTATCAAATGTAGAAGATTTGCCTTTCTAGATGGTGGGGAACTTCGAAATGCAACTCTGTGTTGTTTTCCCATTAAACAATCAACACATTTCCCCAATGATGTACTTGTCATTTCTGGCAAGAGATTCTTCTTGGAAAGAATCCTAAGACCCTTTTCACTCATGTGGCCGAGCCGCTTATGCCATAGCTCGGTTGGAACTTCTTTCTTGCTGGTATTTACTTCTCCTCTACATAACTTGGCTTCTGTTAAATAGAGAGAAGTATCTTTCTTGCCTTTTGCTACCACCAGGTTTCCTTTAGTGAGCTTCCAATTTCCTTCACCAAAATAGCTATTGTAGCCATCATCATCAAGTACTCTGGTGGAGATCAGATTGAGGCGTATATCAGGAACATGCCTCACATCTTTCAAACATAACCTGCATCCAAGGTTAGTTTCTAAATAAATGTTGCCGATGCCAATAATTGTGGATGCATCATCATTTCCCATCCTCACTCGTCCAAAATCACCCTGAGTGTAGGTTGAGAAGAACTCCCGTTTTGAGGTGACATGGTAGGAAGCACCTGAGTCAACTACCCAGGTAGAGTCTTGACATGCAAGATTGACATAATCTGCATCTCGAACAATGGTAACATCTTTGGTGACAGTTGCGGTGTCATTTGTTCGGCTTTCTGCTTCCTGTTTCTTTAACTGTTTCAACTTTCGGCACTCTCGAATGAAGTGCCCGGGAAGGCCGCAGTGGTGACACTTCTTATCATACCTCGATCTGGACTTTGATCGTCCTCTTTGCCAGTTTTGGCTTTGAGAGCTTCTACCTTTGCTTCTTCCACGTCCTTCTTGCTTGCCTTGTTTTTCTGTGACAAGCGCTTCAGATTCAGGATTATATCCTTCATCTTTTCGTCGAGACTCCTCGTTCAACATCCTATCCTTTACCATATCCATGGTAAGCTTGCCTTCAGGAGCGGAGTTACTGACTGACACAACTAAGGTGTCCCAGCTTTTTGGTAGAGAACTCAGCATCAACAGTGCTTGTAACTCATCGTCGATGGTCATCTTCATCGAGTTGAGTTGATCTACAACGCCTTGGAACTCACTCATGTGTTCCGATACACTGCTACCGTCTTTGTACTTTAGGTTGACTAATCGTCGCATCAGATTGGCTTTGTTCTGTGCGGTTGTTCTTGCATACATTTTCTCCAGCTTTTGCCAAAGAGCATGAGCATCATGTTCATTAGCAAAGTTTTGAAAAATGCTCTTGTCAATCCATTGACGGATTTGAGCAGCACACTTCCGATTCAGCACGGCCCAGTCAGTGTCTGATGTGCTGGTCGAAGCGTCGGTTAGTTTTTCTGCCTTGCCGTCAGTCTTATCATCTGACGGAGTTGTTGTTGTAGTTGTTGCTTTCTCCTTCATCATCACGATCGGCTTCCATAGATCTTTAATGTATAAAAGATCTTCCATCTTTGGCTTCCAGATTGCATAATTAAATGCAGTCAGCTTTATCATATTACCGGTGCTCTCCTCCATTTTGATGGCAGTCAACAAGTTTCGTTGTGCTTGAAACTTCTTCGGCAATGAATAGTGACCGGTGAATAATTCTTTTCTGATGTGGAAGATCAGACAAAGCTGCAACCACAGAGCATACTAAGAATTTTCCACAGACCTAGCTCTGATACCACTTTGTTGGGAAAAACTGTGTAAGTGAGATAAAATAAATTTCCACGAACCACAGGATAATTTTCCAAACCAAATAGATGAAAATAACGCCAAAGATTTTAGCGTGGAAAATCCTCCAAAATTGAAGGTAAAAACCACGGGACCCGTAGGCCGCTTAAACTTCCACTATAACAATAATGGGATTACAAACTTCACCCTTAGGTGATCTCTCAAAATAATACAATAAAATTGTACTCTCAATTTGTGGCTAAAACTCGCACAAATTGGCTCTCTATTTTTCTCTCGGTATTTTTCTCTCTCACAAAAACTCTCTCTGTGAGGCTCTCACTTTTTTCTCTCACACTCTCGTGTGGCTTTTACATGCAACTCTCGTTTTTCTCTGATCTCCAATGCCTTCTGTATGTCCTTATTTATAGAGAAGTTTGCACCAAGTGCAATTAGTTGAGAGTTGGATAATTAATGCACCATGTGGAACAATTTCAACACACAACTGCACAGTTTGAAGTTAAGCACCGAAAAGAAGAAAAATATGCACTGCTCACGTTTTACTTTTGAAAAACAAGCATCACCCATTTAATCAATGCTTTGACAAGTCAAAGCTAATTGGCTGGAATGCCAACAACATCCACCGCTCAAAGAATTTCAGACAAAGTGGGACGCCAACCTGTGTTATCTCCGACCATTTTTTATATCAATTCAAGTTATTTTCGTTTGGTTCATTTCTTTCTTTTTCTACTTTTTCCTTTTGCTTTTCTCTTTAAGTTTTATCTTTTCTTATTACTGTTTGCCTTTTTTTCAAAATGTTTCCAATTCCAAGTATGCACTTGTTTTATTTTGTGATGTTAAAAATTGTTGTCATTACGATAAATATGGTGTCATAAACCTGTCAACTTAAAAACCCTTTGAGGATTTAGTTTGAGCCCTATATTGCTTATTCGAACTCTGTTTGTCAACGGAGAAGTGCTTTAATAAATTAAAGAGGTCATATTCTTGTCTTAGCATAATGGAAAATCAAAATTCAGATATTAATTAAGACAGCAATGCCTCTTTACAGTGTAGACGACACTTTGCAGGCAATGTCGGTTGACTAAGTAAAACAATGGCTTTTGTCAATGCCCCGGTAACTTTGTTAGTTTTTCATGAATAAGAATAGCTCATGGGCTATGAATGTTACGGTGATTTTACACGTGTCAGTTGGATGAACTAGTGAATGTCTTTGCAAATAAGTTAATCTTTTTTTTTTTTGGACGCAAATAAGTTTGTCAAGTGAGGTTCAAAATGCGTTAGGTAAAAAGTAATGGATATTAGATAAGTTAGCTGATAGTGGATAAACTAGCTGATAACAGATAAATTTATAGCAGATAACTGATAGCGGTTAACCTAGCAAATTGAAGTTAAAATTTTGGTAAAATTAGCGGTTAAACTAACTAATAAATATAAAATGACATAAAATGACATTTTAATAAATGAAAGAGAGATTGTAAGGGTTAATATTTTTTATTTCATTTAACAGATGATAAACGAGGAATTTAATTAATTAAAATAATAATGATAAAAATGAGAGAAAAAATAATACGTTATAAGCTATAAACTATACGCTCAAATACTACTTCAAATAGCGTATGAAAAAACGCTATAAGTTAGTGAAAAACGCTATAAACTAGTGATTACCAAACACCTGCTACGAGTTTATTCACTATAAACTAACAATTTGAGGTTACCAAATAAAGCCTTAGTGTGTGTATATATATATATATATATATATTTCTTATCATATCGACTCACCTAAACCGGAAACACTTATATGCACCTAATCAATAAAGTTTCTTGCTTTTCTTCACTAACAAAGGACAAAAATGCAAAAAGATCAATAGTGGAGACCACACTACTCCACTAGGCCAACCCAAGGGGTTATGGTATCCATATTTTTGTAGCAAATTGTAGAATACCCTCACCGTAAAAAGTATTTTTCACTTTAGAGATTTCAATTAATTTTAAATTAATTGTCACTTTTAAAAATTAAGAAGAGAAGTAATGGGCTGACCGGGTAATGTAGTTAAATGGTATAATCAATTTATATATTTTTTTTTACCAAAACAATTTATATTTTCTTAAAATTAAAAAATCAACGACTTTTATAACCTTCTACAAAACCTTAAGTGATTATTATTATTTTAAAAATAAACCGAGGATTAAAAAAATTGCTCATCAGAAGTTTGCAAATTCAAGGTTTACTTTCTATTAGAATATCATTTCACAAACATACTTTGCTTGTTGCTTCCACAAATTTTATATGGCCCAAGCATTAAAAGTGGGGACGGAAACAATCATAACATGCATGTAACTAATGAAGATCAACATATGGCTATAATAATTTAGAAAATCTTAAACCTAATCGACAACTCTTGGTGGGGCTGTAACTGTATGTTGATCAATTACGTGTTGGGTTTGTGTTTTTCCTCCTTTTCAATCATGATCATTATTTTAATGTTGCGCTAGTTTTACTGACGGAGGTGTAAGACGTGGCCGAAGATCAGTAAAGAAGTAGACTAAAGTTGAAGCAAGGCGGCCTTTGATCAAGTTTGAATTTAGGATCAAGTAGCATTTATAAAGAGAGTTTCTATCGGTGTTTTAAAAAACTAGACTGACTCGAGAATAGTTCAGTTTAGCGGTTTGGTCTGGTTTTTTTGAATAATGAGCTGATCGAACCAGTCATAAATCGATTGACCTTGGGTTGAACTACTTGAAATAGATTTTAATTTTTTTTTCATTTTGCCCCAATTTAATATTTATTATTTATTTATTTATTTATTCATTAGTCATTCGGTTCAATTGCAAGGTTGAATAATATGAATCAATTGAACCATGACTTTAAGGTCTCGCGAGTCTTGCCGGTTCGATCTCCGGTTCGATTTTTAAAACATTGGTTTTTATATCACTTGAACTAAAAGTACTTTTGGGCAAATATTTTAATTCTAGTATGGGTTAAATATGTAAAATTTGATTTTAGTTGCTATAAAAATTTTATTCAAGCTTAGTCCCTGTATTTAGTAAAAATAGTGTGTTTTTTAGTCCCTACTCATTAGCTTATCAGGGATCAAAAGCACATACTTTTTGTATTTTTTAGAGACTAGAAATATATAATATTTTCATAGGGACTAAAATCAAAATTTGCCCAATTTTACAAGAATAAAAAATATATTTAACCTTTCTATTTTTAATCTATAGCCAGGAATTAGAATACAATTTGAAGATTTTACTTATACATTGACTTAAATGAGAGAAGCATTTAATTGTATATTTTTAGAGTTTTCTAAAATAAAAAATTATCACATGATGTCTGATTCTAAAAAGCACTTATCTCTATCTATGTTTAAAGAGGGGAAGTTGGTGAGAAAGCATTTCTTTAAGTTGTCCCAAGAATCAACGGATCTGGGGGATTGAAACCATCTTAATTAGTGCGTTCTTTTTACTGGAGAGGGGGAACACCTGATAGAAGATCGGCCTACTAACTCCCTTGTATGATAATAATAACTTGAAGATATCCACGTGCTCATGGGTTTGCCTATCCCCCATATTGTTCCGTGCTCGGAAGTTGCTTGAGCCTGTGTGGAATATGACAGGGCATGATCTGCTCAAAGAAGGGCAAGTTTGTCGACATCAATTCACGGTCTTCGTGAACAGAAATTTTTTGAACTTGAGGAGGAGAGCATCGAGGAGAACTACAAGGGTGAGCGTACGTAGTGTATCGCTGACCCTAGGGAGGCCAGCTGCATACCCGAAGGTGTTCTAGCTCGACGACGAGAAGGTTGTGACACAGAATGTCCCAAATCTTGAGGCACGCCCTTTCTTGGCATAAGAGGAATAACATAGTAACACTTAACAAATTGATGAATGAATCATCTTTATTGAATGGAAAACAAGTCTTTAAATAGGCATTCAACAATAGTAAAAACAGAAAGATAAAGATAAAATGAAATTAAACAGATAAATCCTAATCAAGCTAAACTGAACCTAAAGACAAGATAAGTAACAAACTCAACAAAGAGGGAGTATTATCTCAGGTGCATGATGTTTCTTGTGTGTTGCGTTTTTCTACGCAGAAAGATAATAATCATTTTTTTATGTTGTCTGGTTCCTCTCGTCTTTGAAATGTCGTTTATGCTCAGATTGGCTTCTCTGAGGTCATGACTAGTGATATTTTTGCTCACTTTATTCAGTTTAGCTCTCTTTTAAGAGACTTATTTTGGTATTTTGTTGTTGGTCTATTTATATTGCTGTTTACATTTGTTGTCACGTAATAAAATTGTTTTTCATGGTTTCCTTTCGATTTTACTGGTGTGACGAACTTGATAAATATTACATCGTAATTATAGTTTAAGGCCAAAAGAGGTAGCATTTAGTGCTCTTTTTTTGACTGGTGTATTGATCTTGTAGCTTGTATTTATACTTTCTTTTGATATGGGTTAAATACCTTTAATTTTATGAGTCAGATAACTTTGTACTCTTTATAATACTACTTCCGGTCCTATATACTCCCTCTGTCCCTTAATATAAAACACTTTTGTAGAAAAAAAAATTGTCCCTTAATATAAGATCATTTTCAAAGACCAAGACGCATTAATTATTTTTTTTACAAAATTATCCCCATACCAAGATGCACTAATTCTCTCTCCCTCTTAATAATCTTGGAAGATGAGAAAGGTAATTTGGAAAAAATAATACATATTTTGTACAAATTTAATGCTAATAACTAACAAAACTCACTTTTTTAAGGAATGTAAAATGGTCAAAAAGAGTCCTATATTAAGGGGCAGGGGGAGTATAAGAAACATAGGACAAAATCATAAGGACCGATGAGGTGCATTTGAATGGGTAAATCTCAATTAATAATGCTATATTTTTAATTTTTTTTCCAAAATTACCCCATGTAATAAATGAGTGAGAGAGCTAATTAGTGGCAAATTGTCAAATATTGTAAATTGGTATCATAGTAAATAAAGACAAAAAATGGAAAAATATAATTAATGTGGTTGAAAACGAATATTTGTTTTTTATATTTAGAATCACGAAAAATATCTCATTTATTTATTATAAATAGTACTGGGAGGTGGTGATATTTTTTGTTACAAAAAACTTAGACCGTAAGTTTTTTTGGAACTTATCCAACCCAGCCACGATCGCCCTACTTTTCATTCTTATTCTTAATTAATTAATACGCAAACAATAATTAACAAGGTGCAAACTCCCAACAACCTTGGAGCTCATTTTATCACATGTCCTAAATTCCAGTAATTCAACAGAAACCGGCCCCTAAACAATATATTCATCTCCTTATCATAAGGAACAAAACTCTAATTCACCTAGATTAAGAAAATATATTAAAAATAGTTTTTTCTAATAAATACTCTTAAATATTTAATTTTTTTCAAAAATATTCTTTTTATGAACCAATTCACTTACATAGAAAATATGTTATCTCATTAATATAAGTCTCACTATAAATAAGGGTATAAATGAAAAATAGATATTTAAAACATTTAGAATTTGATATTATTTCTTATAATTAGGAACAAGAAAAATAATTTTTTTGTTTTTTATAAAAAAGAACGGAGAGAGTACACATATAATAACTAAAATAAACTATTTTTTTTTGGTAAACCAAGGTATCCTCCACGCGCAACTGCAGAGACTAATCCTTCGAGGTAACTGAGATCCATTTAAGGGGATGACCTCTCCCAACAGATGTTTTTCTATTCGCACCGGCCAGGGATCGAACCCAGGACCAGATGGTTAAGGGACCCAAGTATCTACTACTTATGCCACACCATGTTAGTTATAACTAAAATAAACTTTGCTGCCGTATAGAATGACGAAAACTTCAATTACACACACATATAATAACTAAAATGAAACTAATCACTTGCCCTCCCCACCCCCATAACAAAAAAGATTATTCACTTTTCATCTACTTTTTTATTTATTTTCCATCTCAGTTTTTTTTTCCCGATCCCTTTTCTTTTCAGAGATTGAGTTAGATTCAATCCACCTTGTAGGCAAAGGGCAATAATATTATAACCCTCACTCGTAAAACTCTTCATCATTTCCTAAACCATGTTAGTTTAAGCTCATTGGTGGTTCACTTTTTTTGGACTTTACACACACATATGTATGGATTACCTTTAATGCTAACAGACATCAACTAATTTGTGTCTTGGAGCTTTCCAAAGGGCTATTTCTTAATTATATTGTTCATTTTCACTTTTTTCAAATGTCCCAACATGCCTTCTGGTGAGCATATAGTAACAGTACTTGCATGCCAATGAAATGCAAAGATTTCTTGCGTTGGACTTCATCTAAATTTTTCAATGAAATATGACCGTCTAGTGTACCCCAATGGATATTGAACTGCAGCATCAGACCCCACTATTATATAGCCTACCACATATTTACATGTGACATGTGAAATTAAACAAGACAAATTAAAACAAGTGATCAGTAATTCTTCCGTGTGAGGTTCAAAAGTTCAATATAAATTAAAGCAACAATAAGAAATCAAACACATATACTAAAATTATTTTAGTATCTTGATTGAGACTACTAAAAAAATTGAAATATCGACAAAAATTAGAGATAAAAAAATGAAATTAGTCTCAATTTGGCGTCACTAACACTTAATTAGAGACTTAATTAGAGACATATTTTGTCTTTTTCCATATCTAAATTTCTGTCACTATTACAATTTTTCTAGTAGTGAATCTTAAACTGGTTGTGTGATGTGTCCAAGGTATTAAATCCGGCCAAGGTCCTTCATATTGCGGAGAATTGCGGTCAAATGCGGTGTTGGGTTTTCAAGTGTGAGATGTGAATCAAAGAAGTCTCACATCGGCTAATAATGAACAAAATAAAGAGTATATAAGATGATAGACCCATTAACCTAACACATTAAAGTTTTGGAAACAAACGCGATCAAAGCCTCTTAGTACTCCCTTAAAAATAAAATAAAATAAAACCCAACAAGTGGCATCAGAACTCGTTGACGTAATGGCCCAATAACGATCTACACTCTCATAACGGGTTGCACATATATGGTTATGAACAAGTGTGGTCAAAGTCTCTTAGCACTCTCCTAATAATAATAATAATAACTCAACATGCGGCTAGTACTATCTCAATCACGATTTTTTAAAAGGTCTTGCTAACGAGTGCCCTAAGGGCATTGATTAAAGAATCTATAAAAAGAAAAGTTTTTCATGAAAATACAAGCTAAATATTTTTTGATATAATAAATACATTATTTTTCCATACAAACTTACCTCTTTTGATTACTTAACCAATGTCCTAAGGGCACTTGTTAGCATTTTCCTATTTTAAAACATTGGATGTGTCTAATAAAGTAAATTAAGCATTGCACTGATATAGAAGAATTATTCTAAACAAGAAGACACAAGTTACAACTTTAACTTCCTTATGTGAGTGTGCCTAACACACATAGATGTGTTTGTCTATATATACAATGGGATTCGATCTAACCTCGATTCTCAGTCTGTTATATAGTAAAAAAAAAAGAGTAGTTGTACCAAGAATATATAAAAAATGGTTGATAACATTGGAGCTAGTTCCTCTAACGACAACGGTGGTATCAAGGAACAAGACCAGTTGCTGCCAATAGCAAATGTTGGTCGGATCATGAAGCAGATATTGCCACAGAATGCGAAAATCTCGAAGGAAGCAAAGGAAACAATGCAAGAATGTGTGTCAGAGTTCATAAGCTTTGTAACCAGCGAAGCTTCAGAAAAGTGCAGAAAGGAAAGGAGAAAGACTGTGAATGGTGATGACATTTGCTGGGCCCTTGCAACACTTGGTTTTGATGACTATGCAGAACCAATGAGAAGGTACTTGCATAGGTATAGAGAGTTAGAGGTAGATAAGGTCAATAATAATCAAGAAAGAGGAGGAAATAGCCCTGAAGATAAGGATAATGAAGTTTATAAATTGAACACTAGAGGTGTTAGGCTGTAACAAATTAAAATGCTCAGTGGATTGGAATCTGTTTGAGAGTTTGTAGTTGCTGATACTTTCATTTCAAGGCCAAGTTTAAGGTTTTTGAGGATGAGACAATGTAATAATTTTGTTCTTTTAACTGGATTTAATTGAGTCAAGAACAATGTTTACTTGTTTTGCTTCTTTAATTTATGCATAACATATGGTTTAGTTGATCTTTTGAATTGAGAATCAATCATTCTAATTGGCCTTGTCTTTATAATTCAGTCTATCCATTATCTCGCCTTCTAATCAAATAATAACAAAACTTTCCTTACTCTCAATGTAATCTTGCAAATACTAGCATAAGAGTACTGTGCTTGATTCATGAATATTTTCATTCATCCTTCAAGCCGAAGTTCAGGGAAGGACAGAAAACTGGGCTCAGTAAATCACTAATTTGATCGGAGTTTCATAGAGGAGATCAATCTAGGAGTTTGCCATCATTTTTGGAATTGGTAAATACTAAATTCACAAGATTAATGTTTCATGAATTTCCCCTCATTAATGTACTAACATGTAAGATTAATGTTTTAGTTTTAGTTTTATTTTGTTTTTGTTTGGATTTTGGTTTTCTACTTGTTTTCTACTAATCTTAATCGCCGTCACTGAATTCTAGGGTTTCTTCACATGGTGAATTATAAGCAATTTTTTTAATTAGTATCTTTCACTGGTTGTTGAGTTATCTTTTTAAGTTACAGATTAAGGTTGGGGTTCCAATTCTATCAAAAAAAAAGGTTAGGGTTTCCACTGACTTAATTTTAAGAGTTGGGACCACAAAATTCAACCAGGACTAACTTTATTATTTTATTTTACTTTTTAACTCTTTGTAAATATTACATTTCACTAATATATTATCTTAACGTTTATACACACCAAGTTTTAGATTAATTGGGTATTTAAAGTTGTATAATCTTATAGTTGACATTTACATACACATCACGCGCACACAACACAGTTTATTTAGTTATTAAAGATTTTAATACTATGTCACAATCTATAAATAAAAATATGTATTTAACACGTGAAATTCAAAAATATTAATCATCTCTAAACCAAAAAGAATAAAATATAAAATTTATTTAATTTTGATTCCTAAAATAGTGCTCTCATTACTAGAGAATGTTGATTTTTTAATAAACATTCAAAAATTGCATTTTAATTGAACGTGTTTAAAATTCTTCTAAAAATTATATTTCCTTACCAATGTGGTGCTGATGGAGTGGAGGTGACTTACGAGTTGGGTAGGGAAAAGGAAACATTGAGAAACAAATATGCAAACACTCTTGGAGATTTACGAATGGGGGGAGAGATTTGACGAAGGAAAAGACATATTTATTCCCAATCAGCATATATATAGTTAACAAAATTTATTTGAACCACGGTGACGATAAAGATTCTAAAACGATGTACAGTGTACACGGGCGAAATTCGAAACATGATTCTTCACACGATACTTAGGAAAATGGTTTGATCTAAATGCAGCAGCCCACTAAAGCATCTTTTTAAAATTTAATGAATTACATAATAAAAATAACACGAAAAATAAAATATAAATTGAAAAAGACAGTTATACTCTCAAACGAGCTATTCACGAGCTGTTAACGTCGAGCCTATAAGGCTTGGACTTGACTCATATAAAAAATCGAGTTCAATCTCAAGTTTGAGTTTGTTTATTTAATTAAACAAACGAGCTTGGCCGAACATTTAACGAGCCGAACTCGAATAGTTCACGAATAGTTCGACTCATTCACACCCCTATCCGCCACCCATCCAATCTGAGGGCTGAAACGACCGGAGGTAGGTTCACATTTACCATCTTCGGTTTTCTTCGTATTTGTAATTTTCGGACCGAGTTTGACCAAATTCAACCGACGCTTACCCCTAGAATAACCCTAATACTCTCTTTAATATATATTGTTTTGCTGTTAAAAAAAAAAACTACTAGGGTTTGAACAACCCCCGGCCCAAAGAAAAAGTTCCCTACATGTTTTCTTCTTTCTGTTAAAAAGTTGCATTGAACAGCTACTCAAGAAATCAAGGACGAAAATCCAGGAAGCATCAACCAACGAAAATGATTTCTATATTGAAAAGTGGCTCTCTATAAAGAGCATAAATATTATATTTCTTTGAACAAAGCTGTCCAATTGAATCATGGAAGCATGAAGGGAGGTTATATATAACAAGGACCTAAGGTACTAACTGCCACTGCCAGCGACTACTCACCAAGTGTCTAGTACCTTGCTGGTAATTAGAATAACGTACGTGTCAATGACTCAATGTGCCTAGGGGTGTTTAAAATAACTGGTTATGAGCTGAATCCATAACCAGATCCATATTCAGTTAAAAAAAATCTGAATAAAATTATTTGGATATATGTCTTGTCCATATCTTCAAGATTTTGTTTGCCTAGTTCTTAAACTGGTTGGGCCATTGGATATCCATATAAAAAAATAAAACCAACTTAATAAAAAAATAAAAAAATGTGAGTGGATTGGGGATAACCAAATAATTTTACTTATGGCTACGTACGTACGCTCCCAACAAGCTAGTATATATTACGCAGTATGGGATCCCTCCATCGTGCTTCATCGTGCTGCTTAATTTTCTATCAACGGTGGTTGTGCTCGCCATGGATATATCATAAAGGCTCTCTTAATGTTTTCCTTCAGACCACGTGCTCTCAATCTTAGGCTTCATTGTATCGATCTTCTTGTAGAAAGCACATCACGTCCTTTGTAGCTACCTAGTTTGCAGAAATCTTTGAAATCAAATCTCATCTTTTTTTTTTATCTAAAAAGAAATACTTCAACAGAAACTTATGTGACATATTATATAATCATGCATATTATTTAATAAAAAAAATCATCGTTGGATAATATAAGACATGGAAGTACGTTAGAAATGAAAGTATAGCAGTGCAAGTGACCCCCAATTATAATAGCGAGATTATTTAGAATGCGTAAACCGGTTTTACAGGTGAAACCCAAATTTTATGTGCGAAAACCGGTTATAAACCGGTTTTAAATAGCAACCGGTTTCATAACCGGATATGAGAAAACAACCGATTTTATATCCGTAACTATATTTAAAATCCGGTTTTAGAAATTTGGATTTAAAAACCCAATCCTAACATGTGGTTTTAAGTAGATTTAGTTTTGGTTATATGATTATCTAAACCATGAGCACCCTTAAATGTGCTTAGAAACTAAGCATGATCATGATGGTATATTGAAATCCGATCAAGACCACAAACACCACACCGACATTAATAAACTTTTTTTGTGTGTCTTAGTGCATTGTAATCAAAAGCTAATGAAGTGGGAAGAACACTAGTATATTTTGTTCTGGCATTCTACTACCTTTTATGATATAAGTCGAGAAATAAGTACACCAAACATTAAAATATTTATGTATGAAATCACATCATATTGATTTGCTTTTCTTGAATCAGGATTTTCTTTTTTTCTTTCTTTGATGCTGGCTGTGTATTTTTTTAATAGCAAAATAATACACTACTAATATATGAGAGAGTACAAGAGGTATTATGACTCATGACGAGAAATTCTTCGGTGATCACCAACCCAACATCTAATTCTTGGACACAACCAATCAGAATTTGACACCTAATAAAAAAAGCCAATCAGTCAATTAATATAAAATTAATAAAATAAAAATCAAATAAAGTCCATCTGAAAAATAATGGAAAAGATTCCTCTCGTTTTTGTCATCGGTTTCTCTTCCAGTTTGCGCCTGTGTTTCCATTATCGATGAGCCTTTCGGTGCAACTTCTGCATCTAAAAATTTAACAAATGTTTTACCCTTTTTTTACACACTCTGTTTCTTAAAATAGTGCAGTCGAATTAATATTTTATTTTTTAATGTAATTTGATCTAAGCTTTTCCAACTTGATACAATTCCTGGATCTAAAAAATTTCACTTGCTTGCTTGGGGATATTCACACAATGGCGCTGCAAGTTTCTTTGCTGTTGGCGACAACAAAGTCGTGACAGAGGTCGACGGAGATTTTTTGGAGATATCGTCAGAGATCGATGGCGAAGTCATGACAAATTTCGCCGCGTGTAAGCGAGAACAGACGTGCGAATGTTGATTTCTTCCATGGTAGAACATGCCAACAAACAACACAGTCGTGGAGAGCTTTGTGCGGCCGTTTGCGGTGGAAAACTACTTCGGAGAAGGGTTCAACAATTGGAAAGAGAAACAAATTGTGTTTTTCTTATATTTTAATTTTTTAATGACGTGTCACTTTTTAATTGGACGTGATTAAATGTGACGTGTTATGTGCGCGCCTACCTAAGAATTTCTCATGACGAGAATACAATAAAGTTGAAAAATTGGAGAAGTACTCCAACAAAGGAGAACCCTACCACCCTAGTTGGCAGTGAAAAAACCTCTTTTTTCTGCCGTATATCAATAAAATTAAGATTTTGAATTTTTCTATCGATTAGTTGTCTCGTTCATTTTTTTCAAGAAAAAATCGTCATTTGACGACTCTAACAGGCTGAGAAAGATCATAACCTTACTTTCATTTATTTATTTTAAATAAGTCATATTAACCTTGCCAACAAATCACAGGCAACTTTACTTCCTTTATTTGCCCGCCTGCCGCTCAAATCTTTGTAAACAATTTCATGTAAGGGTAATACTATATAGTATTATTAGTAGTGTTTCTGATATGGTTCCTAGCTACTTCAGATATAGACTATAGTGCCTTGCTTCTGCAACATAATGGTGCTTATTCCGCGTCTTTTGTTAGTTATGAAGTACTTTAAGGTTTTAAATTGCGGTTGCAGTCGTGGATGCGGTTGCGGTTGTTGAGATGCTCATTGCGGCCGTTACGACGTGAAATAATTTTATAATTATACTAAAGTTACAAAAATTATATGATGCGGATTCGGTGTGATGCGGTTGCAGTGACTACCGGAACAACAATATTGCTAGACTACTAATAGTTTCTAATGCTAGATTCTAATTTGGTAGGCGCTAGAAGTTACAGTTTGACTTGTTGGTTCTCTGCTGCAACTGGGGTTAATTTGGTGCAACAGGGGTTAATTTGGTGTTAATTTGGGTGTCTGTTGTCTTAATTTGTTTTGCATCAGCAGGAGGATTCTAAGTGTTGTACGTAGAAGTCGTTAATGCAGAAGCTTTAGTAATCAAAGGGCTGCCTGGCCTTTGGAAAGCAGAGTGTAGTCTTTTGGAGCATTCTGTTTTTGATTTGGTTATTATTACAAGTTGGCATAGTATACAGGGGTGTCTATGTAATAATCGTAAGGGTTAATTAAAAGGCCAGGAGCTTACCCAAAAAAATTAAAAAGCCAGGAGAAGAAGTGTTAAGGTAGCATATATTCTTCTTTAAAGGCCTAAGAGGCAAGGGAATGTTTATGATATCCCGGGGATATGTTATGTGACCCATTGAGGCAAATATTTGGCTCAATCTAATTGCATTCCTCATGCTTAACTGGGGACTTTTAAGGGTGGAGGGGTCCTATTTCGCTTTGATTGCAGACCTGTATTTTGTATCTAATCTTATTTGGTGCTTAGAATTGGAAACTAAGTGTGTGTTTGTTTTACATTTCAGATTGCCGTTTGACCCCAAATTGCCGGTGGCGATAAAAAAAATGAATTGTACACGGTATTACAAGCGTTTGTTTTACATTCTCGTTGAAAACAATCCAGTTTGAATGCTTTAAAATCCATTTTTCCAACCGCAAGTGGCATGATGCTTTTCCGGTGAAAATTCTCGGTGGATGTATGAAATCACTGTTGGCCCATGTGTTTGCCTTTATGATATATTTTTTTAATATATATATTATATCATTTTTAGTAATTTTAACACTAAAAGTGATTCTATTTTATTCTACCCAAACAAAATCAATTCTTCTAAACTCAGTTTTAAAATATCATTACCAAACACAAATCAATTTTTTTAAACTCAATTTTTTTAAAATCAATTTTTTTAAACAAGATTCTTCACAATCTATTCTACCAGAATCTAAAACAAACGGAAGATTAAGAAGAAGGAGTATTCGATACAATTATATACAAGGATATTGTAAATAAAAATGGGAAGAAAAACAATTATATTATGAATATTAGTGGATGCTCATTTTACTTGGCTTTTCTATTTTCCCTAGGATGCTTCTATATGTAACTCCCATGAGTAAAATGCTTTCACTCATTGTTATTACTCTTAATTTTCATATGTTAATGTCCCATCATGTGAGGTCTTTAATAGGCTTGTGAGTTATAAGACTAGTGTCCTATAAATATGACTCATGTAACATTGTAAAGGGTGCACCTTGAAGAGTATAATACAAAGTCTCTCTTCTTCTTTATTCTCTCTTTCTCCCCTATATCTATTCTCCTATAATTTGTAGTTTCTTGCACTTGTTTTGGTTCATTTTATAACACATTATCAGCACCACGCTCTAACCAACTGAGATTCAAAAGCTTGGAGCATAGTGTTGTGTGAAAGGAAGATACATAGGTAGTATTTTCTCTTGATCATTTGTCACCATTTTTTCATGTTCATTTCTTAACTATTTCTTTATCTTCATAAGTTTAGTTTTTATCTAACTTGTGTTTATATTTTTATGATAGTACTGAATATGTCAAATTTTACAAAACTTGAGTTTGTGGCTCTTGACATTACGGGAAATAATTACTTGTCTTAGGTGCTAGATGCTGAAATTCATTTAGATGCAAATGGTCTTGGAGACACTATCAAAGAAGGAAATAAAGTATCTAATCAAGATAAGGCCAAAGCTATGATTTTATCCGTCAGCATCTTCATGAAGGGCTAAAAATTGAGTATCTTACTGTGAAAGACCCACTTGTCCTTTGGAATAGTTTAAAAGAAAGATATGACCACCAGAAAACGGTGATTCTCCCAAAAGCTCGTTATGATTGGATGCATTTACGCTTACAAGACTTTAAAACTGTAAGTGAGTACAATTCTGCAATATTTAGAATCACTTCTCAATTGAAATTGTGTGGATAAAAGGTTACCGATGAAGATATGTTAAAAAAAACATTCTCCACTTTTCATGCATCTCATGTGCTCCTGCAGCAGCAATATAGAGAAAAAGGATTTAAGAAATATTCTGAATTGATTTCTTGTCTTCTTGTGGATGAACAAAATAATGAGCTTTTGATGAAAAATTATGAGGCCCGTTCGACTGGTATTGCTCCATTCCCATAAGTGAATGTAGCAAAATGTGATCACTATAATTATGGGTAAACTCGTGGTCGTGGTCGTGGTCGTGGCCGTGGCGTTGTTGTGGTCGTGGACATGGTCGTGGTGGAAATTTCAAGAACACATTTTCTCACCAGAAGTGGAAAAATAGTGAAAAGAATGAAAAGGAAAAAGGTGGGCAGAATAGCAAACAAGATGAAAATTTTTGCTACCGTTGTGGGGGCAAAGGTCATTGGGCACGTACCTGTCGTACACCAAAGCATCTCGTCGACCTTTACCAAGAATCAATTAAAAATAAAGAGAAAAAGATAGAGACACATTTTGCTTATGAAGATAATGATTCTGATTATGGCCATATGGATGTTATTCATTTAGATGTTGCTGATTTCTTTGCTCATCTAGATGAAAAAATTGATCATCTTATTGGATATGGGAGTTTCAAGAAATAAATTTCTCATATTTTGATGTTCTTAAATTTTATGTTTAGTGTGTTTTGAATCCTTATGCTTTGATGTTATTGAACTTTATGTTTATTTTTATTGTGTTTCTTTTTTAAAGCAATAAATAATTTACTTCTAAGATTGTTATCTTTTCAAATTTATTCTTATATTTCTTGCTTATTTATTTTTATTTTTATTTTTGGAAGAATGAGCGTTGACACTAGCATAACATCAATAATGAAGACATGTGTCTCACTGTTAGTGCAACGACCCACACGATTCTCAAGGATAAAAAATATTTCTCTTATTTAGTAATGCAAAAAACCAATATTAGTACTATATCTGGTACTATAAAGATAATTGAAGGCTCCGAAAGAGCTAATGTATTGTTACCCGGAGGAATAAAGTTACACATTGATAGTGCGTTATATTCTTCTAAGTCTCATAAAAACTTATTTAGTTTCAAGGATATTCGTTTAAATGGGTACCATATTGAGACACAAAATGAAGGAGATACTGAATATCTCTATATCACGAGAAATGTCTTATATAAAAAAATGTGTGTTAGAAAAATTACCTACTTTTTCCTCCGGTTTTTACTACACTTATATTAGTACAATTGAAACACATACTATTGTAAACCAGAAGTTTACAAATCACAATAAGTTTGTTATTTGGCATGACCGGCTGGGCCATCCCGAGTTTATTATGATGCAAAAAATAATTGAAAATTCATGTGGACATCCATTGAAGAGCCAGGAGATTCTTCAATCTAATAATTTCTCATGTATTGCTTGTTCCCAAGGGAAGTTGATAATTAGACCATCACCAACAAAAATTGGGAGTGAATCTCTCATATTTTTAGCGTATACAAGGTGATATTTATGGACCAATACACCCACCATGTGGACTATTTAGATATTTTATGGTTTTAACTGATGCATCAACTAGATGGTCACATGTATGTTTGTTGTCAACTCGCAACCACGCGCGTTTGCTAGATTGACTAATTAGACTAAGAGCTCATTTCCCTAATTATCCAGTTAAGAGAATACGCCTTGATAATGCTGCTGAGTTTACATCTCAGTCATTTAATGAGTATTGTATGTCTATTGGAATTGATATTGAACATCTTGTAGCACATGTTCATACTCAAAATGGACTTGCAGAATCATTCGTTAAGCATGTAAAGTTAATTGTAAGACCAATTCTTATGAGATCAAAACTTCCAATTTCTACTTGGGGAAATGCAATATTACATGCTGCAACATTGATTCGCATCAGGCCAACAAGTAATCACACGTCCTCCCCTATACAATTGGTTTTTGGTCAAGAACCAAATATTTCCCATCTAAGAATTTTTGGATGTGTGGTGTATGTTCCAATCGCTCCACCACAACGCACTAAGATGGGTCCTCAAAGAAGGTTGGGAATATATGTTGGCTATGAATCTCCATCGATAATAAAGTATCTTGAACCAGCAATGAGAGATTTATTTACAGCTCGATTTGCTGATTGTCATTTTGATGAATCAGTTTTTACAAAATTAGGGGGAGAGAATAAGCAGCTGGAAAAAGAGATTGGTTGGAATGAATTATCATTGTCTCATCTTGATCCTCGTACAAAACAATGTGAACTAGAAGTTCAGAAGATAATTCATTTGCAAAGCTTAGCAAACCAACTACCAAATGCATTCACTGATCCAAAAAGAGTGACTAAATCACATATACCAGCTGCTAATGCTCCGATCAAAATTGATGTCCCTGTTGGACAATCTAATATTGCAAATGAGTCTCAACCACGCATGAAGCGTGGTAGACCTGTCGGTTCCAAAGATAAAAATCCTCGTACAAGAAAAGGAGCTAAAAAGAAAGATGGCCTAAGTGAGGATATAGAAACTCCAAAAGAGTCTTCAGACATAATTGAATTTTCAGTTCCAGAAGAGACTGATCAGGTACCTGAAACTGGTGAAAATGAAGAGATCTCAATAAATTATGTCATGAATGGAATACGATGGAACCGAAATGAAGTCAACATTGACAATATTTTTGCATATAATATAGAGCTAAATGTGATAAATGATAGCGAGGATCACGAACCAAAGTCTATAAAGGATTGTAGGCAAAGTAATGATTGGCCAAAATGGAAAGATGTAATTGAAATGGAATTAAACTCGCTTTGCAAGCGAAAAGTTTTTGGACTTGTAGTCCGAACACCTGAAGGTGTGAAGCCTATTGGATACAAATGGGTTTTTGTGCAAAAACGAAATGAAAATGGTGAAATTGTGAGATACAAAGCTCGACTATAGCTCAAGGGTTTTCGCAAAGACCTGACATTGATTTTGAGGAGACATATTCACCTGTTGTGGATGCAAGTACTTTTCGATACTTAATTAGCCTAGTAGCACATGAAGGGCTCAATTTACATATGATGGATGTTGTTACAGCTTATCTGTATGGCTCACTTGATAGTGACATTTATATGAAACTCCCTGAAGGATTAAATTTTCCCGAGGCATACAATTCAGGCTCTCAAGAAGATTATTCAGTCAAATTGAATAAGTCTCTCTATGGACTAAAACAATCCGGGCGCATGTGGTATAATTGTCTTAGTGAATATTTGCTAAAGGAATGATATGAAAATGACCCCATTTGTCCATGTATTTTTATGAAAAGATCTGGAAAAGAATTTGCTATAATTGTTGTTTATGTAGACAACATAAATATTATTGGAACTCCTGAAGAGCTTCCAAAAGCTATAGATTGCTTAAAGAAAGAATTTGAGATGAAGGACTTAGGAAAGACAAAGTTTTGTTTGGGATTACAAATTGAGTATTTAAAGAATGGAATTCTTGTGCATCAAGAAGCTTATATAGCAAAGGTGCTAAAACGATTCTATATGGACAAATCACATCCATTGTGCACTCCAATGGTTATGAGGTCATTACATGTGGACAAAGATCCTTTTAGACCTCGAGAAAAGGATGAAGAACTACTTGGTCCTCAAGTACCATATCTTAGTGCAATTGGGGCATTAATGTACCTTGCTAATTATACATGTCCTGATATATCATTTGCTATCAATCTATTAGCAAGATATAGTTCTTCACCTAGACGAAGACATTGGAATGGTGTCAAGCATATACTTCGTTACCTTAGAGGACAATGGATATGGGTTTATTTTATTCAAATGTATCCACGTCAGACTTAATTGGTTATGCAAATGCAAGTCATTTGTCTGATCCTCATAATGGCAGATCACAAACAGGCTATTTGTTTACATCCGGTGGTACAACCATCTCATGGAGGTATCTGAAGCAAACCATAACAACTACATCATCCAATCATGTAGAAATTTTAGCACTACATGAGGCAAGTTGGGAATGCATTTGGTTAAGGTCTGTGATTCATCACATACAAGAGACTTGTGGTTTGTCTTTCGAAAAAATGATCGCAACGTTTCTATATAAAGATAATACGACATGCATTGCTCAGTTGAAAGAAGGGTATATCAAAGGAGATAGAACAAAGCATATATCACCAAAGTTCTTTTTCACTCATGATCTTCAAAAGAGTGGTGACATAAGCATTCAACAAATCCGTTCATGTGATAATGTAGCTGATCTTTTTACAAAGTCACTGCCAAGTAAAGCCTTTGAGCAACTAGTACAAAAGATTGGTCTTCGTCGTCTCAGAGATGATTGTCTACATGAGGGGGAGACATAAATATGTTATGCACTCTTTTTTTCTTCACCATGGTTTTATCCCATTGGATTTTTCTGGTAAGGTTTTTAACGAGACAGTTCTCACACAAAGGATAGTGTACTCTTTTTCCTTTACTAGTATTTTTTTCCCACTGGGTTTTTATTCTAGTAAGGTTTTAATGAGGCATATCCTTAATGGACATCAAATGGGGAGTATTATGAATATTAGTGGATGCCTATTTTACTTGGCTTTTTCATTTTCCCTAGGATGCTCCTATATATAACTCCCATGAGTAAAATGCTTTCACTCGTTGTTATTACTCTTAATTTCTATATGTTAATGTCCCATCATGTGAGGCTTTTAATAGGCTTGTGAGTTACAAGACTAATATCCTATAAATATAACTCATGTAACATTGTAAAGGGTGCACCTTGAAGAATATAATACAAAGTCTCTCTTCTTCTCTATTCTCTCTTTCTCCCCTATATCTATTCTCCTATAATTTGTAGCTTCTTGCTCTTGTTTTGGTTCATTTTATAACTGTGGAGATTGGTGTGACTTAAAATCATGTTGGAGATCATTGGAAGTCATAGAAATGAGTTTTCAATAGGTGTAAATCGAATCATGGACCTTTGGAATCGATTCATAATGTGTCTTGGAGCCTTGGAGAAGTTTTGGACTTACTGTGAATCGAATTGAAGGAGTGGGATTCGATTCACCCACTTAAGATCACAAAATGCGTAGGAATTGTACCTGTGAATCGATTCACACTTACCAGTGAATCGATTCACCCTTCTTTATAAACCGAATGCTGTTTTAGTCTCGAGGCCTTGGCTTGATTTTCTAGGGTTGTGTGTAGCCGTTCTTGAGTGTACTTTGTGAGGTTTTAGGTGCTGGGAAACACATTCAAACACCTTGGGATCTTAGGGAATCATAGAGGGAGGATTGAAGGCTTTCTCTATTGTTGTTCTTGAGTGTTTTTCATAGAGGGAAAGAGAGAGGGGTTTTAAAAACTCTTGGGATTGTTCATCTTGAACATTTGGAAGGGGTTCAAAGCAATTGTATTCTCTTGTAAGGACTTTTTGATAGTGAAACGGAGGGCTGCTCTCTCCCGCAGACGTAGGTCATCTTTTTAGGGCCGAACTGTGTAAACAAATTGCGGTGTTTTCTTCTCTACCCTCTACTCCTTTGTTTGTTAGTTCATTGGACCTTGTTGATTGGTTGGTTGCTATTTATTTTTAGTTATTGGTTGCCGTTGAATTTTGTTCCAAATTTTTCTTGTTCGAATCTCAACAAGTGGCGCCATCTGTGGGAAGGAACAAATCATTCAATTGTGCACCATGGGTACTAAGTGGGACATCGAGAAATTTTTAGTAACAGCTGCGACTTGGTCTATGGAAAGTGAAGATGGAAGCAATCTAATTTATGAAATGTGGATGCTCTAAAGGGTGAGCAAGAATGCCGGCCACCCTATCACAAGCGGAGAAGAAGGAGATGATAAATAAGGCAAGAAGTGCCATTATCTTGTGCCTTGGTGATAAGGCATTGAGGAAATCGCAAGGGAAAGACCATGGCGGAGATGTGGGCCAAGTTAGAATCGTTGTACATGACCAAGTCATTGGCTCACCCCGTATGTCTAAAAACAACATCTCTACTCATTCAAAATGGTAGAGACCAAATCTATGTGGAACAACTAGCGGAATTCAACAAGTTTATTGATGACCTCACGAGAATATTGATGTGAAGCTTCGATGGCGAGATGCGACTACTGCTCTTATTGAATTCTTTGCCTAAGTCCTTTAAACACTTTAAGGATGCACTCCTCTATGGCAAGGAGTCCTATCACTTTGGAGGAGGTCAACAATCAATTAGGACAGCTGACTAACCAGCTTCAAGACTTGAAGGTAGAAGATAGTGGTGAAGGCTTAAGTGTGTCAAGGGAAGAAGTGAGAGTAGAGAAGCAATAACAAAGGGAGGAAGCCCAGACGAAATCCAAATCAAAGGGGAACAATAAGGCAAAGTACAAATGCTTTAATTGTCACTGAGATCGGTCACTTTAAGAAGGATTGTCCGAGAGGGGGCAGTAAATTAAGTGGAGGTTGCGATTGCTATGGAGGATGGTTATGAGAGTGCTGAGGGCTCTAGTGGTGTCGAGTTTGGAAGCGGAAAGAGCTGGGTCATGGACTGGGATACTCTTATCACATGTGTCCTAGGAAGGAATACTTTGAGACTTTGAAGCTTAAGAAGGTGGAGTGATTACTTTGGGGTGACATGAGGCTTGTAAGGTGCAAGGTATAGGGTTCAATTCGTCTTAAGATGTATAACAATGCATGAATTCCTTTTACAAGATGTGAGGTATGTTCCTGAACTCAAAAGAAATCTCTTATCTATAAGCATGTTTGATGGATTAGGCTATAGTACTAGAATTGAGCATGGCATGATTAAGATTTCGAATGGTGCATTAATAATTACTAAAGGGACTAAAATGTGTGGCTTATACATATTAGATGGTTCTACTGTTATTGGGCATGCATCATTAGCTAGCCAAACTCCGCATGATAAAACTAAATTATGGCATTTAAGGTTAGGGCATGTTAGTGAAAAGGGTTTAGTTGAACTAGCTAAACAAGGTTTGCTAGGTAGTGATAAATTGGATAAGCTAGAATTTTGTGATAATTGCATACTAGGCAAATAACATAGGGTTAAGTTTGGAAGTGGCATGCATCATTCTAGTAAGCCTTTTGAGTATGTTCACTCGGACCTTTGGGGTCTTTCAAGAGTGACAACTCATGGGGGGGTTCCTATTTTCTCACCATGATTGATGATTTCTCTAGGAGAGTATGGGTTCATATTTTGAAAAATAAAAGTGACACATTTGAAAATTTCAAGGGATGGCATACTCTCATAGGAAATCAAATAGGAACTAAACTGAAAATTTTAAGGACTGACAATGGCCTGGAGTTTGTTTCAGAGCAGTTTAATGAGCTTTGCAGGAAACAGGGAATTAAGAGGCATAGAACCGTGGCAGGCGTCACAGCAAAATGGCCTAGCGGAGCAGCATGAACATGACCATTTTGGGCGAGTCGGATGAATGCTTTTGGGAGGCTGGGTTGCCTAAAATTTTCTGGGGTGAAGCCGAGTACATCGCTTATTTGATCAACATATGTCCATACTTGGCGTTAGACTTCAAGACACCTATGGAGGTTTGGAGTGGGAAACCATTGCAGAATACTCAAATTTGAAGGTTTTTCGGGGCTTTAGCGTTTGCTCATGTCGAGACAAGACAAGCTTGAAGCTAGAATTTGTGAAATGTGTCTTTATTGGCTATCAGGAAGGTGTGAAGGGATACAAGTTGTGGAAATTAAGAATCTGGAGGGTCAAAGGTTATCATAAGCAGGATGTTACTTTTGATGAGACATGGGGGATGAAGTGCAAAGACTTGGAGAATAGTAGCTCGAAGCAGGGTGGAAAGGAGCTGGTTTGAGTGGAGCCTTCCACTAGTGAGACCGGGGATGGCAGGGAGGACAGTCCTCCACCATGCAGTTCTGAGGAAGACAACCAACAGTGAATCCACAGCTATCGATTGGCAAAGAGATAGGGAAAGAGAGTGTGGCACCTAAGAGTACAGTATGAAGATTTAATTTGTTATGCTCTAAATATGGCACAGAAGAGATGCAAGGCTCAGAACCAAAGACATGGAGAAGCGGTTGAGCAAAGAAGATCAGAAGTGGTTAGAGGCGTGAATGAGGAAATGAATTCATTGGAGAGAAGAACCAGTCCTAGAAACTTGTGAAGCTACCTAAGAAACAGAGGGTGGTTGGATGCAAGTGGATCTTCAAGAAGAAGGAAGGCATTTCGGGAATTGAAGAACCAAGGTATAAAGCAAGACTTGTGGCCAAGGGTTTTACACAGGTTGAGGGAATTGATTACAACAAGATTTTCTCACCTGTGGTGAAACATTGTTCCATAAGGGTTCTTATGGCAATCGTGAATCAATACGATCTTGAGTTGGAGCAAATGGACGTGAAGAATGCATTCTTACATGGAGACCTAGAAGAGACAATCTACATGCAACAACCTAACCATAAGGTTTTGTAGAGGACAAGTCTAAGGTGTGTCTTTTGAAGAAATCTTTGTATGGGTTGAAACAAAGCCCTAGGCAATGGTATCTTCGTTTTGACGATTTTCTTTTGAAGACGGGATTTGTGAAGTAGGCTCACGTGATTGTGTTTACATATTGAAGCGGGGTGAGGAAGTTGTTCTCTACCTACTTCTCTATGTTGATGATATCCTGATGGCAAGTTCTAGCAAAGAGGAGATCAGCAAGCTCAATGAGAAACTAAATTCGGAATTTGAGATGAAGGATCTTGGGGCTGCAAAGAGGATACTTGGGATGGATATCGTGAGGGACCAGAATAAGGGTGAATTGTTCTTATCTCAGCATGGGTACTTGAAGAAAGTGGTGGAACGGTTTAGGATGTATGAAGCTAAGCCGGTTAGCACTCCTTTGGGTCATCACACAAAGCTCTTGGTGACACAAGCTCCTAAGTCCGAAGAGGACATGAGGAAGATGGATACTACTCCATATGCTAGTGGGGTAGGAAGCATCATGTACGGCATGGTTTGTAGTAGACCGGACTTAGCTTATGCGGTTAGCGTAGTGAGTTCATTTATGGCAAATCCGGGCCAAGCACATTGGGAAGCTCTGAAATGGGTTTTGAGGTATTTGAACGGGTCACTCAAAGGTGGTTTAAGGTACTCAAGAGCAACTCAAGGAGAAGACGCTTTGGAGGGTTATGTAGATGCGGATTATGCGAGAAATGTGGATACAAGGAAATCATTGTCTGGTTTTGTGTTTACATTGTTTGGAACAGCAATAAGTTGGAAGGCAAATCAACAGTCCGTTGTGGCGCTATCTACTACTCAAGCGGAGTATATCGCCCTAGTTGAAGGGGTGAAAGAGGCCATATGGTTGAAAGATATGATTGGGGAGCTAGGAATTACACAAGGGTGTGTGAGCTACATTGTGATAGCCAAAGTGTTATCCACTTGGCAAATCACCAAGTGTATCATGAAAGGACAAAGCACATCGACATCCGCTTGCATTTCATTAGAGACGTCGTTGAATCTAAGGAAATTGTGGTTGAGAAGGTTGCATCGGAGGACAACCCGGCAGATGTTTTCACCAAGTCACTACCTAGGTCAAGGTTCAAGGATTGCTTGGACTTGATGAATTTCTCTGAAACGTAATTCCAGTAATGGAGAGAGCAGTGAGTGGTTGATGGCTAAATGTTAAACATCACCACTGATTTGAAGTCAAGGTGGAGAATTGTGGAGATTGGTGTGACTTAAAATCATGTTGGAGATCATTGGAAGTCATAGAAATGAGTTTTCAACAGGTGTGAATCGAATCATGGACCTTTGGAATCGATTCATGATGTGTCTTGGAGCCTTGGAGAAGTTTTGGACTTACTGTGAATCGAATTGAAGGAGTGGGAATCGATTCACCCATTTAAGATCACAAAACGCGTAGGAATTGTACCTGTGAATCGATTCACACTTACCGGTGAATTGATTCACCCTTTCTTCAGTTTATAAACAAGAGTCTGTTTTAGTCTCAGTCACGGCGGTTTTCTAGAGTTGTGTCTGGCCGTTCTTGAGAGTGTACTTTGTGAGGTTTTTAGAATTTGAGAAACACATTCAAACACCTTGAGGATCTTAGGGAATCATAGAGGAGGATTGAAGACTTTCTACATTGTTGTTCTTGAGAGTTTTTCATAGAGGGAAAAGAGAGGGTTGTAAGAACTCTTGGGATTGTTCATCTTGAACATTTGGAAGGGTTCAAAGCAATTGTATTCTCTTGTAAAGACTGTTTTGATAGTGAAGCGGAGGCTCTTTATCTCATGAGGCGTGGAGTCAATCTTTTTAGTGAAATCTGTAGCCAGTGAAGTGTTTTCTTCTCTACCCTCTACTCCTTTGTTTGTTAGTTCATTGCACCTTGTTGATTGGTTGGTTGCTGTTTATTTTTAGTTATTGGTTGCCGTTGAATTTTGTTCCAAATTTTTCTTGTTCGAATCTCAACAATAACAAATTACACATTATAGAATGTGCCCGCACAGAACCTGTCCATAAAGAACCGTAACATAATCTACCCATACAGATACAGCACTGAAATTATCCAACCAGTACCATACCAGTAGTCCGTAAAGTTGGACTCTATGCTAAACTAATCCGTACCACCTTTTGTCACCAATTGATTTCCCCAAAAGCATGCCATAACCACTAATTAGTTGGCCGTCACCCTGCACAATCATACACACACAGCATGTTCAGCAGGACTAAACTTGATGAGTAACGGCTAATTCAAATTATGTCAGGGCTCTCAAAGTACAAGTGCAGTACTTTGAAAAAGTATAAGGAGATAGTAATTAATGAGGAAAAATAAAATCATTCCTATGTTGAATGAGATTGAAGCTTGAATCCACTAACTGCTGATGAAAATCTAATAGCTAAGGTGATAGTAATTCGCACTTGTTACAACGGGATATAAATGTTCTCCACGAGGAAGATGTCAGATTTACATTTTTAGGGACAAAAATATAAAATGGGACAAAAATATAAAATGGGAACTAGGGAGATTCCACAAATGTGTGTCAACACAAAACATATAGACTTTTTCTAATAACTGTAACAAAACGGGAAGGAAAAGAACATGGGAAGCCACTTTGAGAAATATCAAAGCGAGGTTTCAATCCTACCTGTGGGTTATGGGCCCACTACACATCAGCTGCGCCACTTTGATTTTGCTATTCAATCTATTTTTATTAGTTATATGATATGATTCGTAAATGTTTCGCTTCAAGGTTGGCCAACATGTCTACCATTGGATAGCTAGCTATTCTGGAATTAAACATCAAGTAATTGGCGGGACCCAAATGTGCAAAGAGGAAGAAGAAAAACTTATTTGACAAAAGGAAGAAGAAAAATCAACTTGAAACTCCATGACCACTAGAAAAATGACTCAAAGAAGAGAGAAATTAAAATTATACTACTCCTATAAAGAAAATAATAAATTCTGTATAGCATAGTTGCGTTCTAATTTTATTGGTGCTTTCATTCTGTATTTGCGTGCTAATTTCAGTTTTTGACCGATAAAATCCAAAGATTTCTATATAAATGTGTTATCTACTTGTCAATTTTCTTTTAAATTGAATCAAGGTATTGGTTCATGGTTTACTAAGTTAATTATAATTAAATCAGTGGTAGTTATATATTTATATATTTATAATATATATAATTAAATCAGTGATAGTTATATATTTATAATTTAATTTATGTCAAATAATAAATTAAGGCATAAATATGTTTTCAATCCCTATAATATAGAGTTAATGACCAATTTCGTCCCTGTATTTGAAAAGAAAATCAATTTGATTCCATGGTTCATCAATATTTCAAATTAGTCCATCTGTTTTGAAAACATGTATCAGTTAGGTTCCTCCGTTAGTCGCTGTCTCTTAACAGAGTTTGGGATGATGAGATGTTACGTTAAGTGTTTCGCTGTCACATACGTTACTGTCCACGTAAACGCCACCTCTTGTGGCTAAGTAGACGCAAATTTTAGGGACTAAGTTGATACGCGGTAAAATATATAATTTAAATCACCAACGTCTATTTTTCTGGACGAAAATTTCAGGGACTAAACTGATACACAGTAAAATATATTATTCACCTATGTCTCTTTTTCTATACGCAAGTTTTGGGAATTAAATTGATACACATTAGGGTTTTTATTAAATTAATAACGTCTTTTTCTTTTCCTCTCAGCTGCAGCCTCCGGTCACGTCGTCTTCTTCTTCTTCCCCTTTCTTCTCTCTCTATTGAAACCCTAAAAATCCACATCCATTTGAAGAAGTAACGTTGGGATGAAGAAGATGGGTGTTGGCTCGCATTTTACTCCATCAAGGCAACTTAAGAAATCCACAACAGTAGGTTGGTTCACAACCTTTTCTTTTGTGGGAGAAATCAGAAATTGTTCAATTCCCTTTTGCAACTGTGAGAGGAAGAACATGTAGTTGTTTACCTTTATGTAATGGATATGGTGTAAGGTTGAAGTCAGTGGCGGATCCACCTTGTGAGGGTTGGGGGCAATTGTCCCTGAGACATAATTAATTTTAACTTGAATATGTTTAATTATTTTTATTTTGCCCCATAAAAAATAAGGTGTTGCTTCCATAAGATATTTTTTAAAAAATAAATGAAGAAAGTTATAAGAGATAAAAGATAGAATAAATTGGTACTAATTTCATCTCTTCATCCTTCTAATTTTTACCGTTCTGCTAACACTAAACTCCCACAGTGACAAAACACATTAGATTTCAAAAAAAAATCATCATCCCAAATAGAGAGAGAAAGTAATTAAGAGACTCAAAGAGCAGAGACAATTATTTTTATGATTTTCTATCAAGACTATTAGACTAAGATACAAAAAGTAAGATTAGTGAAGAGCATATGAGAGATAAATGGTTAAAGGTTTTTTTTTTGAAAAAAAAATACTTGAATGATTGTATGGCTAATACATATAGATATATTTTTTATAGTATTGACAATGAAAAAATCAAACAACATGTGCAAATTATGAAAATACATAGAGGACAATTGTAATTTGTAGAAGGTTAGGTATTTTTGTCATAAGATTATGTATTTTGTAAAAACTAAAAATATTTTTCTTTTATGAAAATATTATAGACTATCTATTGCCCCCACAAAAGAAAATTTTTGAATCCGCCACTGGTTGAAGTTGTTTTATTTTAATGATGGTATCAAATTTCAGTTTCAATTTCAGCTTCATTTTCAATTTAATGATAATTAATTTCCAGATTCTGATAATAAGTACATCCAGTAAAATACATGTTAAACATAACTCAAATGACTTAATTTAAATTAATGAAGCATCCAAAAATGTATCCAAGTACAAAAGTAGCACATCCAAAGTACATTTAGTACCAAAACTAGCAGCCTGGAATGGGTAAATTGTGCAAATACATCTAAAGTAAATTGAGCATATGTAATGTGCAACTATAACTAAAAGAAGTTGTATCTGAAAAGTTGCATGATAATGTGCATGCACATCAATAAAGACAACATAAATGACCATAATAGGTTTGCTCTCTAAGGCTGTGTTGGACAATACTGGTGAGTCGTGGAGTTTGAATGAACTGTTTTCCTTAACAGATTGTGTAGCTCCTGCTGGTGGTGGAATTGGGACCATGATTAGTGGTGGGACCATGATTGGTGATGGTTGTATTGGATTGACTAGAGTTGGTGCTCTCACTAGAGTTGCTTTGACACCTATATTTGGTGGTATAAGATGACCTCTAATACAATATCTCCTTCCATGCACGTATGGAAATAGAGTTAAAAAAGTACCAAAACAGTCATTCAATTTAGTCACTTAATAGCAAACAGATCTCTGTGATTTATAACTTAATGTCAATTTGGTTCCTGCGAATACCAATTCCTAGCAAAAGTAATAACCATATCAGTTGTTACTTATGTTGCTAAGTGACTCCAAACACAAGAGGGGGTGAATTGTGTGTGAGCGGTGCTTTTTAAAATCTTTTGCAAATAAGGTGCTGGAATATAACTTGCAGGAATTTAATTACGAAAAGATAAATGACTTGAAATAAAAATACAGAATTTAAATAACAATGAAATAAATTGCGTAAAATAAATTGCTCAAATTAAATTGCTGAATTTAAATGACAAAAAATAAAGAGCAATAAAGTAAACAGCTAAAATATAAATTGTTGAAAAGTAAAGGAGATAAAGAGCAAGGGAGAGCACACAACAATTTATATAGGTTCGGCCACCAAATACCCCTGTGACCTATATCCTGTCCCCAAAGCAAAGCACTAAAAAATTTCCACTAAACACTTGCTTTTAAATCATGTTCAGCTAGAAACATTTACAACTTATAATAATGTTCAAGAGAAATTCCTCTCTATGAACCACTTAGGATTCCTACTACAAATAATTTTACAAATAAAATGGTATGAAAGTGATACACTCAAAAGTGCAGATATAATAAATTAAAGCTCAGAAAAATACAATCAAAACTATGTAAAATAAAAGGCTCTCAAACAAAATATTGTGCTCAAATAAGTGTGAGCGATAGAAAAATATTTTGACAGAGTTTCAGCATAAAAAACAAGTAAGAGAGTTGTGTTTAGAACCACACGGTGCTGCTACTTTTATAGCCAGAGAAGGAGCATGCAGCATTTAATAAGAAATGACCCATTGCACTCAATTAGGAGATTTGAATTTTGAATAATCGATTATAAGGAATATATAATCGATTATATGTTTAAAAAAGGAATCACTGAGAGCATTTTGAAAAGGCATAATCGATTATATGAATGTTGTAATCGATTATTTAAGACTATCAAAACACGGAGATGTGATCATTTGTCATAAACAATTATGAGATTTGTCATAAACGATTATGAGACGTTTGAAGCACACAGAGAGAGAAGTAAGCACACAGAGAGAGAAGTAATTCCATAAACGATTATAAGATGGCCTATATATAAACGGGCATTCTGTTTGTCATCTTATCTTAACTATATACAACCATGGACAATCCTAAAAAGGAAAATTCCAAATGACATTCTCTCAATAAAAGTTACGCCTAACATTTAACAAGGTGGTTGTTTCTTATTGGCCAAACAAATATTCGTTGATGACTAATCAACCTCTATCAACTAATTTAAAACACCATTCAAGCATTACACGGCCCAAACGTAACAACTGTGGTCAAACGTAATCGTGATTTATTCAACACAAATAAAACATGTTTTTGATTGGATATGAATGTTTGTCAATATCATCACCGTATCACAATTCAAATTACTTTAATAAGGCAATAAAAGCTTCCCCTATTTTTGGATAGTATTTACGCTGATCTTTTACCGCTATCAATTATAATGATTCTATTATGAATCTGTACGATATTCCACACAAGATTCCTGATTGAGTATCCCCTGTTTGAAAAATTAACCAAATTAGTATCCGATTTTATCGCTTCAATTAGCGAGAAATGCCTGAAAAAGGGAAGAAGAGGGAGGAGTACGCCATTTTTCCGATGGTGACTCTGAAGGTTACAGCCTCTCATAAAAATCACTCAAAAAAGATTCCGACGAAAACCCTGATTCCATCATCGTCTGCAAGGTTGCTTCCCCGAAACCCAAATTCCTTTACGAGGGTTTTATTTTCAACCATTCTTTCCTAGAATGTGCTCTTTTTTATTGATTTCGTCAAATGCTGATTTCAAAGAACAGGAGGGTTTTCGTGAAGAACTGACATGGTAAGATTATGGTTGACATTCGCGAATTTTACCTCAAGTATGTTAAGCAAATGCCTGGTAAAAAAGGTTATTTTTTTTCCATCCTTTCATTTTTTTAATGTTGCTTTGATGAGTTTTCTTGCCAGTGAATTAATTTTGGTTTGTTTTATTTGGGAATAGTTATCGTTGTTAAGGTTCAACTGACTTCTATTTGTTTGATTTTGATTTTGATATTATTTGGGAATAGGTGAGGTTTAACTTCATTTTTATTTTTATAATAAGCAAAGCAAAAATCAATTTTTTTTCTTTGTAAATTTTCAGGTGTACCAACAATTGATTGAGGAAAAAAAAATCAACTCCTGGTGTCAGGGTTGAGAACAACAGGTTCTGCGTCTCCGTTCATTTTTGTCGTGTTGATGAAAAGGTTGGTAAGTTTAAATTCATCTCTGTTATTGTTGCCAAAAGATTTCTGATTTAGACAATTGATCTGTTTGTGAAAGGGTTATAACTCAAATTCACAATACATTGAGATGGAGTGAACTGGCAGCACAAGTGAAGTCAGTCTTAAGAGTTCCAGATGGGAGAGTCCCTAAAATAACTTTAACTTAATAACGTTAGGAAGGTAAAATTTTTAATAATATCTTGCAGATTATCTCTTTACAAATACAAATTTTATTGCTTTGTTTTTGCTTATACATGCTGGATCTAAAATGTTATTATCCTTATTGATGTTATCAGTGTTTTATTTTTTGAATTATTTTTTTAGGTCTTCGACTTTATATGTGGCTAAGGAGGATAAAAATCTATCGCAGACTATATGTTTAAAGTCCTTCATCATTGTCATGTCTGTTGCAGTACCTATATCAAAATGAGCTGCATCAAGTCCTCCAAACTTTTCTTTCCAACTCATTGGATTTCCCACACTTCAGTTTTCTCTTGATTTTAATGAGTAAAAATAATATATTGTTTCTTTGGACGAACCATACCAGGTTTTGAGTGATCCGTTACAAGGGAATGCCTACAATGAAAATGGAATCATTCTGTATATAGGTACATGCGATGGGTGTTGGCATATAGAAAGTTGAAGAATTGAGCGCTCTGATGGAACATTTGGTGCATGTTATTTGCATTTTTGAACATTATTTAGTCCCATTGTGTGATTTCTTTTTTTATCAGTTCACCTATTTGTATCACTTTATTTTTTGAGACAGATAATTGTTTAGGCTACTTGCTATCCATTTTGTAATGTTACTTTGAATATGTTACTATTGGATGAGGAAATGTTCGGTGGAGAAAAGGAGGTTCACCTGCTTTGAAAGCTTGATCCCGGTCTCAAGGTGAAAAACAAATTTCCTAATTTTGATAATTTATATTGTTTTCTTCACTTTCAATTGTAGAATTTGTATTTTTCGTCTAACATAGATGCCATTGTGCATTCTAGGTATTGTATCTAGGAGAGTGACTTATAATGAGCATGGAATGGACCAAGTTTGTACCTCAAAGAACTGCTGCCTATATTAGCCAGCACGATGTTTATAATGGAAAAATGTATGTAAAGCAAACATTGGTTTTCTCAGCAAGGTGCGAAGGAGTTGAATCACGTTATGGTTCCTTGCGTTTTTATTTTCTATCGAACTTATCCTTGATATCTAATTTAGGGTATCAAAAAAACATAACATTGTTTTTGGTGATCCACATACTTGCTATTTGAGTTGGCTACAAGAGAAAACGAAGCAAAGATTAAGCCAGAACCGAATATTATGTCTTCATAAAGGTGAGAAAGAAGCTATTATCAAATTTTATTGAAACAAAACAAGTTTATGAAATTATTCTACGGCTATGAATTTAATGAAATCTACATCTGATTGACTTCTAATATTCCAGTTAGCTGCAACTGGAGGCCAAGAGGCAAGCATGGTAACATATTATGTATAGAGGGAATACCAGAATAAGATTCTCTCATTCTTTCAAATTTCATAAGATTATATATGTGGGGAAGCCACAAATTCGTATTTTGAAGAGTGGGAGAGAGACAATTAGTGAGTACCATTATCCCTTTTTTCCTTTTATTATTTTGGCCTTTTTTCTTTTTTATTTCCTTTAAAATGGAATCAAATATCAAGAATCTTCCATCAAGGCACGCAAGTCATTTTTTGGTTACTTTCTACATTCAATTCTCTGTATGTTAACTTCCTATTTATACTTCATAGATTGATGTCCTCATGGTTCATAGAGGGTTTGGTTGTTCTTTTTTGTATTGGTTAGTGGGATAAAACCATGAATTTAATAGCAATGTAATCCAAGGCAATGTTGCAGGGTCTTCAAGGTAGGAAAATGTTTTTCCTTATTTGGCAGACTACGGAGCTTAGTAGGTAAGAGAGTTGGGTTATCTACCAAACTTTTAGAGAAGAGGTAAATGAGGATATAAGTGAGTGATCTTATACATTTGATGCTTATCCATCTAAATTGCTTTTCATTTTCAGAGCCTACTATTGCATGGTTGCAGAGGGCATGCGTGCCAAATTACAGAAGCAACTTCTTTTATTCTTCTTCTTTGTATTTAATTGTGCGTAAGTCGTTGCCTTTGGGCGGTATTTCAACAACTGAATGCAGCTTTGGCTCAGATTTGCTTTTGCATAAATACGTAGTACTACTGCCGATTGATTGCATACAATGTATTTGTAAGTCTTTGAATTGTATGAAATTTTTGAATATTGCATTCCATGTATCCAAGACAGCTTTATAACTTTGAGCGCACTATGTAGATTTTATAGTACGTAAGCCTTTGTATATATTGTATATAGGTACATAAAATTAATTTACAATTGACACTGTGATTTTGCATTATGACTTATTCTAAAGAATTTGTAAAAAAAATTACAATTTCATTTCATGACTTCTTCTTATATATGATTAATTTACAATTATTTACTATAAAATTAATTTCCTCGATCTTTTCTTTTCATGACTTCTTCTTAATTTTTATTATTTTTATTTAAACTTGATTAATCACTCATATTATTTTCCTTTTCTAAGACTTAGCAATGTATAGTTTTGCATTACAAGTCTTTGCCGATGGCCGGCAAGGAATGTCTTTGGACCGTCATGTCACTTTGTCACGCTTTCACTTATTTTGATTTGTTATGTGCCTAAGTGACCTCGCTGCAAGATCATTTTTGTTTTATTTTTATTATTTCTTTCTAATTTGAAAATGAATGCCTGCAATGAAAATAGTTGCCTACATTGAAAATGAAAATGGAAGCATTCTTAAATTATGCTCTATATATTGAATGATTGCAATGTTTATAGGCTTCTGTGAGATGGAGTTGACATATAACTATCACATGTTATTTATTATTGTAGCACGGAATTATAGGAATCTACTTTATCTCATGGTAATCCCTATACGATTGGTAGGATATTATTTGCATCAAATTATAGTGGAATATGACTTACTTTAGTTATGTGCTTAATAACTTTCTTTTAGACTTTTCCCTTGAAATGATGATTTTGTGTATGACACAACTATATAATCCATAATGTTTAGTATACTGATGGTCCTTCGTGGAATGTTCTGCTAGGAATAAGAGAGGGAACAACCTCAAAGGAGACTCTAGTAAATCTGGAGCTTCAATTTTAATCTGATCCAATGGATATTATCGTTTTAAAGTTTGCTAATGTAGGCTTCAATCTCACAGACGTTTCTTTATTAGGTAAATACTGAACTTCACCATCTTTTTCAAGCTAACTTTAGACGTGCCAAAATTTGATCTATAATATAATTTCTTCTATGTTAACTAATCTAATAATATGGTTCAATGATAAATTTCTGAAGGATCTGATGTGATGGGCACTACAAGGTGTCACAATTTTGATGATATGATCCAAGACGGATGCATATAGTTTTTACGGATCGTCCATCATTTGCCTCCTATCCTTTTTCAATAACCGAATCTGTTATGTCCATTGAGCTATCGAATTGCTCATTTCCATTCCTAACATATTTGTCCCAAATGAAGGGGGCAGAAAGCCATGAAGTATCTCATATGTATGTTGCATGAACATTTTTTAATTATAATTGATCTTGAACATGGTCAGTACCTCCCTATAATGTTTGGATGAGTTAATTTAGGTTCAGAGCATCTACAGTTACAGTGGAAAATGGAATACTAGCCAGAAAAGGAATGACATCAACTATAATTAATTCTTCAGAGAAGGAACATGATGCTGACGAAGAGACAATACCGGTAAACTTGCAAAAAAAACGAAATGATTACAAATAGGCATTATAATCATATGGTTTTTCTATTTTTTTGTGTACCATTTGTGTGTTGATATTATAGCGTAACGTATCTGAGATTGTAATAGTAGAGTCATTGTAGTAAATAAGGCAATATTTGGTCATTCTTTTTTTTTTTATAGACAAATGTTAATATGTTAATTGTTAATATTTGGTCATTCTTATTAGTCCTTATATCCTAATTATCTCTATTGGTGCTCCTAAATTGGTTGTTGAATCTTTTCACTTCTTGGTAAGTTGCTGAAATTGATTTATGGTTATAATTAGTTTTGGGACGGGCAGTTTGAGGCAACCAGGACGATTTTTGCTGGAAAGTCAACTATGCTTATTTAGCAGATTGGTGCACAGAAGTCATAAAGTTATCAATTTATTGGTCTGATGTTTGTCCTCTCATTAGGGGCACTCTCCCATGCAACGCTCAGTTGTATTTTATAGTCTTTTGACACTCTTTTTTGCACATAATTTACTTTAACTAATAACTGGCATGTTATTGTTTCATCTTTATTTTCTAAAGTCTTTTTTCCTTTATGTCAGATCAGCCACGTGAGTTAAACAATACTATGATGTCATATATGAATTATGTGTAATGATAGTTCATTTAAATACAGAGTTAGGTTGGATCATATGCAAACATAATCATGTACTCAAAATGAATTGGAGTCAATTGCCAAGTCAGAGGCTGACTCATATTAGTTTGCTGTAACTGAAAGGCCCTTGAAGGAAGGGTTTTAACTAAAGGATTTAATGCACAAGCAGAAGGGGAAAGAATAGTAACACCGAAAAATTATCTTATAGCTTACTATAGATGGTTTACTATAGATGGTATTGATATATTCAAGTTATGTCCAAAAAATATACATAAAAAGGAGAAATATTATTAGGCATATACTAACTTGCTTCCCACTCTAGAACATAAGCACGCAGTTGTAAATATATAGTTATCAATGTAATATTATGTAATGTTATTAACATGGATTTCATTTAAATATCCAAAAGTATGTTACATTAAACATATATAATAATTTTTATAATCTTTTAAAATGTGAATGTATACCCGTGCATTGCACGGGTTACACACACTAGTTTAGTACTAAAAACAAAGATTTACTTCAAGTTAAAAAGGTAGTATTTTGGACACTACTTAAAACATTTTTCAAAATTCTTGATGACTAAAATAATTTAGAAAAAATTGTCAAAAGAAAAAATAATTTATAAAAAATGTCATGAAATAAACTTTGGAAATCCTTCGTGAGTATGTGATTTAATTTTAATTGAGAACTTTTTACTACTAATTACAAATAATCCTAAGAAATAGATTAATTGATATCCAAAACCCAAAGAGTTGAGGTCCTCCAATTATTGGTAGTATCTTGGTATACTTTGCCGCTTTTTGCACAGTTGACTATTTGTAAAACTCTTTTTGTTAGTCATCAAAACAATCCTCTCAAGACATGCATTCACAACTTACCAAACCAATACTTACCAAATCAGATCTACCAAAAACAATTCCAATCTGCATACCATATCAGAATTACCAAAACCAGATTTTATCAAAAACATAATTTGCCAAAACCAGAATACATAGATCAGATCAAAAACCAGAATTTACATTCTCAATCATATAAATAAACTAGAATTACTAAAACAAGAATTACAAAATTTACCATAAACCAAAATTACCAAAACAATACCAAAGCTACCAAAACAATTACCAAAACACTACCTATCATATTACCATAATTTACCAAAAAAAGAATTTAACATAAACCAGAGTTACCAAAACAATTACCAAAACACTACCTACCATATTACCAAAAACAAAAATTTCAAATAACCAGAACCGCAAGTACTACTTTCTAGCAATCTGGATGACACACTTCCTCTCACAGATGCAACAGGGAACTGAGTAATTTCTGGTTTCTCCCACGAAATAAGAGGTTGCGAACCAACCTACTGTTGTGGATTTCTTAAGTTGCCTTGATGGAGTAAAATGTGAGCCACCACCCATCTTCTTTATCCCAACATTACTTCTTCAAGTGGATGTGGATTTTTAGAGTTTCAGTATAAAGGGAAGAATGGGAAGAAGAAGAAGAAGAAGACGTGAATGGAGGCTGTAGCTAAAAGGGAAAGAAAAAGATATTGCTGATTTATTGAAAACCCTGATGTGTATCAATTTAGTCCCCAAAATTTGCGTATACAAAATGAGACGTTGGTAAATAATACATTTTATTGCGTATCAATTTAGTCCCTAAAATTTGCGTCTATCCAACCACAAGAGGTTGCGCCTATGATGACATTGACGTGTGTTATAGTAAGGCACTTAACGTGATACATCAGCATCCCTAACTCTATTAACAGATAGAGGCTGAGAGAAGAACCTAACTGATACACATTTTCAAAATAGATTGAAATATTGATAAAGCAGGGGACCAAATTATTTTATTTTTTTCCCAAATTACAGGGACGAAATTGGTCATTAACTCCTATAATATATCTAGTTTTTTTTTTGTTTTAGTCCTTAATATTTATAGTCCATGTAATATACATATTTTTCATTTTAGTCCTTAATATTTTCTAGTCCCGATAATATAATTTTTTTATTTTAGACTCTACAATATACTTTTTTTCATTTGAGTCCCTATCATGCTAGGACTATTTCAATATGAACTAAGTATTACATGGACTAAAATAAAAAATTCTGTTATAAGAACTAAAACAAAACAACAAGGACCAAACTGAAAAATTATATTTCAGGAACTATTTCGAGAAAAAAAAAAATTAAAAGGACTAAAACTAAAAAATGAGTATAGTATTGGGACTGAAAGCACATTTAAGTCATAAATTAACATATTAGTATATAAAAGAATATATTATATTCAAAATTAACATTATAATATATATATATATATATCAAAATAATATTATATGAGCTAATCTTTTCAAGCTAATTTTTTCAAATTTGATTAATTGATTATCCCAAGTTGGTTTAACCAATACTTCACTTACATGGTGATTTTTTTTTGTACAACTTAAAGGGTGATTTCTACCATGCATGAGTGACATAGGATGTGTATCGTGCATCACTCTTTTTAACGATTTGATCAATGATTTCCATCGTATCTAACGTAGACCCAACATACTAAATTTTTCCTCCAACACCCACACCCAGTATCCTTTCCTTGACAATTCTCTAACATGCCCCCTCACTTCATCCCCAGCCACCACCATTGTTGTCATGGGATGGTCCCAAGATTATTACCACCAAGGAATCTCCACATTCTTGAATATAGATCCACCATGGTAGAACACCACCATCCACAATAACAACAACACTTGGCCCAACAGATTCGAAGGGTAGCTCATCCGGCTCCCATTGTCGTTTTGTTTGTCGCCACCATTAGAGTCGTGGAAGAAGCACGTTTTTCTATCTCAGCCTGATAGGAGTCAAGGTCAGCGATGAGTTGCTTATGATTTCATAGACATATTTTGAGCTTGATCTCGGCGACGACAGCAACATTTTTGTGAATTCAGGCACAACAGTGACGTGTTTGCGGATCGAAATGTATGACGAGCAGCAGGATGCCTTTGTGAGGGGAATGGGGGTTGCTTGTAGCGAATGGTGTTTCGTTGTTTGATACGTGTTGCAACTGGTCGTCGAGGTCGGGCATGGAGGTTCCAACCAAGGTTTTAAATTGCGGTTGCGGTCGCGGATGCGGTTGCGGTTGCGGTCGCTGCGGTTGTGGATATTGCGATCGCTGCATTGTGGCCGCTGCGGCGTGAAATAAATTTATGTTCGCACAAAATGTAAAACAAAATTCTATAATTATTCTAATTCACTATTTTTCTTTTTTAAGAATAATATTATATAAATTTTCATTCATTTTAAAGACATTGCATCATCTTTATGAATAATTTCACCTTAATTATAGTAAAAATAGCAGTACTATAAATAACCTTCTAAAATATACTATTTAAGCACATATAAGTACAAAATTAACAAAAATCTTAAAAGTGTACAAATATAAATAAACCACAAATAAAAAGCAATGTCATACTCATACTGTCACCATTTGCTACCACATGGTGGAATGGCGTGGATGATCATAACCTTCACTTTGACTGTCATCCTGTGTGGCTCCTTGACCAAAGACATATTCAAAAAATCCCCCACTTGATTGGTGATGATAAGGATCTTGATAATTCACTAATGGTTGGTGATATGAGGGAGCTTGATCACTTGCATATGGGTTATATGCGTTGATTTGAGGATATTGATAAAAAGGAGGATAAGATTGTTGACTACTCCTTGAAGAATCATCAATACTCAAGTTCTTGAAGTGCATGCGATGCACGAGCAGAATCTTCAAGTGAAACTTTTTGTTTTCTTTTCCCCTTTCGAGAACGTGATTCATCTCTTCTACTGTCAGGCATTGAACTATCAGAAGGCCCCATATCAGTCAAGCTCCTATAACGCCTATTATGTGGTAACTCCTGATAATAATCATTTTGATCATCATCATCATCATTATGACCACCACCACCATCTTCTTCAGCTTCTACATTACCACCTCCATCACCATCACCACCGTTATTACTTGGCGGACTTAAACCACCAGTATTTTCATTAGAATCATCATTATCATCATCATCTTCCACATGTTCAATAGAATCATCATTATCATCACCAATTTCCACATTTTCATCGTCAGTATCCACTATAGGTAACAATGCTGCATTTTGTAATCCATCTAATAGTGGACCTTCTCTCTCTTCAATCCATGGAGATAGTGGATCATCCTCTTGAAATATATAGTCAAGGTTAATAGGATTAAAACTTGCTTCAATTTCTTCTTGACTTTTTCTCATTTCACTCCTCATTCTCAACTTCATGTTGTAATGTGTGAAGACGAGCTTTTGTAGCTTTTTATACTTCAATCTATTCCTTGTCTTTGTGTGGATGTAACTAAATGTGCTCCAATTCCTCTCACAATTTGTGGCTGAAGTTGTTTGGTGAGAATTTTCTTTGCCACACGTTGAAGTTCAGGAGCACATGAACCAAATATCATCCACCATTCAGCTTTATAACAAAGCAACAAACGTTAAAGAAAAATTATTAGTTATATGAAAAAACAAAACTTTGATTTATTTATAAAAAAATAAAATAAAAATTATTATTATACCTGGATTCATCCTGGACCAACCTTCTTGAGCTAAAGGCGTACCAAATGTTTCACTCTTTTCTTTAAAAAGCATTAACTATGTACATAACATAATATAAAAGGTTAATTAACGGTTAATTTAAAATAAAAGGTTAATATACATACATAACATAATATGTTAATATATATGTATATATATATATATATATATATATATATATATATATAAATAATAATCTACAAAATTAAACTATAAATTTTCATTACTAACCTGGTTCAGAGCTTTAATTTGACTAGCCAAGGCTCTTTCTAATGTCATGATAACCCTATGTGTTCCTTCAAATGTTTCTTTATAGACATCACGTCCATGTTCAACTCCAAATTGAAATTGTGGGTTAAGAAAATAACCTAAAAAAGGATATTAAATTTTTATTTATGAAATTATAAATATAAAATTACACGACAAAGGTAAGTTTATAAATTATATTGACTTACCAGCAGAATGAAGATCAGAATGCATGAATCTCCAACGTTTATCTATTATCTCATTATACCTGGAATGATAACGAGAATTTTGTCGAATTGCTTGTTTGGCTCGATCAATGGCTTCATATATAAAACCCATTGTTGGTTTCTCATCACCATCAACCAACCTCAAAACTTTCACTAAAGGCTCAAACATTTTCAATATGTCATTGGCCTTACTCGTAATTCACTTTCTCCAACAATTTTCCTTGCTTCCATTCTTTGGTCCACTTTTCTCTCTTCCAAATTTAGATCTTCTAAATTCTTCAGAGTCAACATGTTTCTTAGACCTTGCTTTTGCTTCATAATTGCCTGAAGTTGTAGGAATTGTGTTGCAAAGCAGGTAACACCAGACGAACAATTTCTCTACCTCCAAAGATATTTTTTCATGAGATTCACAGTCCATATATGGTTATAGATAAAAGTTGTTACTACCTTTGCTTCATTTAATATCTTACGTACATTTTTCTTTTTCCCAATATCCTCCAAGCAAAGATCCAAACAAAGGAGCTGCACAAGCGGAGACCAATACAAATGTGGTCTCTTCTCCATTAGTTTTTGACCGTGACTTTTAATGCGGCTTCATTATCGGTAACCACTTGGACTACAAATTCTTCTCCCACTTCCTCTACAATTTTATCTAATAGCTGAAGTAGTAATCAGTATTTCTCATCAACACGGAAGCATCAATAGATTTTAAGAAAATTGTCCCTTTACTACGATACACCAAAAATTCATAATATGTGTATGGTTAATACTATCAGTCCAACCATCACACATTATTGTTACCCTTTTTCTTTCCATGTGTTTTTCAATGTACTCAACCACTAAGCATATCTTGATACTCATTATCTAAGTATACGTTTGAGACTTCATAAGGAGTTGGACATTTAACATTTTTACACCTCGGTATAGCGATCAAATTATGCAACCAAGGAGAGGTAGATAAATTCATTGGTAGCGTTCATAGATTAAAAACTTGCTTCTGACCTTTCCAATCGTCTTCCTTGCTGTATTCATGAAACCCCCACTGATTTTCGGTTGCTTCGAGCTTTTACTCCTCGTAAGATCAATGTTTATTGATCTCAAAGCAAAAGCGACATCTTGTGGCCTTTCAACCCTACTAACATTTGCACGGGAGCCTCCACCTTCTTCATACACATTTGTACACCCTCCTGTTTGTTGTCTAAATTGTTGCCTTTCTTCCCATTCGCGTTGCGATCTAAAGCTTTCCTCTGTAGCAAGCCTCACTTGCTCATCAATACAGTATAAGTCTTCCTCTTCATCATCTCCTCTCAAGCGTTTTTCGAATTCTTCTTTTCTTTTCCTTGAGTCAATTTTCTTCGCTTTCTCATCAAGGAGAAATTTCATCATACTTTGTCTAACCACTGTAGTCACTCTAGCACAACCTGTAACGTTTCCCTTCATATGTGCTATGTGTTGTTTCAATCTTGTGATTCCACCTTTTATCAATTGGTGACAAAGTTTGCATTCGACATTGTTTCGGCTTCCAGGCATCGGTATTCCATAATGCCATCCAATGTCGTCACTTGGAGCACCATCTAATCTTCTAGTGGGAAATACTTCTTCTCTTGGTGGCATTGTGTATATTTTACAATACCTATTCAACATTCATAAAATAAATATCAACAAAAACTCAATCAAATTTAAATATTTAATATAAACAAGTAATTAAATGAACAAAAATAAGCTAATTATTAATGTGTAATGAAAATAAATAATAATTTGATATGTAATATAAGCTACTGTTAGTTGATTAAATTTTCATCCAAAATTTCTCAAAATTTTCCTCTAATAATTTCCAAATTTCATCAAATTCCCTCACAAAAACATCTCTCACTTCCCAAATTTTCTCTCTACTAAAACTCCTAATTTTTTCATCTACAAGAACTCTCTCATCACTGACGTATAGTCCCAAAAAAAATTATTCAAGACTACCAAAATAATGATTCAAAGATTAAAAAAATAATGAAAGTCCATAATTTTTTAACTTTTTTTAGACAAAAAAAGAATGAAGGAGAGTACCGAACAAAGAAAAAGAATAAGGCAGAGCGAAAAAAAAAAAAAAACCAGACCCACCCACCGCCTAACCTACTCAAAGTAAAAAATAAAAATAAAATAAATAGAGAAACCAGACGTCCAGAGCCACCCACCCACCGCCTAACCTACTCTAATAGTTTATTAGTTTTCAAAATAAAAAAACAAATATTTTCATAATGTCATTGGAAAGAAGCAGACCTGCAGACGATCCGCAACCACTCAACCAAATGACCACCATGACCAGGCACTCACCACACCAGTTTCCAAAATCATGACAAAAAAAAAATTTCCAAAATAAAAAACAAAAGAAGAAAGCAGATCCACAAACCTCGCTGGATCACGTTCACTTTCTTCCACAAGAAACAAGCAGCCAGCCAGCAGAAGAAGCACAGCACCTAGTAGAAGGCTAGAAGCTGTAGAAGAAGGGAACAACAAAAAAGATAAAATGAATTACAGAGCAAAACGAAAACGAATGGAGTACGCAGAGACAGAGCCGCATAATCGCAGAGTTGGGAGAGGGAGTAGGGAGAGGGACTCACGGGCCGGCAACGCAGAAGAACAGAATCGCAGATCTGAGTGGAGAGGGAAATGGAGATGCAGAGTTGAGAGAAGCAGGAATCTAGATCTGGAAGGGACCGAGAGATGAGTGAGAAATACGAAATCAGACAACGGATAAAAAGGAAAGGTACGATTGGCCTGTAATATCTTTGTTTTTTTGTTAAGCACTGTTGAAATCGAACGGAACGGGGGGTTGCGGCCCGTTGCGGGAAAAAAACGCCGTTTTGTTGCGTCGTTGCGGACGAATTGCGGTTTTGTTGCAGCCGCATCCCGTGATTTCGAAACGCACCGCAATTGTGGCTCGATGCGGTTGCGCCGCCGTCCGCATCCGCAATTGCGGTTGCGGGCCGCAATTTAAAACCATGGTTCCAACATTGCCATTTCACTTTCCCAATGGTCGAGCGTGCTACGTCAGTGAATGGCCAAGGCTCGTCGGCAGTTAGAGTTCTTGAGGGTAAAGGGACTCACTGCAGGGAAAACTTAGCCCATTTCACTCGGTGGAAGGAAAGGGTGAAGGAAGAAGATGATCAGAGAGATGGGAGAGAAATATGGTACACGTGGTTTCACCATCAAACTAGTGGAATTGTGCAATTGTACCTTAAAAAATGATGGTGTACAATACATAACCTATCTCACTCGTGCACGATAGAAAGCGTCATGTTTTTATGATAAATATTGATTTATATTTACCACTAGTTCAATTATTTCATTGTTGTTATTTGTAATTCAACTACTACTACTATCACTGATCATGAAACCGAGGGAAGGAGGAGGCAAAGAGAGCATGTGCAAAACCATAGAGATCATAATGAAAGAAGGCATAAAGATTATCATGAGGAAGACAAAAGATATAAAAGGAGGATAAGAGGTTTTAAAAAAGAGATAGGGGAAAAGAAAGAAAGCATAAGGAGTATAAACGAGAAAGAACGTGTAGAGAATTTATGGAAGGTCCTGAGTATGAGAAGTATTTGATTAGAGAATTTTGGAGGATCCAGAGTATGTTAAGCATCACGAAGAAATGAGGAAGAGAAAAGAGGAAAGAAAACAAAAGAAAGCATTGAGAGGAAAGGATAAAGCCTTGAGAAAAAATGAGAAATTGTAAGAAACAAGTGAATACAAGCTTGACAGTGCATTTGAAAATGAAGTAAAAAGTGAAGAAAAAGAAAAGAATAAGGGAAAAGAAAAGAGTGAAAAGAAACTTGAGGTGAAAAAAATAATTTTGGATACTTCTTTTATTATTAGAACTCTCTTAATTAAATAAATGTATTTACTCTTGTATTTAATTAGATTTTAATAGCTGTTGGTTAGTGACAGCTGTAGTTAGTTAGTGCCAGCTGTAGGTAGTTAGTTCCTAACACTTGTATATATAGTTAGTCTCTTCCTTTTGTAACTACTTCGATCAATCCAATCAGAAATGAGATACTTCTCAACCGTGCAAAGCTCTTCTTTCTCTCTGATTTGATATGGTATCAGAAGAAATTTTCTGCAACCGATCCTTAATCGCGTTTATACGATTTCCTCTCTCTGATCTTTGATCATTTTTTGTGCTTCGATGTTCCCGTGTTCATCTTCTTCTTCGTTGTTTGGTGCTTTGATCTTCATCAACAATGGCGAATCAAGTGCAGAATCACCATGATGCATTTTATCTGCATTCTTCAGATAATCCAGGGCTCGTTCTGGTTTCTCAACATCTGACTGAGGATAATTTTAGTTCATGGCGCAGAGTTATGCTTATGGCTCTCGATGGGAAGAACAAAGTAGGTTTTGTTGATGGTTCAATTCCAAAACCTAACGAAGGAGATCCACAATATCGCGCTTGGATACGTAACAACAACACGGTATCTTCTTGGCTTTTGAATTCAATTACTAAGGAGATTGCTGCGAGTATCATTTACTCTGCCAATGTTGCTGTAATTTGGCAAGATCTGCATGTGCATTTTCAACAGAAAAATGGAACACGTGTGTTTCAATTGAAGAAAGAACTTCTCAATTGCACACAAGGTTCATCTTCAATTGGTTCATACTACACCAAATTCAAGGCTATGTGGGAGCAACTTGGTAAATATCGCCCAGTCCACACTTGCAATTGTGGTAGAGTTCAACCATTATTGGATCATCTTCAAAGTGAATGTGTTCTCACCTTCCTAATGGGGCTTAATGAAAACTTTATCAATGTACAAGGTCAGATCCTGTTGATGGATCATTTGCCTTCCATTGATCATGTATTTGCTTTGGTTTCTCAAGATGAGAAGCATAGACAAGTAGGAACTCCTGCTACATCTACTGAATCCCAAATGGCTTGTGCTGTTCAAGCGATCAAAGGGAAATTTACCAAGAAAGAAAGACCTACGTGTTCTCATTGTGGAGTCTTGGGTAATCTCAAAGAAAAATGCTTTAAGATACATGGATATCCACCACCAGGAGCTAAGACTTCTTCTGTTGTGAATCATGTTGTTGATCATGATGCTGGCACAAATGATACAAATGGTTCATCTTCTCTGTCCAACTAGCAGTATTAGATGATGCTGCAATTTATTCAGGCTCAAACGGCTAAGGATGCTTCACCTGAATCTGATCAATTGGGCAATTCTTGCCTAGGTATGGTTCTCTCAACCCTTAAGTCTTCTAACCATAGTACTTGGATATTTGATTCTGGTGCTTCCTCACACATTTGTTGTGATCTGTCTATGTTCACCTCATTCACTCATTTACATGACAAACATGTCACATTACCAAATAAAACACAAGTGCCTGTTAGTGCTATAGGTTCAGTTGTTCTTTCATCGACACTTAAGTTGCATAATGTGTTGTATATTCCTACATTTAGTGTCAATTTAGTTTCTGTGAGTCAGTTACTACAAATTCTGAAATGTCACTAACATTTCTTGCAAACCATTTTTTTATTCAGGGAAACCAGCAATCGAAGGAGATTGGCAAGGGTAACCTGAACAATGGTCTTTACACTATGCAATCACACATTGAATCAAATAAGTCATACTATTCTTCATGCAAAAACTTCATTGATAAGCAAGTTTGTCATTCTGTTTTTTCTTCAAATCTGAATAAAAATGCCAATATTTGGCATTCTAGGCTAGGCCACTTGCCTGAACATGTATTGAAATTTGTGAGTACAAAAATTCCATTCATTGTACCTTCCAATTTCAATTCTCATAGATCGTCATGTACTATTTGTAAATATTACCTTGAACAAATTTCGGAAAAGAGGTCTGCTAGGGTTTGTTAGGTCTGGCCGCATCAATGCCGGAGCTGCTGTCGAGCTGCCTTGCTCCGCCTCCCTCTCATCATTCTGCCTCTATATTGAATCACGCTGGACCATATACTCCAGTCGCTCAGGGCGGAAACCAGACCAAGCTCTCTTATGCGCAAGCCATGAAGGGCAAGATATGTGATGTATCTCCAAGCCAACTTCCTAAGGCATGTGTCAAGGGTGATCAAATCTCGGTCAAGATCCCAAAGGAGGAATACAAAATTGGATTGGAGAAGTGTAAAAACAATTTGCATGGAAGATTGATTCTGATGAAGGGTGACTTGGCTCCCAAGATTCAAGACTTGCGATCCAAGTTATCTGTGGCATGGAAACCGATCGGGCAGTGGGGCGTCATCTCTCTTGGCAAGGGTTTCTTTGAATTTACTTTCTCCAATGTGGATGATTTGTGCAGGATCAGAACGTCGCCTTCCTGGAACTTAAAGCCAGGTACTCTTCGGTTGTTTGCTTGGACACCAGACTTCAATCCTTTTAATCAGAGGCAAACCAATTCTCAGTGCTGGATTCGGATCTTTGGTCTTGCTCAAGAATATTGGCGGCCAAGGATTATCTTTTCTATTGCTGGAAGTTTTGGAACTCCTCTATGTCTTGATGATACAACCAGCAAAGCCATGGTGGATCGCACTTTTGGCCATTTTGCCAGAATTTTGGTGGATGTGGATCTAAGTGGGCAATTCTTTAACCAAGTGCTTGTTGAAAGGGATGGATATGAATTCTTTGTTGCTGTTGAATATGAAAAGCTCCCAGAATTTTGCTCTACTTGCCAAATGATTGGTCATTCTTTTTCCAATTGTAGAAAAATCATGGGTGTTAACCATAGAAATGAGGTTATGAGAAACAAGGATATTCAAGACCACTTGGCTGATAAAGCTAAAGCTGTGCATAAGAAACAACCAGTGTCTCAACTGCCTAGGCAAAAAGGTGTTGTTTTCAGGAGTGTCGAGCAAGCTCAAGGCAATTCTAGTGTTTTACATCAAGACCCTGTCACTGCTATGCATACTGCAGCAGTGGTTACTAATTCGGATTTTAATAATGCAGTAGTGGTTAATGCTCCTGCTAATACATCAGATATGGATAAAGGTAAGGCCATTGCTTTTGATGTCAATAATGAGAATGATCCTTCAAGATTCAAAGGTTTTAATAATGTTTCATACTCGTGAATTTCCCCTGGCTTTAATCCTTTACTGGGATTTGTTAAGGATGTGGATTTAGCTAATACTAGTGGTGAGCACAATTCTAACAAAGTTGATCATTTGATTCCTGATAATGGTGTGCACAATTTACCTAATGATATGCCTTCTAATGCTATTGATGCTCCTAGTGCTGCTCCAAATACCATAGCAGCTGAGCAATTTGTTCCTGATCAGGAAGTGGCATTGGTCAATTCTAATGCTAATGTTGGTCAGAGTTCTAACATATATGATAATTGCATATCACCATCAGTTGAGCATAGTTACGCCACTCGAACACTCCACTCGATTCACCAATCAGCGATGGTGATTCACAACCCGAGGCGAGTAACTATAGCAAAGCGAGGTTTTAGATCCGATTTGCCAGAGGCAATCCTGTAGTTTCTGATTATGAGCAGCATAGTAATCCGAATGCGGTGCATGACATGGCCGGTGTGGGGAGATTGTGGAGTAACCAGGTTGAGAGTGAAGAGGAAGAGGAGGATGAAGCTACTCAGTTCATCCCAGCCCTATCCAAGTCTCAAAAAAATAAGCTTAAGAAGAAGCAAATATCTGTCACCACCAGTGAGTATAGAACCCGATCAAGGGCTGCTTCCTCCTCCACTTCTCAATGAGGATTCTGTACTGGAATGCCAGAGGAGTAGCGAATCCGGCTACTAGATTAGTCATCAAGAGATTGGTGATTGCTAATAATCCAGATTTCTTTTTTCTAGCTGAACCGTGGATCAATATTGTTCAATTCCCTAACAGATTTTGGAGTGAAGAGGAAGAGGAGGATGAAGCTACTCAGTTCATCCCAGCCCTATCCAAGTCTCAAAAAAAGAAGCTTAAGAAGAAGCAAATATCTGTCACCACCAGTGAGTATAGAACCCGATCAAGGGCTGCTTCCTCCTCCACTTCTCAATGAGGATTCTGTACTGGAATGCCAGAGGAGTAGCGAATCCGGCTACTAGATTAGTCATCAAGAGATTGGTGATTGCTAATAATCCAGATTTCTTTTTTCTAGCTGAACCGTGGATCAATATTGTTCAATTCCCTAACAGATTTTGGAGTAATCTGGGTTACAAAACCTTTGCCATGACAGACAGGAATAATAGGATTCCTAACCTGTGGTGTTTGTGTAAGTCTTCTATCACTCCTAATATCATTCTTGCATCTAACCAGCATGTCTCTTTTTCAGTGGCTTGGCAAAATCAAACCATTTTCTTGGCTGCTATCTATGCTTCTACAAGTTATTTAAATAGGAGGGCTTTATGGCAAGAGTTGCAGCTGCTGCAGGATAACAATATTGGGCCTTGGTGCTTCATAGGTGACTTCAACTCGGTGTTAGGGGCTCATCAGCAACGAGGGCATGGTTCTCCTTCCCAGACTGCTTGTAGAGACTTCAATGTTTGGACTGATAGCTGTAATATTACTCATATAGAGACTAGAGGTGCCTCTTACACTTGGTCGAATGGTCGTAGGGGAGCTGCCTTAACTGAGAAGAGGTTAGATAGGGCTTGTTGCAATGATACTTGGTTAGATCACTGGTCTAAAATCACTTGCTGCACACTGACTAGGAACAGATCGGATCACTTCCCTCTCCTTCTTACTATGCAACATAATGATGAATCTTATGCATCCTCTTTCAAATTTTTTCGAATGTGGGCAAGCCATGATGATTGCTATCGGATAATTGCGGATACTTGGCAACAGGATGTACTGGGCTGTCCAATGTTCATTCTTTCTCAAAAATTAAAGTTGCTGAAAGGGAATTTGAAAAATTGGAATAAGCAACAATTTGGTAACGTTCATCATAAGGTAGATCTTGCGGCTCAATCCTTGGACAGTATTCAGAAGCAAATCAACGATCTAGGCTACAATGATGATCTTCTTGCTCAAGAGAAGCATGCTCAACTTACCTTGAATCAAGCTTTGTTATTCCAAGAAGAATTCTGGAAAGAAAAATCCAGAATTGATTGGCATACCTCTGGTGACCGTAACACTGCCTTCTTTCACAAGATTACTAAGATTAGAAATTCCATGAATTCTCTTCACATGTTAAGAATGGAGGATGGCTCGATCATTTCTAACTCGGCTGACATTGAGTCTCATGTGGTGGATTTCTACTCCTCTTTATTTGCCTCAGAAAATGCTTGTACTGACAATGATTTAATCGACACTGTCATTCCCAGTTCTGTTAGTAGAGAGGACAATTTAATGCTTACCAATCTTCCTTCTCTGGAGGAGATAAAAAATGCAGTTTTCTCTATGAATGCTAATGGCGCTCCTGGTCCTGATGGTTTTGGGGGATTTTTTTTTCAGACCTACTGGGATATCGTTGGTGCGGATGTGTCTAATGCGGTGATTCAATTTTTCAAGCAAGGTTAGTTGCTGCCTAATATGAATTCTAATTTGGTGGTGCTGATTCCAAAGTTTCCTAGAGCTGATACTATAGGTAATTTTCGGCCTATTGCCCTGGCAAATTATAAGTTCAAGATTATTACTAAAGTTCTAGCAGACAGACTTGCTTTAATTGCTCCAAAGATTATTTCCCAACAACAAAGGGGGTTTATTAAAGGTAGGCAGATAAGTGATTGCATTGGTGTAGCCTCTGAAGCGGTGAATCTTTTAGATAAAAGGTCTTTTGGGGGGAATATAGCCCTCAAGATTGATATTGAAAAGGCCTTTGATACCATGGATTGGGGATTTTTGCTCAAAGTTCTATCCAAGTTTGGTTTTGACCCTACTTTTTGTAAGTGGGTCAAGGTCATCCTAGAATCTGCCAGACTTTCTATTTCTGTGAATGGCAAAGCTTGTGGTTACTTTGCTTGTCAGAGAGGGGTAAGACAAGGTGACCCACTTTCCCCGCTTTTGTTTTGCTTGGCTGAAGATGTGTTAAGTAGGGGAATATCTCATCTTGTCTCCCAGAAGAAGCTTCTTCCTATGTCTAGCCCTCGGAGTTACTCTGTGCCGAGTCATGTTCTTTATGCAGATGATATTCTTATTTTTTGCAGGGGCACTAAAAAGAACTTGGATAATTTGAAGGCTCTTTTTCAGGAGTATAGTGCAGCTTCTGGCCAGATTATTAGCAGTGATAAATCCAAGTACTATGCAGGAGCAATTCCTAGTAATAAGCTTACTAGGATTACTATTAATTTGGGTTTTCGTGCTAGTAGGCTTCCTTTCATTTATCTTGGAGTCCCTCTCTTTAAAGGGAAGCCCAAGAAATGCCATCTTCTCCCTATTGCAGACAGAATCAAAGCCAAGCTTGCAGCTTGGAAAGGCAGCTTATTATCCATCATGGGGAGAATTCAGCTAGTCAAATCCGTAATTTATGGTATGCTTATCTACTCTTTTCATGTCTATGCTTGGCCTATTTCCTTATTGAATAAAATTGACACTTGGGTGAGGAATTTTATTTGGTCTGGAGACACCGAGACTAGGAAAATTGTGACGGTAGCCTGGCATAAGGTTTGTACTTTTTATAATGAAGGGGGTCTTGATTTACGGCCTTTAAAAGCTATTAACAAAGCTGCTATGACCAAACTTTGCTGGGAGTTATTTTCCACTGACAAAGATTGGGCATTATTGTTGAGGGCAAGAGTACTCACGAATAATGTGCCTATTAGCTATCATGTGAGCTCCTCAATTTGGTCTGGATTGAAAGAGCATGTTAATACTGTGTTGGAAAACTCTAGATGGCATCTTGGAGATGGTACTACAATTAATTTTTGGCGGGATAAATGGCTTTCCAAACCCATTGTTGATTTGATGAATATTCCTCCTAATCTCCATTCCCAGCTGTATGCTACAGTTAATGAATTTTTCCAAGGCGGTCAATGGCAAATTCCAGATGACTTGTGTAGGCGTTTCCCTGGCATGGTAGCGGAAATTAAAAAGGTTACCATTCCTATTGTAACTTATTCAGATTATCTTGTTTGGGAATCTGTTGACTCTGGTGCTCTTACTTTAAAAGAAGCTTATCGATTTACTAGGCAATCTCTTCCTGCCTGTTCTTGGGGTAAACTTCTCTGGAGAAATTCCATTCCCCCTTCTAAATCCTTCTTGATCTGGCGGCTTATTCATGATAAATTTCCAACGGATGACCAGCTTTGGAAGCGGGGATGTAATATTATGTCTGCCTGCAGCCTCTGTGGGAATCATTATGAAACTACTAACCATTTGTTCTTCTCTTGCTCCTTTGCTTCTCGTCTTTGGGGTTGGTTAGGTAACTGTTTGGACTTATTGATTGATACAACTTCTATTCATTCTGTCTTGGAGATTTGTAAGCTCAATTGGAGTTCTCAAACTGCTGATGTAGTCCTTGCTGGTGTTTGCAACATTATTTGGGGCATTTGGCTAGCCAGGAATAAATGTCGTTTTGATAATTTAGCTATTCCCTTTGGTAGTCTTATAAACATGATCTCTGCTAACATTTCCATGACAGGGAATTTTTCGAAAGGTCATATGAACTCCAGTTGTGCGGACTTGATCATTCTAAAGAAATTCAATATCAATATTAAACCTCCAAAAGCCCCTGTGATTAAAGAGGTGTCTTGGAGTCCTCCTATTTGCTACTGGACAAAGGTGAATACTGATGGTGCAGCGAGAGGTACTCCTGGTTTAGCTTCTTGTGGTGGAATTTTCCGTGATAAAAGCGCCGCTGTTCTAGGTTGCTTCGCTTTTCACATTGGAGAGGCTATGGCACTTCATGCTGAGTTAATTGGTGCCATGATGGCAATCGAGCTTGCTTATCAAAAGGGTTGGCTTAAGCTCTGGTTGGAATGTGACTCAATGTTGGTTGTAAATGCTTTCACGGATTTAAAGATAGTTCCCCGGCATCTTAAAAATAGGTGGCTAAATTGCTTGCATCTCACTAGGAGTATGATTTTTGTTTACTCTCATGTTTATAGAGAGGGTAATGCTTGTCTTTGATAGACTTGCTAACTTGATTGCTTATTACGGGTTTTATGTGGTGGGATTTGGTTCCGGATTTTATAAAGGAGGACTTTTTCCGTAATAGACTGGGCCTCCCTGCTTACAGGTTCTGCTAATTTCATGTTGGATTCCTCCTTCCTTTTCTTTGCTTTTAATTTTGGTGTGCTGCAAATAATGGTTAATACCTTTAGTGCCAACATAGTTGGGATGAAATGTATTATAGTGATGCTTTTGCATGCCATTTCTGTTTTTCCTAGCCTTAGAATCACCACTTTTGGCTGGAGTTTCATTCTTTTTGGTGTTTCTTGTAATTTCTTCCATGGGTTTTGGCCTAGTCCCCCCATGTGTCTTTGTTTCTTCTTTTTTCATTTTGTTAATAAATTTAGAGAGGGGTACTCTTTTTCCTTCCTGATGTTTTTTCCCTAAGGAGGGTTTTGTGTCAAAAGGTTTTAACGAGGCCCCTTCCCCGTTTAAAAAAAAAAATTCAATTCTCATAAATGTCAAATCTGTCCTTTAGCTAAGTTCAAGAGATTGTCTTTCCTTTCCTTAAATTACTTGTACAAGAATCCTTTTAATCTAATTCATTGTGACATATGGGGCCCTTATAGTCAGTCTACCTATGATGGTAAGGCCTATTTCTTGACAATTGTGGATGACTGTAGTAGGTTCACATGGATCTACATGTTAAGCCAAAAATCAGAAGCACCTATACGGATAAAACAGTTTTTTACTTTTGTCCAAAATCAATTTGGCAAAACTATTAAGTATTTGAGATTTGACAATGCCAAAGAGTTGGCTTTGACTGAATTTTTGTAGGAAAATGGTATTCAACATCAGTTTTCTTGCCCATATAGACCAGAACGAAACTCAGTAGTGGAGAGGAAACATCAACACTTGCTCAACATAGCTAGAGCACTCATGTTTCAAGCTAAGTTGCCTATCAAGTTTTGGGGTGATAGTGTATGTACTGCAGCTTATCTCATCAATAGAACCCCTTCTCCTCTGTTGAAAGATAAATCACCTTATGAGATCCTTCATAATAAACTTCTAGATTATGAAAGCTTAAGAGTCTTTGGTTCTTTAGCTTATGCTGCCACCATTCCCCAACTTACAAACAAATTTTCACCTGCTGATCAGTTTCTTGATGTACTCTTGCCCAAACCTTTACAGTCACCTATTGTGCCTTTTTTTGATGATTCTGCACCTGTCCCAAACCTTGGAACAGAACCAGAGCCTATCCTTCCTAATGCTCAAACAGATCTAGTTATTATACCTCAAACAGATCCTGTCATTCAGCCTCAAATAGCACTTGTTAACCTGCCACCACCACCACCAGCACCAAACCTTAGAAGATCTTCTAGGACACATAAAAGTCCTGCTTACCTCAATGATTTTGTATGCAATACTTTTTATCCAATAGACTCTCACCTTACTTGTACTAAACTATCTCCTGCATATCACAATTACATCCTCCAAGTTTCATCAATCTATGAACCTCAATACTATCACCAAGCTTGTAAATTGGTTGAGTGGTGTAAAGTTATGCAAGAGGAAATCAATGCCCTTGAAGCTAACAACACCTGGTCTATACAACCACTACCTACAGGAAAGAAAAGTATTGGATGTAGATGGATCTTCAAAGTTAAATACAAAGCTGATGGGAGTTTGGGTATGTATAAATCTAGACTTGTAGCTAAGGGTTACACTCAATAACTTGGTCTTGACTTTGTGGACACCTTTTCCAGTAGCAACTCTCACCACTGTTCGGGTATTGTTAGCTTTAGCAGCCCAAAACAAATGGAAGATGGTTCAATTAGACATCAACAATGCTTTCCTTAATGGTGATCTATTTGAGAAAGTATATGTAGCTGCCTCTTGGTTATCCTAGCAAGGGGGAGAACATGGTGTGCAAACTCAACAAATCCTTGTATGGTTTGAAGCAAGCATCTAGACAATGGTTCCATAAATTTTCAACCACCATTATGCAAAATGGGTTCATTCAAGCTTCTGTCGATCCTTGTCTTTTTACTAAAGTCATGGGTTCAAATCTAGTTGTCCTACTATTGTATGTATATGATATCATTCTTGCTAGTCCAAGGGATCAATCCATTGCAGCAACACAGCAGCTGCTTCAAAGCTTATTCAAGTTAAAATTGTTGGGAAATCTAAAGTATTTCCTGGGTTTGGAAATTGCTACTTCTCCCAAAGGCTTCATCTATGTCAGAGGAAATATGCAACTTAACTTCTCAATGATACTGGTTTTCTGAATTCCAAACCTCTTCCCACACCAATGGATCCGAATTTAAAGCTTAGTGATACTGAAGGAGAACTAATGGATGATCATTCTCAATATAGAAGGCTGTTAGGAAAATTGATGTATCTCACTATCTCACGCCCAGACATCACTACAAGAAAAAGCGGGCATACCAACGGCCGAAACCCATCGACAAAAATGCACCTTTTCTGACGGCTAAAGCCGTCGGTAACCGTAAACCGTCGTACTCTATGTTTTTCAACGGTTTTGGCCGTCGGTAAATTTATTTTTGAATACCGATGGTCTTAGCCTGTCGGTAATTATGAAGGTCAATAAGGTCAACGACTTTACCGATGGGTATTGGACGTCTGTATTTGAAACTAGGCCGTCGGTAACGCCGCGTATTACCGTTGAGTTTACCGACGGGTCTAAGTCGTCAGTAATGTTAATGAGGCCGTCGGTAAACTTGTTATATGACCAGAAAATAATCTTTCTTCCCCATTCCATGTTTGGCGATTAGTCCTCTCTCTTTTTTGTCCTCCTTCTCCCCTTGAAGCACAGCACGCCACCACCACGTCGTCCTCCATCGTGCCGTCTGTCTTCCACCACCACGTCGTCCTCCCTCTCCCCTGCTTCTTGCACTATCACCATGCCTTTAACCACGCTTGTCGGAACAAGAATCCCGTCATCGAGGTCAGTGTATTCTCTTGTTGTACTTCAACCACTATTGCTGATTCATTTCAATTTCATAAATTTTTCGTCCCCAAAAACAAACCTATTACCTTTTACTTAAAATTATAAGTTTACTTAAAATTGAACCATCTCATTTTAGGCGTGAGATATATATTTTTTTGCTATATTGCCTTTTACTGTACAAAATCGGAATGTTATGTGAAGGTTATGACAAAAAAATAATTCTTGTTTGATTTAAGATAATTCAATTGTCAGAATGTTGCTAGTCATTGGTTTGGCTTCATGTCTGCAATTGTTCGCTTTGCTTCAGGGTATCTTCTTGAGACTAATTTGTTACTTGAATGTTCACTGCAAAGGATTTGCCCAAACATTTTCCTTGAAGCCCTCTAGGTAATCTCTTTTGAAAAACACATATTTTTGGCATAAATTGTTGAGTATTGAAGTATTTTTCACAATTATGCAGTCTATGTTCTGTTAAGGTGTTTATGAAGTATTTTTCCAAATTGCAGCTTCCATTTGGGTACACTCACGAGAGGCCATGCTTGTGAGAATCAATAATTAGTGTGTTTACAAAACCCCACATTTCAATTGGCTAAACCATACCGCAATTCCTTCGCAAGGTTCGTCTCTGTCTATATCTTAATAGCTCGCTCTAATTGCATTTTTGTTGCTTCTCTGCTATCTGAATTTTTTTAAATTGCTTTTGCTTTGCCTTTAAAGGGAGGTGAACGATGAAACTGTAGAGGGTTTAATATTGTTATTTTCTTAATATTGTTATTTTGCTTTGCCATTAAAGGGAGGTTGGGAGAATGATGAAACTGTAGAGGATTTAATAGCTCGCTCTAAGCCTAATTTAAGGTTTTTGCAGTATCTCTTGTGAAGGGAAAACCAAAATGATGATTTAATTGGAACTCAAACCTCTAATTAGGTGATATGTTAAACTCTAATTTGTTTACCCTAAAATCTGCCTAAAGCTGTGGATGGAGTTTAGACATGTTATTATCATTTCATATGTAATTGATTTTTTATTTTTGATTTTTGAGAGTTACTGATTTCATTTTATGTCTGCATAATTATATTAGTATCATGATGTTAAAATGAAGTATTTCATATTTAAAATGATTACATCAAGTGTTAGGCTCATTGGACATAAGCTGAGAGCAAGTAAAGTGGGAAAAACCCAAGCTTGATCCTAGAATTTAGGTTAGATCATGTATGGGGCTGTTGCTGCACACTTCTTTTATGTTTATGGTATTTAATTGAAATTTTTTCTGTGTGTCCTCTTTGTGTTTTTTTCCTTCAAAATTGTCATAATAGTACTTGCTATGGTAGCTTGTTAGTTTAACTTTTCTATGTTTTTCCAGTATTTTTTGTCCGAAGCCATCACACTGCTCCTAGATCGCCACTGGCATCGAAGGACTTAGATGTTCTACTTCTCCTTGGCACTCTCTTGTTCTGCATATTAGGTATGCACTCTCTCGAAATGTCGATTTCTTTTGGGTGGAAAAGGGTTGGCTGTTGACCCCCACACCGACATTTTTCTTTGATTTCCTTCATAGTTCTCTCCACAGAGGAAATTTTGAAGTGATGTATGTTTTGGCTAACAAATATACGTGAGCGAATACTTTTGTATTCCTTACCTATATTTGAGAGTATAGGAAGGAGTTATGATCACGAATTGGTCAATGTCACACTCCAATTTTGTGAAAAGTTGATCATACATGGTTAGTGATTTCATGCTTTAAATTGTATGTTATAGGGTTTAGGGTTGTTAGTGATTTCGTGCTTTAAATTGTATGTTATAGGATTATTTTGTTGTTAGTGATCCTATTAGGTTTTGTTGTGTAAACCGAACCACCATTAGTAAGATGTATGGTTATTGATGAAATGGATGAATGATGTAGTGGCTAAAGCAATGGTAGGCAAAATCGCAAGTGTACGATTTCGTCGTCAAGTAATAAAAGATCGAATCCACAGGGATTGAGATTGATTGTTTAACTTAACGAACTTTGTAATAATTTGAACTATTGAAACAATATGAGGTGTTTGATATCTTTCTGACTTGTATCAAAAGATGAAAACAGTAAATAACAAGAACGCACTATTTATATTTCAATAACTAAAAACGACTAGGGATAGAATCCTTTTGTTTCCACCTTTATGTTGTTGAATTCAAATCCAATGCAAACAACTATGATATAATTGAAGTTTAAATCCACAAGTTTAGATTAATAAAAATCCATTTCCTATTAATCCCTTTGATTAAATTAACAAGCCCTAATCCCTTAGGTTCAAATTAATTGAATCAAGCATAAAGGTCAAAGATTCATACAAACTCATACTACAAGAATTATATTCCTATAACCCTGTTAAGCATGTCCAATGATCTCAAAGCAAGTCTAAAACCCCAGTTTTCCAATTAATGTTAAGATCCTAGTTCAATTCAATAGTGATCAATTATCAAATTGCATTAAGAGAAGAGATAAAGGATCAAATAACATAGATTAACTTGCATTGAACTTCTGAATTCGATTATATAAAAATATCTACAAAATTCATCTTACCCTAGTCTAGGAGGCTTAGTTCCTCATGAAAGAAGAGAAACTAATCCATGGAGATGAGAGAATTGGAAGAGACTTCATTGATTCCTCAATTTCGCCTTAATCGTCAAATATGTTTGAGTTTTTTCTAATCTCCAAAAATTCTGAACCCCTAGCTCAATATTTCCAAAGTCTATTTATAGCTAGGTTAAAAAGGAGTGAAACATTAAGCCAAAATGGGTAAAAAACACAAAATTGCAAAGTCTAAGTGACGGTCGTGCTGCGCTGAGAACATGATGCGCAAAAATAAGGGTCGGTGGCACGGCCTGGCCGTGGAATACACTATTTGATGGGCACAGAACACGGCCAGGCCGTGTCACCTCAAATGTTGCCCCCTTCAAGGAATTTGCCTCCAAGTTTAGTCCCACTGTCCGTTTGAGTGATTTTTGCTCCGCTTTCCTAGGCCAATTACCTTCCTTTCTGCACAACTGAACCAAAACCAAGTGCATTACTCATATCAAGCAAAATGCATGAAAAACATGGATTAAAACTACTAAATGACTAAGATGCGATGCAAAACTAATACGAAACTATATGCTATATTGAACACCAAATTACCCCAAGCTTAGAATTTTACTTGTCCTCAAGCAATTACTGTGGCTAAAGATGAAAAGGGAAAATAAGAGATGCAACAGATAAAGACCCCGAGATAAAAGCAAGATCAAGTAACAGGCTCAAGGCTAACAAAGACAATAGTGACAATCAAGATCAAGTCCAATTAGAAATTTAAGCTCTCAGAAATCATGTCTCTCACTGATAGGGGCACTCTCCTTACCACTCTCAAAGTGTATAACGGTTAAGACAATGCGCTCAAATCCATCAATGAAAGTGCTCTACCATAGGCTTGACCATTAACCAAATCTCAGCAAATAATTAATGGAAACACACAAGAATCAAAAGGTTTTTCAACAGGTTGTAACGTGGCAATGGGATATGGAATGTAAGGTGGGATAAAACAAGAAAAGGGAATTTCAAGGGTTATCAACATGTACAATTAAAGCAATCCTTTCAAAGTAGAATAAGTGGAGCAATCTATTTTTCTCTTTTTGCTTTCAAAACTTTCTTATTTTTGCTCCTCTTCTGTTGTTTTTCTTACTATATATTTTTGCCTTTTTTTATATATATACCTCTTTTTTTTTTATTCTCCCTCATTTGAAATTTTGTAATAATTATTGGGGAGGAACTAAACAACAGAAGATATCCCAAGTTCAAGCACCAAAATAACAATATTAAACATCCATTTGCTCCCTTAAACATACTCTAAAAGGTACAATAAACATCTGATGGGTACCAAGAAAATTCATATCAATCAAGGCTCAAAAGGGACAACTAATGGAAGCTTTCATTCAAAAATCGGAGGCTTGAAAACATGCCTAAAATGCCTTAATCATATTCAAGTGTGTAATCAAAAATTTTCAAGTTTTGAAACGGTTTCAAGTCAAGTTCTAGAGAGCACAATCAAGAGGGACACACTCATACAAGGAGAAGGGGCATAAAAATGATGAAGTACAAGCCCCAAATGAAGCTCAAGTCTCACATTTAGAAGTTCAAATCAGTGAAAGACATTAAATCAGAGCGCCACATGCTAATCATCAACTTATCACAAGATTATCCCTATGTATATTAAGAATACTACCTTCAAGCCCATCACAAGAGAAATTCATTGGGTTCCAAATCATTGCAATCTCAAATTCCAACAATATTGTGGCACACATAGCATGAAAATTTGGGGGATAAAATGATGCGAACAACTCAAGCTTAAGAACATGCAAGGACATGCAAAGGCTATATGAAATGCAAATACTTTATGCAAAATTAAAAACGCCTACCCCAAGCTTAAGAATTTACATTGTCCCCAACTCACCGAGGGGGAGGAGGAGGAAACTGGCCAGGATATTGCTGAAGGTGCCAGTTATACATTACGGAGACCATGTCCTGGATGTTGTGGACAGTGTGGTCTAATCCATCTAGCTGGACCCTTTGAGCAGCCATCTCTGCTTGTAATGCAGCATAAGAGCCAGGAGGTGGTTGATGAGGTGGAGCAAAGTGTGGAGGTGATGAACCTACAGGGAGGGCCTCGGGGATATCTTCTTGAAGGGGCTCAGGCTGGGGGCCTCCTGGGAAATTCCAATTCTTCGGGTTTCTGATATTGGTATGCCCTTGGTCGGGCAAAGGATGTGGTTCCGAGTTGTCAGGGAGCACCAAGCAATAGCATTGGCCTTCCTTGACTACCATTTTCATTGCAAGGCAGGCCTCGATATCTAAACAGTTGCTCCCATGAACCAGTTGAAGCCTGGATGTCCGATAACCAAGAGACTCAGCAACGGGGGTGATCAAACCACCGATGACAATTTTTCCAGCTGAAGCTTTCCCCACTTTGACCATGTGGGTAATAAGGTGGGAACCTGCATCTAGTTGAAATTCAGGGTGCAACATATTCCATAAGAATAGGAGTTTAGTCTGACGGACAACTCCATCACTATCCCCACGTCCAAACAATGTGTTTGACAGCACTCAGTGAACATAACTAAAACAAGGGTTTCGCAACTTGGACGATTTTGACGAGGAAGAATCATAAGTGTCAGACTTTGAAAGTTGGCTCCAAAACCTTCTAGCAGAAACTTCGTTGGGGATCCTCCGATGACCACCATATAGAAATCCATAAATTGCATTGAATTGACTCAATGAAATGCTATGCTCAATATTGAATAACCGAAAGGTTATCAAATTGTCAGTGTGATCCTCTGGCCACTGCTCCGTGTATAAAACATTTGCATTAACAGATGATAGGAATTCCAGGGTGAGTCTTGCGTAAGTAAAATGTTTCATTCCCATAAATTTTGTCTAGCCCACATTCGCAAATAAAAAATTCACATCCTCTAGCAATCCTAGAGTTAACAAAGTAGGCTCATCCATGTAACGGGTGGGAACAATTATTCTTGCGGCAAGAGAATTATACCTTGCCTCTTGAATGTCGTCCCAGAACTGAATTCCATATGGATTTTCGGACGCCTTCTTCTTGCTCTTTCCCCACCCGTTTGACAGAACTGATTCTTTGGAGCCCGAGGCTTGACCCCATTGCCTTTGTGAGGCCATACTATCCTGCAACCAAAACACACAGGGTTGGGGAAAGAAGAAAATAGGGGTGATGCTGAGAAGAGGGAGGGCGCAGTTGAGAAAAGGGAGGGCACGGCTGAGAAGAAGGAGGGCACGGCTGGTGGTTGAAGGAGAAGGAGGGAGGTGGGTTATTGAAGAAGGTAGGTGATGCTGCTGCTGAAGAAGATGGTGGAGGGGCGGCGGCTGAGAAGAAGGAGGGCGCGGGTGATGAGAGGGAGGGCGAGGGCGTGGCTGGTGAGAGGGAGGGCGAGGGCGCGACTGGTGAGAGGGAGAAGGAGGGAGGTCGCAGCTGGTGGTTGAAGGAGAAGGAGGGAGGTGTTGCTGCTGCTGAAAAAGATGGTGGAGGGGCGGCGGTGTGGTGAGGAGAATATGTGGATGTTGGTGGCTGGGAGAGGATGGCGGGCGGGCAGCTGAGAAGAGGGAGAAGAAGTGTTTGAGGGAGAAGGGAAAAAAATTGGGGTTTATTTGAATTTGGGTTTCGGTAAGGTGTGGCGGGGCGTAAGGTAAGTATGATGGTGCTAAAAACTGGCCACTGATTTGAGGTAAGTGGAAATGGGTGGCTGTGATTAGTTGGGGTGAAGATTGGGTAAGGTGGACTGAGGGCACGGGCGTGCCAAATGGCACAGCTTGCCCGTGGAATACTCTGTTTGTCCCCTCTTTTTTTTTCTTTTCACGCCACACGGCCGTGGCACAGAACACGGCCAAGCCGTGTTTCACTGCACTGCTATCTTTTTTTTTTCCAAATATGCACTCTTGTTCAACTTGGGTTGTCTCCCAAGAAGCGCTTCTTTAACGTCACTAGCTTGACGCGTGATGGTATGCTCAAGGCTCGTGCAAGACTAGAGCAACCTTTGCCCTGTCAAGCTCTCCTCCCAAATAGGGCTTCAGTCGTTGACCATTTACCTTGAAAGATCTTTGAGATGAAGGCTCCTCCACCTCTACTGCTCCATGTGGCATTACTTCTTCAACAACGAAAGGTCCCGACCACTTAGACTTGAGTTTTCCCGGGAATAACTTCAAACGAGAATTGAAGAGTAACACTTGCTGCCCAGGATAGAAGGTTCTTTGCACGATGTGCTTATCATATAAGCTTTAACCTTCTGTCTGTAAATGGAGGCATTCTCATAGGCATGCAAATGCATCTCATCCAACTCATGCAGCTGCAGAATTCTTTTTTCTCCTGCCAAGGTTGAATCAAAATTAAGGAACTTCAAGGCCCAAAACGCCTTATGCTCAAGCTCAACTGGCAAATGACATTCTTTGCCATGAACCAGCTGTTAGGGAGACAACCCCATTGGAGATTTATAAGTAGTCTTGTATGCCCACAAAGCATCATCAAGCTTCTGGGCCCAGTCTTTCCTTGATGCACTCACTGTTTTCTCAAGTATCTTCTTAATCTCCCGGTTTGACACTTCAGCTTGCCCATTGCTTTGAGGGTGGTAAGGGGTAGCAACTTTGTGTTTCACATCATACTTTTTCAGCACAACCTCCAATTTGGAATTGCAAAAATGTGAGCCACCATCACTAATTAGCACTCTAGGGACCCCAAACCGGGAAAATATGTTCTTCTTAATGAACTTCACAACAGTCTGAGAATCACTTGCCTGAGTTGCCACTGCCTCTACCCATTTTGAAACATAATCAACAGCTACCAATATATATTGGTTAGAGAGTGAGGAGGGAAATGGCCCCATGAAATCAATACCCCAACAATCAAAAAGCCCAACCTCCAAAATGGAGTTTAAGGGCATTTCATTCCGCTTGGAAATGCTTCCCGTCCTCTGGCACTTGCCACAACTTGTTGCATGATCATAGGCATCTTTAAAATTGAAGGCCAATAAAATCCGGATGAAGCACTTTTGCAGTTGTGCATTCACCATTGAAATGACCTCCATATGGTGAATTGTGACAATGCCATAAAATTTTCTGCGCTTCATCATGTGCAACAAACCTTCGAAGTAATCCATCTGGGCATTGCCTGAAAACATAAGGATCATCCCAAATGAAATAGTTAGCATCTTTGAAAAACTTCTTCTTTTGTTGCCAAGTGAGTTCTTCTGGTATCACACCAGCAACCTTAAAATTTGTCATATCTGCAAACCAAGGCCTCTCGATCCACAACGGTTTCTCATCTGGAAACTCCTAGAATGTCCAACTCTTTGTTTGTAATTTGATATTCTCGGCCTAGACAAATGATCAGCCACCACATTTTCACTCCCCTTTTTGTCTTTGATCTCAAGGTCGAATTCTTGCAACAATAAAATCCACCGAATGAGTCTTGGCTTGGATTCAACCTTAGTCATAAGATACTTAATTGCCGCGTGATCAGTGAACACCACAACTTTAGAACCAATCAAATAGGAACAAAATTTTTCTAAAGCAAACACTATAGCGAGCAACTCCTTCTCTGTGGTTGCATAGTTGACTTGGTTCTCATTTAGTACCTTGCAAGCATAGTAAATGGCATGAAAGAATTTGTCTCTTCGCTGCCCCAAAACAGCCCCCATTGCATAGTCACTAGCATCACACATTAACTCGAAGGGTGAATCGCAATCTGGTGCAACTATTATAGGAGCTGAAACAAGTTTCTCTTTTAGCAACTCAAAGGCCTTCAAGCACATTGGATCAAAATCAAATGAGACATCCTTGATAAGGAGATTGCAAAGCGTCTTAGCAACCTTGGAGAAGTCCTTGATAAACCGTCTATAAAAACCGGCATGCCTAAGGAAACTTCTCACTTCTTTCACATTCAACGGAGGAGGTAACTTCTCTATTACATCAATTTTTACCTTGTCCACTTCTATACCTTTAGATGAGATTTTATGACCAAGCACAATTCCTTCTTTCACCATGAAATGACATTTTTCCCAATTCAACACTAAATTGGTCTCCATGCATCTTTTAAGAACACCCTCCAGGTTAGCCAAGCAAGCATCAAAGGAAGTGCCAAATACAGAAAAATCATCCATAAAAACCTTAATAGACTTTTCAATCATATCAGCAAAAATAGAAAGCATACATCTCTGAAAGGTTGCAGGGGCATTGCAAAGACCGAAAGGCATTCGTCTATAAGCAAAAACTCTAAATGGGCAAGTGAATGCAGTCTTCTCCTGGTCTTCTGGGTTGACAGAGATTTGATTATAACTGGAATAACCATCAAGAAAGCAATAGTAAGCTTGTCCAGCCAATCTCTCAAGCATCTGGTCCATAAATGGGAGGGGGAAGTGGTCCTTACGGGTGGCTTGGTTAAGTTTCCGGTAGTCAATGCACGTCCTCCAATATGTGACAGTTCTAGTGGGGATCAACTCATTTTTCTCATTTTTCACCACTGTCATTCCTCCTTTATTTGGAACCACATGTATCGGACTCACCCATGCACAGTCAGAAATAGGATAGATCATTCCCGCCTCCAGAAGTTTCTATACCTCCTTTCTCACAACTTCTTTCATAGTCGGATTGAGCCTTCTCTACGGTTGAACCACTGGCTTGAACTCTTGGTCTAACATTATCTTATGCATGCAAAAATCTAGACTGATGCCCTTTAAATCTGAGATAGTCCATCCAATTGCCTCTTTGTGTGCTCTAAGAACTCTCACAAGTTTCTCCTTCTCAAGCTTCAATAAGGAGCTACTTATGATCACCGGATTAAAAGCATCAACCCCAAGAAAAACATACTTCAAATGTGAGGGCAATTGCTTTAATTCCGGGCTAGCTTTCTTCTCTATCTCTCCACCCCGCAAGTCTTCTTTCTTTTTAACAATAGCATCTTCAACCTGTAGAGCTTCAAGTTGTGCAAGACATCTTTCTATCTCCTCCTCCATCTCTTTATCCACTTCCTCAATGGAATTAACTATTACTTTCTCCAAGAGGTGTGAAGGTTGGTCTTGCTTAAAAATTCCCCAACTGAATCATCAATCACATCAACTCTAGAGCACCTTTCAGTATCATCAGGATGCCGCATAGCTTCAAAAACATTAAAAGTTACCTTCTCATCTTGAAATCTCAAAATTAATTTACCTTATTGGACATCAATCAAGGCTCTCCCTGTAGCTAGGAAAGGTCTTCCAAGAAGAAGAGGAACCTCCTTGTCCTCCTCCATATCAAGAATCACAAAATCAGCTGGCAAAAGAAATTTGTCAACTCTAACCAGAACATCCTCCAATATCCCATATGGGTATTTGACTGATCGGTCCGCTAACTAAAGTGACATTCTCGTGGGCTTGACTTCATCTCCTCCCAACCTTTTCAACATGGATAGGGGCATCAAATTGATACTAGCTTCCAAGTCACACAGAGCTTTGCCAATGTGTAAATTCCCAATGGTGCAAGGAATTGTGAAGCTTCCAGGATCCTTCATCTTTGGAGGAAGCTTTCTTTGAATGATGGCACTGCACTCTTCTGTCAAAGCTACTGTTTCATCTTCTTTAAATCTTCTCTTCTTGGTCAGTAATTCCTTCATGAACTTGGCATATGTGGGCATTTGCTCAAGAGCTTCTACGAAAGGAATGTCGATCTGTAGGCGCTTGAAGATATCCATGAATTTAGCAAACAGTTCATCTTTCTGGCTCTTCTTGCTCAGATGAGGATAAGGAAGCTTCATATATGGAGGAGTCACTTTGGGCTTCTCTTGTACCTGCAGCTTGTCAGTCACAACTATGTCTTCCTCACCTTCTCTTTTTTCTTCTTTTTCAATATTTTCTCTACTCTCATTTTCAACTCTGTCTTTTTCTCTTTCTACTTCTTTTTCTACTTCCACTCTCTCTTTTTCAACTCCATCCACCTCACTTTTTCCGCTTTTACTTTCTCTCTACTCCAGACAACAACTTTCCACTTCTCAAAGTAACAGCACTACAATTTTCATTCTTAGGATTATCTACTGTGCTGGCAGAAAACTTACCCTTTGATTGCTCCGCAAGTTGCTTTGAGAGTTGTCCAATTTGATTCTCCAGATTTTTTATAGAAGCCTCTTGGTTTTTGAAATGAGACTCATGATTCTGGAAGTTGGATTGAGTCATCTTCATGAACTGAGTAAGAGCTTCTTCTAAGTCACTAGGCTTCCCCTGCTGTTGAGGTTAAGGAGGTTTGCTGGATGATGGGTTATCCTGCTGCTTCCAAGAGAAGTTGGGATGATTCTTCCACCCTGGATTATAGGTGTTAGAATAAGGATTCCCTCCTTGCCTTTGAAAGTTACCCATGTAATTAGCTTGCTCATTTAAATCTCCCTTTGCATCGCAACCTCCATTCTCATGAGGCCCTTGACAAAAATCACATCTCAAGGTCTGATTCAACTGGTTCACTTGAGCGGGAGTAGAGGCTCCTGTTTTCAATGCTTTCAGCTCCTTTGTGATAGCTTCCAATTGTTGAGAGACCAATTTATTTTGAGCCAAGAGTGCATCTTGCGTTTCTAGCTCAAGGACTCCTCTTCTACCCTATATTCCTCTATCATTTTGACACAACTGCTCATTGGAAGCCATTTGCTCCACTAAAGTTCTCGCTTCTGCAGCTGTCTTGTTGTTAATTGTACCTCCAGCTGAGGCATCCAGCATCATTCTTGTGTTTGGCCTCAACACATTACAAAACATTTGCATCTGATTAAATTCATCGTACCCATGGCCATGACACCTCTTTAGAAGAAACTTGAATCTCTCCCATGCCTCATACAAATTTTCACTCTAACTCTGCTGGAACCCATGAATTTCACCTCTTCTTTTGGTGAACTTGGATGGTGGAAAGAATTTGGTCATAAATTTATCCTCCAAATCATCCCAAGTAGTGATGCTTCCTGTAGGCAAGGTGTACAACCAATCTCTTGCTCTATCTCTCAGGGTAAAAGGGAAAAGTCTTAGTTTCTTGCTCCCCTCTGTCACTCCATTCAGCATGAAGGTGTCACAGATTTCATAGAAAGTTAACAAGTGCTGATTTGGGTCTTCAATTTCCTCCCCAGCGAATTGGTTTTGCTTGAGAGTATTCAACAGCGAAGGTTTGATATCAAAATTAGCATTTGCCTCCACCTGCTGGTAGGCCATGACAGCCCTTGGATGGTTGTTCCTTCTCCCAAAATCACCCAAAGTATGTGGTTGGTCCCCCATCACTCCTTGAGTTATGACTTGAGAAGTAGATGCAGAGGAATGTTTTTGTCGTTGTCTTGCTTCCTTTGCCTTCTTCCTTAATGCCTTTGCGGTCTTTTCGATTTCTGGGTCAAACAACAGCACACCTATTTGTTTACCTCGCATGCACAAAACTAAAAGAAAAGGTAAGTAGCAAAGCAACAATTAATTAATTTTTTTTCTTATAAACAGAAAATAAATAAATAAAAAAATAATAGTTCAAAAAGTACTTGGTTGCCTTGTTAAAAATCAATTTAACAATCCCTGACAACGACACCAAAAACTTGATAGGTAAAATCGCAAGTGTACGATTTCGTTGTCAAGTAATAAAAGATCGAATCCACAGGGATTGAGATTGATTGTTTAACTTAACGAACTTTGTAATAATTTGAACTATTGAAACAATATGAGGTGTTTGAAATCTTTGTGACTTGTATCAAAAGATGAAAACAGTAAATAACAAGAACGCACTATTTATATTTCAATAACTAAAAACGACTAGGGATAGAATCCTTTTGTTTCCACCTTTATGTTGTTGAATTCAAATCCAATGCAAGCAACTATGATATAATTGAAGTTTAAATCCACAAGTTTAGATTAATGAAAATCCCTTTCCTAAATTAACAAGTCCTAATTCCTTAGGTTCAAATTAATTGAATCAAGCATAAAGGTCAAAGATTCATACAAACTCATACTACAAGAATTATATTCCTATAACCCTATTAAGCATGTCCAATGATCTCAAAGCAAGTCTAAAACCTCACTTTTCCAATTAATGTTAAGACCCTAGTTCAATTCAATAGTGATCAATTATCAAATTGCATTAAGAGAAGAGATAAAGGATCAAATAACATAGATTAACTTGTATTGAACTTCTGAATTCGATTACATAAAAATATCTACAAAATTCATCTTACCCTAGTCTAGGAGGCTTAGTTCCTCATGAAAGAAGAGAAACTAATCCATGGAGATGAGAGAATTGGAAGAGACTTCATTGATTCCTCAATTTCGCCTTAATCGTCAAATATGTTTGAGTTTTTTCTAATCTCCAAAAATTCTGAACCCCTAGCTCAGTATTTCCAAAGTCTATTTATAGCTAGGTTAAAAAGGAGTGAAACATTAAGCCAAAATGGGTAAAAAAAACGCAAAATTGCAAAGTCTAAGTGACATGACACGGTCGTGGAACTTTGCACGGCTTTGGCCGTCTTCTTATTTGAGAACATGATGCGCAAAAATAAGTGTCGGGGCACGGTCGTGCCACCAGGCACAGCCTGGCCGTGGAATACACTATTTGATGGGAACTTGTTCTTTGCGATTAACAACCAAGGCACGACCGTGGTACAGAACACGGCCAGGCCGTATCACCTCAAATGTTACCCCCTTCTAGGAATTTGCCTCCGAGTTTGGTCCCACTGTCCATTTGAGTGATTTTTGCTCCGCTTTCCTAAGCCAATTACCTTCCTTTCTGCACAACTGAACCAAAACCAAGTGCATTACTCATATCAAGCAAAATAAATGAAAAACATGGATTAAAACTACTAAATGACTAAGATGCGATGCAAAACTAATACTAGACTATATGCTATATTGAACGCATCAAGCAGCGACACACAGAATTGAAGGACTTGTGCTTAAACCTCTAAGAATTGTCCCATTAGTACCTATTATACAATTAGGTGAAAAAAGGTTTGGTTGGTTGCTGTGTACTTGAACATATGTTGTTAATTAAAGACTTGAAGTAGAAAGTGGGATTGAAGCCTATGTTCCTTAGTTCCTGTCTTGTTTCTTGTCCTGGTTATACTTCCTTTGGTGGATTACATCTTACTTGGAAAATGAAGTGAGACGATAAAGAAGAGAAATAGGATCATCATTGCGTCTTTCAAACTGCCAATGTTAAAAACACAAACCTACTGACAATACATTATGCATATGTTAGATTGGCCCTGGGTAGGAGGAAGAGATCAAGTACACTACTTACAACTACTCCACTACATTCACTGGATAAATATTGAGTCACCAGTAATTAATTTTCCAGTGCAAGTTTGACCTTCCCAAGTGCTTCCTTGGTCGTAATTTGCTTTGCACATCTATCTGTACTTCTTTCCCTTGCCACTTCTGCTTGTCTAATTCTATCCTTTAAGAGGATGTCAACTTCCGACCTGTTTGTTTTTAAATGACCAAGTCGATTTTCTACTTCTATCATATCTACTTTTGATTTTTAGCGAATCATTTGCTTTGCATCCTTCTTTACATGTGAATCGTGCATAGAAAATTAACTTAACTATTATACAAAAATTGTTATGTTAATTATTGATGAAATGGATGTTTGATTATTGTTATTAGTATCGTAGAAAAGCCTTAGCTTCACATTTGAGGTTCAATATACTATTGAGTGCATGTACCCTTTAAGGGTACCGTGTGTTCATTGTATATTGAACCTTGAATTGTCCAAGTCGGACAGTTTGGGAAAAAACTTTTTCTTTACTCGTATAATAGTTGTTGCTTAATTCTTGTATCTTTATATTTGATGAAATTTCGGTTCGATTCATTTCCTTTTGTTCTCTGGGTGCATACTTGATCGCGGTATTCATAACTGCGTTCATTTAGTGTACTAAGAGACCAATGGAAAATGCTACAGAAATTTTGTCAAGTATAAGATATGAGAATTAAGGAAGGACTATTATATGAGTTCTGAAAAAGTTTTTCCTCGAATGGGATAGGGTCATACAGTGGCGGAGCTAGCCCCTTTTCTACGAGGGGGCCAAATATAAAGAGTAATTTTTTATAGACAAAATGAACTACTAATTTTTTTAGTAATAAACTACTCCTCCGATTTGAAATATAAGCAAAAAAAGTGTCTAAAATATAAGCAATCTGAGTTTTTTTTTAGTGTAAGTACTTTATCTGATAAACGTGTTCTATTACTATACTGGGATAGCGATCTGAGTATTTTTTGGGGTAACGAAATTTCATATTACTACACTCGTCTTTAGTATTTTTTTTTCGGGTAGCAATGGCTACCCCATTGTAACACAAGGCTTCGCCCCTGGGGTCATACCATTTAAAGAAAGAGAGCAGTTGTAAAAACGTCGTGATGTTGAAATTGTCATTTTTTTAACATGCAGAAGATGGAATTTTTTCCTTCGAATCGTAGTTGGATGTACGATAGGTTGTATCCGGTGAGAGGGGGTTTGAAACAATCTTTTTACGATGGGGTTGATCACTTTGTCCAAGCCGCAATGGCACATGAAGATTTCATAATTAATGGAGGGATTAGATGTATGTGCCTTAACTGCGATTGCAGAAGAATTAAGAGCCCAGGTGAGGTCATGCATCACCTGCAGAGAGTTGGATTTAGGCCTAATTACTGGATTTGGACTAGACATGGTGAAGATTTGCCTCAAGTTGATTTAGGGGATGGCGATAATTGCACAGGTGCTTCAAGCAGTTGCATAGATACGGGATATGGTGAGCAGATTGAATTGATGCAAGATATGGTTTGTGATGCCTTGGGGGTCAATGTATCATTTGAGGAGCAACAGTATGATGACACAAATGAACTTCCAAATAAGACTGCACAAAAAATTTATAATCTATTGTTAGAAACAAATAAGCCATTGTTTGAAGGGTCTGCAGACTCTAAGTTATCAATGTGTGTGAGGCTTTTAGCTCTTAAGTCCAACTGTGGTGCTGCCGATGTGTACTTGGATCTCGTAACAAAAATGATGTTGGACTCGTCACCTATCAAAGATGGTTTAACAAAAAGTTATTACGAGGCTAAAAGCTTAGTGTCCAAGTTGGGGTTGGAATCTAAAAGGATTGATTGTTGTGTGAAAGGGTATATGTTATATTATGACAATGAATTCGGTAAAAATGATGGTGCACTAGTTGAATGCAAATTTTGTGGTGAGCCAAGGTATATTTCACACACTGATAATGGGAAGGGTAGACAAAAACCAGTTCCAGTGAAGACAATGTTTTATTTGCCAATTTTCCAAGGCTGCAGAGAATGTTTGCATCAATACAGACTGCAGACAAAATGACGTGGCACTATAGAGTAGAAGCACTTCTGGTATGTTGCGCCACCCATCTGATGGTGAAGCTTGGAAGTACTTCGATCGTGTGCATCCCGAATTTGCAGCAGATCTACGTAATGTAAGACTTGGCTTATGCTCTGATGATTTTACCCCGTAATCAACGGCAATACCTTATTCTTGCTGGCCAGTTATTGCTACCCTATACAATCTTCCTCCCAAAATGTGCATGTCTAAGCCTTATATGTTCTTGACTTGTATTATACCGGGTCCAGATAATCTAAAAGATGGTATTGACATCTACTTATAGCCTCTCATTGACGATCTCAAAAGGTTGTGGAATGACGTTTTGACTTATGATATTGCACGAAAGAAGAATTTTACAATGAGGGAAGCTCTGATGTGGACCATTAATGACTTCCCTGGATATGGCATGTTGTCTGGTTGGGGTACTCATGGTAAAATGGCATGTCCCCATTGCATGGAGCATACAATGGCCTTTACCTTGAAATTCGGGGGGAAGAGTTCTTGGCTTGACTCACATCACAGGTTTTTACAAGGTGATCATCTATTTAGACGAAATAAGAATGCCTTCAAGAAGGGGGAAGTTGAATTAGATGGCCCGCCCCCAAGGTTGACATCCAAACAGATTTCGAACAGAGTTATTGATCTGCCAAAAATCACAGATTCTGGTGAATTGGATCGATGTGAAGATATGGACAATGACATAATTAGACAAAAAGAAGTATTTTTTGGGATCTGCCATATTGGAAGGATAATTTATTGAGACACAACCTTGATGTTATGCACACTGAGGAGAACTTTTTTGACAATATTTTTCTCACTATGATGAACGTTAGAGGAAGAACGAAAGATAATGATAAGGCTAGACTGGACTTACCACTTTACTGTAGGCGAAATGACTTGCATTTGACGACCCGATCGGATAGGAAAATCCTGAAACCCAAAGCCTGTTACTGTTTAACTACTGAGGAAGCAAAGTCAGTCTATCGGTGGATAAAAGAACTTCGGATGCTAGACGGTTATTCTTCTAATTTGGCAAGATGTGTCGATGTGAACAAAGGAACCATGATTGGGATGAAAAGCCATGATTGTCATGTATTCTTGGAGTGTTTACTTCCTATTGCATTTAGTTCCTTGCCGTCAAATGTTTTAAATCCACTGACTGAACTCAGCCAATTTTTTAAAGATTTGTGTTCTGCGACATTGAGAGAGGATGATATTATAAAGATAGAGCAGAACATACCAATCATTCTTTGTAAGTTGGAGAGAATATTTTCCCCTGGTTTCTTTGACTCTATGGAGCAGCTCCCAGTGCATCTTGCACATTAAGCTAGGCTTGGCGGACCGGTTCAATACAGATAGATGTATCCATTCGAAAGGTAATATAATAAAATATTATTTAATATAAATATTCATTTGAAGGGTTAAATGTATCAATTTTTATCATCAACCTTGTTATTTTGTAGATTTATGAGTGATTCAAAACGATCGGTGAAAAATAAGGCCAGGTTGAAGGATCTATTTGTACAACTTACTTACACCGTGAGATAATCCATTTTTGTTCCCATTATTTTACGAACTTCATGTTGACACTAACAAATAATAGGAATGAAATAGAAATTGAAAGTGAAAGACACCCGTTAGCCTTATCAGTATTTTGCCTTCCCGGTCGTCGTGCTGGAAAAGAGCTGACTCATTGGTTAACGGGAGAAGAGTGGAAGTCAGCCCACATTCATGTGTTGATCAACTGTGTCGAAGTATCACTACAAGAAAAATCGCCATTACCGACGGCCATTTTCCGTCGGTAATACAATAAGGCCGTCGGTAAATAATGATTACCGACGGATTACCGACGGCCTCGGGGCCGTTGGACAATGCCTCGTTGGAAATGTATTACCGACGGCCAATTGAATCCGTCGATATTACCGACGGCTTAGCCGTCGGTAATATTCACGTGAATTACCGACGGCTAAGCCGTCGGTAATTTACAGACGGCTTAGCCGTCGGTAATTTACATTGGTAATTCACGCGAAATACCGACGGCTTAGCCGTCGGTAATTTACATCGGTAATTCACGCGAAATACCGACGGCTTAGCCGTCGGTAATATTCACGCGAAATACCGACGGCTAAGCCGTCGGTAAATTACAGACGGCTAAGCCGTCGGTATTTCGCGTGAATATTACCGACGAGTAAGCCTGCGGCAATGGCAAAAAATTACTCAGCGTAATGCAGTTCCTGTAATGCAGCGGATACATTAACAAAAAAAACAATCAACATACATTTTTAATAATCACAACAACAAATCCAAATCAAGTTACAACAAGTCCATAATGTAAAAGTCCATAATCAAGTTACAACAAATCCAAATCAAGTTATAAGCAAATCAATAACAATATCAGAAAAGACCACAAATCCATAATGTCATAACCCGTAAATCCATCAAAACAAGTCAATAAAAAAGTCAAATCCCTAGCCTAACGACAACACTAATCATCCTCCTCGACTCGTCATAGTCCGGGATGGCGACGACGGGATTTACGGGCCTGAATGGCAAAGAACACCGGCGAGACAACTCCCTCAATCACTGAAATTGCTCTCGTGCCTCCCGAGCCTCCTCCGCCTTTCTCCTTGCCTCCCGTGCTTCCTCTCGTGCCTCCCGAGCCTCTTCCTCTGCTTTTCTTGTGCGCTCCTCAAAGCCGCAATCAGGCGACCACCTCACAGATCTTGAGTCGGGGCCCAGACTCGGTGCGGATGCATGAGACTCCTGGGTCAAAGAGGAGACACCAGGCCTAAACGTCCAGACAAGCCTCCGACACCGCATAGCCCGTCCCTCGAGTCCTACCCCAGCAGATTGGGCCCATAATCGCAATCGAGTCGAGGGTCAACATCGCCCGCTTGCCTCCTCCATCGGAAGGTGAGAGGAGGCGGCTTGCACCTTCTCTTGATAGGCTTCTGCCAAAACAAAACAGAGTAAAAGACACTCATTACAGTATTGTTTATGAAACAAAATAAAATTAGTTAAATAAAAAATGCAATGATCTGACTTACATATGTCTCTCTGGATCTGTTGTCCACCCAAGACTTGTCCTTTTTTTTGTGTGAGTCTTCAAGAAGATCTCATCCACCATGGGCTCTCTACCCAACTCATCAGACTGAAACATAATTAAAAATGTTAAGAATATATATATGTAAGTATGGTGAAACTCAATTGCACCTTAGCAGTATCAACAGACAGATGTGTAATGTTAGCATTGAAAGAGCTTGATATTAAACTTCATAATATTTAACTTTCATTGATAAATAAAACCTACTTACCACCTGGCATTCAGCATAAAATACCATAATCAACAAGAGAATATATCATTAACTATAAGAATAAAGGTTCGATAACTCTATAGTTTCCAAGCAGATCTAAGATGAGTGGAGAAAAATAAAACACAAGTGATAAATCCCTACAAAGCTATGCAGCACATAGTAACACCATGTTTACTGTAATGCATATTTGATAAGAAATGTGTCCTCCAACTAATTGGGAAGCAACTTTTGTCTTCATAAAATACAAATATTCAAGTCTTGTAAAATGACCTACCTCACTAAACTAAACTGCTTTCTTTCATAAACAAAATTATTGAACATAAAATTTTTAATAAAAATAGTAGGCAACAAAGAAGGTAATCACACAGAGAGAGTGAGAGTCTCCTCGCCTAGCTCATCGAGATAGGCGAGCTTTCTTGAACCAAACAATACAAACAAATGCAGACAAGATGCTTTAACAACAAAGAAGAACTCACAATTCCTAATCACCAATAGTTCTAATACCACAATCTTCATGAGAGAACAAGGTGGCATGCACAACAAAAAGACAAGAGAATAACAACTATCGAAGGATTAAAAATCTCAAACAACGACTAAGCACAACAAAAAGCCAAGAAAAACATAATAAAACAAAGTGTGCAGCAAGGCTTCACAATCATTATTGAAATCCAAGATAGGAGTATTCTTGGGGCATTCATAGGCAAAATATTACAGAGAAAGCCAAAAACATAATCTCTCAAGTTAGCAAACCATCTATTAGGAGGGTCTATGTAAGGGAAAGTTAGGCATATCACAACCCACATTGTCCAAATCTGCAGATCCCTCGCCAATGGTTAAGGCACCACAAAATGAGAAGCAATCGAGTAAGTCATCATAAAGTGTGCTTCCTTGAAGGGTTCTATGATGGGACAACAGACAAGATTACAAGGATTACTACCACAATGACGATAAGATCATGTCATTGTGTTGAAAGAGGAGCGATCATTCAGAATTTACAACTATATAAATACCCCCAATACCAAGTGTTAGTCCTTATTCTAGCCCCAACATCTTGGTATAAAAATAAAGGTTGGAGATTTTGGGTAGATTATATGGATAAATTTCCAATTCTTGTAATTAATGATTTGCTTGATGAATTAGGAAGAGCTTCAATATTTTGAAAATTGGATCTTGGATCCAACTTCCACCAAATTAGGATGAGAGAATAAGATACTCAAAAATTGCATTTAGAAATCATGAAGGGCATTATTGAGTTTGATTATTCTGTTGGAATCATTGACAGTCCCACTACATTTTTACAGGCGTATGCATATTTACAAAAAATTGTAAAAAGTGACCAAAAAGTCAATTGGTTGAAATAATGCTATGTAATTAGCTAATCATATAATTGCAGCTGCGAGTGGAGACTTAAGTATGTGAGACTAAATGGAAATTTAATAGGATTAACGTCACTGACCAAAGTCTCCAAGAAAGAATACATATAAGAACATTGACTAAACAGTCTTTAAACTCTTGACTCGGATTATCAATATGAAATGGTCACCAATTTTGACAACTAACCAAAGAGAACAATGGATAATAAATTTCATTTGTCTCCAATACAAAATAACAGATTTGTAATTCTTCTCCTGTGTAGGTATATCACAAGATAAAAAAAGAACTAATGATATAATCTAATGACATCATCAGCATTACCTGGACATTGGACTAATTTGAAAGAAAAATATCAGTGTGTAAATAAACATATAAAATAAACTCATCAATCAACAAGCATGAAGTTAACAACATTAAATTAACAAAATAAGCATCTAATAAAAGCAAAAATTCTACCATTTAGCACAAAATTAATCATAATTTTCTAAGCAAGACTCAAGAGAATAAATTTCAAAGATGACAAAGATAGACTGCCAATATATTTGGAAAGTCTGTTTATATATATATATATATATATATATATATATATATATATATATATATATATATATAAAGCAGGCAGATATGTTTAATTTTTCCTATGATGTGGGAAGTCATGTATAAATAACCACTTCATTTAGCACACCATTTAACATCATTAGTAAATCATAATAACCACTTCTATACATTTGTTATATATTAATAGCTTTGTATAAAGTGTTTAAAAAACATATCAGTATGAGGCATGCTCAGTGATGGATATAGATCCACCAGTATGCATAGAACCACCCTTAGAAGAAGCGCGATTCTGCTTGGCCTTGGTGCATTTCTCCTTATAGTCTGGAGCCTTCCACTTGGCAGTAAGTTCTGCATAAGCCGCCTCGCCTATCCAGGTTGGGCATTTACCGTTCTTCCTCACCTCCATAAGCATCTCAGAAAGACGCTTTGAGCCTTTGCTTTTGAAGAGTTTCTCAACCAGATAATGGTCTTTAGGATCCCACGAAACATGCTCCTGCAATATTATGTAAGGTACAATTCCAAACATCCATTATTAATATCAACACACAATAACGAAAACTCTTAAATAAGAAAAGTAACATAATCTAACTTGAAATTTCTTAAGCCATTTCTCCACCGTCTTTTCTGGAATCTCTCCCAAGTATGATATGGTTCAAAACTGTGATTGAATGACCGCGGTGATGGCCTTAGAGGCTACTTTACCTGGGATGAACCTGTAAATAAGTTATAAACACAATATCAAACCAGATTACATATTTTTAAGTATACAGAAGTTTCAAATCCAAAAATGAGACTATAAAGTGACGCATCTGGTGCCAACAACCCTAATGATGGGTTTCCCATCATGGGTCACCTCGATCCCGACCACATGGGAGTGTTGTGACCCTGCCTTTGTCGGACCACTACGTGCGGTTTGCGAAGGTCCTGCACCTGCATCATGGTCTTGCGAAGGTCCTGCACCTGCATCATGGTCCTACAATACAAATCAATTTGTTACAACAAAGGGAAAGCAATAAAAAAAAATCCAACAACTAGTTAAATACATACCTGTATAGGAGGAGATACAAATCCGGATTAGGGATCATCCTTTATAGAAGCGGGGAGGTGGTATCGATCCGGTGATCTGGCTGAGCAATGGGTGTATGAATAGCCTCACGGAGTGGTGTGCTAGCGTCGGCCTCTAGTGGGGACTGTGCCAATCGCTGGGGCAAAATCGTGTTAGCCTTCTTCGGAGGCAGCTTAGACCTACGATGCTCTTTCTCTTTAGGATGCATCTGTCAAAAAATTTATTCACATATATGTTCACATATATGTTACCATAATAATTTCTATACTGGAACATTTGAAGGAATAAAAAACCATAAAATTCTGATATTCAAAAACAAGGAGAAAATAAGGAGGCCAGCTGCACTATGCAACGTCACTGTGAGTAGGGCAGTAACAATAAACAAGCAGAAATTTGAGAAATAAATAGGGCAACTGAGGCAGAAAAATAGTAAAACAAACGATCTGAAACCTAAACCTTTGATACCATGTAGAAAGAAAAAATTGGAATGTGTGTGTCTAATGTGACCACACAGTGTATATTTATAATTAAGTGAGATGTACAAATAAGGAAATGTAATGAATCCTAATAATTACAATATCGACAAGGATCCCTAATTAAACGTATTCTTAACAGTTTCTAATTGTCAGCAATGACCTCATTTGAGAGACCGGATCCTATTGAAATGCGGCATTCCTATATAATTGTATCAATTTAATTTCCTGGATTAATGATTTAACTAAAACCTGCCCAAGTCATCCACATGTCTAGCTCTTGACCATGCTTAATCCGTTAAAAGACCAGAGTTGGCCGTGTCATGGTCACATATTTAGTCTTTCCGATAAATGACATGCAAATATTTAAGGATATTTGAAAAATATTTAACCTCCATTTTTCATGTAATATAGCATGTTCTATCTTCCACGATGCGAAATTCGACAAAGAGATGGGATATGATACCTCATGCAAGAAGACTTTTCAAATGGGTCGTGAATCTCCTGAATTATTGAAAAGTGGGGCCTACAAAATGGAAAGTTATGCTTTTGAAGATCTCCTTCCAACGAAATGGTATTTGCTATATTTGAGCATACCTTCCTTTGTTTCTTATAATTATTTTTTTTTAATTAAAAATGGTTTTTTTTTGGTATGGCTGTGTAGGTCTTCAAAGAATGGAAGAGATCAACATGGGTGGTACGACTTACCTAGACCATCATATAGAATCTTAATTCATTGTTTTCAAAAGTATTCTTGGAACACCAATGACACTAACAACAACTTAATTTAATCTCTACCCACTCTTGCTAGTTCCCAGTGAGTTTACGTTACGGTATGTCATGCATCTAAAATATCTGTAAGAAATTGCCTTGTCTTTTGACACTTCATTAACATGTCTTAAACCTTATGTCTTATTTTCTTAAGAACGATGTTACCTACACAATTGTTGGTTTTGCTCAGATGGGGCTAAAACTTTCCACATTTATGCTAATACCTATGGTTATTTTATACATCAATGTTGGTGATTTTTACTTCTTACCAATGCCAAGCTTGCAATTTTTAACTTCTCATTGGAGGTCTAAATTTCACCGACTAGATTAATATTCAATGTGATTCTCTCATTCCTGGATCGATGTCATGTAATGATTGTGTACATGTATGACTTTCTGATTTGTGTGCCCATAATATATTGACATAAGTAATTACTTATACACCATTCTATCTTTGGTGTTTCTTGTTATGATCTTTTTCTTTATCTTCAGAGCCATTGGCTTCATTTCCCACCATCAATTAGAGGATCAGTTCAATTTCTATGGTACTAGTGGGGCAAGGTATGAACGTCATTCTAAGATGCTCTATAGTGGGATGAGCCTTTGTTTATGCTTTTTCATTTCTTTATACTTGTCACTTGTGTTTGACTATTATTTATGTACTTTCTGTCGTGAAGAGTCCACCTCATCCTTCTTAGGTATTATCTCTCTCTCTCTCTCTCAGCGTCCACACACACACATACTATAATAAAGCATTGGTACCGATCTTAGTTGGAATGTCTACATTTTATGTCAGTGAGGAAGTAGAGCTTCAACTACAAAATGGACACAGTATAAAACAAAGAATAGCTGAAACCAGTAACCTAGACCAAAATATAAAGTCATAGTCATCAAATGGCGCACAATAATGAGCTGAAATTGATAGCCTGCAATGTCAATTACAGAAAACGAGGCACAATATAATTGTCTTTGAAATTTTTCGTCCAACCTAACAATCTTATAAGTAGTGCCATTTACATAGCAAATGCAGTAGACTAGTGTGAAATTAAATAGATACAATAGATATAGTAAACTAGTGGCTACAAATAAGTACCACCGAAAACTGAAACACAATGACTTCACTAACTTTTAAAATAAACAAGTACACTAACTTTAGTCAATGTCATCATCTTGATCATCCACATCCATATCAAGATCTCCCTCATTATAGTCAAGCTCGGACTCACAATTATCATCATCGCCGACATCCATGTCAACTTCATTATCAATATCAATGTTTGGAATTGACGTAACATCAACCTCTTCATCACTATGTGTTTGATCACGCAAGCAATCCATTTCTTCAATTTCAGTTATCTGCTCTATGTGTGTCATCTCTTCATCTTGATAAGGAATGTCATCGTCAATTTCATTCACCTCTATACGGCCTCTGGGCTTTGTTTTTATCACTGCACACCAACCGCGTTTGTCTCTCCTCATATCTGGGTAAGGTACATAATACACTTGTCTAGCCTTTTGTGCAATTATGAATGGATCGTAACGATCATAATGCCTGTTCATCTTGATATCTACAATGCCATATTGCGGATGAACTTTGGTTCCTCTATTCCGTCTTGGATCAAACCATTGACAATAAAACATGTCAACCCTGTGAGACAACATGTGATATGTTAACTCGTAGATATGTTGTATGATACCATAGAAATCATCTTCTCCTCCTTCTGTAACCCCTTTGACATAAACCCCTTGTTTATGGTCTTTTTACCCTGAGCCCATGCTTGTGTGTGGTATTTGTACCCATTAATGAAGTATTTGTGCCAAGTTATGGCCTTTGACTCTGGACCCCAAGCTAATGATATCAAGTTTGTGTCAGTCACACCATTTGCTTCATTAGTAACCTATACAAACAAGACATCCACAATGAGGATAGGAAGACAATTTATTTGCAATAGGCTTTTGGTCAAATGCTTACATAGGGCCGAAACCATTCGGGAATTCAGCAAAAATACGAGTTTGGTAGAAGGATCACCTTCATTGATGGAGTTATATTGCAAAAAGTTCTCGCCAAGAAAGACAGAATTGTTGTAAGTATATACTAGTAAATACATTGAGTGTGGGTTTCATGGTGTATTACTTACTCAATATATGGCTTAACCTCGATGCAATTGATGAGGATGTGTACATGTGCGGACCTCCATTCACATCGATCAACGATGAGCTTTGGATTGCCCACTAGGACGTCCTAGTCCATTGCTAATTGACAGTGTTGATGTGACATCATCATTCAATCTTGCTGCTTCACTACGTTGACTTTTAGCATACAAGTCAATCGTTTTGAAATAATGTGAACAAAAATATGTTGTCTCCCGTTGTAAGTAAGACATACATATTGAGCCTTCTACTCTAGCCTTGTTTTTCAATGTCCGCTTAAAATCACCCATCATTCTACAAAGAAATGAGAATAAAATGGCTTATAATAAAGATATGACAATATAGACGGAGATAATTGCAGATATCAACGAATACCTTTCAAATGGATACATCCATCGGTATTGAACTGGACCACCAAGCATTGCCTCCTGTGGGAGGTGAATTGGAAGATGCTCCATTGAATCAAAGAATCCTGGTGGGAAGATTCTTTCAAGTTTGCATAAGATTAATGGAATGTTTTCATTCAATTTGATCAAATCATTTTGGCTCAAATTATTATTGCACAATCCCTTAAAGAATTGACTTAACTCTGTAAGTGGTCTCCACACAAGGTCAGGCAATGAACTAAATGCAAATGGGAGCAAACACTCCATAAATACGTGACAGTCATGACTCTTCATCCCGTACATTTGCCCTCTATTAACATCTGCACATCTTGCCAAATTTGAAGCATACCCATCTGGCATCTTAACCTCTTTCACCCACTTCATCACATTCTTTGCCTCATTTGAAGAAAGACAATAATTTGCCTTTGGTTTTGTCATTTTTCCATTAGCTTTTGGAATCAACTCCAAGTCACTACGTTGGCATATGAGGCCCAAGTCCATTCTTGCTTTTTCATTGTCCTTTGTTCTGCCCTTAACATTCATGACTGTATTAAACACATTATCAAATACATTTTTCTCTATGTGCATGACATCTAGATTGTGCCTTAGTAAATTGTCTTTCCAGTATGGAAGATCCCAGAATATGCTTCGCTTTGTCCAATTGTGACTACGTCCATACTCAGGTAACTTATCAACTTTTCCATCTTCTACCACACTTGGAACCCCACTGACCCAATTCCATATGATATCACCTGTCAGTATTACAGGAGGCCCATGTTTCTCAACCACATTTTTGTAATCTTCTTTTTCCTTCTTCTGAATTTGTGTCCACGTGGTAAAAATCGACGGTGGCAATCGAACCAAGAGTTTTTTCCCCCATATTTTAGTCTAAACGACTTTGTATCATCCATACATACGGGACAAGCCAATTTACCTTGTGTACCCCACCCAGACAACATACCATATGCGGAAAATCATTAATTGTCCACATCAAGGATGCTCTCATTTGAAAGTTTTGCTTTTAGAGATATCATAAGTCAAAACACCTCACTCCACAACCTATTGCGGCTCGTCTATTAAAGGTTGTAAGAACACATCTATTTTTTCTTTCGGATTTGATGGTCCTGCACAAGGCAAGTCAAAAACATAAATGGTTTAGTCATACACATTTCGGAGGGGAGATTATATGGGGTCACAACAACCGCCAACATGAATATGGGGTTGTAGATGCTGAATGTAAGGTGTGAACCCATCGGAACATAAACCGAGCCTTACATTTCTTGGTTCATTTGCGAAGTCTGGATACACCGCATCAAAATGCTTCCAAGCTTCACCATCAGATGGATGACGTAAAATGTCTGACCCAGATCTATTGTGAGAATGCCATCTCATTTCAGCTGCAGTCTCCGTTGATGCATACAGTCTTTTCAACCTAGGAGTGATTGGCAAATAGAACATCCTCTTTCTTTGGAACATCGTTGTACTTACCCATCCCAGTCTTACGGGAACATACCGTGGTTCTTGACAAAACTTACATTGTCGTTACGCCTTTGTAATCCTTGTAGTACAACATACACCCATTAACACAACAATCAATTTTTGAGATTCCAAACCTAGCATCGACACCAATCTTTTTGCTTGGTAAAATTTTTTTGGCAATTTCTCCTTTGAAGGACACACGTCTCCCAACATACTTGCAATGAAATCAAGACACTTTTGAGGAATGTTCCAATTTGTCTTGCATGCCAACAATTTCACCCATATTGAAAGCTTTGACTCGAAGCACCCTCATATATGGGCTCGTTTGCGTGATTAGCAAATCATAAAAGTCTTGAGCATCAGCATTTGGGGGCTCTTCATGAATATCTTCCTCGTCTTCATGAATATCTTCCTCGTCTTCCTCATTACCCACATCACCCATACTTTGGAAGTCATACGTAGGCCTAAACGCATCGTCGACCATATGTTGCATTAGCGTGAACGGATCATCATTATCCATTTGTCCACTACTACTAGGCACATTTACTGGGTGAACATGTGGCGCTTCTTCACCGTGCTCAGTCCAATACCAATAATTTGGTTTGAACCCAACACGATACAGATGGACCTTGACTTCTCTTTCAGACAATATGCTCCTAAACTTGCAAATGTCACAAGGACATCTGATTCCACCATTACTTGCAACTTCAGGTTGTACTCTAGCTTTCAGTATAAACTCTTCAACACCTTTTGCAAAGCCTGGTTTCACCCCTCCTCTACCAGGATAAAGCCTATCATATACCCAACTTCGATCTGGAGGGTAACCATCCATTTCTGAAATGTGTCACTTTTAGTAATCCATTTCTGAAATGTGTCACTATTAGGATGTTAGAATGCATGTTAAGATGTTAGGATGTTATATACGCCAAGTGAAAACCAAAGAATATATTTTACTTTCCACTTTCACAGCAACAGAAGTCCCTTTCAAGTCAGTAAGCTATCTATTTATAATATATAAACAGCAAAGCAATTTATCAAAAGATTTGCTAAAGCTGAGAAAAACCAGCACTCACAATTAAAGATCTGGATCAAAATGAGAAAGAAGACTAGTAAATAAAGATGCTAAATAACATATACTAACTCCAGTAAGGATTTGCTAACTCCTGCTTTGAATATAAATTCTAAAATCTATCTACATTCCAGGAAAACTCTAAACATAATTAAACTCTAAGAAGGCCAGATAGAGTACAAGATAGGTTAAAGAATCATTTTCATGGATCACACAGTTCTGCACATTAAGTTTTCATTTTTCATCATGCTTGATGAATATATATTTATAAAATGGTGAAAATGATTGGAGAACATTACATAATCTAGTTCCTGCATTTTCAAAAGTATAGAAGAATAGATTGACCAATGCCACTTAGAAAAACAGCTTCACTAACTTTCTGGAAAAGAATAAGAGATCATTCAAAAAGGAAGCAAGTAAAATTGCCTTAATTAACAGCTATGTATGTCACTGTTTGTAACCGAGTCTTATATATATATATATATATATATACTTGTGTTTGTAACTACTTTTCAATCTTTGCTTGCAGGAAGATGTCTGTCTCTGGCACCAGCTAATGCGGCTAGGGAGACTCACCTCCACTGCAGCTCGTGATATTATCTTTGATATTATAAGGTGGCACCTTCAAAGATATTATAAGGTACAACCAAATTTAAATCGATTTTTTGCATGTATAAGCGCATGCATAACAAATGATATTAAAGGGGAAGAAACTTCAACAAATCAATACGAAAACTAACTAACAATTACAATAACAGTGCAGGGGAGCATACTTTTCTGGATGTGATATAGTATAAGCAAAGAGAAGGGGATCTCACTGTGTGAGAGGTGTTGCAAGTAACTACGTGAGTGAATGTGAGAGGTGCTGCAAGTTAATGTGAGACAAGGCAACTTCTGTTGTATTTTTGCAGGATTCCCACTTAACAATGGCGCAATCAGCTCAGCAGGCTTTGCAAATTAAAAAGTATAAAAAAAGAATAAGAAAGAGAAACAAAAATAGTCGAACCACTTCAATTTCTTTTATTACTATTAGAAAATTCTTCTAGCAATGTACCAAAAAAAAGTCAAATTCTTCTGGCAATTGTTTTTTTTCATCGTTTAATTAAGAGTTTAAATAAATATATTCATTTCAAATTTATAGACTTAAAAAAAGGCATTGAGAAATTGGACACTCAGTGGTTTGCCACACAGAAGCCTTTGCCTGGTTCAAAGCAAAGGAGAGGTTGGTTGCTACAACAATTAGTACTTGCATAACTGCATTGCACTCCTGGGAGTATTAGTAGGGAGACAATTTATAAGGTGAGATCGGATGATAAACATTGAATTAACATTGTTATTCTTTTAATCAATAGGTTTCATACACACACACACACACACACACACACATATATATATATATATATATGTATATATATGTGTGTGTGTGTATGTATATATATGTGTATATACACACATATATATGTATATATATGTGTGTGTGTGTGTTTCCGAACTCTAAAACAGAATGGTACATATATAAGTTAACATGAAGGATATTGGCATTGATTATCGAGGATATATCTAGGAGTTTTGAAGAGGGTGGAGTGGAGCGGTATGGAATGTGATGGAGTGGAAAGGTAATTAATATACTGATGGAGTTTTGAAGAGAATTGATTGATTCATAAAACATTACCACCCTATTATTTGTAAGTTTCAGAGTTGAGCCCTTCTTTGTTCGGAGCGATAATGGCGATTAATAGTGAAGTGGATTACAAGTTTAATCGCTAATACAACCCTTGTAAAGTAACCATTATGAGTTCATAAATAACTTAACAAAGACCAAAACTTACAATTTAAATAAAAATAAAAATGATAATTCATTATTAAAAAATGCCCGACAAGAAGATAATTTAGATCAAATGCAAACTATACTTTTCAACTTTCATATTTAACTTCATGCAAGCAGGATATCTGAGACAAAGTAGTGCAAAGTATATTTAGCATGCTTTAATATGGGGCTCGTGTCGAGTTAGTTGGGGAGGTTCGTAAGGGATGGGGTGGCATTACATTGTATCAATCTGCTAGTATAGGGAATATTAACATAAATGCGTAGATATAGGGAAAAAGGAGGGGAATGTGTGTATGTGTGTCCCACTTCTTGAGGGGATTATTGACCACTTTGGGTTTTCCTCTTTCTCATTTCTGTGAGCTTACATTTCCCAGTTCCAGAACCATTGTGGGTCCTTCAGATCAATGGGTAATAACTACTATATAATAAGCTCCATTTTTGCGTTGGGCCTCGCTCTTCTACTTCTACTTAGCAGTGTCTCATGAGCTGCACCACCACCACCATTACCACCCACAATTTCACTCACTCCAACTTAGAGCTAACAGAATAATGGAAACACAAAAAAAAATAGATCAATAATGGAAACAGAATAAAAATGATACCTTTGACAGCTGAAAACCCAAAGGAACAAAGAGAGCGAGAGAGAGATGAAGAGACCCTGAAAATAAACACACACAAAATATGAACTTTGAACTAATACCAGAGAGAAAGGTTTTTTGCAAAAAAAAAAAAATACCAGAGAGAAAGGCGAGAACCAGAGAGCAGAGAGAAATGTGTTCAGTTAAAAAAAAAAAGTGGAACATTAAGCACTCTTAAAGCAAATTTGAGCACTGAGCGCAAACGAGTACAGGGAAACCAAAACGGTGCAACGACAGAATACGCATGGCATGGGAAACATAAAATTACATTATTGTCCTTTTAACTTTATAGTATAACAATTAAAATTAAGCTATAATATACCTACAATCCTATAAAAAGCTAGACAGAGCAAAATCAAAATATTTGGATCAAATGAAAAAAAAGGCAAGAACTGCAGCGTACTGCTGTTGCTGTACTGGGTTGTTACACTCCGAATATTGTTTCAATTATAAATATTTTTTTTACCTTATTACAATAGAAGATATCAAATTATCACCAAGATAAGCCCAGCCTTAATGTCAAGGCAAAGTCATCAACAAATCTAGACAAAAATGAAAATGGCTCTGATGGAGTTGGAATGCAAAAGTTGAGCAATTTAAAGGGGGAATATTAAAGCATTACCATAAGATGCTCAGGTTCGTAAGTTTTTGTATCATCATCATCATCATCATCATCATCATCATCATAGATACATTTCAGGTTTGAATTTTGTTTTATAAAATGAACATCTTGATTGCATATGATCTGCGCAGGTTTCTTTGAGAAGTTGTTCTCACGCCTCTGTAATTGTAATGAACGATTTGAGGTGGATACTCTAATTAAAATCAAAGCAGCATGCCTATATTGTTGTAAATGAAGATTTGTTGCTCCTTTTCATGTCTTCTCATGGTTATTCAAGATAACATATTTACTGGTTTGTACAATTACTGTCTCAGAAATTTTAGATCAAGATGATGTTGTTGATATTGATCGCTCGATCTGTTGGGCTTGACCGGTTAATTTTGTTAAATTTTTACCCTTATCTTCATAAATTTATGTGTTATGGGTTTGATCTAGGATGCCATTTTTCCTTCAGACCAATCAAGGGGTTACACCAAAACAATCACAAACAAATCTAAGTAAATAATACTAACATTTAATAATAGTTAAATAGAATACCTGCAAGCTATACTTTTCAATCTCACATGCCCCAGTTAAATCATAGTCAAAACGCTTAGCAGGATCGGTCAATACTACAAAATAACAAAGAAAGACCGATCAACAAATATCCACCACAATTATCATTAACAAGTATCCGCTTCGCTTTCTAAACCATAACCATATGCAGCAGAAACACACGGCTAGTTCAAATTATGCGGTTCTACAGAGACTCTGTAGCGCAACAGATTAAATTTAATCCATTAAGTATCATTTAAAGACCTATTTATTAAGTTTAAAGTAATTTCCATTACAAGACCGATCACCAATGTTAGGTTTGCCAGGAATGCCCGACTTGGCAATCCTATAAATTTCAGTATTCATGTAAATGTCTTTTTCCCAAATTCAAATAGTTCTTAGCTGATTTATATCTATGAATTAAAAATAATCTCATTATCATATTTATGTTAAACAGATAGGAAATATATACTCTGTTAAGTTATTTGGGTTTTCCTCAATTTTGTTTTGGGTTTGAGTTTTGATAAATTTCCATCTGTTGTTCTTCTAAACTTTCCCATTACAAGGAGAAAAATTAAGTTCCATTACAAGGAGAAAAATTAAGTTTGCATGTGTGTGAAATTATGTTAGCATCTGGACACGAAAGGAACTACTGAAATAGTTAAACAGCATAGAAAAATATGGGAACTGGAAGGCGGAAAGCTGGACGACAAAGTTTAAACTTCACATCCAAACAAATGAAGGACCCAAAATCCGCACATGACAGAAGAAGTACACAGATAAGCAACAATCAGTTGAAGACGTTTTTGCCACAGACAAACCCAACACAATAGATTGCAACCCAAATGCTCCAAGCTGCAGAAATTTCAAAATTTTCACCCAAATTTTGTCTAAAAAGGATTTTCAAAAAAACCCAAAAAACTGAGAAGCAGCAGAAATAAGCAAAGCGAGAGAGTGTACCTTGTAACCTCCGTGAGTCTGGTCACGGCGACCTTGATGTCTTGACGGCGAGCGGCGAGGAAGGTAGCAGGCGGCCTTCTTGGCGTGGCGTGGCGGGTCAGATCTGTGGTGGGTTTCTCAGATTTGTGGTGGGCAAGGATCGCTCCTTAGATTCGTGCAATTTTGGTCCGTAGAGAAGTTGGGCGAGATCTTGATTTGGTCCGCAGAGAAGGAAGAAGAAGCCTAGGCGAGGAAGAAGACGCAGCGATGGGGAAAGAGGGAGAGGTGCAATTTCTGTTCTATTACCGCGGCGAAAGAAGCCTTGATGAGGAAGAAGACGGCCGAGGAAGAAGACCTTGATGAGGAAGAAGACGCAGCGATGGGGAAAGAAGACGTAGCATAGAGAAGGAAGACTGAACGGAGGAAGGGTTGTGAGGATGCAGATCTGTGTGAACGGGAGGCAAGGAGTTAGTAAAAATCAAAAATCGTAGAAGATTATCAAGCGGCTTAGCCGTCGGTAAGGATAAACATAAATAAATAAAAAATTTGGCGCCCAACCTGACTACTTACCGACGGCTAAGCCGTCGGTAATTTGGCAAAAAACATTTCGCTTTCAGTTTTTTTCCCGACGGCTTACCGACGGTTTAGCCGTCGGTAATTAAAAATTTACCGACGGAGTCGAGGCCGTCGGTAATTTTCCGTCGGTAATTCACCCTTTTCTTGTGGTGTATCACCATATCTTACGTATGTATCATTTTGACCACTTTCAATTTCTTTTATCCACAACAACTCATGATCATTTGTTTGATAATGACTTGATCAGAGCCTTGTTGTTAAATAAGCCCACAAGCGAACAAGATTTTTCTGCCTATATTCATGAATATTTCCCAACGTGGTTTATGAACCAGGTATGTATTTTTAGTCCTATTTGAATTATTTATTGTTTGAAAATACAAAATATTGTTTAAAAAAAGGAACCATAATTTGTTTGCCTGTGGTGTATATGCAGGTGTACAGTGAGGCAGAATCGCCTAAAATCGAATACTTGAGAAATTTATCTCATGGTCCTAACTCACGTGTAAAAGAATGGCACACGTTTTTCGTAAACGGATACAAACTTCAAACCCAGGCGAAAACAGAGGCGGAAAAAATAATTAACAGCGGAGTTTATGTAAAAGGTGCTACAGATGGAGGTGAAGACGACTTCTACGGCGTGATTCAACATATATATGAACTGGCGTACAATACTTTAGACTATACTAAAAGAATAGTGTTATTTTATTGTAGAAGATACCAAATATTTGATCAGAAGATACAAGAGCGGATCAAAAATATAATACTGTGGATATATGCATGAGCAGAAGATACCAAATATTTGATCCGTTTATCATGACACAACATGTAAGACAAGTGTATTATGTCCCTTATCCATTAACTCGAAGGGACAAACAAGGTTGGTGTGTTGCAATAAAGACCAAACCAAGAGGTCGCATTGAAGCAGATGATCCATAGGAAGAAGTGGCTTATCAAGTGGATGAGATGTCTCATGTCAACGTGGTAAATGAAGTGGAACCCATTTCTCGACTACGTGACAATCCAATCACATATAAAGATGTAGATGGAGATTAGGAATTAAATGAAGAAGTGGCAGAACCATCAAGATCTGAAGACGATGCCGAATTAGAGTGGGCAGAATGGGCAGAATGAAATTGTTTAACTTTTTACAATTGGAGAAATTAATATCTAACAATATATTTTAATGGCTAAATTACAAAATTGGTCCTCTATGTTTATTTTAGGTTTCAATTTGGTCCTCTATGTTTTATTTGTTTTGTTTTGGTCCCTTACGTTTTAAAAGTTACAACAAGTTGGTCCTTTCCGTCACTAAAAGCCAATTGTCCGTAGCTAAAAGCCAAATTCTAGCTACGGACAATTGACTTTTAGTGACGGAAATGACCAAATTGAAAACTAAAATAAAACGTAGAGGACCAAAACGAAACAAATAAAACGTAGAGGACCAAATTGAAACCTAAAATAAACTTAGAGGACCAATTTTGTAATTTAGCCTATTTTAATTTGTCAGTTACTTTCATAAATTGTTGTTTATTTTTATGGAATTCATTTTTAATATTATTATGTTTAAATATAATATTTCATGACTATTATTGTTGAATTGCATTTTTTTTCTGCCCACTGGTGGTAAAGGGAAGGAGAAGGCCATCGCCATCGACCCCCTGTCGTGGGAGGCCGAACATTATTAGGCATGACGCTGCTGGCTTTTCGACATTCTCATCCACACAACGTCCGCATACATCTACGCCTACACAGCCTCCAGCGTTCGGCCCTTACACAGCCTTCAACACCTTCTGCACATACACAGCATCCAGCACCTTTTGCACCAACACCCCATTTGCCTCCCATTTACATGATCCCCAACCTGAGGTTCCAACAGACACATAGCGCTTCTTCCTCCCATGTTGTGCATGAGACGGCGCCCGATACTCATCAGTCCGACTATGAGTATAGTATGGGCCATACACCTGATCAGACCAGGGTTGAACAGGATGACGATGAGCAACAAGAGGTTGAGCAGCAGGTCGCTGAGGATCTTGAGATGCTGCATGATGGCCGAGTTATTATCACGTCGGCTGGTAAAGGGTAAGTATTTGCATTTTTTTCTTCTAGTTATTAATAATTTACATATATATATGTATATATTTTTAATTTGTTTGATATCTTTTTTTTCAGGTTCCTTCCCTCAAAGTCAGCTGCGAAGGCTATCACAATAGTAATTATGGATAATTACCACACGTTTTGGCCCACCTGGGGGATGTTGAAGGACGAGGAGCGGAGGCATATGTTCAGATCTTTCGGAGTAAGTTGTAATTTTTATTTTGTTGCATATTATTTTTTTTATTTCATAAATTTCAATTATGTTTAATAGTGTATTATATTGATACAAATGAGGGTTGCTTGGGATGAAGAGAATGAGGGGGGGATCAAGAAGAACTTCCATATGAAGGTCTCTCATCGCCTCTCTGATATGCTTAGAGATGTCTGCCTCGGGGGACAACCCCATTGGATTGGGGATCAGCTCTGGCAGCAGCTGGTAGCGCACTGGAACTCCCCTGGGTTCAAGGCGACCAGCGAGAAGGTGAAGAATAGATCCTCTGAGAAGGGTGGGAGCTTGCACACCGGAGGTTTCGTCATTCAGGCGCAGCACACAGCTCGACTTGTACGTGTTATATTATTATTATTATTATTATTATTATTATTATTATTATTATTATTATTATTATTATTATTATTTATTTAAGATTTTTTATTAAATAATTACAGTCGAGGAGGTTGGGTAGAGAGTTACAGTTGCACGAGCTCCATCGTGCAACTCATATTAGGAGGAGTACCAGTGATTTTGTTGATGATCGGTCGAGGCAGACCCAGGTAATTGTAAAATATAATGAATAGTTTTTTAATAATGTTTATATTGTTTTCTTACAAAAAAAATTAACTTACTTGTTTATGTTTGACAGGAGGAGTTTGAGGCGAGGATGTCTCAGATTAGATCTCAGACATCATCATGTTCCCCGTCTCAGAGCCCTGAGGATCCATCTGCACCGCTCAGGGTTTGGGCAAATGTTGTTGGCGGCAAGAAGAAGGGTCGCCTATACGGTGCTGGAGACCTTGCCAGCAACTACAGGAAAGGGATCAGCCGCCTCGACATCGGAGAGTCATCGAGTAGTGGTAGTGAAAATCGTCGCTCTGCCACAGATGAGCAGAAGATAGCTGAGTTGAAGCGGAAAGTGGCCAGCAGCAGGAAGAGACCCATCAGACGAACGCCAGTTTGGCTCACGTGCTACAGCGACAGGACCAGATGTACCTATTGCTAGCTCGCCAGCAGCCTCCGCCGCCTCCGCCTCCGCCTCCTAGTATTGATCATGTCGATGACGCAGATGGTGTAGAGCATCTCGATCATGATAAGGACTACTAGGACTATTAATGATGTTATATTTTTTGATATTTCCGAATTTTTTTTAATTATTGATGTTAGTTTGAATTTTTTATTTATTTATTACGTTTATTTTTTTAATTGTTTTTTAGTTTACGTTATCACATTTTTTAATATGGGAATAAATTAATAATTAAAAGTAATCAATTAAATTAAATTAAATTAAATTACTAGTAATAGTTAATTAAATTAATTAATTTAAAAATTAAATTAATTAATTAATTAAATTAAATATAAAAATTAATCAATTTAATTTAATTAATTATTTGGGAATAAAATTTTGCTTTACCAAGGGGTTCGCCGTCGCAAAAAACAACCGTCGCTATACCGAAGGGTTTGGCCGTCGAAAATTACCATCGGATTATAAACTACGGTTTTGCCTGTCGGTAATAGCGACGGTAAAAAAAAAACCCGTCAGTAAACATTTGCGACGCTCGTTTTACCGATGGGCTTGTGGCCGTCGGTAATGCGTCAAAAATTTCAGATTACCGTCGGTAACACCCGAGTTTTCTTGTAGTGCATAGCTTTTGCTGTGAATAAGCTTAGTCAATTCATGACTCAGCCTCAGGTTCATCATTTACAAGCAATACATCACATACTGCAGTACATCAAATCTTCTCCTGGACAGGGTCTTCTATTTTCTTCAAAACCTTCCCTGGGCATATCAGCATATGCAGATGCTGATTAGAGAAGTTGTATATCCACCAGAAAATCTACTACCGGTTTTTGTGCGTTTATTGGTGATTCTTTGGTAGCATGGAAGTCTAAAAAGCAACCTACAGTGTCCAGATCTTCTGTAGAAGCAGAATATCATGCTTTAGCTCTGCTTACATCTGAATTACTTTGGTTGAAGCAACTGTTGAGAACTTTTCAAGTCCAAGTTCCTTCCTGCAAAGTGTTTTGTGATAGCAAATTCGCGATCCAATTAGCCAGCAATCCTACTCTGAATGAAAGATCAAAACACATTGACATTGATGTTCACTTCATAAGAGAACATATCAGCAAAAAGCTCATCAATCTTTTCCATATTCCTTCCAAGCATCAACTGGCAGACCCATTAACAAAAGCACTTCCTAGGCCTCTATTTGTGAGTCCCATATCCAAGTTAGGAATCTATGATATATATCTTCCAACTTGATAGGGAGTATTAGAACTCTCTCAATTAAATTAATGTATTTACTCTTGTATTTAATTAACTATTAATAGCTGTTGGTTAGTGACAACTGTAGTTAGTTAGTGTCAGCTGTAGGTAGTTAGTTCCTAACACTTGTATATATAGTTAGTCTCTTCCTTTTGTAATTACTTCGATCAATTCAATCAGAAATGAGATACTTGTCAACCATGCAAAGCTCTTCTTTCTCTCTGATTTGATATTTATTGCTAACCTTCATCTTTTGCTAAGTTGTGTTGATTCTAGTGTAAAGGAAGTTGATGATGACATACCAAAAGAATTTTGCAAGACAACTAATGTGATTGAAGATTTCACTTCAAACAAAATACCCCATTGTTTGGTCGCTTGCTTGGATCCCTAAGAGTATGTACATCCTAACTTTAGATTTAATATCATGCTTGGTAAGTTGCATGAGTCTTGCAATTCTTCTACATGTGTTGGATTTGATGATTTGCTTACATTGCATGACTCTTGTCATCTTAATAATTTTAGTTTATATCCAAAAGTTTCTTTTGACACATTGAAGCATGATGAAAGCAATCTAACTTACTTTCCTAAGCTTACTTTGCGAGTTATGATCCAAGACTTAAATGAATTTATTGATAATTGTGTTGTTGCATTTTATAGTGATAATTTGGTTCATGAAAATATTTTTGAGGGATGTGTTGGATTTCTTAAAACCAAGAAGCATGTTTTGAATGAAGAACACCTTGTGTCGAATAACTTTAGCACCCTTGGTTTTATGATGAGCACTAAATGATTACATGTGGAATTAATTTATGAGTTCACTATTACATCTCTTCTTACTCTACCTATTATTGCAAAACCTTCTAAGCTTCAATATGATGCTCCTAATGTGTTTGAGGAAGTTGATTTGCTTCCAAAGGATCCATCATTTGTGTGTGGTAAGAAGAATATCCATGAGACTCAACGTATTTTTGAGCCTTTGTAAAGAAAGAGTGCTTTCTCCTTTTTCACCAAGTCCAATCCAAGAAAGGTAAATTTGATCATTAATGTCAACTCCAAGAGGTATTACTTTGTACTTGCCTTTAAATTTCCTTACCTTGGTTATGAAGGTGTTGGGATGTTGCTTCCACAAGATATTAATGTGTTTCACCCACTTGCTACATATAGTGGTTTTTCTTAATTTCCATTTGACCCCGGTGGAAGGGTTAACATTGTTTTTCATGTCATTGACTTGCGCTTTTCTTCATGTATATTATGATGGAGCTAAATTCGAGGTCAAATTTCTTCCAAGAAGGAGGGGATGATGTGAACCTAAAAGGAGCTAATAAGGAGAAAAGCAAGGGAAAACTCAAGTTATGACTTTAGAATAATATTTTGGTTTATATATTAGTTTAAATTTGGTTGTATTTTGTTTTTAGTTTGAATTGTAATAAGGAATTAAATTCCTTAGTAGAATTGTGTTAGGAGTATGCTTTTTAATTAGGATTATGTTTTAGCTATGTTTGGCATTAGAGTATGTTTATGTTTGTGTGTATGCACCTATGGCTTAAGCACCATGGTGAATAGCTTGGGCACAACAACCCTAGGTATTTAAAAAACTTTATGAGCTTCATTTTACAACTTTGAATGAAATACACATTTGGTGTGAGAATAGAGAATACTTCTCTAGGGTTCTTGGATGAACCAAATTAGAATCTTATCAAGCTTATAAAAAAAAAGAATCTTATCAAGAGCCTCTTACTCTTGTGGCGATTCATCATGATCTTATCATTCCCTTGTGGAGTGTGGCGATTTCTACCATGTTCGTGATTTCTACCATATTCTTATCTATGCCATTTGTTTGTATATGTTCCCTTTTATTTGCTACTCTGATTCAAGAAATCACTTGGTTAGATCCTAGGTCTTATATGGATTCTTCATGAACAATATCACTCACGATTCATTACTTGATTACAATCACACTATATACTTAGTCGTTCATGTAAGTCACGTTATAGAGATTACACATTTACTTAAATTTTTTAATATATACTATGAGTCATCATACTATAGTTGTGTTGTTACTAATATTAATATAATATAAATTAATAAATATGACTTATATCACTAGTGCAAATTCGGGATTTAAAATCGGTTATTTGGGGGTTTAAAATCGGTTGAACAACCGATTTGAATGCTTCGGATTTAGTATGTTTAGGGATTTTAAATCGGTGATTTAACCGATTTAAATTCAACGTTTTAAATGGTTATTTATATTAACCGATTTATAAAGTCTGGATTCGAGTCCCATTCTGGTCTTAAATTAGAGATTTTAAATCGGTTGTTTGCAAACACCCGATTTAAAACTTGTTGCTATCGATATCTATGCCAATAATCTTTGATGCACCCGCAGCTTTTGCACCCTCTGCAACCTGTCAAAGTGTAAAGTCTGTGTCATAATAGAAGGCTGAAGAACAATCTAAAATGCAAAATAAATCTGCTAGTCTTTTTGATACTCCCAGCAAGTCCAACATTTCCCAGGCCGAACACAGCAACAATTGACCCTGGCTCCACCAAAATATTTGTTCATGTTAATACCAAAATATTTGTTTAATATTTGTTCAACTAGTTTGCAATACTACATCCAGGGTAAAGCCAGGTAAAGAAATAATCATGAACAACAATATTATTTAACCTATTTATCTTTTGAAAAAAAACAAAAATAAAAAAAAGAAAGGAAACCTGGAACAGAGGATGAACGGAAGAAACCTAAGGAGGACGAACGCGGCGGCGACTTCTTGAAGCAGAACGAACGGCGTCGGCGTCGGCTTGAAGGAGAACGGTGACCTCAAACGAGCAGGACGGTGGCACGGCGAACTCGAGCAGAGACGGAGCAGAAAGAGACAGCGGCGAGCTTGAAGATGGAGGCCTACGCAAGCAGAGGCCTATGCGAGCTTGAAGATGGAGGCACAGCGGCGAGGATGGAGGCACGACGGCGAGGAAGGAGAGATTCTCACCAAGATGGAGGCGTGAGAATCGGGTTTGAGAGGGAGTGTGAGTGACACTGTCGTTTGAGAGGGAAAAAGAAAAAAAACCTAGATGTTTTTAAAAGGGTCTTCTAAATCGGGTGATTATTTTGACATATTTAAAATATAGGTTTTTTAAATCGGTCATCATAAAACACCGATTTTAAATCCCATACGTAAAAGCTTTTAAATCGGTTGTGATAAACTACCAATTTCAAAGGTGTAGCAGAATGTTAAAGTTTCAATTTAATTTCAAAAATGCCACCGCATTTCTTTTTAAATCTGTTGTTTAAAACAACCGATTTAAAATCCCTGTTTTGAAAGGTAGTTTCGTAGTAGTGCATATAAATCATTGAAACCAACTTCAATCATCAGGTGATTTCCAAAACAGTTTGTCACTCCACATGTCGCACCAAAATGATCAAATTTGCGAAGTTGTATTAACATCTACGTTTTTTTGTCAAGTCAGTAACATCTACCTAAATTACCATAACTAGATCAATTGATGTGGTACCGAGGTTTGGGCCATATATATGTTTATCTATGAGGTGACTATTAACAACCCCATTTTTGTTTGCCAACACTCCCATTTGGAAGTTTATTTTTGGATGCGTATTTTTTGTGTTTCAAAATTTATTTGTGAACAATTTTATGCTGTATTGAAATAAACTTTCGAAAAAGTAGGTGTTTGAGGGTGTTTTAGCAAAAACGTGGTGTCAATAGTTACTCAATTTATTTAATATTTATGAGGGAATTGTTAAATACACCCCGGTTTATGATAGCATACACTACTCGTTAGGTTTTTTTTTTTTGAAAATGATTCAGTCCAAAAATATATTTTCGGACGTGTTGAACCCCGGCCACATGTAAATTTGCCTTCTAGGGGTTCATTTTCAGACTATTTATAACGTTTGGAAATATATTTCCTGACAAAATTTAGTTTTCTCTGTATATATATTTTCTGACAAATTTTAGTTTTCTCCATAAATATATTTTTAGAGGTTACTTCTTTGTGTTTTTATTTTTTAATATATTTGTTCTTTAATTTTATCAACATATATTGGTAAAATATAATTAAAATGCAATACCCTACTAAGTAATAAAAGGAGCCACAAACGAAAACTCAATATGCAATTAAAACTCAAAAAATAAAACAAATAAAATAGATGTTTAAATTATTTAGTAAACAAATATTTATTTTCCATGTACCAAAAAAAAAACAAATATTTATTTTCCTATTGTGATGTTTTTTGCATGTCAAATTTTATCAAAAAAATGGTAAACAAATATTTCAATATAAATAAATTATATTTAGATATAATATATTATCTTTATCTTTATAATTATAAAAGTAATAGTGTTTTAGAGGGCAATTTTGTCAAATCACTTAAATAAACACTAATAAAGACTTTTTAGCATTTAATAATTATAAAAATATTTTTTAAATGAAAAATGAGCAAAATCCTAAAAAAATAATAATTAAATCACTTAAATACACACTAATTAATGCATTTTAGTATTTAATTATTATAAAGATCTATTTTTTAAAATGAAAGAGAGAGCAAAATTAAAAAATAATAATAATAATATAAATCCCAGTGTTAATTGATATAGTTTACAAAATCGAACATCCTGCATATTATCAATATAGATATATCAGTAATATTGATTACTATTTGATCACAATATAGATCCCAATGATAATGTTACATTTTTTGTTTCGAATCGATTTATTTATCTCTAAATACTATAATTTCACAGAAAAGAAAACCAACAAATTTCTTTTGACAGGAGACTGTGACAAAGTTCACACCGAATATGCCAGCGGGCATAAATGGAGTTTTGACGTTTTGTCTTTGTAATGTTCACAAAAAAAGATTGCATTTTTTGTTTTGTAGTCAATTTATTTATCCTTAAGAAATGTAATTCACTAAAAAGAAAATAAACAAAATTTTGTTTGGACATGACACTGTGAAAAAGCTTACGTTGAATATGACTACGAGCAAACATGAAGATTTGATGGGTTGTCTCTATAATGTTCATAAAAAAAAGTTGCATTTTTTATTTTGTTTTAAAATCAATTTATTTATCCTAAAAAACTGAAATTTCACTAAAAAGAAAATAAATAATTTTTTAATAGAAAATTGTGAGGAAGCTCACGCCAAATATGTCTGCGATCAATAATTGAGTTTTGATGGTTTGTATCTATAATGTTCATAAAAAAGTTATATTTTCCTAGTTTCAAATCGATTTATTTATCATTAAATATTGTAATTTCACTTAAAAGTAAACAAACAAATTATTTTTTTGAATATGACATTATGAGAAAGCTCACACTGAATATGCATGCGAGCGAACATGCATGGAGTTTTGACGGTTGTCTTTACAATCTTCATAAAAAAGGGTTGCATTTTTTTTTGTTTTGAAATCGATTTATTTATCTTTAAAAACTGTAATTTCACGAAAAAGAAAACTATTAACAATTTTTTTGAACAGGAAGTAAGGAAGCTTACGCAGAATATACCTGCAAATATACATAGAGTTTTGACAGGTTATCTTTGCAATGTTCATAAAAAATGTTATATTTTTTGTTTCGAATAATTTTATTTATCTTTAAATACTTTAATTTCACAGAAAAGAAAAACAAACAATTTTGTTTCTGACAGAAGACGTTGAATATATCAGCGAGCATAAATAGAGTTTTGACGGGCCGTCTTAGTAATGTTCATTAAAAAAGATTGCATTTTTATTTTGTAATAAATTTACTTATGCTTAAAAACTATAATTTCGCTAAAAAGAAAATAATTTTTTTTTGTTTGGACAGGACATTGAATATGCCTACGAGATACACGGACTTTTAAGTGGTTGTCTCTGCTATGTTCATAAAAAAATTGTTGCATTTTTCTTTGAATCGATTATTTATGCTTAAACACTCTAATTTCACTGAAAAGAAAACATTTTTTTTCACAGGATATTGTTAGAAAGCTCATGCAAAATATGTCTGCAAGCATATATGGAGTTTTTGCGGGTTATATTTGCAATTTCCATAAAAAAGGTTACATTTTTTGACTTCAAATCAATTTATTTATCATTGAATACTGTAATTTCACTGAAAAGAAAACAAACAAATTTTTTGGACAGGAGATTGAGAAAGCTCACGGTGATAATGCCTATGAGTGTACATGGAGTTTTGGCAAGTTATCTCCGTAATGTTCATAAAAAAAATATTGCATTTTTTTTATTTTGATAATATAAATATTACTGTCTGCATTGCACAGTTACACATGTAACGCATGAGTGTATTGTGTACAAGTTACCTTAATTAGAAGGACGGGGAGGGGGAAGTGGAGCGTTGTGGGTTCGAACCTGCGCTCTCAATGTCCCGCGGTACTTTACCACTCGGCTGCTTTCTCTGGTACAACTTAATATTTATTTATCAATACTTTTAATAATATTACCATTTTTATGACAAATAAAAAAAAATTCAAATGAAAAATACATAATTATTCTCACAAATTTCGTTTCCCCCATGCATCGCACAGGCCAAAATCTAGTGTTATAAATTTAAACATTAGTTTGTTATTATTTATTCATTTAAAAGATTTATTTTCGATAAATTTCATTTAAAAGATTTTGTGTTAATAATTGATTTCATATATAAATATCACGAGAGGTAAATTTCTTTTAAAAGATTTTGTGTTGATAATTGCAGATATAAATATCATGGGATAATTAATTTTTTGATATTTTGAATCTAATATGTTGATATTAGAAGATAATGGATTTGATTTTAAATTAGATATGCTAATATTATGGGATAATTAAGAGATTTTTTATGGTGGTACAATTAAGAGATGAAAACCAGATAAGTGTACATTGAATTTTGTCAAAACATTTTCTTAATTTATATTCTATTTTTACTTTTACCTTTATTTCTACGGTGTTTTTTCTCGCATTGTTGCAATTAATTTTTATTCTCATAATTTAAAATTTTAAAATTTAAAAAGAAAAATAAAAAGATAAATATTTAAAAGAGAAAATTCTAAAATGATGGCCCGGCAAATAAAAGTATTGATGGTTTAACTCAATTGTTATGTAGCCCTAGCTACAACAAAACCAAGCAAGACATCATTGCAAATGAAAATAATAATAAATAAATGAAAAAGGAACAAAAATGCGAGTGCAAGACGCTCATGTGCATTTGACACCTTAAACTTTGATGAGGGTATAATAATCTATTTGACACCTTAAACTTTGATGAGAAAAACAAATCCCGCCTAAATGTCTGCATTTAATGTACTTATTATGTTATTATGTCGGCCATTATTATACCACCTCAATTAAAAATAAAAAACATATCATAAATATATTTTCTTTCAATATAACTTGCCTATTTTATATGCGTATAAATTTCAACATTATATAAATATCACATCAAATCTTGACATTTATCAAATCATTAGTATCTCAGTCTAAAAAAAAAAATCAAATCATTATTATCTTAACTATAAAAGTTGTTAAATTATGGGGGAGGTTTTTCCTCTAATTGTCTCGCCTAAGCATCATTTGTCAACAAAAAACCCAAGGTTATTTTTTACCAAACATTTATTATGTTAATTATATCAAAATCATGTTAATTGACCAAATCTTACTTCTTTGTCTAAACTCAGTGTGCGCTTCAACTCTTAATGTCAATGATAGGGATGGCAATTAGACCCAGGCCCACTGGGTACCCGCAATGGGCAGGGTAATTACCCGCATTATGGGACTGGGCCTGGGCCTGGGCCTGGGTAATTACCCGCAATTTTGAGTGAGCATGGGTGCGGGTACGGACACTCTAGTGCCCAGCCCGCCCCACGGCCCGCACACACACACACACACACACACACACATATATATATATATATATATATATATATATTTATTTATTTATTTATAGTCATATTAAGTAATTAATATATTTCTAAACCTAGGGTTGCTTCCAATTCCAAAACCAAACCCATATTTCTAAACCTAGAACTAAAAATTTACTAAAATCTAACCCTCACTGCGTTGTTGCTTCTTTGTTCCTTCCCCATCGACCCTCATCGCTGGCCGCTTTACTTCAGACTGCGTGCCGCTTCTTCTGATCGCGCTGCTTCTTCTGTTCTTACACATTGGTCGCGAGTTCCTCTGACGAGTTTCTTCTGATCGTGCTTCTTCTGATCGCGCTTCTTCTGCTTCTTTGATTATCACTCTCTTTTTCTCACTTTCAGGTATATCCATGTTCTGCAAGCCTACATTTGTGAATCTCAGGATCTATTTGGCTTTTTATGGAAGTGTTTTTTTTGTCCTTTTTTTGTGTATCCCATGACCTGTGGATGCTTGGAATTTCAAGTCTAATAATATTATCTTTATTTTAAGGATACTTCAGCGGACATAAAACCTTCAACAACAGAACCACAAAATTCTTGTTACAATTTTTGTGGTAATATTTTTCTGGATGGTATATATACTGTCTTCTATTATTGGGGTTTTTCATCAATTGACTATTGCTAGTTGAATTTAAATTTTTTGTTTTGATCTGTATTGAACAACCCAAAGAAGCAATAGTAAGAAGCATAGACTAAATGTAGGATGGTCCAATATTTGGCTAAATATACTATGATTTGTAATATTTTAGAACTGATTTGAAAAAAATTTGGATCGTATTTTAATTAAGTAATGATGTTCTTTTCGTTATTTATTGATTTTTCATGGTTAAAGTGCGGGTAGCGGGTGCGGGTACGGGCACTTAGGTACCCAGCCCGCAAGGGGATGGGCACTAAAGTTGCTGCCCACGCGGGTATGGGCTCGGGTACGGGCACTTTTTTCAAATGCGGGTATGGGGACGGGTACTATAGTACCCTACCCAGAGGGTACTCATTGCCATTCCTAGTCAATGATTCAAATACCATATAAGTGGTATTTGATTCAATTAGATTGAATATCATATTTATTCGATTGATATATTCTGTGTGATACTTGCTTACACGTGGTTGTGCTGTTGCTTCTTTTAGGATTGAGCCCAAATTTTTTGAATGCGAATGTTGGTTTTGTCGACTCTTGCTTTCATATGGATATTTGAACTTGGCATACATATTTAAAAACAATATTTATAATAGTTAAGTAAATAAAAAAAAAAACTTTTTATTAAATATACTTTTAATTTTTAATTTAAATTATTTTAGTATATTTTTATTTAATTATTATTTACCACTCATTTAATTATCATTGTTGTAACATAATTATGTGTTACTTTTAAAAAATATATTTTAAGGGCATAAATAACCTTCGCATCTTAGGTTTTGATACAAAATATTTATATTAATAAAATATTTAATGTGTCTTTTATTAATTATTATTATTATTAATAAAATATAATGATACAATTCAGCCGACACTTCAAATTTACCAGTCAATCAATGTTACATCATTTTACTTCATTTTTATCGGTAGCATTTCACTTAAAATAATTTATGTATTTCTCTTTACAAAAAAAAATCAAAATATATAGTGTAATAATAATAATAATAATAAAATACAATTTTTTCTCACTCTATTCAACTATAAAAGCAATTGATTTTGTTGACAAGTGACTCCACACACAAGAGGGGGGTGAATTGTGTGTGAACGGTGCTTTCAAAAACTTTTGGAGAAATAAATGCTAATTATGAGTTGCGGAAATATTAATGTGAAATAGATAAATCACTTGAAAAATAAATTGCAAACGAGTTAAAAATAAAGTAAATATTAAGATATAAATAACAATAAAATAAAGTACAGAAATTTAATTGACTGAAAAGTAGAGAGATAAGGAGTAAAAAAGCACACAACAAATTATCCAGGTTCGGCCACCTAACACCCCTGTGGCCTACGTCCTGTCCCCAAAGCAAACCACTATGAGATTTTCACTAAGACACTAGCTTTTAAATCGAGTTCACTAGAAACCTTTACAACTCTAAACTGAGCAATACGTCCAAGAGATATCACCTCTCTATGAACACCTTGGGATTCCTACCCAAAAATAAATGATTTTCACAAATAAAATGAGACGAGAAAGATACACTCAATAGTGCAGATATAACAAATTGAAGCTCAAATAATACAACTCAAATTATGTAGAATAAAAGGCTCTCGAGAAAATTGTGCTCAAATAAGTGTGAGTGATGAAAAATATTTGTGAGTTTTTGGCACAAAAATTAAGCACTACGTTGTTGTTTTTAAAACAAAGCTCACGATTGTGTTTATATAGGCAATAGAGGAGCGTCATATTTAAAAAGATTTGTCCGTTGAAGATTTGCCCGTTCTGAGGATTTGTCCGTTGCGTGGATTTGTCCGCTATGCGTTGAACATGAAAGAATTGAAAACACGGGACGGAAAAGATTCTCGGACACCACTTGGTGTTCGACATCGTATTTCCATACGACCTCTCCCCACTCGGCATACGATCTCCCCATTTCGGCATACGACCTCTTCACGCGGCAGCGCACACGACCTCCTCACGCAAGACGCGACCTCCTCCTCACGGCTGGCGACCTCCTCACAGGCTAAGACGCGACCTCTCCTCACACTCGACATACGACCTCTCCACACGGCTCGGCAAGACGAGACTTCCTCGGCTCAAGACACGACCTCGACTCACGACCTCGGCTCGACAAGCGACCTCACTCGAACGCGACAAGAGCTCGACACGCGACCTCCTCAGCTCGACACGGAACCTCAGCTCGTCATTTATGAATATCATAAAATCACTTTTAGAATAAAAATCATTTTGAGTGTGTGATTTTATTTTAATTGAGAGCTTTTTATTACTACTTACAAATAGTCTTAATAAAAATAAATAAATACCCAAAACCCAAAGACTTGAGAAACTATCATTCTTGATACGCGTCTTGGTATTCTTTTCCACTTTTTGCACGGTTGACTATTTGCAAAGCTCCCTTTTGTCAATCATCAAAACCATCCTGACAAGGCATGTATTCACAGACTCCCCCTTTTTGATGATGACAAACATCTCATGGAGGGAATTTAGTAAAATATAATCATGATATAGCAATGAGATATAAGCATTGTTTTTCAATAAAAGATATCAGAGTTTAAGCACAATATTTAGAAAAACTTCCCCTCACAATAGGCAATACTTAAAAGATCACTCCCCATGAATCATGCATTCATGTAACTCTCCCCCTTTTGGCAACATCAAAAAGCGGGAAAGACAAATAAAGCAAGACATATATTCAGGATTAAACAAGCATGTTTTGATAGTTACGTGATACCAAGCTTGGTGTGTGACAGATGAGCTGGTTGGACATGATTAGCTAGTTGCATAAGACAAATGTGTCACCCACTCATTATTCCGTACTTAAAGAAAATGGAAGGGGAAAAGACCTGCATAAACTCGTTAGCACACTCAAACGCCCAAGTTAGAATTTATTCAAAAAGAAAATGCAATCACAGGCAGTCACTCAATGCATGATTGGTCTAAAATTCCCAATTCAGTTCTAATAAAAAAGAAAGTTTCCTTAGGCAAAGGTTTAGTAAATATATCTGCAAGTTGTCTAGATGTTTCCACAAACTCAATCATGCAATCACCTTTTTGAACATGATCTCTAATAAAATGGTGCCTAATCTCTATGTGTTTAGTCCGAGAGTGATAAACCGGATTTTTAGTGAGGTTTATGGCACTAGTATTGTCACACTTAATTGGAACAGTTTTCAGATTGATTCCATAATCATTCAACTGTTGTTTCATCCAAATGATCTGTGCACAACAACTACCTGCCGCAACATATTCCGCTTCGGCAGTGGACAAAGCCACACTGGCTTGTTTCTTACTATGCCATGAAACCAAGGCATTCCCAAGTAAGTGACATGTCCTACTAGTGCTTTTTCGGTCCAATTTACAACCCGCAAAAAGAATCCGAGTACCCAATCAAAGTGCATTCGGCACCTTTGGGGTACCATAAACCCGTGTTTTGTGTGCCAATGAGGTATCTCATAATGCGTTTTACCGCTAAGAGATGTGATTCCTTAGGATTTGCTTGAAAACGTGCACACATACAAACACTAGACATAATATCCGGATGACTTGCAGTGAGATAGAGAAGAGATCCTATCATACCTCGATACTTACTTACTTCGACCGACTTACCACCTTCATCTTTGTCAAGATGGCATGAAGTGCTCATTGGAGTTGAGATTTCTTTTGCATCGGTCATTCCAAATTTCTTGAGTAAATCCTTGCAATATTTGGATTGATTGATGAATATTCCTTCCTTTGTTTGTTTGATTTGAAGTCCAAGGAAGTAATTTAGCTCTCCCATCATTGACATTTCAAATTCACTTTGCATGATATCAGAAAATTCCTTACACAAGGATTCATTAGTAGCACCAAATATTATATCATCGACATAAATTTGAACAAGTAAAATGTCATGCTTCTTATGTTTGATGAAAAGAGTAGTATCAACTTTTCCTCTTTCAAAACCTTTTTCAAGTAAGTATTTGCTCAACCTATCATACCAAGCTCTAGGAGCTTGTTTTAAACCATACAGAGCCTTTTTCAATTTAAAAACATGATTTGGAAATTCAAAATTTTCAAAACCAGGAGGTTGATCAACAAATACTTCTTCTTGAATATAACCATTTAGAAAAGCACTCTTTACATCCATTTGAAAAAGTTTAAAATCCATGACACATGCAAATGCTAGAAGCATACAAATGGCTTCTAATCTAGCCACGGGTGCATAGGTTTCATCGAAATCTATGCCCTCTTGTTGGTTGTAGCCTTTTGCAACAAGTCTAGCTTTATTTCTAACAATGATATCGTTTTCATCAAGCTTATTGCGAAAGACCCATTTGGTCCCAATGACTAGGTGATCTTTAGGCCTAGGGACAAGTTCCCAAACATCATTTCTCTCAAATTGATTTAATTCCTCTTGCATAGCAAGGGTCCAATGCTCATCAAAGATGGCTTCATTGACGTCATTTGGTTCAATTTGAGAGACAAAGGCCATATGATGACATGCATGATTAAGAGAGTTTCGAGTCGTTACCCCTTTTGAGATATCACCTATTATGTTGTCAATAGGATGGTTCTTTGAGACTCTCCATTCCTTTGGAAGATTTGAGTGAGAGAGTTCTTGAGAGGGTTGAGGCAGGGACTCTTGATCCTCCTTTTGAACTTTTGATCTCTCTTGTTCCTCTAAATAGGTATCTCCAAACACTTCTGCAAGATCATCAACACTTTCTTCTACTGAAGATTTGGGGTTAGATTCATCAAAAGAAACATGCACAGATTCTTCAACAGTCCAAGTTCTTTTATTAAAAATTCGAAAAGCTTTACTAGAAGTGGAATATCCAAGAAATAAACCTTCATCAGCTTTGGCATCAAATTTTCCAAGGTTATTCTTACCATTGTTTAGGACAAAACACTTGTATCCGAAAACGTGAAGGTGGGAAATGTTGGGCTTCCTTCCTTTGTAGAGTTCATACGGTGTTTGTTTAAGGATCGGCCTTATAAGAACTCGATTCATCACATAGCAAGCGGTGCTCACGGCGCCGCCCAAAAGTCCTTAGGAAGGTTACTCTCATTGACCATCGCCCTCGCTAGCTCTTCAAGGGACCGATTTTTCCTTTCAACCCCTCCATTTTGTTGCGGTGTCCTTGGAGCAGAAAAGTTGTGATCGATGCCATTTTCTGTGCAAAATGCTTCAAATGCTTCATTCTCAAATTCCCCACCATGATCACTTCGAATGGAAGCAATGTTAAGTCCCTTCTCATTTTGTATAACCTTTGCAAGTTTTCGAAAAGCATTAAAAGCATCATTTTTGTGAGAAATAAATAAAGTCCATGTATAGCGAGAATAGTCATCCACAATAACAAGAGCATAGTAATTGCCACCAAAGCTCATGGTTCTAGAAGGGCCAAATAAATCCATATGTAAAATTTGTAAAGGCCGGTTTGTAGAAACAATATTTTTAGATTTGAAAAATGCCTTTACTTGTTTTCCTTTTTGACACGCATCACAAAGTTTATCTTTTTCAAAACGAATCTTTGGCAAACCAATTACTAAGTCTTTACGAACCAATTTATTAAGATGATCCATGTGAATATGAGCCATTCTTCTACGCCATAGCCAAGATTCATTCTCTTTACTAAAAAGACAGCATGCATCATTTGAAGGTAGTTCATCTAAATTAACCATATAGATATTTCCAATTCTAGATCCAACAAAAACTGTACTTTTATTAAAAGAATTTACGACCATGCATTTTGAAGAATCAAATATAACATTATTGCCTTTGTCAGAAAGTTGATTAATACTTAGCAAGTTATGTTTCAAACCTTCCACATACAAGACATTCTCTATAATGGGATTAGGACTCTTACCAATAGTACCAATCCCAAGAATTTTACCTTTATTATTATCACCATAACAAACATAACCTTTATTTTTGGGTTCCAAAGAGGAGAACTTGCTTTTGTCTCCTGTCATGTGCTTTGAACAGCCGCTATCAAGATACCAATTTGAATCTTTGGCTTTCAAGCCCACCTGCAAAATAAAATCAGGTTTTAACTTTTGGTACCCAAACTAAGTTGGGTCCAGATGAGTTAGTTTTTGGCAAAGTACCCTTTGGAATCCATATCTTTTTGCCAACCACATTCTTGTTCTTTCTAATATTGCAAATGGAGGCAGTGTGACCATTTCTACCACAGTGAAAGCATTTAATGAAAGGACTACTTGAGGGTTTGTTGTGATTGAAGAGTTTAAAAGATTTTTCATGAATTTTTGGATGATAACCTAAACGACTTTTCTAATAGTTCTTTTTTGGTTTCCTAAAATACTGTTTAGATTCTCTCTTCCCATTGTAAATTTTGCAAGAGTGTTATTTAAATCCTCAACCTTATTTTTCAAAACACTACACTCATTGCATTTTAAAACTTCATCTTTTTATTTTCACAAGATATGGGAGGAGAAGTTTCAATCACAAAGAACTTGTTTTTCTTTAAGAATCACTATCTCTTTGTTTAAAATTTCAATTTTGATTCAAGAGAAGAGATGGTTTTCTTAGAAGAAAGAACAATTTTTCCAAGTTTAATCGTTTCATTATTTAATTCTTCACAAGCAATAAGCAGCTCATCATAAGTTAAAGGAGATTCGAGTTCAAGAGCATTTACCTCATCCTCCTCGTGTTTTGCCATGAGACATAAGTTGGCCTCGGTAGTACCTTCATGGGTCAATAGAAGGGTGTCCCACATTTCTTTAGCAGTCTTGCAATTTGAGACCCTATAGAACTCATCGTAGCTTAAAGCAGAAGTGATGATGTTCTTAGCTTTCAAATTGTATTGGACCTTTTCTTATCATCTTCGGTCCAAAGTGATCTTGGTTTGTCTACCACTGCATCATTAATTGATTGAGTGGGGACAAATGGACCATTTTCCACAAAGATCCCAAATATCAAGATCAACACCCTCAAAAAAGATTTGCATTCTATCCTTCCAATAACCATACCCCTCACCATTGAAAAATGGGGTCTGTTTCATGGAAGTTCCTCGTTATTGTTTGAAGTCATTCTCTTGAGACGGTTAAGTCCTTTATACAAGAGTCTAGCTCGATGCCACTTGTTGACAAGTGACTCCAAACACAAGAGGGGGTGAATTGTGTGTGAGCAGTGCTTTCAAAAACTTTTGGAGAAATAAGTGCTAATTATGAGTTGCGGAAATATTAATGTGAAATAGGTAAATCAGTTGAAGAATAAATTGCAAACGAGTTAAAAATAAAGTAAATAGTAAGAGATAAATAACAATAAAATAAAGTACGTAAATTTAATTGGTGAAAAGTAGAGAGATAAAGAGTAAAAAGCACACAACAAATTATCCAGGTTCGCCACCTAACACCCCTGTGGCCTACGCCCCGTCCCCCAAAGCAAACCACTATGGGATTTTCACTAAGACACTAGCTTTTAAATCAGGTTCACTAGAAACCTTTACAACTCTAAACCAGAGCAATACGTTCAAGAGATATCACCTCTCTATGAACACCTTGGGATTCCTACCCAAAAATAAATGATTTTCACAAATAAAATGAGACGAGAAAGATACACTCAATAGTGCGGATATAACAAATTGAAGCTCAAATAATACAACTCAAATTATGTAGAATAAAAGGCTCTCGAGAAAATTGTGCTCAAATAAGTGTGAGTGATGAAAAATATTTGTGAGTTTTTGGCACAAAAATTAAGCAACTGCGTTGTTGTTTTTAAAACAAAGCTCACGATTTGTGTTTATATAGGCAATAGAGAGCGTCATATTTAAAAAGATTTGTCCGTTGAAGATTTGCCGTTGCGAGGATTTGTCCGCTATGCGTGGATTTGTCCGTTGCGTTGAACATGAAAGAATTGAAAACACGGGGACGGAAAAGATTCTCGGACACCACTTGGTGTTCGACATCGTATTTCCATACGACCTCTCCCGGCTCGGCATACGATCTCCCCATTTCGGCATACGACCTCTTCACGACAGCGCAGACCACGACCTCCTCACGCCTCAAGACGCGACCTCCTCACAGCTCGGCACGCGACCTCTCCTCACAGCTCGACATACGACCTCTCCACACAGCTCGGCACGAGACTTCCTCAGCTCGGCACACGACCTCAGCTCACGACCTCAGCTCGACAAGCGACTTCAGCTCGGAACGTGACAAGAGCTCGACACGCGACCTCCTTAGCTCGACACGGAACCTCAGCTCGTCATTTATGAATATCATAAAATCACTTTTAGAATAAAAATCATTTTGTGTGTGTGTGATTTTATTTTAATTGAGAGCTTTTTATTACTACTTACAAATAGTCTTAATAAAAATAAATAAATACCCAAAACCCAAAGACTTGAGAAACTATCATTCTTGATACGCGTCTTGGTATTCTTTTCCACTTTTTGCACGGTTGACTATTTGCAAAGCTCCCTTTTGTCAATCATCAAAACCATCCTGTCAAGGCATGTATTCACAGATTTTACTATAAGTTATTTTTACCAATGACACAAATACGAAATATTGCATGTATTTGCACATTAAAGCTTATGTTTGGGTGACTAATTTATTAAAAAATTATTTTTTGTCAACCCTTTGAGTTTTTTAAAAATGATGATATTTGTTGCGAAGTGCTTGATATATAGAAATCACTAATAAAAATATAACGCGGAGCTATTAGAATTTACTTCATGAAATCTATATTTAAACCTTTTTGTACTAATATTATGAAGTTTAATTCTTTTGGTAAACATGTAAAGGTTCACTGGATACCGTGCGGAATATGGGCTACCATATATACTGTAGGTATATTTTGTGTGTGTTTTTTGTTCATTTTTTATTCATCTAAGAATTCAGCAATTCCATAGTAAAATTTTACTAATTATGAATTATTTCTTATTATTTTATTACTACTTATATACACAGTTCTAAACATATATATGTCCAAAATAAAAAAATATCTTGGATAAATAAATTTGCTTCATGTTAAAATATTATTCCTTTACTTTATTGATAGATTTTATTGGATTTCAACTTAAGTTTTGGATATTATATCTTTATGGTTAAATAAACAATCTCCATAATAGATGTATGCATGTAATTAAGTTGGTATATAAATAAATTTACTTTTCGATACTGTATCTTTAAATTAAAGTTTTTACTTTTAAAAAATTTTTGGTACACCAATACAAAATAAAATTAAGCGCATTAATTTTGCCTTTGCGATGCACGGGTCTACACACTAAAGTATATTAATAGACTAGTACTTAACAATTTATTTTTTTAAGAGAATATATAAATAGATATTATTTTCATTACTTGTTCCAATGATAACGAAAATAATGAATTGTAAACAATATTTTTTCCTCCTCATTTTTATATTTTAAATATAAGCTTACCTATTCAAATAGGACCTAATATATTACCTCACAAATATAATTTCTCCGTGCATCGCAAGGGTATACGAACTAGTAATATATTAATAATAATAGATAATTTTTTTTGACAATAATAATTAAAAAAATATTATTGTTATCTCATGATATCTAATTTTTTTTTTTTTTTGAGGAATCTCGTGATCTCAATTAGATTTCATTTTCACGAAATAAAAGGGTCTGAATTTTCGGGGTCATGATTTTCTTTCCTTTTTCTTCCTTCCCTTTTTATTTTCCCGTCACTGCTCGGTGTGTTGTCGTCGTCGTCGTCGTTGGGAGCTCGTTCGTCGTCTTCTTACTCCTTCTGTATTCTCCTTTCCCCTCTTCCTTCACCAAAACCGCATTTAGGGTTTCACATCCTCGAGCAACGCGCACGGTTCCTCACCTCTCCACGGTACGCGCCTTTTCTTCTTCAAATATTCTTCCTCGATCTCCACCTCTCTTCTTCTCCGCTTCCCTATCTTCGTCTTCTCCGATGGCGGTGCGGCGTCGTTTTTTTATCTTGGGGATTACTCGAGCATAGTCGAATTTCATAACTGGAATGTTGGCGATTGTTTTGTTGCGCTTCTGGTTTTGTCAAATTGGATTGGGGAAAATCTGATAATGGTTTCGAAGTTTTTAGTTTGGGGGATTTTAATGCTGTTTATTGTGATTGCATTCTCTGGAAGTTGGAATTTGGGAATTTTTTCACATATGGATTTATGAACATTTGGTTGCAGGTTTTGGTGTCTAAGCTCGAGTCATGGCAATGAGTGAACGCAAGACTATCGACTTGGAACAAGGATGGGATTTTATGCAGAAGGGGATATTGAAGCTGAAGAACATTCTAGAAGGGCTGCCAGAGCCTCAGTTCAGCTCCGAGGACTATATGATGCTATACACGTATCCTTCTCTGAGATGTTTTGGTTTCAGATTAAATTTGTTTTGCTCGAGTTTATTGAATATTTACTTTTCCTTAAATCGTATTGCAGGACCATATACAATATGTGCACTCAAAAGCCTCCTCATGACTATTCCCAACAACTGTATGACAAGTACAAGGAATCATTTGAAGAGTACATCATATCAACAGTGAGTGACACTATTATTTCTATATGATATTATGATAACCTGTTGGGTGTTTGGATATATTTGAAATTCTTTTTGATGCTTTATGATTACTTGTTTGCTACTTTATACTAGGGCAATAATTACTACTAGTGAGTATCATACTATCATGTCTATTATTGAATCTTTAGGGCTATTGACTTGGGTTGAATAACAATGACTTAATTGATTTATGATTGTGTCCAATGCTCTTGGAATTCTAGGACATAATACCAGTGGCACATCCTTTCTTCATTTTAGGAAAATGTTTCTTTAATCATGAAGTTCTTTGAAGGTAACTGTAAGGTGGTTTTAATCGATCCAAAACAAGTAAAAGATGTAAAGGTAGCTTAATCAGCATCGTTCTTATAAATCCCTCCTCCGCAAAACAATGTTTTGGAACATTCAATCTCCAAGTTGACTAGATAATTATAGTTTTGATTTTTGAGTAAGTAGATAGAGTGAATGTTTTGGAAGTCAAGGATGCAGCACTGCTGCAGCCACAAACCAAGCACATAACATAGTCAGACAATCAAGGGATAAGAGGCATCTGCTTCAGAACAATAAGTGTTAGGTAGATGCAGTTGTGGGCAGGTTCAGATCCGTTGACAAGGGTGATTAAACTGGGGAGATGGGCAAATGCATCACGAACTTGAAGAAGAAATATGATGAAAACAGGAGGATAAACAAACACTTTACATCTTAATTAATAAAAAATATTAAAGCTTACTTGTTCAAGAAGCGTTACTTGTACTATTAGGCCGTGCTTGGATGTCATAGAGAGAGTGATAAGATGTATAGGGAAGGATGGAATGGAAAGGACTTGTTTTCCTTGTGTTTGGATCATCAACGAGGGAAGAAAATGGAAGTTAGAGGGTTATGAGTTTGTAACTGTAAAATATCAATATATCCCTTCTTAACTTTTTAGAGTAACTCAACTAATGCGGAACCAGTGGGTAACTAATTTTCAAAACAACAGCAAAGTTATTTTCGGTAGGGGTGTTCAAATCCAATCCAATCTAAAGAAAAACCGCAAACCGATGCAAAAAAATCGAAAACCGCAAAAAACCGATATTTTTTGGATTTGTTTGGGCCACTTTTTTGGTCAACCGCGCGGTTTGGTTCGGTTTGCAGTTGGCTTACCTAGAATCGAACCAATCCAAACCAAACCGCATGTTGTAAAAAAAGTAAATTCAAAGAGAATTTGAAGTAAATCCGCTCTTCAAATATTTGACAAACTGAAACCTAATCAAATCAAAGTAAATCTACTCTTTAAATATTTACCAAAAAAGTTAATTCTTTAAAAAATTAACTCTAAATATGTTATTTGAAGTAATGTAAATAAATAATATGTAATGCTCGGCAAAAAGTAAAAATCGAATCACTCGATTCAATTCAAACCGCATTTAATCGGATCGGATTGGTTCAGATTTTTTAAGGAAGTCATCCAAACCAAACCGAATCGCATGTAGTTTTAATCTCTGGATTGGATGACTTTTTTTGCTTCAAAACCGAACCAAACTGCACCGCGATCACCCCTTCGATAATTACCCCCAATTTGTAGGGGAATAAGAGGTTGAATTTGAGGGGGAATGATATCCTTACATGTCCTTTCAATCCACAAATTTTACACTCCCAAATAAGGAACTCATTAGTAAATTGAGTGTGGTGAGAAAAAGTGACCCATAAAATTGAAAGTGTGTGAATTACCCTATTGGACTAAACCCTTGTAAAGCCAATGTATGAACCAAAACATGATAGTTGATAAGACTTAGTATTTTTTGTGTTATAATCTGTTAGTCTTATTAACTAGATGTCTTAAATCTTTAATAATACATATAGGTGTTATTTGATATTTTATCCATAAAATTATAGCAAATTATTCCATGTTTTTCAGTAGGGATGGCAAAATGGGCCGCCCGGCCCAACCCGACCCGGCCCGTCGTGAGCCCGTGTAAAAATGGGCTAGCCCAACCCGGCCCGCCAAGGGATTATGGGTTGAAATGTTGAGCCCGGTCCAATCTATGACAGGTTGGGCGGGCTTGGGCTGACCAGTCAAAAAATAAAAATAACAAAAATAAATTAAAAAATAAATAAAAATTTAAAATTTAGACCAAAACCGGCCAACCTGTCAGACTGGCCTTCAAGAGTCCGCCCAAAACGGACCACAATAGTGGGTTGGTTGGCTAGCCCGCCCGAAAATGTAAAAAAAGAAAGAAAAAATTGTTCAAAAATAGGGAAAAAAATATATAAAATTATATATATATATTGGCCCGATGGGTTGGCCCAACCCGGTCCGCTCGTGGCCCGCAGGGTTAGCGAGCTAGATGGGTTGGGCTAAATGGGCTTGTGGGTTAATGAACCCCAACCCAACCCGGCCCATTTTATGCGCTTGGTGGGCCGGCCCGATGGGCCAAACCCATTTTGCCACCCCTATTTTTTAGCATGCAATTAATCCAAATGGCATACCAATTAACAACTCAAATCCCGTGTCCTGTCCCAGGCCCAGCAGACTTTAACAAGAAAAATGCTAAAAACGAGCTGAAAACTAGTACATCAAGAACAAAACGCAAAAAAATAAAAATAAAAAATAAAAAATAAAAAAAATCAGAGAGCTGATAACACACAGAGTTGTGGTTTTCCCCACTTGATTGCACGAGGATTGGGGACCGGCAATGTGCCACAGGTTTTTAAATCCTCAAATTAAGCCTGCTAGTGCTCTCTACTATGATGAACAAGTGCGATGTCCCAATACTCATACTGCATGTTTTGGTACACCACAAATTACTATGTTTGATATTGATGATGTTATCTGATAGGGGTTTATACAATTCATATTTTTGCATGTTTGCGCAAAAGCTTTTGTATTAGAAACTGTTAAAATATTGATGCAGTTTCAATTGTGCCATTATTGGTCCGAGGATGAGAACATTTTTTGTATTCATCTCCCAGCTGAAGGGAAAATAATTGTATGGTGCAAATGTACCTATTCAGGGTAATCGTAGCTTGTTTCAGGGACACCATTTAATCAAATAGCATACATCTTCAGAAATAATAGTTCATTTTTTTTTTAGAGAATTTAGTTGGGAACTGAATTTTTCGTCTTGGAGATATTACTTGCTCACCATTTTCTCTTTTATATAAGCAATTTTTATCTGGTATTGAGCTGCTAACATAGAAAAATAACCAACTGGAGAACAACTTAATGCCGTATGTTAATCTAAAGAGCTAATAAGCCGTGTCCTGTAACATATTAATATGTCAAGTAGGAGTACCAGCTACATTTTTTAATGTAATAGCAATGTAGCTTTGATTTTTATGTGAGCTCCATATGCTGCAGTTATCTTTATAAACCCATGAGAAAGCCTATTCTGGAATGATATCCACTTCGAAAAATAGAAGGGACTGTTGAAATTTAAAACTATCTATAATGAAATTGTTTCTTTTCTGGTGGGAGGGAAGAGTGTAATGTGACTCATTTAATTTCTAGTACATTTTAACCATAAAATCTTAGAACTTAGAAGTCTGTTCTCCTTAATTTTGATGATATTATCTGTTATTAGTTATTTGTTCTCAACTTTTCTTTTCATAAAGTACAATCGCTTTTTTGGTTCAGGTATTACCTTCTTTGAGAGAGAAGCATGATGAATTCATGTTGCGAGAACTTGTGAGGAGGTGGACAAACCATAAAATTATGGTCAGGTGGCTCTCTCGTTTCTTCCACTATTTGGATCGATACTTTATTGCTCGGAGGTCACTTCCGCCGCTTAATGAAGTTGGGTTGACTTGCTTCCGTGATTTGGTAATTTTACCTTGTACCTTAAATGACGTATATTATAAACTTACAACTGAACCATAGTTGATGCTATGCCAATTTTTCTTATCAGTTATTCTTGTTTATGTCATAACTCATAAATATAGTGCTACTGCTAACTAGACCCCTTCATATTATCATTTCATTATAATACTGCTTCCTTACAAGATAAATGTGTGATTTTTATCACTTCCAGGTTTACAAGGAAATAAATGGGAAAGTGAGAGATGCAGTAATTTCTCTTGTATGTTTATTTCTTCCTTAATAATACAAGATTTTCAATGTTTACAAATATAGATTAATTAACCTATCCTTTTTGTTCAAAGATTGATCAAGAACGTGAAGGCGAGCAGATTGATCGAGCTCTATTAAAAAATGTATTAGATATATTTGTTGAAATTGGAATGGGGCAAATGGATCACTATGAGAATGATTTTGAAGCTGCCATGCTCAAAGACACCTCTGCATATTATTCTCGAAAGGCTTCAAACTGGATTCTAGAAGATTCTTGTCCTGATTATATGCTCAAGGTATTATTCCTTTGTGGTGATAACTGATAACTATAACTTGGTTTCTTCATCTGTAATAGTACAATATCGCATGGCTTCTATTTGATATTGTGTCTTCATTACAGGCTGAGGAGTGCTTGAAACGGGAGAAAGATAGGGTTGCTCATTACTTGCACTCTAGCAGCGAGCCAAAGTTATTAGAGGTTCATTCTTTAGTTCTTGCTCTTATTCCTGCTATATGATCTTCTACTGTGTTGAATGGAGTACTGCCTTGCTACTTGAAGAAGACAATTGTTAATGGTGGTTGTGATTTATCATGGTTCCATTTTTTAGTGTCTGACCTTTTCTGCCTTTTATCTATTTTGAAATTATCTTTTTTAGAAAGTTCAACATGAGCTTTTATCCGTGTATGCAAACCAACTCCTTGAAAAAGAGCATTCTGGATGTCATGCATTACTTAGAGATGACAAGGTACTATTTAAACATGCTATGCTCACAAGCTTTTAAAACTTATCCTAAAGTTTGAACTTATTCGTATGTTTTCCTTAAATGCTTAGATTGAAGACTTGTCAAGGATGTTCAGGCTCTTTTCTAAAATACCTAAAGGCTTGGATCCTGTTTCCAGTATATTTAAGCAGGTTGAGACATCAAACCTCTATTTATGATTTTCCTCCCTTGTATGTCAGTTAAAACTGAGGTCTTGTCTTTTTCTCCTTTCATTCTTGATGGCTTGTTCTTTCCTTCTACAACACAGCATGTTACTGAAGAAGGTATGGCATTGGTGAAGTTGGCTGAAGATGCAGCAAGTAACAAGAAGGTATTTTTCCTTAGTTATTCTGTAGGTTTTTATTTTTTTATTTTTTTTAAATTTCTGGTTGAGGGTTATCTTCTCTATTGCAATAATTGAGGAAAACTAATATGCTCAGTTTTCAACCCTAAGTCTTGGTATTGAAGTCTGTTCAAATTTGTTTGACAATAGTGGTCTGTTATTATAAAACAAATAAGATGAAATGATAATTTTCAACGTAGGTGTACATTATTTTTTTTTCTGTTCAGGTATCATGTCCTTGAAAAAGGCTTTCTTCAATGTATTTAACATTCTGTTTTCAGAGGCGAAAAGAATGTAAGGGATTACTAATGGCTTATCTTGAGCATTTCTTTTCCAACTAAAGAAGTATGGATTCATGTTTAATACTTGGAAATGGGTATAGGAATATTTCCCTCGTTAACAGTCGGAGCCATGTGAATATTACTTGTTGACCTATCTTAATACATGGTGTGTGTGAATTGGTTTAATTTTACGAGGACATGCAACATTTCTTAAAAGAAGTATAGAATAATGTTTATAACTTAGGAAATCTGTTTAAAAGATATTTTTTACGGAAACTGTTGGAGCCACATGAATATGGCTTATTTACTTGTTGTAACACGTGTGTGAATGGTTTTATTGAGGGAGGACGTGCCACATGACACGATGGAGAAACAATCTGGATTTCTGTATATACATAAAATTCAGTAGAGTTCAAAAGGTGTTGAGAAAGTTACTGGACAATAACCAGGCAAAATAATAGTAAATATCATATAATAATAATTCATACAATTCCCAAAGTTACTGGACAAAGACATGTTTTGAGCCATAGTAGTAGTTCTCCTTCTGGCCTTCTTTGTATTTTCAAATCTTATATGAAGCTGATGAAGCCATCATTCAGTTTATATTTATAGTTGGTTGTACATGATTTGAAGTTGCTTTTCAGACAAACTTTTGTTTCAAATTCAATATCCTCATTTACAAGCAATTTACTTACTGATAAGTTGTAAATGGTGCCAGACTTTTGATGCAATTTAAGTTAGGTGCTGACATTTTTGTTACCTTTTAAATTAAAATGTCTGCAGGCAGAGAAAAAGGATATTATTGGTTTACAGGAGCAGGTAATCACAAAATTTTCTAATTTTATAGTTTGACTGCAATTTATCAATTTGTGAAAACTGAAATTGGTCTGTCTTCAGGTTTTTGTTCGGAAGGTGATTGAGCTGCATGACAAGTACCTCGCATATGTGACTGATTGTTTCCAAAATCATACTCTATTCCACAAGGTTATGATCATAGAATGACTTCAAAATTGCTATGCTGCATTAATTTGTTATCTGAAAGTTTTGATCCTATAGGCTCTTAAGGAGGCTTTTGAGATCTTTTGCAACAAGGGTGTTTCTGGAAGCTCAAGTGCAGAACTGCTTGCCACTTTCTGTGATAATATTCTTAAGAAAGGAGGAAGTGAAAAATTGAGTGATGAAGCAATTGAAGAAACTCTTGAAAAGGTCTGCAATGCGTCTGTCTAGATTTACCTTATATAAATATGATTCTCATGGTTCTGAAATTAGATTTCTTGTGATCCATTTGCAGGTTGTCAAGTTGCTCGCCTATATTAGTGACAAAGATTTGTTTGCTGAATTTTATAGGTAAACAGCATAGAAAAGGAAAATATCTGTGATGATCATTAGGTTAGAAATGTTTCCCAAATACATGGTTGATAATGCTTCTCAAGGGTGCTTCTGTTTTTCTTAAGCGGTTGTTTCAGATGTTTCATAAATTCGTCGGCCACTGTTTCATTATAATTTCTATTATTGCTTCTTGATTGTTTTTAATAAAACCAAACTTGGTGTTCCCCCTTTCTTTTCCAATGCATGTTACTGGAAAGTGCATAATTATTTTTGGAAAAACCTTAAAGGGCTAGATAAAAATATAGTGAAAGGGATACTAAAAGAGATAGTGGTGGGATGTAAAGAAAATGAAGAGAGAAAGTGAATTACACTTATTTCGAAATATGATTTTGTTTTAGTTTTACTTTTGCTTTTATAACCATATGCCTTTTTGTTACTCAACCAAAAAAAAAAAAAATAACCATATGCCTTTTTGTTAGCTTATCTCGATCATTTCCATGTAATGAAGACTGCTTTAGAGTTTCTGGAACAAAAAATGAAGTTGGAAAATGTCTTTGCTGTCCTATTAATTAAGGACTAGGGATACTAAACCTATCCTCCTTGAATTTGTCCTTTTGTATTTTATGCTGCACAAAACTTTGTTAAATCTTCATGACATGATCAATGATACAGTTGTTATCCATAATCAAAGTGCAGTTCTGTGGCTATTTTTTGAGTATCAAAATTTCCCTCTTTTTCCTAATGGAAGATCTTTTCATAAGGATAGTCATCCATCTTCTTGCCTGGTTGCTTGCAGGAAAAAGCTTGCTCGAAGGCTTCTTTTTGATAAGAGTGCCAATGATGACCATGAGAGGAGTATTTTGACAAAATTGAAGCAACAATGCGGTGGTCAATTTACCTCAAAGATGGAAGGAATGGTCAGTCTTTTTCAAGTCTTTATATTAGAGCTGATGTACTATATTTCACTATGTAGAATTATGAAAGAAAATTTGATTGTTTGTGTGGCTTCTATCAGGTTACAGATTTGACGCTGGCAAAGGAGAATCAAACAAGCTTTGAGGAATATTTAAGCAATAATCCTAATGCAGACCCTGGAATTGACTTGACAGTTACAGTTTTGACCACTGGTTTCTGGCCTAGTTACAAATCTTTTGACCTCAATCTTCCAGCAGAAATGGTATATCTGGATTTTTTTGATATTAACCCATAATTAGTTGCCAAATGTTTGATAGTATTCAACTTAGATTTAGTTCATTTTTTTTTATAATTAACACTTTTCTCTTTTATTTTATTTTAGGTTAGGTGTGTAGAAGTTTTCAAGGAATTTTATCAAACAAAAACTAGTCACAGAAAACTTACTTGGATTTATTCTTTGGGCACCTGCAATATAAGCGGGAAATTTGAACCAAAAACTATGGAGCTGATTGTGACGACTTACCAGGTTATATTTCTTACTGCATGCGTCTTATGTGTAGAAGTGTATCTTTTATGTCCCTATTGCCTCATTTTTTTTAATTTTTGTAATGTCCACAAATTCTTGTTTGGATTTCTTTCTACTTACCCAGTGTTGTCTTTTGCTTTTCAATAGGCTTCAGCATTGCTTCTTTTCAATTCTTCAGATAGGCTGAGTTATTCGGAGATAATGACTCAGTTAAACTTATCTGACGATGATGTTATTAGACTGCTTCACTCTTTATCATGTGCTAAGTACAAGATTCTTAACAAGGAACCAAACACCAAAACAATATCTTCTACTGATTATTTTGAATTTAATTCAAAATTTACAGACAAAATGAGGAGGATCAAGGTACAGTTGTCAAAAATTAATTGTTTTAATCTGTTCTTTATTTCAATTTGCTTAGTTATCTTAATCTCTATCCGGTTTATAGACTGTTGAGTTAGACTTATGAGTAATTTGTCGTGCAGATTCCTCTTCCTCCTGTGGATGAAAAGAAAAAAGTAATTGAGGATGTTGACAAGGACAGAAGATACGCTATTGATGCATCAATTGTGCGTATTATGAAGAGTCGGAAAGTTTTAAATTACCAGCAGTTAGTTATGGAGTGTGTTGAGCAGTTAGGTCGCATGTTCAAGGTTCGTATTTAACCCCTTTTGTCATATTTTTCCCTGTTTGTCCGTTCTTCTAAAACCCTGAATTGCTGATATGGAGTAATGTATTTGCACAGCCTGATGTCAAGGCAATTAAGAAACGGATTGAAGATTTGATCTCGCGAGACTACTTGGAAAGAGACAAAGATAATGCAAATTTGTTCAGGTACTTGGCATGATGTGGTCTTGATGACTTTGCAAATGAAGTGGTTACTGCAGTTGCTTGCAAATAGCAAAACAAGAGGATCATATTTGAACCCACAAAAAATCAGTTCTCTCTTCATAATTTCCTTGAAGAGTGGAGCTGTGAGTGCTTGTAAATTTTGGCTCCATATCCAGGTATGGACTGCTACTGTAAATGTGAGCTCATGTTGGAAAAATTGTAATCAATTCCGTAAGTAGGTCCAGCTTACTGGTACCTTTGCTTCCTTTTTCTTTTTCCATTGCTGCATTTCCATCTGATGACTTAGTTGATGCCTGTCTGTTAATTATTTCTCCCACCCCATAATGAAAATAGGAATTGTGCAACTTCAGATTCAGTGAAATTGTATTATGATTGTCATCTTAGAAAACATCAAATGAATGGTATGCCATTTGAATCCAAACCCTACTTCTGTGGTGCTTTGCATTGTTTGTATATAATCATCTACTTCATTGTGTAGTGTTAAGTCCAAACTACATGAGAAAGTCCTGTTAGATGTTCTGCTACTGCTTTTAAAAGGTTTGGAACAAGGAATCATTCTTTTTCCTATGATACTTGAAATGTGGTTCATCTGCGTATGGATAAGATTATCCCAAGGATTCCAAGATTGGCCTTGTACTCGACGTCCTCGTCTTTTATATTTTTGGGGTAAATCTCACCCTTCTTCCTTGAGAAAAATTTAGATTAAACTTTTCTCCCCTTGTTTAAAAACGTACACTTCTTTTTTCCTGAAATATAAATATGTGTTGAACTTCAATTGACAAGCTTGATTATATTAAATTAGATTGCACTTCTTTCTGGTTGTGTATTTGAGACTCAAATGGTGTCTCCCAATTCATGTAGGAGAAGCTACTCAGTTGCTTTTTACTCTTCAATTGTTAGGTGAACTTGGTTTGGATAGAGTCCTTACTGAGATGGATTGTAATGTAGTGGTTGACCTAGATATGTTACTGAGGTGGGGGGGCAATATTAGGCGAGTGCAAGGCACACTTCAATTTTAGTCCAAAACTTAGTGACGTTTATTAGGAGATAAGGTCTACTTTGTTGACAGCTAGTCCCCTAGATTTTTACCAAATTCCACACTGTATTACTTCGTTGATTGTTAATGAAATGTGTCAAGTTTTCTGCTTAAAAAAAACTATTCGAGTGTAATACATATTTATTTCTCAAAAATAGTATGGATTAATAGTCTGGATTTTAAAATAAGATAGGAAAGTAATTTAAGCCTTTTCAAGGAAAGGGTGGTGTAATTTTTTGTAGCTTTTTAATGCTTTATGCAATGCTGAGAGATTGGATCTCTACTGCATGTTCACATCACTATTCGACAGGGATGACAATTGCGTTCAAGCCTGACAGTATCCGCAAAAGTTATTAACAATAAAGTGGAATTATTATTTTTCGAATGTGTATTAGTCCGTATCCAAGTTATTATAAACTTTATGGGTTTAGTACCCAAATCGATCTTCATCCATACAATATGTTTAAAGATTGAAATCGCCTGATTCACCCACAGAAACAATATTCCACTCGGGAAAAAATTACAATCAAGAGAAAGGTTAGTTTTTTTTGAAAAAAGAGTAAATACTTAAAATCGTCTCCAATAAAAAACGTGATTCCCAGCTTAGCCAGTCAGAAAAAATGTCTTAAAATACTCTCTTAGAATTATAAACGAGAAACATGTTAGTTTTTCCATTTACTTTCGTCCAATAACTAATGTTAAATTGCTGACGTGTAACGGTAAAGTGTAGTGTGTTTTTTATTATATTTCACCGTGTCAAATGATCAAAAAATAGGAAACGTCAAAATTGAGAAAGGCTCAAGCCGGTTCTTTCAAAATGACAAATTGAAAAAACACAAATGGATCCTATCTATATTTAAATTTCTAAATCAGACCATCCCTTTTCTTCATCCTCTAAAACCCTGACTCCATTGAAGTCTAGTGGTGACTTCCTTCAAACCCTACTGTTGGATACAAGTCACCACCATCTGCAAAGATGAACCATTGTAATTAGAGGAAGTATTTTCCTACCTCATACTTCCTTTTTGTTAACTCAAGTTAATATGTTCCTTTCTCAATCAATATTTTTCATTGCTTGTTACCTGTGAATGAAAACCCCAAAGCATATTCAAACTCTAAAACTTGATTTGTTTTGCTAACATGATTAGTTTATGCATGTTGCTTGGTTTTTGTTTCTACGTTGACAAGTTACTGCTCCCAAAAGGCAAATTTCTGCTCATAAATTAAATGATAATACTGAGAGCTCTAATTATTCATCTTTTCCCTTTGCATTCTCCGATGGATGATTTAACCAGTCCAATATGTTATGTGATCACCAAAAATAAGACAACGAATGCATGCACAGACAAATTTCGCTCAGAGGGGAAAGTAATGCAAAGGCTAAAAGGCATGCAAAGGATGACATACAATTTGAAACCTTAAGATTTTTCTGGCACCAATTAGGGTATGAACATGTCTCCATAATGGAAGTGTTACGTCATTCAGGAGGGCTCTGGATTTTAATTCAAGAAAACCACAACTTTATGATATCTGTCACTGATACAAATCCCTCCTCAGTAATACTCAGCATTGCTCTAGGGTTTAGTAAATGGATTTGCTAGCCTGAACCTAGCCAATCACACTATTTTCTAGCAGCATTGTGTCATCTCAAGAATTCTAGTAACCACCCCTGGACACTTATAGGGAACTTCAACAAAATTCTCCTCTCGGGAGACTAGTGAGGAAGTTGTTTTTTGCACTTGAGAGCTAAGGTATTTTCACAGGTTCTCAATCAGTGTGGCTTAGTTGATCTCCATTCCATTGGGGCAGATTCATCTGGCAAGGAAAATGTAGAGGTGACTGGATTATATCCAGCAATCTAGATAGAGGTCTGACAACTTTGGACTGGCACACAACTTTCCCATAAGCTTTTGTGGAAGTGTTGTGTCGCTTCCATTCAGATCATAATCCGCTCTTCCTTCAAGTTGGTGGTCTACCTCAAGCAAGAGGGCCTAGACCATTCAGATTCAAAGGATTGTCCACGACCAATATCAAAAAGTTGTAAAGAACGCTTAGAGGGAAGGAAATGGAAACACGATTGATGCATTGGAGAAGGTAAGAGAAGATACTATTATTTTCAACCATGAGGTTTTTGGTAATATTTTCTGGAAGAAGAGAATTGAAGAAAGATTGAAGGGTATTCAAAGAGCTCTTGAAAGAGTTGACTCTTTATCCCTTGTTTGGCTAGAGCATAGCTTGCAAAATGAATATAACTAGATTTCGTTCTAAGAGCATAGATTTTGTTCAGAGAGTTGAATCCTATTAGCCTTTGTAATACAATCTACAAGGTCACTACAAAAGCTATGGTCAATCGCCTTCGCCTAACCTTAAATGACACCATTGGTCCCCAAAAAAGAAGTTTTTAAAAAGGTAGAGGCACATCAGACAATGCCATAATCCTCCAAGAAGTCACCCACAATATGAGAAAATCTAAGAATAAGCGAGGTAATGTTGTATACAAGCTGAACCTTGAAAAAGCTTTTGATCACGTTGATTGGGAATTTTTAAGAGTGCTTCGTAGACTTTGGCTTCCCTCCTATAACCATTAGCTTAATCATGCGCTGCCTAACCTCTTCTACACTATCCTTGCTTTGGAATGGTAAGGGATTGCCTTCATTCTCTCCCACAAGAGGACTAAGACAAGGGGATCCTATATCCACTTACCTCTTTGTTATTTGTATGGAAAAGTTATCCTTAGCAATCCTTGAGGCAGTAAATGAGCAAAAATGGTTCCCAATAAAAGTCTCCAGAGATGGACCGAGTATCTCTCATCTCCTTTTTGCAGATGACGTTCTCCTATTCATGAAAGTAAGGAGTAACCAAGCCAAGTTCTTAAAAAGTCTCTTGTATAGGTTTAGTGCAACAGCAGGGCTCAGGGTAAAACTGAACATATCTTAGGCCTTCTACTATAAGGGAGTGCTTCAGGCTGAAATTGATAAGTACACTTGTATTTTCCACATCCAAAGTACAAGTTGTTTGGGCAAATACCTTGGTTTCCCTATCATCAATGGTAGGTTTAAAAAGTCAGTTTTTAACTTTATCATTGAAAGAATGCAGTCTCGCTTAACCTCTTGGAAGCAACAATTTTTCAGTAAACTGGGAAAGGATGAGACAGTGATAGGGACTTGTTATTAGATCCCAGCCAAGGGAAGCCGAAGGTGTGGAAAGTTTATGAGCGGAGGGCAAAAAAGGAGGAATAAGGAGAATTAAGTAATAAGTAGAATAATTGGGAAACCTTCTTTGAGGTGGCGCTTGTTCTGATTTGATAGTATAGAATAGGGAGGTGGTGATACGTGAGGGGGACCCCCAGGAAATGATTAGTTTGTTATTGTGACAGAGAGGATATTCTCTGAGGAGCTCTCAGCTCTGGAATTCTGATGTAATAGCTGATTTTCACTATTGCATTCAGTTTTATATCTCAAATACTATTTCCTTTCTTCTTCCTTGCTTATTTCTCTGCTTATCATATTTTGGGCTCCATTAATTGCTCCGACCTGCCGGATATTAACCTATGCCACCGAAAATGAATGAGAGAATGGAGCAATTGGAGACTCGCGTTGCGGGAATTGAGACTTCTGTTAAATCTGTGTTGGAGGATTTCAAGGCCTCTCTTCTGTCGGAGATCAGTAAGGTGACTTTGGCGAACCCTGGTAATGGTAATGGCTCTCTGTTTAATGCGAGTAAAAACGGATCGGGAAGTTCATTTGTGTTGGTGGGAGACCCTTCTGATGAGTTTCGTATGGCGGTGAAGAAGGTGGAGTTGCCGTCGTTTGACGGCAAGGACCCCGTCGGATGGATTACGCGAGCGGAGACATACTTCGAGGTTCAGAATACGCCGGACGAAGTCAAAGTGCGATTGGCCAAGCTCAGCATGGAGGGGCCAACGATTCACTGGTTCAACTTGCTTCGTGAAATGGAGGATCATCTCACATGGCTTAGGTTGAAACAAGCTCTGATTGAACGTTACAACGGCCGCAGATTCGACAACCCGTTCGAGGAACTGTCAGATCTGAAGCAAACAGGGAATGTGGAGGATTACATTACAGAATTTGAGCTTATTTCGTCTCAAGTTGAGCGATTACCGGAAGAACAGTACCTGGGTTACTTCATGGGTGGTTTGCGCCCAGAGTTGCGCTGCAGGGTTCGTACGTTTAACCCTCGCACTCGTACTCAGATGATGAAGGTGGCCAGGGATCTGGAAGCGGAAATGGACGCAGGAGATCGAGGACGATGGAGACCAAGTTTTTCTGATGGTTCGTATGGGTCTAACCTGAAAACCCGTGGGTCACCAACTTACAAGGATTCGGGTGGGTGGAATTCTTCGGGTCGACCCGGTTCGTAGGGATCGGGCCATGAGAATGAAAATCGGCCCAAGCCCACTAATGACAGCTCGTTTGGGTCCAATACGAAGGGGAGGGCTTCGCCTGTGGCCTCTTCGAATTTCAGACCGGACCGTAAAGGGGGAAACGGAGCTGAGCGAAGCAGAGGGCTCAAGCACTTATCGTACCAGGAATTGATGGAGAGGAAATCGAAGGGTTTGTGTTTCCGTTGTGGGGACAAATTTCACCCGTTACATCAATGTCCTGAGAAGCAGTTGCGATTGCTGATTCTGGGCGAGGACGAAGGCGACGGAGAGGGTGAGGTAATCGCCATTGAAGCCGACGAGGCTGAAGGGGAGGAAGAAGAGTCTCTTGCTTGCAAGGTGATGGGCCTGTGTGGAGTAACCAGTGAGAGGGTTGAGGGAGTTAAGACTTTGAAACTCGAAGGGAGGTTGAAAGGGGTCCCTGTTTTAATTTTGGTAGATAGTGGGGCTACCCACAACTTCATTTCACCTCATGTAGCAGCCGCTATGGAGCTTCCTGTGGTCTCAACCAAAGAGCTTAGTGTTTGTTTGGGGGATGGCCATAAGATTACAACTAGTGGTAAGTGCTCTAACATTGAAGTTCAATTTGATGATTTTGGATTGAACCTTGATGCTTTTGTTTTGGAGTTGGGAGGGCTGGACATGGTTCTTGGAGCCACATGGATGAAGCAACTGGGTAAAGTGTTACTGGATTGGGATGAAATGTCAGTGAGTTTTATTTACCAAGGGAAGACAGTGCGGCTAAAGAGGCTTACACAAGGGAATCAAGGTGAGCTGAGTAGTTCTAATTCCTTTCAAGAGCTGTTGAGCGCTTTGGAAGTAGGGGAGGTTGACTATGTGCCTCGGAAGGGAGGTCATCACCTGACTCGTGAGCAACACAAGGCTCTTGAGGCTTTGCTCAACAGTTTCCCAGAAGTGTTCAAGGAAATCATGGGACTACCTCCCAAAAGGAATACTGAGCATGTCATAGAACTTCAACAAGGAGCTGGGCCTGTGAATGTGCGGCCATATAGATATCCGCACTTACATAAATCTGAAATTGAGAGGCAAGTGGCGGATCTACTGCAGCAAGGAGTGATAAGGCACAGTTCCAGCCCATTTTCTAGCCCAATGATACTAGTAAAGAAGAAGGATGCATCTTGGCGAATGTGTGTGGACTACCGAGCGTTAAATAAAGTGACCATTCCAGATAAATATCCCATACCGGTAGTGGATGAACTCCTAGATGAGTTGCATGGAGCGTGTTTTTTCTCCAAGCTGGATTTGAAGTCCGGCTATCACCAAATCCGGATGAAGGAAACGGATGTCCACAAGACAGCATTCAGGATGCACGAGGGGCACTATGAATTTTTGGTGATGCCCTTCGGCTTAATGAACGCACCTGCCACTTTTTAGTCAACAATGAACCAGGTTTTTAAGCCTTATTTGAGACATTTTGTGTTGGTGTTTTTTGATGATATCCTAGTGTATAGTAAGGATTGGGAATCCCATTTGACTCACCTTGCTAAGGTGCTCTCAGTTTTGAAGGAACACTGTTTTGTGGTTAATAAAAAAAAATGTATGTTTGGTGGACAGCAAGTGGAGTATTTGGGGCATGTTATTTCTGGAGAGGGGGTGATGGTGGACCCAGTTAAGATCAAGAGTGTGCTCGAATGGCCAATTCCACGAAATGTCAAAGGAGTAAGGGGATTTCTGGGGTTGACCGGGTACTACAGAAAGTTCATTAAGGGTTATGGTAAGTTGGCAAAACCCCTAACTGATTTGACCAAGAAGGAGGGATTTAAATGGGGAGAGGAAGAATTGTCAGCTTTTGAGAATTTAAAAAGGGCTCTTACCACAACTCCGGTTTTGGCTTTACCGGACTTTACTCAACCATTTCAAATTGAGTGTGATGCCTCCGGAAGGGGAGTAGGGGCGGTATTGATGCAAGAGAAGAGACCAATAGCTTATTTCAGCAAGGTTTTTGGTAATGCAAGTCTGTCCAAATCAGTGTATGAAAAGGAACTAATGGCCCTTGTTCTTGCTGTCCAACAATGGAGACATTACCTTTTGGGGAGAAGCTTTGTGGTCTTCACAGACCAGAAAAGTTTACAACATTTATTACAGCAGCGAGTAGCAAGCTGTGACCAACAATGTTGGATATCAAAGTTGTTGGGGTATCAATTTGAGGTGGTGTACAAACCCGGTCCTGAAAACAAGGCTGCTGACTCTTTATCTCGCATGTTTGAGGAGGGAGAATTACATTCAATTGTGTCAACACCCATGTGGGAGCAGTGGAAGGATGTGGTGGAAGAAATTAAGCAGGATAATTTCCTCCAAAAGGTGGTGGCTGACTTAAAGGCTGACCCGAAGTCTAGGCCAGGCTTTCATCTCAATAAGGATTTGTTGATGCACAAAGGGAGGATGGTAATTCCTTCCTCTTCCTCTTTGATTCCCAGTATTTTGGAGGAATTCCACTCCTCTGCTAGTGGGGGCCACTCTGGTTTCTTGCGAACTTATAAAAGGCTTGCCGAGAATTTATACTGGGTTGGTATGAAAAACAGAATTCAAGAATTTGTCAAGAGCTGTGACGTGTGTCAACGTCAGAAATATTCAGCTACTGCTCCATATGGTTTACTACAACCGCTGCCGATTCCGCAACAGATTTGGGACGATGTCTCTCTTGATTTTATTACCGGGTTGCCTAAATCCAAGGGGTATGATGCCATTTTGGTCGTGGTGGATCGTTTATGTAAATATGCTCACTTCATTCTTCTCAAACACCCATATACCGCACGGAGTGTAGCTGCTGTTTTTGCCAAGGAAATCATCCGCTTACATGGGATGCCTCAATCACTTCTCAGTGATAGGGACCCGTTATTTGTGAGCAATTTTTGGCGTGAGCTATTTAAAATGCAAGGGACTGTTTTAAAAATGTCTTTAGCTTACCATCCTGAAACGGATGGGCAAACAGAAGTCATTAACCGTTGCTTAGAGACTTATTTGCGGTGTTTCGCTTCTGAACAACCTAAAGAGTGGCAGGGATGGTTACCCTGGGCTGAACTGTGGTATAATACCACTTACCATGTCACTACGGGCAAAACCCCATTCGAGGTAGTTTATGGTAGGAAGCCACCATCTGTGGTGCGGTTTGTACAAGGGGAGACTAAGGTGGAAGCTGTTAGTCGTGAATTACTGGACAGGGATGAAGTCTTGAGGCAGCTTAAGTACAATCTGTGCAGGGCTCAAGAGCAGATGAAGCGTTATGCTGACAAACACTGGAAGTTTGTGCTGTTTGAGGTTAGAGAATGGGTGTTTGTAAAACTGCGGCCGCATAGACAACAATCTGTAATGCGCAGGGTCAACCAGAAATTAGCCCCACGGTATTACGGCCCTTTCAAAATTTTGGAGAGGTATGGCAGTGTCACTTATCGTTTACAGCTACCTTCACAGTCGCAGGTGCACCCAGTTTTCCATGTGTCACAGTTAAAACGCGCCATTGGAAGCTATACAACAGAACCTGAATTACCGAAGGAACTGGAAGTAGACGAAGGGACCATTCTAGAGCCTGTTCAGATGCTGGCCAGCAGAGACATTACAGTTTCAGGGACCAAACAGAAGCAATTTCTGGTGCAGTGGACAGGTTTGGCAGCAGAGGACGCTACGTGGGAAGATGAAGTGACGTTGCGCAGGCAATTTCCTCACTTCAGCCTTGAGGACAAGGCTGTGCTTGAAGGGGAGGGTAGTGATAGGGACTTGTTATTAGATCCCAGCCAAGGGAAGCCGAAGGTGTGGAAAGTTTATGAGCGGAGGGCAAAAAAGGAGGAATAAGGAGAATTAAGTAATAAGTAGAATAATTGGGAGAGCACTGCTGAGGTGGCAGTTTGTTACAGATTTGATAGTATAGAATAGGGAGGTGGTGATACGTGAGGGGGTACCCCAGGAAATGATTAGTTTGTTATTGTGACAGAGAGGATATTCTCTGAGGAGCTCTCAGCTCTGGAATTCTGATGTAATAGCTGATTTTCACTGTTGCATTCAGTTTTATATCTCAAATACTATTTCCTTTCTTCTTCCTTGCTTATTTCTCTGCTTATCATATTTTGGGCTCCATTAGACAGTTTCAAGAAAATTTGATGAGAAAATAGTCCAATGAGGAGAGAAATTTTGATTTCAGAGGGTAGAAAAATGCAGAAAAGTAAACTGACTTAGATGAGAATAGAGGTGGTCACGATAACATTCTCTGTGATCCTTAACTTAGTTGTGGTCACTCTAGAGACTTTTAGGCGTTTTAGGATTTTGCAAGCAATGAAATCCTGACCTTGATGACATCTTTGAAAGACCTATTGTAGACTAAGTAAGATACTTGCTCAGGCACCTTCCTAACGTACAACATGTACAGGCTTTTAAAATGAACTAACTTCCACATGTCCATGCCATCTATCCTATGTTTCGGGTGTGACATTTCTCTTTGATAATCGTTGCTTGTCTTGGCGATAAGTAACTTCCCTTAGTCATGGGGTAACTTCCACTCAGTCAGGTCACTTATCACTAGCCTTCGATCTACATGTGGCTTCAAGCTTATGTAGATCTAGTTGTATTCTTCAATTCCTTCAATCAAGCGGCCTTTTGAAATGCCTTGATTGTCTTGGCTATTAACTTAGCCTTTTCACTTAGCCATTTTTGTAAGCCATTGCCTAGAACCATGTCGTGACTTGTTCGAAGAGTAGAACAATTAATTGCATTAGTCACTAACTTGGCCATTTAATCTTGGTCATTTTCCTTCCACTTCTGTAGTTCGAACACATTTTTTGCTCGAATAAGATGGTTGACACGTGTCCTCTTTTATGGACCATAAAGGTTTGGCTTTCTATTGTTGCTCTCTTGCCTCAATCCACTTATTGGTTCGAAATTGTGAATTCCTCACCTACAATTAGAAAACTAGGGAATTGTAGGGAACATAAAGAGGTGGGTTAGAGATCGAAAAGAACCACTCGTTTTTGTTGTGAAAGTGAGGATGACTAGAAAGCGGTTCAAACTCAATTGATGGTTTTTGAACTTGAACAAACTTGTCAAATAAAAATTCGGTGCCAACTGCCAAGTGCCAACCTCTAGTGAATAAAGCAAAATAAACGGTTGCATTCGGTTGCCTAAATAAACAAACTAAGACTAGCAATTCATCTTTCCAACGGTTGTATTTGATCTAAAATCCCTCATGCTGCAAAATTATTCAATCATTAATTGTTGGCTTATGTGACGCACAAATTTCTTCAAATTTGGACAATGGGACCCCTCCACTTGTAGTTGAAGTTGTCATCTTCCTCAAACTTTAGGCCTCAATGACACACTCAAAATAGTGTTTAGAAATGAACCATCATGCTAGTAGCACAAAACCTTGCGTAAGCACTCGGTTATATAATTTAATTCAATTTTTAGTGGATGACTTGAGGTTTGCCGCCGTAGTTATTTATTTCCACGTTCCTCATACATGGGGTGATGGATTCAAGTCAAATTGTAAATGATTTTCTAATGCTTATGGCAATTAAAGGGACCAAAAAATAATAATAAACTGGGTGTTGGCTTCCACGTTTCGAAATCCATTTCCCCAGTTTAACTGAGAATGTATTTGGTCCAAATTTGGATAAAATACATATACTTTTTTGCTTATAATAAAATACAGAAGGAGTATGTTGTTTAGAATTAAAACGTACTAATTAACAATATGGTGCAAATTTCCTAATATGCATTGTTAATTTGACAGAACAAATTAAACAAACCAGCTGACAGAAGTCAGAACCGGATAGGGGAGTCTTGAGGCAACTGTTGGAGTTGCTGTCATTAAATTATGAAATCACATGTGTGAACCTTCCCAGGACCCCGCGACTGCATTAATTTTATGGATTTACATCTTCCAAAGTGAGCAATTTATTTCAGAGAGAAAAGTAACTGAGATGAGTCGTTAATTAATAAATCAATTGTTGATACTATTAACTATGAATACTATTAACTTTACCATATAAAATGAATTGCTCACTTTACAGGAGCTAAATACAAATTGTGCATAGTATTAGGTTGCCCTCTAGCTGATACAAGTGTTATGCGTTATTTAGTCGGTTAATCCATAATCCGAATTTTGGTTATAAATATAGACACCCAAAACTCACATAATTAGACAAATCATGGACTAAATCACCCCTCCAATTTTGTTTTTAAAAATCTCTTATCAAATTAATCATCCAATTTGGATATTAGTTTCTAGATCAGACAAAAAATGGGCTACAATTTTTATCTATATAAGTTGAATCATATGATTATGGCTATAGCAGCTGGTTTTTGGTTTAAAGCCTTTCAGGATCTGATTAACTAGGGGCCATAGAGGCACTCAGCACTCACCTCTTTGTTTAATTGTGGTGCTGAGTTAATATGTCATTTTCAAAAAGTCTTTTACGGCTGTATTTTTGTTGATATTTTTTCTTCCCACTAATTAAGTTCATTGAATTTTCATGTTGCACCTTTCATGCGTCAAACCTCTGCTCTACAACAACACACTTTGTATAAGTTGCTTTGCTTAGCTCATGTGGTTTTATTGTGCAATCCCACCCAGCTCTAACTATTTTTTGACTGAACCACCGTCCATCGTTTCTAACTTGAATGACTTGAGTTTCACCACCAATTAAAGTACATGACCCTTCTTTTCCCAGGGCCCCGGGGTTTGAAAGAAGGGCTTTGTGCTGGTTTGACATTCGGTTATGTGGGCTATTTGGAAATTGAGGAAAAAGTGTATTTCCTCAAATGTGGAGGTTGTTTTCTCTGTTATTGTAGATTGCATCAATGTGTTTTTGATCTGGAGGTGGTTTTTAGCTAGGCGAAGTCGGGGTATTATCTCTTTTATGAGTGGTGTGTTGATCCCTAGAAGGTATTCACAGGGAGCAGTCCCTAGGTTTTGGTTAGTTCGGCGGGCTATTGGTCTTTCCTCCATGTATCTGTCTTTTTTTTCTTTTTTTCTCTGATGTATTCAGGTTGAAATACCTCTTGTACTCATGTGTTTTCTTTTGCTGATTCAAAAAAAAGAGTACTTTCTTCTCTTTGTGTGCCTCATTTGTTTTGACATGAAAGAAAAACTTAAGCTTGTTCAATTAATTTTTAATTGTAGCACTCAATGTCATTTCAGCTTAGAATAATCACCATGAAGCATCACAACTTGCTTTGTTGGTGCTTCCCCCGTAGCCACCTCCAATTATATGAAATTATGAATAACTAAAACAATTAGGAATGGCCTGTGGACCTCCCTTCTCTCTAATCACAAAGAAAAATCTCTCCTCTTAAGAACAATTAAGGCAATCAATGATTTTGTCCCCTTCCTGTTTGATTCTTTCATTAATTATGTGTGGAAGTGCTCCATATGATTGCTTACTTCTTTCCTTATATGAAATATCATAGAAACAACAGCAGTACTGTCATTCAATTCTACTTTATTCTTGGTTTTCTTTAATGTGCTTTCAGACCATTAATGTCCACATAAAAACACAACTTGGTCATAATGCTTATAAAATATTATGTCACCAGTTTCCATTGATAGCCAGCATATACATGTTTAGAATAAGAACAGTGAGATCACACTCTTCTAAATCACCAAATTAATTCTTTTGCCTATTTTTCAATATAAAAAAAAGATTGAGAAGCTTGACCTTGATACTTTTATGTGGTTGATTTTTAAATATACTCATAGTCTAATTATAGTACTCCTAGCTAGTTGGGGAACTGACTTAGACTTCCTATTTTGTATTATTTTTTATTTCCATCTTGGCAAAGTCCAGGGTCTTTTTTCCTTGTAACTTGTTTGTTACATAGTGTTTGCTGTACTCTCCATGATTGTATCTTCTATACTTGCATGGGTGGTTTTCATCCACAAATTCTAGCATTGGTCCAAGTTCCACTTCATAGCTAGGAGCATAAAATGTCACAATTGAGAGTCTATCTTTCTCTTGATGAGCCACAGCTCTATGCTCCACACTCTTGTATTTTCCATTTGTAAGAACCTGCGTAATGCATATTAGAAACAAGTCCAGAAGAGAAAACTGTAGATATAAAAGAGAAGTCAAATTTCTGTAGACAAGGGGAAAAAAAAAAAAAAAGGAAAAGAGAAAAGTGCAGTGGTCATACTTCTATTGTGTCTCCAATGTTCATGACAAGAGCATTTGGAATTGGCTCAACAGGGACCCATGTGTTGTCCTTAAGTATTTGAAGTCCCACTGGGCTACCTTTTGCTTGCTGCAGCACAGTGAGGGCACTTCCATCTGAATGGGGGCTCAGACCCAAAACAAGGTCAGGTCTAGAACATGGTGGGTAGTAATTCATCCTAATGGCTTGCACTGCTACACCAAACATCCTCTCAAACACATCATCTTCCAAACTCAGGCCTAAAGCTATGTATTTGAGCAAATTCTTGCATAGTTTCCTTATTTCACTTGAATACAATTCCACTGTTTCACTGCATGAGTGTTTAAGATTTTTAATTAAGTAAAAAACATTGGACTAAATAAATAAAAGGAATAAAATGTATTTTTAGTCCAATAAAATCACGATAAGTCAACTTTAGTCCCTATAAAAATTTTATTCATTTTTAAATCTTATATTTAACAAAAACCGTGTGTTTTAGTCCCTCAACAGGGACTAAAAACAAACTGTTTTTGTATTTTAATAAGACTAAAAATAAATAATTTTTTTATAGAGACTAAAGGTGAACGGTAGTGATGTCACACGGACCGACAACATATTTAACCTTAAATAAAAATATCATGTGACTGTTGTATTTATTACCTGAATCTTGCTGGCTTCTTTGGCCAAAGATTTGGGTTCCTAACATAGTGAGGTTCAATTCCTAAAGCAAACATGTTGCACCAGTCCAGCTTCTGGTCCTCTGAGAAAACAAAAGCCTGTCCATACCCTTGGACTGTGCCTGGAGCCATAGGGTATTTCTGTTTCTCTTCCAAAGGTAGCATGAAAAACTCCCTGCTCATATTCTCTATGCTCTCCAACAGATTGATGTCAATCTCATGATTAATCACCTAATGACAACACTAAACATTATTAGTTTCAATGAAGACAAATGTCATAAAAAATCTGTCAACCAAGTTAAGTTTTTTTTTTTTTTTTTTGGGGGGGGGCTAAAGTCAGGGGAACCTTAGTCGGAAGCCAGTCCCTAAGGAACTGACCTCTCTTGACAGATATCATATACATCGGTCTAGGATTCGAACCCCTGATCACATGCTTAAGAAGCTCGGTTATCTACCAACCATGTTAAGTTAATGAAAGCTTAAAGTGTTATAAAACAATAGTAGCTTAAGAGCCAAGTGGTATTTACCTGAAAAAATCCCCACTCTTCACAAGCAGTTGCAAGCTTGCAAAGTTCACTGAGGACTTCCTCTTTGCTCCCTTTACTAAGCTGAGAGAAATCAATGACAGGCATGTCACTGTAAGGTGGGGAGAGATTAGTAACATGTGTAGGTCTTTCTGGCATGTCTCTTACAAATCTTTGAGGAATTGACCTTGGCTTAGTTCTTCTTAATTCTTGGACATCATCAATGTTCCCTACTTTGGTAGTAGAAATGGGTACAGGAGCCATGGAAACAGATTTTGGAGCTAAAATTTTCACTACAAACTGATTATTCTATATCTCCACCCTCTCAACCAAGCCTGTATTTATAGTGGGAATTAGGCCCTTGTGACGTTCACATTAAAAAATTCAATAAAACAATGTTCCCTACGCAATACTAAAGTCATAATTGTGCACATTAGAACACATGAATCCATGAGTTAAAGTGAAATCCTTTTTTTTTCCCCCCCCTTTCAGTGAAAGGTTTGATAAAATAATGTGTGAATCATGTGCAGTAGTGATTGTAATGTGGCGTACTACATAAAATTACTTTCGATTAAAAAATTGAAAGAGCTGTTCATAGGGACACATTATAATAGAATTTAAGTTTTACGTGAGAGTCCCTTTTGCACATGGTAAGTGGTGTCACAATTTTACAATTCTAAAAGCTTTACTCTGTTTCCAAGCTAATAGTTTGTGAAATAATTAATTAATCAAATGAATAACACTAAAATATCTTTGTGTAATACTATGGCATCAACTTTGCTCTCTTTTTTCCTCAATCAACTTGTGTTATGCTCCTAAGCACCCCTTTTTTCCCCTGTCTGTTACTTTGTTACTTTAATTAATATGCATGACATCACCAATCACAACGTGAAAAAGGACATGTGAAAAAAAAAAGCTTTAAATAACACAAATATACCAATTTCCGTTTTTTGTCGCCGTAAAATTTTCTTTTTGTTTATAGTCGCTAAAACATAATAACTTTGCTTTTAGTTTTTCTTGTTTTCATTTTAGTACTTGTAATATTGGTTCATGCCAGTTCCAGTAATGTGTGGACCATGTTGACTTCAGTTCCCAAAATAAGGAACTAAATTTAACATGAAAAAGTATTACCGAAACAACTAGAATAAAAAACATAATTCCCTATATTTCAGGAGACAATAACCAATTTGTTTTATATAAACTAAAAGCGGAAATTGATATATTTACGAAGATGAAAAAATATTTAATTTTTTAGGGTCTTGTATTGTAGTTTATTAAGAGTAATAATGGAATTGTTAGCTTAATAAGAATAATAATGGAATTGTTAGCTTAACAATAACTAGCGGTACATATTATTCTGCCTTACATGCTAAGGATCTATGTGAGTGGTATAGTATAGCATGGCCATTCTCGACTGTCCAAAAATAATGCCCCCATTCCGCAGACCAGACCTAGTGTTATTTGTCATGATTCCGTTTGTCCACCCTTCAGTGCTTAAGTTCCTCCTCTACTTTTTCTTCCAACATGTCTTACTGGTGAGGCTGGCTGGCAGGCATCACTATTTGTAGCATGCGTAAGCTGCAGCAACAGACATCCATAACATGCGAAGCCTTCACAAGTTTTCTTCTCAATCTTGGGGATGATACAAATGGAAACAAACAACAGATTATGTGGACTCTGCCACTGAAGGACATACATTAGTAATCGGCACATGATACTGCTGGCTACTTTACTAGTGTCATGGAAATATCTATCTCCATTAAAACTAAAAATAAGAAAGGTTTTCGGAATTAAGATCCTCTCTATTTTTCAAAAAAAATGGAGGGTCCATTTATGAGAGAGATAGACACAAAAGTTTTAAATGATTTAAATTTTTTTAAATAATAATAAAAGTTTGTTACACCAAATCACATCAAATCTCTTATTTGTGTCTATCTCTCTCCTAAATGGACCCTCAATTTCTCTTGAAAAATAGAAAGGATCTCAACTCAGGTCTTGGAATATTATGAAGATGATAAAACAGTTGTAAGATGACATAGATTGTTTTCTTACCTTTTTACTATCTTCTTATGCCTAGATTAGCAGTGGTAAAGCTCGTAAACCCATGCTGACTCGCTTTCAATCTACCTTTAATTGGGCCTTCAGAATTTTTTTTTTAAAATGTTGGTTATAAAATTGGTGAGTTGACCCGCCAAAATCCTCCTTAAAAATAGAATAAAATAAAATAAAAGCAGAAAAATATAAAAAAAATATTAATTTTTAAACAAACTTTTTTTTAAAAAGTTGGCCGACGGTCAGTCCGCTCGACCTACCACCAATCGGCTATCTTGGCGGGTTAGTGGGTTAAGTCATGGAGCCCACCATACCATTTTTGACGGCTTACGTGGGTTCGGTCTCTTTTGCCACCCTTAACCTATATTAGATTAGTTCGTGACATTCGAAGAAATTAAGATGTAGATATTAATTTTAACTTATACAAAACTATTATTTAAAAAATTCATAGTTGTTACGATATTTTTTTAGTATTTTTTCTTGAAAATTTTTATACAAATTTACTGTTAGCTAGTCTTACTCAGTTTTCTACAATTGGGAGGTGAAATGAATATGACTTCTATTCAGCACTCGTAGAAATTATAGTTTAATTGAGATTTATCAGTTTTCCCTTTGTATTCCAAATGAACCATGCATCTACTTGCATTTTTTATTTTCTCCAATGCTAATGAGTCTTCCAATCCTCCAGCCCACAATTGAGTGAATAATTGGGATGATTTTTTTTTTTTTTCTAAAAACGTAATAATGAGGTTTGACGAAAGGATGACTTTAGGCAAAGCATCTCAACTTCTCACCGTTAATCGAATAATTGGGAAGACCTGAATCACATATGTTTTATTTTTTTTCAATAAAAACGGTACAAAGTTTGAACCCATACCTTTCAAAAAAAAAAAAGTTTTTTTGTTTGCTACATAGGAAAGAATGGAAAGTAGGAAAAAAAAAAAAACTAATTACTCTAGGGAGAACAACCCCAAACATCCTCATCTTAGATCAATACCAATTGAGGAGTACAACAGTCATCAAGGTACAAGAAAAAACGAATGTGTGGCCTAAGTTCGCGAAGTCCTGAAATATGTGATGAACGGAGGCATGACCAATTTTGAATCTCCACCAACAGAAAAGCTTCTTCAAGTAGGGGCTTTAAGAACAAGTAATTACGTCGTTTCAATCGAATCATGTTAACCATAGCTTTAGAATCAATCTCAACAATCACCATAGGGAGCTTAACAATGCATGATGGCGTGCATAATGGTTTTTGGATGTTGGTAACATCTGAGGCAAGTATCAATAGCAACAGAACCTCTTTTGCACCTTAATTTCCTCGTTGGTTATAAGTCTACCATGAGCTATCTTCCAAAATAAAGCTTGAATTCTAAGAGTTCTTTCCACTTCTATATCAATTCAAAGGGAAAGCAAGGAGGTTCCTACCTTGTTTAAGTCTTTATAAAGAAATTTTAAGCAGTTTTTAGTGAAAAGTAACCATCACTTGAGTGATTGATTGCAAATGGGAGGACTAACTCTTGCAACTTTTCGATAGATATGACTTGGAAGCATTTGACTGGGAAGATCCCAACGCCATCCCTCATTAGCTGCATGGGAAGAAACTGTAAAATGACATTCATTGTCAAAGAAAATGGAGACTTGTTGAGCCCACACCAGGCACCAATGGATCCTGCCAAAATCTTATAATGTGGCCATCTCTTTTCTCCCCAAGGTTCTAAGAGCGAATTATTCCCCTCCAAATGTAGGAAGCTTTGGAGCCACATCCGACAGTATGTATCAACAAACCACCACAATTGTTCTTAGCTCGAATAACTATAACCTATAGAGAATTGCTATTTTTCAAGGTCAAGTTTAATAATTGTGAGGCCTTTTTTACCTGACATAGAATTCATAGAATGAACAACTTCTAGAAAAATGGTAGAGTTGTCCAAAGTGCTCCTTGCATGTATAAAGTTGTTTTGATTGGGGATATAGCTCTCAGTAATAGCTCCTTAATCCTATTGCCAAGGGCTTTGGTCACAATATTATATATAGGCCTAATTAGCAATTTGGTCCCTTAGCTTATTTTTGAGGTTTAATTTGGTCCTTTAACTATTTTTTGGGGCAAATAAGTCCTTTAAGTTTTTAAGTTGGGTATAATAGGTCCTTTTAGGCCTTAAGTTTTTCAATTGGGTCAAATAGGCCCCTTAAGTTTTTAAGTTGGGCGAAATAGGTCCCTTAAGTTTTTAAGTTGGACCAAATAAGTCCTTTAAGTTTTTAAGTAGGGTCAAATGAGTCATTGTCACGAAGGACCTATTTGACCCAACTTAAAAACTTAAGGGACCTATTTGACCAAACTTAAAAACTTAAGATCGAAAATGACTTATTTGACCCAACTTAAAAACGTAAAAGACTTATTTGCCCCAAAAAATAGTTAAAGGACTAAATTGAACCTCAAAAATAAGTTAAGGGACCAAGCCTTATATATAACATTACATAAAGATATTGGACGGAAATCTACAACCTTGAAATGATCATTTCCTTTAAGAATTAAGGTAAGCAGAGTTTGACGGCCAACACTCATGATCTCAGGTTTCTGAAAGACTTCTTTCACAAAATTTTAAATACAAGTCCCAAGGATGCCCATTTTGCTTTGAAGAAAAGAGGGTGGAAACCATCCAAGATTGGGAATTTCTAGTTGGCCATACAAAACAAAGTTCTTCACACCACATCAATAGAAACCAAATTGCATAAGAATGATTAGCGTAACATCCTAGGATTGTCAGCAAGATCAACAAGTGTTCTCACCAACTAACACAGGTCTTTTCAGTGTGTGTTTTTCCCCTCACTCACACACTTCCTAGAAAACTTATTAGGAGGTCACCCATTTGACAAGTACTCCAAGTCAAGCATGTTTAACTATGGAGTTCTTATGTTTTAGGCTCCCGAAAAGAAAATGCATATTGTTGATATAAGTGGTGCTAATTAATTACTTTAAGCCATTCTCAATTATGCAGTCCTATACCTGCATAATCTATGGATCTCTCTCATTTCGATCTGTATTCAGTTCATTCACGTGACCCTTCACTGAAAGCCTGCCAGAAGCTGCTCCTTGTCTGTGCCGCATGCACCGCCAATCACTCTCTGCCCTCGTCAGCCTGGGTGCCACAATTAGCAACTGGCTGATTACCACTCAAATCACCAGAAGTGAAAAGGCTTTGATAATATTGCATTAACAACCTTATAGTAGCACACTTCTCATGAATCCAAGTACCATTCTCATCCAATAAAGAATCAATTCTATTGTGCCTTCTTTTAATCAGGGTAGTTTGGTGAAAGTATCTAGTATTATGATGCTCAACCTCATCCATTTAGATCTAAACTATTGAAACCAGTAAGCCTGCTAATAATGGAGGATGGTGTTGTATTCATTCCAAAGCTTTTCCTTAAGTTAAAGCCAATCTATCATTGTTCTTTTCAAGCAGATTCTGTTCAATTCCTTTTAACCTTCCAATAAGTCTTCATATTCTGTGAAATATGTAACCAACAGAGTCTCTATTCGAAACTTTAAGATTGTTAGTAAGGTGAGATATATTCACATCCTATGAATCTTGATGGTTCCACGAGTTGGCAACTTAGGCATGAAAATCTTGGTGCTCCAACCATGGCTCTGGAAATCTGAAGTATGGTTGATACGCAATTTCCACAACCTCATTCAATCTAATCCACATACCACAATGATATAAACTAGTGAGAGATAAGTTAGTGATAGAGATAGATGGAAACTATTCCTGCCATTAAGCATTGCCAGGAGCTCGTTCAAAACGCTTAATTAGTTGGCCACGATGCCAAGTGAACTGCGGGCCCTTAAAACGAAAGACAATAAAATGACAATCGTTGATGCATTGAGCAAACTTCAAGCTAGAATTACGGTTAACACATGCACCGCCTACTTCTCGTGATCATGTATTATTGTGTTAAAATCACCTAAAACACACCAAAGAAGACCATAAGAAGCTTTGATGTCTCTAAGTTCATCGTTCATGTTATCCCTAAGTCTCTCCTGAGGACTGCCATATATTACTGCAAATAACCATGTCTTTTATGATCTAGGATTGAATTTCATAAGAATACATGAAGAGGAAGTGGAGAGAACCTCGATAGTAATCCTATTTTGTTTCCATACACACCAAATACATCCTGAAAATTCGACTGCCTTGACCTTACAACACCATCAAAACCCAATTTATCAACAAGAAGATCTACACAACTCTCACTAATTTGAGGTCCTAAAATAGCCATGAAACACAGTTTGTAAATACGCATACAGTCTCTAAGAAGGCCCAAGAAAAAGCCCATGCGTGCCCATCTGCAGTTCCACACCAGAAAATTCATGGATAAATAAAGAGAAATGAGAGAATAAATTCTACTCTCAATTGGGATCGAAATGTTCAGGTGGAGTTTCAGCCACCATATTGTCTGCACCCTTTGTTGTTTCCATGTTGTTTCACTCATGAAATAACTCATTATCATGACCACTACAACAAATCTCCAAGCCTAAATCTGGTAGTTTGGGTTGCACTAATGTTTGGGCTTGCAATGAGGATTTAGGAATAACATTGAGAACCTGCTATGTCCAACACTGATGTTATCGAGAGGAGGGTTTGGAATATGATCGGGGTGTCAAACACCACAACATCACCTGAAGAACCATTCTTGGCCTTATTTGTGGCAGGGAAGGGCTTAGTAAACGAGTCAAACATTGTCTTGAACATCTCATAAGCCACAAATAGTTTATGCTATGGAGTTTGGTGTGACTTACAATCATGTTGGAGATTATTGGAAGTCATAGAAATGAGTTTTCAACAGGTGTGAATTGAATCATGGACCTTTGGAATCGATTCATGATGTGTCTTGGAGCCTTGGAGAAGTTTTGGACTTACTGTGAATCGAATTGGAGGAGTGGGAATCGATTCACCAACTTAGGATCACAAAACGCGTAGGAATTGTACCTGTGAATCTATTCACACTTACCGGTGAATCGATTCACCACTGCTGGTTTATAAACCAGAATTCTGTTTTTCGTCCCATAGGGCGAGCAGTTTTCTAGGGTTATGTGCAGCCGTTCTTGAGTGTTCTTTGTGAGGTTTTAGGGGCTGGGAAACACATTCAAACACCTGGGGATCTTAGGGAATCATAGAGACAGGATTGAAGGCTTTCTCTATTGTTGTTCTTGAGAGTTTTTCATAGAGGGAAATAGAGAGGGGTTGTAAGAACTCTTGGGATTGTTCATCTTGAACATTTGGAAGGGGTTCAAAGCAATTGTATTCTCTTGTAAAGACTCTTTGATAGTGAAACAGAGGGCTGCTCTCTCCCGCAGACGTAGGTCATCTTTTTGGGGCCGAACTGCGTAACCAAATAGCGGTGTCTTCTTCTCTACTCTCAACTCCTTTGATTGTTTGATTTTTATTGCACCGTGTTGATTAAGTGATTGCTAATTTTAGTTTGTGGTTGCCATTGATATTTGTTCCATTATTTTCTTGTTCGAATCTCAACAAGTGGCGCCGTCTGTGGGAATGAACAAATCATTCAAGTGTGCACCATGGGTACTAAGTGGGACATCGAGAAATTTTCCGGTAACAACGACTTCGGTCTATGGAAAGTGAAGATGGAAGCAATCCTAATTTAACAGAAATGCGTGGATGCTCTAAAGGGTGAGGCAAGAATGTCGGCCACCCTATCACAAGCGGAGAAGAAGGAGATGATAAATAACTATACCCTTAACAAAACTGTACTATATATCCTTGCCACAATAACACACACACCCACATTTTTGCTTTTAGCAAAATCTGCCAGTTGCTACACACCCACGTAGAAAAATCCAATTGTAAAAGTGCTTACCAGGAGAATGGAATGCATGTTCAATATGCTCTCTGAGGTTGAAGTTTGTTTGCTTTATTTATTTTTTTGTTTTAGAAGATCAAGGTGTTAATTTATTCCAAGAAATGGACATTATATATCAACACTAAAATTATCTTCCTTATTAGTAGCAGAAAGATCAGTCCCTTTCTTTCTAATTTTTGCTGTCACTGGTTTCCAAGTAGCTACCTTCTTAGGATTTACCCCTTAATGGATTCCTAGGTAATCAACAGGGAAAGCAAGGATATTACAACCTAATTTTGCATCCATATAGGAGCTCTAATTGCATGGCATATACCAAGCCAAACCACTATGAAAACAAAATTGTTAAAAGGATTTATGCTTCCCTTGCCTTACGCTTGTTTAATTCTATCCTTTAAGAGGATGTCAACTTTCAACATGTTACTTTTTAATTATTGATGAAATGGATGTTTGATTGTTGTTATTAGTATCGGGGAGAAGCCTTAGCTTCCCGTTTGAGGTTTAATATATTATTGAGTTCATATACTCTTTTAGGGTACCATGTGCTCATTGTATATTGAACCTTGAATTGTCCAAGTCGGACAGTTTGGGAAAAAACTTTTTCTTTACTCGTATAATAGTTGTTGCTTAATTCTCGTATCTTTATATTTGATGAAATTTCGGTTCGATTCATTTCCTTTTGTTCTCTGGGTGCATACTTGATTGCGGTGTTCATAACTGCGTTCATTTTGTGTACTCGAGAGACCAATGGAAAATCTTTGCGAAATTTTGTCAAGTATAAGATCTGAGAATTAAGGAATGATTATTATCTGAGTTAAAAAGTTTTTTCTCGAATGGGATAAGTCATACCATTTAAAGAAAGAGAGCGGTTGTAAGAACGTCGTCTTCTTTGAAATTGTCATTTTTTACATGCGAGAAGATGGAATATTTTCTTTCGAGTCGTAGTTGGATGTCACGATAGGTTGTATCAGGGAGAGGGGTTTGAAACCAGATTTTTGCTCTGGGGTTGCGTGCTTTGTCCAAGTCGCAATGGCACATAAAGATTTCAAAACTAATGGAGGGATTAGATGTCCGTGCTTTAATTGCGATTGCAGAAGGATTAAGAGCCCAAGTGAGGTCACGCACCACCGTATTGATTGGATTTAGGCTTAATTCTGGATTTGGACTACACATGGTGAAAAGTTGCCTCACGTTGATTTAGGGGTTCTTGATAATTGCGAAGGTGCTTCAGCGATTCGTGGGTCGGGATGTGGTGGCGATTGAATTGATGCAAGATATGGTTTGTGATGCCTTGGGGGTGAACGTGTTATTCGATGAGCAACAGTATGATGACACAGATGAACTTCCAAATGAGACAGCACAAAAATTTTATAATCTGTTGTTAGAAACAAACAAGCCGTTGTTTGAAGGGTCTACAGACTCTAAGTTATCAATGTGTGTGAGGCTCTTAGCTCTTAAGTCCAACTGTGGTGCTACTGAAGTGTGCTTGGATCTCGTAACGAAAATGATGTTGGACTCGTCACCTATCAAAGATGGTTTGCCAAAAAGTTATTCACGAGGCTAAAAGCTTAGTGTCCAAGTTGAAATTTGGAATCTAAAAGGATTGATTGTTGTGTGAGAGGGTGTATGTTGTATTACGACAATGAGTTTGGTAAAACGATGGTGCGCTAGTTGAATGCAAATTTTGTGGTGAGCCTAGGTATATGTCACATACTAATAATCGGACGGGTAGACAAAAACTAGTTCCGTGAAGGTAATGTTTTATTTGCCAATTATTCCAAGGTCATAGAGAATGTTTGCATCACCACGCATCGCAGACAAAATGACATGGCACTATGAGAATAGAAGCACTTGGTATGTTGCGCCACCCTTCCGATGGTGAAGCTTGGAAGCACTTTGATCGTGTGCATCCCGATTTTGCGGCAGATCCACGTAATGTACGACTTGGCTTATGCTCGATGGTTTTACCTCGTATGTTCAATCCACGGCGAAACCTTATTCTTGTTGGCGATTATCGTTACTCCCATACAATCTTCCTCCCGAAATGTGCATGTCTAAGCCTTATATGTTCTTGACTGTGTTATCACGGTCCAGATAATCCGACAGATGGTATTGACATCTATTTAGAGCCTCTTATTGACGATCTCAAAAGGTTGTGGAATGGTGTTGTGACGTACGATATTGCACGAAATAGGAATTTTACAATGAGAGCGTGATGTGGACCATTAATGACTTCCCTGCATATGGCATGTTGTCCTGGTCAGTACTCATGGTAAAATGGCATGTCCGCATTGCATGGAGCATACAAAGGCCTTTACCTTGAAATTTGGGGGGAAGAGTTCTTGGTTTGACTCACATCGCAGGTTTTTACCCGATGATCATGCATTTAGACGGAATAAGAACGCTTTCAAGAAGGGGGAAGTTGAATTAGATGGCCCGCCCCCAAGGTTGACGCCAGAACAGATCTGGGAAAGGGTTATGGAACTGCCCAAAATCACAGATTTTGGCAAATTGGATCGATTTGAAGGATATGGACAATGGCATAATTGGACAAAAAGAAGTATTTTTTGGGATCTGCCATACTGGAGAGATAATTTATTGAGACACAACCTTGATGTTATGCACATTGAGAAGAACTTTTTTGACAATGTTTTTCTCACGTTGATGAACGTCGAGGAAAAACAAAAGACAATGAGAAGGCGGACTAGACTTACCACTTCATCAGTAGGCGAAAGGACTTGCATTTGACGAATCGGTCGGATGGGAAGACCACAAACCCAAAGCCTGTTACTCTTTAAGCGCACGAGGAAGCCAAGTCGATCTGGCCGGTGGATAAAAGAACCGGATGCCGATGGTTATTCTTCTAATTTGGCAAGATGTGCCGATGTGAACAAAGGAACCATGATTGGGATGAAAAGCCATGATTGTCATGTATTCATGGAGTGTTTACTTCCTATTGCATTTAGTTCCTTGCCGTCAAATGTTTTAAATCCTTGTTGAACTCACCAATTCTTTAAAGATTTGTGTTCTGCGACATTGAGAGAGGATGATCTCATAAGGATGGAGCAGAACATACGATCATTCTTTGTAAGTTGGAGAGAATATTTCCCCGCTTTCTTTGATTCTATGGAGCATCTAGCGATTGCATCTTGCACATGAAGCTAGGCTTGGTGGACCAGGTTCAATACAGGATGGATGTATCCATTGAAAGGTACTATAATAAAGTATTCTCTAAAATAAATATTTATTTGAAGGGTTAAATGTATCAATTTTTATCATCAACGTTGTTATTTTGTAGATTTATGGGTGACTCAAAACGGTCGGTGAAAAATAAGGCCAGGGTTGAAGGATCTATTTGTGCAACTTACTTACACCGTGAGACAATCCATTTCTGTTCCCATGATTTTACTAACTTCATGTTGACACCAACAAATAGTAGGAATGAAGTAGAAATTGAAAGTGAAAGACACCCGCTTGCCTTATCAGTATTTTGCCTTTCCGGTCGTCATGGTGGAAAGGAGGTGGATAACTGGATAACGGGCGAAGTGTGGAAGTCAGCCCACGTTCACGTGTTGATCAACTGTGCAGAAGTATCACCGTATCTAACGTATGTATCATTTTTACCACTTTCAATTTCTTTAATCCACAATTGCTCTTGATCATTTGTTTGATAATGACTTGATCAGGGCATTCTTGTTAACTAAGCCCACAAGCGTACAAGACTCTTCTGCCTATATTCATGAATATTTCCCAACGTGGTTTAGGAACCAGGTATGTTTTTTGAGTCGTCATATATATATTATTATTATTTATTGTTTGAAAATACAAAAATATTGTTTGAAAATAGGAACCATAATTTGTTTGCACATGGTGTGTACACAGGTGTATAGCGAGGCAGAATCCCCTAAAATCCAACACTTGAGAAATTTATCTCATGGTCCTAAATCACGTGTAAAAGAATGGCACACATTCTTTGTAAATGGATACAAATTCCAAACCCAGTCAAAAACAGAGGGGAAAAAACAGTTAACAGCGGGGTTTATGTAAAAGGTGCCACAGATGGAGGTGAAGATGACTTTTACGGCGTGATTCAACATATATATGAACTGACGTACAATACTTTAGACTATACTAAAAAATAGTGCTATTTTATTGTAATTGGTTTGATCCATCAAATAGAGGCACAAGAGTGGATCGAAAATATAATACTGTTGACATACACATGAGCAGAAGATACCAAATGTTTGATCCGTTTATCATGGCACAACATGTAAGACAAGTGTATTATGTCCCTTATCCATCAACTCGAAGGGACAAACAAGGTTGGTGTGTCGCAATAAAGATAAAACCACGGGGTCGCATTGAAGCAGATGATACACAAGAAGAAGTGGCTTATCAAGTGGATGAGATGTCTCATGTCAATGTAGTAAATGAAGTGGAACCCATTACTCGACCACGTGACAATCCAATCACATATGAAGATGTAGATGGGGATGAAGAATTAAATGAAGAAGTGGCAGAACCATCAAGATCTGAAGAGGATGCGAAATTGAGTGGGCGAATGGGCGATTGAAATTGTTTAATTTTTTACAATTTGAGAAATTAATGTGGAACAATATATTTTAATTTGTCGGTTATTTTCATAACTTGTTTATTTTTATGGAATTCATTTGTAATATTGTTATGTTTAAATATAATATTTCATGATCATTATTATTCAATTGCTCTATAAACAGATATGGCATCGGGAGGTTCAGGAGCAGACTTCCCAGACCACCGGTGGTGGTAAATGGAAGGGAAGGGGATCGCCCTCGACCCCCTCGCCGTCGAGGCCGACCATCATTAGGCGTGACCTTCTTCGGGTTTTCGACGTTGTCATCTACACGTCGTCCTAGTACATCTACGCCGAGACGACTGATACACCTCCTGCACCTAGACGATATACGCACCACCTACACGCACTCAGGCACATTCGACACCAGCGACACAGACTCTGGCACGTTCGGCACCTTTGCCTCACATTGACATGATCCCCACCCCGGGTTCCAAAGCAGCCTACACGGGCGCTCGAAGTTCCCATGTCAGTGCTCGATCCGGCGGGTCGATGCTCATCGATCCGACCATGATTATAGTCACGGGCCATATACGATGACACCGATGTTGGGTGACGGGAGGAGCAGGAGGTTCAGCAGAGGAGGTTCTTGAGCAGGGGAGGGCAGGAGCCTGACACTCTTGAGATGTTGTATGATGGTCGAGTTCTTATCAGGCCATCTGGTAGAGGGTAAGTATTTGCAATTTTTTCGAGTTATTAATAATTTACATGTATATATATATATATATATATTTTATTTAACATGTTTTTATTGTTAAGGTTTCTTCCCTCAAAGCCTGCTGCGTTAGCTATCACAGCAACAGTTAAGGAGAATTACCAGGAGTTTTGGCCCACCTGGGGGACACTGAAGGATTTTGAGCGAGACCATATGTTTAATTCTTTTAGAGTAAGCTGCAATTTTTATTTTATTGCATATTATTTTATTTTCGTAAATTTCAATTATGTTTAATAATGTCTTATATTGATACAGACGAGGGTTGCTTGGGAGGAAAAAGATGAGGAGCTGATGGAGAAGAATTTTCATATGAAGGCCTCCCACCGCTTTTCTCGACATGCTTCGAGATGCCCGCATCGAGGATACTTGACCAGTTGGATAGGGGACGAGCTCTGGCAGCAGCTGGTAGCGCACTGGAACTCCCCTGAGTTCCAGGCGACCAGCGCGAAGGCCAAGAAGAATAGGGCCTCTGAGAAGGGTGGCAGCTTGCACACTGGAGGCAGTGTCAGTCAGGCGCAGCACGCAGTTAGACTTGTACGTGTTATAAAATTGTTATTATTATTATTATTTTATTATTATTATTATTATTATTATTATTATTATTATTATTTATTTAAATTTTTTTATTAATACAATCTCAGTCGAGGAGGTTGGGGAGAGAAGTTCAGTTGCACGAGCTTCATCTTGCAACTCATACGAAGAGGAGTACTGGTGATTTCATTGATGAGCGTTCGAGGCGGACTCAGGTAATTATAAAATATAATAAATATTTTTTTAATAATGTTTATATTGTTTTGTTAAAAAAAAAAGATTTGACTTATTTGTTTGTTTAACAGGAGGAGTTTGAGGCGAGGATGTCTCAGCTTAGATCTCAGAGCTCATCATGTTCTCCATCTCAGAGCCCTGACGATCTATCTACACCACTGAGGGTTTGGGCAGAAGTGGTTGGCGGAAAGAAGAAGGGCCGCCTATATGGTGCTGGCGACCTTGCCAGCAACTACAAAAAAGGGGCCCGCCGCCTACACACTGGAGAGTCGTCGAGTAGTAGTGCTGCCACTGGTCGCTCTGCCGCGGATGACCAGGAGATAGCCGAGTTGAAGCGGACCGTGGCCCAGCAGCAGGAGCTTTTGACTCAAGTCTTTGCGGCGGCGAGGAGCAGATGTACCCGATTGCTGGCTTCGCTGACCTACTCCGCCCTCGGCCTCGGCACCTCGACCTCGCCTCCGCCTCCGCCTTCGCCTCCGCGTACTCATGGTTATGTCGATGATCCAGATGATGTAGAGGATCTCGATCATGATCAGGAGTACCAGGACTATTAGTTCTGTTTGTACTTATATTTTTTCATATTTTTGGATATCATTTTTTTTCGTTTCGGATATTATTTTAGTTACTGATTTTTATTCGTTGAATTTTTTTATTTATTATGTTTTCTTTTTTTAATTTGCTTTTTAGTTTACGTTATCACATTTTTATATATGGAAAATCAATTAATAATTAAATTAAATTAAATTACAAGTAATTTTTAATTAAATTAATAAATAAATATGTTTAATATGAGAGTAAATTATTTTTATAATTAAACAAATAAATAATTAAATTAATTAATTACTTAAAGAATAAAATTAATTTGGTTATTAATTAATAATTTTATTATTTTTATTAAAAATTCCCGATTACCGACGGCCTAAGCCGTCGGAAATATTTCAGATTTACCGACGGTCAAGTCCGTCGGAAATCTAACGACGGCTTTACCCGTCGGTAATCGGCCTCATTTACCGACGGTTATACCCGTCGGTATTACCGACGGTAAAGGAGAGTCCGTCGGTAATCCTTTGCGACGCCCATATTTCCGACGGGTTTTAGGCCGTCGGTTATCCGTCGGTTAATCTGGATTACCGACGGCTTTTATGGATTACCGACGGCTTTAGGCCGTCGGTAATCCCGTGTTTTCTTGTAGTGTATATAATAAACTTTAAAATACAATTTTAAAATAACTCATTTTATACCAATTAAAGTAAAATATATTATAACATTGTATGTTGATAAGGATGAACAGTCGTATAGTCATAAGCGTTTTACTTTTGTGGCACAACTTTATAATTTAAAATCATTGAAATAATGAATGTAAAACCTCACCACTTAATTTTACCATTTATTCCTTCTAAAATTTAAATTAAGTGTAAACTTTTAGATGAAAATTAAAATGAATATAATATCACTTCTACTAGTGACTATAATGCCAATCAAGCTCTGAAAACAAAATGATCTCCATTAGACTTAACAAAAAACACTCTACGTTAACATGATATGTAGTTCATGTTCAAACTCAATGACGTTGGAATTATTTTAATTACAAAATCTATCTATATGTTCATGAGAATCTATTTGTGAACCAAATAAAGTTGATCACTGACTTAGTATTTACATTGCACCAATAATACCAAATCATATATAATAAGTTCAAAGTTAAATCACAAATAAAACACTTCAACTTTATAACTCAAACTCGATTGTACGCATAACTCACTGAGCCACAAGTTGAGCAGTGATATTTTGATTCTTAAACATGAAAACTTTATGTTTCCATGTATTTAGTCGGATGAGAATCTTTAGACTCAAAAGCGAGTGCACGTGTTTGTAATATTTACGCGCATGGTAACTGCGTGTGGGATATATGACCCCCCTGACCCTGAAGACCGCAGCCCCTTCTTTCTGTCACTAACACACTCTCTCTCCAACCTCATTATATTTACCGTATCCGTTTTCTTTATTTCTACCCATCACACCTCGCTTTCTCTATCTCTCTCCTCTCTCCCTCTCTCTTTATCACCATACTGCCCTCCAATTCAACCTTCGTATCCACAAAGCCTTAGCTTCCACAGCGTGGGTACCACTCTCTTCCCCTCGCTCTCTCCATCTCTCCTCTCTCTCTCAACCTCTCTTTCTCTCTGTTTCGCTCTATGTATATACTCAATTTTTGGTATATGTGTGTGTCCTCAAAAACTCTGCTTATTCACGTTTTTCATTGTTTTATAATCTAATCGATGTGTAACCATAAAAACCCTTTCCCACAGGCTAGCTTCTTCGTGTGATCTCAGATATTTCTCCTTCTACACTTTCAACCATGAAGGTAACACTGGGAACGATCTCCTCATTTTTTCATTTCATTTTTTCTAATTTTTTCGTTCCTTTTTCAATTGTGTGGCTTTGCCATTGTGATTTCCTGCTGTTGTACGATTTTAATGTAGTGAATTTTCTCTAACAGATGTGTTATCAAGTGAGTAACCCAAATTTTCTTTGTTCATAATGGATTATTTATTTATTTTTCTTCTCTCCCGAGGAAAACTCGATGGTGTTTGTGCTTGTATGTTTCTATGTGCATTTATCTTTTTCCTTTTGATGTATATTTTGATGTGTTATTTTTTTTAACGTTTCTTCCTTGGTTGTTGATCGAGTCTGGTTTTCTCTGAATGTTGTTGATTTTCGTAATGACTGTTTTTCTTCTCCTTGGAGTAATGTGTTTACTGGATCCTGCATTTGTGTCAAAGTTAGTTCCTATTTCTCGTTCTGAGTTTGCTTACTGGTTCTCCCCTGTCCAAAAAATATCTCATCATGTGAGGGTTAAATATTTTTTTAATCTCTACAAAATTTGTGAAATTTGGTTTTTCTCTTTGTAAAATTTGTATTTGTTTTTAGTCTTATATATATTTAATAAAATAGTGTGTCTTAAGTTCTCATTCCCCGACAAGGACTAGAGAAGGCAATGATTAATAGTCCCGGTGATTGTACAGACAAAAACTATCCATGACGGTAGGGTAATTAGCCACAGGAAAAGATAGGTATGGGTGCAACCTGCCTCATAGCCACACATTATGTAAATATAATTGTAATATTAAATTAAAATATAAAATTAATATAAACCTGATATTAATCAAGAGTTACCGTTTATAAATTTGTTGTTTTAGAAATTTACTGTAACATTTACTCATTATCCAAACATAATATTGCGTGCTGTATTTAACTACCTTATTATATTTAATTTTAATTTACTTAGATAGTTTTGTTTGTAATGTTTCAAAATCTTTGGATAGTTTATCAATGGAGTTATATTTTTAATTAATATTTTTTATTTATTGTTTGTATATTATTAGTCAAAGTGCAGGTGACATACGAGTATTTCGTACCCAACGGATAAGGGTACGAGTATTAAAGTTGTTATTCATGTTTTCTTTAAATTTATTAAACTTTTTTTTTTGACAGAAGGTTGCAATTCAAGGTTATCCTGAAGTTTATGATATTGATGGTGATCCAATGATACATCCGCGGGTGGGTAAGGAATACCAGGCTGAAATTCCACCATTAATGTCAAAATCTGACTACATTTATTTTCTAAAGAAATCTCGTGGAAGAAAAGTTAGAGCATCTGGAAATTCCAAAGTGCAACAAGAGGCAAATATTGGGGTGGAATCAAATGGTCCTGATGTAGATGCAGTTTCCACATCTAATTATCAGCCAAATACCGTGAGAAAAAGCTCAAGACAACCACAATTAACAATTAGAGCGCTGGAAGCTGTTGCCGATAAATGTGATAAGGAGAAAAGGAACAAATGTTGGTGAGACTTCTATTCTAGCAGTGGTGGTGGGGAAGGAATGTGAGGGACATATGTTTTATGTTCTTGGTTGAGAATTGTATTTCTTTCTGTCTAAGTCGTGGAAAGTTTGAAAACTTGTTTCCAATTCTTAATATTACATGTGACTTGAAGAAAATAACTACCTCTTCGGTATTTAAAAATTCTCATAATGAATTCATGTAAGAGTATAGTGTATATGAATGTTAAAGTGAGCTGTCAACAGGTGTTAACCTGATCCGAAGATTCCTCTCAAATATGCCTCTGAAGAAGATCGTGTTCAGGATAAAATTTCTGATGAATACAAGAAGTGGTTGATTCAAGATCAAACACTCTTTACTTGGCTTCTTTCGTCGCTATTTGAAGGAATTCTGCCTCGCGTTCTTGGATGTTCACATGCATTCCAGGTTTGGGATAAAGTTCATAAGCATTTTCATTCTTTGCTCAAAGCGAAAGTTCGTCAATTACGCTCCGAACTCAAGAACACTAAAAAGGCTTCAAGGTCAATTTCTGAATACTTGATGCGTATTAAAGCTATTATTGACTCTTTAATTGCGATCGGTGATCCTATTTCGGATCAAGATCAGATCGATGCAATTTTGGAAGGACTTCCTGAAGAGTATAATTCTTTCGTGATGATGATTTACGGAAGACTTGATACACCTTCTGTTGATGATATAAAAGCATTGCTTATGGTACAAGAAGCTCAATTTGATAAATTCAAACAAGAATTAGCAACGCCTGCTGTTTCTGCAAATGTTGCGTAAGCAGCAAACAATTCTGAATCCACTAATGCTTCTAATCAACCAGCCTCTGGTACACAAGATTCGTATTCTCCTGCATTTCGCGGTGGAGGAGGACGCTTTCACGGTGGTCGCGGCCGAGGTAGGTCACGTGGTAGAGGTGGTCCACGTCCTACCTGTCAACTGTGCGGCAAATATGGCCATGAAGCACTTCGTTGTTGGTTTTGATTTGATCTGAATTTTACACAGTCTCAGCAACCTACTCAACTTGCTATGAACCACAACACTCACATTTCTCTTCACCTTATGGCCGCCCTAATCCTCCAATGGCACGACCTATGGAAAATCTAGCAATGCAGCATCGTGTTCCTGCTACTCCTAAATTCAATTACAATGCTATGCAACATTCCTTTGGCACACGTGGCTGGTATCCGGATTCAGGTGCTTCGCACCATTTGACAGCAAATGCTCAGCATCTTACTCAAAGTTTGCCATACACTGGCCAGGATCAAGTCCTCATGGGCAATGGACAAGGTTTAAACATTAAATCTATTGGCTCTTCTGTTATTTCCTCTAATTCAAATCCTAACATACCTTTGCACCTTAACAATCTATTGCATGTGCCTCAAATAACCAAAAATATGTTGTCTGTCTCCAAATTTGCAAATGATAATCAAGTTTACTTTGAGTTTCATCCTACTAAGTGTTTTGTTAAATGTCAGGGATTTGATTAAGTGCTGCTTGAAGGTTCCATTGGTGCTGATGGACTCTACAAGTTTTAGCATTTTCAGATTCTACCGAATCTATCTTCTGATTCAATTAATTCAACTGTCAGATTTCCTACTTTCAATAATACTGCTACATGTGACATGTTGTCCAATAGCAATTCTTCTGCTTTAACCACTATAAATCCATTACTTCATTGGCATTTTCGCTTAGGTCATGCACACACAGGTGCTGTTAGATCTATCTTACTATTGTGTAAAATACCTTTCAACAATAAACATCATTTTGATCATTGTAGTGCATGCTCACTTGGCAAATCCCATAGAGCTCATGCTCCTGCTGTAGTTACTACTTATCATCATGCATTTGAAGTCATTCATAGTGATTTGTGGGGTCCTTCCCCTTTTCCATCTACTGGTGGTTATTATTATTACATCACTTTTGTTGATATTTATACCAAATTTACATGGATTTACTTTCTCAAACAAAAATCTGATGCTTTAGCTGCCTTCAAACAGTTTTATGCTTTAATACAAAATCAATTTCACATCTCTATCAAAGCCCTTCAAACTGATTGGGGTGGTGAATTTAGACCATTCACTAAATACCTAAGTGAGTTTGGTATGAAACATAGGCTCACTTGCCCTCATACTTCTCACCAAAATGGCACAGTTGAGCGGAAACATACACAAATTGTTGAAATGGGCCTAACAATTCTTGCTCAAGCGTCCATTCCACTCACTTATTGGGATCATGCTTTCACCCAAGCTGTAGTCTTAATAAACAGAATCCCTTCTGCTGCCCTTTCAAACTCTCTTTCTCCTTATGCTGCCTTATATCAGCATCTTCCAGATTATGCATCTACTAAAATTTTCGGTTGTGCTTGTTATCCATTAATTAGGCCATACAATAAACACAAGTTACAATTCAGATCTGTTGAATGTGTTTATTTGGGAATTTCTCCTTAACATAAGGGCCACAATTGCCTCTCACCTGAAGGCAAAGTCTATGTTTCCAAAAATGTCACATTCAATGAGTTTCATTTCCCATTTCCTTACTTGTTCTCTGCCATATCTTCCTCTAATCCTCTGCAACATCCTTCTACTTATCCTGCATCTATATCAGTATTGCCATTTTCTGATAATCCACCTTCAAATTATGTTTCTCCTGTTTTGGAAAATTTTGTTTCTCCTGTTCAACAAAATTATGCTCTTCCTTCACAGTCTTCTACTTCACCTAGCATTCCTAATTCAGTTCCTTTATCTAACCCTACTCAGGCTTCTACTGCTCCCTTAACTCATGAAGTGCAAAACACACACCCTATGCTAACTAGAGGAAAAATAGGTAATCTAAAGCCAAAGGTTTACTTGTCTAATATTGAGCCCAAATCAGCCAAACAGGCTTTATCTGATCCAAAATGGCTTGCTGCAATGAAGGCAGAGTATCATGTCCTTATGATCAACAATACATGGTCCTTGGTGCCTTTACCTCCTCATAGAAAGGCCATAGGATGTAAATGGGTGTTTCGTGTAACACCCTGTTTTCAGAGCGCTACAGTAAATTAATTATTAAACTCTAAATGAGTAATTAGATAATTTAAATGTCCTAAAAATAATAGTTTATTAAAACTAAATGTATTGCCACATACATAAGATCTTTACGGAACCGGCGTCTAGGACCCACAACTTACATATACAGACTCTGACTCACTGGCTGTGGATCAACTGATATAATCTCCCTTCTGGAATTATCTGATACCTACTAAGACCCGTAGACGAAAATATACAAAACAAAGAAAATGGACGGGAGATAAGAACACACTATCGCACTATTAGATGGGAAAGCAGGAATTAGAATTCATATATAAAGAGGCAAGTAAGCATACACACAAATAGAACAACCACTCTCGCACTCATGCACCTGGAATTCTACATGCCTATGTGGCCACACAACTTCCCAGGATGGCAGAAGAGGCCCCACCTTAGCCACTTTTCCTTTATAGATAGCAGCACAACAACCTCCCACCGACATATGGGTAGGTCAAGCCAGTTGTCCATCCCCCTATCCCGCTTATCGTACCCCTAAGAGTGCATCTCTGCTCCCTAATTTCGACGTCAGGAACAGGTATCGGGGCAGCACTTGGGATCGGCACTATGGACAGTGATACAACAGTACCTCGTCAGGATAACCAGGCTACCCGACGACCCGACAGGATGGTCGCGAGCCATCCGTCACCTGTGGAATAGAGCCGGACCCAGTTTATCCTCAAAGACCGACATGTCCTATACTGACTATTTCGTGCCCGCACCGCACTTTGGCACCTGGCCTCGTGCACAGCTTATGTACACGGCGGTGGATTACAGCACACAACCATGCATATGAAACCTCTCCTCGTAAGTATTTCATTATTATTCATCATCTTATTTTAGCTCTTACCAACTCATCATCAACTCAACCAACATCAACATTAGCTCAACCAGCATTAACATCTTGTCCATCTCTTATCACTCTTATCAGTTCAGCTTATCAGTCTTATCATTATTTCAGCATTTACTTATTATAGATAAACGGCTCAGCTAATTATCATAACATAATCAACATTACCAGCATATACAACATAACTACTAACTGCTCAACACGTCAAGCAACCATCCTCAATCAACAATATAGATTAACCAACACAACATCAATTATTAATCATCCTCTATCAACATATGGATCAACCCTAATGTCGCTTAGGCAACTAACTACTGACATGTTATTACTCAACATACCAGCAATCATACACACAACCATAAAGCAATTATATTATATTGGCACTATATCAATCAACATTCATCCACAGATAACAATAGATCATTCCTATGGTTGATAGACCTCTGACAACTGCCCTCAGCTATCACAGGTCACAGCCCCTCTCCTAAGGTGCTGCTGTTATCAACCGCTAGTAGGGCTTAGGTCACCCTACGCCTAGTTATACACTTATTCTAATCCTACAATCCCTAGTGGATAGGGTTCAAATCTCCCACCTAGTTAGAAGGTTGTTGCAGCTGCTGTGACTCTCTGCATCCTTGCCATTCCTGCTACTCGTATTCCTACCTCCGGACACTCCTACCTAGCTTACTAGGCCGTTCTCATCCTTCCCTCTTAGAGGATTACCTACTAAGGGCTTTCTGATGCACAAGATCCTCTCTTGAGGCAAGTGCAGAGCATACTTGCTCCTTAGTGACCCTCTAAGTCTCACTCCTTTTCTCAATCTCAAGGATTACTTACTAAGGGTTTTCTGATGCACCATATCCTCATTAGAGGCAAGTGCAGAGCATACTCACTCCTTAGAAGTTCCTAGAGAGAGAAATTAGAGAGAGAAGAGGATTTGGGCGAGTTGGAATGGAGAGGTGAAGGGTGGTTTTATAAGCATATTAGGTCCATCGTGTCGTGATGGTCTACAGGCACAAAGGCCATCGCGTCGCGACATATGACACATTTCAAGGATCAAACGCGCCTGATCCACCGACTTGTCACCGACTTGCATCGCGTCACGGTTCCTACTAGTGTAATATGGTCGTGACGCGACCGTGGCTATGAAGTCAGGTCCGGTTTCGTCCCTTCTAGATGTTTCTGGGGTTTTTAGACCCTTCGTAGGGGTATTTTGGTCTTTTTTAAATGTTCGTATAGCTCATCTAAGCCCATTTCTTTCCAAATTAAGGTTTCTAATGCCCATTTATCTCCTAATTACCAATTTAATTATACTTTGAATATTTTCTGAAAAATAGAATGTTACATTACTACCCCCTTAAATAATTTTCGTCCTCGAAAACTCACCGGTGGTTATTTTTTTAAGAATGCTTTCATCTTAGATTTTACCTTATACTTAGTTCTCCTACCTTTAGGTAACTTGAGCATCCTAAACTCTTAATCTTTCTTTACACATCGATTCATCCTAGTCTTCATGGCTTCCTTACAATAAAGAGGTTTCTCAATAATACCTGTAATTTGTCTAAATTCTAGTTTCATCGGGGTTGCACCAAAGCTGTTGTACATCATTATAGTCCTATCTCATCCAGTCTAGATCCTTCCATCATCAACCATACCTTGCTACTTTTAATTCCAAATTTTATCATCTAGAACCATGATCACAATCACCTATAGGCTGGCTATATCCAAAAGTCAATTCTTCATCTTCCTCACCAAAGATTTTAATCCCCATGTTCATCAATTCTGTTTTACCTATTCTTTTTCTCTTACTATGTATGTCATTGATATTTTTTATCATCATCCTATAAATCAATTCTTTTCTAGTCTTTCTTCCAGAATAGATTTTCTAGATCCTTCTCCTTGCTTCTCACAAATCTATTGATCACACGATCACAAAATTTCTATTTTAATTGCTAGAAAGAACCTATTTGCTTATTTCTAGGGGAACTATTAAGAATGTTGTTTAATCTTTCTTGCCCATGGTAACACCTAGCACTTCTTCAACCATATTCTATCACTTAATTAATCCTCTTAATCCTTTCAATCGAACCTTTCTAGGGGTATTTTGGTCTTTTTGAATGTTCCTATAGCTCATCTAAGCTCATTTCTTTCCAAATTAAGGTTTCTAATGCCCATTTATCTCCTAATTACCAATTTAATTATACTTTGAATAATTTCTGAAAAATGGAATGTTACATTTCGGGTTAAAGAAAACCCAGATGGGACTGTCAACAAATTTAAAGCAAGGTTGGTTGCCAAAGGTTTGATTTCACAGAAACCTTTTCTCCTATCATCAAACCAGTCACCATTCGTATTATCTTGACATTAGCACTGACTTACAACTAGAAAATTCAGCAAATAGATGTGAACAATGCCTTCCTAAATGGCTTTGTTAGTGAAGAAGTATACATGGTGCAGCCCCCAGGGTTTGAATCCTCTGATAAGTCACTGGTTTGCAAGCTGAATCGATCTCTCTATGGCCTCAAACAGGCACCTCAGGCCTGGTATGAAAGATTAACAGCTGTTCTTCTTAATTTTGGCTTTGTTAAGAGCAAGTGTGATCCATCTCTGTTGGTTTATACTCGACAGAATTCCTGCATTTATGTCTTAATCTATGTTGATGACATTCTCATCGCTGGATCCTCTCCTCAATTGATCCAAGATTTAATCATGAAAATGAATCAGCAGTTTGCTCTAAAACAACTTGGTGAACTTGATTACTTTTTTGGCATTGAAGTCAAGCATTTGTCTAATGGTGCACTTCTGTTGAATCAATCGAAGTACATTAGAGATCTTCTATGCAAGGCCAACATGGATGATTCCAAAGGTATCTCTTCCCCAATGATTAGCAACTGCAAATTGAGCAAATTTGGAACTGATTATGTGGCAGACCTTTCTTTATATCGATCTATTATAGGTGTCTTACAATATGCTACTCTACCAAGGCCTGACATATCTTTTAGTGTCAACAAAGTTTGCCAATACATGGCTCGGCCCCTTGAGTCTCATTGGAAAGCTGTCAAAAGAATTCTTAGGTATCTAAAAGGATCTCTCAGCTTTGGTTTACTGCTACAACCTGATAAACCTGACACTACTTTCTCACTAAGGACTTATAGTGATGCAGATTGGGGAAGTGATTATGATGACCGAAGGTCTACTTCAGGTTCATGTATTTTCTTTGGACCCAATTTAATTTCTTGGGGCTCTAAGAAGCAACCACTAGTGGCTAGATCAAGCATAGAAGTAGAATACCGTAGCATGGCAAACACAACTGCTGAACTTCTGTGGATACAGTCTCTGCTTCATGAATTAAAAGTTCCATTTCAATCTCCTGCACTACTATGTGACAATCTCAGTGTTGTATCTCTGGGTCACAACCCAGTACTACATTCCCGCACCAAACACTTGGAATTGGACATTCATTTTGAAAGAGAAAAAGTTCTCTCCAAACAGCTCTTCATTCAACATGTAGCTGGAGTTGATTAACTTGCTGACTCCTTCACTAAACCTCTTTCTCCATCTCTATTTGCTGATCTGCACACCAAACTCAAAGTGCTTGCTTGTAACCAACCACCTTGAGTTTGAGGGGAGAGTATAAGAGTATAGTGTATATGAATGTTAAAGTGAGCTGTTAGTGAGCTGTAGGTGTTAACCTGAGTTAAGTGTTTGAGTTAGTTGGCGGTTACCTTGGGTTAGTTAGTTAGGAGATGGTTAGTTTGTTATATAACAATGGTTACCATTGTGAACTATAAGATGCAATTCATTTCTTCTATCAATGAATGAGTACACGTTTCAGTCTAGATTCATCTTCTTCATTCCTCTCTGTACCTTCTAGTTTCATTCGTAGTTTTCCAAGGTTTATGAACCTTATCAATTCAAAACTTATTTCAATTCTTGAAATTCATTATAAATTCTCATAATGGGGGACAACAAGCTCAACAAAAAATCTTCATAATTTTACATTTTGTCCCTAAGGGTCTGTTTGGTTCAAACGAGGGGAGGAGAGGGGAGGAATTCAACTTGATATTGTGTTTGGTTCATAAGAGGGGAAGGGAAGGAGAGGAGAGTTTCGCTTGTTTGGTTCAGGAGGGGATGGGAGGAATTAATTTACTTATATGTATCTTTATAATCATTTATATTATGTTTTATATCAGGTTATTGAAGTCATTTTGTTCTAAATGATTTAAGCTCCCCTCCCCTCCAAAAGACCCCAACTTTGGAGGGGAGCAAAAATTGGGTTAAGAGGGATTTTTCTCCCCTCCCATCTCCTCCTAAAAATTGAACCAAATATAAAAAATTTAAAATAACATCTCTCCTCCCCTCTATTCCCCTCCAACCAAACACTACCTAAGTCTCTACTGAGGACTGCCATATATGACTGCAAGTAACCATGTTTTTTCTGATCTATGATTGACTTTCAAGAGATTACAAGAAGAGGAATTTGAGAGAATCTCGATAGTAATCTTACTTCATTTCCATATACACCAAATACCATTTGAAAATCTGACTGGCTCAACCTTACAACGCCATCAAAACCTAATTTATCAACTAGAAGAACTGCTGACTTCCACTAATACGAGGTTCTAAAACAGTCATTAAACACAGTTTATAAATATGCACACTGTAACACCCCACCAATTAAGACAGGGTGCCACATAATAAAATAACAATGTAACACATAAATATGAATCATCAACATAATATTTATATTACTGCATCAGAATACACAGATCATTAGAGGACGCAAAAGGTGGTATACATATACACAACACCCACATACGGGTCTAAACCCATTGGTCGTGGTACAACTATAATACAAACATCGTACATCAAAATGCTATCAAGTAGCTCCCTCACCGTGGTCACCTCCGCTGGGTCCTACTCCCTAGGAATAAGCTTCGAGCACAGGTTGTTCTTCTCCCTCTACTTATCCAACATAGTACAATATAGAGGTACACAAAACAAGGAGGTAAGAAACTCTTCAAATACCATAAAATAGGAAAATGATGTAGAATAATGATAATTAACATGCACACAAACAAGCAGACATTATAGCAATCACTTCCAAGATCAACAACACCACTCATAAGACTGACATACCATTGACAAGACTAACGAACCATTCATACCATACACAGTCCACTAAACATATATCCCAAACTTAGACCGATCACCATTCCAAAAGACAGTGAACATTGAAGAACCCAAACCGATCGCTAGTCTGTAAGACGCTAAAGACTGATCACAAGCCTCATAAGCACAAGAGAATAACACAAATAAGTCAGTTGTCCCAATTACAAATCCTGATATGCTACCATCTCCGATCACCAGAGTAAGGTACTATCCCCGTTCACCAGGAATAGCATTCCCAATCACCAGGAATGGTCAAGACAGTTCACCATGGACGTGTTGATAAACCCCAATTTAGTGCACTTTTCAAGGTTTTTTTTGGGTAGTTTTTAGAGCAGTTATGAACTTATATGTGAATTATTGCCTAATTTGCTCTTTTTTATGTAAGAAGAACAAATATGGAGGAAAAGATGCAAAAGGGAAGCTTTTGGAGCTAAAACGCGTAATTTGGACATCATTTGGTGATTCACGACCTATGTAGGGGAGCTTGCACAGTCGTGCATGTCCCAGGGAAGCAGAAGCACAGTTTCGCTAGATGCATGGTCGTCCAGGAATCACACAAGGCTGTGCATCGCTTTCACCCCTTCGCATGCATTCTTAGTCTTGCATATATGCAGGGCCTTGCACCAGTATGCACGGTTGTGCAATAACATGAAGGGTCGTGCATCATGGAATGAATATAGCTACATATTTCACCATGCATAGTTATGCACGGCCTCACATAATTATGCAAGGTTGTGCATCGTGGCCTTGCATAGGTCGTGCCACACAATAGTTCTGAGAAAAACATTGTTTTGCAGCCCAAACCTAATTTTTCTCTATAAGTAGACACCTAAACCCCTTTTTGAGGGGGGGTGGATGCTTGGAGACACTTTAACCCTGTTTTGAGTGCTCTGGAGCTGAAGCTAGGATTTGAAGGATAGGAGCAAGGATTTGTTTTCAGTTTTTCTTCTCTGATTTCTTTTCAGTTTTTCTTTTCTTCGTACTTCATAATTCTTAAATGCTTTATTAGCATTATGGTGTATCTTGTACTCTGAGAAACTCATTTGATATGCCTTAAGTTTTATGTTTTGATTCTATTTTATTTCAGTTATTATTATTCCAATTGAATTATTCTATTGCTTTAATTATGTGTTAGGATCGGTCAAACCTTACATGTTAATAATCAATTAATTAATAGTGGTCGTGCTCTATTTGATTGGTGGACCTATAGGATAATTAAGATTAATAACTATTGCATAACCATCTTTATTTTTAATCTTTCAATCATTCAACTTCGTAGTTATTCATGTTATTCCTAATTTGAATATTTGTATGACCAAATGGGGATTACTTTGGGGAAAAGAATATTAATTTCGTATGATTCAACAAATTAATAGAATTAGTAGAAGGATTGACAATTGAGTAATAATAAAGGAACTGAATAGGATTTAGACTTTGGGGGAATTGAAGGGACAAGTGAAACTATGATCCTAGGTTTTTATCTCCACTGTTTTCTCTACTTATGTTATTGTTTTTTTTATAGTTACTACAATAAACACATTATCCGATTTGCTCGTCTAAATAACATAGGAGCTCGATTAGTTTGGTAATTGTTAATTAATCTTTGTGGGTTCGACAACTGGGATTTAAATAGTTACACTTTATTACGAATTGCGATAAGGTGCACTTGCCTTTGAAGCAACATGTGGAGTAATGGCGCCTTGTTGGGATGATCAAGAACCGCTCAATCTATCCCCAAGATCAGATAACAGACCATCACCAAACTACTCTGCAGCTCAACTGGAATTATGGAATATGAGTGCCTCATCGAGATAATCAAGAAATGCTCAATCTATCCCAAAGGCACACTAACCTCGGGTACGGGGACATGGCTAACCACCACTATAATGATAACTACATCAAAGATAGATGCCGATAATGCCCACTATTACCGTATAGGGATCTGCATTCCTCAAATAAGAGGGTGTCGCCATGCGATACCATGATTGTACATGACTCAATCGACCATCATCATCAAGATATACAGTAACAACCAGTCAATGAGCATGTTATAGATATAAATCAAGCAATCATATAATATCAACGGTCGCAGTCCGATCATACATCTACAAGTCATATCGTCAACCATCCTTAATCGACGTATAGATCAATCCTAGCGTCACTAAGGGCGACCGTCAACTAACATGTTGTTAATTACACCAAAGTAGTCACATACAATTGATAAGTCTTATATCCCAATGTTACCATGCATCCATAGAAATAAATAGATCAATCATATGGTTGATAGACTTACGACAACTGTCCTCAACTATCGTAGGTCACAACGGCTCTTCTAAGGTGTTGTTGTTTATCAACTCCTAGTATGGTTTGAGGTCCCTTACGCATGTTAAAAGTACTACCCTACATGCTTTTCCAGTAATTGAGGTTTAAACCTTCTAACCTGGTACTCCTAATACTAGCTCCGATCGGATAGCCTTGACCCCCAACCTTTGTTTTTGATGAATTGGACCTCCTCGTCAGAGTTTCGTCCCCGTTCCTAACTTTGTACTCTTGTACGGCCAACTTTGGAGTTGAAAAATGCAACTTGCACCCCTTTTCTTCTTTTTTTACCCCTCTGTTGACTGCTAAACTGCTTCTTGAGACTCCTTTTCTCGACCCTCACCCGACCCTCGGTGCCAGAACCCCCGATGTGGAAATTTGCGACTAAATTCTTGAGAGAAAAAGTTTAGAGAGAGAAAGAGAAGGTAGGAAAAGTGTGGCGAAAGTGAAAATGAGAGGGGTATTTATAGGGGTGAAAATGACGTGTTCGCGTCACAATCACATATCCTGTGACGTCACACGTGTGATGTCACTTGGATGACATCAGCATAAATATGTTCACGTCGCAAAGATGTTTACACTGGGTTAGTTAGCGTCGCGAACAGGGTCAAACTCAACATTTCTATTTTTGCATTCCAGTTCGTTCTAAGGTTGTCCCATACTCCAATCTAGGATCCTAAACACACATGTCAAGTATTCAAACATCTAAGCACACACAGGAAACCAAATAACCTAGCAAACATCAGGTTTCAACAGGTTTTCTTTAGATACTTCGGCATTTTCCTGACGTGGTTTTAGAGATTTCTTACCCTTAGCTTGGTTTTCTGTTTCTTGTCCATGCAAATCGTTTCCTCCATCCTTTTTCTACCATCCCCTTGTTCGTGCACTGTGCTAGTAGGAATCACTGGTTCTTGTCCTTTCAACTCTGTAACTCCTCTGCCTTCAGGCCAACATTCTGCATCAGCGTCTCGCTTCCTCTTTTGGGACAGTTCAGGGCCACATGCCCATAAATTCCACATTTCTTACATAGCAAGTGAAGCTCCTCATACTCAACATGGAACCAATTGTCATGAAATCAAAACTGTCCCACTACAAGTTGGTTCAAATTTATTTCCATGCTCACTTTCATGAATTTTCCCCTCAAAGCATCAATTGTTCTGATATCAATCTTGATAGGCTTTCCAACGATAGATGCCAATGCAAAGAGCACATTTTCATCATAATATTCCATGCCAAGACACGGGAACCAGATCCAAACAATGATAGTATCAACTGTGATCGAAGAAGAGATGATGTCTGGTGTCCATTACCCAACTACAAAGCAATGGTCAAACAACATCTAAGGGCCACCATTGATAACTTTATTCGTTTCCTCCATAAGATCAAATATCACCATGTAAAAGCCATGACCAATGTCCACCATCTCAAAGCCTCCCATTATTTTCCATGTACTCTTAAGGAGATCTCACATGGTGAATAAGCTAAGGGATTTTCCAAGAAGCTTGAAGATAACGAAATCTTTCCATGGTTTTCTCAGTTCTCGGAGATTAGCTTCATCAAGGTAGATCTTAGGACATAAGTGATCACCATCTTCCAGGTCAATTCTGAAAAGTTTTGTCGTAATAGATTAATTAGTTCTCTTCTTGCGATTGAATCTTGCGACTCAAGCAATTTATTGTGGAACGAAACTCTTCTCGTTTGGGATCCATCGCCCCCACCAGTAAGAAGAATACTCGTACCTATATTGTTGCTGCCACCATCTGAAGGTTTTGGCAGGATTGAATGAAAAATCTTTTGCCCTTAAGACATAGCATTCATAACTTTCTCAGAGGAAGACATATCCCACAAATTAAATTACTCATCGTCATATGTACCTTTGATTCTTAGCAATGGAATCGAATTTTCTATTGTATATTCCTAAATTCTCACAATGGTTCACCAAATCCTATTTACCCAAAAATTTCTTTTATGTCCACAATCGAGATCTGGGAATGGACTCGAAAAATATAAAGGGTGAGTAGAAAAACTTATTAAATATCAAAATCAATGGTATGTAATCCACTGAGTTAAGTAGGTCATTTATCATTCCAAATAAAAAAGTTCTTTCTATCATATCAATGGATTTTGATCATTTTTATGAGCTGGTTTCTTGGATTTAACTTGTTTTCTTTTGTGGTCATTGCTAAATTGGCGATAGTTTTGTGACATAAATGTTTCTTTTTCTTTCCAATAGAAATCATATGTTAAAATATTTCTTTTTATATTTTATTTTTTGTGTGTGTGTATTGGGATTTAAATAAAGAACTAAGACTAATAAATTTTAAGGTTTTCAAGGTTTAATTACTCCGTAGACCATAGATACCTGAACTATTTTAGAATTTTTAAATATGTCCGTGAACTTAAAAATTTGTATATGGGTCCCTAAAAAATTAAAGAAATAGTAATTATGTCCCTGTATTTTAATTGAGTCATTGAACTTTTAAATGATTTGTAATTAGGTCCCTAAACTTTTAAATATTTGTAATCGAGTCTCTGAATGAAAAGATCTAATTATTACAAATTATTTAAAAGTTCAGGGACCTAATTATAAATTATTTAAAAGTTTAGGGACTTAATTAAAAATTATTTAAAAGTTTTAACATATAAGGACTCAATTACAAAATATTGACAAGATCAAAGACCTAATTACAAAATTTTTTTTGTTCAACGACATATCTAAAAATTCACAAATAGTTGATAGATAGAGTAATTAAAGTTAAACCTATTTAAAACCTATTTAATACATATGGCCGGGAGCGAGGGATAAAGAGGGAGAAGTGGAGCATTGTAGATTCAAACAGCACTTCCAATGTTCCACAATATTTTACCACTCGGTTGCCTTATCTGAGACATAAAACGCGTACTCCCTCTAGTCTCAAATATAAGTAAAAGTCAAAATGTATTTGGATTAAATACATTTTGACTTTTGCTTATATTTGAGACCGGATGGAGTATTTGCTATCAATCAAATAAAACGTAAATTAATATTTTTGTTGAATCTAATTAAATTTTATTAAATAATATAAACCATGTAAAAAAGAATAAGATAAATAATATAATGTTATCATTCTTATCAAAATCATAAATAGAGATTCAGAAACCTATTATTATTAAGTACTTTTATTTTAAAGAAGTTATAAGTTTATTTAATTATATTATCATCTTATTATTTTGTTAATATTTTGTGTTCTACTTGGTAAAAATATACAAATATAAAAATAAATTTCTCAATGTTTTGAAGTCATAAACATTTTAAAATAAAATAAAATTTCAAAATCAACATTTATTTTAAAACATATAAATATCTATGAATAATTTTACTAATTTATTTATTTTAAATTTATATTTTTCCTTTTTAAAAATATTTTTCACTTAACACATAAATTTTTTATATACACATTTATTATAAAAATAATTATATACAAGTTATTCTTTTTTTTTTGGGTTACATATACAAGTTTTTTTTTGGTCCTAGGTTACATATACAAGTTATTCTTTATTAAAACATTTAAATTTCTTATATATGTGTGTAAAAAATTAATTTTTTAACTAAGTCTTTCTTTATGTAAATGTTCCCCGAAACAGAAATCTTGGCTCCGCCCTTGGTCGTATAGTCAAATGCATTTTACTTGTGTGGCACAACTTTTTAGGATTTATAATTACATATTTTTTATAATTTAAAAATCATAGGAATAATGAATGTAAAAAACCTCATCACCTAATTTTACCATCTATTCCTTCTAAAATTTAAATTAAGTGTGAAATTTTAGATGAAAATTAAAATGAATATAACATCACCTTCACTAGTCACTATATATAATACTAATCAAGCTCTGGAAACAAAATCATATCCATTAGACATAACAAAGAACACTCTATATATAATACTAATCAAGCTCTGAAAACAAAATCATATTCATTAGACATAACAAAGAACACTCTACATTAACATGATTCGTAATTCATGTTCAAACTCAACAAAATTGGAATCTTTTTAATTCAAAATCTACTTATAAGTTCATGAGAAGCTATGTCTTTGTGAACCAAATAAAATTGATCACTGACTTGGTATTTACATTGCACCAATAATACCAAGTCATATATAACAAGTTCAAAGTTTTTTTTGACAAAAAAAAAAGCATATCCTACTAATTCAAAGTTAAATCATATATAATAAGTTCAAAGTTAAATCGCTATAATTAATAAAACAGTTAAATTTTATAATTCAAACTCAATTCATACACAATTCACTAGGTCACATGTTAAGCAATGATATTTTGATTTTTAAACATGTAAATTTTATGTTTCCATGCATTTAATAGGATGAGAATCTTTAGACTCAGAAGCAAGTCCACGTATTTGTATTTGTAATACATACGCGCATAGTAATTGCGCGTGGGACATATGACTTCTCTGACCCTGAAAACCACAACCCCTTCTTTTTGTCACTAACACACTCTCTCTCCAACCTTATATTATATTCTTATTGTATGTATTATATTCGTATTCTTTATTTCAACCCATCACACCTCGTTTTATCTATCTCTCTCTCACTCTCTCTCACCACACTCCCCTCCAATTCAACCTTTGTATCCACGAAGCCTTCGCTTCCTCGGCGTAGGTGCCACTCTCTCCCCCTCTCCCCCTCCTCTTCTTCTCTCTGTTTGTTCTCTATGTATATATTGTGTGTGTCCTCAAAGACTCTGCTTGTTCATATTTTTCATTGTTTTATAATCCAATTAATGTGTAACCATAAACAGCCTTTTCCACAGGCTAGCTTCTTCACGTGGTCTCAGGGATTTCTCCTTCTTCACCTTTTATAATGGAGGTAACGCTGGGAATGATCTCCTCGTTTTTTCCTTTCATTTTTTCGAATTGTTTTTTTTTTGTTCTTTCTTCAATTGTGTGGCTTTGCCATCGTGAATGTTCTCTCGCAGATGTTTTGTCAAGTGAATAACCCAAATTTTCTTTGATCATAATGGAGTATTTATTTATTTTTCTACTCTCACTAGGAAAACTTGGTGTTGTTTGTGCTTTTATGTTTCTGTGTGCTTTATCTTTATCCTTTTGATGTATATTTTGATCTGTTATTTTTTAAAACTTTTCTTCCTTGGTTGTTGCTCGAATCTGGTTTTCTCTTAATGTTGTTGATTTTCGTAATGAATGTTTTTCTTCTCCTGGGAGTAATGTGTTTATTGGATTATCCTGCATTTGTGTCAATGTCGGATTCTTTTTCTCGCTTTGAGTTTGCGATTTGTTTCTCCCTTGTCCAAGAAATATCCCATCGTGTGAGGGTTAAATACTTTTTTAATCTCTATAAAAGTGTGAAATTGGTTTTTCTCTTTGTAAAATTATTATTCATTTTTCGTCTTATATTTAATAAAATAGTGTGTTTTAAGGTTCTCAATCCTCGACAAGGACTAGAGAAGGCAATGGTTAATAGTCTAGTGAGTACCCGCAAAATTATCCATGACGGTAGGGTAATTACCCACTTAATGGGTATATACAATTACCCACAAAAAATGAAATGATAGGTATGGGTGTAGCCCACCTCATGCCCACACATATTTATTTATTTACTTATTTATAATATTAATTTAAAACATAAAATTAATGTACATAATATTAATGAAGACTTACAAATTTATAAATTCTTTGTTTCAGAATTTTATTATAACATTTACTCATTATTCAAACATAATATTACGTGTTGTATTTAACAACCCTGTTATATTTAATTTTAGTTTAGTCAAATAGTTTTGGGTGTAATATTTTATGATAGAGTTTGAAATATTTTTGGATAGTTTTCCAATGGAGATGTATACTTATAATTTAATTAATATTTTTTATTTATTGATTTTATATTGTTAGTTAAAGCGCAGGTAACATACGCGTATTCTATACCTAACAGATAAGTGTACCAATATTAAAGTTATTATCCATGTGGGTATCGGTCTCCGTATGAGTATTTTTATAGGGACTAAAAATATATTTAACAATATTATCAATATTTTTATAATATAAGTTTGTCTTTGTCAGTGGAGTTGGTTGGCATGAACTTGGAGAAATTGTTTTGCTTTATATTTAGGAAACGATGTTGTTTAATTTAGTTTCGAACCTTTTAATTAACATCTGAGAGTCAGTTTTTTTTTTTTTGAAAAAATTATATGTATGCGGGAATGATTAGAATTATTTTATTTTTTTGATTTTTCTAAAAAATGTGTCTTTTTTCTTATCATTTTAACTTTATCCTTTTTTGCTGTGATGGTTGGAATTGGTAAAGTAAATTATTATATTATGTAAGTGGCACTTTCATTCCAAATGCTTTTGAAATTTTTTAAAGAAAAAATGTGTCCTGCATCCTTCTAGTGAAGGACTGAGTAAGGCATAGGCAACCACTGAGGTGCAATGAGTGAGATTTGAATTCCATTCACACAAAGCTCATATACAAAGCTACTTAGTGTGGTTTGCTTTTGGAGCATTTTGTTCAAATAGTACACCACTTATGATGGAATGCAAATCTCACTCATGTGAAGCAAAATGTTGGCTCTTAATTTAATTAATTTCTCTAGCGAAATTATTTTTCAATATGATTTTAAACGACTCTTGGATGGAAATTTATTTTAAGTCAAATGAGTAAAGATATCAGTTTCATTAGAGATTTGTGATTTTGTTTAACTTACTACTTACTAGCATTTGGTAAAATAGAAACTTTATTGTACCAAAAAAAAAATATAGAAACTTTACATAATGGCAAGAGGTATATTTGTTATTAATGTTTTCTTTAATTTTTTTTTTTTGATAGGAGGTTAAAATTCAAGGTGATCCTAAAGTTTATGATATTGACGGTGATCGATTGAAACATCCTCGGGTGGGTAAGGAATACCAGGCTGAAATTCCACCATTAATGTCAAAGTCTGACTACAACTATTTTCTAAAGAAGCATTGGTTAGTTGAAGGAGAGATGGAAGAAAAGTTAGAGTATCTGGAAATTCCAAAGTGCAACAGGAAGCAAAATGTGGAAGGAACAAATGTTGGGCCTCATGGTAGTGGAAATGGCAACAATGACAATGGTAGGAATCATGTCTGGTGAAGGAATGTGATCAGGGACATGTTTTAATGTTTTCGGTTGAGAATGATATTTCTTTCTGTCTAAGTCGTAGAAAGATTGAAAACTTGTTTCCAATTATTGAGATTACATATGACTTTGAAGAAAATAACTACCTCTTTAGTATTTAAAAATTCTCATAATGAATTCAAAACCTGTTTTAATTCTTGAGATTCGTTATAATTAAATTCTCATAATGGTTCACAATATGTCAAACCAAATTCGTAATTTCTATTTTGCTGGATTCAAATTATTTTCTTTTGCGGTTAGTGTGAAATTTACGTGGATTTTGTGCCATAAATAGTAAATTTATTTTTAATACATATTAAAATATTACTTTTTATTTTATATATATGTTACTCACGGCTAACTCCTCTATCAATTTGTTAATTTTGATCATTTGTACTTTTGTAGGATTATATCTTTTCAAAATTATCTTTTAAAAGGCACCTAATAATTAAGAATTAATAACAATCTATTTTAAGAATTAGAATTTCAATTTCAACTTAAATTTAAATTTTATTTCAATTAAATAAGATAAATTAAATTGCATACAAAAATTTAGAATATTAATGATGTCAAAGGGAGTCGCCTACCACGAGTTAGAAAAAACAATTCAGACCAAGTTGACTCTCTTTTAATATTGTATTTTACTCGAAATAAATTGATGGGTTACGCAAATCGGATTATGAAAACACTTTTTTTTTTATTGAATTATGAAAACACTTAAGGTCCGTTTGGATTAAAGTTTGCGAACGAACATTTGATTCAACGTCATTTTATAAACGGACGTTTAGTTAAAAATGAGTTTATCATGACGTGATTTCTGTTTGAATACTTTTTTCGTAAACGTACATCTGACAAAATGAAATTTGTTTGGATGACATTAATCAAAAGTATTTTTGAATGTGTAATTACCAAAAAAGACGTTAGTTCTATAATATAGTATTAGTATTATTTTTTATATTGCCTTGTTAAAAAATTAAATAATAATAATAATAATAATAATATGAACAAAATAATGTGAAAATAAAATAATAGTTTGTTTGGATGATATTTATGATAATAATAAAAATACTTTTAAATGTGTAACTATTAAAAAAGGTGAGTTTTATAGTATAATATTAATATCAGTTTTTTATATCATTATTAAAATAAATAAATAAATAATATAAAAAAATAAAAATTCCAATACAAAGTTTTTTTTTGACCAGGTGTCATATTAAATATAATAACAAAAGAAAATTCCTATCATAAAACAAAAGAAAATCAAAATGAAAAAAATAAAAGGGATAAAAAATGGCTGCAGCATGATGTAACGTCGCAATGATGACACTCAAATCAAAGGAAAAGTCCAGACTAAAAAAAAAAGTCTTATGCAATTAACTATTCATAGCGGTAACTCAAAAATAAAAAATGAAAAAAAAACATGCATGACAATACAAATCTTGAGTTCTTGACCAAGAATACGTCGCTGACGATGGTAAAATGGGAAGACAAAATAATGAATAAATAACGGAAGAATGAAAAGCAACTCAACTAGTGCTTTTACTCGAACGGCGTTTGAAGCAAGCGTCAGTATAAAATTTAAACTAACGGGCAACCAAACATGTTGTCAAACTGAGTTTGTCAATCTAAACGACCGTTAAGGGATTGCCAACGGCAATCCAAACAGGCACTAAAATGCATTTTTAAAATAGCTGGATTCATAAAACAATTAAAATAGAAAACAATTATAACATTTTAAGTAGATAAGAATGAATATTCACATAGTTATATCTATTATCTCCTTTAACTTCCCACATATAATCTGTTTACTTTGACAACTTACACCTGGTAAAATTAGTTCATCTTAAAAAAAATGACATGCAATTACGGAAGTTTTTTGACCAGTATATTAATTTTAATAAAATATGCCCTCTTTTAGAAGTTATTTTTTACAAACTAATAAAACGAAATGTTATTTTGGAGTTTGGAATGATCAATTCTAGCTAATTGGATTATTTATAGGCTTTTTTGAACAATGTAGACGTGTTTGGTAAACAAATTAATTTATCTCACTAGTTTATAGTTATTTTTTAAAATTTATTTTAAATAGCATTTGAGCTTATAACTTGTTTTACCTTTATTATTTTAAAAAAATTTCACTTTACATTTCTTTAACTAAAAATAAGAATGAAATCTTTAATCAATATCTCACAAAATGACATACGTAATATATTATACATTTACTATAAAATAAAAAATAAGATTTATATTAAAAAACGTACGAACAGTTTATTTTATTTTATTTATATTATCCAATTTACTTAATAAAAAATTAAAAATAATATTTTATTTTTTAAGATGATAAATAATTTAAAATAATTAAAATATTATAAGTAATAACTATTTTAAAATGAATAATATATATATCAAATTTGAATTCTTATTTTTAAATACGATCGAGGACTTCTCCTAATCTATTTTTATTCTCAAAATGTCACATGATATTTTATATATCCAAAACATCTCACGTTTTTTTACGGAAACATGTCACTTACTATTATTACTTTATATTTTTTATTCCTCTTTAATTAATCATAAAATTTTTGAATTACATATACCAAAATCAATAATTATAAATTTCATTGTACCAAATAAAATTATTATAAATTTCAAGTTTATATAATTTAAATTTTGGGTACATCCACTTCGATGGCAGATGAATTTTGGGGTTTGGTATGGGTTTGCGGCCTCCCAGGAGTCCAGCTATTGATTCACAGTGGTCAATATGACCAAAATGCCTAAATCTGCTTGTCTAGCTCTTCCACCAAAAATTCCAAAACATTCAGCTTTTCATCTTCTCCCACTCACCACCATCAACATGTCGCGGTCGCGACCATCATTAACGCCCCCAGATTAAAAGGAACAGCTTGATTTATTTTCCCTTGTTCCACTCGAGTTCCTGCCTCTGCCTTTTCTCCCCTTGATTCGGAAAAAACCATAAAGCCAAGGTTAAAACCAGGCCAATTTCATTTCATTATTCCCACTTTTCAAGTGATTAACTTAATAGTAGTAGTTTACAATTTAGATGAATGGAACTATTCCATATTGTTATTCCATATTGCTATCACCTATTTGATGGACCAAATTTGATAGTTTGCGCTATTCCATATTGCTATCCATCGTGTGCTGAGTGATTAATTTTTGAAACTTATAAGCAATTACTTCACTTTGTTGTTAACATTATTTAATTACATAATTTGTTGGTGTGTTGGGGACACACAAAGAGTTGCTAACCAGGAGATCAGAGGTTCAACCTCTACTCCCTCACTAACACAAACAAGGAGATAAATAGTAATATTTCACATTAAAAAAAAACTACATAATTCGCTCTTAGTCTGTGACTTACATCGTATATTTTTCTCCTGTTTGAAACTGTTAGATTAATGTTAATTAGTTGTGTTTGTATTCGAGAAAGAGGGATTCAGTGTGGCTGTGAAAAAAGAAAGCCACGGAACAGTGCCTGAAATGAAGCGGTCATGTAATTTTGAAGATGAATAGAAGGAGGGTGGAAGGGCACGTGAGTTTTTAATGAGAGGATACTAATCTAAGTCGTCCATTTTAATCTCATGGCTAAGAATAGTTCCTCTCACTCTATCATAGAATAAGTTTTCTTACTTGATATGCCCCCTGTATCCCTATATATTACGTCTGACCGACAAAGACAAAATCAATTATAATCGTTTCTATCGTGAAACCAAACACATACTAATTTTACCCATAAATAATTTTCTCAGATAAAAGTGTTTAAATATAAATCGCTTTAACATAAATTTTTATCAAAATCAAATTTACAAAATCATATCATCAAAGAATAAATTTATATTAACGCTTATCTATACACAGTTACTTACACACACAGTTTGTTCAGAGAGAATATTGATATCTTAGGTCAAAAGTAATTTAGTACTAGGATCATCAGAGATGTTCCCTACGTTATATACCAGCTGGAGCAATGTGTTGACCTCCAAAAGAGGAGGAATAAAAACAGGTAACACGATATTATAAAGCTCCCGCCACAATGGGGTTTATTTATTTATAGAAAAATCTTACTCATTTTGAATATATTACAGATAATCCTATTTGTTATATTTCTAAGAGACTGGTTTTATGAGTAGTAACTCACAAACGTTGTGTCAAACTCCCCTTTTATGAGAGGAGACGCAAGTGGTTGTCGAATCTTCTTTGTTTAAACTTCACTGTGAGCAAATCCTTTATTATGATAATCCCTTGAGGCTGGCTAATATTCAAAGAGACCCTAATCTTGTTATTAAAAAAAATAAAGACCCTAATCTAGAATTTGAATGATTCCGTACTAATATTCTACATCTTTAGAAAAGTCTAAATAAATGAAATGAGAGGTTCTTCATTCAATTTTTTTATACTCATTTTTTATTTTTTTTCCCTTACTTATTTTTAAGGGATATATATCAAATTTAGGTAAATGTATTATAAAATCAAAATTTTAAAAATGAAGGTTTGATTTGGTTTTATATATCCCTAAGTAAACAAATACGTTATATTATTAGTGTGTTTGTTTCAGGTTATATATTATTATTCGTGGGAAAGTGGGGTTGGAAATACGTTATTTCTATGTTTGTTGAGTTTTTAAAATTTATTCCTGGGTATTAATAATTCCTGGGAATGTGATTTACACACACTTTTCCCCTTTTTAATTCTCATGTTAAATGGGTGCGAATCTTATATTCTCATGGGAATAAAACTCAATCAACTTATAACTCTCCACTTTCTCCTTATTTTACCACATTTGTTTCTATTTTTTATTTTTAAAATTTTTAAATTAAATAAAATTTAAAAACATTCCTAGGAATTGAAAGTACTTACCAAACACATTATTGGGAATAAGATTCCTAGTAATGATATTCTCTGAATAATCATTCTCGGGAGTCTAATTTAAAACCCCGATACAAACGCACCCTAAGTGCTTATCCTGCCAAACGAAAGGGCTTTTGAAATTTTAAATGTAGAAGGCATGGAATTCAAGCATCCTATTGTGGTTAATTATGTGCGAATCAATTGGTTTTCCTCGTAATTGTCTTGTTTTTTCTTCCCACTATAACATTCGCTAGGAGTAAGACTACTCTTCAGGCGACACACCGCATGTCAACGCCTAGTTTATTTATGTTTTAGGTTCATGTGTGAGAAATGCTGATTCCTACGATCTCATTCTGCGAAAACTGTAAACAAAAGGACGTGGCCTCATTTGCTTTTTCTTTGTTCCCAACCCACCCTAATTAGCTTTTGAGTTGGGTGGGTCCACATGACTTATTCCCATGACTTAAATTTTTCGGGTCTACTATATGACTAATTTTTGATTCGGTCACATGATTTTACTTTTTGGTTCTCAAAACCTCTCAATAGAAGTGATTTCGCAAAGATTTGAACTTAAGTTGTTTAGTTAGGTTACAAAATGTAAAGAGGGATGAGCTAGGAATATGAAAAAAATAATAAAAAGCAATGTCAAAGCCAATCTATTTGTGATTTACTATGTCATAAGGTAGATTAAATAGCCTTGTTTTGATTTCTATCGAAAATTACTTTTTAAAAAACCTTGATTATGAATGAATTATTAATGATTTTACATCAAAAAATGCAAGGAGAACAATATTCAAATGATTATTAGGACTATATTCTTATATGAACTCACAAGTCTCCTCTTACCGGAGTTAATCTTGTTCGAAAAAATCGTCGGATATCAAATGTAAGCACTTTCCCGGTAAAGATTCGAACATTGGTTTGCTATGTTATGGAGAACTAGTCCCTTTTTTCTAGACTAAGCCCTTGTTAGATAAAAATGATTTTTTTTGGGAAAGAGAGATTCATCATGAGATCACAAATATATTTTAAAAAATGAGATTTTTTTTTTGAATCTATTCTTCATAAATAAAAAATATCATGTGCTTGGTTAATTAAGTTTTGATTCATATTGCGATCAAAATTTGTGATAAGAACTTAAACATAAATTGATTTCATAAATTTATCCAAAACAATTTATCAAAATAAGCTCAAGAATTTTCATGAGTAGGTTATAAGCTATTTTATGAATTTAACTTAACTGTCACTAAACTTCTTATATCATCATAAATTCAAATAAGTTTTGAAAAAAAATATATTTCAAAACCTTGTGCTCTCAATTTGTAGAAGTTTAATCTTTCAAAAACATATGATGTAATGTCAAAGGTTAAGTAATGTTTGGTTCCTTTGTGATATCTTATTTCTGGTCAAAAAATGAGGTTGTGCGGTATATCAATATTGTTCGGCAATTTTAATATTATCTATTGACAGTGTGGAACCGAAATAAATGAGAGAATATGAACTCAAATCATTATGATCTTGAGAATGAATTGATTCAACTGAAAATTAGAGGAAATATCCCTATATCTACATATAATATCATTCCTTGATTTTTTCATCAAAAGTTGAGATTACTTATTTTACATTCTAAAGTGAATTGCTCACTTTAGAGGAGTCAAATCCTTCTATATATACATAAGCTTGTATGCACTAATATAACTAATCATTGGCTAGCGACAACTCATCCTAGCTAACTTAAATTAATGCTTCTAACCAAACTAACTAACTAAAACAGTTAATAACTAACTGTTATGTGTTAAATAAAACATATATAATGGTTAATACTCTCCCCCTCAAGTTGGGAGGAAAATATCATGAAGACCCAACTTGCTAATTAATTGGGAAAACAAGGACTTGGGAAGTGCCTTGGTCAAGGGATCTGTGAGTTGATGCTGAGATTTGATGCGGACTGCGGTAGATATTGGATTGCATTGATACGTGGAGTGCGCGGTGTGCTCATGAATTGACTAAGCCTATTAACCGCAAAGGTGATCTCTAGCCTAGTGATGGTTAGATACATAAGTCTTCCAATTAACCTTCTATGAAGGGAGGCATCTGGAAGATGATCATCATCTGAATCATTGAGATGAAGATTAGGGTCCATTGGCAATGTGCAGGCTTATAGCTGAAGCAAAACCAATGTCTATGAGCAATTGTAGTGTGTGCCTTCTTTGGCATAGATGAATGCCATGTTTTCTTTGGCAGGAATGGTGGAAGTGAAACATTGTCATCCACAGGATTTTAGCGTGGTATACTCCGGTGGAGAGTTGTAGAGAAATTCATAAGAAATGGAATACTTTAAAATAGGTGTTGGAAGTCTATTGATGAGGTAGGCAGTAGTAGTCACACTCTCCCAAAAAATGTTAGGCAAGTTGGCTTGAAACATCAATGCCCCAGCCACATTTAAGAGGTATTGGTGTTTTCTTTCCACCACTGAATTTTGTTCAGGTCTATGTGAACATGAAAACCGGTGTTGTGCGCCTTTATTTTGCAAAAACTTATTCAAGAAGTTCCTTGGCATTATCACTTCTAAAAGTTTTTATTGGTTTTCATTTTCATAACAATTTTTTCATCCTAAATAACATTATTTGTTTAGACACTTAAGATGTTTATATCTAAACACTCCTTCCGGAATCAATTATAAGCAAAAAAGTGTCTAAGTTTGATAGACTCAAATATAAGCAAATTTCAACTTACCTACCCATATTTAATTTCATTGTTCCAAAAATACTTTTAAGTTAATTCAACTTTTGTTTTCCATGAAAAATTGTGAAGGTCATTATGATTAAGAATAATTTAGTAAATGTAATTCTTATTTTATATGAAATCAAGAAAATTAAATACACTTAACTACCGTCTTTAATCAGCGTGGAATTAGGTATTTTTGCTAATAATTGAATCCGGAGGGAATATATTTTCAAGCTCAAAAGACATCTTTTCCAACAAATCTTGTCACTTTTTATTCACATATAATTTTGTACATACGGTGCCCGTATGCTTTGCATTTACCTTAACTGCTTAACATCCTCCACCGCACTAATTATAAAATTTGTAACAAAAAACAAAACCACTAAAGGCAAGGATGGAGCCAAACTTGGATGATAACACTATTGATTATATTCAATCTGAATTGTTTGTAAAATTTCTGCAAAGGACACAAGCAACTCACATGGAAAATTTCTGCAAGGATTTCCATTCATTCAAAACTTTGATATGATAAAACAAAAGGAGAGTCTGTCATAAAAATTGAGACCTACTATATAACTATATCATCAGTATTCAATGCCCTCAAAAATGGTTGCCTAACATATTCTCCAGACTCTATTTCTTTTTTCTAGGGCTCCAATTAGGTGGAGCAAAGAATGTACCACCGAACTCTAACTCAATATCCATCCAGATTCCCTTTCCTCCTACTAATAAACCCATAAAATTTAAGGTAGTGTGTTGTGCCCCTACTAAGAAGAACCTTCATTAAAATCTCCTCTCAAAATTTTCTAAGCAATGACATTTTGTACAAATGTACATAAGGGTAACAGATTGCCAGCAACCTGCCAACTTAGCAGGTTTCCAAGTGCATCTCCTTTGGAAGAAATCCTTTAGCTTCTTCCTTTCACAATGCCATCTCAGTGGAGAGGTAAAACCCAAAAAAAACACATTATATACAGAATCGAGTTAATCTCTAGCACCACCAAGACCAGCACGACTTATGGCTTTTATTGCATTGCGAACCAAACGTACGAGCTCATCTACATCCTGGAAGCTAAAATCAATAACCCTCCTCATAGAAGTTACGCATTCCCTATTCCGTGCTTCTTCCATGGACTTGTTAGCAGCCGTGAAAGTGCTCTGACATTTTGCAGAAGCCTCCATTGCAAAATTAATATCCTGAGTCTGTAATCTCGCGAAAGTTATGACCCAACATTCCGTAAAAAAATTATAAACATGCATAATAAATCCTTGGGATTTGGTATTCTATGTCTGTAATGACACTTGATAAGCATATAACCTTCCAAATAAAACACAAGGTTTATCGACAATTAAAACTTACAAAATCAAGAAGCCTGACCAAACTTGGACGAGTTCGAGCAGATATGACTTGGTTACCAGCAACATGAGGATTAGGACCCTTGGGCAAAGTAGCCTTATCCATTGCCACTTGATTGTTCAAGTTATCAAGATCAGATGCTGAAGATGAAGGAGATTCACCTAAAAAAATAGAGCAAAAAAGCAGTGATACATCATTGACTTGAATTATTTAATGAGGTTTGCATCTATCAAATAACTAAAATATTAAAGACCAGGCTATTGAGTTATCTAGGCCAAGTCCTGGCTACTTTGTTATGAGTCAACTATCCTAAAAGCTTAACTTAATTGAAGGATCATGAATGGCTTTATATCTAACACACCGCAGCGTAAGAACTCTTTGGAATTGAAGGGTTGACAAATGCATCAGCCATTTGCTTTGTGCTGAAATTCACATTTTCAATAGAGGAATAGGGGCAGCAAGGATCAAATCCTGACCACTTGGTCATAGACATTTACGAACCGACTACCCCAAAAGCTTACACTACTAGGTGAAGAATCATGAATGGTTTTATATCCAACACACTCAACTACCTTATCCCATTAAACCCCCAAACAATGAAAACAGAAGGTATCATGTGCTGCCACTTCATTCAAAACAGAAAACTAACATCAGTTTGAGATACTGAACAGTACTAGTGTTTTAAAAAATAAAATAAAAGAAGCTAATTCGTTAATAATTAGCTTTCTCCTTCCTTCATGTGTATAGGTACCATGCACTAATTTTGTTTATTCTTTGCTTGAAGTAGTGTGCAGGTATAAAGAAGATGGCAAAACACACAATGATGCCTAGCAAGCCTCAAGACGCAAATATTAATATCAAAACTATGTTTTGTTACCCTGAGAAACCATTTGAAGAGTTGATTGCAACTCATGTCGATCTGTGTTTGTACTAGAATGTTTACGGTAAACCACTCTCATGTATGCCACCTCCATGCATTTATACGCCAAAGCAGCTGCTGCCATTTCTTGGCGACTTTCATATTCATGGGCACAGGACCTGAAAAACATTTCAAGGTATTGTACGATTGATGACCATCAAACTTTAATGTTAATCAAAATTGCAACCTTGCATTTCATTTTATTGTGAGAAAATTACTCTCTTTCTCTGAGAAAAGCTTGAATTACACTTCTTCCCCCTCTTATGTTAAAATCTACACTACCCTCTCTTCTGAAGTAAATATGCATTTTATTTTATTTTATTTTATTTTATTAATGTAATTTTAAAGAGCTAACGAGTCAAACATGTGAAAGTTCAAGTTCAGCTTACATATAAGCAAGCCAAAACTTTCAGCTAATGAGCTGTTACTAAACCAAGATGCTCAGAGGCTCACAAGCTGGTTTGACTTACTTCCAGCCTTATTTGTCACAACCAAATTACATGTTCTCAAACCTCTTTTCTCATAAAGTACTTTGACCAATAACTGAATAATGACAAAAATCTAAGATCATAAACAATAATAAATTTATTTATAGCGTCAGAATGTTTTCACTTACTTGAAAAGTTTGGCTGCAGTGGCATAAATTTGCATTTGACTCATCTCCCCATGCTTGCTAATCTCATTGTGACAACTTTCTGAAAGAGATGCTCCGTGCAGAAACTTCAAACCAGCTTGAAAGTAAGTCTCATTGCTTTCAAAATCAAACCCAGAGTTCTATGAAATAATCAGTATGACACCATCGGTTAGAAAAAGAAAATGATAGATCCAATCAAAAGATGTGAAGTAAAATCTTGAAATGATCAATTAACCTTATAATGATCTGCTTTATCTTTTAGTTTTGTAGCTTCTTCCAAGGTGTCAACGGCAGTTTGGCTAGCATTTGTTCTCACAGGACTTGGCACGGTGAGTTGTTGGTTAGGTGCATCAGCAGAATTTCTCGTTAACTTGGCCAAACCATTGTTGCCATCATGGACTGGGTGTTCATTAGACATATCTCCCTTTTGATATGGAGGTACAGTTGATGTTTCCCTTTTTATTTCACACACAGCAGATGAGGGAACTTTGGATTTCCTCTCTCTTGATTCTGTGCATACATGATTATCTTTGTTTTCTTCTTCAACATCCTGAGTCAGGTTCTGCTGGGAGATAGTCTTTTTGGAATAACAATTCTCTGAAGCCAAAACCTTCACCTTATCTGTACCAACCTGGGAACCAGACCTTCTGTTCTTTTCCATGCTGTACAACGATGCAACCTTATCAGATTTCTTCCCAGAAAGTTCACTTTCCTGGTTGTCCTTGTTTACTTTCTCCTCACGATGCATGCCATTAGCACGATTTCCATGTTCTTCAACAGGAACACCACCTTCAAGCAAATGATTATTCTTAACTTTAGAAGAAGTTTTAGCTTGGACCCTGGCTTTGTCTTTAGCTTCCTCGACCTGGTACTCTGTTGAAGATAATTTGTGGGATGCAGGATGTGCATTATATGAAATTCTGCCCTCCTTCAATTTTACTGATAACTGTCCCTGCCTGTTATCCGCGCCTCTCCTTGAAGAGAGACTGCATTTTGTAGCATCACCCTTCACTGAAATTTCCCCTGCTGCCAAAATACGCTTATCCAAGTTAGAGGCCCTCAAAGGTGATGAGGTAACAGATTCCACGGGAGAACCTTTCACGTCATCAAAGTTGGTTCTGACTTTATGAGACCCTGAGACCTTTGAAGAGCTTGAAGTTGCTGCAAATGCAAGTTGTCCAGAGCCCAAATCCTTGCTCAACGGATCAATACCATCCGAAGCTTGAAGAGATGCAATATTTTTTCTGTGCTTCCTTGGCTGGTGGTCTTTATCAACATACCTTACTTCTGTCCCAACAGCCATTTGGTCCCTGCTGCCTGATAAGCAAACTTGCCTCGTCCCACCTTTACTCAATTTATCATCACCCTCAGTTACTGATTTTGCCTCTTTATTCAAAATTGTATGCTTATTTTCCTTCCTAAATTTACTTGCATTTCCCTCTTCACCACACTGCTTATCACCATGCAAGGAGTATGAGCTGTTATGCTTCTCAGCATCCAGCCGGTCCTTTAATTTCCGTTTCTTCATTAAACCATCATTTTTACTGCTATTCTTCACATCCAAGGAGCCACCACCAGACGAGACCTGAGCCTGATCTCCCTTTTTCTTTACAGGGACTAGTAATCTGTCCTCTACACCCTCGGGTAAACAATACTCATCATACTTTCTCATATCCTTCCCACTAGCTTTTGTTGGTAAACCATTGCTTGAACTTGGAACCGGCTTCTCAAGGCCAATGCCAGGATCCAATTGTTTATCAGCACATGAAACATATTCAGTTTTTGATTTCTTAGGAGTTCCCAATCTACATTGGTCAGCATCCATCTTCCGCTTCAATCTAATATGCTTTCTGTCACCTGCACGTGTGAACGCACATTGACATATTTAATTATGAATTTCAATTTGCAAATAAAAAAATAAATATGAAAAAACAATACATCAATTCTAAAATGAATGAGGTACCTCCACTTATTTGCTTTTCTTTCTCTTTAGACACATGTTTCTCTTCTATTATGTTAAACCTGCTAGAATGTTTAGAACTCATCTTCTTCATTGGGTTTGAATCTGCAGGATGCTGATTCATGTCATTTAAGCTTCTATTTTTTCCAGATACTTGAGCAGTGATTTTTGTAGAGTTGGAGAGCTGGAGCATATCATTATTGATTCCTGACATTGTCTTTTCCTTAATAACATGTTTCTTCTTTCCTCGATCAAGCAATACACCAGAACTGGACTTTTTGTGATTCAGTCCAAACTGCAAAGCATCAGCAGAGCTCACTCCAACTGCAGTGTCAGTTGCACGGGTTTGCATGTTATTTTGACCCGCAGAAATTGGCATTTGATATAAGGCACGCAGTGCCTTAGTTGTCTCATCCTCACTAAAGTGACAAAAATTCATCCCAGGCCTAACAACAAATTCAGAAAAAACAATGAGGAGGCAATAAAAAAAAAAGAGCACACACTTATGTATGCACACATGGAGAAATTGGAGGAAAAAAAGTTAACTGGTATAACATTCAAAAAAGTCCTTGATTATTGCTTATAAATTATAATACAGCATCATATTGAGTGTACATCTAGCATAATATGATCATGCATAATTCCAACCAAAATGAGCAAGCAACTTACAGCCAATCTAGCATTCTACACAACCATTTCTCTGGAAGTTGCTCTGGCTTTATACCAGCAGGTAGAAGCCGCCATTGCTGGCAACTGTCACAACATACCCAATCTTCTGCAATAAGTTGTGGTACTTCTACTGCTGATGGAATCATCTCAGGAGCAAGGTTATTTTCAGCCATAGGAAATGAGCCTGAAGCATCTGTTATGCATGGCCTGGCTGGCAACTGGTTAACCACCTTATTGCCACTTGGTCTTTCCTTTCCTTTAGCACTAAATGCGATCTGTTTTTCATTATTGAGGTTGGCACTTTTTATAGCACTATTACCAGGAGGACCATCAATTTTTCGTTCTGAAATTTCTTCTTTCAATGAAACTTTGCTACTATCTCTGACCTTATTATCCTTCAGTGACTTTGTTTTAATCATTTTACTTCTACTAGTAGTATCAAAGCCAGCACTCCCTTTATCAGTTACCATTGCATTATTAGTACCACCAAAGCTATCTTTTCTTGCAACGGCCTCAAGTTTTCCAGGACTCTGATCACCTTCTAACTTGTTCTTCCCCTCGGATACAGCCTTTACCTTCAAGGGGGTCTCATACTTTTTGTCTATCTTACATTTGACTGCATCAAGCTCAACCTTTTTGGAAATCATGTAAGTATTACACTTGTCATTATTCTTAGGGTCAGTGGAACTATCCTTTTGGGAACTATCCAGTTTATTTTCTAAAACATTTTTCACAAAACCATTTCCCGCATTTCGCTTTTCAATCTTCTTAAAATCCTGACCAGATATAGACTCCAACGACTCCTCCTTCAATGCTTCAACAGAAACCATTCTTCCTTGCACCCCATTCTCATTAACCTCCTTGGAGACTTCAGAAGTTTTAGCAGTGACTTCAGCAATTTCACCAGCATCACAAATTGAACTTGACAGAGGCGTCCATTTCAAGTCATTAGAGAGAAAATCCTTACGATCTGGTGTTCGATTTCCTAACCTTTTCTTCGTATGCAATGTCATATCACTCTCAGAAAGGGTTCCATTCATCTGCTTCATTTCCAACCGCTTTTCACTTTGTCTCACTATTCTCACTGTCCTCTTCTTCTGATGCCCATCCCCAACAAAAGAATCTGATTCAGCAGTAGACACGGAACAAGGTTCTTGATGACCATTAAGAGAAGACAAAAATCTGCTGTCTCCAATAACTTTTTTGTTTTTCATCAAGTAGAGCAAACTTTCATGTAGAGGTGATGTTAGAACACCTCCAGGGATAGGGAAGGAAGACATAACCTATATCATTTAATAAAAAGTAAATAATTTATTTTTCCTAATGAAATTATAAAGTGTAGAAATAGAACAGGTCCTCTACCTGAACAATGCCAGTTGGAGAATCTCCAGCTTTCTTTTTAGATACAGGTGGTGTGCCTTCACTTTCCACAGGGCTGTTCCCCATTGAGGAAGATGGAGAGTCATCAAGCCCAAGGCCACTATAAATTTCTGCATTCTTTTGCGGTAAGATATTGGATTTCATTTTGATTCTAAACTTCAGCGTTCTTTGGTCAGTTGAATTTGCTGTCTTAATTTTAGGATCATCTTTCAAAGTGCACCTCTCACCTACATCATTGGAAGAAATTCTCCCGTCTTTCTTCACTGAGTCATCTACTGAAGCCGCTCTTAAAGCATGAAACGGATGCGAACTATGGGAAGCATTTCCAATCCTCGCAGAAGGAGGCATATTTGTAGGTGCTTTTCTGTAATGAGACATGGCCTGTACAATAACAACCTAAAGTGCTCAATTATACTGTATTTCTTCTATGCAGCATCTATTACCTCCCTATCAAACAGTAAGACAAACAGACAAAAACATAGCTATACCTCCTTGTGGAGATTGATAGGAGATTTCGGTGAGCTGTGGTTTTTTTGAGGAGTCTTTGGATGAGACCGAGAACAAGGAGAGCGTTCATAGGTAGGTAGAAAGGAACCATAGCCACCAAATTTTGAACCTGAAAAATATTATTCATATCTGATAACATCCCCTTGTGGATACAAAGACAGTTCTTTCATTTCTCACTACAAGCTATGCCTTTTATTATGCCACTTACCCAAATTCTCAGCAGACACACCACCTTCAAAGTCCTTTTGAAAATGGCCCAGAACATGTTGAATCCTCTCATCCTTCAGGAAACAGTAAACAGCTTATTAGTCCTAATACTTTCATGATAAAATGTAGCTAAGAGAATTTTAAAGAAAATATGGCATAATCAACAATAATTGCGAGCAATATGAACCACAAATTAGAGGGCGCCATGAAGATCAACAAGTATATAAGAATTATCATTAATTAGTTCTATTATTTGATTTGTAGGTACCAACCTACTCAGAGGGCCAAAATACAAATGCACAATAACATAGTATATCAACAATTTGAGAAGCATCTACAAGATTAACTTGCATCCAGACCGTTACAAACAAGGACATATAATGTAGCACATAAATTTATTTCCTAGTTAATAATGATAGTTGTGGTAGATACAGTTATTTGGTAACTGATAAACTACGATTTTCATCCGTGATGCAGCAGGGTAAGCATCTAAAGCATGATTAGGCCAACAAAATCAATCCATAATAAGTATTGGCAGTTTCCAACGACTGATTCACTACTTGTCAGTTCACAAGAAACACAAATGCACAATAACATAGTATCAACAATCTGAGAAGCATCTACAAGATTAACTTGCATCCAGACCGTTACGAACAAGGACAAATGATGTGGCACATAAATTTATTTCCTAGTTAATGATGATAGCTGTGGTAGATACGGTTATTTGGTGACCGATTAACTATGCTTTTCATTCGTTATGCGGCAGGATAAGCATCTAAAGCATAATTAGGCCAACAAAATCAATTCATAATGAGTATTGGCAGTTTCCAACAACTGATTCACTGCTTGTCGGTTCACAAGAAACACAAGACATTCTATTATGTTTCAAAGTCACTTCACTAATGCTGAATTGCCATTAACAAACATTGTGGGTATGAGTTATGACCATAGAGCCCAATAGCCAAAAATTGTCTTCAGTTTGTATTAAAATGATTTAGTCCCTCCACAGAGAAGTTTAATTATGAGAAATTCTATAACTCTTCCATTCCCTATTTTTCCACATTAACCAAATACATTGATACATTGAAAGACTCATGCTCAATGACCATACACTGATCAAAATTTTATTGATCATCCAAACCATTAACCAAAGCAAACTCAAATGGGAAAAGTTAGAACTTGGTTAAAACTATATTCAAGTAAGCCCTTACAATGTAAGAGAGAGAATCAAGGTCAATGTTGCCTTCATCATCATCCTTATAATAGCAAGCCTCTCCTTCTTCAAGCTCGGTATTAGCTTCCATCTTCCACCACCCACCAAAAATTTCTAGCCCTAGGCCAAACCCCAAAACTCAGAGTAACCCTTTCACATTGGAACCTTCCCTGAAGTCCAGCATCACTTTAATCAACCCCCCAAGAAAACGGTTCCAAAAAAACCCCAAAAAACCCAAATAAAAAAAATTAGTTTTTTAGAGAAAAAAAACACCGACCCACAAAAGCAAACACGAAACCCTCAAATACCCAGAAGAGAAAACCGCTGAAACGCACGGTGATCATGCCATATGACAACCCTTCATTGGTGATGGAGCATATAAACCAGAATAAAAATCATTACTTGCATTAAAAATTCAATTTTTGGCTTCAACCCCCACAATCTGGTGAACAAGATTAGGCGGTGGAGATCGCCGAAACCGATCAGTGGCCACTGGAACAAGTTTTGACGGCGAGTTCAAAACGGATTCCAAATGTTTTCACTTCGCTCTCTCTATATTTTGATGGGTGCACACAGCAAAGAATAGCTGGGGCTTCGGTATCTGAATTTTAGTTATTTAAATTTAATTTAATTTAATTTAATCTAATTTCATCATATTTTTAATTTATTAATGTTTTTCTTATTTGCTTTTAAATTTTTACTAGTATATTTACCCGTTTTTACAAGGGTTAGTATAATTAGTTGTTTTAATTTTTCAAAAAACATCACAGATAATTCATTATACATATACTCCAATTTCAAAGTATAATAAATAAAACAGAGAATATCGGTTCTATTATCTTTATATTTAGAGATAATTTTTCAACTTTGAGTTTCAACAAAAAAAAACAATATAAATCATACAATTGAATGATTTATCTGAATTATAATAAGATAAATTTGAAATAAGTAACATGAAAAATAGATAATCAATTATCTATGCTCGACAACAAATTAATCTTAGAATAAATTTTGGTTTTTTTTGTGTATAATATCGGAGCTTTAAAAAAGGAAAAAACATATTGATTTAGCATTTATTATGATTATAATTAAACATAAACAATCATGTGAATACTGAAAGTATTTATATTTTAATGGAATGCTAGAAATTTTTAAATTTCAATAATATGTAGGAAATAAAAGATACAAATTGTGAAAAAAAATTAAATTTAACATTATATAGTTATAATTTTTAAATTAAAATTTATGATGTGCATAGTAAAATTAATCATTCATGAAAAGTTATAAAATTAAAAGTAACCAAATTTGTATGATAAAATAACGATGAATATTGTTAGTAAAAAAATAATGATGAATAGTTACTGATAATTGATATAATTAATAAATAAAAATAGATAAGTCATTTACGGGAATATAATAATGATTTACACTGTGAAATTATTGTTTGACATGAAGTAATATTTGTTGACATTATTAAAACAATAACTAAAAAATAAAAGAAACTAAAATTGGTTTAGGCAAAAAAAATTAATGATTCTTATGTTGTCAAATGACTTAGATAATATTTTGAGAATGACAAAGGTGTAGATATAATAATTAATTGATTGATATGCTTTAATTTATTACATTTTGGTTTTGGATCTGATTTAATTCAAATCTGATTGAATGGTAAAAGTTTAGATATGAGCATTAATTGACTAATATGACTTAATTAATAAAATATCATGAACTAAAAAATAAAATATTTTATATTTTGACGGGAAAAGAATGAATGTGGAGTTGTTACGTGGCATGAATCTACGTGACAAAACTTTATTTTATATAATATAATAGATTATTATTATTTATTAATTAGTAATTTTCAAAATTATAATATATATAACATTTATATGTAAAGGTGCATAAGATGAAAAAATTAATAAATTTAATAAATACAGTTAGATTATTTAGATCATTTTAATTATACTCATAATCGTAGTCATTTATTATGGTTGTATCGTCAAGTCAAGTTTCTCTCATAAAAGTGTGTTATCTTACACTGTTTTCTTATTTCATATCTAATCTGATATTTATATTTACATTGTCTATTATTTATATATTATTATTTATATATTCACCTATTATTCTAACTCAAAATTTCGTCTTAAGAATCTTATCGTGTAATAGGACTATTTTTATTTTAAAATATTTTTTTAATTATAATCACATTCCATATTACGGTTTAAAAATGTGAGTTTGGGAAGCACAAGTGGTGCATGTTTATAGAGAAGCAAACAGAAGTGCATATCATGTAGTAAACTATTGTCACTTTGGGACTTGTGTAGATTATTTTCGATCGCATCAAGGTCGTGGAGACTGCAAGGCGATTAAGGCAATCGACTGCCTTAAACTGGATACCTATTTTGTTCAATCATTATTATGACTTTAAGCCTCATTTCATCCTCACAAGGTCAAGCTAGTTGACGAGTCAATAATAAAATTGTATATGTAAGAGGTACAATGACGATAAAATAAAATCATGGTCTTAGTAGAGAACATTTGAGACCATAACGAAAATCAATCTAATCTAAAGACAATACATATGGAAGTCATTGTTTGAGTAACAATTTACAGGTGTCAATCAATGAGATAGGTTTCACCACATCAATATTTTTTAATCATTTTTTTCATGCCTCTTTTAGTGAAAGCACAATCTATTTTATATTTAATAATAAAATATTCAAGCCAGACAAAAACAAATACACAACAGAGGAGCTCTCCTCCTTCGTTTCCATATCGGTGAAAGTTTCCAACTTTCACTCTGATCTACACAAAACGTGTTTCCGCGACCACCGAAAGGAGGAGAGAGCAAACTTCTCTCACACACTTCACTCCTCTACGTAGCAACTCTTTTCAAAATTCAAAAATTTTACTTCCTTTGGAATCAGTTTCCCAAACGCCTTCTATCTCACAGATCCCTCTCCTCCTCCTTCCTATAGAACATTGTCTGCATTTTGGTCGACGGACGACTTCTCGCGATGACGCGATTCGTGGTCGTGGTGGGCCGAGTTGGTAGCGGCAATGTTTAAAGTGCTTGATACATTAGAGTTTGAAGAAGCTGACACCCATGGCTAATCCCTCTTCTTCCCTTGATGGTGATGGGTCTTGATGCTCCAATAGATAGTTTAGTCTTCAAGCTGTCGAGAAGCTCAACCTGTCGAGATCAGGATTGACTTCGACAGCTTGAGCACCAACAGCTTGAGTTTGATCTCGACAGGTTGAGCTTGATCTCGGTTGAGCTTGATCTCAACAGCTATTCACATGATTTATTTCGACAGCTTGATTGTGATGGGTCTTGATGCTCCAATAGATAGTTGTCTTCAAGCTGTCGAGATCAATTGTCTTCGAGTGATGTCGACAATTGGGAAGAACACTTCGACTTGGAACCAAACAATTGTCTTCGAGCTGTCGAGATCGAGGATCAGGATTGACTTCGGCGGCGAGGACCAGCGGCAGAGCTTGATCTCGGCGAGTTGCGTTTGATCTCGGTTGAGCTTGATCTCGACCCATTAATTTAACGAGCTCAATGAGGAATACAAGGTGACGTCGACGAGCTCAATGAGGAATACAAGGTGACGCCGAATATAAAAAAAGTGATGTCGACAATTGGGAAGAACACTTCGACTTGGAACCAAACGAGCTAGCTCATGACCCAAACGAGTCGAGCTCAGTTCATTTATTTAACGAGCTCAATAAGGAATACAAGGTGACGTGCAAAAAAGTGATGTCGACAATTGGGAAGAACACTTCGACTTGGAACCAAACAATTGTCTTCAAGCTGTCGAGATCGAGCTCAACCTGTCGAGATCAAGCTTAACCTGTCGAGATCAGGATTGACTTCGACAGCTTGAGGACCAACAACTTGAGCTTGATCTCGACAGGTTGAGCTTGATCTCGGTTGAGCTTCATCTCGACAGGTTGATCTCGACAGCTATTCACATGATTTATTTCGACAGCTTGATTGTGATGGGTCTTGATGCTCCAATAGATAGTTTAGTCTTCAACCTGTCGAGATCAAGCTCAACAGTTTGAGGACCAACAGCTTGAGCTTGATCTCGACAGGTTGAGCTTGATCTCGGTTGAGGTTGATCTCGACAGCTATTCACATGATTTATTTCGACATCTTGATTGTGATGGGTCTTGATGCTCCAATAGATAGTTTAGTCTTCAAGCTGTCGAGATCAAGCTCAAAATGTCAAGATCAAGCTCAACAACTTGAGGACCAACAGCTTGAGCTTGATCTCGACAGGTTGAGCTTGATCTCGGTTGAGCTTGATCTCGACAGCTATTCACATGATTTATTTCGACAGCTTGATTGTGATGGGTCTTGATGCTCCAATTGATAGTTGTCTTCAAGCTGTCGAGATCGAGCTCAACCTGTCGAGATCAAGCTCAACCTGTCGAGATCAGGATTGACTTCGACAGCTTGAGGACCAACAGCTTGAGTTTGATCTCGACAGTTTGAGTTTGATCTCGGTTGAGTTGATCTCGACCCATTAATTTAACGAGCTCAATGAGGAATACAAGGTGACGTCGACGAGCTCAATGAGGAATACAAGGTGACGTCGAATATAAAAAAAGTGATGTCGACAATTGGGAACAACACTTCGACTTGGAACCAAACGAATACAATGTGTTACTCACCCGTGCGTATGCACAGGTATGTTACTAGTTGTATACATATTTGGCTTTTGCCTTAGACCCTAAAACTCGTTCACGGCTAGTCAATTGGGCACATGCTCTCTTAGCGAAGTTCATTAGTTAATATGCTAGGAGTGTATCTTCACCCCCATTTGTTGTTAAGTGTGTTGTAATTTTATTTTTATATAAAAATACGAAATTAATAATCATAGTCAAATATCAAAATCTGTAAACTTATATTAACAATTCAAAACATTAAATTAACAAATTAAAAAGTTTCTTTTTATTGTAGAAATTTTTCTATATACAATAAAATAATTAATTAAAAAATTACTATTTCATAAGCAGTAAATTTAAAAATTATTATTACATAAGTGTCTAGATATTTAATTCAGTCAAATATTAAATTGAAGTATTTCTTTATGCATATATAAATTTCACTTCCATCATAAAAATCAATCAATTAGTTTCTCTATATCTATAAAATTAATTTTTCCCACAACCATTTGAAAGGTGGTCTCTTTATTCAAAATAATCATGTCCACCCAATTCGATAGCATTGTTTTTTGTTTTTGACAAAATTTTGATAGTGTTGTTGATAGGTATTGTCAAAACTAGTCGGAGATATTTGTGATTCATGGGTGTACAAAGAAGAAAATAAAGTGAGAAATCAGTTTTGAATAGGTGAATGAGTTTTCGTCACGTATTATTACATAAGTTAACCTTTTTAAATAGATAATAAATTATCACAAGTTGTAAAAGTTCTTTGTTAAGATAGTTCGACAATATAGCATGTATAATCTTAATCACGCCAATCGGAATTCATTAGCATGGTCTTCGTAGATGATAAGATATCCATCTACTATTTACCTTCTATTTGTTTTTGATGTCTTAGTATTAGCTTGTTAATATTTGATCATGTTTTTAATTGATATCACTTTTGATTTATCTTTTTTGTTTTAAAGCTTCATTTTTTCAACTTTTTTGTTTCGTCCATCACTTTTGTTTACGAAAACAATTCAATTATGATTTTAATGAGTATTTTGAAAACCAATATTGTAATTAATTATTTCAAGTTTTGTGATTTTAGTTTAATGGTACTCAAAGGATCTTGTGATTAAATATCTTAATCATGATATAACTATTAATATTGTGATTTTGATGACTATGCAGATATTTCAAGTAAGTGTTTATTAGAAGAATATATTCATGATATGACATAATTTATGGAAGGTTATGATATTACGAAAGTTCTTGATAGTATGGTTTTATTTTTGCTGGTATTGTGATATGTTTAAAACCATGATGTTCCATTGTGGGTTTATGAGTAATTGAGTATATTTGCCGCAACAAATAGATAATACAACCTATACGCTAAGTGCATCAAGAGCCTACGTGACAAGAGACATATTTTTTATTTTATTTTTATAAGCAAAATTTTATTTATGCAGAGTATGACGGTTCCCTAAAATGCTCATTTTCTTGCTCTTAATTGAAGGGAATTATCTTGCAAACTTAGACTTTATTCCTTGTTTGGCCTCTAATATTAAGAGTTTGAGTATTTGCTTGTTAGGATAATCTAGTTATTAACCATGTTAGTTCTTTTGTTGCTTTGTTGGAAAAATGTCCTTATTGTGGTCTTGTCTTTTTGTAGGGAGGAAAGGGATTGTTTGGAGACATGTCTCCACTCATCCAAATGAGATGATCTTGGTCTTGTTAGAAACATAATTGAATTATCTACATCTTTGATGAAGAACTCGAGACTCAAATCAATCTCTAAGTTGGGGTAATCTGTGCTACACGTTGACAAGGTGATGCTGTCTTAACCTGACACCTGTGCGACATTTTAATCATATCTGGAGTTTTAGTTGTCCAAATGAGCTGAAACTGGTGCCATTGGAAAGCTAAGATCCATATTTTCAACTTTCGTGAAGACACCTTGAGCTAATTCAGACTTTAAAGAGGTGAAAAAGGCAGCACAACATGGAAGAACGGGTGCAGAAGGGCGCCCTGCGCCCAGGAGGGCGCCCTGCGCCTGCTGGGAATCGTTTTGGTCAATTTTGGGCGCCCTGCGCCCCAGAACCCAGCGCCCTGCGCCTCGTCTCGGCCTGGCACTTATTAAAACACACTTTTAACTCATTTTGGTGATTCCCTTTGATATGTTCTGACTCCCAAACCCTAGGGGAGCCAAGAGGCAACCCTAACTCCATCTCATCTCCATCTCCCTTGAAGATTCAAGCCTTGGAAGAGACCTTGGAGCTTCAATGGATCATACACCACCTCTCCATCCATCTAGTTCTATCTCTCCTCTCTCTTTTATGCATTTCTAGTTTTTTTCCATTTGGTTAGGAATGATGAATCTTTGTTGGATTCTTGTGTAATATGACTTCTAATGCTTAATACTTGTTCTATTTGTGTTGATTGAGCAATTTCTTCCATCCTTAATGCTTTTCATTGATTGGCCATCTTTGAATTGATTCTTAGTGTTATTTCACAATTGGAAAATTGGTTGTTATGCTATATATGAAGTTGATTGCCATATTTGTGATGATCCTAGGGATAGGACTTCATGCTTATGTGTTCCTTTGAATTCTTACACTTAATGCTTAGTTGAATTAGGAAGGCCTAAGGAATTAGGGTTTTTGGTTTAATCTAAAGGGGTTTTTGCTCAAGGAATTGAGACTAGTCTAACTAAGTGAATTTGAACTTCAATTGCATGAATTTGACTTGTATTGGGATTGAGTTTGATTGCATGAGAAAAGGAAAACAAAGGGGATTCAAATCCTAACCACTTTTATTCGTATTATTTGTGCACACCAAGTGTTTGATATTTAGTCAATACAAGAAAACCCAAAAATATTGTTTCTTGCTTTCTTTAATTTTATTGTTAATCAATTCAAAACACTAAAATACATTGTTTCTTGTTCAAATAGTAATAAAAATAGTAAGTTGATATTTGACACGCAATCCTTGAGGACGATATCCGGTACTTAACCGATTTTATTACTTGCAACGATCCGGTACACTTGCCGTGATCCCATCAGAGTACAACGGGTACTCCAACACGTTACATCATACGTCATTCAAATAGATTGGAAACACCCCATTGGGTTGGAACACCATTGTGAAAATTGTAAACTATAATTTCTACTGTAGCGACCGAAAAATCCGGAGGGATTTATTCGAGTTTAATGGAGTCGCCACCAATAATTTATTTTCGAAGGAAAAATATTGGAAAAAACTTTTTTTGAAGAAAAGTGGTCCTTAAGACCAGATTTGGGTTCGGGAGTCGATTATACGTAGGGAAGGTATTAGCACCCCACGACATCCTTTCGAAAAAGGTTACCTCTAACTAATTGTGCAAAATTTATTAACTTCTAAAAAAAATATTTATTTCCCTTTTATTTTTAAAAAAAAAATTAACCAAGATAAAAAAAAGAGGACTTAATAAAAGTCGTTTATTTTTGCGCTTGACAGGAGTGGGCTCCTGCTCCTACATATCTCCGGGTGCAGTGGAGAAATCAAAGGCTACGTAGTTCTTGAGTAGAAAATGGTTGCGTGTTGGTTAATTTTAATTGTATATTTTTTTGTGAAAAAAGGTAGGTTTTGTAGGGACCAAACAAGAAGCAATCAAGAGTGGTCCTTACTAACAACCTATTTTGTTTAGAAAATTAACAGTGTTCGTAGTGATCAAATGAGAAGCATTCTCGAGTGATTATTACTAGTAAAAAAGATTGATTTTATTTTTATAAAGAAAATAGGTTTTCATGGGGACCAAACAAAAAGCAATCAAGAGTGGTCCTCACTAATAACCCATTTTTATTTTGAAAATTAAGATACTTGTAATGACTAAACGGGAAGCAATCTCGAGTGATCATTACTAGTAAATTAATTTTCATGATTTTTATCATGTGATTTTTAAGGAAAATAGGGTCTCAAGATTTTGTATATGAAATTTAGTTGAGTAAAATTGTCATGATTTGACTAGTAAAAAAAACGTCATTAAATAAATGATAATAAAAAAACAAATGGGCTAAAGCCCAATATTTAAAAAAAGGACTAACTACAAAAAAGAAAAAAGGGTTTGACAAATAAAAGAAAGAAAGAAAAAAAAAAACAAAAGCTGAAGCCCAAGAAATTAAAAAGAAATGGACTAGAATAGGAAAAAAAAAAGAAAGGAAAAGAAAAGAGACAAAAAGGAAGGGGGCGTAAAATAAAAGACTGGGCTGAAGCCCAAGACCAAGAAAGAAAGAGGAAAAAAAAAAGTGAAAACAAGTGTAAAAGAAAAATGGGGCTGTATTGGGTTTCATTTGAAAACCCTAATCTTTTGTTGCAGCCGCAGCAACAAAGAAGGGGAGGGGGAGCGCATGGAGGGAGTAGAAATCAGGGGGAAAGATGGAAGGAGATAGAAGAGAAAGCGAGAGACAGGGATCGCGAGAGAGGATGAGGGAGAGGGCGAGAAGAAAGAAGGGGAGGAGGGGGCGCGCGGCCGCCGCACGCCAGTCCGCGCGGCCGCAAGTGGGGAGATCTATGGTGAAGGAAGGATGGGTTGGCGCAAGGAGGAGAAAATGGGGACGAACACCACCGAGAGAGAGGCGTGAGGAGGAGTCGCGAGAGAAGGGGTTGGGGGGAGGTTACGACTGATGCGAGAAGGAGAAGAAAGAGGTGGTGGCGGCGAGGGTTCTGGCGCGGTGGTCCGGTAAGAAGATTTTTTTATTATTTTTTTTGTATCTGAATCGCCCTTCATGCTACCTAACCTTATCTCCCTGATTTCGTTTTTTTATTCCTTTCTGTCGTCTATTCTGTTATTCTCTCATTTTCTTCTATGGCTGTTTGTCTCATTTTGCAAAAATCTATGCTAACAGGCTAGGACATGGCAACACTCATTTATGGCAGTTTGGGATTAAAGCAAAACGTAGAAATTCGTTTAGTGGACTACCTGAGTGGGTGTGGTTGATGAGGAAGGTAATGACACTGGTCTCTCTCTTTTCTCCTCTGCTTCTGTGATTTTTTACCACGGCCGCCACATTGCCTTTTCTGTGTTTGAAAACTGAGTTGAATTAGGACCCCAATGTGGAGCCTCTAACTCTTTGCTGGGTCGTAAAATGATTTCAAAAAAATTCCTCAGAAAATCTCCTCCCTTTCTTCTGTGAATTGAGGTTGTATTTATAGAGGATGAGGACTTTTGTGTTAAGCTGGTTTTTTTGTTCTTCGTTTCTTTTTCTTGATCAGATGAGTCAAAATCTACAATTTTGCTTCATCCCATTTTTCCTATTTTGATGTTCTGTGGCTCTGTTCTAGGATGGTTGCATCCCCCAAACCCTGTTGTATGCACGTTTTGACTTTTCTTTCTTTTATTTTTGTCTAATTGGCAGAGTCCTTTTTGCTCCTATCAGGTTGAGGTTTTCTTTCCTAGCTTTGGGTGGTCTTCTCAATGGAGAAACAAAGCTTGAGAGGATAGGTTTGGTGGCTCGTGAGGTGGCTCAGAAAGGAGAATTTGTCCTCTTCTTGTTGTCACAGCATCTTGAACTCATTTTATTTTATCTTTGTTGTTTTTTTCTTTTTTCCTTTTTGTGTTTCATTCTGATTTCTTGTAATTTTGTTTTGGGCTTGATTTGTATTTATTGGATTTATTGGACAAGTAATGGACATGGTTATCATTTTTGGACTTATGCTTGTGGTTGTAATCTATAATAAAAAGGCCAGCCATTGCACCTCCTTTTTATTTATTGCAATTGGGCTAAAATTAGCCCAAAGGATTAACAAAAATGAACCTGAAATGTGTTGTTAAGAATAAAGTAAAAACAAAAAATAAAATATAAATTACAGGAGGTAGGTGGACAAAATTAGGGTATAATATCTACCTTCCTTACATATAAACCACCTCCATGATAATATTTTAACCTGCGCAATTACAGAAGTGCAACTTGCTACCTCCCCTTCAAAGATTATTTTGTTTATATGCATCCATAAGGACCATACAATCGCAAGCCATATGAGATGTCTAACCATTTTGCATCTATTCCCCTTAAGCAAACAACCATGTTGTAAAAAATGACCAATACCATCGCCACTATAAGTTCCATCAAATGTTGATATAACGAAACACATTTTATCAAAATTCTTTTATACTTGTGAACTCCAAAAGAAAGGTGATGTTGATATTTACATGATTCGCTCAAGTGATAACCTATGAGATTTATTCACAAAAACATTGTCAGCTTCAAATTTCAAGAAGCACGTGGATGCGCTAGTTAAAAGACATTTCATAAATTATGTATTTTGAGGGAAAGTGTGTTACTATGAATATTATACTTTTTTCACACAATATGTTTTTATCCACTTGATTTTTCTTAGCATGGTTTTAACAATGCGTGTTCATAGTGTATAGTTATCCAATGGGAAGTGTTGTAAATATGCAGGTTTGGTGGATGAATATATTAATTTGTTATCTGAAAGTATCTCATAATATGTTTATCATATCTTGGAACATTATGGAGTATTATTGACAATATCTCTGGATTTACTTATTTATGTCTCTTGATTTGGTTCAAGATTAGTAGTCACTTATCTCTATAAGTATGGCTATCGGGTCCGTCCTTGTACACAGTTTTATTGATTAGATTATCAATACAAATATTATAGTTAGTTCCTCAAGAACTACTCTTTAAATCCTAGTTCTTGAAGAACTAGTCTTTTTTATTTTTTTCCAATTGATATTACATTTTTTTTAAGTTTCAATTTTTTCACCTTTTTGTTTCCTCTAAAGAAAGCCTTTTCTTTAATTCTCTTTGAGCATATTTCTTTTTAAGATTCATTTATCTTTTATCTTAAAATTAGTTGTGTGAATAATCCACCACAATGTAGGAAAAAGAATAAGCAAGGTCACATAAAGTTGTTGACCCATTTGAATGATCCAACCCTTCCACGAGCCCTACCAAGGTTTGAGTTATTTTCCACCAAATTGCACCTTTTATTTTTCTTTATCTTATTAGTTTTTTGACTCGTGCGATACACTGGGTAAACATAGTTTATCATATTACTTCTGTATTTTTTTTGTTCAAAGAATATATTTTGTAGCTTTCGTAATACAGTAAGCCACCTTAACGAAAAATCTCAGGTTAAAAAAATGAAAAGCAAACTAAAATTGGTTTATAGCATGAAAACAAAAATGTTATTTCAAAGTGAGAAAATAATGTCATAATTTTCTTAAAATCTAATTACAAACATATAAACTAGTATGCCTCATTTAAGTACCCAGATTATAGTTATTACATATATACTACCGTTGGACCCAGATTGACTTCTCCAACGTTAAGGATAGAACAATGGAATGTACCCTACTGAGTTTTGATGAATATTGCTCTCCTCTTGATATTGCGTTTTCTAAAGGTCACCCTTCCCTTTATACACCTTCCAACACTAACAGCAGTTAATTGTGATTGAAGATTTAAAAAAAAAAAACTCAATCTTTTTATTAATCTCCTATTCATATCGGTCAATATCACATTAATTCTATCGATATCAGCAAATCACACAATCTTAAATAGGAAATATTTTTCATTCACATAATTGAGACAAATACGGCAAATACTAATAAAAATATTATCATAGGCGAAGAGATTTTGGTAATGCAAAGTTGGAATTTCCGTGATTTGATCGTGATTATGATTTCCAGCTTAGTAGTCTGATATTTGATTATCCTACTCCTAATATTTCGAATTTCCCATTGATTGCATTTACATTTATGTCTTTCACTAATTTGGATTGTTTTCAAATAATTTGTTAGAATATATCCATTGACAGGTGTGGACAGTAAAAGTGGTTTTAAAGTTGAATTTGATAAAATGATTCTGATCTCTTAATGCATACCCCTAATTTTTCAAATTAGGATTTTTTTTTACAATTTTGAATTTTAAATTAATAACAGCAAAATTAAAAAATTGCATTAACATTTAATCTATACATTCACTCTAATGAAAGTCGAATTTGAGTTCAATTTTTGGGTTTAGATAAGAAAATCTAAATCAACTTCTAATGTCATTAAAGAAATACATATTCAAAATCGAAGGTGACTTTTATGAAAAAAGAAAAGGCAACAACATCTCTTTCATATCTTTACTAAACATCCATTGAACATAATGCATTTGGCCTGTTCAAAAAAAAAAGAAAAGAAACAAGGAGCTTAGAAATTGACATCGACTAAAACAAAGACTACAACCATACCAAACTGAAACTTATGAGAAATGTTTAGTAACAAAAACAACAACCAAAACAGACTCATGGTACTTAACATAAAAACTTAATCATCGAAAAAGTTTCTGGAACAACTAAAAGGACCACAGTTCCATCAATCATTTACCTTTTTCCTTCTTCACAACAATAGTCTTTGGCATTTTTGTAGTGGAATTCCGTGTTCCAACATCTTCAAAGAGTGATGTAATTTCCATGCCTTCAGCCGATCTCTTTCCACTTGACTTGGTTGACGGAGTCTTGTTCTCATCCAAAGCACACTGAATGCATTGAAATCAAAATCATAATCTTTATATAAGAACTTGAATTTTAGATAATCTACAATCTTAACAAAAAATTAAATGACTTGCCACATAGTTCATTTATGGCACATCTGACACAGTTGTTTGAGTATTAGCATTTGCATCATTTTTAACCAACTAAGCAATTCAAGTTAATGGCATACAGTATAATATAAGTACAAAATTCTAAACTCAATTGTTGCAGAATAAGTACATAATAAAATTGAATACCTGCATATTATCTGCCACGCAAGGAAAAACATCAATTTTTCGATTGGGGTCATCATCATCATCAGAGCTTTGTAAACCCCCATACTTTCCGTATTAGGCATGTTCTACGTGATTGTTTATAAAATGATTAGAATATAATATTATTAAGAATAAATGCATTCAACCTTAATGGAATAAAGTATCTTAATTTTATCATCCAAATTAGTAGCATCAGAAAACTTTTTAACTGTCAGTGGTGCTTATCACAACTGGTAAAGTATTTACCACTTGGACATTTAGGTGCGGGTTCGAACCCGCTACGCCCCATTTCAGCACTCTTTGGAGTGCGTAGTGGGTCGCTGGGCCATCAGACCAAAAAAAAAACTTTTTAACTATATAATTCTGCTAGTTTTTCTTGAGATTTTCGTCTGTCATTTCTATCTTAAACAAAAATTCGTTGTTTATCATGGAGTCAAATTCAGGAGGAAGTACAGGAACCCCATCAATCTAGTAAAAATTAAAACATTTGTTATCGACTACAAATTACAAATACATATTAAATGTTTATAACCACTAATATGCTTATTTATACCTTCTGTGCAACCTGTAGCATATCAGTTGCAGTTGTTCCTATGTAGTCAGCAACTATTCGATCAAACAGCATGAACATGGTTGATATCGTCTGATCAATAACCTTAGTAGGTAGTGTGACATCCTGATTTTCAAAACAGTATTAGAAAATAATTAGATCAGTAATTAAGTCATAAATGGGAGTTAGAAACCCTAATTAGGAATGAAATAGGCTTGAAAAAAGACATAGAAACCCCCTGAAAAAGCATGGAATACGCTAGAATCTTCTAGAATGACGAAAACAGAATTTTACTCTTTAAGGACCGTCACGACGCGATGGAGATTACGAAGGAAACCGTCGCGACACGATATATGTCGGTAGTTAAGTCGGTGGATCAGAGCGTGGGATTGCTGACACGTGTCCCTCATCGCGACGCAATGGCCTTTGTGCCTGGAGACCATCGCGACGCGATGGACCCAAAATGGTTATAAATACCACCCTTCACCCTCCATTCTTCTCACCTTCTTCCAAGGCATTCTTGGGAGCGCGTGGAGGAGCTTTGGAGGCACGACGGGACGCAGGGACAGGACACAAGCGGCAGCAGTCTTCTAAGCCAGATAATGGGGAAGATACCTTAATCACTAGGGAAATATGTAGTAGAGTAGTACTATTAGCATGCGTAGGGGACCTTAACCCTACTAGAAGTTGACAACAACAGCACCTCAGGAGAGGGGTTATGACCTATGATAGCTGAGGACAGTTGTTAGAGGTCTGTCAACCACAAGAATGATCTAATGAAATCTATGGATGGATGCTGATTGATGTATGATTATGTGACTATTGGTGTGATGATTGATAACATGTCAGTAGTAGGTCGCCTGAGCGGCACTAGGGTTGATCTTTATATTGATTAAAGATGGTTGATATCCGATTAACATGCTGATATTTATGTACTGGTTGTATATGATATATGTGGGTTCGATGTATGAGTCAGGGGTGTCGCTCTTTAGTTAGAGGTTTACGAATCCCTAGACGGTAATAGAAAGTATTACTGTGAGTATTCTGTTTGTCAGTGGTGATAGCCGGGTTGGTGTACCTGAGGTTGGAGTACCTGAGGACTGGTGATCGGACCAAGGGTACGAAGTAGTTTGGAGATAGCCGGTGACCTTGAGGGGGACCTGAGGACCGGTGATCAGTCCGAAGGTGTGGACTCCGTCATTTGACGAGACTCCATGACTCCACGTCTGATAGGTGGACAATCTTGGCCATTCTCTTTAAAGGGAATATCGTCCTTGTGCACGGGACGGTACTTTACTCTGGTAATTAGATATGGTAGTATGGGATGCCATAACTGATAATCAGAGATGGTAGCGCATCAGGATATGTTCTTGGGACAACCAACTTATCTCATCCTTCTGTGCCCTGAGACTGGTGATCGATCTAGGGAGTAGGGCGATAATGGCCCGCAACGTTCAGCAATGGTTTGGGTCTGTAGGGCCGGTGATCAGCCCGAAGGACCGATATTACGTGTCAGCCTTTGGGCAGTAGAGCAGGTGATCAGCTGAATGTCCAGTAGTTTGGGTCTGTAGGGCCGGTGATCAGCTGAAAGACCTATGATACGTGTCAGTCTGTGATATCAGAGTATGATGTAGTCTGTGACAGTGTGGTTGGGTTGTCAGTATGACGTATTAGTATGGTTTGGTCTGTGACCATATACTCAAGATTTTGAGTGTGTATCTGTGGTAACAGTCATGATAATGATTAGGATGTCTTGATATTTATGTTGTTATGTATTGAGCTGAGCATGATAGCAGTCTCTCTCTACTATGTTGTTTTCTTGTTTATTAGTGATTGATGAGTGTCTTACCCCTTCGTTTTCTGTGTTTTCTATATTATATGATGATGGATAGCAAATGAATAAGAAGTTTAAGTACTTAAAGCCTGGGAAGCAGCGTTGCATCACGACTAGTGTGTCCTGTTGCGTACTTTGATATTAGATTGATGTTGCTAAGGTCAAGATAAAGTGACGCTCTGTCTCAGCAGGGTGTTACAGGTAGCTTAAACCTATAGATAAAATAAAATCACATTAGAATTGTATTTTCAAGTATTCCAGATAATAGAAAAACTACCAAAGGATAGAGTTATTACGTAATCCCTCCAATGACCAGATTATCACATCTATCACAATAACATTTTGTTCCAACTTCAATAAGTTTTGCGTGACACTTGTTGCATCCATCATAATACCACGGTTGTTCAGAATGAAAGCCATGTGTCTTTGCAAGCATAATACCAAAATAAACCAGTCAAAATTACAAAGATGATTGGTTAAAGAGTTGACACAACAATCATACTGAAACGTAATGACATGATATTATTTCAGTAGTAAATACAAAACACATATCCAAACCTTAAAGACATCAACAACATCTGAAATTGTCATTCTTCGTATTTGCAATAAATCATCTTCCAAAGACATGGATGTCTGTCCCGACATCTGACTTACAATTTGAGTGGCAACAACATTTTCATGTCCAAGCCTACAAATAATATTAAACAGTCACATAAAAATGGACTAAAGATGAAATATAATGAAAATAAACACAAAGTTTCCATTACCTCTGTTTATATTAAGATACTTCAGGAAATTTAGTATTGATAAATAACTTTGTACCATTGAATGAGTTAGAAATACCCATCATGCCTATTCATCATTTTCATTATCGATGGCATTAACTAAATTATTAGGAAAACTACAGAAAAGCAAACTAAGAAAATTAAAGATAACTGTCATACCCTATTTTTGTCCGTCCCCGATTTATTTATTTTTTTTTTTTTAATAATAATAATAAAAAAAATATTTTTTGGTCTTTAAATAGAAAAGGGAAGAATGCAAAAAAATGAATAAGAAAAAAAAAGAAAGAAAAGAAAAAGAAAAAGGAGAAGAAGGGTTGTAATTAGCAATTTTCGGGGTGCTAATAGCACCCCAGCTACAGCACCCCAGCCCAGCGCACCCTTCCTCCCACGTGTACCTCCCTCCTTTCATGCGCGCAGCCCCTCTTCCCTCACAGCCACGCCCTGCTTCTCGCACCCCTTCTCTTTCCCATTCGAACTCCCTCTAGTCTAAGACACCACAACCCGCGGCCCATAGGCCCAACCCCTAACCCTAAAAACCTAAAATCAAAAAACCCTAATCACTTCAACCACTCCCCCTCATTCGTGATCCACGGTGCTCACCCTCCCTCTCTCTGGTCTCTCGGCCTCTCCCCTACTCTCTCCTTCTTTCTCTCCCACCAAATCCGCCTCCCTCATCTTACTCCCCCCATCTCGGCCATCTCTTCCCCTTTCCCTATTTCCTTCCTTTTCTCCTCCTTCATCCTTTACCTTCAAAACCCTAGCCGCGGTGCCCTCCCCTTTAATCTCTTTTCTTCTTCCCCATTTTTTATCATCAATCATGCCACCAGTCAAAGGGAATACGAATCTCAGGTATTATCCCTTTCTAATATGATTCGGTCTAGATTCTTAATCAGAATTAAGATCTTGAACTAAAAAAGAAGAAAAACGTGTAGATCTGACGAATCAGGGAAGTTTCTATCTCCTTTCTTTTCTTTTAATTTTTATTTATTATTCTGATTTGATTCTATTTCTTTTGACAGAGACTATGAGGCTATAAAAGCCAAAGACATGCAACTGAGGGAAGGAGAGCGAATCCGAGGAGAACACTGGATCAGAGAAGGGAACCAAGGAGAAAACAAACGGAAAGAGGCAGAGGCAAGATAGCAAGAACCCGAGAGGCATTAGATCCAAAAATAAACACTTAGCTTAGATCTAGGTTTTTTTTGAATCCCCCCACATTATTTCTGTTTTACTCTCAAGGAAAAAACGAAAACCCAGGTTATTATTCCCTCTCCTTTTTAATTTTTGGTCCCCATTCTGTATGTGTGTTCAACTTGGATTTAGACTGTAATCAATTCGATCGTATTTTTCTCAACCTTCCCTTATTCTTATTTTTTTATATCATTTTGTCTCTTGTTATTTGGATTGAGGTTGTTAGATTTTGCCTCTGGTTGTGCATCATGTGAGGGCCGGAGTTAGGGTTAGGGTTTGGCCTTCCAATGAGGCCAAACCCTAGGTAGGGACCAAATTGCAAATATTTTGTCATGAGGGGTATAAAAGCAAAGACTGAGTTTCTGAAGTTTGTTCCTAATTTACACGTTTTAAAAAAATAAAATAGAAATAAACATGTTAATGCAATAAAGAAATATATTTCTGTTTTATTTAGAATTTAGAATAATAATAAATGCAGAGAAAAAAACTTGTTATTTCCTTTCTTTAATTCTTCTTTATATTGTTTAATAATAATAATAATAAAAAAAACAAAAAAGATTGCTTCTAGACGTTTTCTTTATTTAAACATGTATTGAATATTTAATTCGTTTTTTTTTTTTTTGCTTTGCATGAGTTTAAGTTTAAGCAATTAATATTCTGTGTCATTTTTAAATAATACGGTGACAAACAAATTCGTATTTTATTTCTAGGATTTTTTTTTGGGAATAACTCGTTCAAAGGCAAACAATTTTTTCTAAACAATTGAAGGTACCATTTTTGGGTGTCGTGGGTTGCTAATACCTTCCCTGCGCGTAATCAACTCCCGAACCCTTACTTGGTTTGAAGACCATTTTTCTAATTATTTTCGAAAAAGGTTTTTCTATAGTTTTCCTTAATAAACATAGGTGGCGGCTCCATTGAATTTTTGGGTGGTTGTCACAGCTGGCGACTCCACTGGGGACTTTAGAGAGTTAGGCCCAATAATTGTTTGTATAGATTTGTTTGCCTTATATGATTTATTTCCCTTTTATGTTATTCTTTTTACTCTTATTTGTTCATTATATAATTTGCTCATATGCATGTATATTTGAACCTTAGGGTAAAAGACATTTGTAAATATTGTATTTTGATTTGTTTTGCAACGGGTAGCATTTTAGGTATTTGCTCCTTCACACACATTTCGCTTACACACTTTGTCACACACATTATGAGTAGAACCCTATACCCGGGTTTGAAAAAGCTTTAAGTTAGGAGAGGTTGCGTAGTGAGCACCTGCTGGACGTACAGCCAGTTGGGTCCTTGCGAAGGCCTCACCTAGAGTTTGGCTCCATTTGAGATAAAAGCTCGCCTTTAATAGTGACCTATTATTGTGGGCATAATATTCAAAAATGGAACCCTTGGCTCTAAGGACCTTTTTAGGTTAGTACTTCAACCCACCCATGGAAAGGCACCTATGTGGACCATAGACCTTTCTAAGGAACTACCGACCCATATCACAAAAGGAGCATCCCCTATCTGTCCCATTTTCCATGTGACAAAAGTTGTCGAATCGAAGATCCTGGGAAGTACCGACTTAATTCATACGGGGCACCCTACCCGCTTTTTCCTTCATCCATTTATTTTCGATTCATTTTTCGAAAAATTGTGAAAGATAATAAATGGTATTTTTTCTAAAAATATCAGTTGCTATTATTTTCTACACAAATAAAATAAAATATAGTTTCCAAAAAAATATTTTCTCTGCATCACATCATTCTTTTTCCATGTTACAAAAAAAAAGTTTAAAAAAAAGACAACAAAAGAACATTTTCATTTTCTCATCGCATTCATTTTATTTTTGCAAAATACAAAATATATATATATGAAAAATATTCAAAAAAAAGTGGTCATTTCTACATCATATTCTTTTGCATAAAAAAATATAAAAAATACATTCATACCATGCATAACCATGACATCATCATAACATATCTCATGCTAAAAAAATGTTCATTTCTCCATCATATTCTTTTTGCATGAAATGTACATAAAAAAATACATTCATATCATACATAACCATGCCATCCTCATAACATAACTCATGCTTTTTTTTCCATATGAAAAAAAATGGTTATAATCAAGCTTTCCCTGAATCTTTACCGGACTCGTGCCCAAACTAGACTTATAGATGTGTGGGAAGGGAATCAACAAGCAATGAGGGTGGAGCTCGACCAAGTCAAGGAGCAAATGGGCCACATATTGGAGATCTTGCAAAACTTGAATTTGCACGATTGACCCCTGATAAGAACCCTTCCAGTGGCCCATCAAAGTCACAACTCGTTGCCACGAATGCCCAAGTGTACCCCCAGCTAAGGAGAAAGTCCAAATTATGGAAGCGAGGCTGAAAACAATTGAGGGGCAAATCATGTTGGGTTCGAAGCTTCAGACATATGCTTAGTCCTTGAAATGGTGATTCCTTCAAAATTCAAAGTCCCTAAGTTTGCCAAGTATGAAGGATTAATTTGTCCAAAAAAAATCTCATTTTGTACTGCTGGAAGATGTCCTTTTGTTGCAATGATAATAAGCTCCTGATCCACTTCTTCTGAAAAAATATGACCGGGGCATCCTTACGTTGGTAAATGCAGTTAGAGCGGGGCAAGATCGGCCCAAGAGAAGGAAGAGGAAACAAATGCTGCTCATCACGGCATACCACGTCGGGGCAGTGGGCGACCTAATTGAAAAAACATTGGTTTCGAAGAAAGAGTGCAAGATCTGATCAACACCAAGTGGTTGAATTTCAAGAAAGATAGCTCTGTTTAAACAACTTTAATATGTTTTTATGCTTTGCCCGAAGCACTGGGGGCATATCTTGTAAAGAGCCCACTTTGTTCCCATATTTTCATCAATGCAAATGCGATTTGAATTGCTCAACTCAATCCGGGATATAAAAAAAAAGGTAGTTGAAAAAATATAAATAAAAAAAAATGGTAAAGCAAGTGCACAATTTACCAAAAATTATTTTTTGTGAAAATTTGAGTAATAAGGTTTTGAGATGAAGTTTGGCCGTTTTTCTCTATCCCAAAAAAATATGAAAATGTATATCCCTTGCTAACCCTTTTGAGCTTTAAATTTTTTTTTTCAAATACCCTAAACAAGGATCACTCATACATTGGAGGCTAGCACAATAGTCCATTCAATTTTGTCTGTTAAAAAAAAAGAGCAAGCAAGAAAATAACAAATGCAACGTATCAAGACGCTTGCAAGGATAAAAAAAAGGTGAATAAAAAATGCCAAAGACAAAACAAGACAATTATGCTAGCAACCATCGAAGTGCATATTGGCACTAAAGATCCTTGTTTTCATAAACCCTTAAATACTTTTTGGGCCTGAAATATCCTTTCTTTCATAACCCTTGGCCACGTTACAACCCTAATAAAGTACATTCTGATCAAAGTCAAATTGCTCACATTTTCTAAAAAACTTGATTTTTGAAAGAGAAAATCCATACAAACTCTTCAATGCAGTTGCAAAAAAGTAAAGGGCTCGCTAGGCTGAAAACTCGAAAAGGCGGTCTAAGCAAAAGTTTGAGCGACCCGCTAGGTTTAAAACTCGTAAAGGGCAACCTAGGCAAAAGTTAGGGTTAAATTCACAAACATATCAAAATGGATTGTGCCTCTTGAACCTTAGCATAAACCAAGAAGCTAGGGGCAATAAATGTGCCCATCATTTACAAGCTCCGCATTCAAGATTTCATTCCAGTTTCAGAACTACACAAAGTGGTCTGTCTCTTAACATACATGCTTCCTCACCTTGCTAGGCAAAGGCCAAAAGGACACTGAGAATTTGAGGATCAAAGTAGTCAATTCAATCCTCTCAAGAGCATTCAAAGTATGAAAAGAAAATTCAAAGATCCGCGAAGATAGGCAAGATGATCTATCAAGTGGGAAGTATGCAAATCTGATGCATTGCAAAGTCAACTATTTGGACAGGAGAGCCAACAGAATGTTATCAGCCCATGAGTCTACGGGCAGAGTCCTCAAAGGGATTCAAGGAAAGTAACAAAAAAAATTCATTCTTAAAAAAAAAAAAAAAACTCAAGCATGACATACCATTCATTGCATCTTGCATGATCATTAACACTTTTGGGTCCACCGCCCACCTTAAAAAATATCATTGCTCTAAAAGCAAAAACAATATTCATGCATGGCATACCATTCATTGCATTCTGCATAACCATGAAAGTTTTTGGGTCCATTAACCCATCCTCTCCAGTATTGCACACAGTTGGTCTTTTGTCTACTCAGTAAGAATTAGTATTCAACTCACCTAATCCATTTATTGTAAGAGCTAGTCATACCTATACCTTACGGGGAATTCGTTAGGAAAAAGAACCTAGAATCTCCCACCAATTTTTGTAAGAGCTAGTCATACCTATGCCTTACGAGAAATTCGTCAGGAAACCGAACCTGGAATCTCTCAATAATTTTCGTAAGAGCTATTCATACATATGCCTTACTAGGAATTCACTGGGAAACCGACCCTAGAATCTCCCACCAAAGTCGGGAACCAATCCCGCAATCTCAAACCACTTGCATCGGACAAAAATTAGGGTCTTCTGTCCTTAATTACCTTTTACAACGAATTCACGAAGGTCTTCGAGTAAAACATAATTAAGGAGGGGCAGCTGTCATACCTTATTTTTGTCCGGCCCCTATTTATTTATTTTTTATTTATTTATTTATTTATTTTTTATTTATTTTTGTTAAATAATAATAAAAAATAAAAAATAATATTTTTTGTCTTTAAATAGAAAATGGAAGAATGCAAAAAAATGAATAAGAAAAAAAAGAAATGAAAGAAAAGAAAAAGAAAAAGGAGAAGAAGGGTTGTAATTAGCAATTTTGGGGGTGCAAATAGTAGCCCAGCTACAGCACCCCAGCCCAGCTTGCCAGCCTAGCGCACTCTTCCTCCCACACGCACCTCCCTCCTTTCATGCGTGCAGCCCCTCTTCCCTCACAGCCACGCCCTGCTTCTCGCACCCCTTCTCTTTCATATTCGCACTCCCTCTAGTCCAAGACACCACAATCCGCGGTCCAAAAGCCCAACCCCTAACCCTGAAAACCTAAAATCAAAAACCGTAATCACTTCAACCACTCCCCCTCATTCGTGATCCGCAGCGCCCCCCCTCCCTCTCTCTGGTCTCTCGGCCTCTCCCCCACTCTCTCCTTCTTTCTCTCCCACCAAATCCGCCTCCCTCATCTTACTCCCCCCATCTCGGCCATCTCTTCCCCTTTCCCTATTTCCTTCCTTCTCTCCTCCTTCATCCTCTACCTCCAAAACCCTAGCTGTGGTGCCTTCCCCATTAATCTCTTTTCTTCTTCCCCATTTTTTCTTATCAATCACGCCACCGGTCAAAGGGAATACGAATCTCAGATATTATCCTTTTCCAATATGATTCGGTCTAGATTCTTAATTAGAATTGAGATCTTGAAGTAAAAAAGAAGAAAAACATGTAGATCTGACGAATCAGGGAAGCTTTTATCTCCTTTCTTTTCTTTTAATTTTTATTTATTATTCTGATTTGATTCTATTTCTTTTGACAGAGACTATGAGGCTATAAAAGCCAAAGACATGCAACTGAGGAAAGGAGAGCGAATCCGAGGAGAACACTGGATCAGAGAAGGGAGCCAAGGAGAAAACAAACGAAAAGAGGCAGAGGCAAGATAGCAAGAAACCGTGAGGCATTAGATCCAAAAATAAACACTTAGCTTAGATATAGGTTTTTTTGAATCCCCCTACATTGTTTTTGTTTTACTCTCTAGGAAAAAATGAAAACCCAGGTTATTATTCCCTCTCCTTTTTAATTTTTGGTCCCCATTCTGTATGTGTGTTCAACTTGGATTTAGACTGTAATCAATTCGATCGTATTTTTCTCCACCTTCCCTTATTCTTATTTTTTTTATATCATTTTGTCTCTTGTTATTTGGATTGTGGTTGTTAGATTTTGCCTCTGGTTATGCACCACGTGAGGGCCGAAGTTAGGGTTAGGGTTTGGCTTTCCAATGGGGCCAAACCCTAGGTAGGGACCGAATTGCAAATATTTCGTCATGAGGGGTATAAAAACAAAGACCGAGTTTCTGAAGTTTGTTCCTAATTTACACATTTTAAAAAAATAAAATAGAAATAAACAAGTTAATGCAATAAATAAATATATTTCTGTTTTATTTAGAATTTAGAATAATAATAAATGCAGAGAAAAAACTTGTTATTTCCTTTCTTTAATTCTTCTTTATATTGTTTAATAATAATAATAATAATAAAAACAAAAAAGATTGCTTCTGGACGTTTTCTTTATTTAAACATGTATTGAATATTTAATTCATTTTTTTTTTTTGCTTTGCATGAGTTTAAGTTTGAGCAATTAATATTCTGTGTCATTTTTAAATAATACAGTGACAAACAAATTCGTATTTTATTTCTAGGATTTTTTTTGGGAATAACTTGTTCAAAGGCAAACAAATTTTTCTAAACAATTGAAGATACCATTTTTGGGTGTCGTGGGGTGCTAATATCTTCCCTGCGCGTAATCAACTCCTGAACCCTTACTTGGTTTGAAGACCATTTTTCTAATTATTTTCGAAAAAGGTTTTTCCTATAGTTTTCCTTAATGGCGGCTCCATTGAATTTTTGGGTGGTTGTCACAATAACAATAGAATGAAACAGTCACCATTAAATGTTTTCTATTTGCACAGCTGCATAACCATGACAATAGGTTCGTCAGATTTCTTCAAGTCGAGGCTTCCTAGCATCTCTTCAGCAAATTTACCCCACAGAGTACATATAACTCTACTAGTTACATTACTCATGCATCACACGTGTTTCTTTTGAAGTTCTTGAAATTTATTGGGTGATAAATTGCGTATTTTTTTATAATACAAATCGCGTATCTTATATACTAATACAAAGGCCGATACATATTATAGAAGGTACCCAAAAAAGAAACCGAATTTGTGGACTTCAGCAAACTAATAATATTTGGAAAACAAAATAGAAGTCTTTATAGGAAACATACCTGCTATTTGTCAGTAACATACAACAATTTAATATCATTGAACATAGAGTTCACACAAATTTTAATAATTAGCTGACATGTTATAAATGTTATTCACATCTTATCGTGTAAAAATTTAAGTAGTAAACAGATTCTGGTAATATAAAAACTATTTCCTGATTTTTTTGCAAATATGTTACTGTAAAATAAGACACTTAAGTTGCTAAAACATCTGAAATATCAGCATAAAGTAGTTGCAAGGATCTGAAACTGGGAATAAACTAAAAAATATGGTGGTTATAATCTTGGTTTGCCTTGAATCTACTTGGCAAAAAATGAATTGCTTGTCCGGCAATACTAACAACCCCCTGTAATTCTGCACAAAAAGTGAAAGCAGTCAGTCAATTAGTAATTAGTTTTTTAAGCTACATGAATTTCTTAAAGTTCTTGAAATTGAGTGGGTGGTGAATTTCTTATCTTTTTTTTAGAACACAAATTGTGTATCTTATATACAAATATAAAGGCTGATGCATAGTTCACGTAACAATTTGAGAAAAATAAAGGTTAAAAACTGGAATGACAAACTAAAATAGAGAATGACATAAATACCAATTGCTTAAAAACAATGTATGCGTATTCCATAGAAACATGAGAATTCTAGCACGAAACAATTTTTCAAGAAAGTGGATTCACAATCATGGTTGAGATGGAAAGCTTGGAAGATGAAGGATCTGTAATTTATTTAGGCAAAAACAGTGCATGGCTGAGAAGGAAAGCTTGGAGGAAGGAGAATAAGGAGGAGGATGAAGATGGACACAGAGAGTTAAAAAAAAGAAGGAGAGAGATTGTGAGAGACTGAAAGAGAGAAACTTGAGATTGAGTTTTCAAAATTTTAAATTTGGAGACCCAAAATGGGATGACAATAATACCCTTAATTCCTTAATTGGCAAATTTTAGCATGAGGTGCGTTGAAGAAGCTACCAATTGTGAGGTTGCCATGTGTTAAAAATTTCCCTAAAAGTGGGTTTTGGTTGTATATTATATAGATATAGATATAGATTGCTCCAATAAAAGTAGCAAGTTTGAATAGTAAGCGTTTACGGTTAATATGACATAACCAATATTGTAATACATTAAAATATGTCAAAAATAATTATATATTTATTATTGTAGATCTTCAAGAGCAGTATCCAGTGACTTGTTCTTGACACCATCGTTGGATGTTTCTTTCACATTATACCTTTGAATAACATGGAGAATGACATCTATAATTGGGAAATGATAAATGTCAAGTTATTATTCACAAAAACAATAAGAGATTAAGGTGTTATAATATTGGAAAATCAAAAATGTTATGAATTTGTTACCAAATGGGAAACCTTCATTTGAGCCAGCAATGATTTTTGAAAACGGAAAAAACTCGAAATAATTCTTAGATATATTATCAGCCTTAACTTAGGAACACTTTGTAATTCTTGTAAAAGTTAACTTGTGATCGTGTCTTGTGGTGTTGATTCTCATTTCAGCCTTATCATCCAATTTTTTCGGTTAATTTGATACTATTGAATTCTTTATTCTATATAATGGGACAAAACTTTGGCAGTCAGGTAATACAATTGGAAAGTTTCCATTATCCTCAACTTTTTGTATTAGTATTAGTCTGACAAATTGATTTCAAATTAATATATTACGTATAATAGTTGTATGCATTTTTTTTATAATAATGATCGCATATATTTTTTTCCTATATGCTAAACAGGCTAGTCAGGCCGATGATTGAACTTGTTCTTGACACCATGGTCAATATGACATAATCAATATTGCGATACATGAAAATATGTTTGCCAAAAATCATTATATATTTATTACTCTAGATCTTCAAGAGCAATATCCAGTAATTCTTGACACCATCATTTGATGTTCCTTTCATATTATTCCATGTTCTTGACAACATGGAGAATGACATCTATGATTGGGAAATAATAAATGTCAAGTTATTATTCACAAAAATAATAAGAGATTAAGGTATTATAACACTGGAAAATCACAAATGTTATGAATTTGCTACCAAATGGAAAACCTCTATCTGAGCCAACAATGATTTTTGGAAACAGCAGAAACTCAAAATAATTCTTAGGTATATTATCAGCCTTAACCTGGGAACACTTTGTGATTCTCATAAAAGTTGACTTGTAATCGTGTCTTGTAGTGTTGATTCTCATATCAGCCTTATCACCCAATTTTTCGGTTAATTTGATATCATTGAATGATGTATTATATATCATGGGACAATTTTGGCAGCCAGGTAATAAAATTGGAAAGTTTCCATTATCGTCACCTTTTTGTATAATAGTATTAGTCTGACAAATTGATTTCAAATTAATGAATTACCTATAATAGTTTTATGCGTTTTTTTATAACTAGTGTGTTAGACCCGTGTCATATACGGGTTTAAATTATCATTTGAGCAAGATAACAAATAATTAAACAAAAATAATAAAATATATAATTAGTTAAATTTCAAATAATTTGTTAATAAGTAATCCGTGTATGTTTAATTATATGAATTAAACAATTAATTAAATTAAACAATTAATTAAATTACTTAATTAATTAGTTAAAACGTTTAAATAAAGCCTCACTAATCTATTACCCTTTCCCTCGTTATACCCGTAGATAATTAACTTAATTTAATTTTTCATTTTAAATTTATTAATGAATTAATTTGTTAAATTAAAAGCACAAGTAACCAAAAGAAAATTCAAGACAACAACTTTACCAATACCCCACCCATCGAGACTCCCCCCTTTCTAGATTCATCTAACCCCACTCCCACATTCACTATCACCTGCTTTGCTTTGCCAACATTTTCGACCGAAAAATCAAATCCCTTTCTTCCTTGATGTTTGTTGTTTCGCCTGGAATTCTAATGTTCAAAGTAGAAAAGGGGGAGTGAAAAAGGGTTTGAATGTTGAAGAACTATTGCAGTGGTGTTGATCAAAAGCTTCATCCCACACCCCAACTCCCACAATATGTCGGTGAACTCCATATCTCGTTCAATTGAACACATTTGTTGGATGGGTAAAGCAACAACAGAGAGGATGGGTGACATGGGAGATGTTTTGATGAGATGTTTAGATGTTTTAATTAAAGAAATTCTCTAAAATTTCATAAGGCTATATAATCTGATGAAGATGTCCTAATAGTCTGGCTTTCCTTTTTGAATTGAGGTCATATTGATATAATCACAGAATATTAAAAACAAATGTATTGATAAAAGATGTTCAAAAAATAATTGCCAGTCAAACATGAAAAAAAAATCTTGGAAAGAGTTGTCACTCAAACGATGAACGTATAATAGTAATAGGTAATTCTAAATAACTCCTACTTAGAATACAAAGGAACTATTAGTTGTTAAGTTCTAAGTTTCCAAACAAATAATCAATTTCAAGGCACAGTGCTACCTTTGGATACTTTATAGATGCATCTCAATCTATCATTGTATCTCTGTTACCGTGCCTCATTATTTCCCAAATATCTCTTTATAAAAAAACCTATCAAGAAACCAATTTTACAAATATGTTGTTTACGATAATCTGGGAATCAATTTTGCCGCAAATAGCAAATAACTAATTTTACAGGTATCCTTGTATTTCTAATTCTTGCATCTGGAAACAAATAACTTAGTATGACCAAGAGAAAAATAATCCAAGATTGACACATTCAATTGTAAATTATAGAAAGAAAACCTTTCTGAACACTGACCTCTAGATGTTAGGGACAACTGCTAACATTTTAAAATAGGAGAATGAATGAGATTTGTGAAATTAAATATATTTTTTAAATATATTTATTAACAATATACTCACGAAGTAAGAATTTTATAACGCTAAATGGCCCTGCAATAAACTCAAGAAATTCTAGCAAAGAAAAAAATATATGAGTGAGAAAAAAATTAGTATGAATTGAGCTCTCCATTTTATAAGAAAATTAAATTCCTGTATGAATTAAAGCAGCATGTATTTTGTTAGTTTGTACATGTTTATGATACAATAAGAAAAAGGATTCCAAAACATTCTGGAAGTGAAGAGACAAAGCACATAAACATACTTATTTATATTCAAAGTATCAAAACAAATTGATTTCCATAAATCAATAATGAGGTACATTATATTAACCATAAGATATGCCCAAGTGGGGAACCAAAAAGAAATTTACATAGCTTAAGCTCTGCATAATAATAGATAACTGAACCATAAAGAAATGCAAATAACCCAGTCAGTATCAAGCCCAAAACAATCCTGAAACAAATCTATATGAAATCATAATCGTTACACCCCAAATGCGACAACACCGCAATTCTAACACAACCATACCTAATATATATTCATCTAATTCCAAGAAGAATTGTGACCCCATGCCACAGAGATCCCCTCTGCAGGCTTATGATCGAAGTGTGTCATCCACGTGTGGGCCTGTGACAACACCATCTTGGCTAGAAATAAAAATACAGCCTTTAAACAGCATTAACATCAATAACCATAGCTTTGAATGCACCATATCCAGACCCGGAAGAGAGAAAAATTATATTACACCTCACAAATGGAATTAACAGCTTGCCTCTGAGCTTTTGAAATTTACACTACTCCCAAACTTCATTTTTGACAAAAAAAATCTTTTTCTTCCTTAAGAGTCTCGACATATCTGGAACACGCATAAGGTAAGAGAATAACAACATGATGGTAAGAGATACCTCACAAATCAGTAAAATTTTACACCTAATGAGATTTCAGAATGAGAGTCTGATCCTTCAACCGAGTCTATTCCTCCCTGCAGAAATAGGGATGTCTAGAACAACAAATCAAGTTATGAAAAGTTATCAGCAAGCCAAAGTAATTAAAAAAATTATACGACATTTGAGTCAACCTTGTTGGTAAAAAGTTACCCAAAAAGAGAGAAAGAGAATGAATATTAAACTGTAGAGGAGCAATTTAAATATTTATCACATAATGTTTTGATATAAATAGCGTGTAACGAAGTAATGCTAAGAAGAAGTAAGACCAGGCAAAAGCACGATTAACATTAGGCATAATAACATTATATATATATATATATATATATATATATATATATATATATGAAAAATATACATCTTTAAAGTATACTCTTAACATCAGAACTTTCTGCTATATTATTTTAGTTATATATTTTTTTAAATGGTTGCTTGACACATAATAACCCGTGCATTAACATATGTCTCTAATCACGACAATACATGAAAGATAAATGATATCCTATATTTGACATATTGTCAATTCTAACAATGAACAGAGTTATTCTTTTCCTGACCTACAAAAATAGCAAACTAAAATTGCCTATCAGCTCTATCATATCACCATTTTGTTACATATAAACTATTTACAGATCAATAAGGATGAGACAGAGCAATAGCTTGAAAATGAAAATGAAAATGAATCCTCACAACTGAATTAAAGACAAATATATTGAAATCAGAAAAGAACATGAGAGGAAAAAAAAGGGTTGGTAGGAGAATATTAGTTTTTCTTAATCTTGTTCAAAAAGTCGTTAAAAAAGGAACATCTATAAGGCATACCGAAAATTCTTGACAGTTGCAAGAAGAAATATAGAGTGCATATACGATGGAAACTGGAAAATAGAGACATAGGGGATGCAAAAGGGAATCAAATGAGGAAGTATGAACACTTTCAATTGAAGGAAATCAAATGCAAAAAACTTACCATCAACGCTAACATAAGTTCTCTGTGAATTGATTAGTCCGAATATTTGTAAAATTGTCCATGAATTGATCAAGAGATGGAACTCCCTAGCAACATAAGCTCCATTAAAACGTCCATTGACTTACTTTCCTAGTTATGTTCTTGATAAGGGAAAATGATTGAAAATGTGAGAGACAAAGAGTCAAAATAGATGAGAACTTATCAAAGTCAAATACATAAATATGATTGACATGTGACTTACTTCTCAACCTTTTTCTGTGAAACTTTTAAAAAAGATCAACTACACAATTAAGTCAACCTTTCTTTCATGGAAGAGAGTGTTGAAGAAGACTTTGGGGTCTGTTGCTACTCTTGTGGATGAATTCCAATCTTTAACCAAAATCAAAATAGAGAATGGTACATGACACTAAATATTACATATACAATGGAAAACAAAAAGATGAAAGGTTTAAACAAATGCACAAAACAAACCCTGCATAATCAAGAGCTATTAGAATATAATTCAGTAGAAGAAAATTGGAAAATATAAGTGAAACTACTATTAGTAGGTCTATAAATAATCAAGAGCTAATTAGTTAATAACCAAATTGAGAGGCTCACTGACTGTCCCCGCTATATGATGCACCATCAGAATAACGGATTTTTACCCTATCACGATGGAAAAAAGTTGCAGATATAATCATCAAAATGAAGGCAAGTTAACTTCTATTTAAAAATCCAAAGCAAGTATTTTGATCAGTGTTAGCCACATCAAAAGGAAGCTCTTTGCAAATATTTGAAGCAGTAGATAATGACACTATCTGAAACACATAATGATGTGAAATAGATATGCGAAGGAACAAAAAAATTAAATAATTTGTGCTTAAAAGAAATGCGAAGGAAATCAAATAGATATTCTTTTTTCGTTTTTGAAACCTATCCTTTTTTCCTCTTAAGGAAATCAAATAGATATGCGAAGGTAAAAAATTAAAATTAAAGCATAAAAGATATTACGTGCTTATCAGTGAATAGCATGGAGGTAGTTGGCTTAAGCCTTTAATAAATTATAACTCTATTTAACAATTAAGCCTTTAATAAAAGGGATTAAGCATCTTTGGACAATCAGCAGATCTGTGACAGAGGAAACTAAATTAAACAATTAAATGAATATCCCTCCTCCTCTTTCTTGTCACTGATTTTAGACTTTGACTTGTCAGGGTTATTTTCCTTTAGAAAATATTTTCCCTCTTAAGACATAAAAAGGCCGAGTTCAAACAATTACTGGAAAACAATAGGTAAAAAGGTGTAGATCTTAAAAAAAAAATATTCAAAAAATGTTTGATCCATGATCCCTAGCCGCACTATTCATCCATTCCCTGAAAATTTGCCCCACTCTTTACCTTGCATCTTCTCCAAAGTCAAAAGAGTTTTCACAGCTAGAATTCTTTAAATCCTCATGATCATCATGGAATTCATTCCATCTCAATTAGCCCACTATCTTGTCCTTTGCCTCTTACTTTCTGCTTATGATAAAACAATTGAAAATCATTAGTTAATTCAATTTAACTTGATAAAGGAAATGCAATGATAAAGAAATAAAACCTCGTGCATATGGATATCCAAGGAATGAAAACACAACAAATCCAAATAAAGGAAAACTTAAACAATACTTTAAGCCCAACCAACTCCAAAATGTCAAATAAGACTCAAATGCTAAGATTAGAATATACAACAGCTCATGTGTGTGTCAACCAAGAGGAATTCCTGAGTCATATGCTTGCCAACTTAGTTCCAAGTTCCAACCAATATCTTTTCATCAATTATTTAAAACCCTATGATTATTTCAATTAGCACACTTTCTTGTCCTCTATCTCTTGTTTTATGCTTATGATAAAACAATTGAAAACCATCAGTTAGTTCAAATTAACTTGATAAAGGAAATGCAAGTATAAAGGGATAAAACCTTGTGCATATGGATATGCAAGAAATGAAAACACATCAAATCCAAATAAAGGAAAATTTACATAATAATTTAAGCTTGCTGGTCCACTCTGGCCTAAAAATCTTCACATAGTCTTCTGGCAGGGCCTTCATATTTCTCTTCAGCTTTAAAGATCTTATCCCACTGATCCCCATCAATGCATATCCACTAATAAACAAAAAGTTAAAAGACGAAATAAAAACTGAAACTTTAGTTATTCTACAAAATGTTCTTGTTCTTGAAGAATTGTTTCTTTTTTCTCGAAAAAGGAAAAGTAAAATATAAACTTAGTGAACACAAATAAAATTGTAGTGAAAGTTGAAAAAAGTAAACAAATCACAAATAAACTCAGCAGATGGCCTCGTGACTATGGATACAAAAGAGTGCAACATGAAAAACCTGTTTAGAAGTAAAATCAATGCGGTTCCAAATCTTCAACAATGACAGATGAAGAAAATATAAAAGTAAGTCAAATCGCAATTCAAAATAGTTGGAGATAAACTCATAGTCATAACTATCAATAGAGAAAAGGGAGAAAAAACTAAGAAGCAAGAAAAAAAAGGATGAGCTACCTTTGGGCTCAGGAATTGCGGTCATCTCTCAGATAATAGGGGAGAAATGCAAAAGCGGTCGACTCGACAAATCTTCTTCTGAACATCAGAGAGCAGAGCATCAGGTGAAGCCATCATTCCATTAAGATGTTGGTGAGGTGAGGTGTGGGATCTAGGGTTTTCACAGGGTTTTCCTCTAAAGGCGAGATGGAGATGGAGAGCAATGAGGAAAGGCACACTCGTCGCACAACTTAAACATCAAAAAAGGGAAAGAAAAAAAAAGTCACACAAACAACCTACAATAAAACCCGTGGATTCAACTTACCCGTTGCAAACAACATTTTCTAGAAAGATTTCATCTAAGTAACTCGGATTTTTGGAGGTGCTCTACCAGATCCAAATGCAGATTTCGTGACACAAACTCGCATTTCTGGTATATGAACATCGAACACGATAGAAACTGAAGCATAGGAAAACGAACATTGAACACGACCATTGAATTCATAAACTTTCTCCCTAATCTCGGTGATCCATTCATCCCCACCAACTGTTGAACGCGCTCTGTAAAGGAGGTTGACCTAAATTATGTAAACGACAGCCCAAGGAAGCCCATTTACGGTTTCAGCTAGGGATTTTCAAAAACAATTTCATTTAGGAAGTTCTAGCAAATTTAATAGTGGAATTCATTGGTATTAATGTTGTAAGTAAATTTTTGTTGATCAGCTATTGAACATGTTATGTAAAAATGATTCGGGATTTTGAAATGTAAAGCAAGGCAAAAAAAAAGGCATTGTGGCGGCTGACGTTAGTATACGATGTGTCATGCTACGTCGTATTTTTGTTGGAGGGAAACGATTTAATTGGATGATTTGTTGCTGATTTGTGATTAACATGTTCTATTTTCATGCCATTTGTAAGTTGCCATTTTTAATTTTTTCATGATTGTATATTATATAGAAATAGATATAGATATAGATATAGATATAGATAACGATCACATATATTATTTTTCCTATATGCTAAACAGGCTAGTCAAACCGATGATTGAACTTGTTCTTGACACCATGGTTAATATGTCATAACCAATATTGCAATACATGAAAATATGTTTGCAAAAAATCATTATATATTTATTACGCGAGATCTTCAAGAGCAATATACAGTAACTTGTTCTTGACACCATCGTTGGATGTTTCTTTCACGTTATCCCTTTGAACAACATGGGGAATGACATCTATGATTGGAAAATAATAAATGTCAAGTTATTATTCACAAAAATACTAAGAGATTAAGGTATTATAATACTGAAAAATCACAAATGTTATGAATTTGTTATCAAATGGAAAACCTTCATCCGAGCCAAAGAATGATTTTTGAAAACGGCAGAAACTCGAAATAATTCTTAGGTATATTATCAGCCTTAACCTAGGAACACTTTGTGATTCTCGTAAAAGTTAACTTGTGATTGTGTCTAGTGGTGTTGATTCTCATATCAGCCTTATCACCCAATTTTTTCGATTAATTTGATATCATTGAATGCTTTATTCTATATCATGGGACAATTTTGGCAGCCATATAATACAATTGGAAAGTTTCCATTATCATCGCCTTTTTATATAATAGTATTAGTTTGACAAATTGATTTCAAATTAATTATTACCTATAATAGTTTTATGTGTTTTTTTATAATAATGATCACATATATTATTTTTCCTATATGTTAAACAGGCTAGTTAGACCGATGATTGAATTAATATAATTGTGATAATGTTTTAATTAATGTTCTAATTAAATTAATATTCAATTAATATTTGAATATTAACTAATTAACCGAATGATTACTTGCGCCCTTTTCAAATACAAAAAACACTGTGAAAAGAGTATGTAATAGCCTAATACATAAGTTATAAACGGAAGCATGGAAGCATAGTCAGATCAATGATCACAAAAATATCTAAAAAATGGTGATGACTACGATGCCCTATCGAACAGTTGGGTATCCATACCCAGGTGACATATTTGAAGCAAACCTATCCTACGTGTATCCATTTGTCATGTTATTACGAGAGGGTATTAGTCATTTAATTTGTGTAATTTCCAGATGCAACCCTTCAGAACTTGCATTTCTAACATTTGGCATCCCCTCTTCTTTCTCAGTAAGTTTGCATTTCCATGGAAGGGCTTCATGTCCCAAGGCACCGTGTTCTGATATTGTTCTTGCTCTCCATCTTCGACCACTGACATCTCCCTCTCTGTCTGTTGTACCTCCTGTCGATGCCTTCCCTTATTGTCGTTTTCAGCCGCTGCCGCCACCATCGGTGGTGGAGATGATGGTTTTGGACCCTCACAGTTGCAGTTACATACCCTCACAGATGCTTTGGTCCACACCCACACAGTTGCGTATATGGAAATTTGATACGCAGAATCGCGAGTCCCACCGCCATCAATGATGTTCACTTGACTTAATTGTGGTCTAGATTAAGATTAGCAAGGTACTTCCATGTCGTCCTCTCTCTGCGTTTCTGCATTTCTAGGGAGGATTATGTTGGTTGGAAACTTGAAATTATGCCAAGTGCGGGTCTTACACCTTCAAGTGTTTGATAAAATGTGCCAAAGGGCAGTAATGACTGAAGTGAACAAGTTGTAATGACTCATTATGTCAATATTACAACATTTTTGTTATGCCAAGTGGTTTTGTTATATTCTTTCATTGCCTTTTTATCATTTTGCAATTTATTTGGCTTATTACATGTTGACTTGTTGGAGGCACATGACAGCACCCGAAAGATAAACAATATTATTTGGCTTATTAAAGTTGTCTTTTACCTTTTATTTGCCTTATTAAAAGTTGTCTTGTATTCAAAAGAGTCGCCCTAATTAAAAAGACGCAGGGTGTTGTCATAATATTAGCATGAATAAGCCAATCGAGAGCAATCTCATGCATGAATGATACTGATTACAAGTTGTCATATGAATGATATATCACATGCTCTCTTATGAATGATATTGAGTAAGCCAATTGATTGTGTGAGTAGAAGACAAATATGTCATATTGATTAAAATAAAAGGGTGTTGTCATATTGATTAAAAGTTCACCTTATTTTGTGCATTTGCTGTTGTAATGTTCCATGACAACATGGTATATTAGATGCTCAATTTGGTACATTACCTAATTAAGAATTGGATTAAGTTGCTGTTGTAATGCTCGAAAATTTCATGCTGTCAATTTGCTATTGTAATGTTCCAGACTTGGATTAAGAATTTGAATGAAAACTGTCATGTTCATATATTAGATGCTGGATTAAGGGAGTTGTCATGTTCATATAATAAGGGACTCAAAAGGCAATATCAAATGAGCTTAAATGAGCTGAAATGTCATACATATATCTGTTATACAATACCAAATTGGCAATGGCAAAGGCAATACAAAATCCATATATCCCAAAAAAAAAAAATGTACATCACATCCCTAAAACATGTTATATTGGCAAAACAAGATCGCTCAAAGTTTACGTCTCCCTATTATTCCTTAAAGTGAGAGAGACAAACAACAGAACCAAAACATTGTCCCAGTAATTAGTCAAGAAGCAGCAAGGTTGCAGCAAGAACAAATATCCCACCAATACCCCCAAAGTGGACTTGGACATCACTTTAGTCGAAAGCTCTATAGGACAAGTAACTAAGGCCTTGCTGCTTCAATCTGTTGATCTATTGGGTATACAAAAAATTGAATATTACACCTTTTGGCAATGTCATTAATCGCATCTTCAGGACTCTTCAAGTCCCAAACAATAGAAAATTCCAAGCAATTGACCAAGTACTACCTTGAGATTAAGTTCTACCCCACTGTTTTCAAATACTTCAACAGAGAAAAGAAGAAACAAAATAAAACATGTGAGAAATTTATGGGGGAAAAAAGAAAGAAAGAAATAATGTAGAAGCACTTATTTCAGTTAATCCATTCCCATATTTTGAGATTTAGTAGTGATATAACTCATAGAAACCATAATCTCTGAGTTTCCCTTGTGGATTTCTTGAAATTTTGGTATTCCTTAACCTTGTCCAAGCAAAAATGTCATCTATCAAAAAACCTATACAGTAAACTACAAAATAAAAATAAAGATTCAAAAAAAAAAGGAAATTATTGTCTGCAATTGTTTGCTATAAATTGTTGTCTGCAATTGTTTGCTATAAATGGTTGTCTGCAATTGTTTGCTGATGTAGAAGGAAGGGCCTCACACATACTAACTAACACACTAACCATGTTTCATGCTTTGCGAAGGTGGGTCTCAACCATCCTACCCAAGACACTAACCAATGTTCATCTTCGGAGGAATGGGGGCCACACCCATTCCGAGACTCAAACCATGATTCATCCCCAGAGGAAGGCGGTCCTATCCATGCTAACTAAGACACTATCCATGATCCATATTTAGAGGAAAGTGGGCCTCATCCCAAACTAACTAAGCCATTAACCATGGCTCATCCTTAGAGCAAGGTGAGGCCCACCCATACTTACTAATACACTAACCTTGGTTCATCCATGGAGGAATGTGGGTCTTATCCACACTAACCATGATTCGTCCTGGGAGGAAGGCAGACCTCGCCCACACTACCTAAGACAGTAACCATGGTTCATCATTCGGGGGAATGTGGGTCTCACACATGTGAACTAAGATACTAACCATGGTTCATCCTTGGGAGAAGGTGGCCCCACACATACTAACCAAGACACTAACCATGGTTCAACCTCGGGGGAAGATGGGCCCCACTATTTATATGTAAAGCCCATTTTAAGACAGGTTTATATGTAAGGTTCATTCAACAACAAAAAATACAATTAAAATAATTTGAGAATCTAGTTGATCTTCATGTGGTATCAACAACCTTATGCATCCATCTTAGTGCCACAGAATGCCATATATGGTCAGGGTTAGGGTTAATGAGTAGTACGACATAAGTTGACTTTGGTTGAGTACATGGTTAGGGTTAGGATAAAAGATTTGTTAAGAAATGAGACACTTCCATGACCCAAATTAAACAGTGGTTAGTGTCACATTAAGAAAGGCAAGACTTTTGCGCTACCTAAGTCGAACCGTGGTTAGTGCCATAATATGACATATATTGACTTTGTTTGACTGTAGAGTAGGGCTAAGGACTTTTTAAGAAATGTGAGACCTATACATTATCTAAGTTGAACTGTGGTTACATGTACTGTTTTATAAAATTAATCTATAATATTTTTTAAAAATTTGTTAATTTTTAATATCAATTTTAAATTTTTAGTTTTTATTTAAAATTTTTTTATATTTTATTTTCTTAAAATTTCTGTTTTTTATAACTTTTAATTTTTTATGATAAAATTAGTCTGGTGACAAAATTATATATAATATTTTAAAATAATTTTAAACCTAAATTAATTAATTTCATAGTTTTGAATATTAATTTTTAGTTTTTATTTTAAAAAATATAAATTTATTACATTTTTTATTTTTAGATTTCATAAAGGTAATATAAAATGACCAAAATAATACTTTTTGATTTTTTAATTTTATTAAATAATATAAAAATAATATATTAGATTAGATTTTTCAAATTCATTAGACCTTTATTTTTTTAATAATATTTGAATTCGATTTATATTTGATTTTGCTTTTCTTAATTTTATTGTTACGAAACTTTGTGATTTATTAAAGGAATTGATTCTTTGCATATATACTATATTATTTTGTGAATTAGTATAGGTAAGTATGTAATGTCCTGTTGTTACAGTTTTTTGGTTTTTTCCCGTCAAATTCAATTGACATTGGGCCAAGCCCATTTTGGTGAACTAAACCTAGTGTCGTTGACAAAGGCATGTCGAGAACTGGAGAAAGTAGTCCACGGCGGAGATGGAAGCATGTTTAAAGACAATGCTGCGAACTGTTCGGCGAGCTGACGGCACCGCATTGCTGCTCAGACGAGATCGGTGCAATGCACCTACCACCTGCGAACTGATCGTGTGAACTTTCAGAATTGCCAATCATCACGTTAGTGGTCTACTTCACAAGTGCAGTGAAATATTCTCTCCAAGGCTTCTGCAAAATACTACGAACACAGCTCACAAAATCAAACCTATATGCGCTAAAAAATTCAATATTCCATTAAGAGGTTAATCATTTAAAGAAAGAAAAAAAATCCACCTACAATAAGAAAACTTCTTATTGCTATTACCTGAATAACCACCGTTGGTTCCTACGGCAGTCGCCACAAGTGCAGCCATCAGTGTTTCCTAGCTGGGGTTTCTACCCAAATCAAACCTAGCAATCAGAAGTATGGTCTGTATTTTGCCAAATAGTCCCTGGGACACCATGTAATTATTAAAAGTTTATTGGTTATTTTAAAAAATAACAAAAAACTGTGTCTGACAGCTGTGTTAAAATTTATTCCACATGTATAATTAGTATCACGCCACTTCATTGCCACTTAATTTGGGTATTGATACCCAACTGATTTAATGGGTAGGTAAGAATTTACCAAAAAATATTAGCGATCAAAAGCCAAAACAAAACAGGTCAATTAAACAACATAAATGCCAAACACAATTTGGCCCTATAGCCGTAAAGATGAGGCCTAACACTTCAATGCTTTTTTTTTTTGAAAAATAATTTAATTAAAAAATGCTAAAAGTCATTAATGAAAAAAGTCGTATTTTACAAATGAATTGACAAAATTAACCTCAACTTGGGAGGGAAAATAAGGCCTAATTAATGCTGATTAGCACTATTACTTTGTATTTAGCAAATAAATTGCCAAAATTAACCTCAACTTGGGAGGGAAAATGAGGCCTAACTAATACTGATTGGGACTATTATTTTTATAATGATAATGATAAAGATAAAGATGTATTATATATTTTATTGTTCATTTCATTTTTCTAGTTTTGAAGTTTCCTTTCTACATTATTAGTTTTCAAGTTTGAGGAGGGTTGACAATATATAATGGTACTGTCTAGTGCTTCACAGAGTGCATATTAATCACTTCCAGCTTGGAGAGAGTATGACGGAAACACATAGGATCCAAGGGTTTAGTAACGATATATGATATATGGTTTTCAATAGCAATAATAAAGAGTTAAATAGGGCGACCTTGGAACTAAGTGAAAGTCAATATATATGAATGTGTTTGATGCGCTTGTAAAACCAATGATCCACAATAACTAGTCGAGCAGACAGTTTATCACAATACAATAATATTTAAATTAAAGAAATGAATGGAACCTAAAGATCATGTAACCAACACCGCTTGGCCCAGTGGAGTAGCCTGCCCTGGGACTCGGGGGGTCGACATGGTGCTCCCAGGTTCGATTCCCGCAGAGTTAAAAAATGTGTTGGTCAGCCTTTACTTGGTTCCCGGGCGAGCGGAGATTAGTCTTTCGTTGAAAGCGTTGGGACACTTCGTGGGTAGCCAGCAATGGTCCTAAATCAAAAAAGATAGATAAACCGTTGTAACTCCAAATGCAGTAATTTTGTTATGCCAATAAATTATATAGTCACCAAGAAAACATAGAAACAAACAATGGATCTTCTAGAATTAATGCAATTTGTTATGTGAGAGTAACTAGAGGCTTTGAGTTGTAATGGAGAGTTGTCAATAAAGAGAAGTTGGGGAATCTTTAATATAACAAACTTTGAGAGTTGTGTAATACCAAGCGGCTGAAAGAGTATACATGAATTGGATTAAATGTTGAACTACAAAGGAGATTGTTGGAGTCCTGACAAGAGTATCATAATCATGCAAGTAATAAAGAACGAGTGAGTTATCATCCCTAATGAGGACTGATTTCCACTATCGATCAATTGCAATTAAATACTAAAAATAGACAAAGATAATATGATTGGTGTGTTGTGTTGAATCAAAATGTAAAGTATTTATGGAAGAGAACAATGTGAGAAAATAAAATGATGGATGAGAAACTTGCAAAAACACGATGATAAAAGTGAGTAGGCGACATAATCGTTATAGTATCACATTCATGCAATTTGCTACTCTTTCCTTACTAAATTAATTTTCCTTACTTAGTATCTACTGAAGTTTGCTATTGTAAATTAAACCTAATTTCTCACCAAATAACCCTTTTCGCTTAACCAACATTGTAATTCCTTAGGCGACCTCAATTATTTGGAAGCATTACTTGGGATTGATAACTCAAAAGAGTGCACATAAACTTCCCCTCTTATCTCAATAAATTTGTAGTGGTCTTTATAGATGATATTCTAGTGTACTCGAAGACTAAAAAGGAACATGTTGAACAGCATAAAACTCAACCAAGATATCTTAAGTTTCATGGATGACAACTTCATTGAGGTTTGCCACCCATGATGATGGCTGACCCCTTTTATGTGGATGCCCTGTTGATTGGTTCCATGATAAAAAATAAAAAATGCTGTTACGAACTTTACTAAATTAATAAATATTGTATTAGTGAAAGTAAATTCAAGAAGGTTTATCTATTCTTCACACCTTGAGGGATTGTGGCAGGGCCCATAAAATTTGGAAAGTGTTGAATCTGGACGATATGCAGAACTGGAACTCCTTGAACTCTTTCCAGTGGCTAAAGCAGAATTTGGCTAAAGCAGAATTCCTTATCCAAGCAGGGGACCAAGTTTGTTATCACTTGCTGGACTTTACGGAGAGCCAGAAATGATGAGATTTTCAATGACAACATGTAGCAAGAGTGGAAAATTCTCAACTACATCTTTACTAATCTTGAGCTGATAACAAATTTGTGCAGCAAATATCAGAAGCAGCAGCTCATCAAACTTGTTTCGTGGTCTCCACTAGCTGGAAATTGCATCAAAATTAATGTTAATGGCAGCTCTTGGGGCAATCTGGGTCGGGCAGGCTATGGGGGGTGCTGAGAAATCATTTTGGGGAGTGGATCAGCGGGTTCTCAGGGCATTGTGGGTACGCCTCAAATATCTTTGCTGAATTGCTTGCTGTTTCGAGAGGCCTTGAGGTGGCTTGACAGGCTGGTTTCAAAGATATCATGTTGGAATCAGACTACAAGTCGGCCCTTCAGCTGTTAACAGAATGATACTATGTTTACCATGGAAGAAATAATACACAAAAAGAAATAAAACCAAGAAAAGATATGTAGCCAAAACATAATCAATAGCAAAACTTGAAACCCAAGTCATCCAAATATAATTTTTTTAACGAAAATTTATTGTAGAACTAAAAGTTAGAACATTAGTGACATTGATTTAAAACCTGAAAACCAAAAAAGAAAGGAAAAACCTTAATTTGTAGTGAGAAAAATACTAACCGGACAACCCTTAAAAGGGGCTGACCACTGTCACAGGCAGAGGCAAATTGTATGAGACAATGCTTGAATGAGAAGCCAAAGCAACTAATTCGTTTTTTTGTGATAATGGGGGGACGGAACAACAAAGGACTAAAAATCAAATTAATCTTACCAGGTGACAGGTAGGAATGGCAATAAGTAATTTTCGAGCTAAGAATTGTGGCCATTTCTGCAAAGACAAAAGCTGTCACTACTGTGGAATGTTAGTGTAAGCCCTAGAGGCGGCCAATGTAGTTCCTTTTGAACTTATAATCTGTATCATGTTATTTATCTATCATATGAGGCAATTCAGTTATTATGTTTGTTTCAACGTAATAAAGTCTTTGAGTAAAAGTTCAATTTTAATAGATTATCGAGTAGATGACTAGGTTGTGAGATACTATAGAACTTACTATTAAATATCCGTAGTTGAGTATTATTATCAATAAGGGCAATAATAATACATTAAGACTATTATGTGGGTGGACTGATAACCTTATCTCACAGGTTATGGATATGAGATATCAAGTCATCGCATAGGTACACATTAGGGTAATTTTGTACTGGATTGACCCGCCATGAGACTACTACATAGTGCGTTATGTAAGTGTCATAAGTTGTTCTCATAGTGATAGTGGTGTATTCCACCCTTTGACCTGAAACCACTATGGTCCTTACATGAGGAGTTTAGTGTTTCGTTGCCGTCAAACATTGTCTGTAACAAGACAATTATAAAGTCGGTTAACTGGGCACTCCACGAGTCATGCAGAAGGACTTGAGTGACCTAGATGAGATTTGCCCCTCCTACATAGCAGGAGTAATATCTGTGGGCCCCTTGATAGAGTATGACTGTAAAATGCATGGCCATGCTGAAATAAGTCAATATGAGATATTGATCTTATTTGTTGTTACTTAGTCTACTTGGGTATCAAAGAATATAATGTTAAACTATACAAGGGTGACACACACTATGCCTTGTGTTCAATATAGATATAAGGGCAAAAGGGTAATTATACACATGATCATTATCACGGAAAGGTTACGTCATAACACTGACATCCTCGTTACTTGGGTAGCAATGATGTGTTGCTAGATATCGCTCTCTGTTTATAATATTAAATAGTGATTTAATATTATTGCTAACGTTACGGGAACCTACAGGGTCACACACATAAGAACAGATTAATGAGAGATTAAATATAAATGAGTAAGACTCGTTTTATTCAGTAGTGCACTCTTATGACGCACCATCGTAAGTCAAGAGCAATGCAACATATGGTAAGCTACGGTGCGCCGCTAGGTCAGTCTTAAGTGGTTCTATAAATAGAACACTTAAGCTGAAAGTTCAGACAGGGAATTAACCCGTACTGAGAGACCTTGTGTGCGTTCGGATCGCTTGCCCGCTCGTCACCTAGCACAAGATGAAGCGGTGGCCGCTCCCATTCGAAGTTTGTTCGTTTGGACTGCGTAGAGGCGTTGTCATCAGTACGACGCTCGTGCTCGACTCCAGTTCTCGTCTGCAACAGTCTGCGCTACAAGAGGTAACCAACGTAATCCTTGAATCATGACCATTCGCAAGGATTCATGGAAGGAAATTTTTTTTTCCCGCTACGTTTTATCTTTGATTATTGCGCGATTTCCCAACATGAAATTATTGTTAGAATCCCTAATACATCATATTTGATGTGAATATTATTTATTTTGCAAATCGAAGTCGTTTGAGGTTTCTACTAATCGCACTGGGTAAATAAAAACCAAAAGACAATAAGAAGAAAGGAGGAAGATTGTGTTACTAACTGCAGTGATGCCAAAACGAAACTACTATTCAGTTCTATTTCGAAACCTGGTAAAGGCAAATGGAAAATCGAGAATAACAAAGATGTCAAACTTTAACCTGGTGAAGAAAAAGACTGTTTGGTGGCATTTTTTTATTGGGCCGGTTTGAATTGGTTTTGTGTTTGTGTTGAGCAGTTCAAATCGATGGTGCTTGAGAAAACGATGGGACAAATGTTGGAAGAGGATTGAAATGGTGTGGTTTTGAGGGCAGGAGTAATGTTGTGATAGTGTGATTGAGAGTGGATGATTGGAAAGGTGAGAGGTGGCTTGTTCAACACGATCATCCACTAAGTACATTGTAGCAAACACTGTAGCATTTACCATATTTGTATTAATGTATAGATACGATAATATAATTAGTTCACGAAACACATGTAGTGATGTGCGATTTTGCCAAAGTCATTATTTATTGCTAAGTTTCTTTATTTTGTCTGAAGAATTGTGGAGAGCATTGGAGAAGGGGTCACAAATCTGTAGGTTGGAGATCATGTGCTTGCAATATTCACCGGGGGGAATGTGGCGAGTGTGCACATTGTAAATTCGAGGAAAGCAACGTGTGTGATCTATTGCGAATAGATACAAGTAGAGGAGTCATGCATAGTGATAGTAAAACCAGATTCTCCAATAATGGAGCCCCAGTGAACTTAATGACTCTAATTTGGTGATTATCTTACTTACGTGTTATAATTTAAAGGATAAATTTGTCATTTTAGATAATGTTTTAAATGTTTACTGTTAATTTTAACCCTAAAATAAATTTATAGATAAGGTGTTTTAAGTAATATTAAATTATAAGATAAAATGCTTAATTTTAAAAATTACAGTGAAAAGTGCAACTATCTATATATCTATGTAAAAGAAGCTTGAGTTTTAGCATTAAATTTAAAATTATTTTTATTCATGAGTTACAACCTTTCATTTACCTTACATCAATTTTATCACTTTATTAAGCTATTTAGATATTATTATTAAATATTATTATATTGATAAATTTATTTTATTATTAGTTGTGTTGGCTATTAGATATAAAAAATTCTTACACATTCTATTAAATACTAAAATTGCTTAATGATAATGTTAACTATTATTTACAACTTGGGAAAAATATTTAAAAAAAATTAAATTACACTATAAATTATTCAATGTTATTATAAAATATAAGTATAGTTTGTCAAAAAATAAAATAAAATATAAGTATAGTGTTATTTCCTAAAATTAGATAATGACACACTAAGTGCTATTTACAGTCTTAAAAAATTATCTTAAAAATAATTAAATGATAATATATTTTATCAAATAATATATATATATATATATATATAACTTGAGAAAAACTTTTAAATATAATTAATAGTGCTGCATATTATTAAATATTAACTATTAAAAATATTTATCATATTATAAAATCTATCTATGTGAAGTAAGCTTGAGTTTTACTTTAGATGTAGAATTAAATTCTAAATATCAGTTCCAATTTAGAATTAATTTTTATATGTCTCCACTATTTGTCATGCACACTTTAGTTTTTGTTTGGATGTAGAATTAAATTTTCCAATATCAGTTTTACGTTAAAATTAAGTTTTATCTGCCTCCACTGTTTGTCGTGCACGTTCATGGAATTAACTTTGCATTGGGTTCCAATTTATAACGAATTTTCACTTTCTATTGCACGTCCATTGGAATTTCATTGGCATTGGATTCCAATTTTTAATAATGTATCAATAATGAATAAAAGTTTAGGAATATTAAAAATAACAATGTCCTATTCAATAGATTTTTCATAAAGACTAAGTGGATTGATTAATAGTGTTCGTTACTTAGGGAAATTAAAAACATTTGCATTAATGTAATAATTTACTATCATTACGTAAAATTATAAAGTAACAGCCCAAAAAAAAAATTAAATTGCCTTTCTCATAGTAAACTCTATAAAAGGATGAAATTTTCATTACAGGATGCCCTTAATGGAATTGACTTTGCAAGAGGTTATCCTACTTCAAAATAGAGTTCCATGAGAGCTGCTATGGGACACACAGTGCTAATTGACCGAAGATATATATGTTGGTGTTGGAAGTGAGGATTGTGGAAAAAAAAATTAAACTATCAAGGTAAGCATTTTTTTCTAATGATTAAATTTAGAAGAAAATTTTATTATTTGTTGTTAACTAACAGTTTCGACAATTTATGCAACACATTGCACATAAAATTAATTTTGGATTTATTTTTAATATGTGATGCATGCAAATATCTAATAAACATTTCTGGATTTCGTGTTTTTATTTTCTTCTAATTGAATCATTTAATTTGACGCCACTTCTTTTTGTTTTAGATTATTGATTAACTAGGAAACACTACAACATTTTAAGTCATCAACAACACCAAAAAACCGTTGTCTTACATCAAAAAACCGTTGTCTTTTGTTACGAGAACGGTTTTCAAACTGTGGTGAGTTAAGACGTTGTCTATTCTTTAGGCGACGGTTTTTCAACTTAAAGACAACGCTTTCAAAAAACCGTAGTGTAAGGTGTGCTTTAGAGAACGGTTTTAGAATTTCATAACGCCAACAGTTTTGCACCATTGCTAGTTAAAAACCGTTGTCGTTGATGGACATTAGAAAACGGTTTTGGGCTAGGCTACACCAACGGTAAGTAACCGTTGCTACATGAAAACCGTTGTTGTTGATGTTCTTTAGAGAATGGTTTGAAACCGTTGCCATTTCTTATACAAAATTAAAAAAAAATTAGAAAGTCGGCACATATTTATAGAGAGGTCCATTTCACTCATGCACACGGGAAAAAATTAGGAAGAGAATCTGCTGTGTGAAACCACTCAAAGGTATAATGACACAAGAAGTCAATTAATAAATTTTATATCAACTCTCTTATATAATACATACACTGGACAAAGGAACCAGATAAAAAAAACACATTACAATAATATCCTCCTCACATTCAACAGAGGAAGTTGAGCACCACATAACTCGTACACAATCTTAGTAACATTGAACTATTGTTTTAAGTAAAAAACAATTTTGGAGTTGAAATGACATGCAATATTGAAATGTTAGTGCTTCAGGCTAAATCTGAAAGTGTCATTTGAAGAACTTAACGAAGAATCTATTCCACTAGAAGACTCATCTACACTTGTCAAAGTTATAGAATTGCCTTGACCATGATTCTCCTTATTGCTATTATTATGAGATTTTCCATGCCTCACTGTAATATTGGTACCCAGTGGGAAAGGCCCCTACAGTGTTTTATCAGCAACCGGTACCCAAGAGGAAATGCTCTTGCAGGATATTATCAGCAGAACTAGTAAAAAAGCTACACTACAATTGTTTATTTGTTATGAGAAAGTCATAAATCATTTCTAAGAGCATTCATTCAAGAAACTCTTTCTTGATGTACTCAGTGCATGAAATAAATAAGCACCTAACGTGTTAGCATATTATCCTGAATAGCATTGGTAAAATTATACGGTTATGTTCATCCTCAGGAGATTAGTAATAGTAAGGACCAAACTCTTCCATTAGCAATAAAAACTTTCATTAGTTGTTTTACTTTAATGCAAAGTTAAAAAAATTTGAACAAATATGACATATCACTGTTGTTTTGAAATTGTAAGAAGTGCAAATTATCTGCCATTATTGTGTCTCGGTGAACTGCACCATTTAATAGCTAATATCATGTGGTCTGCTCCCTACTATTTTAGCTGGAGAATGTAATTGGCCAACTAAGGGACAGATACAGCTCCAACAGCAGTCAACTCACCATGGCTTGAAGATGTCTCAAATTTATCATAAAATTGCATGAGCAGCCCCAACTGAGTTATAGTCAAGTGTGCATAGCATATTGGAGCAACTACAGAGAAAAAGATAATTTGTATACAAATTTCAGTCATGAATTAGAACATAGCAAATTAGCAATACCCATCGATCTAATTAAATAAATGTTTTATAGGAATTTACCAACAGAAATGGCGGTGATGCTCCTCAGGTGTATGCCATATCACAAATAGTTGACTTAGATTATAACACTGGAAAATCACAAATGTTATGAATTTGCTACCAAATGGAAAACCTCTATCCGAGCCAACAATGATTTTTGGAAACAGCAGAAACTCAAAATAATTCTTAGGTATATTATCAGCCTTAACCTGGGAACACTTTGTGATTCTCATAAAAGTTGACTTGTAATCGTGCCTTGTAGTGTTGATTCTCATATCAGCCTTATCACCCAATTTTTCGGTTAATTTGATATCATTGAATGATGTATTATATATCATGGGACAATTTTGGCAGCCAGGTAATAAAATTGGAAAGTTTCCATTATCGTCACCTTTTTGTATAATAGTATTAGTCTGACAAATTGATTTCAAATTAATGAATTACCTATAATAGTTTTATGTGTTTTTTTATAACTAGTGTGTTAGACCCGTGTCATATACGGGTTTAAATTATCATTTGAGCAAGTTAACAAATAATTAAACAAAAATAATAAAATATATAATTAGTTAAATTTCAAATAATTTGTTAATAAGTAATCCGTGTATGTTTAATTATATGAATTAAACAATTAATTAAATTACTTAATTAATTAGTTAAAACGTTTAAATAAAGCCTCACTAATCTATTACCCTTTCCCTCGTTATACCCGTAGATAATTAACTTAATTTAATTTTTCATTTTAAATTTATTAATGAATTAATTTGTTAAATTAAAAGCACAAGTAACCAAAAGAAAATTCAAGACAACAACTTTACCAATACCCCACCCATTGAGACTCCCCCCTTTCTAGATTTATCTAACCCCACTCCCACATTCACTATCACCTGCTTTGCTTTGCCAACATTTTCGACCGAAAAATCAAATCCCTTTCTTCCTTGATGTTTGTTGTTTCGCCTGGAATTCTAATGTTCAAAGTAGAAAAGGGGGAGTGAAAAAGGGTTTGAATGTTGAAGAACTATTGCAGTGGTGTTGATCAAAAGCTTCATCCCACTCCCCAACTCCCACAATATGTCGGTGAACTCCATATCTCGCTCAATTGAACACATTTGTTGGATGGGTAAAGCAACAACAGAATTGTCCATATCTCGCTCTAAAATTTCATAAGGCTATATAATCTGATGAAGATGTCCTAATAGTCTGGCTTTCCTTTTTGAATTGAGGTCATATTGATATAATCACAGAATATTAAAAACAAATGTATTGATAAAAGATGTTCAAGAAATAATTGCCAGTCAAACATGAAAAAAAAAATCTTGGAAAGAGTTGTCACTCAAACGATGAACGTATAATAGTAATAGGTAATTCTAAATAACTCCTACTTAGAATACAAAGGAACTATTAGTTGTTAAGTTCTAAGTTTCCAAACAAATAATCAATTTCAAGGCACAGTGCTACCTTTGGATACTTTATAGATGCATCTCAATCTATCATTGTATCTCTGTTACCGTGCCTCATTATTTCCCAAATATCTCTTTAAAAAAAAACCCATCAAGAAACCAATTTTACAAATATGTTGTTTACGATAATCTGGGAACCAATTTTGCCGCAAATAGCAAATAACTAATTTTACAGCTATCCTTGTATTTCTAATTCTTGCATCTGGAAACAAATAACTTAGTATGACCAAGAGAAAAATAATCCAAGATTGACACATTCAATTGTAAATTATAGAAAGAAAACCTTTCTGAACACTGACCTCTAGATGTTAGGGACAACTGCTAACATTTTAAAATAGGAGAATGAATGAGATTTGTGAAATTAAATATATTTTTTAAATTTATTTATTAACAATATACTCACAAAGTAAGAATTTTATAACGCTAAATGGCCCTGCAATAAACTCAAGAAATTCTAGCAAAGAAAAAAATATATGAGTGAGAAAAAAATTAGTATGAATTGAGCTCTCCATTTTATAAGAAAATTAAATTCCTGTATGAATTGAAGCAGCATGTATTTTGTTAGTTTGTACATGTTTATGATACAATAAGAAAAAGGATTCCAAAACATTCTGGAAGTGAAGAGACAAAGCACATAAACATACTTATTTATATTCAAAGTATCAAAACAAATTGATTTCCATAAATCAATAATGAGGTACATTATATTAACCATAAGATATGCCCAAGTGGGGAACCAAAAAGAAATTTACATAGCTTAAGCTCTGCATAATAATAGATAACTGAACCATAAAGAAATGCAAATAACCCAGTCAGTATCAAGCCCAAAACAATCCTGAAACAAATTTATATGAAATCATAATCGTTACACCCCAAATGCGACAACACCGCAATTCTAACACAACCATGCCTAATATATATTCCTCTAATTCCAAGAAGAATTGTGACCCCATGCCACAGAGATCCCCTCTGCAGGCTTATGATCGAAGTGTGTCATCCACGTGTGGGCCTGTGACAACACCATCTTGGCTAGAAATAAAAATACAGCCTTTAAACAGCATTAACATCAATAACCATAGCTTTGAATGCACCATATCCAGACCCGGAAGAGAGAAAAATTATATTACACCTCACAAATGGAATTAACAGCTTGCCTCTGAGCTTTTGATATTTACACTACTCCCAAATTTCATTTTTGACAAAAAAAATCTTTTTCTTCCTTAAGAGTCTCGACATATCTGGAACACTCATAAGGTAAGAGAATAACAACATGATGGTAAGAGATACCTCACAAATCAGTAAAATTTTACACCTAATGAGATTTTAGAATGAGAGTCAGATCCTTCAACCGAGTCTATTCCTCCCTGCAGAAATAGGGATGTCTAGAACAACAAATCAAGTTATGAAAAGTTATCAGCAAGCCAAAGTAATTAAAAAAATTATACGACATTTGAGTCAACCTTGTTGGTAAAAAGTTACCCAAAAAGAGAGAAAGAGAATGAATATTAAACTGTAGAGGAGCAATTTAAATATTTATCACATAATGTTTTGATATAAATAGCGTGTAACGAAGTAATGCTAAGAAGAAGTAAGACCAGGCAAAAGCACGATTAACATTAGGCATAATAACATTATATATATATATATATATGAAAAATATACATCTTTAAAGTATACTCTTAACATCAGAACTTTCTGCTATATTATTTTAGTTATATTTTTTTTTAAATGGTTGCTTGACACATAATAACCCGTGCATTAACATATGTCTCTAATCACGACAATACATGAAAGATAAATGATAGCCTATATTTGACATATTGTCAATTCTAACAATGAACAAAGTTATTCTTTTCCTGACCTACAAAAATAGCAAACTAAAATTGCCTATCAGCTCTATCATATCACCATTTTGTTACATATAAACTATTTACAGATCAATAAGGATGAGACAGAGCAATAGCTTGAAAATGAAAATGAAAATGAAAATGAAAATGAATCCTCACAACTGAATTAAAGACAAATATATTGAAATCAGAAAAGAACATGAGAGGAAAAAAAAGGGTTGGTAGGAGAATATTAGTTTTTCTTAATCTTGTTCAAAAAGTCGTTAAAAAAGGAACATCTATAAGGCATACCGAAAATTCTTGACAGTTGCAAGAAGAAATATAGAGTGCATATACGATGGACAATGGAAAATAGAGGCATAGGGGATGCAAAAGGGAATCAAATGAGGAAGTATGAACACTTTCAATTGAAGGAAATCAAATGCAAAAAACTTACCATCAACGCTAACATAAGTTCTCTGTGAATTGATTAGTCCGAATATTTCTAAAATTGTCCATGAATTGATCAAGAGATGGAACTCCCTAGCAACATAAGCTCCATTAAAACGTCCATTGACTTACTTTCCTAGTTATGTTCTTGATAAGGGAAAATGATTGAAAATGTGAGAGACAAAGAGTCAAAATAGATGAGAACTTATCAAAGTCAAATACATAAATATGATTGACATGTGACTTACTTCTCAACCTTTTTCTGTGAAACTTTTAAAAAAGATCAACTACACAATTAAGTCAACCTTTCTTTCATGGAAGAGAGTGTTGAAGAAGACTTTGGGGTCTGTTGCTACTCTTGTGGATGAATTCCAATCTTTAACCAAAATCAAAATAGAGAATGGTACATGGCACTAAATATTACATATACAATGGAAAACAAAAAGATGAAAGGTTTAAACTAATGCACAAAACAAACCCTGCATAATCAAGAGCTATTAGAATATAATTCAGTAGAAGAAAATTGGAAAATATAAGTGAAACTACTATTAGTAGGTCTATAAATAATCAAGAGCTAATTAGTTAATAACCAAATTGAGAGGCTCACTGACTGTCCCCGCTATATGATGCACCATCAGAATAACGGATTTTTACCCTATCCCGATGGAAAAAAGTTGCAGATATAATCATCAAAATGAAGGCAAGTTAACTTCTATTTAAAAATCCAAAGCAAGTATTTTGATCAGTGTTAGCCACATCAAAAGGAAGCTCTTTGCAAATATTTGAAGCAGTAGATAACGACACTATCTGAAACACATAATGATGTGAAATAGATATGCGAAGGAACAAAAAAATTAAATAATTTGTGCTTAAAAGAAATGCGAAGGAAATCAAATAGATATTCTTTTTTCATTTTTGAAACCTATCCTTTTTTCCTCTTAAGGAAATCAAATAGATATGCGAAGGTAAAAAATTAAAATTAAAGCATAAAAGATATTACGTGCTTATCAGTGAATAGCATGGAGGTAGTTGGCTTAAGCCTTTAATAAATTATAACTCTATTTAACAATTAAGCCTTTAATAAAAGGGATTAAGCATACTGGACAATCAGCATCCTGTGACAGAGGAAACTAAATTAAACAATTAAATGAATATCCATCCTCCTCTTTCTTGTCACTGATTTTAGACTTTGACTTGTCAGGGTTATTTTCCTTTAGAAAATATTTTCCCTCTTAAGACATAAAAAGGTCGAGTTCAAACAATTACTGGAAAACAATAGGTAAAAAGGTGTAGATCTTAAAAAAAAATATTCAGAAAATGTTTGATCCATGATCCCTAGCCGCACTATTCATCCATTCCCTGAAAATTTGCCCCACTCTTTACCTTGCATCTTCTCCAAAGTCAAAAGAGTTTTCACAGCTAGAATTCTTTAAATCCTCATGATCATCATGGAATTCATTCCATCTCAATTAGCCCACTATCTTGTCCTTTGCCTCTTACTTTCTGCTTATGATAAAACAATTGAAAATCATTAGTTAATTCAATTTAACTTGATAAAGGAAATGCAATGATAAAGAAATAAAACCTCGTGCATATGGATATCCAAGGAATGAAAACACAACAAATCCAAATAAAGGAAAACTTAAACAATACTTTAAGCCCAACCAACTCCAAAATGTCAAATAAGACTCAAATGCTAAGATTAGAATATACAACAGCTCATGTGTGTGTCAACCAAGAGGAATTCCTGAGTCATATGCTTGCCAACTTAGTTCCAAGTTCCAACCAATATATTTTCATCAATTATTTAAAACCCTATGATTATTTCAATTAGCACACTTTCTTGTCCTCTATCTCTTGTTTTATGCTTATGATAAAACAATTGAAAACCATCAGTTAGTTCAAATTAACTTGATAAAGGAAATGCAAGTATAAAGGGATAAAACCTTGTGCATATGGATATGCAAGAAATGAAAACACATCAAATCCAAATAAAGGAAAATTTACATAATAATTTAAGCTTGCTGGTCCACTCTGGCCTAAAAATCTTCACATAGTCTTCTGGCGGGGCCTTCATATTTCTCTCCAGCTTTAAAGATCTTATCCCACTGATCCCCATCAATGCATATCCACTAATAAACAAAAAGTTAAAAGACGAAATAAAAACTGAAACTTTAGTTATTCTACAAAATGTTCTTGTTCTTGAAGAATTGTTTCTTTTTTCTCGAAAAAGGAAAAGTAAAATATAAACTTAGCGAACACAAATAAAATTGTAGTGAAAGTTGAAAAAAGTAAACAAATCACAAATAAACTCAGCAGATGGCCTCGTGACTATGGATACAAAAGAGTGCAACATGAAAAACCTGTTTAGAAGTAAAATCAATGCGGTTCCAAATCTTCAACAATGACAGATGAAGAAAATGTAAAAGTAAGTCAAATCGCAATTCAAAATAGTTGGAGATAAACTCATAGTCATAACTATCAATAGAGAAAAGGGAGAAAAAACTAAGAAGCAAGAAAAAAAAGGATGAGCTACCTTTGGGCTCAGGAATTGCGGTCATCTCTCAGATAATAGGGGAGAAATGCAAAAGCGGTCGACTCGATAAATCTTCTTCTGAACATCAGAGAGCAGAGCATCAGGTGAAGCCGTCATTCCATTAAGATGTTGGTGAGGTAGGGTGTGGGATCTAGGGTTTTCACAGGGTTTTCCTCTAAAGGCGAGATGGAGATGGAGAGCAATGAGGAAAGGCACACTCGTCGCACAACTTAAACATCAAAAAAGGGAAAGAAAAAAAAAGTCACACAAACAACCTGCAATAAAACCCGTGGATTCAACTTACCCGTTGCAAACAACATTTTCTAGAAAGATTTCATCTAAGTAACTCGGATTTTTGGAGGTGCTCTACCAGATCCAAATGCAGATTTCGTGACACAAACTCGCATTTCTGGTATATGAACATCGAACACGATAGAAACTGAAGCATAGGAAAACGAACACTGAACACGACCATTGAATTCATAAACTTTCTCCCTAATCTCGGGGATCCATTCATCTCCACCAACTGTTGAACGCGCTCTGTAAAGGAGGTTGACCTAAATTATGTAAACGACAGCCCAAGGAAGCCCATTTACGGTTTCAGCTAGGGATTTTCAAAAACAATTTCATTTAGGAAGTTCTAGCGAATTTAATAGTGGAATTCATTGGTATTAATGCTGTAAGTAAATTTTTGTTGATCAGCTATTGAACATGTTATGTAAAAATGATTCGGGATTTTGAAATGTAAAGCAAGGCAAAAAAAAGGCATTGTGGCGGCTGACGTTAGTATACGATGTGTCATGCTACGTCGTATTTTTGTTGGAGGGAAACGATTTAATTGGATGATTTGTTGCTGATTTGTGATTAACATGTTCTATTTTCATGCCATTTGTAAGTTGCCATTTTTAATTTTTTCATGATTGTATATTATATAGAAATAGATATAGATATAGATATAGATATAGATAACGATCACATATATTATTTTTCCTATATGCTAAACAGGCTAGTCAAACCGATGATTGAACTTGTTCTTGACACCATGGTTAATATGTCATAACCAATATTGCAATACATGAAAATATGTTTGCAAAAAATCATTATATATTTATTACGCGAGATCTTCAAGAGCAATATACAGTAACTTGTTCTTGACACCATCGTTGGATGTTTCTTTCACGTTATCCCTTTGAACAACATGGGGAATGACATCTATGATTGGAAAATAATAAATGTCAAGTTATTATTCACAAAAATACTAAGAGATTAAGGTATTATAATACTGAAAAATCACAAATGTTATGAATTTGTTATCAAATGGAAAACCTTCATCCGAGCCAGCAATGATTTTTGAAAACGGCAGAAACTCGAAATAATTCTTAGGTATATTATCAGCCTTAACCTAGGAACACTTTGTGATTCTCGTAAAAGTTAACTTGTGATTGTGTCTAGTGGTGTTGATTCTCATATCAGCCTTATCACCCAATTTTTTCGATTAATTTGATATCATTGAATGCTTTATTCTATATCATGGGACAATTTTGGCAGCCATATAATACAATTGGAAAGTTTCCATTATCATCGCCTTTTTATATAATAGTATTAGTTTGACAAATTGATTTCAAATTAATTATTACCTATAATAGTTTTATGTGTTTTTTTATAATAATGATCACATATATTATTTTTCCTATATGTTAAACAGGCTAGTTAGACCGATGATTGAATTAATATAATTGTGATAATGTTTTAATTAATGTTCTAATTAAATTAATATTCAATTAATATTTGAATATTAACTAATTAACCGAATGATTACTTGCGCCCTTTTCAAATACAAAAAACACTGTGAAAAGAGTATGTAATAGCCTAATACATAAGTTATAAACGGAAGCATGGAAGCATAGTCAGATCAATGATCACAAAAATATCTAAAAAATATTAGCGATCAAAAGCCAAAACAAAACAGGTCAATTAAACAACATAAATGCCAAACACAATTTGGCCCTATAGCCGTAAAGATGAGGCCTAACACTTCAATGCTTTTTTTTTTGAAAAATAATTTAATTAAAAAATGCTAAAAGTCATTAATGAAAAAAGTCGTATTTTACAAATGAATTGACAAAATTAACCTCAACTTGGGAGGGAAAATAAGGCCTAATTAATGCTGATTAGCACTATTACTTTGTATTTAGCAAATAAATTGCCAAAATTAACCTCAACTTGGGAGGGAAAATGAGGCCTAACTAATACTGATTAGGACTATTATTTTTATAATGATAATGATAAAGATAAAGATGTATTATATATTTTATTGTTCATTTCATTTTTCTAGTTTTGAAGTTTCCTTTCTACATTATTAGTTTTCAAGTTTGAGGAGGGTTGACAATATATAATGGTACTGTCTAGTGCTTCACAGAGTGCATATTAATCACTTCCAGCTTGGAGAGAGTATGACGGAAACACATAGGATCCAAGGGTTTAGTAACGATATATGATATATGGTTTTCAATAGCAATAATAAAGAGTTAAATAGGGCGACCTTGGAACTAAGTGAAAGTCAATATATATGAATGTGTTTGATGCGCTTGTAAAACCAATGATCCACAATAACTAGTCGAGCAGACAGTTTATCACAATACAATAATATTTAAAAGAAATGAATGAAACCTAAAGATCATGTAACAGATAGATAAACCGTTGTAACTCCAAATGCAGTAATTTTTTTATGCCAATAAATTATTTAGTCACCAAGAAAACATAGAAACAAACAATGGATCTTCTAGAATTAATGCAATTTGTTATGTGAGAGTAACTAGAGGCTTTGAGTTGTAATGGAGAGTTGTCAATAAAGAAAAGTTGGGGAATCTTTAATATAACAAACTTTGAGAGTTGTGTAATACCAAGCGGCTGAAAGAGTATACATGAATTGGATTAAATGTTGAACTACAAAGGAGATTGTTGGAGTCCTGACAAGAGTATCATAATCATGCAAGTAATAAAGAACGAGTGAGTTATCATCCCTAATGAGGACTGATTTCCACTATCGATCAATTGCAATTAAATACTAAAAATAGACAAAGATAATATGATTGGTGTGTTGTGTTGAATCAAAATGTAAAGTATTTATGGAAGAGAACAATGTGAGAAAATAAAATGATGGATGAGAAACTTGCAAAAACACGATGATAAAAGTGAGTAGGCGACATAATCGTTATAGTATCACATTCATGCAATTTGCTACTCTTTCCTTACTAAATTAATTTTCCTTACTTAGTATCTACTGAAGTTTGCTATTGTAAATTAAACCTAATTTCTCACCAAATAACCCTTTTCGCTTAACCAACATTGTAATTCCTTAGGCGACCTCAATTATTTGGAAGCATTACTTGGGATTGATAACTCAAAAGAGTGCACATAAACTTCCCCTCTTATCTTAATAAATTTGTAGTGGTCTTTATAGATGATATTCTGGTGTACTCGAAGACTAAAGAGGAACATGTTGAACAGCATAAAACTCAACCAAGATATCTTAAGTTTCATCGATGACAACTTCATTGAGGTTTGCCACCCATGATGATGGCTGACCCCTTTTATGTGGATGCCCTGTTGATTGGTTCCATGATAAAAAATAAAAAATGTTGTTAAGAACTTTACTAAATTAATAAATATTGTATTAGTGAAAGTAAATTCAAGAAGGTTTATCTATTCTTCACACCTTGAGGGATTGTGGTAGGGCCCATAAAATTTGGAAAGTGTTGAATCTGGACGATATGCAGAACTGGAACTGCTTGAAATCTTTCCAGTGGCTGAAGCAGAATTCCTTATCCAAGCAGGAGACCAAGTTTGTTATCATTTGCTGGACTTTACGGAGAGCCAGAAATGATGAGATTTTCAATGACAACATGTAGCAAGAGTGGAAAATTCTCAACTACATCTTTACTAATCTTGAGCTGATAACAAATTTGTGCAGCAAATATCAGAAGCAGCAGCTCATCAAACTTGTTTCGTGGTCTCCACTAGCTGGAAATTGTATCAAAATTAATGTTAATGGCAGCTCTTAGGGCAATCTGGGTCGGGCAGGCTATGGGGGGTGCTGAGAAATCATTTTGGGGAGTGGATCAGCGGGTTCTCAGGGCATTGTGGGTACGCCTCAAATATCTTTGCTGAATTGCTTGCTATTTCGAGAGGCCTTGAGGTGGCTTGACAGGCTGGTTTCAAAGATATCATGTTGGAATCAGACTACAAGTCGGCCCTTCAGCTGTTAACAGAATGATACTATGTTTACCATGGAAGAAATAATACACAAAAAGAAATAAAACCAAGAAAAGATATGTAGCCAAAACATAATCAATAGCAAAACTTGAAACCCAAGTCATTTAAATATAATTTTTTTAACGAAAATTTATTGTAGAACTAAAAGTTAGAACATTAGTGACATTGATTTAAAACCTGAAAACCAAAAAAGAAAGGAAAAACCTTAATTTGTAGTGAGAAAAATACTAACCGGACAACCCTTAAAAGGGGCTGACCACTGTCACAGGCAGAGGCAAATTGTATGAGACAATGCTTGAATGAGAAGCCAAAGCAACTAATTCGTTTTTTTGTGATAATGGGGGGACGGAACAACAAAGGACTAAAAATCAAATTAATCTTACCAGGTGACAGGTAGGAATGGCAATAAGTAATTTTCGAGCTAAGAATTGTGGCCATTTCTGCAAAGACAAAAGCTGTCACTACTGTGGAATGTTAGTGTAAGCCCTAGAGGCCGCCAATGTAGTTCCTTTTGAACTTATAATCTGTGTCATGTTATTTATCTATCATATGAGGCAATTCAGTTATTATGTTTGTTTCAACGTAATAAAGTCTTTGAGTAAAAGTTCAATTTTAATAGAACATCGAGTAGATGACTAGGTTGTGAGATACTATAGAACTTACTATTAAATATCCGTAGTTGAGTATTATTATCAATAAGGGCAATAATAATACATTAAGACTATTATGTGGGTGGACTGATAACCTTATCTCACAGGTTATGGATATAAGATATCAAGTCATCGCATAGGTACACATTAGGGTAATTTTGTACTGGATTGACCCGCCATGAGACTACTACATAGTGCGTTATGTAAGTGTCATAAGTTGTTCTCATAGTGATAGTGGTGTATTCCACCCTTTGACCTGAAACCACTATGGTCCTTACATGAGGAGTTTAGTGTTTCGTTGCCGTCAAACATTGTCTGTAACAAGACAATTATAAAGTCGGTTAACTGGGCACTCCACGAGTCATGCAGAAGGACTTGAGTGACCTAGATGAGATTTGCCCCTCCTACATAGCAGGAGTAATATCTGTGGGCCCCTTGATAGAGTATGACTGTAAAATGCATGGCCATGCTGAAATAAGTCAATATGAGATATTGATCTTATTTGTTGTTACTTAGTCTACTTGGGTATCAAAGAATATAATGTTAAACTATACAAGGGTGACACACACTATGCCTTGTGTTCAATATAGATATAAGGGCAAAAGGGTAATTATACACATGATCATTATCACGGAAAGGTTACGTCATAACACTGACATCCTCGTTACTTGGGTAGCAATGATGTGTTGCTAGATATCGCTCTCTGTTTATAATATTAAATAGTGATTTAATATTATTGCTAACGTTACGGGAACCTACAGGGTCACACACATAAGAACAGATTAATGAGAGATTAAATATAAATGAGTAAGACTCGTTTTATTCAGTGGTGCACTCTTATGACGCACCATCGTAAGTCAAGAGCAATGCAACATATGGTAAGCTACGGTGCGCCGCTAGGTCAGTCTTAAGTGGTTCTATAAATAGAACACTTAAGCTGAAAGTTCAGACAGGGAATTAACCCGTACTGAGAGACCTTGTGTGCGTTAAGTATTTGTCGGCTCCGTTAAATCGGCTAGCACAAGACGGTGGCGCTCCCATTCAAGTCTGTTCGTTTGAATTTGCGTAGGCGTTGTCATCGATCGACGCCGTGCTCGACTCGATTCGCCTGCGCAGCGATCTGCGCTACAAGAGTTAACCAACGTAATCCTTGAATCATGACCATTCGCAAGGATTCATGGAAGGAAATTTTTTTTTCCCGCTACGTTTTATCTTTAATTATTGCGCGATTTCCCAACATGAAATTATTGTTAGAATCCCTAATACATCATATTTGATGTGAATATTATTTATTTTGCAAATCGAAGTCGTTTGAGGTTTCTACTAATCGCACTGGGTAAATAAAAACCAAAAGACAATAAGAAGAAAGGAGGAAGATTGTGTTACTAACTGCAGTGATGCCAAAACGAAACTACTATTCAGTTCTATTTCGAAACCTGGTAAAGGCAAATGGAAAATCGAGAATAACAAAGATGTCAAACTTTAACCTGGTGAAGAAAAAGACTGTTTGGTGGCATTTTTTTATTGGGCCGGTTTGAATTTGTTTGGTGTCGATTGGTTTTGTGTTTGTGTTGAGCAGTTCAAATCGATGGTGCTTGAGAAAACGATGGGACAAATGTTGGAAGAGGATTGAAATGGTGTGGTTTTGAGGGCAGGAGTAATGTTGTGATAGTGTGATTGAGAGTGGATGATTGGAAAGGTGAGAGGTGGCTTGTTCAACACGATCATCCACTAAGTACATTGTAGCAAACACTGTAGCATTTACCATATTTGTATTTTTTTTTTTGATAAGCAAAAAGATGTATTAATAAAAAAATGGAGTACAAGGGGTACGCCGAACCCATATTTACAAATGGTCTAGGGAGGAAGTGCCTCATTAAAACCCCGACGGCCAAAACCCATTGGGAAAAAGACCGAAAGGGGAAAAAGAGTACGACAACCAACCCTAGCAAGGCCAAACAACAGTAGCATCATCAAAGTTTAAGACATTGAATAGGATTCATGCACCAATTAGAAAAAATAAAACTCCTCTTACGGCCTTCCCTAAAGATAAACCACCCCCATGAGCTATATTTGATTTGAGCCAGTAACTTGCTAGCATCCTTACCCTCATCTCTAAAGATGACCGCATTGCGAAGGTTCCAGATATTCCAAACAACAGCCAACCAAATCAGATATCTCACTTTGCCAAGTTTCTTACCCCGGACAAAGTTCCCAAACTGTATAAAATGCTCCATACAAGTACCTGACAAAGCTCCATCAGCCCCTAACCAATTCAAGACTGCACTCCAAATACCAAGTGAAAAAGTGCAAGAAAAGAACAAGTGATCTCTATCCTCATTATGCATAGAGCACAAAACGCAAATCCCAGCTTGAGTACCAAGATCACAGCCCCTCCGTTGTAATTGATCACAAGTGGGTAACCTATTGAGAAATAACCTCCAAGCCATGAACAAAATCTTAGAAGGCACAGAAGTATGCCATACCTTTTTTAGAATGTTGTCCAACTCAGAGCTGCGTTCTCCAATGAAAGCTACCTGTAGCAAATTGTTGTATGCAGACTTGACTGTAAACCGGCCACCTTCCTCAAGTTTCCAAAGCCATTCATCATCCGTGTCTTGCTTTGGAGATACCCTGTTCAGGATATCGTTTAATGCTTGAACTTGAGCTTCTTCCCAACCGAAAATCCTCCGGCGCCAAGCGACACTCCACTGCCAACGATCATCAACCCAAGCCCCAAGTCGAAATGAAGCCTCCTTATTTGCCGCAAATTAATAAAGACGCGGAAATAGATCCATTAACTTTCCTTCGTTTGACCAATCAACAGTCCAAAAACAAAATTCCGAACCGTTACCAAGTTTTGGCTGCACCAAGTCAAGAAACCAGGCCGAGTCTTGTGTCACGAGATCCCTCCACCATAACGAAGATGTCGTGCCATGAGTATACAGGCCTAATCCATTACCAGTGATGTTACCATATTTATGCGATAGCAGCTCATACCAAATTGCCTCTTTATCATTTAAAAACCTCCACTTCCATTTAGCCAGCAAACTTCTATTGAATAACTCCAAATTCTTAATCCCCAGACCACCCTGATCTTTCGGAAGACAAATTTGCTCCCACTTTACCCAACTAATCTTTTTGGACTCTGCACTACCTCCCCACAGAAACTTCCTTTGCAAAGCAACTAGAACCTTGAGTACTTTCTTTGGCACTTTGTAGAAGGAAAAGAAGTATAACGGTAAGCTAGATAACACTGAATTAATCAAAGTAACTCTACCTCCATAAGATAATTGTCGACTCTTCCAAGTAGATAGTCTTCGCTTAAAGGAAGAAATCACTGGCCTCCAGGTAGCTTCTTTCCTCGGATCCACCCCAATTGGGATACCCAGAAACTTGAACGAATTATTTCCTATTGCACATCCTAAGAATGTCGAAGCAGCTAACAGGAAGCTCTCCTCGACATTTACACCAATGAGGTTACTCTTGAAGAAGTTTATACTTAAACCAGATACCAGCTCAAATCCTCTCAAAAGAGTCTTCATACACCAAACATTGTCCCAAGAATCCTCCCCAACAAGAATTGTATCATCTGCATATTGAAGAATCGGATATAAAATTTGCTCACTCACCTTATACTTTTTGAACCACCCAATATCCACCGCCTGATTCACAAGACCAGCCAGCCCCTCAGCTGCTATGAGGAAAAGAAACGGTGCCAAAGGGTCACCTTGTTTTAAACCCTTTTGCATAAGAAATTCATCCGTCGAGCTTCCATTCACCAGAACTGAGACTGAGTTCGATGAAACGCATGACATCATCCACCTTCTCCATTGTTGGCTAAATCCCAATCTTGTCATCATGTAGTCCAGATAACTCCAAGATACCGAGTCGTAAGCTTTTCTAAAGTCAACCTTCAGCATCAAGCACTTCTGTTTTCTTCTCTTCACCAAGTCCAATACTTCGTTTATCGTTACCACGCCGTCCAGAATTTGTCTACCAGGTAAGAAAGCCGTTTGACACTTAGAGATAACCTTGTCCAGCACCTTCTTCAATCTTGCAGCTAACAGCTTAGACAGAATCTTGTAGATGCTTCCTATAAGAGAAATTGGACGAAAATCGTTAAGTCCATGCGGGCTATCTTTCTTAGGGATTAAAGCTATGAAGGAAGCGACCATAGCTTTGGGTAGATGAGTGAGCTGTAAAATTCTGCATAAAAGAGTAAACATTAGATTTAATAGTCTCCCAAAGAAGTTTTAAAGAAGTTGAGGTTGAAGCCATCCTGCCTGGGCTCTTGTTTCCATCACAACTCCAAACCGCCTCTTTGATTTCTAAGTCCGAGAATGGCGCCAAAAGAAAATCGTTATCTTCAGCAGAGATTTGTGGGAAATTAATACCAACCAACACCGGACGCTTCCACGAAACCTCAGAAAAGCTGTCCTTAAAATATCGTTTCACTTCCTTTTTTACCTCTGCCACCTCCTCAATCCATTCATCCCCAATATTCAAAGCTGATATCCCGTTTCTCCTTCTCCATGTTTTGATACAATTATGAAAGTATTTTGAGTTACAATCACCTTCAAGAACCCACTTTGCCCTTGATTTTTGAGCAAGTAGACTTTCCTTCATATGCACCTTTTGCCAAAACTCCGTAGAGACAAGCCTTCTTCTTTCTGCATCCGCCACACCCCCACCCGCTACCACCTCATCTAGATGATTCAACTCATCCACCACCCTATCAATTGATAACTCCATGATACCAAACACTTCTTTGTTCCACTTCTTTAATTTCTCCTTAAGGAACTTCATTTTCTCTTTCAAGATAAACCCTGCCTCCCCTCAATAAAATGTTCGGCCCATTTCTCCTTGATAAATGACAGAATTCCTTATGCTCAATCCAACGGTTGTTGAATTTGAAAGGTTTTAGTCCCAGTTTTTATTTGCGATCTTGACCATACTGGACGGTGGTCGGAAATGTCTCTCTTGCCAATCCAGAGCATCTATCTTCCATTCAGTAAATTAAATCGTCATTTATCAAAAAGCGATCAATTCTACTCATAGAACACCCATCCTGTTGAACCATGTGAATTCCTTACCCAAGTGTGGGCCGATCTATCACCTCCATTTTATCAATGAACTCACGAAATTCATCCATCTCCCTCGAAATCACTGTGACCCCATTCTTCCCTCTCCTCTCGCTACTTGACAATACTGCATTAAAGTCACCTGCAAGGCACCATTTACCTTCCGTGAAACCATACTTAGACATCAGCAATTCACTCCACATCTGCCTCTTCCCCTCCATACTACAAGGAGCATATATATTGACTACATACACAACAGAGTTATCCTCTTGTTCAATGCACAGCCCAATAAAACCAGTACCGGAGAAATGAAATTTAACAGTAAAGAGCCCTTCTTTCCAAATGGTGAGCAAACCCCCTGACCTTACTAGGCCTCGTATCCTTCTCTGTTTTGCTTTATCTCTCAGCCCTCTAACATTAAGTGTAAGGATCATTAACCCTGTACTTTTTTGTTCTCCTTCTTGTTTTTTGCATCTAAAAGAGCGTTTTCCATCTCCTTAATTTGTTCAATATACACTGCATCAGATTCTTCCCCTCCAATCCCCAATTTCTGCGCCCCACTCCAGACCTGAGTAGCCTTCTTCATGGCTTGTCTGTCCCAAAATATATTGTTGCAATTTCGAAAATTGGAGGATGAAAGGGAGTCGCAACACAGGATGGATCCGCCAGAGAAGTGTGAAGAATGGGTAGAGGAATTGCGGTTCGACTCGTCGGCGACTCAGCCGTCGAGTTGGTTCTGGTTCGACAACGTCAAGCTGGTCGTGATGTCGAGTTGGTTCTAGTTCGACATCGGCGAGCGACTCAGGCTGTCGAGTTGGTTCTAGTTCGACAGGCTGTCGAGTTGTTTGTAGTTCGACATCGTCGAGCTGCTCGGGCTGTCGAGATGGTTCTAGTTCGAAAGGCTGTCGAGTTGGTTGTAGTTCGACATCGCCAAGCTGTTCGTGATGTCGAGTTGATTCTACTTCGACATCGTCGAGCGGCACATGCTGTCGAGGTGGTTCTAGTTCGACAGGCTGTCGAGTTGATTGTAGTTCGACATCGTCGAGCTGCTCGGGCTGTCGAGTTGGTTCTAGTTCGAAAGGCTGTCGAGTTGGTTGTAGTGCGACATCGCCGAGCTGGTCGTGCTGTCGAGTTGATTCTACTTCGACATCGTCGAGCGGCACAGGCTGTCGAGGTTTTTGTTTCTTTCTCAGCGTGATGTTAGTGAGGCTGATCAATGCAGTGGGTTGATGGCTTGCTCCAATACCTGAGGTTTGGGTCTCAACAGAGTTATTCTGCATGACATTAAATGTGTCATTTGAATTTTGATATGTGCTCTGATTATTCCAACCCTCATGATTCACCCTATCATCAGTTTCCTTATTATTAGCAGCCCCATTATTGATATCATCAATTACATTGAATGCTGCTGTCTCGGCCATAATGGTAGCCATCCTCTCCCCAACTTCATCGTCCTCCTCATCTACCGGTTGGGCAAGGCCGCCGCCGTCATCGTCAGACAAATCATCGCCGGAAAAATCAGAATCGGATTCGGAACCCGCATTGCTTTTGGCCATTATTTGAAGGGGGCCATACCAATCTTCAAGGATCTTGATCGAGAACGACTCTCCATTTATGGTTGCCATCACCACCCGGTTCACCACGTCACGGATCTTTGTTCTGTATAACACTCTAGCCACATCAATAGAGCGTTTTTTCATTGTGTTGTCATCGATGCAGATGAACTGTCCAAACGGCGACACTAGTTTTTCGAAGAATTCCGTGCACCATGCGTGAACAGGAACCCCGTAGCATCGCAGCCATGCTACTCTCTCGTTGTCGACATCCTTTGTGCTCCATGGTCGAAGTTCCTCGAACCATTCCATCAGCCACTCCTTTGCGTTCTCGGCCAGATTGTATGTCCCCCTCTCGCTAGATTCCATGAGAACCAAATTTGCACCCATAGGCGTGATCCTCGATGTGATAAATTCACGGCGGTGGAATTCTTCTTGAATATGGTAAGTCCGGCGGGATGCACCATCTTCCCTACCATCATATTTTCCAGATTCTTGATAACCGCCTCCTCCACGATACTCCACCTCACAAGTATCAACTTGCCTTCTCTTCGCTCTCCATACCTCCTTCATTCTATTCCTTGGGCCACCCTTTTTTTGAAAAGTCTGGTTCCCTTGTCCTCTAGGATGCGTTCTCCGTGATAGACTTTTCCAACCGCTTTGGCATATGAAGTTATACTGTTTTATCGGGACAGATTTACTGCATTCACCCTCCTCACAACTATCAACCTGCTTTTGAGATCCATGGGCACTCCTGTGATGCGGTTGTCTGATTATCGTTTCTTCTCCCCACAGATGGATCTGCTATGTTTCTCAAGGGCGCACCACCATCTTTCCTTTGTCTATTTACATAGAACCTAGCAGCATCTCTCTCGAACCTAGGTAGGTTAACGAAGATCTTCTTGTTGCCAATGATGATGTTGTCAAGATAAATAACGAACCTTTCCGGGTCTTTCACGCCAGCAAATCTCGCAAAGCCAAATCTGTTGCCAGCCATGTTCTTTTTGTTTGGTATGATAACCTCAGATATGTCACCGTACTTGCGGAACAGCTCCCACATCTCCTTGGCACCAAAGTTGTCAGGTATCTGGGTGAAGTAAAATGTTGTTGTTCTAACATTTTGATGCTTGAGCCCAGCTGTGGAAACATCAACATGATTACGCGCTCCGTAATTTCTTTCCCTCCTAGTCCCAATTTGCCCCCCCCCACCTACTCCATCCTCTCTCTCCTCCCTCTCTCTCGCATCTCTCCTCCCTCTCTCTCTCATCTCTCTCGTTTCCAAAACTAGTTAAATGCCTGAAAATTGTTCCCCTTTAGAAACACCAATTAATTCTTCCAAAACCAGAAAACATGAACAAGCATTCCTTGAAATCAGACGAAACAGAAATCGGTTTGCAAAACAGAAATCGGACGAAGGGAAATGGAGAGAGCAAGATCTGGACGGAGGAAGATGAGGCCGAGAGAGATCTTGCAGGAGGGAGATGAGAACGACCAAGGGAGATGGTGATGAGACCGAGGGCGGTTCCTTGAAATTGATCGCAGAGACAAGATCGCTGAGAAGAGGAAGTGAGCGAGTGAGAAGTTGAGAGGTGGTGGTGGATCGCATAGAAATCAGATCTGGTGGATGATGGAGGGAGCGAGATCTAGACGGAGGGAGAGGAGACCGAGGGAGATGGTGATGAGACACATTTCTCTGCCTGGTGATGAGACCGAGGGCGGTTCCTTGAAATTGATCGCAGAGACAAGATCGCTGAGAAGAGGAAGTGAGCGAGTGAGAAGTTGAGAGGTGGTGGTGGATCGCATAGAAATCAGATCTGGTGGATGATGGAGGGAGCGAGATCTAGACGGAGGGAGAGGAGACCGAGTTCCATAGACCTGTTCAATCCTAACCACCATATTTGTATTAATGTATAGATACGATAATATAATTAGTTCACGAAACACATGTAGTGATGTGCGATTTTGCCAAAGTCATTATTTATTGCTAAGTTTCTTTATTTTGTCTGAAGAATTGTGGAGAGCATTGGAGAAGGGGTCACAAATCTGTAGGTTGGAGATCATGTGCTTGCAATATTCACCGGGGGGAATGTGGCGAGTGTGCACATTGTAAATTCGAGGAAAGCAACGTGTGTGATCTATTGCGAATAGATACAAGTAGAGGAGTCATGCATAGTGATAGTAAAACCAGATTCTCCAATAATGGAGCCCCAGTGAACTTAATGACTCTAATTTGGTGATTATCTTACTTACGTGTTATAATTTAAAGGATAAATTTGTCATTTTAGATAATGTTTTAAATGTTTACTGTTAATTTTAACCCTAAAATAAATTTATAGATAAGGTGTTTTAAGTAATATTAAATTATAAGATAAAATGCTTAATTTTAAAAATTACAGTGAAAAGTGCAACTATCTATATATCTATGTAAAAGAAGCTTGAGTTTTAGCATTAAATTTAAAATTATTTTTATTCATAAGTTACAACCTTTCATTTACCTTACATCAATTTTATCACTTTATTAAGCTATTTAGATATTATTATTAAATATTATTATATTGATAAATTTATTTTATTATTAGTTGTGTTGGCTATTAGATATAAAAAATTCTTACACATTCTATTAAATACTAAAATTGCTTAATGATAATGTTAACTATTATTTACAACTTGGGAAAAATATTTAAAAAAAATTAAATTACACTATAAATTATTCAATGTTATTATAAAATATAAGTATAGTTTGTCAAAAAAAAAAAAAAAATATAAGTATAGTGTTATTTCCTAAAATTAGATAATGACACACTAAGTGCTATTTACGGTCTTAAAAAATTATCTTAAAAATAATTAAATGATAATATATTTTATCAAATAATATATATATATATATATATATATATATATATATATATATATAACTTGAGAAAAACTTTTAAATATAGTTAATAGTGTTGCATATTATTAAATATTAACTATTAAAAATATTTATCATATTATAAAATCTATCTATGTGAAGTAAGCTTGAGTTTTACTTTAGATGTAGAATTAAATTCTAAATATCAGTTCCAATTTAGAATTAATTTTTATATGTCTCCACTATTTGTCATGCACACTTTAGTTTTTGTTTGGATGTAGAATTAAATTTTCCAATATCAGTTTTACGTTAAAATTAAGTTTTATCTGCCTCCACTGTTTGTCGTGCACGTTCATGGAATTAACTTTGCATTGGGTTCCAATTTATAACGAATTTTCACTTTCTATTGCACGTCCATTGGAATTTCATTGGCATTGGATTCCAATTTTTAATAATGTATCAATAATGAATAAAAGTTTAGGAATATTAAAAATAACAATGTCCTATTCAATAGATTTTTCATAAAGACTAAGTGGATTGATTAATAGTGTTCGTTACTTAGGGAAATTAAAAACATTTGCATTAATGTAATAATTTACTATCATTACGTAAAATTATAAAGTAACAGCCCAAAAAAAAATTAAATTGCCTTTCTCATAGTAAACTCTATAAAAGGATGAAATTTTGATTACAGGATGCCCTTAATGGAATTGACTTTGCAAGAGGTTATCATACTTCAAAATAGAGTTCCATTAGAGCTGCTATGGGACACACAGTGCTAATTGACCGAAGATATATATGTTGGTGTTGGAAGTGAGGATTGTGGAAAAAAAAATTAAACTATCAAGGTAAGCATGTTTTTTCTAATGATTAAATTTAAAAGAAAATTTTATTATTTGTTGTTAACTAACAGTTTCGACAATTTATGCAACACATTGCACATAAAATTAATTTTGGATTTATTTTTAATATGTGATGCATGCAAATATCTAATAAACATTTCTGGATTTCGTGTTTTTATTTTCTTCTAATTGAATCATTTAATTTGACGCCACTTCTTTTTGTTTTAGATTATTGATTAACTAGGAAACACTACAACATTTTAAGTTGTCAACAACGCCAAAAAATCGTTGTCTTACATCTAAAAACCGTTGTCTTTTGTTACGAGAACGGTTTTCAAACTATGGTGAGTTAAGACGTTGTCTATTCTTTAGGCAACGGTTTTTCAACTTAAAGACAACGCTTTCAAAAAACCGTAGTGTAAGGTGTGCTTTAGAGAACGGTTTTAGAATTTCACAACGCCAACAGTTTTGCACCATTGCTAGTTAAAAACCGTTGTCGTTGATGGACATTAGAAAACGGTTTTGGGCTAGGCTACACCAACGGTAAGTAACCGTTGCTACATGAAAACCGTTGTTGTTGATGTTCTTTAGAGAATGGTTTGAAACCGTTGCCATTTCTTATACAAAATTAAAAAAAAAAATTAGAAAGTCGGCACATATTTATAGAGAGGTCCATTTCACTCATGCACACGGGAAAAAATTAGGAAGAGAATCTGCTGTATGAAACCACTCAAAGGTATAATGACACAAGAAGTCAATTAATAAATTTTATATCAACTCTCTTATATAATACATACACTGGACAAAGGAACCAGATAAAAAAAACACATTACAATAATATCCTCCTCACATTCAACAGAGGAAGTTGAGCACCACATAACTCGTACACAATCTTAGTAACATTGAACTATTGTTTTAGGTAAAAAACAATTTTGGAGTTGAAATGACATGCAATATTGAAATGTTAGTGCTTCAGGCTAAATCTGAAAGTGTCATTTGAAGAACTTAACGAAGAATCTATTCCACTAGAAGACTCATCTACACTTGTCAAAGTTATAGAATTGCCTTGACCATGATTCTCCTTATTGCTATTATTATGAGATTTTCCATGCCTCATTGTAATATTGGTACCCAGTGGGAAAGGCCCCTACAGTGTTTTATCAGCAACCGGTACCCAAGAGGAAATGCTCTTGCAGGATATTATCAGCAGAACTAGTAAAAAAGCTACACTACAATTGTTTATTTGTTATGAGAAAGTCATAAATCATTTCTAAGAGCATTCATTCAAGAAACTCTTTCTTGATGTACTCAGTGCATGAAATAAATAAGCACCTAACGTGTTAGCATATTATCCTGAATAGCATTGGTAAAATTATACGGTTATGTTCATCCTCAGGAGATTAGTAATAGTAAGGACCAAACTCTTCCATTAGCAATAAAAACTTTCATTAGTTGTTTTACTTTAATGCAAAGTTAAAAAAATTTGAACAAATATGACATATCACTGTTGTTTTGAAATTGTAAGAAGTGCAAATTATCTGCCATTATTGTGTCTCGGTGAACTGCACCATTTAATAGCTAATATCATGTGGTCTGCTCCCTACTATTTTAGCTGGAGAATGTAATTGGCCAACTAAGGGACAGATACAGCTCCAACAGCAGTCAACTCACCATGGCTTGAAGATGTCTCAAATTTATCATAAAATTGCATGAGCAGCCCCAACTGAGTTATAGCCAAGTGTGCATAGCATATTGGAGCAACTACAGAGAAAAAGATAATTTGTATACAAATTTCAGTCATGAATTAGAACATAGCAAATTAGCAATACCCATCGATCTAATTAAATAAATGTTTTATAGGAATTTACCAACAGAAATGGCGGTGATGCTCCTCAGGTGTATGCCATATCACATATAGTTGACTTAGATTGATCTAAATGAAACCTTATCGAACTAATACTGTCAAATAGATCCAGAGTTCCAATTTCACGACACGGGAAGAAATCCCAATTATTTACTTGCACAATAAGAAACATGTAAAAATCATGTTAAATGAAAATGATGATTTTTAAACTATTACTTTTTGTTGTTTGAATTTTTCACAAATCACAAATATGTTATTTGTTTCCCCGAATAGCAAAGACGAGTTGCAGACAAAGCTGAAGTAATAACACAATAAAATAATTTCCAAAACTTTATAAATATCAAGTGGTTGAGCTGGGACATTTGAAGTGTTAGAGAAGGAGGTACAGGGTTCAAATTGTAACACCCTCTATTTTATTATTATTATTATTATTATTATTATTATTATTATTATTATTATTATTATTATTATTAATCATACCTCCTATATTAATCTTTGATCTTATATAAATAGATATGTGATTAATTATATTAGTTTGTGAGTACGGGTTCTTGAGTGTTAATACATAATATTGTGCGTGATAATACATGATTATGTTGAATATGTGTTTAATATGTTAGTGTGTGATTTATTCATTTAAATATATGTTGTTTTAGTATGTAGTATATTGGTATGGTGTATTATTATTTTATTATTTAAATTTTTATTAAATATTAGTCTTCATGTATTAATATTATTTTGGAAACAATATTTTTAAAAAGAGTGTAGAAATGGGTTTAGAATTATTAAGGAGTATATGAATGTTTCAAGAGATAATTGTTTAAAAAAAGAAATGGATTTGATCACAATCCACGCTGCAGCTTCTCGTTTTCTTTAAAGAAAAAAAAAATCCTGCTAGCTGCACCCCACGCTTCCTCCTGCGGCACACCCCTATTCTCACTTAAGCATGCACTGTTCATCGTCATCAAAAAATACGTTGCGCAGCATTGTGTTTTGAAACCTAGCACATCAAAACTTCTCTCATCTCGTTCTCCCTCATTTGACTGCGGCAAGCTACAAAACTTTACCACCCAACTCAAAATTGACCCCTGAACACGTTTCTAACCTCTGTTCGATCAATCGGAGCCCCGTTCGTCGCATTTAATTCATTGGGCGGACTGAAATTCCCTTTTTCCAGTCACCACGGTTGTCGGTTTGAAAAACGGACGTCATTTTTAGATTCCTCGCGTCGAAACCTTCAGGAAACACTACTCGTTCCCTCGTTTTAGTGAAGTTGACGCCGGACCCCCTAACCCTCTTGTCTCGGTAAGACGTTTTCCGGTCAATCTTTTGGCTTCCTTTTGACTTCGTTTCAGCTTTAAAAATTCCCAAATATTATTTGATATTGATTGTCATTTTTTTTCTAATCGTATTCTGTCCTTTGCGTGACCATTAATTTTCTCTGTGCTCGTTTGGTGCCTAATTCGGGTGCTGTAGGCAAATCCTTCTTGCTCTCTTAAACACTGTGGTTTTTCTCGACCAAGGTAAGGGTTTTTCTCCTACAAGTTAGAGCTAAATATTGGTTGTTGGTTATAATTTTGTGTGGCATCTTATTTATAGGAAAAGTTTATTTTATACGAAATATGAGATTGTCGATTTTGATTCTTTTTGTCTCGCCTGTAATGCAACTCAGTTTGCCTTCATGGGTTCAAACTTCAATTTTGTTCCATGAATTTTTGAGTGCTGCACAAAAAAAAATTGAAAGACATGTTTCTTTTATGCACAAATCAAAATGAGTATTTTTTTTATTTTCCTTCTCTGACTGTGTTTAATGCTTATGAGATTAGACTTTTATGAATGAATTTTATGTTTATATCTGTGTGTGTGCTGCCCCAGGATAGCTTTTTGTCTCAGTAGTTATAAAAAAAAAGAATCAAAAGGGCTTCGCTTTCTTTATGTATGGTCTAATTCCATTGGTCAATTTTGATTGAAAAGTGCAGCCATTTTCAATCAAGATGCGTCTTTTTATTAATGAAACTGCTTTGATTTGTGCCCCATAACTGGAACGTGTTTCATAAAATTGTTAATGTGGATATTTGTTGATTCCTGTTGTGTAATTTATTGCAAATTGTTTTATGCGTATTTTATTAATAGGGGTATTGTTGATTGTTGTTATTCTCTGGATGGATGTGTACTTGTTGGTTTTGAACCGTGAGATGGTGGTGTTAGTTTGTAAAAGAAATTCTAATATGTGTTATATGGATTTAATGTGCGATGGATTTTCTGGGAATTACTTCTCGTGGCATGAACTGATTGTCTAAATGACATACATCATGTAGAGTGGCATGTGTAGGGCCTTCGTGGCGGTGATATGTTTTGATTCCCCATTGGTATGGGAGGTAGCTAATATTTTTGGACGACCTTCGTGGTTAAGGCCTTCGTGGCGGTGTTAAATTTAATTTCCCCATTGGTATGTGATGACTATATCGCGATCATGAGAGTCCTGCATTAGACATGCATACTAACTTGAATTTGCTGATTTTGTGATGTTTAAAACATGATTATTTGCCTTGTGAGTTAGTACAAAAAGGGGTGAATTTCTTATGTCCTAAATTGGTTATTTTTAATTTCAAGTTCGTGCTTAAATGTGAATATATTTTCTTATTGGGGTTCAATATAAAGATTTTTTTTGTTTACATTTCTTTTATTTGAACGTGAAAAAAAATGTATGAATCGTATTTGAGCAATTATCCATGTTTTAGTTTATTACAACTTGTCATACGAACTGACCCTTACACCACTTTTTATGTATAAGTGAATTTGAGAAGCCTCAAGCATGATTTGTTTACATTATTGTTGATCGTGCCATCGACGAATAATTGTGGGTACATGGGTGTTAGATGCTCTGTGCTACTTTTTGAACGTTAACGTTATTTTGCGCAAGTTGAACTTGCTATATTTTTATTTTTATTTTTATTATGAACATGATGCTTTTCCCGCCAAATTAATTGGGATGACTTGAACTTGGTTATTTTCCATATAATTCATAATTTCAAAATTTTATTATATTTTAGTTGTGTCGTAGAGTAGTTACAGGTGTTTATCAATTTAGTTTCACCTGATTCGAAAAAAAAAAATATTTTCGATTAGACTAAAATTAGTTTAGTGATTAAGTAGGGCCCTTGCTATTAATCAATATTTTTTTTAATTGACAATAAAGCCTTTCCGCGATTATCAAATGTTTTATAAAATGTTTTATAAGTTATTAACTGTAAATTTTATTTCTTTTAAAAAAAAGGGCGGATTTCCTAAGAACAGACGGGTTAATGTCTTGAAAATTCAGGGTGTTACATTGTGATATCAGAGCTTAGGATGAGTCTCCGGACTTTTGGGTGGGGCGATCTTGTTTGGCGTATGCATCTGATTATTTTCTTGCATTAATTAATTTAGTTCTTAATTCTGAAATACTATTTGCAAATTTGCAGATTTATTGATTTTGTTTTATTGTGATAATAGCATGCTTGGTTTTTCTTGATTATTGATTGCTAAATTATTAGTTTGGTTTTATAGACCCCAGAGTTACGATCAGATCGTGAAAGTCTTTTCTGACCCAATAAAACTATAGGAATTAAGATGGTTAGATCTGCCAAGTCAACCCGCCTCGGTGAAGGAAACGCAATGGCGGAGCAATCAGAGCCATGATCGCTATATAGCCGTGCAATGAACAAACAGCAAATTTGTGGTTGCTCAACGGTGAAGCCCAGTTCGGCGTGACATTCTGAGACAACAGAGAGAGGAAGCCGCTGTTGCATCCAAAGGCCTGGTGGACTTTCGTCGTCACGACCCACCTAAGTTCAAGGGAGAGCATGACCCAGACAAGGCTGACTTGTGGATGCAGGAGATCGGAAAGATCTTTGACATTCTCCACTGTCCTGAGAATGTGAAAGTAGAGTATGCTACTTATCTGCTGTCAGGAGAGGCTGAATATTGGTGGAGAGGCACCAAACAGATGATGGAGGCCAGTCATGAGGAATTGACTTGGGAAACATTCAAGAAGAAGTTTCTAGACAAGTACTTCCCAAAGAGTGCCAGAGCTGAGAAGGAGGCACAATTTCTGAGACTATATCAGGGGAACTTGACCATTGCTGAGTATGCGGCCAGATTTGAATCACTGGCTAAACACTTTCGCTATTTCCAGAACTAGATGGACAAGGAGTACATGTGTGAGAGGTTTGAATATGGACTCAGGTATGAGATCAAGGAGTCGGTGGAGCCACTTGAGTTTCATGAGTATCAGAAGCTGGTGGAAAAGTGTAAGAAGGTAGAGATTATGAAGAGAGGCAAGCTGAACAGGGCAGCAACAGGTGGACCAGTTAGGTCCCAGGGGCAGAATGACAACCACCAGGGTAGAGGAAGACAAATTTTCCAGCCGAAGCCCTATGCCCGTCCTCAGGGAAATGCCAGAGAGCGACCACGACCACCTTTTGGAGGAGGTCAGAGAACACAGAACCAGGTGCAAAATAGGCCACCAGGGCCGAACCAAACCCAGACTATCCATTGTTATGCTTGCGGGAAAGAGGGGCACAAAGCCAATGAGTGTGCCGACAGGGCCAAAGTTTGTTACAACTGCCAGAAACCGGGTCACCTTTCTAGAGATTGTCGAGCACCAAGGGTACAACCTGCTGCCAACAACATCAGTGTTGCACGTCCTACTGCTAGGGGCCGTGTCTATCAGATGGGTGGGGGAGAAGTCCTGCCTTCTTCGGAGCTAATTCAGGGTGAGTGTGAAATTGCTGGTAAACTATTTTTTGTGTTATATGATTCAGGAGCAACACATTCTTTCATTTCTTTGGATTGTGTGAATTCTCTGCAATTGCTTGTTACTTCACTGCCTTTTGATTTAGTGGTCACTATACCTTCTGCTAAACCGATGATTGCTAATACGACATGTTTACAATGCCCTTTGACTGTGCTAAACATGAAATTCAATGTTGATTTAATTTGGATTCCCCTTAAGCATTTGGGAGTGATCCTTGGGATGGATTGGCTGTCTAGCCATTATATTCTACTGGATTGCGCTCGTAAATCTGTGATATTTCTAGACCCAGGTGTTTCGCGATTCCTCGATGCCAGCAAATTGAAGTTTTCTCTGAAGGGAGGAGTTCAGAAGTATGTATTCCTCAATTCAATCAGTATGAAGCCAGAGGTGGAGATAGACGGAGTACTTGTGGTCAGAGACTTTTCGGAGGTGTTTCCATCAGATGTGTCAGGGTTACCCCCAGTCCGGAATATTGAGTTCTCAATTGATATGACTCCGGGTACTGGACCTATTTCTATTGCCCCATATAGGATGTCTCCATCAGAGCTGTCAGAATTAAAAAATCAGTTGGAAGACCTCTTGTCTAAACAGTTTATACGACCAAGTGTCTCGCCTTGGGGAGCTCCTGTGCTCCTAGTAAAGAAGAAGGATGGAAAGTCCAGACTTTGTGTAGATTACCGGCAACTCAACAAAGTCACCATTAAGAACAGGTATCCCTTGCCACGTATTGATGACTTAATGGACCAACTTAGAGGAGCCATGGTATTTTCCAAGATTGATCTGAAGTCGGGGTACCATCAGATTCGGGTGAAGGAAGAGGATATACCTAAGACCGCTTTCAGGACGCGTTATGGGCACTTTGAATACTTGGTGATGCCTTTTGGAGTAACCAACGCGCCAGCTATTTTCATGGACTACATGAATCGCATTTTCCATCCGTTCTTAGACAAGTTTGTGGTGGTTTTCATTGACGATGTATTGTTCTATTCAAAGAGTCGGGAGGAACACGAAGACCATCTGCGCCAAGTTTTATAGGTCTTGAAAGAAAAGCAGTTGTATACTAACTTGGGGAAATGTGAATTCTGGTTGGAGGAAGTGAAGTTTCTGGGGCATGTCATTTCTAAGGAAGGAATTGTTGTTGATCCAGCCAAAGTGGAAGCTATCGTGGCTTGGAGCGACCAAAGGCTACTGAGAGATCGGGAGTTTTGTGGGCTTGGCGGGGTATTATAGGAGGTTCATTGAGGGGTTCGCTAAGATCGTAGCTCAGATTGACACGACTCACTAGGAAGAATCAAATCTTTGCATGGGTCGAGGAGTGTGAGAGGTTTTCAACAAATGAAGGAGAAATTGACCACATCAGGTGCTAGTGTTGCCACTAGGATGAGCCATATGAAGTTTACTGTGATGCATCTCATCAAGGGTTGGGCTGTGTGCTTATGCAGAGTAAACAGGCTGTAGCCTACGCTTCGAGACAGTTGAAGGTTCACGAGAAAAATTATCCCACACATGACTTGGAATTGGCTGCAATAGTTTTTGCATTGAAGATTTGGAGGCACTATCTTTATGGGTGCAACTTCGAAGTATTTAGCGATCACAAGAGCTTGAAGTACTTGTTTGATCAGAAGGAGCTTAACATGAGACAGAGGAGGTGGATGGAATTCATCAATGATTATGACTTCACGTTGCACTATCATCTAGGGAAGGCAAATGTCGTGGCCGATGCCTTGAGTAGGAAGCGGATCCACGCCTCGGCCATGACGGTAAAGGGGTTAGAGTTGTTGGAAAATTCCCGCGACTTAGACATTAACATGGACTCATCGACAGGAAAGGTGTACTGTGGGATGATTACTGTAAGTAATAAGCTGATGGACGAGATCGAGATACTTGAGGTGATGAGGTGATTCAGGAGAAGAGGAGTTTGATTGAGACTGGTAAGGCAACTGAATTCAAAGTGGGTCCGGATAATGTCTTGAGGTGTAACGAACGTGTTTGTGTGTCCAACGATTCAGAGTTGAGAAGGACTATCATGGATGAGGCTCATAAAAGTAAGCTGAGTATTCACCCCGGTGCTACAAAGATGTATCAGGACCTAAAGCAGAGATTTTGGTGGCCAGGAATGAAGAAGCAGGTGGCAGAGTATGTAGCGTCGTGTTTGACTTGCCAGAAGGCTAAGGTGAAACATCAGAAACCAGCTGGGCTGCTACAATCATTGAATGTGCCAGAGTGGAAGTGGGACATCATATCTATGGACTTCGTAGTGGCATTACCAAGGACCCAGAGGAAGTTTGATTCGATTTGGGTGATTGTAGACAGGTTGACGAAGTCTGCTCACTTCCTACCGGTGAAGACTACTTATGGTGTGGCTAAGCTGGCAGAGATCTATGTTGCAGAGATTGTCAGATTGCACGGAGTACCTTCCAGTATTGTGTCGGATATGGATCTGAAGTTTACCTCTCATTTTTGGAAAGCATTGCATGAGGCTTTGGGCACCAGGCTGAGGTTGAGTTCTGCCTATCACCCCCAGACGGATGGGCAGACAGAGAGGACCATTCAGACATTAGAGGATTTGTTGAGGGCTTGTGTCTTTGGATGATCGGGAAGTTGGGATAATCTGTTGCCCCTTGTTGAGTTCACCTACAACATGATTATCATGCGAGTATTGGGATGGCCCCATGAGGCCTTGTATGGGCGTAAGTGTCAAACCCCTTATGTTGGTATCGGGATGGAGAGAGTTTGATCGTAGGACCTGAATTAGTGCAAAGAAACCAGAAAAGGTCGACTAATTCAAGAAAGAATGAGGGCGGCTCAGGCGAGCGCATGAAGAGTTATGCAGACCATCGCAGGAGACCTCCAGAGTTTCAGGGTGAACATGTGTTCTTGAGAGTGACGCCTACTACCGGTGTGGGCAGGGCTTTGAAGTCCAAGAAGCTTACCCCTAAGTTTATTGGGCCATATCAGATTCTTCGACGTGTGGGTCCTGTAGCGTACCAGATTGCTTTACCTCCGAATTTGGCCAACCTCCACAATGTGTTTCATGTGTCTCAGTTGAGGAAGTACATGGTCGATCCTTCACACATTATTAAACCAGATGATATCCAATTGAAGGAGAACCTCTCCTTCAAAGTTCCACTGATGAGTATTGGAGATAGGACAGTTAAGCACTTGAGGGGCAAGGAAATTCCCTTGGTGAAAGTGATTTGGAATCAGACGACTGGAGATGCTACTTGGGAGTTGGAAGACAAAATGAGGGAGCTCCACCCTAACCTCTTCGAGTCTGCCTAGTTTTGAGGACGAAACTATTTTAAGGGGATAAGTATTGTAACACCCTCTATTTTATTATTATTATTATTATCACTATTATTATTATTATTATTATTATTATTAATCATACCTCCTATATTAATCTCTGATCTTATATAAATAGATATGTGATTAATTATATTAGTTTGTGAGTACGGGTTCTTGAGTGTTAATACATAATATTGTGCGTGATAATGCATGATTATGTTGAATATGTGTTTAATATGTTAGTGTGTGATTTATTCATTTAAATATATGTTGTTTTAGTATGTAGTATATTGGTATGGTGTATTATTATTTTATTATTTAAATTTTTATTAAATATTAGTCTTCATGTATTAATATTATTTTGGAAACAATATTTTTAAAAAGAGTGTTGAAATGGGTTTAGAATTATTAAGGAGTATACGAATGTTTCAAGAGATAATTGTTTAAAAAAAAAAAGGATTTGATCACAATCCACGCTGCAGCTTCTAGTTTTCTTTAAAAAAAATAAATCCTGCTAGCTGCACCCCACGTTTCCTCCTGCGGCACACCCCTATTCTCACTTAAGCATGCACTGTTCATCGTCATCAAAAAATACGTTGCGCAGCGTTGTGTTTTGAAACCTAGCACATCAAAACTTCTCTCATCTCGTACTCCCTCATTTGACCTCGGCAAGCTACAAAACTTTACCACCCAACTCAAAATTGACCCCTGAACACATTTCTAACCTCTGTTCGATCGATCGGAGCCCCGTTCGTCGCATTTAATTCATTGGGCGGACTGAAATTCCCTTTTTCTAGTCACCAAGGTTGTCGGTTTGAAAAATAGACGTCATTTTTGGATTCCTCGCGTTGAAACCTTCAGGAAACGCTACTCGTTCCCTCGTTTTAGTGAAGTTGACGCCGGACCCCCTAACCATCTTGTCTCGGTAAGACATTTTTCGGTCAATCTTTTGGCTTCCTTTTGACTTCGTTTCAGCTTTAAAAATTCCCAAATATTATTTGATATTGATTGTCATTTTTTTCTAATCGTATTCTGTCCTTTGCGTGACCGTTAATTTTCTATGTGCTCGTTTGGTGCCTAATTCGGGTGCTGTAGGCAAATCCTCCTTGCTCTCTTAAACACTGCGGTTTTTCTCGACCAAGGTAAGAGCTTTTCTCCTACAAGTTAGAGCCAAATATTGGTTGTTGGTTATAATTTTGTGTGGCATCTTATTTATAGGAAAGGTTTATTTTATACGAAATATGAGATTGTCGATTTTGATTCTTTTTGTCTCGCCTGTAATGCAACTCAGTTTGCCTTCATGGGTTCAAACTTCAATTTTGTTCCATGACTTGTTGAGTGCTGCACAAAAAAAAATTGAAAGACATGTTTCTTTTATGCACAAATCAAAATGAGTATTTTTTTTTATTTCCCTTCTCTGACTGTGTTCAATGCTTATGAGATTAGACTTTTATGAATGAATTTTATGTTTATATCTGTGTGTGTGCTGCCCCAGGATAGCTTTTTGTCTCAGTAGTTATAAAAAAAAAGAATCAAAAGGGCTTCGCTTTCTTTATATATGGTCTAATTTCATTGGTCAATTTTGATTGGAAAGTGCAGCCATTTTCAATCAAGATGCGTCCTTTTATTAATGAAACTGTTTTGATTTGTGCCCCGTAACTGGAACGTGTTTTATAAAATTGTTAATGTAGATATTTGTTGATTCCTGTTGTGTAATTTATTGCAAATTGTTTTATGCGTATTTTATTAATAGGGGTATTGTTGATTGTTGTTATTCTCTGGATGGATGTGTACTTGTTGGTTTTGAACCGTGAGATGGTGGTGTTAGTTTGTAAAAGAAATTCTAATATGTGTTATATGGATTTAATGTGTGATGGATTTTCTGGGAATTACTTCTCGTGGCATGAATTGATTGTCTAAATGACATACATCATGTAGAGTGGCATGTGTAGGGCCTTCGTGGCGGTGATATGTTTTGATTCCCCATTGGTATGGGAGGTGGCTAATATTTTTGGACGACCTTCGTGGTTAAGGCCTTCGTGGCGGTGTTAAATTTAATTTTCCCATTGGTATGGGATGACTATATCGCGATCATGAGAGTCCTGCATTAGACATGCATACTAACTTGAATTTGCTGATTTTGTGATGTTTAAAACATGATTATTTGCCTTGTGAGTTAGTACAAAAAGGGGTGAATTTCTTATGTCCTAAATTGGTTATTTTTAATTTCAAGTTCGTGCTTAAATGTGAATATATTTTCTTATTGGGGTTCAATATAAAGATTTTTTTGTTTACATTTCTTTTATTTGAACGTGAAAAAAAATGTATGAATCGTATTTGAGCAATTATCCATGTTTTAGTTTATTAAAACTTGTCATATGAACTGACCCTTACACCACTTTTTAGGTATAAGTGAATTTGAGAAGCCTTAAGCATGATTTGTTTACATTATTGTTGATCGTGCCATCGACGAATAATTGTGGGTACATGGGTGTTAGATGCTCTGTGCTACTTTTTGAACGTTAACGTTATTTTGCACAAGTTGAACTTGCTATATTTTTATTTTTATTTTTATTGCGGACATGATGCTTTTCCCGCCAAATTAATTGGGATGACTTGAACTTTGGTTATTTTTCATATAATTTATAATTTCAGAATTTTATTATATTTTAGTTGTGTCGTAGAGTAGTTACAGGTGTTTATCAATTTAGTTTCACCTGATTCGAAAAAAAAAATTATTTTCGGTTAGACTAAAATTAGTTTAGTGATTAAGTAGGGCCCTTGCTATTAATCAATATTTTTTTAATTGACAATAAAGTCTTTCCGCGATTATCAAACGTTTTATAAGTTATTAACAATAAATTTTATTTTAAAAAAAAGGGTCGATTTCCTAAGAACAGACGGGTTAATGTCTTAAAAATTCAGGGTGTTACACAAATCCTGACTACTAACATAACTCACTAACAACTAACATTTGCCTATAAAAAAAATAGAGATAATTTGTGCAAGACTAATGAAAATGGCTTGTTTGATAAGTTGAGGCTGAGCATCTAAAAAAAAACACATCTATGACTATAAATAAGTCAAATTCCGATTTAATATTTAAGGAAACAAGAAAAAGACATTCTCCTATAAACTTATCTCATTTTCAATTCTACCTACCTTTGGCTTAATTACTCTAGGCATGATCTAGCCTTGACCATTTTTCTAAATAAGCCATGTTGGATGTGAACACCCAATTTTGACCGGAGTTTTACATTTTTTTAAGAAAAAAACACTAAAAATACTTTTCACAAATACTAAATTTTTAGTCTTTATTTGAGTGCATTATATTATTATTTTTGTTAAAATGAGAAAATATCAAAAAGAAAAACTTCATTGGTCTGACCCATTGTCTAAACCCATTATTGGGCCTATTTTTGTGTTAGCTCTTTGGGTCAATTCCAGCCCAATTGTGATAAAAAAAGGCACAAATTTACCATCACCAATCACAAGCCCAACAATCCAACAATGTCCATTACATGTCCAAAAAAAAATCAAAAAATATATACAAACAAACAACACTGTCAACAGTCCAAATGAATAACAGAAACAAAAAAAAAAAAAAGAATAGAGGGGCAGCGCTGCACCCTGCCAACAACAACACCAACAACACCAGCAAGCAGCAGTGTTTTTAGCAATAAATCCAAAGACCTTTCTTCTTGTTCCTTTGTTTTTTTTTCCATTTCTTCTCCAACCAAACAGCTTTGCAGACACCACCAGCCATCCTCTACAACCACCAACCATTCCTGCAACAAATGGCCAATACAAGGGTCAGCAACCGTTGTCTCATTAGAGCCCTTCAACTCTATAAATACAACAACAACAGAATCACAGAGGAGGAGAACAGAAAAATTATGGGCTTTTTTTTTGAAATTGCTAACACCAATCAAAGAATTAGAGGCTCCACATTGAAGCCCTAATTCACCCAAACTGAAACACAAACAAAAGAACAAAAAAAAAAAAAGAAACGAAGAAGAGGAAAACAAAATCAGAGAAAAAGAAGAAGGTTCGATCTCCCTCCTCCCTCTCAGCCTCGCGATCTCCCTCTCCTCTTCCCTCTTGGCCGCCCTTCTCCCTCTCCTTCGCGACCCTACCCTCCTCCCTGTATCTCTCTCCCTCTCGAAACCTCTTCCCTTCCCTACCCCTCGCTCGCGGCCGCTGCATCTATTCTCCTCTCTCTCCTCACTGTGTGGCCTCCCTCTCCTCCTCCCTCTCAGTCGCGTCTCTCTCTCCTCCTCCTTCGTACTCGCGGCCGCGCGCGCCCACCACCCCCTTTCCCCTCCTCGTCGCCGCACCTCTTCCCCCTTGCTCCCATTCCTTCACGCGGCGCCTCTGATTCTTTCTCTTCCCCTTTTTTTTTCTTCTTTCTGATTGTGTTTGTGTGTGTGTTTTAGTGTGTGTGTTATTTTTAGGTTTTAAGTGGACGTCATCCACCCCACACCCTTTGTTCTTATTTTATTTCTTTGTTTATCTATTTGATAAATAATAATTTTTTTTCTTTTATTTCTTTCAATCCACTTCCCGTGACTGCGTAACTTAACACACCTCTCTTTTTTTTCATTTATTCTATTTAGTTTTTTATTTTGTTTTATTTTATTTGATCTATTTTATTTTCATAATAATTAGTTATATTGTTATTATTAGTAGTCAAATTAGGACAATTTTACTCAACTAAATTTTAATTTATCATACATTTTATTTAATTTACTATTCTGTTTAACGCTATTAAATCAAAAAAAAAAGAAAGGTATTTTTTTAGAACAAAATGAGATTAGCTGATATGTGACATCTTGTTGATCCTTGGTTTAGGACGTCTGAGTTGTGACAACTTGATGATCCTAAACCTTTAAAAAAATTTAAAATCAATCAACACACAAATATTTTCTAGAAGAACTACGTGACTTTTGAGTTCCTCATTGCACCGGTGGATACGTAGGAGCGGGCCAATCCCGTCAAGTCAAATTTAAATTTTTCTAATTTAGTTTCTTTTTTTTTAATATTCATTTTTACACTTAGTATTAATTTTATTTTATTTTGGGGTGAAACAAATATTTATATTAGTTTGTACAATTAATTTTGGGTAACTGTCATAGGACAAGCGTGTTGGAGGTGTTGTGGGGTTTAGTCTCCGCCCTTCTCCACGCACAATCGATTCCCGAACTCAGTATGGTTTTCAAAAATCACTATTTTTGAGGTTTTCCAATTTTTTCCAAATATAATAAAATTGGTGGTGGCTCCTAAACCTTTGGATCATTACATTGGATATTTTTCAAAAAATCTTACTTGATTAAATAAAATTGACTTGGGCCTTTAAATTGCAATGAATGGTAACCCAGCCAGAGAATAAAGCCTATGAATGAAAGGGAAATGATGGGGAAGGGGCACAATAAATAGAAGAAAATGTGTTGGATGTTCCATGCAAAAACCATGCTAATCAATCATCCTTGAACAAAATGAACAAGTTAATGCCATTCGATGAAGCTGAAACATTAACTAGCAGCACCCTAATCCTAGCAATATAGCTAGGTAGTAGTACAACGAGATGGCACTCCTTTCTAATAAATTTATTCCACTGCAATGCAATGTTAATGCTGCTATATTATTATATGTAATGCTATTACCAAACTACTGGGGAGCAAACTGCATTGGCTTTGTAAAATACAATTTTCAACGGGAATTTTACAAGATAACTGCAATTAATATATAGCATAAACAAGTACCCACCACCCAAATTCACAGACAGGTCTAAGAAGTGTTATTCCAAACGTTATACCTTTGGAAATAAAAGACTTGGTCCACTAAGTGAATTAATCATTAGCACTTCAACAATCTTCTCAGAGTGAAAGTCTCCAAAATCATTGGAACTTTTATACCTAAAGGGAACACACCTGCAACCCAATTAATATCACCAGATCATATTTAATTATATAAATCCAAAACAAGTACATAAAAAAGAAAATACAACCAATTAATGCAGGCTACTAGTAATGTATCCCTGCAATGAGAACCAATACAATATGTAAATTAAATTTAAAACTCGATAACTTACCTACTGGGGTATGTGCAAAGCCAACATATGCATACAATGACAGATCATGAAAAGCCTCATAAGCATAAACTTCATAACCCTGTCCGAAGCCACATTAGGCACTCCATTTGAATTGGATTCATCTGTGGTCCCAGGCCACCAGGTAAGTCCTAGAACAAAATTAGGCCCAAAATTATGTTTATGCAAATCTAACGCTCCACCCATCAGCTACTTATTGAGCTAATCAGAGATATTAAACTCATTCATATATAAGCTTGAATATTATTACCATCTTCACAATCTCAAGATTGTTCATTAGAATCCAGACTCCTCTTCAAGACGTGTCCCAACAACAAAACTTTTTTCATAGATAACCTGGCAACACAAAAATTATACCAGAGCCATGTATGGATGCTTTGTTACTAGCCTATAGAAATCCTGGAAGAATTACATAATGTACATCGTAAGAGTTCCTAAAATCGAAACGCATGGTATATCACAAATTCACAAGGCTACGCCATGGAAAACTACTAAATTTATCAGTTAGTGTGTCATTTGAATTGGAAGATTCCTATCGGCAACCTGCAATTGAAATTCATCCTCTTATTAGCTCTAGAAATTTTAAAATATACTTTATTATCAAATATGAGCTTGCTAAGTAAAAGTATCTTATTACCCGATGGCACCAATCTCTCACCATCAGTTTATATTTACATATTACACAAACCATCAGATGCATTAGTAGTATTCCATTAAGTAACCCACTTGCCATGTTCTTTTCATACTATTTTAAGTTTGCCAGAGATTCAGTGTAGAATTATCTTCACATTAGTTATTAATGCATCTAAGATGGCAAAAAAGATAGTTTCTCAAACTATAACCTCAATTCATTTCATGAAGTTCATACCTTCCAAATTTGTAGGAGAAGGTACTTGAAGGCTTAAGTCCTGTCATACGTGCTGAATGGATAGATCATGGGTCAAGCCATCCAAAATCCTTGGCAGGACGTGGCAGTGATGAACCAGTCAATTTTAGATGGAAACTAATAATCATGTATAAAACCATTTTAAAACTAGTATAAGAGTTGTTGTGTCAATATTCCCTACCAAAACAATGTAGAATACTACTTTACTGAGTTGATAAATTATTTAAACTGTCTATGGTAGCATATATGAAACAATTACTTACGAGTAAGGAAAAGTAAAGCTATTACTACTTACTGCAAATATTCCATACCAAAATAAATCCATAGGACACCTCTAAATTGACAACACTTCTTTTGTTATAATCTGGCCAAATCCAGGTTGATATCTCTAAATTAGTTAGCTTATTTAGTTGTAGTTTAGCTTATTTTAGTTTTCGATGCGCTAATTATCATAAAATATATAATAAGCCACTTCTCCCTTGAACAAGCAACAAGTTCACCGTGAAAAGAGAACCCCTAAAATAATATCAGGCTCAGAATCAGCCACGACCAGGAAAAGTAGGTATAATGCTCAATAAAAGCTTATACTTGATACCACAAAGCCTTGTCATCGTGACATCTAGGGTTAGTCTGAAATATCCAAAACATCGCAGCATAGAATTGTATAATTGCAGCTGCATACAGTTCAAAGGATCAAAATGAATAACATCAAAAATCCAATTTCAACCATGGAAACCTATTTGGCGCAGAACAGCATTCCAAACCTGGCGTAAGTCTCTTCCTTTTAGGATTCTCCCAACTCCTTCGAGAATTAAGCACAACAGTATCGGTGTCACAATTTCTTTGCCACGAACTCGTGCAGAGGCATCATCTCTTCTTCTTAACCGGTGCCGACTAGTGGAACCTAAACAACAACGTCGACGATGACGGAGGTCAGTACGACGGCAGCCTTGGGATGGAGAGAATCAGACGCAAGTTTAGGTTTGGGAAAAAGCAAAAGCCCTAAGAAGCAAAACCTTTACATCTGTGCGCTATCGGGAACCTTATTTTGGGGAAAAATTTGAACTGGATAAGGAGAAGAAGTGTGAATGACCAGAGGCCAAAGCAAGGAATGTAACAAGGGAAAGTCTCAACCAATTGCTTCACCAAGTGATTTGCTTGAGATTTTTGAGTCCTACAAGTGACATTGTGTGTCGAACAGCAAGGGAATGTGACAGTGTGTGACTACTTTCTGCGAGCAGTGGAGAAGCAAGGTCGATAGAAAACAACACTGCGAGAGAGTGGGGAGGGTTCGAAAGCAGCACCACGAGAGAAAATTAAGGAAAAGGCACGAGGGTTTGAAGAAAGAAAAGAGCTAGAGGCACGAGAGATATGGGGAAACAGATAAAAATAAAAAAAGGCATGAGTGGAAAAAGGGATTGAAAATATTAATCTAAAATACGGTTATTTTCCCCCCATAATTTAAGAGAACTATGAGAACAGTTTTTAGGTGTTGTTTTGAAGAAATAAAATAATAATAAATAAAATATGTTGTCTATTACCTTTTGAGAACAGTTTGTAAACGTTGCACTAAAAATCTATAAAATTTCAACTCATACACCAACAGAATAAAAAACCATTGCCTATTATATTATAAGAAAACGGTTTTTTTACTTCCATACAAATAGGCATTATCGTAGGTCTAAAATGTTGTAGTGAAACTACATGAAATTCTATATTGCAATAAGACGTGCTTAGGTTGCCGAAATTCTATCTCAAATGTGTTGGTTCTTCATGCCCAAATTGTGCCGCGATAACACGTGATGTGTATCCAAATACCCATGATTCAAGTGAAACAATTAAATTAAGCAAAATTATTGGCAAGCGCAAAAAGCTTTTGGTGGAGTTACGGAGGATCCATCGTGGAGTCTGTCAGTATCATATTGAGTTTTTTGTGAAGGAGCATTTCAGGCAAATTAATTATAGTATTTTTTTTTATCCTTTTCCCTGAAGAGAATTTGGTCATAATATAATTGATCCATAATGAAGAGACGGTTCGTTTCATTGTATACCATTCATTAGATTTTTTTTTCTTTGACTGGAGCCATTCGTTATATTATGTATCATTGACCAGTTATATTACCAATGACTATGTTAATCTTTATTGTGCAAATTTAGAGGTTTTTTATTTAGATAAAATAGAAACCTCCCAGCTAATGGTGATCATGTTACTTTAAATTTTTAGCTCTTTTTCATATGTACTAGAAATACCAATTAAGAGTTTTTAATAGGTTAATTTAATTTGCTCACGTTAAGGTTTTCCACATTGAATGTCTACATTACATAAAAGTAAATAGTATTTACTCTATTATGGATAAATATTTTAAATTTATAGATTCAATTTTCAAATAAAATTATACATTGATCTAGGGGAATCTTCTCTGAAAATTGGGGCAATCTCTCTAGTAGCTATTTTTCTCTTGATTTTCTCTACTTCGAGTTTTTTCTGTTCTAATTCTAATTTTTTCTGCTCTACTTCTTCTAATCTTTGAATAACTTGATTCATAAAATCAATTAATCTTTGTTCATCCTTTTCTAATTCAATAGTGTCTTCCCACATATGAGTAAATAACTGAATAATATCATTGTAATCTATCTTCCTTTTTCTACTAATAGGGTCATATTCTCCATCATTTCTATTATAATCTCCATCATTCCTATATATTGCATACTGTTCATTTTATTGAATATATTCTTCATATTCAACTCCATTATAACCGTCAGAATCTTGAGAAATATAACCTTCATAATCATTAGAACTCATATTTGAGATAAAGATTTCTACTTTCCTTTTAACAAAAATTTTCCGTATACAAATGTTTTTTTTACCCTAAACAACAATATGATATATTAAAGAGTTATGAACCTTACCACGCTTCTATTTCCAAGTGATTCAAGCTTGCCGTTGAAAAGTTCTTCAACCTCAAAACGCCTACCCGGCTTACAAATGGCGAGAACAATGGGCAAATCCACCAACCTCGGGCTCTTTTCACTTAAAAACTAAAAACGTAACTTTGGCTTAAAACTCTCGAATTTTATATCATATTCTTTTCAGGCTAAAGAAACTTGAAGGAAAAATTAGAGCTAAATAGGATTTCAGAAACTTGGAATTTTATTTAAAACATACCGGATAGTTTACAAAGGATAGATGGGATGGGAATTTGATGATTACAAATAAAAACCTAAAGGGTTTTTATAGAGGTCCATCCTCTATATACAAACCTAACTATAGTTACATAAAGATAAAAAGTAACTAGGGTTAATTAACTAGAGTAACTTTTTATCACTTCGAAATCTTGCTTTTTATCTGCTTCAACTTTTTTTTGTCGGTCATGAGTCTTGGTCTTTTCTGCTTTTTGTCATATCTTTTTATTTCCCTTTGCAATAATGACAGATATGATTTCCACTATTCTTGAGAATCTAACAGAATTGATTATGACTTTCCACTTGTCCTTGAAAATTATTTCTTTCAATACGTTGGATGAATAATTGAAGTGTCCTGAAAATTCCTAGATGTTGATCTTTATCCTTCTTGCATATGATTATAGCTTTTTCTGTCCTAGCATAACTCAAGAATCTTCCTTGGTCATATGTATCTTTCATGATCATAATGAGCACATGAAAACCAAGTGCTCTCCTTCAACTAATCCATTCTTCATTAATAATTAGAATTTCTTTATCTTTAACTGCATATTCCTGGGCTCCAATCTCATCACCATTTAATGTTCCGATCTTGACGAAATAAACTGCATCTCCTTCAAAATCTGGACTTGCAGTATAGATCTTGACAAAAATTGACTTCTAAGGATTAACACCTTTTGTATAACCTTGTATTCCATTGAGAATTGGTTTCCGGAAATATTTTAACTTGGATAGATTTGTAATATTACTTGGATCAATGTATATTGAGTCAATAAATCCAAACCTTAAAAGATCATTAAGAAGAGTTATTTCTTCCCAATCATCTAAGGTTATCATGATTCTTGGATAAATTCCTTCGTACTCGATAATATAATTATCGGGTTCTCTTGGATTTCCTTTGTACAAAAATTTTACCAAGGATTGGTAAATTTCCTTGAATTTATCAATTGGTTCTCTTGCAGGGGACTTGACTAGTTTATCTTTGAAATAAATATTTTTTTGTAAATCTTATTCTAGAAACTCCCTTCTTGGTAATCTCTTTTTCTTTTTCCAAAAAACTTGTATTTGACGAACTAGGATATTGAGTAATATTAAGGGTTTTCGAAATCTCTTTTGCTTCTAAATCATAATATTTGGAAAAAGCTTCCATCTTTTTGTCTATATCCATAAATTTTTCATCAATAAAACATGTTAATTCATAAAACTGCTTATTAATTTCTTCAAGCTTGGTAGTAATGATCTTGGCTTTATCCTCTTGAAGTTGATCATCCATCAGGTCTAGATAATTGATCTGCAAAACAATTATTAGATCCTTTAATATATACTACTTTAAAAGTAAAAGGGCTTACTCTCATTTGCCATCTAATTTTTCTACGATTAACAATATTATCTTTGATTTTATTTTTTAGAAATGCTTTTACCTGAGTATTATCTGTTTTAACAGTAAATTCTTTTCTAGCTAACCAAATCTTAAAAGATTTAATAGCCTTAATAACTGCTAAAACTTCTTTTTCATTTATGTCATAATTTAATTCAGCTTCTCTAAATGTTCCTGAAGTATATATTAATATCATGTTATCACCTTGTCTTTTTAATACTGCTCCCCAGTATTTATCTGATGCATCTGTTTCTATATACAAATCATCTTCTTCTCTTGGTAATAGAAGTCTTTCTAAATTCTTAACCTTCTCTTTTATACTTTGTACCCATTGGGTATCATCTTCAGTCCATTCAAATTTCTTATCCTTTCTTATTTTTTCTTGTAGTCTACTTTTTAACTTAGCATAATTTTTTATAAACTGTGACGTGTAATTAATATGTCCTAAAAAGGATTGAACTTGTTTAAGATTTTCTAATCTATCTGGAAATTCTAATATTTTTTCAGATATATGAGGCTAAAGTTCTATTATTCCTTTATCTATAATTAATCCTAAATAACTAATCTTTTCTTTAGCTATTTCAACTTTCTTTTTACTTAATACTAACCCATTCTCATAAGCTCTTGCAGCAAATATAAATAAATGTTTATTATGATCTTGAATGTTTTGACTATAAATCAAAATATCATCAATATAAATAATAATAAAATCATAACAATCTCTATAAATTTTATCTAATCTTTCCTGAAAAATACCGGGACTTGTCTTTAATCCCATTGGTAAAACATTACATTTATACCTACTTTGTGGAGTACTAAAAGCTGTACAAGCTTTACTCTCATCTTCTAAAAGAATCTGATAAAAACCTGATTTAAGATCAAACTTGGAAAATATCTTTCCATCCTTAATCTTTTCATAAATCATATCCTTTCTTGGAAGGGGATAAGGATAATCTTTAACAACTTTATTTAGAGGTTTATAATTAATAACTATCCTAGGTTCTCCTCTCTTAATCTCATTATGATTCCTAACTAGGAAACTAGCAGAATTATATGCACTCTTAGTTTCTCTAATTAAATTAAAATTCAAATGTTTTTTCATAATATTAATATCCTTTTCATCTTCTTTAGTATAAATCATAGGTTTTTCACAAACTGCTTATTAGTTAATAAGTCTATTTTAGCAAAATACTGTTTTCTTTTTTAGAATACTTGAGGATCTTCTTCATAATATTTTTCTAAGAGATTTAAAATCTTTTATTTTATGTCAAAACCTTTTTCTTCTTGATTTAAATAGAGTGGTATACATTCACCACGCTGACTGTGCTTGTAAATATGTCTATATACTTGATTAACAATGATAGTTGAAAATTGAGTTCCACATGGACTAGTAAAATATACTTTTGTATTGTCTATAGTAAATGGTATATTTCTATTAATAAAATCTTGTCCAATAAGAAAATCATATACAATGTTAGGATAATAATATATTTTATCAAATCTAACTTGTAATTTACCAATAATTATCCAAAAATTTTCATATCCTTGATCAAAAATAGTTTCTTTATTATGAATATCTCGTCTTATAATTTTATCAATCTTTTTAATGTTAGGAAAATAATGACTTGTAATACTAAAACCAGATCTTGAATCAATCAATGCATGATATATCTTCTTTTCATAAATAATTTCAATAACTATTGCATTTTGTCTTTTGTTAATTCTTTTACACTCTACTAACCTCAATCCTTTTTCCATTATAATAAAATTCTATATATTTATCTTTAATAGCATAATCATCAAAACAATATAAAAAATCCATTCCTAAAAGAAATTCTGTACTTACATTATCTTCTACTTTTATTGAAATAGGAATTTCATGTTCTTTTATTAAAATAACTAAATCGGCCTTATGAGTAATATGATGCTTATTGTTATAATAATCAAAATAAAAATATTTATTATTTAATTCTTTAATAGGTATACCTTGTAATAAATCTATAGTTATATGACTTCTTCCTGCTCCTGTATCAATTAAATATTTAATAGGATTTCTTCCTAGTTTAATACCAACTTCAATAAAATATTGAGTATTTCCTAGTCCTTTTTTCTATGTTAAATCTAAACTTTTTCTAAAAATATTTTCTAGATTCAGATTACTACTAGAACACTTACTCATAGAACTTGACCTTCGAATAATAGCTCTTGTACTATCTCCTGTATTCTCAAGAAAACTTTCAGTAATTCTTGGCATTTCATCAGTTCTAATTTAATCAATATAAGTCAATTGTTTTGGATTTAGTCTCTTTGGAGGTATCCATTCAATTAATCCATCAAATATATTTCTAAAGCTAATTTTCTCTGGTTTAAACTTCATAGTATGATGGCTTGGACTAATACCAAAAATTGTTCTATATGTAATTGAATAACAATGACTACCTTTAGGCATAGCAAAATTTTCTAACTTATGATATAAAACTAATGTTTTATCCATATTTCTATCATTTATAGAAATACCAAAATTAGGTTCATATTTAAAAATTATTTTTCCATAATATAAATTTCCCATTGCCGCTCCAAATAATGCATCTTGAACATTATGAATTATTCTTTCATCAATAAGATAAACCGCTATTGGAGAATCTAATTTTTCTTCAAAATATCCTTTTACACTTTTATCAGGTCAACAACTTTCATTTTCTTTTTCTTCTCCTTATGTAAATTCTTTAAAACTAAATCAACTATTTCTTTTGTTATTAATGGAATTCTACCCTTTCTCTTAGCATCTTCTATTTCTATACTAGATTCATGAATTTTTTGTATTCTAACTGTTTGTCCAATATATTTTCCAAATCTTTCTAATAAATTCTTTGTTGGTTCTATATTTAAATCCATTCTTTTTATTTCTTCTAGCCTTTCATATTCTTGAACATCAGTAAATTCTATACTATTATTATTACTAATTTCTTCAATTTCTTTATTCATTATCACTAGAACTTCCTGAATTTATACTAATACTATAAATATTATAGTCTGATTCTATATCCGATTCTATTAGCTCATATCCATATTGATCTATTAATTCTAAAACCTTAACATTTTGTTTATTCCTTTTTGGGCACTGGTTAGCATAATGACCTTCTTCTTTACAAATAAAACATGTACACTTTTTTCACTTCTGATTACTTGGTCTATTATTTCTAAAATTACTAAGTCTTTTCCTTCTAAAATATCTATTCTTGTTTTTAAATTTATTTCTATAATCATATCCTTTAAATCTAGATTTTCTAAATTTCTATTTATTCTTTCTATATGGTTTTCTATCATAACAACCATATTGTCTTATCTCACTATTCTTAGAACAACATAACCTTTTCATTTGATATTTGTAAATCTGTTTTTGTTCTCTAGCTTGTAAACAATATTCCGTAATCTTTTTCTTAGCAAACCAAATTCTAGCACCTAATGAAGCAACATTTATATTATGTTTATCAAAATCTATTATTAATCTAGTTTTAAAAGGTTCTGGCAACTTTTCAAATATTTGATTAATTCAGTTCAGTATACGGTTAACGATAAATAGTAAACTTTTACCCATTAACATGCATCAATATAGTAGATATATGTGTGATTAATCTCGTTCACATTTGTGGTTAATTGTGTGTTGTACTTGGTTAATGGACACAATTCATCGTTAACTATCTACTGAACTGAGTTAACCAAATATTTGCATGCAGTTAACCAGGTGTCACTGAGATGTCCCAAAAGAGGTACAAATAGCACAATTGTTTTTTCAAGCGTTAAAAGCACTTTTTTTTGAATTAATAAAGGAAGCGTTAAAAGCACTCTACCTTCTCATCTATAACTACTAGATGAAACCCCCGTGCGTTGCATGTGTTTGTTTCTATTTTATACAAAATATACCTTAAAAATGTGTGAAAGATATTTAGGGTTAAATATGATTTTAGTCCATATAAAATTACGACTTTTCTAGTTTAGTTCCTAAAAATATTTTATGAATTTTTAGTCCCTATTTTGAAAACTTTTTACAAAAAATTGGTGTTTAGTCCATATAAAAACAAAATAGGGACTCAAATTGAATAAAATTTATTTAGGGACTAAACTTGAAAAGTCATAATTTTATAGGGACTTAAAACATATTTAACCTTATAACTTAAATATATAAAATTATTCTATACAAATTGCTCAACAGATTCGTGTTCATTTGATGCATAATCATATTTTAGCATTTTTTTTGGTCATTTTAGCATATTCATTTGATGCATGTTTTTTGTTTTTGTTGACAGATTTGGTAAGGATATTCTCATCTTGAAGGATTAGCAAATGTTATGTTGTTCTAAGAATAAAAAAGGTTATGTTGTTCTAAGAATAGTGAGATAGGACAATATGGTTGTTATGATAGAAAACCATATAGAAAGAATAAATGGAAATTTAGAAAATCTAGATTTAAAGGATATGATTTTAGAAATAAATTTAAAAACAAGAATAGATATTTTAGAAGGAAAAAACCTAGTAATTTTAGAAATAATAGACCAAGTAATCAGAAGTCAAAAAAGCGTACATGTTTTATTGGTAAAGAAGAAGGTCATTATGCTAAACAGTGCTCAAAAAGGAATAAACAAAATGTTAAGATTTTAGAATTAATAGATCAGTATGGATATGAGCTAATAGAATCGGATATAGAATCAGACTATATTATTTATAGTATTAGTATAAATTCAGGAAGTTTTAGTGATAATGAATAAAGAAATTGAAGAAATTAGTAATAATAATAGTATAGAAATTTATTTTACTCCATGAATTATTAATATTGAAGAACTTTATAATTACTAATATTGAAGAACTTTATAATTAAATAAAAAATTTATTTTACTCCATGAATTACAACCTTTTAAATGCTCTTATTAATTAATTTTATCAAGTCTATTAAATATTTGTTATATCAATTATTAAATACACAATTTCTTAGAAATTCTATTAAATATTTATATAGCTTAATGGTAAGGCTAATTATCAATTATAATTTGAAAAAAAACTAAAAATACAATTAAGTTACACTATAAACTATTAAATATAATTATCAAATATAAAATATAGTGTTATTTATTAAAATTAGTTAGTGACAATACTAAGTAATATTTTCTATTTGAAAAATATCTTAAAAATAATTGAATGATATTTATAATGTATCATATATTAATACAACAAAAAATGTCAATTATGCTACTTAAAAACATTAATATTAGGAAGCTCGTGCACATCCCTAACAGTTTGGAGAAAATCCCTGTTGATGAATTGTAAAGGATTCACGGTGATCGATTCTAATGGAAATCCCTGTTGATGAATTTGCAGAAGCTTGGATTGTTGGATAGCTGGTTTGTGTATGCAAAACTGCAATTGCAAATGCTGGTGCAATTGATGCTCTGGGGCCACTCTTTTCAGCTTATCGGTGATCGAGGAAAATAAGGTTGTCATAGGGAGGTCTGGGGCAATTGGACCACTTGTAGATTTATTAGGGAATGGAACTCCAAGGGAAAAAAAATATGCTGCCACTGCTTTGTTTAATTTGTCAACACCGTCTTAATTAACTAAATATTTACACGCAGTTAACTAGGTGTTAGTGTAGTGTCTCAAAATCTATACCATTATATAAAGAGAAGGGGTGTTGGTAACTACTTTTTTTGGTGTACTACTTTTTTTCCTATTTTACCCTTTTAACTATTGGTACATTATTATTACATGGTTAATTAAACGGTTATTACACGGTTAAGTAAAGAATAACCCCCACTATTCATAAAAACCAAAATTTTTTTACTTTGAAACCCAACCAGCCTATTGCAATAATATTATGTCACTTATTAAAAGATGTAAACAAAATAAATAAAATGAGGAAGAAAATTAAATTTAAAACAACGTTATACAACAAATTATAACGTTAAACATTAAAACGTAATAAAATAATACATACTGTAACGCAGTAGAAATGCGGAAAGACGCTAGTAGGTGTAAAAAAATCATTTCCGTAAAAAAATAGAAAAAGCAGAACCGCACGTGCGCACTCCCTATCTGACTCCTTTTACCGTTTAACCGCCGCTTTTATAATTTTTTGCTTTAACAATTAGCACCTTCACAATAAAAATTCATTGACCCTATTCACTCATCTTTTATTAATTTATTTTTAGTTGGTATTTTATTTTCTGTTTACCCCTTCAGGGATAAATCTCTCTCGTTTTCTCAATTATTTACTTCTGAAGTTTCAATTGGGTTTCGAATTTTTCTGTGTTTTCCCCCGGTATATTTTCTGTGCTTTGGCTTTCTCAGATTCTATTTTCAAATTCGTGGCTCTTCCAGGTTGAATTTGGTACTTTTTTTTCAATTTAGGGTTAGGGTTTTGTGCGTGCCAGTCAATGGTTTGTTGGGTGCAAATTTAATTGGGAGTGTTTATTTTTGGTACCCGCTTCAGCTATTTCGTTGGTTCTGTTGCGGTGAGAAATAGGCACTTTCTATTTTTTGATTTTTCATTCGAATAAAGCATCAAAATCTGAGCTTTTCCTTACTATTTTTTCCCAAGTGGATTTTTTATTTGGAACAGTTTTTTTTTTTTTTTTTTTGTTAGTTGTGTTTTGGGCTTCGTAGTGCATTGAATTGGTGCGGCATTTACTGGAATTTGCACCCTGTGAAGTGAACAAGCTGAGATGCTGCCATGAAGTGTGGTGATTGGAGGGTATTGTAAGAGTAACACTTGAATTTGAGGTGGAATGTTTAGTCAGAGCATGGATCCTGCAAGGGATGCGGGTGGTGTTGCAGGGACCGTGCTGATTCCCATGCGGTTTGTGTGGCCATATGGTGGAAGAAGTGTTTTTCTCAGTGGTTCTTTCACAAGGTGTGTATTCTGTTGATTGCTAATGCATCAACATCTTAATCTCTTTGCCAGTATGCTATAGTTCACTTTTGCTTATGTCTGTTCTTATGCTTCTCTCTCTCTCTTTGATGTAAATTTTATTTTTAAGGCGGTCTGAGCTTGTGCCAATGTCCCCAGTGGAAGGTTGCCCAACAGTATTTCAAGTTATTTATAGATTGCCCCCTGGTTACCATCAGGTCAGTTTATGATTATGTTGCTGATTTACTGGGGCATGCATTTTGGTTGTGCAGTCTTGCTGAAAAGGACTGGTATTTTGTTTTAAGTATCGGATGATGATTGAGTAGAACTGTAGAAGTCTAGTTTCATGGTCTTTCTTCATTATATTTGTGTTTGTCTGTTTTGTGGATTAGATAATTTTTATTGGCAGTTATTGAGAGAGATGGTTTGGTAGAAAAACATTCCTTTGGCTTCTGAGGGTAATAGCACCAACTGAGCTTTATATTACTGAAAATAAAAATATATAAAACTTGTGGTTTTTTGTGAAGTATGGTTGATATGGAAGTGTAATGGGTTGAGGTTATTTACAAATGTTTAGAATCCTAGTTCCTGTTGCAAGCTTTAACATTTTAAATTTTTTTTTTTTTTTGAAGTGTTATTTTGTCTTCTCAATGAGTGTTATCTGAGTTTGAGCAGTAATATACTGCTCGTGTTTGAGATTGCAAGTATCTGATTATGATATACACTGATGGAAATGATAACCAATGCTATTTTGATAAAATTTGGTCTTCATTCTTGAAGCTGGATACTTATTGTGAAATTGTTTCAATGCAGTACAAGTTTTTTGTTGATGGAGAATGGCGGCATGACGAGCATCAACCTTATGCACATGGTCAATATGGAATAGTCAACACTGTCTTATTGGCTACTGATCCCAACTACATACCTGTTATAACTTCAGACATTGCTCCTGGAAATAACATGGATGTGGATAATGAGGCTTTTCGCCGCATGGTAAGAGTTAGTCATGCCTCAACAGTGTTGTATGTTGTTGTTGACATGACTGCTATTTGTATGCTGGCTTTTGACTATGTTGTACTCCTGAATGAAATTAAAAAAAGTGTTGTTATTTGTCGAGACCTTTGAATCCAGTAATATTGATCTATGTAGGTCTATTGGGTCTTCTATTTGGAATCAAATTAAATATATTCTTCCTGTTTGTGTTATTTGTCTTAGATAGGATGAGGAATATAGTCACTAGAAAGAAAGTTGAGGTAGCTCCTGTTGTAAAAAAGATGGTTGAGTATTGTCTTAGGTGGTTTGGGCACGTGCATAGAAGGCTTGTAGAAGCACCATTAAGGAGGGTTGATCAAATATAGGGTCGTCCAATATAAGAGACAGAGGAAGACCAAGGAAAATTATATATCAAACAATTATGAGAGATTTAGAGGTAAATAGTGTGTCTCTGAACTTGATACATGACAAGGTATCGTGGCATCATTTGACTAGTGGGAAAAGACTTGGTGGTTGTTGTTGTTTGTCGTCTTATTTTATGTCATAACCCTGGTAACTTACAATGTCTTGTCGCACATGTTTTGTTTTTGTTTTTATTCCTGGTCACGTCTAAATCTGTATTTTATTTGCATTTGAAATCTGTGTTCCAGCATTAAGTCTAATATGGTGCTTGCTTATAAAGCAGGTCCGGTTGACAGATGGTACATTGAGTGAGGTGCTTCCTAGAATATCGGATATTGATGTACAGCTCTCCCGTCAGCGTATTTCTGCATTTCTATCTATGCACACAGCTTACGAATTACTTCCCGAGTCAGGCAAGGTTTGGATGTTTTATTATTGACCCTTTAATTTGAACCTCATGAGTTGCTGTCATCAAATGTACTACCTCAAATTACAAAATTATTAATTTAGTGACTCCTGGCCGCAGGTTGTTGCCTTGGACGTTGATTTGCCAGTGAAACAAGCATTTCATATACTGCATGAGCAGGTATGTCTTTTTTTTTTTTTCTTTTTTTTTTACCTAAAATTTGCAGAGCCCGTCATGCATATATTGAATAATCATTCTAAAACTTGTTTGATTACTGTCATGTCTTTTTACATGCCTTTACCCTGATAAAAAGGTGAGGAAAGACCTATGCTTTTTGAGTTATTTTGTGGAATTTGACCAGTTGTTAGGGAAGCTTTGCTTTGACATCGATTTAGGTCTTTTCCTTCTTTCATCATATTATAGTTTTTTCAGTTTGTGTTATTGTATCTTCATAAATTGCCGATTACAAGTTTGCATATGCAATTTTTCTGATCCGGATAATTTATAGGGAATATACATGGCTCCTCTCTGGGACATGTGCAAGGGACAATTTGTTGGTGTTCTTAGTGCTTTGGATTTTATCTTAATTTTAAGAGAGGTATGTGTTTTATATTTCATTTTAATTTTAACAGAGGGATCTCAAGATCATTATCTTTTGTATTGGCAAATTTCTGAATATTTAAAGCTCTTCTCATGATGGTTAGTGTGGATTTAAGCGAATTGGGAAAGGCTAACATATGACACATGCTAGCTGTATGACAAGTTACAAAACCTGGCATTAAAGTAATAGGATTAAAGGCAAATATGGTTAACCTGCTCCTTCAAATTGTATTTGTTAGAAAGCATATTTAACATGTGCTCATTATATAATTAATACGTGCCGGTAATTAGGGATATAGTTATACAAATCAAGGATTTGATTTGATCCTTTGTAATTATTATACGATTGTATCCTATGATTATAAATAGAGACTGTGTGGTCACATAAGACACACAACATTCCAATATTCTTCTTTCTTCTTTACATGGTATCAGTAGTTTAGGTTTTGTTCCTATTTCCTTTTTTCTTGCCTCAGTCGTCGTTCCATTTTTCTGCGTGAACAGTACACGCCGCGACTAAGAAGCCACTTTTCTCAGCAACCGTGACTCATCTTTGGTCTGCCACCACCGGTCGAACCGCCGCCCCGAGTCGATCCAACCACCGGAAGCGCGTCCTCATCCGCAGCCGCACGCGCCCCCACGCGCGGCCAGTCTCTGGCATGTGTCCCCCACGCGCGCGCACTCAGATCTCGATTTTCGCCTTTTTCGGCACGACCCACCGTCCGCCGCCACTTTCGTCGCCTTCCCCATCACCAGGCGCCCCTATTCAGTAGTTTTTCACCTTCAAACACTCATGGGTGATGACTCTGATTCCGACACCGTGACATTTACCAAGATTCCACTTATCCCGTGTGAAAAACTGACCGGGACAGCCAACTACGGCATCTGGGCTGTTGCTGTCAAGCTTTGGTTTCAAGGTCAAGGACGTGAAGACCACTTGACCAAACAAGCCAAGGATATTCCTACCAAAGACCGATTAAAATGGAAGCAAGTTGATGCCTCCTTATATACTGTCCTATGGTTTTCCATTGCGCCCAAGCTCCAGCCTCAATATCAAGCATTCACTACTTGCTACGATGTTTGGGAAAAAGCCAAGAAAGTCTACTCCAACGACGTTCATCGCCTTTATAGTGTCGTTCTCAACCTCATCTCTCTGAAGCTGGAAAACATGGATGTGCAGACTTACCTTGGCAAGCTTGATCATTTGATTGCTGATTTTCAATCCCTCGTGCCCTTTACTAGTGATGCAGCAGCTCATGCCCAGCACCACAGCAAGTTTTTCATGATTCTTGCACTGGCCGGCCTACCACAAGAGCTTGATTCAGTATGCAACCAGATTTTATCAAGATCCATTGTTCCTTCTTATGACACAGTTAGTGAACAACTGTTGTGTCTCGCTACTCCTCATGCTTTTGGCCACTCCTCAAGTCTTGCTGATTCCTCCGCACTTGTCTCCCACTATCCTGGTCATGGTGGACGAAATGGAGGACGTGGTGGCCAACGTCGTGGTTCTCACTGCAACTATTGCAATCGCTATGGCCATATTGAAACAGAATGTCGCACCAAAGCGAGACAACAACAGTCTAAGGTTGCCAATGTTGCTCATACTGCAATCACCGAAGATGTTACTATTTCGGCCGCTGATTACAATGAGTTCCTTCAGTTCAAAGCAGCCCATCAGCCAACATCTTCTGTTGCCGTTGCTCAGTCTGGTAATCCTGTAGCCTTTGTCTCTCAATCCTCCTCTCTTGGACCATGGGTACTTGACTCCAGTGCTTCTGACCATATGACTGGTAACAAATCTCTGTTCTCTCATCTGTCTTACTCTGATTGTTTGCCATCTGTCACCATGGCAAATGGCTCTAAAATCAAAGTTCAAGGCATTGGTCAAGCCCAACCCCTTCCTAACATTTTCTTACATTCTGTACTTTATGTTCCTGGTTGTCCTTTTAATTTAATATCCATTAACAAACTCACTCGTACCCTTGGTTACTCAGTCCTCTTTGTTAATAACTCTGTTTATGTGCAGGAACGACGTACGAGACGGACGATTGGAACAGGACATGAATCTGGAGGATTATATCACCTTTCACTGCCAGTGGCATGTGTCTCTGCTGCTTCTCAAACCCTTACACATTAACGTCTGGGTCACCCTAGCCTCAATAAAATGCGTCTTATGGTTCCTAGTTTTTCTAAGATTTTATCATTTGAGTGTCAGTTGTGTCAGTTAGGAAAGCATACTCGTCAAACTTATAGTCAGCGAGTCAATAAAAGTGTTGTGTGACCTTTTGCTTTAGTTCATTCTGATATTTGGGGTCGTAGTCGTGTCTGTTCAACTCTAGGCTATTATTACTTTGTCACTTTCATTGACGACTTTTCTCGGTGTACTTGGTTATTTTTAATAAAAAATCGTTCTGATGTTTTTAATATTTTTTAAAGATTTTGCGCAGAAGTTCAAAACCAGTTTGGTACTTCCATTAAAATGTTACGCACTGATAATGCTCGTGAATATTTGTCATCCCAGTTTCAATCTTTTTTGTCTTCCCAGGGAATTATTCACCAAACATCATGTGCCCACACACCACAACAGATCGGTGTGGCCGAAAGAAAGAATCGACATTTAGTTGAAACAACACGTACCCTTCTCCTTCACCATAATGTTCCTCTTCGTTTTTGGGGTGATGCGCTCCTCACAGCCTGTTACTTTATCAACCGCATGCCTTCCTCTGTCCTTCATGATCAAATTCCGTACTCTCGTTTACCTACGACAGGATCTCTATCCCATTCCTCTTTGTGTCTTTGGTTGCACATGCTTTGTCCATGACCTCACTCCAGGTAAAAATAAACTCTCAGCTATGTCTCTCAAATGTATTTTTCTGGGCTACTCACGTGTACAAAAAAGTAATCGTTGTTTTTGGCCTCAACTACAACGATACATTGTTTTTGCTGATGTCACATTTTTTGAGACTTGCCCATTCTTCTCCTCTTCTGCGGTACTTGATGATTACTTCACTGAGGATTTTCGGGATATTCCACTTGTTGTTCCGATACCTATTGTAGCTTCTACTCCACCTCCTTTGCGTGTCTACCAGCGGCGAACACAGCCTCCAGCGGTACCTCCTTCAATTGATCCACCAGTGTCATCTTCTGCTCCAACTGCCCCTCCATCTACGTTGCCTGCACCTGAACTTCCTGTAGCATTAAGGAAAGGTATTCGGTCCTCTCGCAACCCTAATCCTAAATATGCTTGTGTTTTAAACTATGACCGTTTGTCTACATCCTATGTTTCCTTTGTTTTTACTTTGGATTCTGTGTCTATCCCTAAGTCTACATGTGAAGCCATGACTGATCCGAACTGGTGTCAGGCGATGTTGGAAGAGATGGCAGCATTGCACTCAAATAACACTTGGGAGATTGTTCTGTTACCTCTAGATAAAACTACAGTAGGTTGTCGATGGGTTTATACAGTGAAGGTTGGGCCAGATGGTCAGATTGATCGTTTCAAAGCTCGTTTGGTGGCTAAAGGTTATACACAGATTTTTGGTCTCGATTATGGAGACACCTTTTCTCCAGTGGCCAAAATAACTTCTGTTCGTCTATTTCTTGCCATGGCTGCCATTCATCATTGACCACTTCATCAACTAGACATTAAAAATGCCTTTTTGCATGGAGAGTTGCAGGAGGAAGTTTATATGGGCCAACCCCCAGGTTTCACTATTCCTGGTGATTCTCGCCTTGTTTGTCGGCTTTGCCGTTCTCTTTATGGATTGAAACAGTCCCCTCGTGTTTGGTTTGGTCGGTTTAGCTCTGCCTTAATACAATTTGGCATGACCAGGTGTGAATCGGATCATTCTGTTTTCTCCATCCATTACCCTACCGGTCGGCGCATCTATCTAGTAGTATATGTTGTCGGCATCGTCATTACTGGTGATGACACAGACGGTATCCAGCGGCTCGAAGCCCATCTCTTCAAACAATTTCAGACAAAAGACTTGGGTCCTCTCTAGTACTTCTTAGGGATTGAAGTTGCCCAGTCCTCTTCAGGCATTGCAATTAACCAACGGAAGTATGCTCTAGATATTCTTACTGAAACTGGTATGCTTGACTGCCGACCAGCTGATACTCCTATGGATCCCAACGTCAAGCTTCTTCCTGGTCAGGGGGAGCCATTGAAAGACCCGGGAAGATACCGACGTCTTGTAGGCCGACTCAATTATCTCACGGTCACCAGACCTGACGTCACCTTTGCAGTAAGTATTGTAAGCCAGTTTCTGAATGCTCCTTGTGACAGCCATTGGAATGCGATCATTTGTATTATTCGATACATAAAAAATGCACCAGGTAGAGGACTATTATATGAAGATAAAGACAATGCCAAAATCACTTGTTACTCGGATGCTGATTGGGTAGGATCACCATCAGATAGAAGATCTACTTCTAGATATTGTGTTCTTATTAGAGGAAATATGATCTCATGGAGGAGCAAGAAGCAAAACACAATTGCCCTATCCAGTGCAGAAGCCGAATACCATGCTATGATGTTAGCTACGAAGGAGCTTGCATGGCTTAGGAATCTACTCCAACAGCTGAAATTAGGAGACCTCCAGGATACAAAACTTATCTGTGACAATCAAGCTGCACTTCACATTGCATCAAATCTGGTCTTCCATGAACGGACCAAACACATAGAGATACACTGTCACTATGTAAGAGAAAAAGTGCTTTCAGGAGAAATTACCACCGACTTTGTCAAGTCTGAGGACCAATTGGCTGATATGTTTACTAAGTCCCTCAAAGACTCTCGGGTTGATCATATTTATAACAAGCTTGGTTCATATAACATATATGATCCAGCTTGAGGGGAGTGTTAGAAAGCATATTTAACATGTGCTCATTATGTAATTAATACGTGCTGGTAATTAGGGATATAGACATATAGTTATACAAATCAAGGATTTGATTTGATTCTTTGTAATTATTATACGATCGTATCCTATAATTATAAATAGAGACTGTGTGATAACATAAGACACACAACATTCCAGTATTCTTCTTTCTTTTTTACGGTATTATTTTCACATCACTAAAGTCTGGCTAGCTTCAGAACATAGTTTATCCTTGGAATTGTTCATTGATCATAAGATGAATTACAAACAAATTATTTATTCATATTTTTTTTCGATGAAAAGGAATTGGACACAGATCATCTGTAGTTGCTTTCCTATCATCATCTTGATGTCCACTTCAAGTCTGCTGCTCACCACGTCCTTTTTTAATTTAATTCAATGAAGCTCCATGTGGCTCATATTGATAGATCACATTTCCAAAATGGTTTGGAAACTCGTCTCAATAAACCAACTAAAATTATAACTGTTCCCTATGTTCTTTCTGTTTTTGGGTAGAAAAATATTTATAATTTGAGAGAAGAGAAGAGAGAGTAATTATGATGAGCAAAAGATGTTGTACTCTAGAAACATGCACATATGAAAGGAAGAAAATAAAAGGATAAGAGAAAACTGAACTTACAACAGATCTGTGCAATCTCTGCAAGTCAAAGAATGAAACTCTTTTAAAAAACAAACTTGGGCTGAACATCAAAGATAGCCTAAGAAACAATCTTATCAAAAAGCAGATTCAATAACGGCACGTAAATCCCTTGAAAGTGTGTGTTTTAGGCTCCAAGTGCACCAAAGAATTGCATGAATTGCTCCTAAAGTGGTTCAGAGTGTCACAAGAAAGAAGAATTGATTTTCGACCCTCGAAAACTGCCAACCTATTTATTTAAAAAAACCCCTCTGATTGATTACTCGAGTATAATCATGGTGATCAAAAGGCTGTTCAGAAGGTTGATTATATATTCCAATGGTAGAACCTTTTGATGAGATTAATGAACTTTGTAAATAACCTGCTGATGCTAAATAACACCACAGGAATTATAAATCAACTTTAAATAACCTTTTGAGTTTGTGATCTAAATGATTGATGACAAAACAATATTCACAAAGCTTTTATTATAAGAACATAAATTGTCCAGAAGCTTGCTGGTTAGGAAATTGATTAGAGCTGCAATTTCTGAATGTGTTATAGTTATACTGTTATAGTAGTAGTTGAAATGAAGTCCATAAAATGGACTTGCAGAAACCACTATAACGATAAGAAGCTTCCTGTCTATATGAAGACTATTAATGCTTAGAAGCTGTGTAGTAAGTGTAGACATTGAATAAGAGTAGGAATAAGGGATACTGCACAGTTGGGGTGTTTATAAACATATCTAATCCAATGCAAGCTGCAAAAACAGAACAGCATAACCAAAAACAGAAAATAAAAAATCGAAAATCAAGATCCTTAAATGGTGGGTTCAAAATATCTTGGGTAAAATGAGTTACTTAACAATAGGATATTATCAATTTTATTTTTCTTCTTCTGTATTGTTTGTTTAGAAGAAAGGACTGCTAACAAAGGATTATTGATGTTGAGGATTAGTGGACTATGTAGCTTTGGTTCCTTTGCCGTTTTGTAGAACGCTAGCAAATATTCTTCAATCTTTTACATTTCTACCTGTAATGTTCATGTGCTTATTGTTGACTTGTTATTGTCCTATTCTCAGTTGGGGAATCGTGGGTCCAATCTGACAGAAGAGGAGCTTGAAACACATACCATATCGGCTTGGAAAGAAGGAAAGTCATATCTAAACCGGCAGAATAATGGACTTGGAACTGCACTTTCTAGACGTTTTATCCATGTAAGTGTTTTGTATGGCTTTAGTATGTCACAAGACAATATATATATATATATATGTTTTGTAGTGTATATTGAGCAGCTTGAGTTAATTATAGCTCTGATTTTTTTTTTTGAAACTCTATCTCTCGGATGCATGGTTGTGGAGTTAAGTAAAACAAAATTATTGTCCACTTTATCTGAATAATATATTTTGGCAACCTTTTACTAAGCTGTTAGGGAATACATGGCGTATGCAAATGGAAGGAGTCTTTTTCCTCTAAAATTAAGAACCAATATAATGATGCCATGATCTTGATCTGGTATTTGGTATAAATGAACAACATATTAGGTCTTCAAATTGTCAAGTGTTTCTATTACTAATTCTTGCCCATCCATTTTCATGTGCAGTCATTTCAGGTTGAGAAGAGATTGAGATGTTTGTATACTGTTACTCTTCCATTATATCTTCTTTCTCTTGTTCATTTTTTATTTTTTGTTTCTCAAGTTGAATTCAGTCTGTTTTGAATACCAAGATTCTATTGACAGTCAAAGCTTGGAACATAGATTGTTTCAAAAATTGAAAGGCAGAGGATCTTGAATGTTAATTTTCTTCACATGAAAGCTGCTTTAGTAATATTCCTGAAAACCTATCTTGGCCTTGGCTTGTATAAATGTGTTCTCAATCATGAAATGATTGAACGAAATTAACTTAGGAATATTGATATTGGGTCCGTGCTTCCTTGTTTTATGCTTTAATTAAAGTTGCTTCTCTATTTCAGCAACTGTACTATTAGCTCCCTTATGTTTGATACACTTATTGGATATTCTTTTATGATGCAGGCAGGGCCATATGATAATCTGAAAGATATTGCCATGAAGATCTTGCAAAAGGAGGTTTCAACAGTTCCTATTATCCATTCATCTTCTGAAAATGGTTCTTTTCCACAGTTACTACATCTTGCTTCACTTTCAGGAATACTCAAATGTAAGCTTTTACAGTAGCTTTCTTTATAAAGCCATTAAGTATGCTTCATTCTTACCAAATTGATTTTTCAGGCATTTGTAGGTATTTTAGGCATTGCTCTGGTTCGTTGCCTATACTTCAACTTCCAATCTGTACGATACCTGTGGGCACATGGGTGCCCAAAATCGGGGAATCAAATCGGCGGCCTCTAGCAATGTTGAGACCAAGCTCTTCTCTTGCTTCAGCCCTAAATTTATTAGTTCAAGGTGTGAACTTTTTGTCTGACCTTGAACAATATGTATCAAAAAGAAATGCAAGAGAGAAAGAATGAAGAAATTGGTATCCTATTATACATCTGAGGTATTAGGCTGATGAGAGAGGGCACTGTCTCCCACTTTGAGAAGAATGTTGATTTGTGATTAATGACTTGATCATCAAAAGAGAACATGAATTTTATGGGGTGATATCATTTTCTGTTTCACATCAAAATATAAAAGAAGTTTTTGCTTTGAACATGAGCATAACTATACTTACATTACTAATGGCCCTTTGCTTTTGCAGCCCAAGTAGGTTCAATACCAATAGTTGATGATAATGACTCATTGCTGGATATATATTGTCGGAGGTTTGTTTTTGTCGTGTTCTATATCATTATTATTAGTATGCTTCATTATGCCTTGTTTGAGACACTATAAGTATGCTTCATTATGCCTTGTTTGAGACACTATAAGTCAATCTATGGTTCAAGCAATTTGCTCTTTGCAATGGCTTGTAAAAGCTGCTCACTTTTACTCTCCATGTTTATTTACAGTGATATAACGGCTTTGGCAAAGGACAGAGCATATACGCATATCAATCTTGATGAAATGACTGTTCAACAGGTAAGTTTGTACTTGTAGTTAATTTTTGCATGCCAATTAACTTCTGAAAATTTATATTTTGAAAATTAGAAGTCCAAATATGTTCTGATGTCATCCTTTCCTTATTAAGGAAGCAGTCTGCTGAGTCTAGGGGACACTGGAGGATGATCCTGAGAATTAATAGATTCGTTCAGTATTCTTTAATAAATTTTCTTTTGTTAAATCATCTGTTGTTGGCATCATACAGCATAGGTCAACTAGAACAAAGATGCTTTGATTTAGGATAACATTTCCTTTATTCTTGAAATAATTCAGTCTTGTATCTTAAATGATATTGAACATGTTTTTTGTTTGCTTCATTATTGGTTGTTGAATAGATCTAGTGGTTGATGTCTTGATGGCACTCAACAGAGTTTGATGAATTAATAGATGCTTAAGTAATACTTAGGATGATATAAAGTTTAATTCTTTTTTTTCCCAATATGTTAGTTATTGATGCTGAGTTGAGTCTTTTTTCTTATTTTGAAAGTTAATGTCTCCCTGTGACTTGCTTTGTACATTATGAAAATACGTATGCACTTCTGCCAATGAATAGTTGGCTTCCTCATTGTCCCGTATTTTCCTGCTGAAGCTTTGTGAACTTTCAGTGATGACTTTATCTTATGAATATTGGTAAATGAAGACCTTTTATTGGTGCCTGTAGTGAATCCTAACTGTCATGGATTATTAGGCAGAGGATTAGCGATATGAGCAATAATTCAGGTCAATCTTGTAGCATTTTATATAGCAACCATGTGAACCCCATTGAAGACCTTTTGCATTGTTTGTCTTGATTGATGTCAATTTTTTCAAAACGAAAAGAAAGAAAGATTTCATTTTAAACTGTAATGTTAATGTTAGTGTCATTGTCAGTCTGTAGTCTAAGCTAAGTTGGCGTACTTTATCTATCTATATGGAGGCCCTTGTTTTTATTTAGTGATTTTCTTCTTGAGATCACAATATCTCTTGCATGCTTTATTGTCCAGGCTTTGCAGTTGGGCCAGGATGCATATAGTCCGCATGAGCTTAGAAGTCAAAGATGTCAGATGTGTTTGCGTTCTGATTCGCTGCATAAAGTGATGGAACGTTTGGCAAATCCAGGTGCGCCTGTTTCCTTTTTTTGGATGAAGCATTTCTTTTGGTTTCTATTGTCAATGTAACTGTCTGATGGGGTGACTATTCATTCAAGGTTACTTATTGTCAGTTTTTATTTGTTGTCGTCCTCCGGAGTTAGCTTTCAGTACTTGTTAACATTCATTTGTTTCAAAATTTTGTAACCCCAAATTTTCATTGCATATGGATTGTAGAGAATTATTTTACCCCAAATATATTTCAATATATTTTGCAATGCTGAAAATTTTGTGCTGTCTAATATTGGATTCAGGTGTCAGGCGGCTTGTTATTGTGGAAGCTGGCAGTAAGCGTGTAGAAGGCATTGTTTCATTGAGTGACATATTCAAGTTCTTTATCGGTTAGTTTGGATTGTTGAATGAAGAAGTGAAATGGTATGTGCAGTATTAAATCATATATTTAGGCCATCATCACTTGCCCAGCGATTGAAGAGAGATTTCAATGCTATTTACATGGTGATTTGATCCCATTTTATTGTAATACAATTAGATTGGCCTCTTGCTTTGTTGCCTCATTTTAAGATTTTAGGCTAGAGAAAGAGGCCTGTAAATTCAGAAGGATATTTGATTGTCCCAAATTTATTCATCTCCCCATTTGTGTTATCTTCAATTGTATTGTGCTCCTGATTCAGATACCAGCAAGGTGGGGGAGCACATCATCTGTAATCATTACATATCGTGAAGATACAAAGTTTGAGTTATTAAAGAAAAAAAGAGGATGAAGATTGAGATACTGTTGTTTTATATTTGTTGATTGATAATCATTGTTTAACTGTTGTCTGAATCTAAAGCTGAAGTAAAACTGCCCTGCCAAAGTCAGTTTTTTTTTTTTTTTTGTTACAAAAAGTTTAAGTGAGTTTGGTTCGGATTGTCAAATTCAGTGTTTGGTTTCTCCTAACTATGGTATGGAGATAAAATATTGTGGAAATAAAAAAAAATGATATTGGGACAGTTTTTCTCTTTAAGCGGATTTTTGTTAGACTTGGATTAGTTAGATGCAATATGACTTCTAGATAACTTAAAAAAATTATCTAGTTACTCCCTTCGTCCCAAAATATGAGCAAAAAAATACATGTATTTGGATAATATATGGTTTAAATATATGTATTTTTTTGCTTATATTTTGGGACGGAAGGAGTACCATATATGAATGCTAGTGGTGAAATAGTGAGTTTAAATAATAATAATAATAATAATAATAATAATAATAATAAAAGAGAAAAGGTGTAGTGGCGGACAGTCGGAAAAATGGAGGTAACAAGAGTATAATTGTCTAAGAACCAATGGTTTAAAAACCGGACCGGATGGTTCGACTGTCACTCGGTAGTGTTAGCAGTCGGTTCAACTTTAATTGAACCGCAGTCTGGTTGAACCGGATTGAACCGCAGTTGAACTGAACAAAAAAATTGAGTTGGACCGTTTTAACTTTTGTTGTTGTTGTTGTTGTTGTTGTTGTTGTTGTTTTTACTTATTTTTCTCAAAATTAGTACTTATTTATTTATTTATTTATTAGTTACCCGATTCAACCGACAGTTCAAAAAATAATATATTACTGGGACTGTTTTGACAAATTTTTTCACAAGAACTAAAACAAAAAAACTAGTTATATATATTATGGGGGTTCAAAAACATATATAAGTCTTAATTTATTATTTGATTTAAGTTAAATTAAAAATATATAACTATCACTGATTTAATTATAATTAACTTAATAAACCATGAACAAATGTCTTGATTCAATTTAAAAGAAAAATGATAGCTAGATAATATATTTATACAGTAGAAATACAGAATTTATTATTATGTTTTATAGTATAATTTTAATTTCTCTCTTCTTACATTCATTTTTCTTGTGGTCATGGAGTTTCAAGTTTTTGTTCTTCCTCTCCGCACATCTGGGTCCCGTCAACTGCCTTGATGTTTAACTCCTGACCAGCTAGCTATCCAATGGTCCATGGTAGACACCTGCAACGAAACGTTTACAAATGATATTATTAAGAAAAACAGAACAAACAACAAAATCAAAGTGGTGCAGCGGAAGCGTGGTGGGCCCATAACCTACAGGTCCCAGGATTAAAACCTGACTTTGATAATTCAAAGTGGCTTCCATTTGTTTTTTCCTTCTCATTTTGTTAACAGGTACGGACACACATTTGCGTACTCTGGATTTATCTCACTAATTCCCATTTTATCTTTTTATTTTATCCTTAAAAATGTAAATCTGGCATCTTTCTCATTTTGTCCCTTTGTAACAGATGTGAATCACTATCACTTATAATATTTGGAGATCCGTCTTTGCTTGGATTGGCTTTTATGGTGTTTGGAGCAATGAGGTGGTGAGTAATTTTCTTGCATTTAAATTTTCGTTGAAGGGTAAAGCATGTAGGAAAATTCGATATGTTATTTGGTGCTCAGTTGTTTGGTTAATCTGGTTAAGTAGGAATAAGGTGGTTTTCCACGGGGAGGTGATTGACATTGGGGCTGTTTTGCATAAGATTAAGCTGACATCTTGGAAATGGTTTATTGCAAGAGAAGGTAGACATTCGGATTGGCAATATTCGGATTGGTGCACGGATCCACTTGGCTGTTGTGCTGCGTTATAATACAGAGTTCGCCTTGGTGGGTTTATTGGTGATTGTTGGTAGTTGTTAGGTTGTGTCTATGGTGTGTGCAGGTTTATGTGGCTTGTCTATCTTTGTCTGTGAGTTATGTCTACCGTGTGCAGGTCGAATTTTTCCCTCTGATTTTGGTCAAAGTGGTTGGGGGGCTGTTATGCTAGGGGCTGTTTGATTGGGTTTTTGGGGGAGTGTATGTTTTTTGTAGGGGTGCTGGCCATATTTTGGTTTGTGTTTTGTATGCACAATTTCTTGTAACACATGTACTTTGATGGTTGTGTACTCTTTTTCCTCCCTTAGTCTTTTTCTTAATGGGTTTTGGCTTTGGGAGGTTTTAATGAGACACTTCCATTTTTGGGGAGTACACCTTGTACTCCTTTTCCAATAAAGTTTCTTTGCTTATAAAAAAAAAAACTATCACCTTAGCTATATTTCATCACGAGTTAGTGGATTCAAGCTTCAATCGCATTCAACATAGGAATGTTTTTTTTTTTCCTCATGAACTCTTTACATATATAAAACAATATTTCAAATTGGTGAATTCAGCACTAGAAGATAAGATGGCATACATTAAAATCCCTTGATCAGGTTTTGTGGTCTCCTTCCTTGGAGGCTTATAATTTATATAATTATATTCACCTATTGAGGCATTTTCATCAATGACAGCTAATGTACTCTTCATGTTTATTAAATGGAAGCAATACAATCTCTATACATCCTCTGATGAACAGGACATATATCAGGTTGTCTCACTATGTATATTTGTTGATTTGTTCCCCAACTTCCTTGTAAGAGTCCTGATTGTGATACCAAGTCCACAAAGCCCATGTTTTTTTTTTTTTACCTGCTTAGTATGCATTAAAACACACCACAATCCATCAGATATGAGCAAGAGTTCTGATGGTTATTTCAGGTTACATAAGCCAGAGCTTGTTCATGTTGATTTGAAAGGCATATATATGAAAAAGAAAGACTCCACGGGTTACTATAGTATAGATGACAATAAACGTGGAGACGTGAAGCTCAAATAAATACCAAAACAGATGATATGATTGAGTAGTTAATTAAACAAGCAACTCAGAAGTTTGAGAGAGTCCTTAAAAAAAAAAAGTTTGAGAGAGATTTGTATAGACTAATTAAAAGTAATACACCATCACTAAATTTAAAATATTTGTGTAGCATAAGAATTGTGTCTATTTGATACACAACGTTGATGTTTAATTTGTTAGTTAGAGCAACTCTAACGGGAGTTGCTTGTGAAGTTCTAAGCTTCTAAGCACCGGTCCTTAACGGGTTCACTGTCGGAGAAGATCGACATGGCAACAACATGAAATGATAATTGCTTATATAAGCAAGCAGTTCTCATGAATAAACAACAATTTTGCTACATTGTTTGAGAGTGAATCACTAGGAAACTAGCTGGAAAATCATCAAAAAATCAACAAACAAAATAGAAACACAAAATCTCTCCAAAAAAACCAAACAAAGACGGATTCAAGAGGAAAACCTCTCCAGAAAAACTAAACACAACCGACTCGGGAACAATCAACAGAAAACCCAATTTATCTATCCAAAATCTACACAAAACTAACCAAAAATTAACACAAAACCAGAGGGATTACATGTTTTTATGTTGCTAGCTGTAACAGCCGGGACTATTGACCAGTGGACTAGACCCACGTGGCTACCCGTAGTGCTACTCATAGGACTTTATTCCCCTCTTAAGGAATATTTTTGCCTTATGGAGTTTTCGAACCCACACCCAAAGGGATAAAGGTAATGGGAATCCACTTGGGTGTAGGTTCGAAACCTCCATAAGGCAAAAATATTCCTTAAGGGGGGGATAAAGTCCTATGAGTAGCACTACGGGTAGCCACGTGGGTCTAGTCCACTGGTCAATAGTCCCGGCTATTACAATAAAAGGCGCAAGGTGTTTCCCATGTACTTAAGTCCTCCAGGTCATGGGTTCAAGCCGCGCGAAAGGCAAAAACTCTCTTTGGGGGGAGAGAAGTCGTATGAGTAGTACTACGGGTAGCCACGTGAGTCTAGTCCACTGGTCAATAGTCCCGGGTGTTACACTAGCTATGAAAATTAAAAGAAAGATCAACTATTAGGATCGATGAAAAACAAGGATATTTTAGTTGGAGGAAAGAAAATGCAGCCAGTGAAATGCATATATATTGCTCAGGATAGTGGGTTTTAGGAATTTAGCTAATTATAGCCAATCTGAATTGCGAAAAATTGGAAGGTATTTGACTCATCTACTTTGGAACCACGAAATGAAGCAAGATAAGAAGGATTTATTAGTACATAGTAGAAAAATCAGTTTAAAATGAAGATGGTTCCAAAGAAAAATTGATTATCTTGATAGTTTCGTGTTTGGTGAAACTTACTAATGACCAGGATTCTACAAATATGGCTTAACCCACCATGTATTGGTGGATTAAGTAGGTTGATTCAATTGAATTTTAAAAATAACATAAGAAAAATAAAATAAAAGTTTATTTCATAAAAACATAATAATAAAAAAGATATCAAAGTCAGACAACCTGGCTCGAATCCACTTTAGTCTGCATGTTAGCTAAGCCGAATCATTTTGACCTAAAAAATGTGAGTATATTTTTTTATCAATTCAACCCACCAGACCAGAGAGCGAGATTGTCTCACAGGTTTTAACCTATTGATACCTCTAACCATTATTATTTGGTGATCGGCAAGGTGAAGCAATTTTTTACATTCATTACGGTGGTCAAAATGGACAAACACTTCGTACCAAGTTGGTCCGTATGGGGTAAAGTGTTACCTTGGGTTGCGACTCTATTCCCAAGGATCGAACACACGACCTTGGTTAAAGGGTGTCGAACCACTCATACCAGCAACCTTAGTTCCTTACAGAAGACTCAATTCCTTACACCCAAGGTTGCTGACGTGGCGTGAGTGGTTCGACATTTTTGCCCCTTAAGCAAAGTCGTGTGTTCAATTCTTGAGAATGGAGTCGCAATCCGAGGTAGCACTTTACCCCACGTGAATCATTCCGGTGCAAATTGGTTGTTCACTTTAGTCACCATTATATATGTGTGTGTGTGTGTGTAAGACTCAATTTCTTACAAAATTTCGCAAAATAGATTGTGTTAATATACTTTTATTCATATAAAAAAGCAATTAAAGGTTTGAATGAGTGTTCATTGAGGGTTGAAAAGAGTAGTGGTGAAAAAATTTCATAATTATTTTTTTGATAAATAAAATTCCAGTTATTGCTAGTTGCTCATCTCAACTTTGATGGAGAAAACTTTATGAAAAATGATAGATGAACACCCCTTTTGGGACACCTGTACGGACGACACCGCATGTCTATACAGTTTTTTTTTGTTTTTTGAAAAACTAATATTTTAATTTTTATTTATTTTAAAGTTCTTTTTTTTGGTTAACATAGTTGATATTAATGGTTAATACAATATTGAAAGTGGTTAATGGGTGCAAGTGCGACTTAATTTGTGGCATCAGAGCAGTCATTAACCAGTTAGTGAACTGTATTAACCACTTAATTGCACAACATTAACCACTTTTATAATGATTTGTGAAAGAGTTATTAAAAATGGTGAATCACATTTAGTTAACCGGATTGATATTACTGGTTAACACAGTGTTGAAAGGTGGTTAATAGGTGCAAGTGCAACTTGTGGCATCAGATTAGCTATTAACCAGTTAGTGAATTGTATTAACCACTTAGTTGCACAATATTAATCACTTTTGTAATGATTTGTGAAAGAGTTATTAAAGGTGGTGAATAACACTTGGTTAATAAGGTTGATATTAGTGGTTAATACAGTGTTGGAAGTAGTTAATGGATACAAGTGAAACTTGGCATTAGAGTAGCCCATTAACCAGTTAGTGAACTGTATTAACCACTTATTTGCATCGTATTAACCACTTTTATAATAATTATTTTTTGAAAAAAAATTTAAAAAAGTTTTGTCCGTACATATACGGACATACGGTGTCTATACGATGTCTCCAAAAGGGGTGTTCATCTATCATTACTCAAACTTTATTTATATGGATTTGAAATTGTTTTTCCTCACATTAAAAACGGCTACAGATAGGTTCACAAATACAAATATTCACACTCACCTCGAACTCAAATATGATAATTATTAGAGTAAACCTCAACTTAGTCCTGCACTTACATTATCTCTCCTATTTAGTTCCTAAAGTATATAAAAATAATAAGTAGTCCATAAACTTTGTAAAATCCGCCAAATTAGTCTTTAAAGTTTTGTGAAATCCGTCTCATTAGTCCCTCTAAAGGATTATTTATAAAACTTTAGGGACTAATTTGACGGATTTCACAAACTTTTGCGGCACCTTATTATTTTCATATACTTTAGGGACTAAATAGGAGAAAATGTGTAAGTTTCTGGACTAAATTGATGATTTACTCTAATTATTACATTATATTAATATCATAAAATTACATTCACTATTTAATTCCACTAGTAATACTATTTGATCCTTATGTTTTTCATGTTAACCTTTTTAATATTCATAATTTTTTTTGAGAGAAATATTCATAATTTTTTTTTGTATATATATATATATATATTTTGTGTATCAATCAATATCAATATAAGAATAGAAAGGGCTGGACTACCATAATTTTGCCACCTATCATTTTAAAGGGACAAATATGTCAATCTAAATAAAAATAAATAAAAATAAAAATTAAATTCACATAAAAAAATTAATTTTTTCTACCTACTTTTATTTTTTTATATCTCTTCTCTTTCTTGTCTCTCTCACATGACACTCTTTCTCTTTCTCTCTTTCTTCTCTCACACCCTCTCTCTTCTCTCTTCTCTTTCTTCTTTCTATTTTTTTTTGTCAACTTCTTTTTTCTATTTCTTTCTATTTCTCTTTTTCTATATTTTTATATTTTATCAATATAATTTTTTTATTATTTATAAATAATTATTTTCGTTTAAAGTCTCAATAAGAAAACATTACATATTGTCAATATAATTTTATCGTCTTTGATCCCGTATCAAAATTTATAAATATATTTATTATATATTTTTTATAGATGATTATTTTACTTTTGATTTTAACGGGAGAAAACATTACATACTATCGGTATAAATGATTATTTTTCTTTTGGGTACAGACGGAGTATATAAAATATTGTCGACATAATATAAAAATTTATAAATATTTTTATTATATATTATTTATAGATGATTATTTTACTTTTGACTCTTAATGGGAAGAAATATTACATACTATCGGTATAAATGATTATTTTTCTTTTGGGTCCAGATGGAGAAACATAAAATGTTTACTTTTTATAAATGATAATTTTGCTTCTTAGTCTCTACGGATAAACATTACATGTTGTGGGGTGCAATTTTATCGTCTTTTAACACATTTCAAATTAATAAATATTTTTATCATTTGTAAATGATTATTTTTTTTAGTCCTTATGGAGAAATATTACATGTCGTGGGTGTAATTTTATCCTGTTTGAACACATATCAAATTTGTGAATGTCTTTATCATTTATAAATAATTATTTTGCTTTTTAGACCTTACGGGAAAACATTACATATTGTCGGTGTAATTTTATTATAAATAATTATTTTGTTTTTTAGTCCTTATGGGGAAACATTACATGTTGTCGGTGTAATTTTATTATAAATGATTATTTTACTTTTTAGTCCTTATGGGGAAACATTACATGTTGCCAGTGTAATTTTATTATAAATGATTATTTTGCTTTTTAGTTCATACGGGAAAACATTACATATTTTGGTGTAATTTTATCATCATTAAACACATCAAATTTATAAATATATTTATTATAAATGTATTTAATTTAGCTTTAATATTGTTTTATGACTATTAATGCATAGAGGTGGTTTAGAAAGATGCTATTAAAGTTGATATAAGGACCGCTGTATTAAAATATTTGACAGGTCAAAAGACATAATAACTGATATTCAATTTTAGTTGATGCATGTAAATGCTTTAGAAACATTCATTGCAACTAACACAGTGCGACCCGTGCAGATGCACGGGTATTCTACTAGTTACTTTAAAAACCAAGTATACTTACGTAATTTATTTGAAAAAAATAAGGGCGGAATGAGTCCCTAGCAAAGGATTGGGTAATTCCACGATGGGAGCGAGTGAGTGAGTTGCTTTTGACACTCAACGCAGCAGTCCCTTAAACCCTAACCCTGAAGCTGCTACTGCATCATACCTCACCCTGTCTGCCATGGCTTTCGTTTCCAATTCGAAGCTTCTCCGATGGAAACCCACTCTCCATCCGATCTTTCCCTCCAACTCTCTCTCCCGTCTCTCCACCTCCACCTCCACCTCCATCGCCGAACCTCTCTCCGAACCTGACCACCCAACCCTCCACTCCCCTCCCGATCCTCCTCGCCCCCAATCCCAATCCCAACCCCAACCCCGTTCCCGTTCCACCGAACCTAACCCTGACCTCATAATCTGCCGCATGCTAGTGAACCGGGCCTAGACCACCCGTCTCCAAAACTCGATCCGCCCCATCGTCCCCCGTTTCGACTCTTCCCTCGTCTATAACGTCCTCCACGGCGCCACCAACCCCGACCAAGCCTCTGTTTCTACCGTTGGGTCGAACGGGCCGGGCTTTTCACCCACGACACCCACACTACCCTCAAAATGATCCAAATCCTCACCTGCTATTCCAAACTCAACCACGCCCGTTGCATTCTCCTCAACCTCCCTAAAAAAAAACCTACCCTACGATGAAGACGTGTTCGTCGCCTTAATCGACTGTTATGGTCGCGCCGGGATCGTTCAGGAAGTCGTTAAGATCTTCCTGAAATTGGACCAACGAACGGTTAAATCCTATGATGCGTTGTTCAAGGTGATTCTGCGGCGGGGCAGATATATGATGGCAAAAAGGTATTACAATGCTATGTTAAGGGAAGGTGTTGAGCCTACTCGACATACTTATAATATACTTCTTTGGGGTATGTTTTTGTCTTTGAGATTAGATACTGCTATTCGTTTTTATGAGGATATGAAAAACAGGGGTATTTCTCCTGATGTTGTGACTTATAACACTTTGATTAATGGCTATTATCGGTTTAAGAAGGTAGAGGAGGCTGAGAAATTGTTTGTTGAGATGAAGGGGAAGAATTTGGCTCCTAATGTTATTAGCTATATACTACCATGTTAAAAAGGTATGTTGCCGCGGGGCGGGTTGATAGGGCGGTTGAGGTTTTTGAGGGGATGAAGTCTTGTGGTATTAAGCCGAATGCTGTTACGTTTACCACGTTGCTGCCGGGGTTGTGTGATGCGGAGAAAATGGATGAGGCTAGGAATGTTTTGGGGGAAATGGTGGAGAGATATGTTGCGCCGAAGGATAATTCCATCTTCATGAAACTGATGACTTGTTAGTGTAAGTCGGGTAACTTGGATGCGGAGAAATTGTTGGACAAGTTAATTGAGAAGGACATCATCTTGAGGCCGCAGAGTTCTTGCAAAATGGAACCTAGCGCCTATAACCCGATGATTGAGTTGAGTATCTGTGTGACAATGGACGGACGGTGAAAGCAGAAACGTTTTTCTGCCATCTATTTACTATTGAAAGAATGTAAGTCCTGGCCGAGCAACGACCTCCCTTTGCAACAAGTGGCAATCTATATTATTGACACATGGCATAACTATTATTTACAAAGTCAAGTCAAGTCCTGGCCAACCAACCACCTCCACTTTTTCTTCTCTTAAATTGAATTTTTAATTATATCACTTTCTCCAACTTCTGAAAATTTCGTCCGTGTACAGATTGCCACTCTGCTTCATTTCATTTTACATAACCTCCAACACAATGAAAAACCATCAGAACACAATAGCTTTTCTCTCCCTTTCTCCTTCTAACCAACTCGACAACGAGCAGAACCAACCAACTCGACAACGAGCAGAACCAACCAACTCGACAATAAGCTTGAACCAATCTCGACAACGAGCAAAGACTAAACCAACCAACTTCGACAACGAGCATAACCAACCAACTCGACAACGAGCTTGAACCAATCTCGACAACGAGCAGCACTAAACCAACCAACTCGACAACGAGCTGAACCAACCAACTCGACAACGAGCTTGAACCAATATCGACAACGAGCAGCACTAAACCAACCAACTCGACAACGAGCGGAACCAACCAACTCGACAACGAGCTTGAACCAATCTCGACAACGAGCAGAACTAAACTCGACAATGAACAGGCCCAACTCGACAAGGCCCAATATGATTTGGATTATATCACAATATTTTCTACCTATTATCTCTAAATAAAAGACAAAATAGACACCACAAATGGAAAAAACAATTTCCTATTATCTCTTTTACGGGATTACCCAGGTAGTAATCCCTCTTTTGCATCATTTTGTATATCCTATTGTTGCTGAAAAAACACTAAAAGACAAAATAATTTCTCCTTCTTCTGAAAACAATTTCAAATATAATACTAAAATAATGATTTTAATTATATCACTTTCTCCAACTTCTGAAAATTTCGTCCGTGTACAGACTGCCACTCTGCTTCATTTCATTTTACACAACCTCCAACACAATAGCTTTTCTCTCCCTTTATTTGATCCAATTTCTTCTTTCTTCGTCATCTTTGCATCTCCTCACTCATATGGTAAGCTGCATCGTTCACTTCCACCATCCAACTTCTCCTTCCATTTTTTTTCTTTAATGAAGCTATCTTTGAAAAATTTTCTGATTTTGAGTTCTCGATATTTTTGTTTACTTTTTTTTTCTGCAGGTTAGATCGCGTAACAGGTTAGATCGCCTAACTCAGACTCACTTCTTCGTATTCCCTTCTCTTTCGTTTTTCTGCAGTGATTTTTAGTTATTGATATTTTTGTCAATTTTTTTCTACAGGTTGGATCGCGTAACAGGTTAGATTGCCTAACTCAGACTCAATTCTTCCTTTTCCCTTCTCTTTCGTTTTTCTGTAGTGTGTTGGTACATGATTTTGTTTGACAAACTTTTTTTGTCTTCTGCTTTAAAACTTTTGGTCAAGTGTAACTTCGCCTATGATGCATGACTTGAGTTCATCCACTAACTTTGGTAATTTCCTTTGGTTATTTCTGTAGTTACATTCTTATTGTCGTAGTCATGGCCCGCAAATTTAGCATGATCATGGACATAAATGACAAAAAACAGACATGGAAGCTTGCTGTCAGAATAACACGTGTTTGGTACGTTGAGATTCAGGAAACCAACCGCCATAGAAATGCTTTGGTGATGCAAAGGTATAGTCTTTTTCGGTATCCGCAACTTTTCACAGATTAACATTGTACTTAGATTTGCTATTTGTGAAAAACTAGGGAGATAGGATACACGTTGTTGTAAAGGGAAATGATGCCATTCCATGGAAGCCCATCTTAAAGGAGGATAGTTGCTATACTATGCGAATTTCGATGTCAAACCTAATGTTGGACAATATAAGACTGTCTCCATCCATTTAAGTTGCTATTTATGAGCGGAACAAGCGTGGAAAGAGAATGATCTACGGAAGTTCCTCATGATGTATTCCATTTCACACCCTTTGATGAAATACTAAGTGGAAAGGCCTGCATGGATGTGTTAGTAGGTATATCATAATTTTACTTCATTATCATTTCATAAATGTGACTATAAGTCGATCGATAACATTGAATACTAACCTTTCGCTACTTGGTGATTTCCAACTGAATTTTTCTTTATCATTTCATAGATGTCATTGGAGTTTTTGACAAAATGGGGCGTTACCATCCACGATGCCAAATCAAGAAGGTTGAATTTTCTTTGAAAAGTCAAAGGTATTTACAAGTGTTGGCGGTGTTAATTAATTTGTGGCTGTTGTGTTTTCCTTAAGGTTATATATCAGACCACTTATCTTTTAATTCAATTATATTACTATTGAAAGAATGTAAGTCCTGGCCGAGCAACAACGACCTCCCTTTGCAACAAGTGGCAATCTATATTATTGACACATGGCATAACTATTATTTACAAAGTCAAGTCAAGTCCTGGCCAACCAACCACCTCCACTTTTTCTTCTCTTAAATTGAATTTTTAATTATATCACTTTCTCCAACTTCTGAAAATTTCGTCCGTGTACAGACTGCCACTCTGCTTCATTTCATTTTACACAACCTCCAACACAATGAAAAACCATCAGAACACAATAGCTTTTCTCTCCCTTTCTCCTTCTAACCAACTCGACAACGAGCTTGAACCAATCTCGACAACGAGCAGCACTAAACCAACCAACTCGACAACGAGCATAACCAACCAACTCGACAACGAGCTTGAACCAATCTCGACAACGAGCAGCACTAAACCAACCAACTCGACAACGAGCTGAACCAACCAACTCGACAACGAGCTTGAACCAATATCGACAACGAGCAGCACTAAACCAACCAACTCGACAACGAGCAGAACCAACCAACTCGACAACGAGCTTGAACCAATCTCGACAACGAGCAGAACTAAACTCGACAATGAACAGGCCCAACTCGACAAGGCCCAATATGATTTGGATTATATCACAATATTTTCTACCTATTATCTCTAAATAAAAGACTAAATAGACACCACAAATGGAAAAAACAATTTCCTATTATCTCTTTTACGGGATTACCCATGTAGTAATCCCTCTTTTGCATCATTTTGTATATCCTATTGTTGCTGAAAAAACACTAAAAGACAAAATAATTTCTCCTTCTTCTGAAAACAATTTCAAATATAATACTAAAATAATGATTTTAATTATATCACATTCTCCAACTTACGAAAATTTCGTCAGTGTACAAACCGCCACTGCTTCATTTCATTTTACACAACCTCCAACACAATAGCTTTTCTCTCCCTTTATTTGATCCAATTTCTTCTTTCTTCGTCATCTTTGCATCTCCTCACTCATATGGTAAGCTGCATCGTTCACTTCCACCATCCAACTTCTCCTTCCATTTTTTTTCTTTAATGAAGCTACTGCCGAAAATTTCTGATTTTGAGTTCTTGATATTTTTGTTTACTTTTTTTCTGCAGGGTTAGATCGCGTAGAGGTTAGATCGCCTAACTCAGACTCACTTCTTCGTATTCCCTTCTCTTTCGCTTTTTCTCAGTTGATTTTTAGTTATTGATATTTTTGTCAATTTTTACTGCAGTTGGATCGCCAGAATGAGGTTAGATTGCCTAACTCAGACTCAATTCTTCCTTTTCCCTTCTCTTTCGTTTTTCTGTAGTGTGTTGGTACATGATTTTGTTTGACAAACTTTTTTTGTCTTCTGCTTTAAAACTTTTGGTCAAGTGTAACTTCGCCTATGATGCATGACTTGAGTTCATCCACTAACTTTGGTAATTTCCTTTGGTTATTTCTGTAGTTACATTCTTATTGTCGTAGTCATGGCCCGCAAATTTAGCATGATCATAGACATAAATGACAAAAAACAGACATGGAAGCTTGCTGTCAGAATAACACGTGTTTGGTACGTTGAGATTCAGGAAACCAAGCGCCATAGAAATGCTTTGGTGATGCAAAGGTATAGTCTTTTTCTGGTATCCGCAACTTTTCACAGATTAACATTGTACTTAGATTTGCTATTTGTGAAAAACTAGGGAGATAGGATACACGTTGTTGTAAAGGGAAATGATGCCATTCCATGGAAGCCCATCTTAAAGGAGGATAGTTGCTATACTATGCAGAATTTCGATGTCAAACCTAATGTTGGACAATATAAGACCTGTCTCCATCCATTTAAGTTGCTATTTATGAGCGGAACAACTGTGAAAGAGAATGATCTACTGGAAGTTCCTCATGATGTATTCCATTTCACACCCTTTGATGAAATACTAAGTGGAAAGGCCTGTACAGATGTGTTAGTAGGTATATCATAATTTTACTTCATTATCATTTCATAAATGTGACTATAAGCTGACTGATAACATTGAATACCAACCTTTCTGTCACTTGGTGATTTCCAACTGAATTTTTCTTTATCATTTCATAGATGTCATTGGAGTTTTTGACAAAATGGGGCGTTACCATCCTGATGCCAAACTGAAGAAGGTTGAATTTTCTTTGAAAAGTCAAAGGTATTTACAAGTGTTGGCGGTGTTAATTAATTTGTGGTCATGTGTTTTTCCTTAAGGTTATATATCGGACCACTTATCTTTTTAATTCAATTATATTACTATTGAAAGAATGTAAGTCTGGCCGAGCAACGACCTCCTTTGCAACAAGTGGCAATCTATATTATTGACACATGGCATAACTATTATTTACAAAGTCAAGTCAAGTCCTGGCCAACCAACCACCTCCACTTTTTCTTCTCTTAAATTGAATTTTTAATTATATCACTTTCTCCAACTTGAAAATTTCGTCTGTGTCTGATTGCCACTCTGCTTCATTTCATTTTACACAACCTCCAACACAATGAAAAACCATCAGAACACAATAGCTTTTCTCTCCCTTTCTCCTTCTAACCAACTCGACAACGAGCAGAACCAACCAACTCGACAACGAGCTTGAACCAATCTCGACAACGAGCAGCACTAAACTAACCAACTCGACAACGAGCATAACCAACCAACTCGACAACGAGCTTGAACCAATCTCGACAACGAGCAGCACTAAACCAACCAACTCGACAACGAGCTGAACCAACCAACTCGACAACGAGCTTGAACCAATATCGACAACGAGCAGCACTAAACCAACCAACTCGACAACGAGCAGAACCAACCAACTCGACAACGAGCTTGAACCAATCTCGACAACGAGCAGAACTAAACTCGACAATGAACAGGCCCAACTCGACAAGGCCCAATATGATTTGGATTATATCACAATATTTTCTACCTATTATCTCTAAATAAAAGACAAAATAGACACCACAAATGGAAAAAACAATTTCCTATTATCTCTTTTACGGGATTACCCAGGTAGTAATCCCTCTTTTGCATCATTTTGTATATCCTATTGTTGCTTTGAAAAAACACTAAAAGACAAAATAATTTCTCCTTCTTACGAAAACAATTTCAAATATAATACTAAAATAATGATTTTAATTATATCACTTTCTCCAACTTCAAAAATTTCGTCTGTAATTGTGCCACTGCTTCATTTCATTTTACACAACCTCCAACACAATAGCTTTTCTCTCCCTTTATTTGATCCAATTTCTTCTTTCTTCGTCATCTTTGCATCTCCTCACTCATATGGTAAGCTGCATCGTTCACTTCCACCATCCAACTTCTCCTTCCATTTTTTTTCTTTAATGAAGCTACTGCTGAAAATTTTACAGATTTTGATGTACTGATATTTTTGTTTACTTTTTTTCTGCAGGTTAGATCGCGTAACAGGTTAGATCGCCTAACTCAGACTCACTTCTTCGTATTCCCTTCTCTTTCGTTTTTCTGCAGTGATTTTTAGTTATTGATATTTTTGTCAATTTTTTTCTGCAGGTTGGATCGCGTAACAGGTTAGATTGCCTAACTCAGACTCAATTCTTCCTTTTCCCTTCTCTTTCGTTTTTCTGTAGTGTGTTGGTACATGATTTTGTTTGACAAACTTTTTTTGTCTTCTGCTTTAAAACTTTTGGTCAAGTGTAACTTCGCCTATGATGCATGACTTGAGTTCATCCACTAACTTTGGTAATTTCCTTTGGTTATTTCTGTAGTTACATTCTTATTGTCGTAGTCATGGCCCGCAAATTTAGCATGATCATGGACATAAATGACAAAAAACAGACATGGAAGCTTGCTGTCAGAATAACACGTGTTTGGTACGTTGAGATTCCCGGGAAACCAACTGCCATAGAAATGCTTTTGGTGATGCAAAGGTATAGTCTTTTTCGGTATCCGCAACTTTTCACAGATTAACATTGTACTTAGATTTGCTATTTGTGAAAAACTAGGGAGATAGGATACACGTTGTTGTAAAGGGAAATGATGCCATTCCATGGAAGCCCATCTTAAAGGAGGATAGTTGCTATACTATGCAGAATTTCGATGTCAAACCTAATGTTGGACAATATAAGACCTGTCTCCATCCATTTAAGTTGCTATTTATGAGCGGAACAACTGTGAAAGAGAATGATCTACCGGAAGTTCCTCATGATGTATTCCATTTCACACCCTTTGATGAAATACTAAGTGGAAAGGCCTGTACAGATGTGTTAGTAGGTATATCATAATTTTACTTCATTATCATTTCATAAATGTGACTATAAGCTGACTGATAACATTGAATACCAACCTTCGCTACTTGGTCATTTCCAACTGAATTTTTCTTTATCATTTCATAGATGTCATTGGAGTTTTTGACAAAATGGGGCGTTACCATCCTGATGCCAAACTGAAGAAGGTTGAATTTTCTTTGAAAAGTCAAAGGTATTTACAAGTGTTGGCAGTGTTAATTAATTTGTGGTCATTGTGTTTTTCCTTAAGGTTATATATCGGACCACTTATCTTTTTAATTCAATTATATTACTATTGAAAGAATGTAAGTCTGGCCGAGCAACGACCTCCTCCTTTGCAACAAGTGGCAATCTATATTATTGACACATGGCATAACTATTATTTACAAAGTCAAGTCAAGTCTGGCCAACCAACCACCTCCACTTTTTCTTCTCTTAAATTGAATTTTTAATTATATCACTTTCTCCAACTTCTGAAAATTTCGTCAGTACAGATCGCCACTGCTTCATTTCATTTTACACAACCTCCAACACAATGAAAAACCATCAGAACACAATAGCTTTTCTCTCCCTTTCTCCTTCTAACCAACTCGACAACGAGCAGAACCAACCAACTCGACAACGAGCTTGAACCAATCTCGACAACGAGCAGCACTAAACCAACCAACTCGACAACGAGCATAACCAACCAACTCGACAACGAGCTTGAACCAATCTCGACAACGAGCAGCACTAAACCAACCAACTCGACAACGAGCTGAACCAACCAACTCGACAACGAGCTTGAACCAATATCGACAACGAGCAGCACTAAACCAACCAACTCGACAACGAGCAGAACCAACCAACTCGACAACGAGCTTGAACCAATCTCGACAACGAGCAGAACTAAACTCGACAATGAACAGGCCCAACTCGACAAGGCCCAATATGATTTGGATTATATCACAATATTTTCTACCTATTATCTCTAAATAAAAGACAAAATAGACACCACAAATGGAAAAAACAATTTCCTATTATCTCTTTTACGGGATTACCTGTAGTAATCCTCTTTTGCATCATTTTGTATATCCTATTGTTCTTTGAAAAAACACTAAAAGACAAAATAATTTCTCCTTCTTACGAAAACAATTTCAAATATAATACTAAAATAATGATTTTAATTATATCACTTTCTCCAACTTCGAAAATTTCGTCTGTACAGACTGCCACTCTGCTTCATTTCATTTTACACAACCTCCAACACAATAGCTTTTCTCTCCCTTTATTTGATCCAATTTCTTCTTTCTTCGTCATCTTTGCATCTCCTCACTCATATGGTAAGCTGCATCGTTCACTTCCACCATCCAACTTCTCCTTCCATTTTTTTTCTTTAATGAAGCTACTGCTGAAAATTTTACAGATTTTGAGTTACTGATATTTTTGTTTACTTTTTTTTTCTGCAGGTTAGATCGCATAACAGGTTAGATCGCCTAACTCAGACTCACTTCTTCGTATTCCCTTCTCTTTCGTTTTTCTGCAGTGATTTTTAGTTATTGATATTTTTGTCAATTTTTTCTTCAGTTGGATCGCGTAGAATAGTTAGATTGCCTAACTTCGGACTCAATTCTTCCTTTTCCCTTCTCTTTCGTTTTTACGTAGTGTGTTGGTACATGATTTTGTTTGACAAACTTTTTGTCTTCTGCTTTAAAACTTTTGGTCAAGTGTAACTTCGCCTATGATGCATGACTTGAGTTCATCCACTAACTTTGGTAATTTCCTTTGGTTATTTCTGTAGTTACATTCTTATTGTCGTAGTCATGGCCCGCAAATTTAGCATGATCATGGACATAAATGACAAAAAACAGACATGGAAGCTTGCTGTCAGAATAACACGTGTTTGGTACGTTGAGATTCCCGGGAAACCAACTGCCATAGAAATGCTTTTGACTGATGCAAAGGTATAGTCTTTTTCTGGTATCCGCAACTTTTCACAGATTAACATTGTACTTAGATTTGCTATTTGTGAAAAACTAGGGAGATAGGATACACGTTGTTGTAAAGGGAAATGATGCCATTCCATGGAAGCCCATCTTAAAGGAGGATAGTTGCTATACTATGCAGAATTTCGATGTCAAACCTAATGTTGGACAATATAAGACTGTCTCCATCCATTTAAGTTCCTATATTAGAGGGGAACAAGTGTGAAAGAGAATGATCTACCGGAAGTTCCTCATGATGTATTCCATTTCACACCCTTTGATGAAATACTAAGTGGAAAGGCCTGTACAGATGTGTTAGTAGGTATATCATAATTTTTCTTCATTATCATTTCATAAATGTGACTATAAGTCGATCGATAACATTGAATACCAACCTTCATCACTTGGTGATTTCCAACTGAATTTTTCTTTATCATTTCATAGATGTCATTGGAGTTTTTGACAAAATGGGGCGTTACCATCCTGATGCCAAACTGAAGAAGGTTGAATTTTCTTTGAAAAGTCAAAGGTATTTACAAGTGTTGGCAGTGTTAATTAATTTGTGGCTGTTGTGTTTTTCCTTAAGGTTATATATCAGACCACTTATCTTTTTAATTCAATTATATTACTATTGAAAGAATGTAAGTCCTGGCCGAGCAACGACCTCCCTTTGCAACAAGTGGCAATCTATATTATTGACACATGGCATAACTATTATTTACAAAGTCAAGTCAAGTCTGCCAACCAACCACCTCCACTTTTTCTTCTCTTAAATTGAATTTTTAATTATATCACTTTCTCCAACTTCGAAAATTTCGTAGTATGCAGATCGCCACTCGCTTCATTTCATTTTTCACCACCTCCAACACAATCAAAAACCATCAGAACACAATAGCTTTTCTCTGCCTTTCTCCTTCTAACCAACTCGACAACGAGCTTGAACCAATCTCGACAACGAGCAGCACTAAACCAACCAACTCGACAACGAGCTCGAACCAACCAACTCGACAACGAGCTTGAACCAATCTCGATAACGACCAAAGACTAAACCAACCAACTCGACAACGAATGAACCAACCAACTCGACAACGAGCTTGAACCAATATCGACAACGAGCAAAGACTAAACCAACCAACTCGACAACGAGCGGAACCAACCAACTCGACAACGAGCTTGAACCAATCTCGACAACGAGCGTAACTAAACTCGACAATGAACAGCCCAACTCGACAAGGCCCAATATGATTTGGATTATATCACAATATTTTCTACCTATTATCTCTAAATAAAAGACAAAATAGACACCACAAATGGAAAAACAATTTCCTATTATCTCTTTTACGGGATTACCTGTAGTAATCCTCTTTTGCATCATTTTGTATATCCTATTGTTCTTTGAAAAAACACTAAAAGACAAAATAATTTCTCCTTCTTCCGAAAACAATTTCAAATATAATACTAAAATAATGATTTTAATTATATCACTTTCTCCAACTTCGAAAATTTCGTCAGGTACAGACCGCCACTCGCTTCATTTCATTTTACACAACCTCCAACACAATAGCTTTTCTCTCCCTTTATTTGATCCAATTTCTTCTTTCTTCGTCATCTTTGCATCTCCTCACTCATATGGTAAGCTGCATCGTTCACTTCCACCATCCAACTTCTCCTTCCATTTTTTTCTTTAATGAAGCTACTTGAAAATTTTACAGATTTTGAGTTACTGATATTTTGTTTACTTTTTTTTTCTCGCAGTTAGATCACAGAATAAAGTTAGATCGCCTAACTCAGACTCACTTCTTCGTATTCCCTTCTCTTTCGTTTTTCTGCAGTGATTTTTAGTTATTGATATTTTTGTCAATTTTTTTCTGCAGGTTGGATCGCGTAACAGGTTAGATTGCCTAACTCAGACTCAATTCTTCCTTTTCCCTTCTCTTTCGTTTTTCTGTAGTGTGTTGGTACATGATTTTGTTTGACAAACTTTTTTTGTCTTCTGCTTTAAAACTTTTGGTCAAGTGTAACTTCGCCTATGATGCATGACTTGAGTTCATCCACTAACTTTGGTAATTTCCTTTGGTTATTTCTGTAGTTACATTCTTATTGTCGTAGTCATGGCCCGCAAATTTAGCATGATCATGGACATAAATGACAAAAAACAGACATGGAAGCTTGCTGTCAGAATAACACGTGTTTGGTACGCTGAGATTCCTGAAACCAATCGCCATAGAAATGCTTTGGTGATGCAAAGGTATAGTCTTTTTCTCGGTATCCGCAACTTTTCACAGATTAACATTGTACTTAGATTTGCTATTTGTGAAAAACTAGGGAGATAGGATACACGTTGTTGTAAAGGGAAATGATGCCATTCCATGGAAGCCCATCTTAAAGGAGGATAGTTGCTATACTATGCGAAATTTCGATGTCAAACCTAATGTTGGACAATATAAGACTGTCTCCATCCATTTAAGTTGCTATTTATGAGCGGAACAACCGTGGAAAGAGAATGATCTACCGGAAGTTCCTCATGATGTATTCCATTTCACACCCTTTGATGAAATACTAAGTGGAAAGGCCTGCATGCATGTGTTAGTAGGTATATCATAATTTTACTTCATTATCATTTCATAAATGTGACTATAAGCTGACTGATAACATTGAATACCAACCTTTCTGTCACTTGGTGATTTCCAACTGAATTTTTCTTTATCATTTCATAGATGTCATTGGAGTTTTTGACAAAATGGGGCGTTACCATCCTGATGCCAAACTGAAGAAGGTTGAATTTTCTTTGAAAAGTCAAAGGTATTTACAAGTGTTGGCAGTGTTAATTAATTTGTGGCTGTTGTGTTTTTCCTTAAGGTTATATATCAGACCACTTATCTTTTTAATTCAATTATATTACTATTGAAAGAATGTAAGTCCTGGCCGAGCAACGACCTCCCTTTGCAACAAGTGGCAATCTATATTATTGACACATGGCATAACTATTATTTACAAAGTCAAGTCAAGTCCTGGCCAACCAACCACCTCCACTTTTTCTTCTCTTAAATTGAATTTTTAATTATATCACTTTCTCCAACTTCTGAAAATTTCGTCCGTGTACAGACTGCCACTCTGCTTCATTTCATTTTACACAACCTCCAACACAATGAAAAACCATCAGAACACAATAGCTTTTCTCTCCCTTTCTCCTTCTAACCAACTCGACAACGAGCAGAACCAACCAACTCGACAACGAGCAGAACCAACCAACTCGACAATAAGCTTGAACCAATCTCGACAACGAGCAGCACTAAACCAACCAACTCGACAACGAGCATAACCAACCAACTCGACAACGAGCTTGAACCAATCTCGACAACGAGCAGCACTAAACCAACCAACTCGACAACGAGCTGAACCAACCAACTCGACAACGAGCTTGAACCAATATCGACAACGAGCAGCACTAAACCAACCAACTCGACAACGAGCAGAACCAACCAACTCGACAACGAGCTTGAACCAATCTCGACAACGAGCAGAACTAAACTCGACAATGAACAGGCCCAACTCGACAAGGCCCAATATGATTTGGATTATATCACAATATTTTCTACCTATTATCTCTAAATAAAAGACAAAATAGACACCACAAATGGAAAAAACAATTTCCTATTATCTCTTTTACGGGATTACCCAGGTAGTAATCCCTCTTTTGCATCATTTTGTATATCCTATTGTTGCTGAAAAAACACTAAAAGACAAAATAATTTCTCCTTCTTCTGAAAACAATTTCAAATATAATACTAAAATAATGATTTTAATTATATCACTTTCTCCAACTTCTGAAAATTTCGTCCGTGTACAGACTGCCACTCTGCTTCATTTCATTTTACACAACCTCCAACACAATAGCTTTTCTCTCCCTTTATTTGATCCAATTTCTTCTTTCTTCGTCATCTTTGCATCTCCTCACTCATATGGTAAGCTGCATCGTTCACTTCCACCATCCAACTTCTCCTTCCATTTTTTTTCTTTAATGAAGCTACTGCTGAAAATTTCTGATTTTGAGTTATCGATATTTTTGTTTACTTTTTTTCTGCAGGTTAGATCGCAGAATAAAGTTAGATCGCCTAACCTGCACTCACTTCTTCGTATTCCCTTCTCTTTCGTTTTTCTGCAGTGATTTGTAGTTATTGATATTTTTGTCAATTTTTTCTGCAGGTTGGATCGCGTAACAGGTTAGATTGCCTAACTCAGACTCAATTCTTCCTTTTCCCTTCTCTTTCGTTTTTCTGTAGTGTGTTGGTACATGATTTTGTTTGACAAACTTTTTTTGTCTTCTGCTTTAAAACTTTTGGTCAAGTGTAACTTCGCCTATGATGCATGACTTGAGTTCATCCACTAACTTTGGTAATTTCCTTTGGTTATTTCTGTAGTTACATTCTTATTGTCGTAGTCATGGCCCGCAAATTTAGCATGATCATGGACATAAATGACAAAAAACAGACATGGAAGCTTGCTGTCAGAATAACACGTGTTTGGTACGTTGAGATTCCCGGGAAACCAACTGCCATAGAAATGCTTTTGACTGATGCAAAGGTATAGTCTTTTTCTGGTATCCGCAACTTTTCACAGATTAACATTGTACTTAGATTTGCTATTTGTGAAAAACTAGGGAGATAGGATACACGTTGTTGTAAAGGGAAATGATGCCATTCCATGGAAGCCCATCTTAAAGGAGGATAGTTGCTATACTATGCAGAATTTCGATGTCAAACCTAATGTTGGACAATATAAGACCTGTCTCCATCCATTTAAGTTGCTATTTATGAGCGGAACAACTGTGAAAGAGAATGATCTACCGGAAGTTCCTCATGATGTATTCCATTTCACACCCTTTGATGAAATACTAAGTGGAAAGGCCTGTACAGATGTGTTAGTAGGTATATCATAATTTTACTTCATTATCATTTCATAAATGTGACTATAAGCTGACTGATAACATTGAATACCAACCTTTCTGTCACTTGGTGATTTCCAACTGAATTTTTCTTTATCATTTCATAGATGTCATTGGAGTTTTTGACAAAATGGGGCGTTACCATCCTGATGCCAAACTGAAGAAGGTTGAATTTTCTTTGAAAAGTCAAAGGTATTTACAAGTGTTGGCAGTGTTAATTAATTTGTGGCTGTTGTGTTTTTCCTTAAGGTTATATATCAGACCACTTATCTTTTTAATTCAATTATATTACTATTGAAAGAATGTAAGTCCTGGCCGAGCAACGACCTCCCTTTGCAACAAGTGGCAATCTATATTATTGACACATGGCATAACTATTATTTACAAAGTCAAGTCAAGTCCTGGCCAACCAACCACCTCCACTTTTTCTTCTCTTAAATTGAATTTTTAATTATATCACTTTCTCCAACTTCGAAAATTTCGTCCGTGTACAGATCGCCACTCGCTTCATTTCATTTTACACAACCTCCAACACAATGAAAAACCATCGTAACACAATAGCTTTTCTCTCCCTTTCTCCTTCTAACCAACTCGACAACGAGCAGAATCCAACAAACTCGACAACGAAGCTTGAACCAATCTCGACAACGAGCAAAGACTAAACCAACCAACTCGACAACGAGCATAACCAACCAACTTCGACAACGAGCTTGAACCAATCTCGACAACGAGCAAAGACTAAACCAACTAACTCGACAACGAGCTGAACCAACCAACTCGACAACGAAGCTTGAACCAATATCGACAACGAGCAAAGACTAAACCAACCAACTCGACAACGAGCGAACCAACCAACTCGACAACGAGCTTGAACCAATCTCGACAACGAGCGTAACTAAACTCGACAATGAACAGCCCAACTCGACAAGGCCCAATATGATTTGGATTATATCACAATATTTTCTACCTATTATCTCTAAATAAAAGACAAAATAGACACCACAAATGGAAAAAACAATTTCCTATTATCTCTTTTACGGGATTACCTGTAGTAATCCCTCTTTTGCATCATTTTGTATATCCTATTGTTGCTGAAAAAACACTAAAAGACAAAATAATTTCTCCTTCTTCTGAAAACAATTTCAAATATAATACTAAAATAATGATTTTAATTATATCACTTTCTCCAACTTCTGAAAATTTCGTCCGTGTACAGACTGCCACTCTGCTTCATTTCATTTTACACAACCTCCAACACAATAGCTTTTCTCTCCTTTATTTGATCCAATTTCTTCTTTCTTCGTCATCTTTGCATCTCCTCACTCATATGGTAAGCTGCATCGTTCACTTCCACCATCCAACTTCTCCTTCCATTTTTTTTCTTTAATGAAGCTACTGCTGAAAATTTTACAGATTTTGAGTTACTGATATTTTTGTTTACTTTTTTTTTCTGCAGGTTAGATCGCGTAACAGGTTAGATCGCCTAACTCAGACTCACTTCTTCGTATTCCCTTCTCTTTCGTTTGTCTGCAGTGTTTTTTGGTTATTGTTATTTTTGTCACTTTTTTTCTGCAGGTTGGATCGCGTACCAGGTTAGATTGCCTAACTCAGACTCAATTCTTCCTTTTCCCTTCTCTTTCGTTTTTCTGTAGTGTGTTGGTACATGATTTTGTTTGACAAACTTTTTTTGTCTTCTGCTTTAAAACTTTTGGTCAAGTGTAACTTCGCCTATGATGCATGACTTGAGTTCATCCACTAACTTTGGTAATTTCCTTTGGTTATTTCTGTAGTTACATTCTTATTGTCGTAGTCATGGCCCGCAAATTTAGCATGATCATGGACATAAATGACAAAAAACAGACATGGAAGCTTGCTGTCAGAATAACACGTGTTTGGTACGTTGAGATTCCCGGGAAACCAACTGCCATAGAAATGCTTTGGTGATGCAAAGGTATAGTCTTTTTCGGTATCCGCAACTTTTCATGATTAACATTGTACTTAGATTTGCTATTTGTGAAAAACTAGGGAGATAGGATACACGTTGTTGTAAAGGGAAATGATGCCATTCCATGGAAGCCCATCTTAAAGGAGGATAGTTGCTATACTATGCAGAATTTCGATGTCAAACCTAATGTTGGACAATATAAGACCTGTCTCCATCCATTTAAGTTGCTATTTATGAGCGGAACAACTGTGAAAGAGAATGATCTACCGGAAGTTCCTCATGATGTATTCCATTTCACACCCTTTGATGAAATACTAAGTGGAAAGGCCTGTACAGATGTGTTAGTAGGTATATCATAATTTTACTTCATTATCATTTCATAAATGTGACTATAAGCTGACTGATAACATTGAATACCAACCTTTCTGTCACTTGGTGATTTCCAACTGAATTTTTCTTTATCATTTCATAGATGTCATTGGAGTTTTTGACAAAATGGGGCGTTACCATCCTGATGCCAAACTGAAGAAGGTTGAATTTTCTTTGAAAAGTCAAAGGTATTTACAAGTGTTGGCAGTGTTAATTAATTTGTGGCTGTTGTGTTTTTCCTTAAGGTTATATATCAGACCACTTATCTTTTTAATTCAATTATATTATTATATTATAGTGGATCAACACTTAACTGTACACTGTGGGAAGGATATGCCTCGAAATTGGTTAGTTTCATCGACAACCATAATAGTGGTGCAATTGTGATTATCCTTACCTTTGCAAAGATAAAGGAGCCCCAAGGTCATGATATTATGCTCTATTTTTCAATTACTTTGTTGTTTGTACTTGAGTTAATTTTATATCCATACATTTAGAATGCTGAAGTTCGCTATGTTATTAGGAATATTTCCCTTAAGCATACAAAATAGCAAGTTTTGTTCTAGGCTTCTGATAAATGAAGATGTTCCAGATATTCAGAAGTATAAAGAAAGGTATTAGTTGTAATTGTAATATCCTAATATAACTTTAGTTTGCTTAGTGTAATATCCTAATATAACTTTATGTCTATGAAATCGTTACTTGCGGTTTGGATCCAAGACATGCATACGAATCAGGAAGTATAATAATGAGTCAGGTGTCCGGATCCTCTCAGTTGTCTTCCCAAGACAACTTTTTTTATAAAGCCGATGTGAAGACTTTATCTGAGATCTGTAGTTTAATGAAGGTATGTCCTAATTAATAAAGTTTACATGCTAAGGTGGAATCCCATGTGTGATGTACATACTAATGTGATTGGATTTTATTGATCTACTTGTGATTTAGGAATGTCGATGTGTAATCAAGGTAACAATTGATATGATCTTAACACAACATGGATGGAACTATGATGGTTGTACTAGCTGTAGTAGAAGGGAAGATAGTTGTAAATGTGTGAATCCAAAAATCGCTCCAAGGTACCTAAGTTTACTATGCCTTACATATAATGATGATTCACATATAGAAGAGTTATTAATGATATTATGCATAATGACCAATAGGTTCAAATTAGAGATCAAGGTGTGTTACAAGGGTGAATACGCAAACTTTGTTATGTGGAACAACGAATGCTTTGAACTTCTGAATGAAACTGCTCTTGAACTTAAGAACAAAATCATAGCAGTAAGCATGCTCGAACATTTTTCTTTATTTCAAAATTATTATTAGGTGTGTGTGGGTATTTATATCATTTTTTATCACATTTCAGGCGGGTGAATATGATCCCCACGAAATTCCGGAACCCATTGATAACATTGTGGGAAAAACTTTGGCGTTCAAGATCAAAGTGCAGCCGACATATAACCGTTCATCTGTCGTTAGAGTGTCTGCAGATAAGAATATGATTGACATGATATTGCAGAAATTTGAAGCTGAAAAGGTGTGTGCAATTTAAACAATTTAATTAACTATACTTTTAGAATTTTTATGTAAAATAATATTCTATAATGAACCGATTGTTCTATCATCTATGTCAACATTTTAGTTTATCATATCCTGTCCTTTGAAAATGCAACTAAAATTAGTGTTTGGGCAGTAATAAAACTTGTGTCATTGTCTGAGTTTTGTTTCAGTTTATGGCATTAGTGTTTGGTTTCAAAATTGACTAATTTGCTTGCTTTTATATACAAATAAAATTTTAATCTATCTGAAAACATGCAATAATTTGAAATGCTTTTCAACCAGATTTTTCTTAACAGATTAATTTGATGCATTATATTGATAGCAGGCATGCACACATGATAAGGGAAAGTCAGTGTCCTCTGGTGTGAAGGAAGATAGCCAGTGCGAAATTGTGAGTAAAAATGTATTCATATTTATTGTTATTTAGTTACAATCCATAGTTGAATTCTGATTAGTGTTTATTATTTTTTTCCATATCTAGCAATCTTTATCTGCCACAGCAGATTATGATCCTGATCTACTTGAGGCTGTTACTCCTGCTAAGAGGGTGTTATCTGATACGCAGTTCGAAGAGATCCCTACTCAAGACTTGGCATCTACTCAGTTGTCTTCTACAAAACTTTCCAAACACATCAAAATGGAGTAAATCTGAATGACTTGACGATTGACAGACCTGTAGAAGAAGCCTTATATTTTGGCATGGCATTGGCTCTTTAATACCACTCTTTTTTTTGATGTTGCATCACAAATTATAGTTTGTGGTGCAAGTATGTAAGCCTGTAATATTTTGTGTGACCTTATGAAGATGTTCCCAACTTGAAATGATAAACTTTAATGTCTTAGTTAACCAATTTTCGACATGTCGTATCAGTTTCAATGTGTAATAGAACTTTGCTATTAATTATTCTCAAGTATTATTAATCTACCTCATTTAGTCCAAAAAAAGCCAAATAATTATTTTTTTACAAAAAACATTAAAGACAAGTCTTTAAGTATGTTACCTACTTAGCTTGATTTCAGCATTGTGATGTGTTAATTTAGCTCACTCAGCAGAACACCGCAAATTGCTTATGATAATTTGAGACTTGGCAAAACACAAATAAGGGCTTATCAAGGGAATAAGGATAATGTGTGCTATTTTTATGGGAAAGTAAATGAAACGAGAGTAAATATTAAGTATTTGAAACGTTGCCAAATTATGGGGATTTCTACTCAAATAATGTAATTGCAATTTATGTTTTAACCACACCCAATTCAAATACAATAAAAGCACTAATATTATATCATTTACTTAAACTATTCTTTATTAGTAGTATCAAATACCCGTGCATACGCACGTGTAGGGCGTCGTTATGGTAATTAGTCAAGCCTGATATCGACAGGTTGAGTTTGATCTCGACAGCTACAGGTTGAGGTTGATCTCGACAGATCAAGCTCAACATGTCGAGATCAAGCTCAACCTGTAGCTGTCGAGATCAAGCTACAGCTTGAGGACTCAAGCTCAACCTGTCGAGATCAGGCTTCACTTCGACAGCTTGAGGACCAACAGCTTGAGTTTGATCTCGACAGGTTGAGCTTGATCTCGGTTGAGTTTGATTTCGACAGGTACAGTTTGAGCTTGATCTCGACAGGTTGATCTTCATCTCGACAGCTTGAAGACAACTATACAGGTGGAGTATCTCGACAGCTATAGGTTGAGCTTGATCTCGACAGCATGAAGACAACTATCTATTGGAGCATCAAGACCCATCACAATCATGTGAATAGCTGTGGTCCTCAAGCTCAACCGACAGCTTGAGTTTGATCTCGACAGGTATAGGTTGAGCTTGATCTCGACAGGTTGAGCTTCATCTCGACAGCTTGAAGACGACTATCTATTGGAGCATCAAGACCCATCACAATCATGTGTATAGCTGTGGTCCTCAAGATCAACCGAGATCAAGCGCAACCTGTCGAGATCAACCTCAACCTGTAGGTGTCGAGATCAAGCCTGCCGCCGTTGTCTTCTGCCGCCGAGATCAAGCTCAACCTGCCGAGATCAAGCTCAACCTGTAGTGGTCCCAACCAACTCGACATCGAGCAGAACCAACCAACTCGACATCGAGCAGAACCAACCAACTCGACAACGAGCTTGAACCAATCTCGACAACGAGCAGAACTAAACTCGACAATGAACAGGCCCAACTCAACAAGGCCCAATATGATTTGGATTATATCACAATATTTTCTACCTCCTTCTCTTTCTTTTCATGATGAGTGAGTTTTGAAAACCTATTATCTCTACTCGACACTGAACCAACTCGACAACGAGCAGAACCAACCAACTCGACAACGAGCTTGAACCAATCTCGACAACGAGCAGAACTACAACCAACTCGACATCGAGCAGAACCAACCAACTCGACAACGAGCAGATCCAAACAACTCGACAACGAGCTTGAACCAATCTCGACAACGAGCAGAACTAAACCAACCAACTCGACAACGAGCTTGAACCAATCTCGACATCTAGCAGAACTTAACCAACCAACTCGACATCGAGCAGCACCAACCAACTCGACTTCGAGCAGAACCAACCAACTCGACATCGAGCAGAACCAACCAACTCGACAACGAGCTTGAACCAATCTCGACAACGAGCAGAACTAAACTCGACAATGAACAGGCCCAACCCGACAAGGCCCAATATGATTTAGACCAATATGATTTGGATTATATCACAATATTTTCTACCTCCTTCTCTTTCTTTTCATGATGAGTGAGTTTTGAAAACCTATTATCTCTACTCGACAGTGAACCAACTCGACAACGAGTAGAACCAACCAACTCGACAACGAGCTTCAATCAATCTCGACAACGAGCAGAACTAAACCAACCAACTCGACAACGAGCAGAACCAACCAACTCGACAACGAGCTTGAACCAATCTCGACAACGAGCAGAACTAACCTCGACAATGAACAGGCCCAACTCGACAAGGCCCAATATGATTTGGATTATATCACAATATTTTCTACCTCCTCCTCTTTCTTTTCATGATGAGTGAGTTTTGAAAACCTATTATCTCTACTCGACAGTGAACCAACTCGATAACGAGCAGAACCAACCAACTCGACAACGAGCAGAACCAACCAACTCGACAACGAGCTTGAACCGATCTCGACAACGAGCAGCACTAACCAACTCGACAACGAGCTTGAACCGATCTCGACAACGAGCAGAACTAAACTCAACAATGAACAGGCCCAACTCGACAAGGCCCAATATGATTTGGTTGAATTATTTTCTCAGCATGACTTCCCTTACTCTTTCTGCATTTTTAAGAATTAAAACAATTAATCAAGTTTGTCACATAAAAATTTAGTTTTATAGAACATGTGTATTTAAAAAATGCGTGAAAACGAAGTGACCTGTGCGAATGCACGGGTATCTTACTAGTTTGTTGAAAAAGGGTGTCCGGGAAGGTAATCAAGAGCCTTAATCAGGAAGGTAACACAAGGCAAGCAGATGTTTTGTCGAGAATGATAAAGGATAAAGAGGGAGGAGGTTCTCCCAAGAGAGAGGGAAAGAAGAAAGCAACTAGAGCTACATAATTTGTTTTCTCTTCATTTTCTTTTGTGTTTTAGAGCTGAGAAGTATTAATGGGTTTTGTATTGGTTGTAATAAGTTGTTATATGAGGATGAGAATTCACAAATTGTTACATATTTATAATCCAAAACTGGGATTCCTTCTGACTGACAATGATCAGAGATTTTTTGTGACACATGTTTTTGACATTCTATTTAGTTATTATGTTGTTGTCAGTCTACTGTCAAGGTCTCCAGCCTTGTTTTTAATATTTAACTCTTCCGAATGACTTGATAATGAGAAGTGTGAACTAACACAGGGTTTTCATTTTCAATCAAAATTTTCTGAAGTTTACAAGATTTGTGAATTTTTTTGTTTCTCTTTTATTTTGCTTTTCCAAATTCCTGTTTCACTATACTGAATATACAAGGTATTGATTGATTCCATCCCACTTCCAATTCCGAGAGCCACCATCATCAACCACTCCTGCTGGTACTGAAAATACAAGATAGCTTCTAGGCACCTAGCACCATATATAAGTCCAGTGTTGTAATGGGCATTCTGGGTGGCTGCATGTTATGCTGACTACTAGATTGTAAGATCTGCCACTTCCCAAAATCTGCTGTGCCCTTGCAGAGTGAGACATACACAAGGTTCCCTTTTTCTGCCCTGCTTTCAACAACTACTGGATTTTTGGTTTTGCTGGTTCCATAAACACAAAAGTTGTTCTTCTCACAAGCTAAGAAAATCTGGCTGCAGAGGTGAATGCTCATTCTATAAATTGTTTGAGAAACTCTGTTTGTGAATAAAGAAGTTCTGGGTTTCAGGGCCAGCAAGTGTTCCTGGTCGTTGAAGGTAGCAACGCATCATTCTTTGTTGTTGTCTTTTTCTTCTTTGAACCATTTCCACCTCATTGGTAAATGAACTATTGCTCTTCTTCCTCATTCCCCTAACTGCAGTAACCAACCGAGGTTTAGGGTTTTCAAATCAGAAGAAAGAAAAACAAGATGAGTAATTGTTCTTTTGATTGGTTTTTTTTTTTTCCATTAGGTAGATGTTCCACTACCAATCCCTATGCTTGTGTATGTACACCACTGAATATTTGTTTTTGGTGAGTACACCACTTAATCGTATGACCACATGTAAACCAAAAAAAAGCTGTATATAATGGCAGGTATGTGTCCTGCTGATGCTGAAGCATGACTAGGTAGCAAGATGTTGAAGCCTTATTGTTAACCGTTTATGTTGAGCTAAAAATAGTAACACAGAAGGACTCAGTAGAAGAATTGGTAGGTGTTGATCTCAACCTCCATATATTTTGCATGCCTGCTGCTACTTGATTTAATCTTATCTATTTTTCTTTAATTTTTTTTTTTTGAACTGGTGTTGGAGACGTGTTTCATGAGTGCTATATGCTGTTGATAGATTGAACTTGTATTAGGAGATAAAAGAAAGTGAATTCACAGAATAGTACAGTTGAACAATGTTTTTTGTATGCCCTAGGCCAATGTGACTAGAAGTGAAAATACAAAATTCAAGAAAACCCTAGTACTCAATAATTTGTTCAAGAGTACCTTGATCGTTTGGCAATGCATTTTTTTTGGTGCTTATCTGGGTATCCTCACCCTCTTTGGGGGTGCCAGATTGTCTCATTCGAGGTACTGAGACCTCTGATCCTAGAGTGTTAGTGTAGTGGTATTAGAGATATAGTTAGTGTAGTACCCTAATTTTGTCCGGCCTTTTTAATTTTTATTTTATTATTTATTTTAATTAGTAGTAGTAATAATAAATATAAATAATATTTTAGGTTTTATAATAAAAGAGATTAAAAAGGAGAAGAAAAGAATGGATAAGAAAAATGGGATTTTTTTATTTGAGTAGGGGTGTGTAAAAAAATAAAATTAGATGGTGCAAATAGCAATAAACAAAGCTGGATCCAGCCCAGCAGGCAACAGCCCAAACAGCACTCAGCCCATTGCCTTTTACTCGCACACCCCTTTTTTTATTTTTCCTGCCCCTGCGTATTTATCCATGGCTGTTTGCTTCTCACACCCCCACCTGCCATTCGCGCACCCCAGTCCAGCCACGCAGCCAAGCCGTCCACACGCATAGCCCATCACCACGCGGCCCACTTCAATCACATAACCCTAAAACCTAACCTAATTCACTCTCCCTCTCTCATTTTGATCCACACGCCGCATTCCCCTCACCTTCATCTCCTCTCTCACAAGGCCACCACGCCCTTCCTCTTCATCTCCTTCCCATCCTCTCCTCCTTCTCTCTAACCCTAGCTTCCACGCCTCCATCCTCTTCTCCTTCTCTCTCAACCCTAAGTCAGCCGCGGCGCACCAAGCCGTCCTTTTTTCTCTCTCCTAAATCTCGGTCTCATCCCTTTATCGTGATCCTCATCATAATCGAATCCCATTCACCATCATCTCCATCAAATCCAAACAAGATTTTCGCCGAAAAGGGAGTATCTGTTCCCTTTCCTTCCCTTTATCTCTTTATTTTTTTTATTTTTCATATTTTTTGAACTAATTTCATCCGTGTGTTTCGCAGGTACTGGGTTTATAAAAGCCAAGGCAAGCTGAAGAAAAAAGAGGGAGAAGAAAAACCCTGGAGACCGAGAGCCAGAGGGAACCGGAGTGAGAACAAGAGAAGGACAGAGAGACCGAGAGCAAGAAGGAAAACGAACAGAGCCAAGAAAAGGAGACTACTAACCTGTGAGGCTACCATAAAATTAAACACCATTTAGTCTTAGGTTTTTATCCCCTTCTCTTTACCTCTTTGATTTTCTGGGAAAAGCTAATACCCAGGTTTTCTTTTCTTCCTTCTATTTCTCTCTGAATATGGCTATGTAACAAAGACTTAACCGATTTATGTTGCAATTTTCTTAGTTCTGTTCTTTTTTCTTTTGAAATTATTGGGCTGTTGCTGTTGTTGCTATCGTTGTTGCTATTGTCATTGCTGTTGTTATCGTAGTTGTCATTTTGTTATTGCTGTCAGTGTCCACGATTAAGATTGTAATTAGGTTTAGGGTTTGGCCTTTCAATGGGGTCAAACCTTAAATAGGGACTAAACTATAAATATATGATAAATAAGGACTAAACTGCAAATATATGGTAAATAGGGACTAGACTGCAAATGTATTATAAAGAAAGACTGAACTGTAAATGTATGATAAAAAGGGTCTGAAAGCGAATAAATTAAAAAATCTTCCTTTCTTTAATTTTCTGTTCATATGCGTTTTAGGGTTTGGTCTTCCAACGGGGCCAAACTTTAAATAGAGACCAATTTGCAATTATCATATTAATGAGGGACTTAAAAGCAAAATAGAAAGTTTCTGAATTTTGTTTCCTCATTTAAGTATTTTTTTCAAATAAATAAATTAATAATTTGTGGAAGTAATTCTTATCTTCAGTTTTTATTTCTGTCTTATTAAAAGGAGATGAAATAATAATAAATACAATAAAAAAGGGCTTTCTTTTTTTAATAATTTTTGTTGGTTCTTTTTCTTATTATTTAAAAAATTTGATAAAGGGAATTAATTTTTTAAAGGCAGACAATTTTTTACAAACAATTAACGGGTACCATTTTTTTAATGGGCGTGTATGGGTGCTAATCCTTCCTTGCGCGTAACCAACTCCCGGATCCAAATCTGGTACAAAGACCTTCTTTTTTTCATTAAATTCAAAAATATTCAAAAATTAGGTTTTCCAATGTTTCCTATAAAAATAAAATATTGGTGGTGGCTCCATTTAATTTTTAGGGTGGTTATCATAGCTGGCGACTCCACTGGGGACTTTTGAGAGTTAGGCCCTATGATTGTTTGTGTGATTTGTTTGCCTTACTAAATGAATTATTTCCTTTTTGTTTTTAATTCCTATTTGTTCATTTGTATATATGTTTGTATACGTGAATCCTAGGATAGAAAACTTGTATCAAAAAAAATAATTTATTTTTCGTTTGTGATTTATTCTCTTTCATTTGTTCTTTTCTTGTAAATATTATGTATGTGTATGTATTTGAAACCTTAGAGTAGAAGACATGTATATATATTGCATTTTTTATTTTGCAGCGAGTAGTTTTAAGTTTGCTCCTTCACACACTACACTTTATACACTTTGTTTACACACACTTTGAGTGGGTGCCCTATACCCGGGCCCGAGTGAACCTTAAGTTAGGAGAGGCTGTGTAATGGGTGCTCTGCTGGACGTACGGCCAGTGGGTTCCTATGAATGCCTCACCTAGAGTTTGGCTCTATTTGAGAAAAATCATCCTTTAATAGTATACCTATTATTGGTGGTGACATTCTCAAGTGGGACCCTTGGCTCTAGGGACCTTTTAGATTAGTATCTTAAACCCACCCAATGGAAAGACACTTAAAATAAACCCTAGATCCTTTTAAGGAGCTACCGGCCCATATCACGAAAGGAGCATACCTTACCCCATTTTCCACGTAACAAAAGTCGTATGACCTAAGATCTTAGGAAATACCGGTCTACATCACAAGGGGCACACTCTGCCTGTTTTTCCATCATTCATTTATTTTTCATTCACATTTCAAAATTGTGAAAAACAATAAATGATAGTTTTCTCCAAAAAATATTATTTGTTATTCTTCTTTGCAAAAAAAAAAACAAAAAAAAAATAGAAAAATATTTCTTCATTATCCATCATATTATTTTGCATAAAATGTACAAAAAAAAAACATTCATGACATGCATTAACATGGCACCTACATAACATAACTCATTTTTTTTCCAACAGAAAATAGATACAAATAAGCTTTCCCTGCATCCCTACCGGACTCGAGCCCAATCTAGACTCATGGATTTGTTGGAACAGAATCATCAAGCGATGAGAGAAGAGCTTGACCAAATCAATGGTAAGATAGACAAGTTATTTGACCTTCTGCAGAACTTGGATCCAAAATTGACCACTAATAAGAACCATTCCATCAGCACTAATGAGTATCGAGAGGCTTCCAATGGCCCATTAGAAGGCCCCCTAGATCAAAAGAGACTCCAAATTATGGAAGATAGGCTGAAAGCCATTGAAGGGGCAAATCATATTGGGTTCAAAGCTTCAGAAGTATGTTTGGTCTTGGACGTGGTGATTCCTCCAAAATTCAAAGTTCCTGAGTTCGTCAAGTATGAAGGCTTGACTTGTCCAAAAAGCCACCTCATCATGTACTGCCGGAAGATGCCCCCCTGCTCTAGTAATGATAAGCTCTTAATCCACTTCTTCCAAGAGAGTCTTACAGGGGCATTCCTACGTTGGTATATGCAGTTAGAGCAGGGTAAAATCAATTCCTGGAACGATTTGGCTAAAGCTTTCATCAAACAGTATAAGTACAATATGAACATAGCTCCTGGCCGCTCCCAGTTGCAAACCATGGTAAAAGGGGGCAATGAAAGCTTCAAAGAGTATGCCCAAAGATGGAGAGGGATTGCAGCCAAGAGGGATTGCAGCCCAAGTGGAACCCCCACTATCTGAGAAAGAGATGGTTACCATGTTCATTGACACTCTTCAACAACCCTTCTATGATCTGATCATGAGAAATGTCTCTTTAAGCTTCTCAGACCTAGTTGTTGTCGGAGAAAGAGTGGAAGCAGGGATAATAAGCGGAAGGATTGCCAGTCAGCAGCCGTTGCGCAGTATAGGTCAAGAGATGGAAGAAGATACTAATGATGCTCATCACGACATACACTGAGGCAATGGGCCACTCCATTAAGGATTGTTGAGCTCTGATCAACACGAAATGGTGAAATTTCGAGGAATAGCCCTGTTTAAGCAACCTTCATTTGTTTTTACGCTTTGCCCAAAGCCTTGGGGCATATCTTGTAAAGGGCCCACTTTATTTCCATCTTTTCGATACATCAATAGAAATGCAATTTTTTTCCCCTTCTTGGTGCATGTTCAATCCGGGATAAAAAAAAACAGTTAAGGAAATTATAAAATAAAATGGTAAAGCAAATGCGCAATTATCAAAAATTAAGTTTTGTGAAAATTTGAGCAATAAGATTTTGAGATGAAGTTTGGCCGTTTTTCTCTATCCAAAAAATATGAAAAATATTTATCCCTTGCTACCATTTTTGAGCCTAAAAAAAAAATTCTTTCAAATACCCTAAACAAGGATCACCCATACATTGAAAGTTAGCACAATAATCCAATAAATTTTGTCTGTTAAAGAAAAAAAGAAAAGCAAAGCAAGCAAGCAAATATCAAATGCAACATATCAAGACGTTTGCAAAGAAAAAGAATAAAAATGCAAAAGCAAAACGAGACAATTGGTGCTAGCAATCACCAAAGTGCATCTTGGCACTAAAGATCCTTGTTTTTATAAACCCTTATATACTTTTTGAGCCTGAAATATCCTTTCTTTCATAGCCCTTAATCCTTGGCCACATTACAACCCTAATAAAGTCCATTCTGATCAAAGTCAAATTGCTCATATTTTCTTAAAACTTGATTCTTGAAAGAAGAGATCCATATAAACTCCTCAGTGCAGTTGCTTTACCAAAAAAATAAGAAGAATATAAAATAAAATGCTCGCTAGGCTGAAAACCCGAAAGGGCAGTCTAGACAGAAGTTAGAGCGACCCGCTAGGTTGAAAACTCGCAAAGAGCGGCCTAGGCAGAAGTTAGGGTCAAATTCACAAACATGTCAGCCCGGATTGTATCTCACAGATTTAAACAGAAACTAAGGAGCTAGGGGCAAAAGCTGAACCCATCATCTACAAGCTTCACATTCGTCCCTATTTCAAAACTACGCAAAGGTGGTTCGTCTCTCAACATAGATCCTCCCTCACATGGCTGGACGAAGGTCAAAAGGACATTGAAATGTCTCTATGGATTAAAGTTGTCAATCTAATTCTTCCAAAGGCATCCAAAGCATGAAGGTGAAAATTTGAAGAACCACAAAATGATCTATCAAGGGGCAAATATGCAAACCTGATGCAGTACAAAGTCAACCATTCAGACAAGCAATCCGACAGAAAGTTATCATCCCATGAGTCTAGGGGCAGAATCTTCAAAGGCATTCAGGGAAATCAAAATATTCGAAACAAAACAACATTCATGCATGGCATACCATTTATTGTATCCTGCATGATCATCAATACTTTTGGGTCCACGACCCACCCACCTAAAAAAAAAACATTTCTCTAAAAAATAAAAAAATTTCATTTCATGCATGGCATACCATTCATTACATCCTGCATGACTGTCAAAGTTTTTGGGTCCATTGACCCACCCTCGCAAATATTACATACAGTTGGTCTGTTGTTACTCAGTAAGAATTAGTACTCAGCCTACCCAATCTCTTTATTAGCAAGAATTAGGAACCTGTCCTATATCTTGTTGGGAATCTGACTCACCACCTTGGGAATCTGACCCAAGCCTTTACTCGAGAACCTGACCCGCGTCTCGAATCTTCCTCAATTATGGAAATTGACCTATCGCCTTAGGAATCTGACCCAAGCTTTTAGTCGGGAAACTGACCCGAACTATTTCGAGTAACGGAGAAGCTCGTACACCGGACGTTCACCTGCAGTAGGGAAACTCGTCCACATTTTAGCAAGAGTTAGGAATCTGACCCATACCTTGTCGGGAATCTGACCCATATTTATGTGGAGTGACGAAGAAGCTCGCACCCCAGGCTTACCCTAAGTAGGGAAGTAATCAATACCAAAGATGTGAGGGTTAGGAATCGAACCTGCGCCTTACCGAGAATTCACTAGGAACTGAACCTAGAATATCTCACCAATTTTGTAAGGGCTAGGAGCCAAACCTACGCCTTACAGAGAATTCACTAGGAATCGAACCTAGAATCTCTCATCAATTTTGTAAGAGTTAGGAGCCAGACCTATGTCTTACCGAGAATTCACTAGGAATCGAACCTAGAATCTCTCACCAATTTTGTAAGAGTTAGGAACTAAACTTGTGCCTTACCGGGAATTCACTAGGAATCAAATCTAGAATCTCTCACCAATTTTGTAAGAGCTAGGAACCAAACTTATGCCTTACCGGGAATTCACTGGGAATCAAACTTAGAACCCCAAAGCAAAGTCGGGAGCCAATCTCGCATCCTCAAACAATTTCGTTCTAGACAAAATTAGAGTCATTTATCCTTAATTACCTTTTACAACGAATGCACGAAGACCTTCGAGTAAAATGTAATTAAGGAGGGGCAGCTGTAGTACCCTAATTTTGTCCGGCCTTTTTAATTTTTATTTTATTATTTATTTTAATTAGTAGTAGTAATAATAAATATAAATAATATTTTAGGTTTTATAATAAAAGAGATTAAAAAGGAGAAGAAAAGAATGGATAAGAAAAATGGGATTTTTATTTGAGAAGGGGTGTGTAAAAAATAAATTTGGGTGGTGCAAACAGCAATAAACAAAGCTGGATCCAGCCAAAGAGTAACAAATTTCAAACAAAGACTCACCCATTGCCTTTTACTCGCACACCCCTTTTTTATTTTTCCCGCCTCACAGATTTATCCATGGCTGTTTGCTTCTCACACCCCCACCGCCATTCACAAGAGACCCACCCACGCAGCCTAAGCCGCCCACACGCATAGCCCATCACCACGCTGCCCACTTCAATCACATAACCCTAAAACCTAACCTAATTCACTCTCCTCTCTCATTTTGATCCACACGCCGCATTCCCTCACCTTCATCTCTCTCTCCGCAAGGCCACCACGCCCTTCCTCTTCATCTCCTTCCCATCCTCTCCTCCTTCTCTCTAACCCTAGCTTCCACGCCTCCATCCTCTTCTCCTTCTCTCTCAACCCTAAGTCAGTCGCGGCGCACCAAGCCGTCCTCTTTTCTCTCCCCTAAATCTCCGTCTCATCCCTTTATCATGCTCCTCATCATACTCGAACCCCATTCACCATCATCTCCATCAAATCCAAACAAGATTTTCGCCGAAAAGGGAGTATATGTTCCCTTTCCTTCCCTTTATCTCTTTATTTTTTTTTATTTTTCATATTTTTGAACTAATTTCATCCGTGTTTCGCAGTCTTCGAGTTTATAAAAGCCAAGGCATCTTTGAAGAAAAAGAGGGAGAAGAAAAACCTGGAGACCGAGAGCCGAGGAACCAGGAGTGAGAACAAGAGAAGGACAGAGAGACCGAGAGCAAGAAGGAAAACGAACAGAGCCAAGAAAAGGAGACTACTAACCTGTGAGGCTACCATAAAATTAAACACCATTTAGTCTTAGGTTTTTATCCCCTTCTCTTTACCTCTTTGATTTTCTGGGAAAAGCTAATACCCAGGTTTTCTTTTCTTCCTTCTATTTCTCTCTGAATATGGCTATGTAACAAAGACTTAACCGATTTATGTTGCAATTTTCTTAGTTCTGTTCTTTTTTCTTTTGAAATTATTGGGCTGTTGCTGTTGTTGCTATCGTTGTTGCTATTGTCATTGCTGTTGTTATCGTAATTGTCATTTTGTTGTTACTGTCAGTGTCCACGATTAAGATTGTAATTAGGTTTAGGGTTTGGCCTTCCAATGGGGCCAAACCTTAAATAGGGACTAAACTGCAAATATATGATAAATAAGGACTAAACTGCAAATATATGGTAAATAGGGACTAGACTGCAAATGTATTATAAAGAAAGACTGAACTGTAAATGTATGATAAAAAGGGTCTGAAAGCGAATAAATTAAAAAATCTTCCTTTCTTTAATTTTCTGTTCATACGCGTTTTAGGGTTTGATCTTCCAACGAGGCCAAACTTTAAATAGGGACAAATTTGCAATTATCATATTAATGAGGGACTTAAAAGCAAAATAGAAAGTTTCTGAATTTTGTTTCCTCATTTAAGTATTTTTTTCAAATAAATAAATTAATAACTTGTGGAAGTAATTCTTATCTTCAGTTTTTATTTGTGTCTTATTAAAAGGAGATGAAATAATAATAAATACAATAAAAAAGGGCTTTCTTTTTTTAATAATTTTTGTTGGTTCTTTTTCTTATTATTTAAAAAATTTGATAAAGGGAATTAATTTTTTAAAGGCAGACAATTTTTTACAAACAATTAACGGGTACCATTTTTTTAATGGCCAGTATGTGTCTTAATCCTTCCTCATGCAGAACTAACTCCCGGATCCAAATCTGGTACAAAGACCTTCTTTTTTTCATTAAATTCAAAAATATTCAAAAATTAGGTTTTTCAATGTTTCCTATAAAAATAAAATATTGGTGGCGGCTCTATTTAATTTTTAGGGTGGTTGTCACAGCTAGTAGTTAGTTTGTTAACGGTTTGACTGCCTATAAATAGGCTTAGATGTAATCACTTGTACTTACTTTTACTTAGTCTAATACAATTCTATTTTTTAGTCTCATATATTTTCTCTCAATTTCTTTCCACTTTCTATGGATGCCATATTTCCTAACATGGTATCAGAGCAAACTTGGTATCCAGCTTGAAAAAATTTTCCGCTGCATTCCATTTCTTTTTCGTTCATTTTCTTTCTTTTTTCCCTTTCATTTTCTCGAAACATTGTCAAGGTTTTTCATTCACGTTTTCTCTTTTTTTGTTCGATCTCGTTTCCAATTCTGGAAACAAGTTTCAATCTCTGTTTTTCTGCTCTAAAATGTCGATTCCTTCTTTCTTTTTTGAGTTTTGATCTTCGTTTTCTGTTTGATCCTTGAGATGCAGAGGAACTGCTATAAGTTTCGATTTCGAGATCCTAGGGTTTCACCGTTCAAGATCCGTTGTGATGGATGATTTCAGAATTCCGAGATCTTTTCGTTGTGCTTCTCTCTCTCGTTGTGTGCATGAAGTGTTTCTTCTTCTTGATCGAGTCTCCTTCTCGATTCGATCTCATTATTCCTGATCTTGGATTCGACTTCTGCTGTTCGATTCCATTTTTGCTTCTTTTCTTCACTGAATTTTTGATCTGAGTTTGTTTTGGTTCTGGATCGACTATTCTTGTTTCAGCGATGAAACCAATGCTCTGTTTCTTTTGCGATTTATGTTTCAAAGCTATGGTGAAGCTCAAGGATGGCTTGAGACGTGGTGGTTTCGTTGCCGCGTGCAATTTTCAGATTTCTCAACTCCATTTTTGCTTCGTGATGCTTTATCGATGATTGTTTCTCAGATTTACATGCGTGTATGCACTTCATTCTGGCCAGATCAGTTGGAGATTTGTGTGTTCATCGAAGGCTACTCTAAATACTGTAGTTTCTGGTTCAGAATGCAGTGATGATGTCGATAACCGCTTGGTGGTTCATCTACGATGCACCATTTTCTTTTAGAGAAGTTGACAACGTTCTGGAATCGACCTTCTTATTGATTCGGTGAGCATGAATCTATCTGTTTGGTCCGCTATTCTTGTTGCGCTTCTTGTTGCATCTGGTTTATTTTTGGAGTTTGGAAATTGTTTTTTGAGTTTGGAAGATGGAAGTTGATTTGGATCCTGTATTCTTATTGCACTTGTTTCTCTGGCTTGTTGCGTTGGTTCCAATTGGACTGTTTAAAGCACAAATGAGAAAAGTGCTTACTGTTATGCATTTCCTTTTTGTTGATGCTTTCACTGGATATGTGTTTGTTGTTGATCAGACCTTGGTTATGGATCCTTGTTTGCATTTATGATTCTGCAAGCTGGTGTTGACACTTGCTGTTATTTGATTTTTAGTTGAGGTGAAATCGAAGTGTGCATTGTTCTGGATTTTGCTCAATATTTCTTGGTTTGGTTGTGTATAGTGTCTATGTGGACACAACTTCTCGTTCCTGTGATACATTCCTGCTGGCCTCCCCACATTTCAAGAAGCAAAACAAGGTTACCTCTCAAGTGGCCCGTTTGGTTTTCACTTTATGTGCACACCACCTATTTGGTGTTTTGCTATTTTTTGTTGATGTTTAGCCTTATTGGCTTGATTTTTAGCCTATGTCAAGTGGTTTAGCATTTCTCATTTGTTAGCTTCTGCCTATGTTTGGTGTTAAGCTTTGTTTGCCTATTTGGCATTTGATGATTGTTCCCTCATTGGGTTTGTTGATGTTATGGGGCGAGTGTTGTGGGAGACGCTGGAAGAAGTTCGAAGAGGCCTAAAAGTAGGTCAAAGACTTCTAGGAGCTATGCACCTCAGCCGCTGCCATTTTTCTTGGATCAGTTGTATTGCATTTTCTTTTCTTGATTGTATCCCAAGCTGTTAGTGCTAATTCGCACTTCCAGCTTGCAGGGGGATATTAGAGATATAGTTAGTAGTTAGTTTGTTAGTGGTTTGACTGCCTATAAATAGGCTTAGATGTAATCACTTGTACTTACTTTTACTCATTCTAATACAATTCTATTTTTTAGTCTCATATATTTTCTCTCAATTTCTTTCCACTTTCTATGGATGCCATGTTTCCTAACAAGTGGTGACTGTCTAACCTTGTAATCTCAAGGAATAGTGTTTAAATCCCCTTAGGGACAGTTTGTATGGTCTAAGTGCCTCCCCCTTCCCCCTATTAATATAAGATTCTCTCCCCTACCCTCTTTAAAAATAAAATAAAAAATAGAGGTGCTGAGACCTCTCGTCCCTGCTGCAATTATGCAGGCTCAAACATCTTTTTGCAAAATCCCCTCAGTTGTTTAATTCAAGCTTGCTTAACACTTTTGCCATAACATGTTGGTGGCAACACTTGATAGCTGATAGTTATGGGATTAAGATCTTTGTTCATTTTTTCAATTCCTAATTTGAAGTTTCTCCATTGTGAAATATAAACTTTATATGAAGAGAAGGCTTTTTGCTGGCAGATTGAAACATATGCTGATTGTAATGTCTTATTTCAAGGGAACACTCCCTCTTTTGTTGTAGACTCGGAGCTTTGCGCCTTTACCTACAGAACCAAGAGCAAGGACATTTGTCAAAGAGATCGTTTATTATTAACAATCTGAACCGTTTAATTAAAAAGTTATTATATCTAACGGTACATAATAATTGGTTTATCGGTGCATGATAAATAAATTAAACTATTTCTTGTCCGTTTGTTTTAGATTCAAGTAGATTTTTTTTTTGGTATACAACTGGGAAAAAAGGGAAAAAAACGAAACAAACAAAACTACTCCCTCCTAAAGGAGGTGCCCATGGCATCAGCTAATAACATCGTGTTCAACCCCGGGGGGGGGGGGGGGGGGCTTCCTCTAACATCACTAGCGAGTCACCGCTCTCCAATCTTAGCCAGGTGATCCGCGCACTGGTTCCCCTCTTTAAGGGTGTGTTGAATACTAAGGGTCCAATCCTTCTGAATGAACTTTTGGATGATCGAGAGCTCGTTTGCAAACAAGTGGTATGGTGGAAATCCTTATGTAACCAGCTTTACCGTCACAAGAGAGTCCGAGTAACAAATGAGGTGCCTAATGCCTAACTCCCAGCAAACTTGAAGGCCAAAGAAGAGAGCCATAATCTCTGCATGAATAATATTAGAGACTCCTACACTCCCATAGAAACCTCGAATAAAAAGCCCATCGTGGTCCCTTAACAACCCTCCAAACCCGGCTTTACCCGGATTCGAAAGCGCACTACCATCCACGTTTAGAGCAAACACTCCCACAAAGGGCTTAATCCAAGAAACCTCACGAGGTGTGGCAGCTCCCTTACTAGGCATACCCCCATAAGCCAATTTAATGCTACTGTTCAGAGACACAATTTGGGCCATCATAGTATGGGTCGGGTTCTCCTTATCCTCAAAAACCTTTCTGTTCCGCGACAATCAGATAACCCAAAGAATCACCGAAATGAAATGCAAAACATCACATGGGAGGTAAGCGAACCATTCCTTCAAGTTGTCAGTTGTTACAGGGAGAGATGCGGTGGGGAAACCGCAGTTGTACCAGAGATTAACTGCCCGAGCACAAGAGAAGAAGCAATGGTGAATCGATTCAACCTCGTCGCAGAAGGGGCAAGAATCGTTGTTCGCGATGCCTCGGTGCTTGAGGACACCCCGAGTTGGGACCGCACCATGACTCAGCTGCCAGAGAAAGAATTGGATGTTCGCAGGAAGTTGCGATTTCCAGATCCAGCTCCAACTTTGCTCTGAGTTTGTATTCTGGTCTTGCAATAGCCAACGATAACCATGCCTCGGTGTGTACTCCCGAGCAACGTTCGATTTCCAAACCCAGGTGTCACGCAAATTTTCCACGAATTGGGGTTTTATGCTGCTCAGGTGTTGCTTCAAATCCTACGGTAAATCAGACCAGAGAGCCTCCAAATTCCAAGCTCCATCCCTCCAGATGGAGCTCAGGTGTCACGCAAATTTTCTACGAATTGGGGTTTTATGTTGCTCAGGTGTTGCTTCAAATCCTGCGGCAAATCAGACTAGAGAGCCTCCAAATTCCAAGCTCCATCCCTCCAGATGTCACGCACTTTCATATGGGAATCATGTATATCAATGAAAGGGACCTCAAAGCCAATCGATTTCTGGGCTACCCACGGGAAGAACCATAAACTTGACTCACCATCGCCCAACTTCATCTGGTAGCCGTCTTTCAACCAATGCCACACATTGGTGATGGATTTCCATGTCTGGGAACCGTTAACTGCAATTGAGTCCATGAAATGTTTCCCTTTTAGATAGTTAGCTTCCAAGAAGGAGACCCACAATTTCTCAGGTTTATTGATGACGTCCCAAACCAGCTTCCCAAGCAGAGCTATATTTTGGTCTCTTGCTCGTCTAACAGCAAGCCCCCTTGTTATTGGGCCTTGTGATTTGATCCCAATTCACCATGTGAAGCCCCTTGCCAGTAGATCCCTTCCAGATAAATTGTTGCACTGTTTTATCCAGCTGGTCACAAATATTGCTCGGCAACCAACTAACTTGCATCTCATAAGCCGGGACAGACGAGAGCACTGTGTTGGCAAGGGTCACTCTCCCCGATCTATTCAATAGCCGCCCCTTCCAACTAGCAAGCTTGGCAGACACCCTATCTAAAATATGAGCAAAGTCTGCCTTTCTAGCACGACCATGATGAATACGAAAACCCAGATACTTCTCTAAATTGTCTGTAAACTGAATGTTGGTGATACCAGTAATTTTTTCCTTTCTGGCACTCGGTACACCTGAGGAAGCAAGGACTCTCGATTTTTCCAAGATAACTTTTAAACCTGAAAAATCACAAAAACTTTTTAACACGTTAAAAATAATCCGTGCCTGAGACGGCTTAGCTTTGGCAAAGAGAAGGACGTCATCTGCAAAAAGGAGATTGTGAAGAATCTTGTTTAAAAAAAATTGATTTTAAAAAAATTGAGTTTAAAAAAGTTATTTGTGTTTGGTCATGATAATTTAAAAGTGAGTTCAAAAAAATTTATTTATGTTTGGTAATGATAGTAGAATCACTTTTGATATGTAAATATAAATAATTTTATAGGTCCCACACCTGGAATCAATTCTATTAAACGAAAAAACTTGGATGTTGTTGCTTTTATTAGAATCGCTTTTGAAATGCAAACGGGATTCTAAAATATTCTAAAATCTAAAACAAACATATGAATAATAATTAAAAAATGTTGGGAATCGCTTTTCGGGTACGAAATTTTAAAAGCTAAAACAAATTTGGCCCTATAAATGAAAACCAATTTGAATGTAAAAAATAGGAGTTGCGCTTTGTAAGAGACGCGCTGCACACAAGGGAATTTTCCCCCAAAAATCGAAATGGTGAAAGAGATCGAAACACTGACAGAAGATGAAAGACGCGCACTTCGTGGAAGCAAATTCGCCCCTCTTCCCAGCCTTTCTCAATCCAAACCCAGGTTCTTCTATCTTCCTCTTTTTTTTTTTAGGGTTTTTTTTTTTGCCCCTTCAATTTTACACTTCGCAAGTAACCGAACCTAACGATTAAATTTATGATTTTGAATTCACAATTTCCTTTTCCAGCCCTTTAATTTTAGTGGGTCTAACATGAATTTGTGATTGGTGGGACAGGTTGGCTCATCCCGGTGGACCCGTGGCCACGAATAAAGCAGCGGCTTTGGCCAAGTTTCTGGAGAGGAAGCTGAAGGACCCCAATGGGTTGGCATCTATAAACCCTGATCTCCTTGAACTCGCTGTCAATAATGCCAAACAGACTGTCTACGCAAGTAACAATTGCAACTCTCTGTCTCTCTCTCTCCCCCGCTTTGTGTATTAGATTATGTATTTATAGTGTATTTTATTTGGTTATTAACTGATTGATCTTGTGATCAATTTATGTTTCATTACATCAATTATTTGCATCAAGTGTGTGTTTTTCCGTGATTATTGTGGGAGTGCTGGGTTTGGCTTGGCTTGTGATAATTTGATGCAGATATTAATCATCCTCTTGCCCATGTTTAATACAAAAACATTGTGACCCCCCCTCCCGCGCCCAAAAAAAAAAAAAAAAAAAAAACCTAACCAGAAATCTGCAATATATGGTAAATTACTTTACCCGGACTACCTTGAATTGTTATTGGGAAGACTGTAACTACAGTTGGTAGTGTGATTTTCTTGTTTCATGGTTCAGCTTGCCAACTTTGGTTGTTACTTATTGGTAGTATTAGAATAAAGACATTTTGTAAAATCTATAATATCTTGTGTCTTGTGTGACACTTGTTCATATGTTTATACACACACATGTATACACAACCAGATTAGAGTCAGTTTGCACTTTGCACGCATCCTCTCTTCTCTTTTCACTCCCATTCCACTTTTAACACAATATCAGCAGCTTTAGGATAATCATAATTGCTCCCACTTACACAAAGTTTCTCTTTTCTTTTCTTTTCTTTCTTCCTTCATTTTCTTTTTTAAATTCGTTCGCTTCTTTCTACTTTTCGATGCTGTGCGCTGCCGCTAAGAATGTTTTAAGGACTGTATGAGGTGTTATCTAAGGTTGATCATATAGAAAAGTGACCCGTTGTCAGGGTAGGGTACTATCGTGCTGTGCAAGGGACAATTGTGCCATAGAGAGGCTTCACAAGGGGCAGGGCTAGTTTTTCCCTAAGGACTAATGAGGTTGCCCTGGATCTATTCGTGTTTGGCTTTGTTTTGGCTCTGCACTTATTTTAGGAATTTGCTGATTGAACTGGTCTTTTTTGCTTTGGGCCAAGCAAGGCATTTTAGTTTAAACAATGCTCCAGGGATTTTCGGGGGACAGTTCGGGGATCGATATTTGTAGCAAACCAGGCATGATCGACATTTATGCTCCAATTTTTGGGTAGTGCTTTGCTAGTAGCTTCATTATAAGAGTATTTTATTCAAATCACGTGCGCGCACAATACACACTCACACATACCCTTCTAGAGCCAGATTAGAGCCACAACTTACACACATCCTCTCTTATGCCTCCTTTTTCGCTTTAACAATGTTAAGCATGAGCTTTTCTGTCAAATATTTATTTTCAGTTTCTTTACCCATATGTCTGATCAAATTTGTATGTAGTCATTAAGTGTAATATTTTGTGACTCTCTTCAATTGAATTTGTATGATAATCATTAAGTGTGATCTTTTTTTATTCTCTTCAATTTTAGGTGGTACTTCTAATTCAAAAAGAAGTGTTCGGCATGTGGACTCCTTTGGTGACTCTAAGGTATTTGTTTTGTGTACTATTTACGGTGTCTAAATAGTAGTTAAGGTATCTTCCTTTTTCACTTTCTCAGATTTGTTTCTAATGTTGGCAGTATTCTAGTGAGGAACAGAATGAACTGTCTGAGGTAAAGGAATGCAAGAAGAAAAAAAAGAAGAAAGAAAAAAAGAAGAAGAAAGAAAAGAAGAAAAATAAAAAACGAAAGGTCATTACTTGTTAATGTGATTGGTTAATTTCCTATAGACTTCTACAACGTGAATAAACAACTAGGTTTGTTTTACTGCAGGATGTTGAGGACCCTGGATGTGCTGTGGTGAAAAAGCCTAAACAAAAGTTTAAATTCTGATTTTGTTTAAACCGCATCATATTTTGGAATTGAGGATTGGGGCCAAAGAAGTTTCTTACCATGGTTTCTTTCCTCACCGCCGGTATTTGCTCATTGCAAGTAACATGGAGTCACAGATGCGAATATTTTGTAGGAGCTGTTGCTGCAAAATAACATCATGAACTTGTTTTTAATTTTTAATTTTGTTTCTTTCAGGGTGTAATACTTTTAGGATGACGAAGATGCAGGTAGGATGATGTCATTGAAGTTGTTGTTATTTATTCAAGTGGTAAAATATGAATGCAAGAAATCAATTCATTAGGTTAGTATCACTATTAAGCAACTGTGTTTGCTTAGGGAAATGTCCCTCACGTTAAAATTTCACATGACTTTGTCCCTATTGGTATTTATATTCAAATCAAATTATTCCCGCTGTTTAGGGCGTGTATTTTGGTAGGTTTTGCATGCTGAATTATTCTGTTTCTTAAGTTGGTTATTTTCCCATTTATTTGTGTTTTGTATTAAGATTTCTGTTCCCCCCCCCCCCTTCCCCCCCAAAATTTTTTCCCTATTATATTTGTTTGTATGAGTTGTATGAATTTTTAATATACAGAACTGTATTGAAGATCACTATAATATACAGAACTACATTGAAGATCACAGGCAGCAAGGGGGTGGGGCATGCGGGCGGGGGCGAAAGGGGTCACTAGGGGGAGAGGGTGGCGGTGGGAGGTGGGTCGCAGGGGAGAAAGAAAGGGGTAAGGCTAGGGGCATTTTAGAAAAAATGGGAAGGAGGAGATGTGTTGTTGAAAAAAAAAAGAGTGCTGGAAGCAGTGCTCAAATTCTCGACTTCTTTGTGAGCAGGGGCCAATATGAGTTTCGAATAGGAATGGTGGAGTTATTGCTTCTCTCATTGCTTGTAAGTGCAGTAAAAAATAGTGAAGTTATTGCAGTTTGCAAATTGAAGTCATTGGATGGAGATCTGACGACTTACATTTCGATCTCAACAGTTTGGATTTAAAACATGAACTCGGAATGTGGTTGTCCAATTTGGATCTAAGGTACAGCCACTGCAGTCAATTTTTAATGCCTTGATTTGTTTTATCGAAAAAAAAAAAGAGAAAAATGTGATTAGAGAGAAATAGAAGAACTTGAATGCAGGGAATCTCAATCTGTTCAATTTTCATCCAACAATTCCAATTTTTTACTGCACTGACTTCACTATTTGTCATTGTAGCCAATTTAGGTTAGTAAGAAGACAATGGCTTGTGCCATTCATTTATTAAGGCATGTAACTATGGTGCTTGTTCATTTTAATCACTCAAAAATCACAAACTGAAGGCAACATGCTGTTAATTCATAAGATGATAACTCAATTATAAAATGTTGAAGGAAAAAACTTAGGTATGTGTTGTTTATGTTGTTTACTAATTATAATATGTCGCGCGGATGAAATTGTTCACTTAAATTTAAATTTAAAATGATCATATTCTTATTATTGAATATATAATCTATGCGTTGAACTGTGATTGGAGAATAGTAAAAATTGTACACAAAGAACCTAAGTTTTTTCCAACGTTGAATTATATCAAAAAGCAATTGATATGGTGTTGCCAAAACCCACGCTTCACCTTCTATATAAATTATAATTAGATAGTTTATTCAAATAAGCTAAAATATTTCTGTGAAACACACGAAATATCAATCAACCAATCACAAAAGATACGGGATAAACGATTCTCTTTCAAATTTAAAATTCAATCATAATCAAATGGTTTAGTTATATACGTGCAACTTTCGTGCATATTTTCGCACTATTCATCTTTTCCCAAAATATATATACTTCGTTACGTTCTAAAGTGCGATTTGTTGATCTCGTATATACTTAACAAAAAAAAAAAACTTTTGTAGATCTCGTATGGTTTGGGTTGCATCTTAATTAAGCAACGTTATGGATGATGACTATCAGAATAAGTTAGAAGCTTTTTTTTTTTTGTCTACAGATGGAGTGGCAAGCACCACCCGTAAATTCACACACGCAAAGTGGAGATTCCGGGCTCGAACCCCGGCAACCACAGAAAATGTCCAGCCTAACAATGTCACCTTACACCAGTTGTGCTAGGCCTTACGGATTACTAGGCCAAAAAAAAAAGCTTGTATTCTTAGGCAAATGAAGTTTTTATAATTTATTTTATAGTATAAAATACTCCCTTTGTCTCATATTAAGTGTCATTTACGATAATCTACAAGTCTTAAGAAAATTATTAATTGCAACAATTTTTAAGATAAAATAATCTTTGTTGACTAAAATGTTCTTAGCGTATTAAGAGTTAGATGAAAGAACTAATTAATATTAGGTAGTTAAGAAAAAAATAAATAAGAATATTACTAGAAAAGAGTAATTAATGCTCTCTTGATATTATAAAATGATAAATAATTTGATAAATACAAATATTCTAAATAGGACACGTAATATGAGACGGAAAAAGTATTATACAATGGATTATCAATATAAAATAGTATAGTCTTATACGGTTATGCAATGTCGTACTATTATTAAGCCTTATATCATTAGATATTATACTATGAACTTCAACTTTTATGTACTTAAGATTGTTGTCTAATATGTTCGAAAAATTGTCACACTAGAAGACCTTGTTTTATATAATCCTTGAGCTTACACCATGAAAAAGTTTCAGTTGAGAAGGGCACTACCTACCGCGTGTCGAAACAAAAAGTTGTTGAGCATCAAACTCAATCAAAAGGATTTTAGTGCTTTTTACGTACATACATACATACATACGTCTTTGACAAAAGAATCACATAACTCTCCTCCTTTTGGCGTTGTTTTTGCTGTCCTCAATAATGTTGTTGTTGTTGTTGTTATGATTAACATTTGGGCCCTCGCCAGTTCTTTCTTGAACTTCCAATGCATTTTTAACAAAAACATTCAATCTCATCAATGTGTAGTCGCTCTGTATATACTTAACAAAATTGGTTAGTGGCTAAAAAACACTCGCTGCTAAACAAAATAAAAACTTTAAGATAAGACAGCTATAGATAATAAAATAATAACAAACCTGAGCATCAATGTCAAGGTTCACCAAATCAGAATTAACTTGGAAGTTTGGGTTATTCTCAGAAATTATCTTTAATGCCTTGACTAGATTTTCAGGAGACAATCTGGTCATAGCTGACCCAAGTATTACTTTCTCTGGAGCTGACAGTGTCCTACAGTATTGTCAACAACAGAACAGTGTCTATTATGTATAATCAACACAATCCCACAACATGGCCAAAAGGAAATTCATAGCAAACTCTACGGCGCAGGGTTTTAAAAAATAGTCCGTGATTTAACATTATTGTTTTCTATGTTTCCGCGACCACAACAAAACCACAATTGGAATTTGGATTCCCTGTTTTTTTGACGTAGTTGTAGTATTCAGACGATATAGAGCGTCTTATCTTAATCTGACAATGCACATTCCAAGACCAAATTTTGTATATGATTTACTCAACTTTGGAATGTGTACCGTTCGATCAAGATCAGACAGTCCACATTGTTTGACTACGGCAATTGAATAAAAAAATGCCTATAGGGAATTCAAATTCCCGCTATTGGGGTCACATTAGCCGTATTTGACCGCAATTCTCTGCAATATTAAGGATTACGACACGACTGCGACCGTGCAATTTAAAACCTTGTCAAGTCGTGTACTTGAAGGACCAAACTAAAGGAAAACTAGGTCCTATAAAACTCCTACCATAACATGGTTCAAGAAACAAGTAGACTCATTGTGGGACTAAACACTAAACAAACAGATTACTTGTAACACTAGTTTATTGCAATTTGACCTTGATAAGTAAATAATAATAAGGGATGACTCTTTCACGAACCTGCACTTTCCAATCACTATTGATTTGAGATTCTTCAAGTCCATGTCAACCTTAGAAAGCTGGAACAACAGAAAGTGAATGCATTAACTAACCATCTGATATACTTCTTCTGAGTAACATAAAGCAAATGATTTTAAAACACAACTCTAGCAAAAAAATAATCAACCAACCGCAGAGCCTAATTCCCTAGTCTTATTGGCATAAGTGGCTTCTTGAGCAAGCTGTTTATTCAATTTCTCATCACTCTCCTGAAATAATCATAATCAAATACATAAAGGTAATATTAATATTGAAAATTAAAACATAGGAATGACTGAAATGAAATCACTGTTATAATATCTTTAAATGCAGCCTCCAAAATTATATATAAGTAGGTTTCATTCATCCAAAAGAAAGGGAAGGGAAAAAAAAAACATAAATTACCGCCTTAGCAACTTTAGGCAAAAGTTGCAGCCATTTCTTCTCAAATTTGTCTAGCAAGGACTTGGCCATCACATGGATATCATGTTTTTCATCATTGTATGTCATTGCATTCTTAAAAATCAACCTCACATCAGCATATATCTCCCTCACGTTCTTATAACCAGAGCCATCTTTAGCCTCCATTTTTCTTTTTATTGTACTGAAATCCATAGGCTTTTCAATAATCTAGGTGAACAAAAAACAAACAAATTATTTTTAGAAGAAAACAGTAAGTAAGCAGAGAACTTTGATATAACAGATAGATAGTTTCAGAAACACTAGCCAAGCAAATATGTAAACCATTTTTTAAAAAGTGTACAAGTTTCAAATGTCATTTATGTAAATTAAGATAAAGGCAATTATAGTCTAAACCAATAGTAAAAGCTTAAAATGATAAAATACAAATTACCTCATAATAGTCATACAACCCAAGACCTTCAACATCTACAGGTTCCAAGAAGGGCCACGCCCATTTATGCTGAGTTATCTGAGAAAAAGCAAATGTATCAGTATATTGGGTTTACAGAAAAAAGCAAAAGAATTTTATAAATATCTTAAGATACATTTAAACCTTATATTAACTTGCTTATATATAAAATAAGTAAAAGATAAAAACACTCAATGCTGTCTACCATTGAAAGCTGATCAAAGTTCTTACGATACAAGTTTCAAATGTCATACACTCAATGCTGTCTACCATTTAAAGCCAATCAAAGTCCATTGAAGTTGGTTGATGGTAAAAAGTAGGATGATAAGTTCCTATATAAGCTTCAGTTTTGTGATATTGAAAATGTTTCAGTAATTAGTATCATTGAAAATCCAAGTTCAAGAAAAAATAATTTATGAATGATCATTGGTTCAAGTCCAATTCAAGGGCATCCCATTGCACGAGACTCCCACCAGGTGGGGTCTGGCGAGAGTAAATGTACGCAATCTCACCTCCGCAAACAGAAAGGTTGTTTCCAAAATTTGAACTCATAACCTCCGAGTCACGAGGCAACAACCTTACCGTTGCACTAAACCTCTCCCTCTATAAGTGGGTTTGTGCCCAATTTGTGCCTTTAGATCCATGATTTCATCTTTATCCCACAGTTATAAACATCTGAAATAATAATTAATAAAAATAGTTGCAAGGTACTTGAACTTGCCTCATGCAATATTTTGGAAAAGTGGCGCATGACCTCTTGCATTTCATGTGAAGCAGTAGTAGTAGGTTCCCTACTTGAAGCACGTTGCAGTGGCTTCTTAGTGCCAGTAGGAGGCTTTTCCCGGCCTTTGTTTTTTGAATCATTAAGTTGAACATCAGTGGATTTGAAAAACTGTTCAACCTCAGTTACTTGCTCCTCAAGCTGCACCCAAACACATCACAACACAAATGATTTATCTTTTTGTTTAAACTTGATTTCAAAATACAAACTTACAAATACCACAAACCCATCAATCAATGCATAGCATCAGATTTGTGCTATTCCCCTCCCCTCCCTGCCCAGGTGATTTCAACTCCAATTTAACCTAAATCTATAAATTGATTAAAAGAAAACTACAAGAAAAAATAAAACAACGGCACAACTTTGAAAATAAACTACATAAAAGTTAAACATAATAGGGGAAGAATGTTCATCTTTGTAACTTTGTGTCACATCACATGTGGCAAGAAAGACAACATATATTAGGTCTACAATCAGAACAATAAATTTTTGGATTGAGACAAGAAACATCGCAAAAAAGAAAACGATAAAAAATTTAGAATTAAGAAATTCAACTGAGAATTGTGCGATATCATCCACACACCACACTATGTGTATTATTTCAATTTCAATATTTATTTGGTCCTACACTCCCAATCTTGTGAATATTTAAAACAACGAAAAAACAAAATGAGAAATTGATACGATAAAGACGGTGAACAATAATAAAGAATCATCAGAATGTGATGATGAGAACAATATGATATTCAAAATAAAAATAGTTTTGAGTTATGAAAAAGAGAAGTTACCTTGTGAACCTTGGTGACAACTTCATTGACAAAATACCTATAACGGTTCAAATCTTCGCTTGTGACATCCTCATACGAAGGGGCAGCACCAAAATTTGTAACCATTGATGGCAGTGATTTTTCTTTCGTTTTTTTTTTCCTTTTCTTTTTCTTTTTCTGTGTTGATGCCGATTTTCCAATCTATTCGACTGTATATTTACGAGTTGGAAAACGTTTTTCCATGAATTATGGACCGGCACGAGAATTTCTGATACAACAGTGTTATTATTGGTTACAGTCAATCACAGTTACAAGTTAAAATAGCGTTGTTGACTTGTTACGCACGAGAAATATTGGTCACTAGAATAGTCACGCGCAGCAAGTATTTTTTTCAGTTCAGTATTTCTATGTAAAATAAAAAATTTCACCTGGTTTTAAACTTAACTAGTGTATTTACACATGCTGGTGGTACAGGTTATTCATATGAGTTGTAAACCGTATCCAACATGTAAAAATAAACTTCAAGATTTTTTTTAACAAAAGTATTAGCGGATTTAAATTTATTAAAAAATATTATAGATAATTCATTATGAAGTAGAGAATATATGTATTTATACGTATACTCCAGTTTTAAAATATAACAAATAAACAGAAAATATCGGTTCTATTTTTCTTATATTTAGATATGATTTCTCAACTATGATTTTTAATAAAAAAAGAAATATAAAGCACAAATTTGAATGATTTATCTAAATTACATTAAAATAATTTCAAAATAAATAACATGAAAAAGAGATAATCAATTATCAATGTTGGACAACAAATTAATCCTAGAATAAGTTATGGTTTTAATCGTGTATAATATCCAAACTTTAAGAAGAAAAAATAAAAATACATATTGATTTAGCATTTATTATAATTAAACATAAACAATCATGTGAACGCTAGAATGCTGGGAATATTTATACTCCAATGGAAGGTTGGACATTTAAAATTTTAATAATATGTAAGAGATGAAATATACAAATTATGAAAAAAATTATAAAAATTAAAATTTAACATTATATAGTTATGATTTTCTATTAAATTTTATGATGTGGATAGTAAAATAAATCAGTTATAAAAAGTTATAAAATTAAAAGTAATCAAATTTGTATGGTAAAATAATAATAATAAATAGTGACTGATAATTGATATAATTACTAAATAAAAATATGTAAGTTATTTAAGAGAATATAATAATGATTTACACTTTTTTTATATAAATAAGGGGAATAATAGAAGAACTACGACATAAGCCTAGGGGTAGCACACTCTATTACATGAGAACATAAAGCAAGACTGAGGGAGGGGAAAAAGACGTCTACAATAGTCCACGTAAAATCACCCTGATGATCTGTATTGGCTAAAATATCTGCGCAAGAATTCACTTATTTGTTATTAATGATCTTCACTACGAAATTATTGTTAGACATGAGGTAATAATGGTTAATGTAATTAAAACAATAACTAAAATAATTAAATTGATTTAGGCAAAAAGATTAATGATTTTTATGTTAACACATGACTTAGACAATATTTTGATTGAATGACAATTGTCCAAATATGGTAATTAATTGATTGATATGTTTTAATTTATTACATTTTGAATTTGAATTTAATTCAAATTTGATTGAATGATAAAAGTCTAGATATGAGCATTAAACGATTGATATGTCTTAATTAATGAAATATCATGAATTAAAAAATAAAAAATAAATTATTTTTCAATTTGACGGGAAAAGAATGAATGTGGAGCTCTCACATGACATGGGTATACGTGGTAAAAATCTATTTTATATAATGTAGTAGATTTTAACAAAATTACTTAACACAACATGTAATCAGTCCCGACACCTCTACTAAGCAAGATTGTTCAAGCTGAGACTCAATCTAAGAGCAATTGTCAGGAAAACGCAATTACCTTTGAAGGAGCCAAACCCTTCCATAACTTGCTTAGCACCAATACACCCTGATTTGAAAGCCCTGTCACCCGGGATGAAGAAGAAATAAGACTGCATAGGTAGAACTAACAGAGTACATACCACTACAGTGTCGGGTCAAAACCCACCGATCTGGCTCCGCCGTTAAGGAAGTAAATGCAAGAAAGGAACTAAACTCGGTCACCACTAGATCCTCCCATGTGAATAAACCATTCCTACACTGGCGAACAGATCTGGTGGCATCACCAATTCGCACCCCAACCAACTAATAATAGCATAGAACACCCTAGAAGAGAAATCACACCAGACAAAAAGGTGAAAAGCCGACTCCTGGTAATAACCACACAAAACACAAGTGGTAGCAGAAGAATCAGTGATGACACATCTACTAAGCAAGTTTGTCCGAGCCGGAACTCTATCCAAGAGCAATTGTCAGGAAAATGCAATTACCTTTGAAGGAGTCAAACCCTTCCATAACTTGTTTAGCACCAATACACCTTGATTCGAAAGCCCTGTCACCTGGGAAGAAGAAGCAAATAAGACTTCATAGGCAGAACTAACAAAGTCAGGGCCGGCCCAACACTTTTGTAGGTCTAAAGCAAATTTTTAAGTAAGACCTTTTTGAGTAAGAGAGTAACATAAAAATTGACAAAAAAAAGTAACATAAAAATTATGAGCCTTATAAAAATAAATAAAAATTGTATTGGATACTCGTGTATGTTAAAAATAAAATCTGATATGGACAATATTTATAACTTTTTAAACTATAAAGTAGTAAAATGAAATTATGATATTTTGATATTTTCGTCTCCTTGGCGTGAAAAAAATTAAAATTTCAGCAGCGTAGCTTGGAATTGAACCCGCAACAATGAGCATTCTGAATGCATAGCTATACCATCAACGCTAAAGAGATACGTTGGAAGCTTTTGGTTATCTAATTTATTGATAGAAGTATTATTTGGAGGCCTTTTTTGCAAATAAAAAAAGTTTTTAATTTGAGGCTTAAAACAAGGGCTTGGGCCGCTTTATGCTTGGGTCGGCCCTGAACAAAGTACATACCACTACAGTGTCGGGTCTAGACCCACCGAGCTGGCTCCACTGTCAAGGAAATAAATGCAAGAATGGAACTGAACTCAATCACTAGTGGATCCTCCCATAAGAATAAACCATTCTTACACTCGTTTAATACAAAGAGATGGATTGAATATAACAAATTTCACATGCTCTATTAGTTTCGTAATTAAATTGAATCAATTTTTTTACTAGAATTAAATTGAGTCAATTAAATCAGTTAATTAATAAATTACAATTCTTTTGGTGTACAGTGACGACAATGAGGTTTGAAGTTTGAACTAAAGACTTTATACATACTACCCAAACTCCTGACCATTAGCTTAATCGTAATTGTTTAAAATACAGTTAATATTTTTTAAGTAAACAAAATACAGTTAATATTTATTATTATGATATTTCTATGTTCATATCCTGATTTCTACTATGAGTATCATATGACTTTACACTAAATTAATAAAAAAATCAATCAATCGATTAAAGGAATTTTCTCATTACGGAATTACCTTTAATAACCTGACCCTATAATATAATAATTATTATGAACAAAATGTGTATTAATTACATATTGATTATATTTATTTATAATATTAGTATATTATTTCTTTTTTTTGGTACATTAGTATATTATTTCTATATCATATTATTATTTTCGCTACGTTATCCTAATAAGGTTTTTCAGCAAGTAAAGAAAAAAAAATCAATTACTCAATTAATAAGAAATCATGTACAACCTCCTATATGGTTTTTTAACCGTGTAACATTCTCGTTTTTCTAACCTTACTTAGTGTGTGATTAGCATGTGGCTATGTGTGCTATGATGTTTCACTGTATGCTTAGAAAGCGTGATTAAGGTTAGGGTTAAGTGGAATAAGAGAAATACATAAAGTTTAGGGTATTGATCTCCACACTTTTAGCGTGGAGGAGGGGATGTTTGAGCGTGGGAATGCTATGACTTTGGCTAAGGGAACACTTTAATATTCTCCTTGCTATAGGGGTGGTGATAAGGACACGTGTCATGTGTGGCCTGAGTAACAGACCTGACGTGTCGAGATTGTTGTGTGAACAACATTGGTCTCAACACTTTCACGTTGAAAAGAGCACATCAAAGTGTTGAAACACTTTGACGTGGGGTTAGGGCACACTTCAGTGTTAGCCTTAAAACCTAACTAATGTAAGTTTTTGTTTTAATTGAGGTGTTTACCTCTTCTTTTTCATTTTGTGCGACCATAAGCTCTATCTAAGAAGCTTTGTCTAACAGCTCAGAAGCCATAGCTAGGGTTAGGAGCTTATAACATCAATTCCAAATGCTGAAACGCGAATTCAATCGTTCTGTTGTGTTCGTGGTTGTCTGTTCTTCTTTCAGTTTTTTGTCACGTCAAGGTACGTCGTTACGTCGTCTATGTCATCTTTTAACATTCAAGTGGTTTTGATACGTTATTTCCTTATTCTCGTTCTTAACTTTGATCTGATGCTGTTTTAGGTACCAATGTGTTGTTACGGCTGTCATACGAGCAAGGGTTTCTTTCGGAACTGGAATCTTGTTTCTAACTTGTGCGAGACAGAGGGGTATCACACTTTTGTTTCAGTTTCGTTTGTCACGTTTGGTTTGTGTTCGTTTCATTTTTGGTTTCTAACATTGTTTCCTTTGCATTTGTGATCCTGAAGATGCATCCATTGAGATAGTCGGGTGGTTATGTCTTAGTACTTGACTGTTGAGATTTGTGATGTAATTTAAGTTATGAGATACTCTGCTTAGTTGAGGGTAAGGGATATGATATGTTGAGATTGTGTAGTCGAGATGCTAAGTGATTGATCTGATGTGAGTTTGCAAAGTTCATATAAATTGCATGTGTTATTGTATTCACAGTCGTATGGATTGGTGGCACACGAGGTCAGATATACCTGAGTGCAGGTACATAATAGTGGCACAGGTCGTGGAAACCTTGGGATACAATCAGTTATTGACAAGTTCCATAGGGGACCAGTAGTACGGCCTTTATCGCGTCATGGCGTCACCGTTAATGCCTAGTTATTCTAACACATGTTGCGTATTTCGTGTCCTTGGTAAACGATCCTGAGTGCAAGCCAAGTTATCTAGCCATGGGAGATGAGGAGACACTCTTATTGACCACGATGAGCGGGATATGTTGCTTGGACAACTGAATTCCATTCCTAATGGGAAAGAGGGATACAATGTGACTTAGGTTTGGTGGCACAAGTCCATATAGTCTTAGAGATGCATGAGAGAGATAACTAGATAGATTTGATCTGTGACAACTAGAGGATGTTTGACTTGAGAGATGATTGTCAACGCTTTTCATGATTATGTGCATTCTCTACGTAGTATTCTATTGCTTCTTTCCCATTTTATAATGGATGTGTTGTTCTTATCTCCTTGTTTTCCATGTCTGTGTATATGTATTATATCTTTGTTTAGACCATATTGCCGAGGACCCAGCTGACGAGGAGATCGTCGAGCGAGATGGCTCATTACCTGCATCTGTCGATGTTGATGGACTCGAGGACACTTGTGTGGGGGGACTTTGAGCTCCACTGCCATGATGTTAATGGCTTGGGTTGGGAGATTGACTACTCCCGCCACACACATTGTATATACTGTGCTTGTGACTACTTACTTCCATTTACTTGGCTCTTTAAGGATTGGACTAGGTCACATAACAATTTGGGAGTTGCTTCCAGCACCCCCTACCCCCTCATTTTTCCAAAAATACCCCTACTCGCTCCCTTTCTCTCTTCCCATCCCCACCCCTATGCACCCCCACCCCTGTGACCCCCTCCCACCCACCTCAACTCCCCTCTCCCTCCTCCCCTAAAAGCCCTCTTTTTTCTCTCAATTTTTTACCTTGCAGAAGTAATTTGTTTTGCCATTTGAAAACTAGTTTCCGTAATAAAAGAAAGTAAAATTTCTTTTCAAATTGTTTACTTTTGTAAAGCAACTAGTGTGTGTAACCCGTGCAATACATGGATATACATTCACATTTTAAAAGATTATAAAAATTATTATATATGTTTGATGTAACATACTTTTGGATATTTAAATGAAATCCATGTTAATAACATTACATAATATTACATTGATAACTATATATTTACAACTACATGCTTATGTTCTAGAGTGGGAAGCAAGTTAGTATATGCCTAATAATATTTCTCCTTTTTATGTATATTTTCTGGACATAACTTGAATATATCAATACCATCTATAGTAAACCATCTATAGTAAGCTATAAGATAATTTTTCGGTGTTACTATTCTTTCCCCTTCTGCTTGTGCATTAAATCCTTTAGTTAAAACCCTTCCTTCAAGGGCCTTTCAGTTATAGCAAACTAATATGAGTCAACCTCTGACTTGGCAATTGACTCCAATTCATTTTGAGTACATGGTTACGTTTGCATATGATCCAACCTGACTTTGTATTTAAATGAACTATCATTACACATAATTCATATATGACATCATAGTATTGTTTAACTCACGTGGCTGATCTGACATAAAGGAAAAAAAGACTTTAGAAAATAAAGATGAAACAATGACATGCCAGTTATTAGTTAAAGTAAATTATGTGCAAAAAAGAATGTCAAAAGACTACAAAATACAACTGAGCGTTGCATGGGAGAGTGCCCCTAATGAGAGGAAAAACATCAGACCAATATATTGATAACATTATGACTTCCGTGCACCCATTTGCCAAATAAGCATAGTTGACTTCCCAGCAAGAATCGTCCTGATTGCCTCAAGCTGCCCGTCCCAAAACTAATTATAACCATAAATCAATTTCAACAACTTACCAAGAAGTGAAAAGATTCAACAACCGATTTAGGAGCACCAATAGAGAGAAATAGGATATAACAACTAATAAGAATGATCAAATATTAACAACTAACATACTAACATTTGCCTATCAAAAAAAAAAAAGAATGACCAAATATTGCCTTATTTACTACAATGACTCTACTATTACAATCTCAGAAACGTTAGGTTATAATATCAACACACAAATGGTACACAAAAAAATAGAAAAACCATATGATTATAAGGCCTATTTGTAATCGTTTCATTTTTTTGCAAGTTTACTAGTATTGTCTCTTCGTCAGCATCATGTTCCTTCTCTGAAGAATTAATTATAGTTGATGTCATTCCTTTTCTGGCTAGTATTCCATTTTCCACTGTAACTGTAGATGCTCCAAACCTAAATTAACTCATCCAAACATTATAGGGAGGTACTAACCATGCTCAAGATCAATTATAATTAAAAAAATCAAAAAATGTTCATGCAACATACATATAAGATACTTCATGGCTTTCTGCCCCCTTCATTTAGGATAAATATGTTAGAATGGAATGAGCAATTCGAAAGCTCAATGGACATAACATATTTGGTTATTGAAAAAGGATAGGAGGCAACTGATCGACGATCCGTAAAAACTATATGCATCCGTCTGGGATCATATCATCAAAATTGTGACACCTTGTAGTGCCCATCACATCAGATCCTTCAAAAATTTATCATTGAACCATATTATTAGATTAGTTAACATAGAAGAAATTACATTATAGATCAAATTTTGGTACGTACAAAGTTAGCTAGAAAAAGATGGCGAAGTTCAGTATTTAGCTGATAAAGAAATGTCTGTGAGATTGAAGCCTACATTAGCAAACTTTAAAACGATAATATCCATTGGATCAGATTAAAATTGGAGCTCCAGATTTGCTAGAGTCCCCTTTGAGGTTGTTCCCTCTCTTATTCCTAGCAGAACATTTCATGAAGGACCATCAGTATACTAAACATTATGGATTATATATTTGTGTCATACACAAAATCATCATTTTAGGGGAAAAGTCTAAAAGAAAGTTATTAATCACATAACTAAAGTAAGTCAGATTCCACTATAATTTGATGCAAATAATATCCTACCAATCGTATAGGGATTACCATGAGTTAAAGTAGATACCTATAATTCCATGCTACAACAATAAATAACATGTGATAGTTATATGTCAACTCCATCTCACAGAAGCCTATAAACATTGCAATCATTCAATATATAGAATATAATTTAAGAATGCTTCCATTTTCATTTTCAATGCAGGCAACTATTTTCATTGCAGGCATTCATTTTCAAATTAGTAAGAAATAATAAAAATAAAACTGAAATGATCTTGCAGCGAGGTCACTTAGGCACATAACAAATCAAAATAAGTGAAAGCCTGACAAAGTGACATGACGGTCCAAAGTGACATTCCTTGCCGGCCATCGGCAAAGACTTGTAATGCAAAACCACACATTGTTAAGTCTAAGAAAAGGAAAATAATATGAGTGATTAAGCAAGTTTAAATAAAAATAATAAAAAGTAAGAAGAAGTCATGAAAAGAAAAGATGGAGGAAATTAATTTTATAGTAAATAATTGTAAATTAATCATATATAAGAAGAAATCATGAAATGAAATTGTAATTTTTTTACAAATTCTTTGGAATAAGTCATAATGCAAAATCACAGTGTCAATTGTAAATTAATTTTATGTACCTATATACAATATATACAAAGACTTACGTACTATAAAATCTACATAGTGCGCTCAAAGTTATAAAGCTGTCTTGGATACATGGAATGCAATATTCAAAAATTTCATACAATTCAAAGACTTACAAATACATCGTATGCAATCAATCGGCAGTAGTGCTACGCATTTATGCAAAAGCAAATCTGAGCCAAAGCTGCATTCAGTTGTCGAAATACCGCCCAACGGTAACGACTTACGCACAATTAAATACAAAGAAGAAGAATAAAAGAAGTTGCTTCTGTAATTTGGCACGCATGCCCTCTGCAACCATGCAATAGTAGGCTCTGAAAATGAAAAGCAATTTAGATGGATAAGCATCAAATGTATAAGATCACTCACTCATATCCTCATTTACCTCTTCTCTGAAAGTTTGGCAGATAACCCAACTCTCTTACCTACTAAGCTCCATAGTCTGCCAAATAAGGAAAAACAATTTCCTACCTTGAAGACCCAGCAACATTGTCTTGGATTACATTGCTATTAAAATCATGGTTTTATCCCACTAACCAATACAGAAAAGAACAACCAAAACCTCTGTGAACCATGAGGACATCAATCTGTGAAGTACAAACAGGAAGTTAACATACAAAGAATTGAATCTAGAAAGTAACCAAAAAATGACTTGCGTGCTTCGATGGAAGATTCTTGATATTTGATTCCATTTTAAAGGAAATAAAAAAGAAAAAAGGCCAAAATAATAAAAGGAAAAAGGGATAACGGTACTCACTAATTTTCTCTCTCCCACTCTTCAAAATATGAATTTATGGCTTCCTTACATATATAATCTTATGAAATTTGAAAGAATAACAAAATCTTATTCTGGTATTCCCTCCATACATAATATGTTACCATGCTTGCCTCTTGGCCTCCAGTTGCAGCTAACTGGAATATTAGAAGTCAATCAGATGTAGATTTCATTAAATTCAAAGCCGTAGAATAATTTCATAAACTTGTTTTGTTTCAATAAAATTTGATGATGGCTTCTTTCTCACCTTTATGAAGGCATAATATTCGGTTCTAGCTTAATCTTTGCTTCATTTTCTCTTGTAGCCAACTCAAATATTAAGTATGTGGATCACCAAAAACAATGTTATGTTTTTTTGACACCCTAAATTAGATATGAAGGATAAGTTAGATAGGAAAAAAAAAGGCAAGGAACCATAACGTGATTCAACTCCTTCGCACCTTGCTGAGAAAACCAATGTTTGCTTCACAGACATTTCGCCATTATAAACATCGTGCTGGCTAACATAGGCAGCAGTTCTTTGAGGTACAAACTTGGTCCATTCCATGCTCATTATAAGTCACTCTCCCAGATACAATACCTAGAATACACAATGGCATCTATGTTAGATGAAAAATACAAATTCTACAATTGAAAGTGAAGTAAACAATATAAATTATCAAAATTAGGAAATTTGTTTTTCACCTTGAGACCGAGATCAAGCTTTCAAAGCAGGTGAACCTCCTTTTCTCCACCAGACATTTCCTCACCCAATAGTAACATATTCAAAGTAACATTACAAAATGGATAGCAAGTAGCCTAAACAATTATCTGTCTCAAAAAATAAAAGTGATACAAATAGGTAAACTGATAAAAAAAGAAATCACACAATGGGACTAAATAATGTTCAAAAATGCAAATAACATGCACCAAATGTTCCATCAGAGCGCTCAATTCTTCAACTTTCTATATGTCAACACCTCGTCACATGTACCTATATACAGAATGCTTCCATTTTCATTGCAGGCATTCCCTTGCAACAGATCACTCAAAACCTGGTATGGTTCGTCCAAAGAAACAATATATTATTTTTACTCATTATGATCAAGAGAAAACTGAAGTGTGGGAAATCCGATGAGTTGGAAAGAAGAGTTTGGAGGACTTGATGCAGCTCATTTTGATATAGGTACTGCAACAGACACGACAATGAGGAAGGACTTTAAACATATAGTCTGTGATAGATTTTTATCCTCCTTAGCCACATATAAAGTCGAAGACCTAAAAAAATAATTCAAATAAATAAAACTCTGATAACATCAATAAGGATAATAACATTTTAGATCCAGCATGTATAAACAAAAACAAAGCAATAAAATTCGTATTTGTAAAGAGATAATCAGCAAGATATTATTAAAAAATTTACCTTCCTAATGTTATTAAGTTAAATTTCTTTTAGGGACTCTCCCATCTGGAACTCTTAAGACTGATTTCACTTGTGCTGCCAGTTCACTCCATCTCAATGTATTGTGAATTTGAGTTATAACCCTTTCACAAACAGATCAATTGTCTAAATCAAAAATCTTCTAGCAACAATAACAGAGATGACTTTAAACTTACCAACCTTGTCATCAACACAACAAAAATGAATGGAGATGCAAAACCTGTTGTTCTCAACCTTGACACTAGGAGTTGATTTGTTTTTTCTCAATCAATTGTTGGTACACCTGAAAATTTACAAAGAAAAAAACATTGATTTTTGCTTTGCTTATTATAAAAATAAAAAAGAAGTTAAACCTCACCTATTCCCAAATAATAGCAAAATCAAAATCAAACAAATAGAAGTCAGTTGAACCTTAACAACGACAACTATTCCCAAATAAAACAAACCAAAATTAATTCACTGGCGAGAAGACTCATCAAAGCAACATTAAAAAAAATGAAAGGATGGAAAAAAAATCACCTTTTTTACCAGTCATTTGCTTAACATACTTGAGGTAAAATTTGCGAATGTCGACCATAATCTTACCATGTCAGTTCTTCACGAAAACCCTCCTGTTCTTTGAAATCAACGTTTGACGAAATCAATAAAAAAGAGCATGTTCTAGTAAAGAATGGTTAAAAATAAAACCCTCGTAAAGGAGTTTGGGTTTCGGGGAAGCAACCTCGCAAACGATGATGGAGTTGGGGTTTTCGTCGGAATCTTTTTTGAGTGATTTTTATGAGAGGCTGTAACCTTCAGAGTCACCATTGGAAGAGTGGCGTACTCCTCCCTCTTCTTCCCCTTTTCAAGCATTTCTCGCTAATTGAAGCGATAGAATCGGGTACTAATTTGGTTAATTTTTCAAATAGGGGATACTTAATCAAGAATCGTGTGTGAAATACCGTACAGATTCATAGTAGAATCATTATAATTGATAGCTGTAAAAGATCAGCGTAAATACTATCCAAAAATAGGGGAAGCTTTTATTGCCTTATTATTGCCTTATTAAAGTAATTTGAATTGTGATACGGTGATGATATTGACAAACATTCATATCCAATCAAAACATGTTTTATTTGTGTTGAATAAATCACGATTACGTTTGACCACAGCTGTTACGTTTGGGCCGTGTAATGTTTGAATGGTGTTTTAAATCAGTTGATAGAGGCTGATTAGTCATCAACGAATATTTTTGTGGCCAATAAGAAACAATCACCTTGTTAAATGTTATGCGTAACTTTTATTGAGAGAATGCCATTTGGAATTTTCCTTTTTAGGATTATCCATGGTTGTATATAGTTAAGATTTTTTAGCCTTCCAGAAACTTGTTTCCAGATTACAAAAATATGAGCTTCCAGAAGGTAATTTTTTTCAGTTGTGTTACCTTCCATATTTTTTTTTTTTTGCATTTCTAGAAAGCTAAAAAAATTGCTTTTAGAAGGTAAAAAAAATTTGAAAAAGAGGATTTTCAGGGAAAGAGATTTCAAGGGGTAAAGATCCTCTCAATTTCTCAAAAGAAATAAAGAGTTTAAAAAACTATGATTTTGAGTGTATAAATGCATACATTTGTAAAATTAATGACATAAATTAGGCATTTATTGGTATTTATATACCCAAAATCATAGTGATGAAATTCTTTATTTATTTTAAGAAATAGAGATGATTTTTACTCGTTTTCAGGGGTGAGGAGTTTTAGGGGGAGGAGACCGACATGGAGAAGACTGTCAGGGAGGGGCCGACGTGGAGGGGCTGTTGAGGTGGGGCCCATCGGGGGAGGCCATGGGGTGGGGCTGGGTAGGGGAGAGAGAAAAGGGGTAAAGGTGTTGTGGGAAAAGGTGGAGTGGGGGTGTAGTTGGAGAAAAGGGGGGAAGTGGAAGAAACCCCTAATAATTTAAATGGATTTACATTTTATGGGCTGGCGTTTGCCGGTGCCTGGCCTTTTCACTAACCCATATACTAGTTTTTGGATCTCTTTAAAAATTTAAATATATAATTCTTTTAAACAATTCAAGATAAAATATCCAACACTAAATAACAAAACCTCAATGTCTTAATCAAATATAAGCAATATACATAGACTTTGTATTTTAAATAGATGACGCTAAATATATAACACTAAATATAAACAAAAAGTTTAAGTATTTGGTGGACCAAATACATAGACTAAATATAAGCAAAAAAATATGTATTTTTTTTTTTTTGCTTATATTTCAGATGAGGAAGTACATCATATCAATATCTTAAATTCATTTATTTTTTGTTTTATATTATGTCATTATAATAATTCCTTTTTAAAAATATTAATAAAATTAAAAAAGTAAACAAAAAAAAGGTTTTGAAGGTCAGCAGACTAAACTAGAATCAGTTAAAAGGGTGAATTAAACGAACTGAACTAATAACCCCACATTTAAATGCACCATGGTCAATGTCCATGTCCCCAACTCTAATTTTAACTCTTTAAATTATAGTACTCTCTCAAGAAACAAAAGACGTCCATGTACTCTCGTTGAATGGACCATGGTCCATGTCCATGTACCCAACTCGTGAATTTTTAAGTACATTAAATTAAATACTAATTTTAAATTATATTATTATTTATAGTAGTGTTATTAATTACAAGTCATCATTTCACTCATTTTATAAAAATGTATTTTTTAGGAAAAAAAATTAAATCTTTATAAGCACTCATTTCAAAACTTTTTTTCGGTAGGTGTGAATTAGAGTTTTACTTATAATATGAACAGAGAGAATATATACTAGTTTTTTATTTCGTGAGCTCAATTGATACGCCTCTTAGATTGATTGAGATGCAATGATGTGAGATGTTTGATAATCTAAAATATGTGCTTGCGGTTCCTCTATGTTAAAAAAAAACAAACAAACAAACAAACAAAACCTACTCCCACCTTCCGTTTCAAATTTGTTTGAGCTTTCCATAAATCTATTGCAAAATTTATGAAGCCACAGGCATACACAGTAGCAAAGAAAATACAGCAAAACAGGATATGGAATTGATAACTTTTAAATGAAACAACAGACATGAACCAATTGATCCAATCCATCCACATAACTTGATCCTTAATTGACTGTAAAATGAAAATGAAAAATTACAAAATGATTCACCATAAACATTAATTCACATGCACATTAATATGTAATCATTCAAATCGATCTCCAACATCAAACTAAGCAACACAAATCAATTACAGACATATAAAAGAATAAGAGAATATTGGTGTGTAACAATTTTGAAAAGTATATGCAAATTACTAATACACATATACATATCATGATCGATTCAGCCAGCATCACCAATTGTCAAGTCTTTGGTGGTTCTGCTTGTTCAACTGCAGCAGCAGCAGCAGCAGGGGCAGCCTGTTCTTCCACCTTAGCTTCAGCAGCTACAGGTGCCTCTGATTCAATTTTCTCAGTAGTTGTCTCTACTACTTGTTGTGGTTTTTCCTCTTCCTTTTTTTCTTCTTCAACCACTATGTCCCTCTCTTTGACACCACTTGTTTCCTCTTCTGTTTTAGTTTCTGTAGGAGGGGCTTCTTCAACTTTCTCTTCTGTAACTATGAAAGTTGATACCTTCTCAAAAACAAAGAAAACTGGGCCTGGAACCAAGGCTGGTCCAAACTTTGAAGATGCTTCAGATACTGCCTTTGATCCAGGGAAATCTGAAATATATATATATATTTGAAGGCACACTCTCAGTTGAATCAATATATTTTCCTTTTAGAATAACATAGATCCGAATTGTAACTTTCAGGTAAATAAAAAGGATAGAAAAAATACTTTACCAATTTTAACAAGTTCTTCTAGGAATTTGTGAACTGCTGTTGAGTTCTTCTTTAGCCCTGCTTCATCACGTTCTTTGACCAAACTCTGTGAGGTGATGAAAATTTTAACAAGGGCATGTCCATAAACATTGGTGGTTTTTTTTTTTAATTTTATTTTCCTATTTTGATAAGTTAGATTCCGTCTTAAAACAAATTGGTGTTAAACAGGTATATAAATAAGTCGAGCTGTCCAACAGGTATGAAAACCACACTCTAGGATTAGGATTTGAGGTAGGCCATTTGGGACTTTTAACATGATATACATATACATGTACATACATATCTATGTAGACTTATATGCACACATAGATATGTATGTGTATATGTGTGTGTATCTATGTATTTCTCACCTTGATTTCAGTTGATGAAGACTCATATACTTCAAGTACTTTTGTTTGAAGTTCAGTCTTCTTTTCCTCAAAAGCTTTGTTGTATTCCTCCTAAACCAAACACCAAACCACAGCACATGAACTACTGTTTCATTTTTTACAGATAGAATATAGACAAAAAAAAAAAAAAGCACTGTATAGTTAGTTATATATATGACTAGCTTTTAGAATTTAAGAAGATAGACCTTTGACTCATCAAAGGACTTGGAGGCCTCAGCAGCAGCAGTTTTCTTGGTATTATTCTTCTCAAAAACTTTCTTGATTTTGGGAAGAACCTTAGACTTCCAGTACCCCATCTTGTGCTTCCAACTCTCTCTCTCTCTCTCTCTCTCTCTCTCGGTCCTTAACCTTACTATCAAACTCGAACTAATGCAACTGTTCCAGAGCCACTCGTGTCTCTCCAAATTAAGAGCAACACACAAACACATACATATAAATAAAAGTTTTTATTACACTGAAGGCAACATTCCAGCACACTCACCATGCATAATTCCAAAGGTCCAACCAAATAAGCCTTCAAATTCCAACCAAATTACGTGCATGACCACTTGTGCCCATTCATGCCAGCCAACTGGTTATTCAAATGACTTCACAGCCCCTCTTATCACCCATATGCAACTAGTATGACACAATGTTTTAAAAACTAAACCGAACATCGAACCAATGAGCCCTTCAAGTAATAGTTCAGTTGTTTTAAACCACTCGAACTGGTATGAATCAGATGTCTAACCGCCTAAATAACCAAACCGTAGACAGAACTGGTATCCAATTCAACCGGTTGAACCGCTCTATCTGATTTGGTTTTTAAAACACTAGTTCAACATGTTAACATCAAAGATGACAAGGACAAAAATGTAAACGCACACAAGCATTTTAATTTTAAAAGGGGTAGGTCTGACAGATATGATTAATACGCTTCAAAGACAGGGTGTTGGTGGTAATTATGTGGGGATCCAAAGGGATATAAAAGGGAATAAAAGTTTTGTGGGGGAAGTGACAGTTGGCAATCGACTAATACTGTAGGTGGCAAATATCATATACGTGGGGTCCTTTCCATTTTGTATTTATGTATGTTATCTATCGTTTTATATTTTATTTATTGATGATTAATTTCAATGTCTATGATGTTGATCTGTAACTCATATCAATTATGTATTTGTGGGTTGTTCAGGACAAAAATGCGTTTATGTTCTTCACCCTGGGCTGGCTTTGATCAAATGAATTACTTGGCACATGGCTTCGCTGGTAATGTCATCACGCCCATCAATGACTTCGATTATGCATGTTCAAACTTCAAACTGTTCCAAGGTGACCGAGAGATTTACATGACACACGTCATTTCGAAATATTTTCTTACATGTTGGAATGTTTTTATTACAACACACCTCTTTAGGGTCTATTTGTTTAGGGGATTTTGGAAGGGAGGGGATAGAAGGGGAGGGGAGGGTTATTTTAAATTAGAGATAACTCTCAATTTGGTCAATAAAGTATCACCCTCTCTCCTACTTGGTCCCTAACGTACGTAAAAATATTAAAAGGTCCCTAACGTTTTCTCTCATCCATCAATTTAGTCCCTCGGTTAACTTAGCCCCATTTTTCAAATGTTAAGTGTCAAGTTGACAATTTTTCTCTCCTAAGTGTATTCAAAATAGTCTCTAATGTCTATAAAATACATCATATTAGTCTCTAATCCCTAAAATACATCAATTCGGTCCCTAAACTCTATAACCTCAAAAGCAGACCAAGAAGCGGATTTTGTGAACGAAGAGCAAGAGGAGGATTTTTTTCTCACTTTGCAGTCACTCAGTTTACGGATTCCATCTTCTAATCTCGCCCCATATTCAGGTTAGTTCTAATAAGGGACTTTGAGGACTAAATAAGTGTATTTATTTGATCAGGGACTGATATGACGTATTTTAAAGACATTAGGGACTATTTTGAATACAATTAGAAGAGAGAAAATTGTCAACTTGATACTTAACATTTGAGAGAAAATTGTCAACTTGATACTTAACATTTGAAAAATGGGGTTAAGTTAACTGAGGGACTAAATTGATAGATGGAGGAAAACGTTAAGGACCTTTTAATATTTTTACGTACGTTAAGGACCAAGTAGGAGAGAGGGTGATACGTTAGGGACCAAATTAAGAGTTATCTCTTTAAATTATGTTTGTTTGGTTCAATTTATTTTAAAGGAGGGGAGGGGGGAGCAAAATCCCTCCTAAGCCAATTTTGACTCCCCTCCCAAAGTGGGGGGTTTTGGAGGGAAAAAGAGGGGAGATTAAATAATTTAAAATAAAATTACTTAAATATCTTTATATATAATATAATATAAAAGGCTATAAGGATATACAAGTAAATTAATCTCTCCCCTCCATTAAAATCTCTCCCCTCCCCTCCTGAACCAAACACGCAAAGGCTTTCATCCCCTCTCATCCCCTCCTCTCAACCAAACACAAAATCAAATTAAATCCCTCTCATCTCCTCCATTAAAATCCCTCCCCCTCCTCTTCCCTTCCCTCGTTTGAACCAAACAGACCCTAAAAGAAATTTCATCTTTGAAATTTGACATACCTTAAAATAAATCTGGATACTGTTGTCGCATGTTCTCCTCCAGTTTCCATGTCGCATCATCTGTGATCTCATCGCAAATAACCTTCACTAAGGGAATGTACTTCCCCAGAGTTCCTTTTTCCTTCCAGCCTCAATCCTAACAGGAATTTCCTCGTATTCCAGGTTTTCTCTTAATTGTACCAACTCAGGTCAAATCATATGAGATGGATCAGGATATTATTTTCTGAGTTGTGACACATGAAATGCATCATGAAGATTGAATATATGTGAGGTAAGGCTTTCTGATAGTTTATAGCACTTATTTGAGGAAGAATTTGAAAGGCTTCGATGTATATAGGATTGATTTTTTTCGATTTGATTGGCCTGTCAATTCCTATTTTAGGGGTAACTCTCAAGGACACATGGTCAATCCTATTGGAATTAAGAGGTTTTCTAATTTTATCATTATAGCTCTTTTGCCTATGCTGTGCAACTTTCATCTTCGCCCCTTTAAAAAAGAGTTTTGTAGATACATGTTGAAGTAAAATTTTGAAAAGGTTGTTAACCAAGTGGCCTCAAACTTAAATTAGTATCCTTAAGACATTTATTGTGCATTCATGATTTTTCTAATGAAATGAGTCCAAACAGAAATTAGTTTACTTGAGACATTTGATGTGTATCATCTTGGTCTCATTAAATCAACTTGTATGTTTTGAAAAACACTTCCAAAATATTTTCCGAATGTAAGTATGCTAATTTATCCTTATAAAGAGGTTTTTTTAAGTTGTTTTCCAAAGTTCTTTGATTAGTTTTAGTGAAGCTCCGTAAGATAAAATTCTATTGAAAATCCTCACAATGCAGAGCTATAGCTTTAATCGTCTATCTTAACATTGATCAATTGTTGGTCTTCTTTCTTAATATTGATCTAAATTGATTAATCTTCTTTCTATAGGTGTTAGATAGATAGCATATTATTATGACTGTTATGTAAGTTCTGAAATTTAAGTACATATAATTTGGTCTATTTATTTGTAAAGCTTGCTACAGGTGAATGATTCTAAAGCTTTAGCTGTTTCCATATGGTGTGCAACCCGAAAATTTGGCCTTGAGCACTTTTGGAATACTGTTGAATAGTTAAATTGGTTAATCCGTTCTCTATCAAAATTGTTCAGAACTGAAACTAATTCAAATGAACGTAAAAAGCATACATCAGACAACTCTTAAATGAGCATCACTATAAGTACAGTCTAATATATATTACGAACATCGTCAAACTTCAGTAGTAAACAGACGATGGTGAGGAACAAAGAAGTAATGGATGAAATATACCAAGACTGCTGGTTCGCCCATTTTGGTGATAAACTATAGACACAAATGCATTATAAAGCGGCTCCACCAGTTTTCCAGCAAGTGGTGGAGCTCAAGACAGAGTGAACCATCAAGTAACAGGAATATTGTGATTGCGAAATGAAGTGATTTCCAGTTTCTTTCATCATTACTAGGCGGTCAATCAATGACATAATTAGGAGCCACCGCTAAAATCCGATCATTTCTAGATACCGAAGCGGATTGCTCTGCACCTGCAGCTTCTGATGCTGCTTCCCTACCATCATCTACCACTATCAAATGCCCCTCTCTTCGAATTAAACTCTACAATACAAATGTTTGATATAGTTAACATGCATGCCAATAATAAACTAAATTCTTAGAAAGATGTAAAACAAGTATATACCTCTATAATTGCTTTAATTTTGGTAACTTCTGCTGCCGCCTCCTCCATGGAACTGTAAACGTTTTTCTTATTTTGCTGGCTTACATACCATTGAATCAAATCTCGTTGCCTCATCCCGGCCAAACCAGTTCCTGCAATTAATAAGCCCACAGAAAATTCACCTTTCAATATGATCACATTGGACACTGTAGTATCCCTGACAAAATGTTCATATAAATAAATCTTAATGGATACCAACAAATGGTTTTCAGAGCTTCAGAACCTAAATAAAGTATAGAATAGAATTTAATAATTATACATTTGAGTGTGTAATAATTAAACTCAAAAGTTTAACAATGTTCAGATATTATATAACAAATGACAGGTTTCAAGTGACCACCTTCTTGCACAACAGTCTCTTCGTGCTGTCTAAGACGCATGACAAGGGCCCTGGTAACCCTCTGAAAATATTCATCACTTATAATAAGTTTCTTCTCTTTAGGGTTAGATCCATCTGCTGGATTTTCTGCAAGGTAATTAAACCAATAAATAATTAAACTTTATCAAATAGATGAATTCAAGGTATAATGGGTTAGTGACACCTCACCATCAGTTCCAGCGGCTTGCTGAGCTGTAGAGTTTCCCGCTTGACCATCGGCATCTCTATTATTGTCATTTCCATCACCACTACCTGTGCCGTCATCCAGGTTTGGGTCTTGAAACTCAGATAGATCAATCTCACTGGACTCCACACTGCAGGGGGAAAGTAAAATGTGTAGTTTGTCACCAAAAGCTAGCTCACAAAATAAAAATTGAAAACAGGTAAGCACAAAATATGTCTTACCTTATTATGGATGTCTTCAGCAGTTTTACTGCTAAAGCGACATGATGAGGTTTTACCTGTTACAAAATCTTTTAGACCAGTGAAGGAAAATATATAACAAATGCATAGTGACCAGCCTGTGATAACTTAAAACACCTGATTTTCCAAATAGCTCCGTGCAATGGCCTCTGATAGCCTGATTAATGCCTCCAGCTGCCTAACTGTCATACGATATGCAACCCTACTACCAGGATTTGTATCACCCCTACGGAGATCAACATAAGAGTCTACTAGTATTTTTCTGGCATCTGGTGTGAGCTGCATTAACCAGGCTAAATAAGAAAGAAGCACAAAGGCAAAATTATCCCCATGCAGGAGAGCACTTGATCCAAAATAAAAGATCAGTCATCAAACCTTTGGTTTAAGAGTTTTTGCATAGGCTATATAACGCTTCAGTTCTGCTGTAGTGAATGCTGGAGTAACAGCTTCTGCTCGCTTTTGATGAGTCCGCACGATAAAATGAGCTATGTTGTAATCTGTCGCATCGTCTGGCTCGTCAATCATAACATATACGAGATCAAACCTTGAAAGTATAGCTGGTGGAAGAGCCACATTGTACTGAAATAAGAGAACAGGGAAAAAAAAAAAAAAACAATTAGGCCAAGTTGTACTCAATGGCAAGGCGATTAATAACTAGGTTACTAGAACATATTACCTTCAGTGGTTTAGACTTATCATACCGTCCCCCAGCAGGGTTGGCAGCGGCAAGAATGGAGGTACGAGCATTAAGTGTTGCTTGTATTCCAGCTTTTGTGATACTAATTGTCTGCTGTTCCATGGCCTCGTGAATTGCAACCTTCAATCCAGTCAAATGTGAGATACTGCCAATCCATGACCATGAGATGCCAGTCAAAAAAAATATGCCTCTTACCTGATCTCTGATGTCCATCTTGTCAAATTCATCAATGCAGCAAATGCCATTATCAGCAAGCATCAAAGCGCCAGCCTGAAAACAAGCTCATATATAAGAACAAGACAATGACGAATATTTATGCAGTCAGATAATGATATAACACCTGAACATATTAAAACCCGCCCCTTTTGAATTCTTTTATGCCCTACTCATGCAATATCTCTAAGCCATGTTTCATAAATAGTTTTTCTGCTACACTTTATATGGGTTTGTAAATGCAAAATTCTAATTACAGCATGCAAACATTTTGGCATGATTATAGTTCAGAATCCAAGATGGGCAGACAAACTTATGATATGCAGCCTACATTGATTAGAAACAAGAGGATCCAAATACCTGCTCTAACTTGATTCTTCTTAAGCGTGTATATAACATTTTATTATTTTTTGATTCACTTTTTTCCGGGAGTAATTTCAACCTAAAGCACTTCTAATCCTGTTAGTATGTTTTATCAAGTAATTGAGATGAACAGTTGCACTAGTTTAATCTAACTTAAACTAGGAAATATTATACATTTGACATTTTAAATTCACTAAACCAAAGACACCAAAACACAAATGAAAATAAATAATGGAAGTTTGTGAATGGTAAGAACTTAATATCTATCTCCCAGAGAAGCCCTGTCCAGCTGCCTTGATTCAGAGCACTACTAATTTTAAACTTCCAATCAGTAGAAAAGAGACAGATTATTGACCTCAATACAAAACTCTCCAGTTTCTGGTTCCTTGGCAACAGTTGCAGTCAAGCCAGCAGCAGATGATGATTTCCCAGAAGTATACACAGATCTTGGAACGATGCTTGAGGTATACCTGAAATGATAAACTAGCTTACATAAGCCATTCAATTCGCATAAACCTGTAAAATGTAAGTAGCCAAACAAAAAGAAAAAGGGCAGTACTTAAGAAATTGAGACTTTGCACAGCTGGGATCTCCAACAATACAAACGTTTATGTCCCCTCTAAGGCTGATGCCTTCATGAGTAGATTTGTGGACACCACCCATAAGCATAAGAAGGATTGCTCGCTTTATATCTCGATGACCAAAAATAGTTGGAGCAATACTCTCAACAAGTTTGGTGAAGAAATCTGGAGTGTTCCTCATTCGTTGAACTTCATCCAGTTCTTGTGGCTGTCAAATGAACCAGCCAAATATAGGGTTAATTTTTTTTTTTTTGTCAGATAGATGGCCGAAAATTGACCAAAAACATTATGTGTGTGTACAGTTCATGTGTTAATGAAAAATTATCAGGTTAAGAGGTCTGCAGCAAACAATGTACAAGAAAAGCAAATGAACAGAAATGTCCAATTATATACAAAATAAATATTGATAAATATTGGGGAAAGATAGGGAGAATAGTGATCAACCAAAAATATATAACTTGATTAAAGAAAATGAAAATAGCAAATGATGCTCATCAACATGAACATTCAACAAGCTTCATAATCATAATAGAGGTAACACCAGTCAGTCAGTGACAACAGCTGACAATATCAAAATCAAAATCGGATGGTGACATAATAATGCATAAAGATGGAGAGCATCATTAACTAACAGTAAATTGCTGATCATCTTCATCTGCATCCTTCTTTCTATTCCTGATGTCTGTTTCTCTTCTACCATCACAAATCTGAAACAAACCATTCAAAAAACACATCCTCCGCAAAATCAATATCACATCACATCACATGAACATATCAATAACAAATCACAAGTAACTAACCTGAACAGAGTTGGCAATAAAAGCTAGACGATAGGAGAGGTCTCTGACTCCCAAAGCTCTAAGTCCCCTCACACCTTCATTTCCAGCTGTAGAACCCTTGCGTTGGGAAGCTTCCCTACGACATTCTGATCTCTCTCCAGGAGATGCCAATGCCAATATGTCAGGAATAACAACTACAGTACCAGTAAAAATCACCCTGCAAGGGAACAGATTGTGGTTGATTATTTTGACTTCCAAATAGCCGTTCAAAAATAATGACTTCCAAATTCCGAAAAGTTAACATTTCAGTATGATTTGACCAGTTAAAGAAAATTTGGGGCAAGAGAAATCTCACGTGTCACCAGCCCTGGCCTGTTCCACAATCTCATGACGAAGAATAACATCCAATGACCTAGGCAAAGAGCCCGCAGGTATCTCTTTGGATGTCTCCTGCATTCTGACCCTTTGCCAATCAGTAAATTTGCTTTCTTGGCGCAGCAGTGCCCACTTTGTTCTATTGTTGCAGGTTGCATTTGCACATATCGTTGGCTGCATTGGCATAACATCACAACCAGAATAATCAAATAAAAATCAAAATATATATAGAATGACTGTTAACATAGTATTAATAAATATGACAAGAACAAAAAAAAAAGTAATTGTCTATTAATCACCTCAGTATACTTGAATTGTTGTTCAACATTCTTTATAACCCCACCACATTCTAAGCACTTAAAAGTCCCTTGGAGAAGCTCAGGTCGAACCTCACTTGTCCTTGTCACCACTCCTGTCACAGATACAAGCCTTCCAATTTCTGCTGTACCCAATTCCCTTAACCTGCAAATATGAAGCTCGGCAGTGAACACACACTTTCAGACACACACATTTGACTGAAAATTCACTCATATAGGCACAATTAGTGAAATTAATAGTTAATTGAATCCAAAGACTCCATTTTCAATTAAATTACATAAAATTAAAGTTAATTGAGAATCAAAACTGGAATGGAAATGTAGATACCGCTTGATGATTGGAATGTTGTAGAAGGCAACATTGATGTCCTTGTTAGGGCTATCGTCAGATATGAAGGTTGGCTTGAGCTCCATAACGAACCTCTTGCAGGCGTTCTGCAGATAAGATTCAAACCTATCATCATCAACGCAGAAAACAAGTATTAGTGCCCTCTCAAAATAATAACAAATTTTAGAGTTTCAAGATTTTATAAAAAAAAAAAAAAGAAAAAAAAGGTAAAAGGAAAAACCTCAAATATTCATCGGAGATAGCTTTCTGTAGGAGATCGCTGAATCTGATGACGTGATCGAAATCGATGAACATGGTGTTGGATTCGTTGGCTCTCATCACTTCAATCTCCGTTTCGTAATAGAGCTCGTTCCGTTGCCCGGATTTGAAGCTGGTGACTCAACTCAAACAGATGCAGTTATTCAGTTAGTTAGTTATTTTATTACGAAAAAGAATAACAAGAAGACGATGGAGGAGAAGAAGAAGAAGAAGAAGAGAACCTTTTGAGAAATTCCAAGAAAGCGTTCTCAACCCTAACGGCTTTCTCATCCACCAAGTACCCGCCATATGCTTCCATTTTCGCTTTTTCTGTCGATGCTTCTGCGATCTTCTGACTCAAAACCCTAACTTCCCTTCGGTGTTTGGAGTTTGGGATTTGGTTTCTCACTGTTCTAGCTATTCCTAATGGTGCGCGATCTCAGTGGCGGGAAATAAAGAAAAGGGACCAACGTCTTCCCGCCAAAACACTCTGGGCATATTGATGGGCCCCATCATCACAGCCCCTTTTTCATTTTGGGCTTTAGTAAATACACCCCCCATTTTTCAGTACTATACACCCCGTGTCAACTTTTCTTTTTTTCTTTTTTTTCGTTTTTAACCCTCTCTGTAAATATATTTACAGACAATAGCATCCGTAAATATATTTACGAAAAATCACTTAATCGTGTTTTTAAAAACTTCCCCCACCCGCCTCCTTCTTCTTCCTTTCTTCTTATCTCTTCCTCTCCCACCAAAACACTCTGGGCATGTTGATGGGCCTCATCATCACGGCCCCTTTTTCATTTTGGGCTTTAGTAAATACACCCCCCATTTTTCAGTACTATACATCCCGTGTCAACCTTTCTTTTTCTTTTTTTCTTTTTTTTTTGGTTTTTAACCCTCTTCGTAAATATATTTACAGACAATAGCATCCGTAAATATATTTACAAAAAATCACTTAATCGTGTTTTTAAAAACTTCCCCCACCCGCCTCCTTCTTCTTCCTTTCTTCTTCTCTCTTCCTCTCCCACCCCAAATCCCACATCCCCTCTTCAATTCTTTCTTCATTTCACATTTTTCATCCATCTTCAACCCAAGTAACCATTTGTTTTGCTGAGTTTTTTTTTTCCTGATTTCTGTTTGTTTCCGGAAATTTACTTACAAATAGGTTAAAACCTTTGTCTCTAAATAAATTTGCGAACTTTTTAAAATTTTTAAAAAATATGTCTACCATAAAATTAAAAAGTTTATTTGATTATAATGTAACAGATAAGTGAATTTTTCTCTTGTGCCACTAAATTACATGAATTTTAATGGGTATTGGTGCCATATCTAGCAAGTGATCAAATAATTTGTAGCAAAGCCAAGTAACGAAACCTATTATGGTTTATTATATACCTCTATATAGTGTAGTCCCATCTATTAAAGATACAATGTCACTGTCTTAGCCTTGTCCCATATCTCTTACCAGTAGGCTTTGTAATTTCTATGGTGTAAAGCTCATAATTCCTTGTATATGTATTCAGAGTCATTTAAAGCGCGCTCATTGCCATTCCTTTTTGTATATATTTTGTACGTGCTACTGGTAATAGTTTTCTAGATGATAGCAATATATCCGCATCTTGACCGGGGTCTACGATTTATAAATATGGCCATTGGCTAACATCACTACCAAAAAAAAAATGATGACCATATTGTGTTATAAATTAGTCCTCTTCACTTTCTGATTGAATTATAGGAATTGCATTGGCAATACAAGTAATGCCAATTTTAACCAATTATCCAAAATCGACAAAAAGATATTAAATATGTATTAGCTTATTCTCAAGTTCTACCATGTCGTGATCATTTGCTTGAGTAAGCCTAACCATGATAGGCATTCGTACCACTCAGTAGTAGTTGGAATTACCCGCAAAAAAGACTTGTTGAATGTGTTTTATTTTCTTCTTATATGATATACGGAACTCGTGTTCAGTATGAGTGGTAAAATAACAGAACCTACCATGTAATTAAGTTTTTTATAGGAAAATAGTTTTTGGCAGAAAAACAGAAGAATGAGTTTTTGTCACGTGTCCTTAATTAGTGTAGGTAAGTTTCTTATATAGATAATAAATTAACTGACACTTTGAGAGAACATGTGCAAGTGGCAAAAAAAAAAAAAACGAAACTTCCAATGTAGTTAAATTTTTGTGAAAAATAGTTTTTGATGGAAAAACGGATGAATGGATTTGGGTCACGTGTTTCTTAGGGCAGTTAAAATTCTTAACAGCACCGCTATATGACACAAAGGGAACGCCTCACGAACGCGTGGGAAATCACTCTCCCGCGTGCAGGCTTATTTTTTTATAAAAAAATATTAGATGAAATAAGATAAAGAGAAAATAATCAAATTGGTCCCCGATAAAAATTAATGAGACCAATTTAGTTCTTAAGAAATATAAAATATCATTTTGCTGCTCAAGAATCTCAAATGTGAGTCATATTAGTCTCTTATAGGAACTAAAATATCCTTAAAAATATCATAAAAAAATTATTTTGACCCACATTTGATATTCTTAAGGATAAAATTTGTATTTTTAATATCTCAAGTACTAAATTGGTCTCTGTGATTTTTTCAAGAGACCAATTTGAATATTTTACTCTAAAATAAAAATATACAGACCCACAAGGATATAATCTTCCGCTTTGTTCATGGTCCAAAAAAAAAATTGGGAACAAATGACAATTCGTGAACCATGATTTCGTTACATTTAGGATTTTCCAATTCTTAAATACATAAGATATAAAGATAAGATTGTTTATGTAATAAGGAGAATATTAATATTTTCGTATGTAATTAACGATTCAAGTAACTTGGAGTCTTAGTCAAGCTAGCTATAGTTAATTACACGAATTCGATAGACATCATAAATTATACAAATACAGTATTTCAGTAATTCACATGACGATTCACGATATGAATCATCTCACTGGATGATTCATCCTTGTTCTTCATTGGAGCTTTCTTCTGTTCCAGCATCTTAACATACAAGCCATAAACATATGAGGAGAACCCCCACGTGCACAAAACAGTAGACACAGCCTTAACACCGCCAAATGCATCTCTAAACACCACAACCCCTCCCAACACATTCATAGACAACAATGCTGTCATGCATATCCCACCAGTTAATGAACATGTCAGAAACACCATTCCCGCAGTTCCCATAAAGCAAAATTGCCACGTCACAACATTAGCCATAACCGTTACCCAATAAACTGTGGTTCCCTTATCAAAAACTCCTTGGCTTTCTCTCTTCATTTCAGAGAATCCACCATTCAATCCCATTCCTATGGTGGCTAACATTGTAGCTGCAATCTCCATTATGAGTTGCATTTCCATCACCATTTCATAACAATAAACCTCCTTATAAACCTTCTCCATTATTGGTAAATACAAGGCAAATAACAAACCTGCACTAATTGTGCAAAAGTATCCAATAAAGTACTCCTTTTTGGTGAGTCCATTTGGTTTTTCATGACTAGAATCCAAGGCTAGAAGGATAGAACTCAAGGTAAGAAGGATGACACAGTTGAGGTTAGAGAATGTGATTTTTTGCTTCACAATGATGACAGATAGAACAAGATTGAAAACAAGTTGTGAGGATAGCAAAAGGGCTGATGTTGAAACTGGAAGATATGAATTTCCCCATGAGAAGAAAAGATTGTTAATTCCTAACATAACACCAATTGAAATGGATAAAGTTAACATTTTTAGGTTGAAATCGGAAAAGGGTTTCCTATTGGTGGATTTAAGGAGATGAGGGAGAGAAATTGGGATGATCAAGAGAGGAAAGCCAGCAGTTTGAACCCAAGTTGAAACCCATCTACTTGAACCTTTGTGGATGAAATAGTACTTTGAGAGCAAACTAGAAGAAAGGGACCCAACAAAGAGTAAAAGGTAGTTAATAACCAAAAGGGGCATGTACCTTTTGTTTGTGCTTGATTTTTGATCTGCATGCAGCTGCATTGTCATGTCCATGGAAGAAGGTTGTTGATCTAGATGAGATTCTTCTACACTATCTTCTTGATCGATGGATTCAATGTCACTTGTATCGTTGTTCTTCACAGTGGTCATGGTGAGAGATTGGTGATGATTATGATGATGCTGCAGTGTTGTTGGGGACAGTGATGTAACCTCCATGGAATTAAGAGAGATTGAAAGTCAAAAAGTTTGCGGAGTAAATTAAACACGGCCAAATGAAACCGATCAGTTTCTTTAGTTGTCAGCCTGATTGAGAACCATATGTCATGTACATGTGTGAAGTTGTTTGTGATGAAACTCGTACGTGTGTACTAGCTTTACTTCGAATACTTGGGATTGAATCTTAGTTGACCACATTGGAAAGTTAACTCTTTTATATGCAGTACAGTTGTACACTACACTGAAATGGGCACGTCTCCATTACACTGAAATTAATTAATTGAATACTCAGCTCTTTCCTTTCTACTCGTACACTTTTTTTTTTTTTTGAAATTTTTGTTAGCCAAAATTGTTCCGTAGGTTATTTAACTTATTTTCTGGTAACGAATTAGTCGTTTATCCTTTTTTTTCCCAAATAGGTCTTTTATGCTTTAAAATACTTGCATCGTTGACCTTTTTTTCATTTTCCATCCACCCCGTTGCGGAATTAGACTTGCTATTAACGTCGGCTTATCTGTCAGTCGCGTCGGGTCTACCGCTCAGTTGAAAGCTATAAAACAAGTTTGCGGTAGTTTAAAACTTGATATGACATGGTCGTTATTTGCTTATGTGGTTATCCAATGTCATAATCTGACTCATATTTTTGTTTAATTTTTTAATAAAAACAGAAAAAAAAAATAAAACATCATCTTCATCTTCAAGGATCAGAGAGTTCTCATCTCTTTCCCTCCTTGAACCCCGCCACCACCATTTCTCGGCCTTGCTCCGCCTCCATCTGGCCTCCAATGGTCGTGCCACCACCACGGTTCTTCTCCTCTCTTCATCCCCTATAAGAACCCCTAACTCGTTTTGTGAAACGGAGCAAAAATGGAAAACCTAAATCCGCTGCTTCAACTCGCGATTTCGACCACCGTGAGCCGTGTTTCAAGAATCTGAAACCACCATTCTCCTCCTCTCGCCATCTACAACAAAACCCCTCAAAAAATACGATTTGGAATACCTTTCGCCGGCGACCACTGCACTAAAGTTCCCTACCACCGCGCTGGAGTTTGAACACGTGGCCACTCCTTCTTCTTCCTCTTTTCTTTCTTTCGTTCTTTTTTTTCCTTTATTTTCATGTTTCGTCACTGAATCTTTCTAGGTTCTTTCTTCTTCTTCTTTCAATGAATCTTTCAGATTTCTGGGTTTGTTGAAGAACCTGGGTTTGTTGAAGAACATCAATTAATTGAATTTCTGAAAACCCAGTCCATGAAACAGTGTTCAAATCCAACACCTCAACAACAAAATATACGATTCACAAAAAAAAGGGGAACCAAAAACCATGTTTGTCCAACCATTGTTCCAGTCAATGAAATTGGTTGATTTTCTGGATTGAATGATTTTCTGGATTTCCAGATATCAAGTGCATAGGGGTTGAAGACGAAGGTTCTCAATTTTTTTTTAATACAAAGTTAATAAAAAATAATGACTCAACTCTACTATATAAGACTACATAACAGACAGATAAGCATTGTAATGACCACGTGTGCTTTTCCTAACGAAGTTAAACGTAAAAGAAAAAAAGGTCGACAGTGTAACCATTTTAAAACATAAAGGACCTATTCGGAAAAGGAAAAAAAAGAAGATAAATGACTGATTTGTTACCAAAAAATAAGTTAAGGGACTTACAAAGCAATTTTGTCTTTTTGTTACTATTTATCTATCGTTTTTAAAGTTTAAGATTATATTAATTATTTTTTTGTCAATTATACTCTTAATTATTTATTGTAAAGAGAAAAATGAGAAAGTATAATAGGGTAACAGTCAAGGGTATCACGGGAAAAAGACTAATAATTTTATCAAGAACGACAAACTTTTATTAGTTTCTTTGGTTTGTGTAAAACAACCTATTTAAAAAGGAATAGAGGTAGTGTGTTTTAAGAAAAAATAAATAAATAAAATAAATCTAATTTTTTATTTATTATATATTATTTGTACTACTATTATTATTTATGAAAAACATGGTTTTTTAAATTTTTATTTTTCAAAAATAATTAATTACTACCCCGGTCTCATATTAAGCGTCATCTTTAGAATATTTGTATGTCTCAAATTATTTGTCACTTTAGAATATTGAGAGATCATTTATTACTTTTATCCAACAATACCATTATTTATTTGTATTTCGACTACTCCCCTTCTTATATTAAGTGACTTGTTTGGAATATTTATATGTCTCAAATTATTTGTCATTTTACGATGTCAAGAGAGAATTAATTATTTTTTCTAATAATATCCTTATTTATTTATATTTTAACTATCTTCCACCTAATTCCTACTTAAGGCAGTGTCTAGAAGTTTTGGGGCTTTAGGCAAAGCCATTATAGAATAAAAAAATTCGAGCTATAAACAAAATAATTTGAAATAAAAATATTATTTTTTAAAATAAATATATAGTAAAATTGACCGTTATGTTCGTCTATCCTAATTTATGTTACAACAATGTTTGTTATTTTGTAAATAGTGATGTATGTATAATGTGCAAAATAGTTTTTTACTTTCCTAAAAGTCTTATTTTCAACATAGAGTGGGAGCAATTAATTAACCTATACCTACAATTATGCACACATGTCAGCCATTGAGTGCATACATGTATTATCATTATGATACTATCCGTTGTTCTTTCTATAAAGACATACATATATAATATTTTTTTATATTAATTAGGGATTTTTCGTGAAAATTTTAGGCCATATGCTACTCCTAAAATTTAATTTGGGTCTTGTGGGCCTAAGGCAAATGCCTAAGTTGCCTAAAGCACCCACGACCTTGTTCCTACTACAATAAGAACATTTTAGTCAGCAAAGATTACTTTAACTTGAAAATAGTTGCAATCAATCATTTTCTTAAGACCCGCGTATAACCTTAAACGACACTTAATATAAGGATATTGTAGTCAATACAACTTATTTCACCTTAAAAATAGTTGTATTAATAATTTTCTTAAGACATGTGTTTTACCTTAAACGACACGACAATTAACATGAGGCGGAGTGAGTATTAATTAACATGATTTTACCTTAAATACTAAGGAAACTTAAATTAATTTCCTCAAACGTAGAGGTTAATATTAGGGGCGGCTCCCTCAAAACAGTCATCAAGTAGTATTGATTAGCATTTATCTTTTTTTTAAAAACAGTCGTATCGATTAATTTTAAAAAGGTGACAACTCCGGTATCCTAGAATTTTATTGGGTATCGGTAGCCAATTGCCAATCATTTGATGCCACATCATTTTTTTTAATTTTGTTTTAAGTAAAATTAAATTCTTAACTTTCATACCAGTTAGTATGAGGGTCTAGATGAATTTCCTTAAATAGTTTCTATATTTATTAACAATTTAAATTTTTCTAAGAAGTCTTTTTATTCTTTCTCTATTTTTGTTATTTGTATCTCTACTCAAAAAATATTCTAATGTTTGTGTAAACTATTTAATTTCATTCCTAGTTTATTTTTCTTTTCTTATTTCATTTTAATAATAAAATTACATTTTTATCAATTTATTCTATTGTTTTACTTAATTCTTTATACACAATCTCAATTTCTTTTAATATTTCAATTTATCTTTTATTTAGAGTTCATTTTATAGGTTTTATTTGTTTTGTTATTTATAATTTATGTTTGAATGTTTGGATTAAGGTTTTTTGTTTTTATTGTGATTATTTTGCCTTTTTCACTGATAGGTATCAATTTCCACCTTTCTTCATGGGTACTAAAGAATTTACCTTTTAAAAATAGTTAGAATACTCTGTCTGGACTCAAATATAAGCAAACGTACATAATTTCACACTTATTAAAAATTTTTGTTAAGTTCATTTAATTTTTTAATTTCTTATAAAAAATAAACTGTACTTCTTAAACTACCCTTAATCATGTGTCATTCTCTTGGAAAATAAAAAGTTGAATTAACTTGGAGATATTTCTGAATAATAACATTAAATAAGGTTGAATTAGTTGAAATTTGTTTATATTTTAATCCAAACTCTTTTTTCTTATATTTGAGTTTGAAGGAAGTACTCCTTTACTATGGATTAGTGTACTCCTATTTGTTTTCAAGGGAAAAAGACAAATGTTAATCAATACCCTGATGAACTATAGGTTTTGAAATGTCTAATGCATCAAATGATATGAATTAAAGGTCATCAATCTATTTATAATATCTCTTTATTTAAAATAGTTATTTATGTAACTATCAAATAAGAGTACAACTGGAAAAAAATTAGCTAAAATATATTTTTGGTCCCTTAACTTTATTTTAGTTTTTATTTTGATTCCCTAATTAATTAAACTTTTATTTTGGTTCCTTAAGTTACGAAAATTACGCCACTTTCATCTCCTAATTATTTTACTTTTTATTTACGTCTCTTAAGTTACGAAGTTACGCCACGTTTGTCCTTTAAGTTACGAAAATTATGACATATTCGTTCCTTCCGTCTGTAATCCCTTTAAACAATAAAGTCTAAATCATGCCCCCTATCATTGTTCTTATTGGTGAAATAACATGATAAAAGATAATGGAGCAAAAAAAATATTATTAATGACCTATACACACAATAAAGGGATTACATACAGAAGAGATGAACTTGGCATAACTTTCGTAACTTAAGGGACAAAAATGAAAGTTTAATTAATAAGGGGACCAAAATGAAAACTAAAATAAAGTTAAGGGACCAAAAGTGTATTTTAGCCAAAAAAATTATCTAAATATTGAAGGCTAACCCTTAACTTTTTTTAGTTTTCAATTTCGTCCCCTAACTATTTAAGTTTTCATTTAGCTCTCTTAAGTTACGAAAGTTACTTCAATTTCGTCTTTTTTTCATTTTTTTTTATTTTAGACGAATGATCATTTGACACGTGAAATAAAAAAATGAAAAAATAAATGGAAATCACCTACGTGTCGAATGGTCATTCGTCTAAAATAAAAAAATGAAAAAATGACGAAATTGAAATAACTTTCGTAACTTAAGGGATCTAAATGAAAACTTAAATAGTTAGGGGACGAAATTAAAAACTAAAAAAAAGTTAATGAACGAAAAGTGCAATTTAGCCAATATTGAATTTCTAAAATATCAATATAGTTTCAAAATAAAAGAAAAAGTTAAAATATGAATATATAGATTTTTTTTTTTGACAATATATCAATATATAGTTATGAAACAGAATTTTTGGGAAAAAGTTATGAAACATACTAATGAAACAGGTGATGTTTTGTTTGGTAAAAAGTAATGGATAGTCAATAAGCTAGCAGATAGTGGATGAGCGTATAGCAGATAGCAGATGATAGATAAGTTAACAGATTGAATTTAAATTTTTTGTTAAAATTAGCGGTTCAACTATAATTGATAAAATGTAAAATGACATAAAAATATATTTTAATAAATCAGAGAGAGGCTGCAATAGTTAATAATTTTCTATTTGATTTAATAGAGGATAAATAATGAATTTAATTAAAATAATAAGAGTAAAAATGAGAGAAAAGTAATACATTATAAGCTATAAGCTCAAATGCTACTTCAAGTAGTGTATGAAAAAATGCTATAAACTAGTAAAAAATGCTATAAACTAATGATTACCAAATACCTACCACAAATTTATCTGCTATAAATTATTCGCTATTATAAACTAGCGGTTTAGTCTTATAAAACAAAGCCTAAGCATTACCTTTTTAAATGAAACAAACGGGGTTTTATACAATGTAAATAGAAGGGAAAAAAAAACATTTCACCTTATCCATCCGGATTAAGTCCGGAGTAGTATGCTATAATACTTAATGTTCATATGGAGGAGATATCATCCTAATTAATGTTCCTGACAAAGCAATTAATACCAATGGGATATAAGAGCTAGCATCTATAAAAATTTAGCCTCTTAATTTTATGGTAATTTATTTTTAGTTTTAATTACTAGTATTCTGTAAGTCTCTGAATTATTTGAGAATTTTTAAATAGGTTATTGAACTTTTTTTTAATCGAGTCCTTGAACTTATCAATAATTTGAAATTGAGTTACTGAAAGCTAATTGTTCCGGACTAGGCCAAAGCCCAATCCAGCAGAGCGCTCGCCGAAGGCCCAGTATCGCGTGCAGTTGGCTACCCCACTTCAGAGCCATGTCGACTTAGCAGATCCAACGGTTTTCAGATCTTTGCGCCAGCTCATCACAGCCTGACATAGATCTGACGGCACCCCAAATCTTGCGGAAGCGGTTATATCTCAATAACCGTCTCCGAGCACTATAAAAAGGATCTCCGTCGTGATCCAAGTACGATTTGATTCATTCTTCTGCTTACCTCACCTCCTACCTAAACTAACTTAGGCATCGGAGTCCTTACAGGTACACCACCCCCGCACACCATCGTCAACCACTGCGAGCACCGCCGCACCGCTTCACTCCGGCTGTCCTCTGAGTTCTACTTCAGAACACTAATCGAATCCCTGGACTTTTAAATAATTTGTAATTAAGTTCCTAAACTTTTAAATAATTCATAATCAAGTTTTTGCTTATTGATAAGTTTAGGCCTCGTTCGGGGTGGTTTTTTGTTTTAAGTTTTCAAATTTTAAAAAACCAAAACTGGTTTTTAGTTTTTAGTCCTGAGTTTCTACTTTTTTGTGGTTTTTAGTTTTAAAAAATTGTTATCAATATTATTATAATTTCCCCTTTAAAAGAAAGGCAGAAGCGAAGAACCAATATGGGCATCAACTTGAAAAAATGCAGAACAGTGAAAGCGGGGATATCAAGGTGGTCCTTTCCTATGGCAAGTTTCTTAGAAGAATTATTTTGAAAGACCTCACTGTTACATTTCAAAGGTACAGGGGATTTCAGAAGCTGATCAGAAGCTCTAGTGTTAGGAGTTTGCCAAACGTACCAAAATACCGAAGTTTACAGTGATAAGTAGGGTTGTTGTATCCACATGGAATCGTGCGATACTCGGTTAATTCACACTTATACTAATTAAGTCCAAAAAGATCTATGTACATTTGTATTCACAAAATATCCCATGTTTTGAAATAAGAGTTTCAAACATACAAATTCTAAGTTTTAAAGAAAATAAACACTAATGAGTAAAGCGGATTGATAACAGTCTTGGAAACGAGTTGGGATTGGATTTCATCAACCTCACCACTTACGAATTCGATACTCATATACGACTATTTTCCTTACCAATGATATTACGAATAAAGTTTACTCGATTACCAATTCCTTAGTAAAGGGGATTCTAAGCTCTTCCCTTTAAATAACAATTCCTTGATTATTCAAAGAGAATACTTACATTAAGATTAACATTCAAAAGTAACTAATGAATCAAGCTCTATTCCTAGTAACAAAACCCATTAGGTGATTTCATTCAAATCTAGAATTAGAAAGTATTTTCCAATCACAATCTAACTCACAAATCTAAATATGAGTGATCAAATCATATAAAGCATTAAGCATAGAATGAAATCACTATCATTGATAAGAAGAGATAGCATATAATTGTAAAGAAATTACATAAAAGTTTGGTTGATTACATCTAAATCCCAACTACAAAAGAGTTAGCTACCCATTGACATGAGAGCCATACAAAAATACCATGAGAATTGAGAGATAAAAGATGAAATTCAGTGTTCCTTTGATTCCCCAAAGGTTCTCCAAAGGTTCTCTTCCTTTCTCCAACTTCGACCCTCTCTCCAAAAGGTATCTCCCTGGGTTAAAATGAAAGATATCCTTTTATACCCTTCAATTTTAGTAAAACAGAGTTTTTAACCGCTTTAGAATTCACTTAGCTCCAAGAATTTCGCTCAGCTGCATAGCATTCTTCATGCTGAAGAAACGTGGCTCGCTCAGCGCAACAGATTCGCTTAAGCAAATCTGTGTAAGTCTGCAGATGGCAAATCTAAGCCATACTCGCTTAAGCGAGACTCCCTGGCTTAAGCAAAAATCGCACAACTTTGATTCTTTCTCTGTTTTGCCTTAATTCAACCTACATGAAATTAACAAGGAATTTTGGATGAAATCTAACATCATTAAGAACATAATACTCTAATAAAAATATTTACAAATACTAACTTGAGGTAAGAAAACATCTTTTAATTCAAACAAATGAGTTAATAAATGCCATAAAAAGCTCTAGAAATGTAAGTAAAATTGGCACTTATCATCTGGTCACTAGTTTTGATGGTCGAGCTTTGATGGAAAGGGATGTTGTTTCTGTGTTTCCTTTCCTCTGCTCTCTGGTTGGAATAGTGAAGGGCGGGGACAAGTACTTGCTTCTTCTCTTGGGGAAGAAACCTTCTCATTTTGTTCTTTGGCCTTCCTTTCTTCATTAGTTTTCTTTTTGCTACCACAGCTACCATTTTCATTACCAAGCCCAAAAACCCCTTTCTTTTCTTTCAACCGTAGCAACGCAGAACCCAGGCACAACTTGAGAAAATGGGGAGTATAGAGGGGTGCCACGAAGAGAAAGAAAAGGGAGAGAGAGATCGAGGTTGAGAGGGAGACTAGGGTAAGATCTGGAAGAGGGAGGCAGATCGGAGGTGTGGAGGAAGGATTTGGGGACAACGAGGAAGAGAAATCAGAGAGAGAAGGATGAGATCGGAGGAGAAAGCTCGAGGAAGACGGAGGTGATGGTGTGAAGATCGGCAGCGACGGTGACGACAAAGAGTCACAATGAAGGAGGATTTTTTTTTGGCGATATGATGAAGGAGGTGTGGTGAAGTGGCAGGGATGGTGAAGGATAGAGAATTAGTGTGTCAGCGTGAAACTTAAAACAAGAATCACAAAACCTATTTTCATGGTTTTGGGATTATGATGAAAACTGTTTCAAAATTAAGGAAAAAACTAACTTAACCCTAATTTACCCGAACACGTTTTGTTTCCAAATTTAACTTTCAAAACCAAAAACAGGAAACTTAGCACCACCCCGAACGGGGCCTTAATGACTCATTTACAAGTTAATTAATTAGGAATTATTAGAGTTAATATCGTTCAATCTCCGTGCTTTACTTACTCTTTATTATTTGTTTTGACTATGTATACTTGCACAACTACGCAACACAACAGGGTGATGAGGGAGGCATGAAGGGAGGTGGGAGAGAGTAAGGATGTAGGAAAGAGAAAGTGAGAGCTGTAAGAGAGTGAAAGTGAGTTAAAGAGAGACAAAACAAAGAATGGGTGGGGGAAGGTGGGGAGGTAAGTAGGGATGTTTTGATCTTTTTGCTATGGAATGGGAGGTGGCAAAAATTAATAGGGAAGGCTTTTAACGAAGCGCAAAATTAATAGTAAGTTTTGGGGAAGGCCTAAATAAAGGCCTTTAGTATCCACTTTATCCCTTTTTAGTAGGATGCACCCGCAGGCAGCTTTTCATTTTTTTCGTTTTTATCCCTCTCCGTAAATATATTTACGGATGCTACTTGTCCGTAAATATATTTATGAAAAATCACTTAAACTCGTTTTTTTAAACTTTGTCCATTCTTTTTCATCACTTCTTCTTCTTCTTCTTCCTCACTTCCACCTATCCCAAATCTTCCTCAACCCTTCAATCTCAAAATCCTCTCTTCCAATTTTCTCCCATATCCCACACCTTAACACAGCCATCTCGTCAATCCCGTATTCCATCTCATCAAAAGAAACTTAAGCTACCCCTCTCTATCCTTTTAATTTCGTTTTCTCATTTTAAATTTTTTTTCTGCATTCTGGTTATGACTTATGTCCGTAAATATACTTACGGAGGCGATAAAACCTTCTTCCGTAAACATATTTACGGATGTGTAAAAATGTTGCATAAAATTATCGTTCGGATATTTATTTACTGACGATGGTTTTTATGTAACACTAGTGCGTGTACCCGTGCGATACTCAGGGCTAATTATGTTTTTGAGGTAATATTTTAATAAGTAAATTATATTTAAAACATAAAAATAATGACAAAAGTTAATACCATTTCAATATTTTTGTTATCAATGAAAAAAAAGGTATAAAAATAATATATTTTTATTCATATTAGAACTACAAAATTATCGGCACCAAAAAAAGAATTGCAAAGTTATCATATTTTATTTTAATGTCTTTTTATTCATATTTATCAATTCATAGCAAAGAAAAAAACAATAGCAAAATCAAAATTCAGATTGCTACACTCTTTGCTTCATACGTTAGTTTTTTCTTGTAGTTGCATGTAGAATTGTTGAAATCATTTTTCTTTATAATATACAATTTTATGGATCCGTGTGATGCACAGAGTAAATTTTGTTTGTGAGTAATATTTTCAATTACTCTAGAAAAGTTAAAGTTGAAGTTTGAAAACACTAATAAAAAAAAGCAATTAAGTTTGAAAAAATTTTGTGTTATAACTTATAATTGATTCAAAAAGTATGTACTAAAATAATTATTTTAAATATATTTATTGGTTAATACATAAATTTACAAAAAAATCTTAAAATATAATATTATTATAAAAAATTTATGCACATAAAAATTGAAACAAACAATAGATATATGAAAAATTGAAACCAAATAGTTCACATAGATTGCACATCTTTTAGGAATTTTCCAATAAACTATAAAAAATAAATACACAAATTTCCAAGCAGTTTATATAGTTTGCTTCGTAAAACTGAAAAATAAAATAACCAAAATGTGAATGTGTCCGCAAATTCCACAACTGATCTTCGATATAAGTGAAATAAAATGTGAAGAATACCTTAACAAATATATGATAAGAATACCTACCCTTACAACTCAAAAAGCCACATCAATTTGAGGCAATGGCTGCATCATGAAGGTTATGCATCCAAAATAGAATAAACACTAACTATAAACGTAAGATAAGATTGGTTTGTGTTTAGTGCTGAATTTTTATCAGCTTAAAAAATTGAATAGAAAAATGGAGTCAATTACTTTATCATATAAATTGAGATCCACACAACCCACAACAATAAATTCTTGTGTTCTAAACAACCCATCAACACACAGGGGGAAGGAACACAATTTTCTACCCAAAAAATGGTTAAAATTGGCTCCGTTCCTAATACTTTTTATCATGCTTTTGGATCTGTTTTTCCAAGCTCGAGTTTTTTTTATTCCCTGTCTACTCAAAACTGTCCCAAAAATATTGTACATAGGAAAAGCCTCTATAATATCTATTGTTGCGAGTCCCACATCGGGTGGTTAACGAGCCTGGCCGTTGCTTATATAGTTGGGTAGACCACCCCCTCACAAGCCGGTTTTGAGGGGACCTTTCGGATGCCTGAATTCTAATATGGTATCAGAGCCACGTTCTGCCCGATGGTGTGGATAGTGCCGCTAGCCCTCGCTTGTGGTGACGAGCCCAGGCTCGAGGGGGCGTGTTGCGAGTCCCACATCGGGTGGTTAACGAGCCTGGCCGTTGCTTATATAGTTGGGTAGACCACCCCCTCACAAGCCGGTTTTGAGGGGACCTTTCGGATGCCTGAATTCTAATATCTATATATACTACTGAATTAACACTATCTTTAAAACCTCATTGATTATCAAAATGCTTCTTCCACATTGATTGATATATAGTGACAGGGAAATCAATTGACTGAAAATACACAACAATTTGCATGGTTATTTATTCTATCTTGAAGCCAATCATGTAAATTTGAATTAGAGTACATAAATCATTCAAGAGCATGTCTGAAGCTTTTGATAACATCACTCAAAGCATTGTTATGTTCTACAATAGGAGCATAAGTTTCTACAAAACCAAAAATCCAAAAGCCCTGACTTCCACCCAACACCAAGCTTGTTCTTATCACACTTACGCAGAAAACACATATAAAAGAAGCCTAATAAGAGATTCTAAGTTAGAGAATGTGTTTAGGGCCTTGAAGTTACCATCTCCAGTCATCCTCAGAAAATCTCGTCTATGGTAGAAGTTTCAAAAGCATTTTGTAGTTAATAAGTTTTCATTCCAAGCATGCAAAATTAGAAGAAACTTATAGAAGCAATTTATATAGCAGTAATTTATGTTGTGGCTTTCTACGGCCTCTATGGTTCCCAACTGTGATTGCCCACCAAATGCAGTATCTCCTATCTTGTAATTAACCAAGATCTTTGAATATAGCAGCAATAAATATGATAGCACCAAATTCTTTCAGCAACAACCACCTATCAAATTAAAATCCTGGGGCAGTATGAATGGTGCACAAAAAGTTTATTATTCTATTCATTTTTAATTATGAATTATCTTACTTCCCTCCTAACTTACAATAAAACAACTAAAGCAAATTATACATTAAATTCTAAAATGAAAATTGTAACCATAGAAGGTGTCAAACCAACTTCTTCACCTGCTGCTGCAGCATCATCTTTTAGGTTCTGAAGAAAGAAAATAGGAGCTACAACTTATACCACAAAATAATTTATCAAACCAGGTATGTGGTATAACTAACATGAGGCATAAAATAATAAGAGATATATTTGACTTGTGGTACAACTTGTACAACTTTTTATTGCCAACCTTAGTTGCATCAAGGCCATGAAGAAAAATTAATTGCCTCTACATTTACTATATTAAGACATGTATTTGACACAACACTGAGTTGCATATATTTTGGGACATGTTCAAATACCCAACATCCATACTTATTGATATTTTATGAATTTGGTCAATTTAGGTTGTTCAATAATAGTGAGTGCAATGATAGTTACATTAAACTGGTTTATTTATGTTTTTTTTAATTATTTCAGTATCTTTGTTATTTACAATGTACAACCATGAACGTTTAATTTTTGTAGTTATTGACCATCTCAATTTGGTTTTCAATGAACAACTATGAAAGATTATGTCATTAAATTGTTTCATGATCATATATGCATTTCGTGGATGTGACAAAATAGTAAGTACTACAGAGCAGTATCTTATTTTAAATTGCTAATTTTAAGTATTTCAAGTCGGGGATGGAGACATGTCAGTGTAATGTTGGGCTTATACTAGTGGTGGTCACTTTGTAGGTGAAGGAACTGAAAGGGTGAGGGAAATAAAACCTTTGGTGGTCTATGGTGAAACAGGGGCGGCTTGCAGGTTGCACATTAACGACATCACTTGCTTGTTTAAAGTTGGCAATTATGGTTTTTTTTGGTAAGTTAGCAATTAGTTTTTTTTTGTTTCATGATCGTATATGCATTTCGTGGATGTGACAAAATAGTAAGTACTACAGAGCAATATATGGTTTTAAATTGCTTGTTTTAAGTATTTCAAGTCGGGGATGGAGACATGTCGATGTAATGTTGGGCTTATACTAATTGTGGTCACTAAGGTGGTGGGTAGTTTGCAAGTGAAGGGACTAAAAGGATGAGGGAAATAAAGCCTTTGGTGGTGTATGATGAGACTAGGGCAGCTTGCAAGTTGCACATTAACGACATCACTTGCTTGTTTAAAGTTGGCGATTATGTTTTTTTTTCGTAAGTTAGGGATTAGTGTTTTATTTAACCCGAGGGAGAGGGGTGGCTGAGATGAGAGAGTGACATGGAGTATCTCGCATACATAACATGACACATATGATTAGTGACTTACGTGGAAGATGATGACGTGAAGCTCCGTCATGACAACTCATCAACTCCATTAGCGGTAGGGACTAAAAAAAAACTAACGAATTTTTTTGGGGGACCAAATCCGAACATTGACATATTTTAGGAAACTAAAATTGTAACAGCCTGGGTCCCACTTTGGGCTGCAGCGGCCTACTGGGTCCCACTTTTGGCTGCCAGTGCCAGCTGCTGTCACACATAGGACTTCTCCACACCCTTGAGAGGTTCAAAAATGTTGTACTTAAGGCCCCAAAGTACATGGCTTGAATCATTGGGGAGGCAAAAACTCCACCAAAAGGGGTGTGGAGAAGTCCTATGCGTGACAGCACCTGGCATTGGCAGCCCAAAGTGGGATCCAGTAGGCCACTGGCAGCCCAAAGTGGGACCCAGGCTGCTACAAAAATCATAGTATTAAAATAGTGAGTCAGCTGCCACAGTCCACGTGGTACGTGATGACATGACTTCCATTTGCCACATGGATTTTCTGACTGACGGAATTACAGGGAGGTACTAATTTAATATATTTCCAAATACGAGAGACCAAATGTCGACAGATTTTTTTTGGGTGGACTAAATCTAGAAATTAACCTAATTTGGAGGAATAAAATCATATTTAAGCCATAAAAAAGGCTTAATTGCACTTTTGCTCCTCCAAGTATTGCGATTTTAGTCACCCAAGTTTTAATTAAGCGAATTGGGCCCTCCAAGTATCGCAATTATGCGATTTTGGTCCCCTAGTTCTAATTAAGCGAATTGTTCTTCTGGGTATCATAATTATGCGATTTTGGTTCTTTTCGCTCAATTGACATTCAATTTATAACTAAAAACGTTGTAAATGTTTTTGAATTTTTAAGCCAACTAACATGCTAGACCAAATTATGTACTAGGCTATACCCACATGTGATATATCGACTTTTTTTATCATAAATTGAATGATAAGAATGACCAAAATCGCACAATTACAATAACAGAAGGACACAATTGGAACCTGAGAAACCAGAATTGTACTATCGCAATACCTGGAGAACCTATTTTTGCAATTGAAACTTAAAATCGTACAATCGTGATCTGAGGCATTAAAAGTGCAATTAAGTCTAAAAAAAAGAATGATATGATTTTAATTTGTGGATGTGTCTAAAAGCTAAAGATGAGAAATAACTGACAAAATAATATATTTGTTGTTTTCAATCTCTCGAACCAAAATTGAACGGCTTACACAGAAGGTGGGTGTGGGAAATGACAAACTCAATACACTTTTACTTTATGTATACTTTGACCGATTTACCTTAGTGTCTCTTTCATACGCTCTCTTTTAAAGGTAATTTTGAAAAATTTCACCCAACTTCATAACTCAAGTCACCAAATGAGTCTACACTAAGCCATATTATCATATAGTTTTAGGCAATTCAATAACCAAAAATAAAAAGTGCCACATGCATTATGTGACCCCTTTTAGTAAAAGTCCCATCCGTTAACTACTTTTGTGAGCAAAATAAAGATTCCAAGGAGGAGTACCAAAATATGCTCAATTATTACTCCCTCTTTCCCGCAATGAGTGTCATATTAGAGAATTTTACACAGATTAAGGAGAAGTAATAAATAAAAGAGAGATAACGACTATTTTACAAATTAGCATTGTTATTTTTCTAGAAAATTGTGCAGACATAACTTTAAAAGATGTAAGAGGGGTAGAATTGGAAAAAATTAATTAATGAGTTTGGGACAATTTTTTTTTTTGCAAAGTCATTATGGGACGGAGGGAGTATTTGTTTTAGTGTGAAATATGTTTTTGGTCCCTGTAAAATAAGTAAATTTTGGTTTTGGTCTCTACAAAAAAAAATCTTTCTTCGTTTTCATCCCTCCAAAATATGAAAATATTGATTTTGGTCTTTATCACTTGGCTGCAGCTAAGGCAAGCACTAATCGCACAGTAGTGAGCTTAATCACAGGAGAGAAGGTTTCACTATAATCCACACCTTCAAGTTGAGTGTAGCCTTTTGCAACTAACCGTGCCTTGTATCTCTCGATGCTCCCATCAGATTTTCTCTTTACTTTGTAAACCCACTTGCAACCGATTGGTTTCTTACCAGGAGGCAATTCAGTAAGAATCCAAGTCTTATTGTTTACCAAGGCTGCAATTTCTAAGTCCATGGCCTCTCTCCAACAAAGATGTTGGACAGCTTGATTATATGTATGAGGCTCGGGTATAGTAGATAAAGAAGCAAGATAGGTTGCATGGGGTGAGGATATGCGAAAGAAGTAAATTTAGAAAGGGGATGGTATGCACGAAGAATGAGTTGCAATTCTTGATAGAATTAAGCACATTACATTTATAGTCCTTGAGATAAGATGATGGATTGATTACATTTGAGAGTCAGAGCAGGGTTGAAATAACCAGAACAAATCACGAGATCTGAAGAATGAGATGCAGATCTGAGATGCAGATCACGAGAACAAATCTGAGAATCTGAAGAATGAGATCTGAGATGCAGGAACAAGGCAGGTGCGAGGAGCAGAAGAAGAATTTGGGAATTGCTTGCGACTCATGTTGATGTTTGGAAATTGGAGACATCATGACTGACTCGACGCGAAGCAGTGAAGAATCAATTGGACTTATATCAAAGAGGAAGTGGAACATTAAAAAGAGAGTCGATGTAATGGAGGAGTAGATTCCTTTTGATATGGAAAAAGCTGTTTCATAAAAAACAACATGTCTAGAGACAAAAGTTCTCTAGTGTGTAAGTCAAAAAGAAGATAACCCTTAGTACCAAGAGAATGCCCAAGATGGATGCATTTCTTGGCTCTAGGTTAGAATTTTGTCCTATGGGCCTGTAGTGTGGAAGCAAAGCAAAGTGCCCCAAACACTCTTAAGAACTGAAATCGAGTTCATTTTTTATAAAGAATAAAATGAGGAGAGAAAGACTTCAAATGTTGTGATGGAAGCATATTAATAATATGAATGGCATGACAAATAGAAAATGACCAAAAAGAAAGAGGTAAATGAGATTGAAACATCAAAGATCTTGCTATATTAAGTATGTGTTGATGCTTTCGCTCAACCACCCCATTTTGTTGAGGCGTTTCAACACAAGACTTTTGATGTATAATCCCTTTGGAAGAGTAAAAGGAAGGCATTTCAAATTCAAGACCATTATCACTTCTAACAGTTTTAATGATTTTGTGAAATTGAGTTTGAATTAATGAAATGAAATCAATGAGATGTTGTCTTGTTTCAGTTTTTGTTTTCATCAATTTAAGCCATGTATATTTGGATTTATCATCAACAATGGTCAAAAAATACTTGTGACCTTGTATAGAAGGAATGGCATAAGGGCCCCGAAATATCAACATGAATTAAATCAAAACAAGAATCAACTCAGCGATTAGTCTTGTTTTTGAAAAATAAGTGCTTTTGCTTAGAAAAATAGCAAGTATCACATGGTTTATTCATCAAAGTGGGAATTTTACAATGAGATTTTTGAATTGTTTGATAACACCATGTGGAGGGGTGACTGGCCTATAATGCCATACATCAAGACAAAGGAATACAAGTGGAAAGATTGTGTCTGAGAATGTAATGCGAGAAGCGAGTCGAAGCAGAATGTTAAAGGAACTATCAAATAGTAAAGTCCTTGGAATTCTCTAAGCGGTTCCAATCATCCTACGGCGAGGATTCAGGTGCAAGCACAAATTATGAGTAAACGACTTGGCAAGGCAGGTTTTGGCAAGTTTTGCAGTAAATGATATTAGTAGAAAGCGTCTGCATACAACACATCATGCGAGAATCAGAGAATGGAGTTAAAATAATGGTGCCTCTGTGCAATGCAATTCTTGATTACCATTGGTAATGGGAAGCAATAGGTTTAATAGGTTTATAAGAGGAAAAAGAAATTTAAAGAGCATGCAAAGTGATCAGTAGCACGAGTCAAGGATCCAACAAGCATTACGAAGAGGTTGAGTGGAAATGTGGTGAGAGCTAACCAAGTTGAAAGAACTTGCGGCGATGGAGAGTAGGCTTGGGTAAAAGAGCAATCAAGTCAAATCTGATCTTTCTTGAGACCAGCAAGTACATCAATAGGCGGAAGCATTTACTGTCTCAGAGGATTGAGAGGATTCAGTGATGACACAATTAGCGATTTCTTGGACTTCCATCCAATAGGAATCCATGCTTGACAAAGCATGTGTCAACAATGTGATTGTGCGCCACAATGTGTGCAATAATCGAGAATGACCTGGTTTCTTGAAAGATCCTCTACCCGCGACCTTGTGAAGAAAATGCTTGAACATTGAGTGCTGACAATTAGTATTGCGATAAGAATTGGAATTGCGGCGGGACTTGGGAGAACTCCAATATCTTTGATGTCGCTCTTGTTGCAAAATCATGGAAAGACTTTATCAAGATGAGGAAGAGGATCAAGCATCAAGATTTGTGATCTAGCAGTGCATATGTATCATTAAGACCATGCAGAAACACGAACAACATCCGCAGTCTCGGTACTGCAATGCTTTAACGGACATTTGCAAGAACCAGTGGTGGACATATCACGGTAGGAAGAGGGCGAAAATTGCATAATTAAGTCCCAGAGAGGATCTTCAATTTTGTGAAATAACTGGTAGCAAAGAGAGGTCACCTTGTTTCATGGAATATAAGTCGCTATGCAATTGCAGAGATGCGGACATAATCTCCACTGAGAAAAGCGGTTATGAAGAGCTTGCCATACCTCGAAGCTTGAGATAACCAAAGAACAGTTTGCAATTTACGGCGTAGCATCGATTTATCCAGAAACGAGCGAGTGTGTTGCGAAGCGTTCCAAGCACCGCAGCGGATCGCCCTCATTAGGTTTTGTAATTGTGTGCCATCGACCGAAGCCAAATTTGTTCTTCATTTCAAGTACCATTGTCATCGCCACGAGCCCATTTGACCATGGTAATTGGAACCATCAAGTCTTGGGAAAGCTTGAGAACCCGAGGCGGATTTTCGCTCGGATGAACATAGTAGGGGATTTGAGGTGTCTTGAAGTGAAATTGGTTGTGGACGCCTTGAAACTGAATTCGTAATGCTAGGAGAAGGCGCCATTACGAGTTGCGAGGAGAATCGAGAAACAATTGATCGAGAACAACGATCAACAAAGAGAAGGTGCGATGCAAAGCGAGTCACGAGGAAGCAGATGAAATCGCGCGTAGAAAGCGAAGCGAAGCGAGAGAAATCGCATTAACCAGCCCGATACCATGTTAGAAGCAGAATTGTTGAAATGAATTTCTCAAATTGTATTGAATGAAGAAGCCATTACATATATACATCTAATTGGTAACTAACGGTGTAACTAACTAATAAGCGCATATGATGAACTGTTAACAAACCAGAAAGCTAACTAAAATGCTCTAGCTAAATAACAATTATAATAACAATTACAATAAAATATTGAATATCCTAACATCATCATTGACGTTCGTTAACTACTTAAATGTCTTACGAATTGTCATGTGGCCAACCTAGGTAACGCCCAATGACTTATGTAATGTTATGCTAGTATGTAACTACCCGAAAATTTTTCCATAACCCCTAAAACGAATTTTGTTTATCTACCCAAAAATGTATATTAGGGACAAAAAACAATGATTTTAGGTTTTAAAGGGATGAAAATAAAAGAAAAACATTTTACAAGGACCAAAATAAAAATTCGTCCATTTGGTAAGGACATAAAACAATACTTTTAAATTTTTGAGGGATTAAAACCAAAGAAAATTTTTTACAGTGACCAAAACCAAAATTCGCCTATTTTATAGGGACCAAAAACATATTTAACCCATTTTTTTAAATTATTTCCGAACCAAAACAAAATAAAATTATTTTCAAGCCAAATTTTATTTATTATATCAAAAGTTTAACCTCAGTACTTATTTGTGTAAAAAAAAATCCTCAGTACTTATGAAATTTATTTATAATGTAAAAAGTTTGAATTTTAGATGTCATTTAAGATTTTAATTATAGAGTCTAAAATCAATCTCTCATCTATGTTGATGAAAATATTCTATTAAAGATATAACAAAATTTACAAAAAAAAAATGTCGATTTTTTTTTGGGAACTCGCACTAATTAGATGTTCAGGCTGAGGCCTGAGTGGATAGCATGGTTTTATACCATTTGATTCTCAGCCTTCTAGCTAATGGCGTGAGTCTACAAGGATTCAAATTTGGGTTCCCTAAATTCTCTTGGTTATGGGGATAAATTGATTTCACTCAACAAAGAACCCATTAGTGAATGTCATTTTATTATTAAATATTTATAAGTGTAAATTAAAAATAACCATGTAAATAAAAATAACTATGTCGCGTCAAAAGACATACTAGTCTGGTTTTGAATATAAGTAACAAAAAACTCATATTTGGTGGTGTAAAATATAAGCAAACCTTAATTAATTTCACCTCATTTAATTACATCATTCCTAAAATACCTTTAATTAATTTAGGTTTTATTTTCCATTATTCCTTTTTTTACCGTGAAACAAGTTCTCATGCAGAATAGTTTGGAGAATGTAATCACATTTTTTATTATATTAAAAAAATTAAATGAGATTAACTAATTTTCTTTTCGGATCCGGCTATTTTAAAGTGAGTAACTTACTTTAGAGTCTAAAACAAGTAATATGAACCATTGTTGAATAAATCAATAGATGATATTACAGGTACATCATAACAAACTGCGAATTTGTTGAAATAATAAACCTTGATTTTTCTCACTTTTAGAGGAGTCAATAAATAAAGGGTGTGACGTAGTTTTTTTCCCTTCTATATTCGAGAATCTCAATGCAGTCCTACTTATGCAATAATCTCTGGTAGAGATCTTCATTACTAATGTCGGAAAGCACAGATTGCAACACATTTCATACGTGACTCGATTTAAGATCCCAGTAAACTTTAGGAACAGATTTCTTGTGATAAAAAATGTTATAGATAAAAAAGCTATACCAAACTTAAGATCAACTTACCTGCCAGGAAATATTGATAGCGATATCAAAGTCATCAATTGACAATTCGTCTAAACCATTTTGCTACAAGTAACAACACTCTCTGCGTTTATATGAGTGCAATTAGGCATGTACTTGTATTTTGAAAACTGGTATGAGTCTTAGCCACACTAGCTGATTAAACCAAACATGGAAATATGTATGTATGTATTAATCAAATAATTCTTCTACAAAGTACATTATTATTAAATGAAATCAATCAAAAGTTCAAGAGAAAATTAAAAAAAATTAATCAGCAAAATAAGACACATTAAAAAGAGAGTACAAGAAGTACTCCAACCCATATACAACACAAATCGAAAAACAAATACAAAAAAGAAAATCTCAAAAAGACCTTATCTAAGAAGCCCAAAATACTATTTTCTACCAATACATTCCAAAGGATTTACGAATCATTCATATATATATATATATATATAGGAGACAATATTGTGACCTTATCTTAGCCAAAAACTATTTTCAGGACAAGACCTTGATGTGATCAACAATAGCCAAAACATCACACGCTCAATCAGAAAAGATACAATAATTCCTCAATTCCCAGATAACCCACACTACTGAGTGCCAAATTAGGGTCAGCGCCTTTTAGCCCTTCCCCCGCACCCCCAATGAGACAAAAACAGAAAAGAGCATGAGACAAAGTTGCCTGACATAACTACCTTAACCCCTAACCACCTACCCAAGGTTGTCAAACACGAGAGTCTAGACAGACTCGTGGAGTAAACGTAGACTCGACTCGTAAACTCGTACGAGTTTACCAATGTTTAAAATAATATTAATGAGAGAGCCTAGGCAAATTCGTGGTGCATAGGTAGACTCGACTCATAAACTCATACGAGTTTACCTAATATTTAAAATAATATTAAACAAATCTACACATCACAAATACTTACTATAAGGAAACAATTGATTTTCCTCTTTTTTGTATGCGTACGAAGCAAAACTTGCGGACTAAGTATTTGTTTCAAAAACAAAAAGAATGAAACGCATAAAATGGTAGCGTTTTGAGGTTTTTTTTAAATGTCAACACTGACTCGCTGACTCGGCTCAGACTCGCGAGTCAATCTGAGTCTAACGCGAGTCCACCCGAGTTTGTGCAGAAACGAGTTACATGACGAGTCAATTCGTTTCATCCATATAGAAACATAAACTTGTAAAATCGAAAGAATCGACTCGCGAGTCCGACAACCATGCACCTACCCACATCATACCAAATAGAAAAAGAAAAATTACATGACGCAAAAACATGTACCTCAGTCTCCTCATAATATTAAAATAAATTTTGAAAATTTTGATTTGTCTTATATTGTTATTTTAATATTCTTAAACTTCCAATTGATTGTACATATGGATACTGTACTCACTTGTACTCTCATCACCTATAAGAATTATATTCAGCTTCAACCAGCTGTTGCACCAGGACTCCCCATATGGATCAACTCCATGGATGATTCATTCCTCTCCCTCATTCTAGCTTTCTTCTGTTCCACCATCTTAACATACATGCCATACACATAAGAGCAAAATCCCCACATGCACAAAACAGTGGACACTGCTTTCAAACCCCCAAAAGCATCCCTAAACACCACAACCCCACCCAACACATTCATGGACAGCAATGCAGTAGAGCAAATCCCTCCAGTTAATGAAGATGTCAGAAATACCATTCCAGCAGTTCCCATAAAGCATAATTGCCACGTCACAATATTAGCCATAACCGTTACCCAATAAACCGTTGACCCTTTATCAAAAATTCTCTGACTTTCTTCCTTCATATCAGAAAACCCACCATCCCATGCCATTCCTATAGTGGCCAATACTGTTGCTGAAATCTCCATTACAAGTTGCAATTCCATCACCATTTCATAGCAATATACCTTTTTGTAAATTTTCTCCACCACTGGCAAATACAATGCGAATAACAAACCTGCACCAATTGTGCAAAAGAATCCAATGAAGTAATCCTTTTTGGTGAGTCCTTTTGGTCTCTCATGACTAGAATCCAAGGCAAGAATGATGGAACTCAAGGTAAGAAGGATGACACAATTGAGATTTGAAAAGGTTATTTTTTGCTTCACAATGATGGCTGAAAGAATGAGATTGAAAACCAATTGAGAGGATAGTAAAAGTGCAGAGGTTGAGACTGGGAGATATGAAACCCCCCATGAAATTAGAAGATTGTTAAACCCTAACATGAGACCAACAAAAATTGATAAAAATAACATCTTTAGGGTGAAATCAGTGAAGGGTTTTCTGTTGGTGAGTTTAAGGAGATAAGGGAGAGAAATTGGGATGATTAATAGAGGGAAACCTGCACATTGAACCCAAGTTGAAACCCATTTGCTTGAACCTTTGTGGATGAAATAGTACTTTGAGAGCAAACTTGAAGAGATGGAACCAACAAAGAGCATGAGGTAATTAATCACTAAAAGGGGCATGTACCTCTTGTTAGTGATGGATTTTTGATCTGCTGCATGCAGGTTCTTTTTGTTGTCCATGGATGAAGGTAGATTTTGATGTGCTTCTTGTTCAATGGATTGGATATCAATGGAAGGGTTCATGTTGAGAGATTGATGATCCAGTGGTGGGGCTTGTGATCTTGCCTCCATGGATGAGAGATTCAAAACGGGGAGGGAGAGATTTGATTTGGACGGATAAACTTCTGTTAGATATCATAAGCGATACAATGTACCGTGATAGGATATTTATATATATTTAAATATTAAATATTTACATTTAATTAATATAAAAAAAGGCTTAATCACTCGGATTAGTAGCCTTGACAAAATATCTAAGCTATAAAAATGCCAAAAATAATTGTATAATATTTGTTTTCAAAATAAATAAAAACAATTTAATAACATATTTATCAAAGATTTGACCGCAGCATATCCGTATTCTTTTGTAAAGAATCCGAATTTGCTGTCGTCAAAATTTCACACAGTTACATATAGCAAGACAATCTCAACTGCCTGATTGAGAATGGACGGTTCACATTTCAATTTTAGCAAAACATGTAACGGCTTTGAAGTGAAATGTGAACCGTCTGATTTCAATCAAACGATCGAGATCGTCTGACTGCGTGAATTTTGACCACAGCAAACTCAGAATTCTTTATCCAGAAACTATGTTTTTTTTTTGTGCTAAAGAAACTATTTTTTTATACGTAAAGGCAAAATGCTATATTTAACAGGACATTAATTAACTTTTAATGAATGTGAGTATATATATTGTGGAAATATCTTAAATGCATCTGATATAGTAAATTAGTAAGAATGCATTTATGAGCATCCAGCTATAGATTAGACACCTCCATGTTTTGCACGTCATACCGAGAAAAGAGCTTTTCAAAGGAAAGTGATCTCGTGATCATAGCTTGCCATTCACAACTCCGTAAGTAGTAGTACAATTGACGTAAGTCGATATTATTAGGCCAAATATTTTTTGTGATTATCCAGGTTCGAGTCTGGAATCTCTATTTTACGTGTGTAAGTTTACGGGTAGTACTTGTCACTCCGTCTACAAACAAAAAAAAAAGTTTGTCATTCACAAATTTCAACAGCAAAGGTTATACCAAAAATAATGGTATAAATTGAAATTAACACTTAATATAGTTAAAAATTTATATATATTTCTTATATTTAAAAAAAAGACGAATTTATTTCTTTTTGTTTTTTGTACATAGACCAATTTATTTCTTACGACATAACATGAGAGATCGAATATCTATATCAATCTAAAAAACCAAACTACCAAAAAAAAAATATTAAACTATCCATTTTTAAAATTTTGACACCTCATCAATTTTAAGAGTAGAATAGTCAATTTAACTTCGCATCACTCCACTTTTTGATTTCACCTTTTTCTCTCTCTTCTTTTTAAATTTTCATTTTTTCATTTTTATTTTTCAATTTTTTTAATTCTTTTATTTCCTTATTTATATTTTAATTTTTATATTCTGATTTTAATCTTTTTTTTTTTTTAATTTCTTTACATTTTAATTTTTCATATTTTTCTGAATTTTTGTTTTTTTATTTTATCATTATAATTTTTTTTATTATTCATAAATAATTATTTTACTTTTAAGTCTCAATAGGAGAACATTACATATTGTCAGTATAATTTTTATCTTTGATCACATATCAAAATTTGTAAATGTCTTTATTATTTATTATTTATAGATGATCATTGTCTTTGAGCACACATTTATAATTGATTATTTTACTTTTGAGTCCCCACATGATAATATTATTTGTTATCGGTATAATTTTGTTGTCTTTGAGCACATATCAAATTTATAAGTCTCTTTTTATTATTAATAAATGATTATTTGCTTTTGAGACCCGACGGGAAAACAATACATGTTATCAGTATAATTTCATTGTCTTTGAGCATATAATAATCTTATAAATCTCTTTATTATTTATAAATAATTATTTTGTTTTTGAGTACCGACGGAAAATATTACATGCTATCGGTATAATTTCATTGTTTTTGAACACATAATAATTTTACAAATCTCTTTATTATTTATAAATGATTATTTTGCTTTTAATTTTCGAATAGAAACATTACATGTTATCAGTATAATTTCATTATCCTTCAACATATATCAATTTTATAGTTTTTTTATTTGTAAATGATTATTTTTCTTTTTTAAGTCTCGACGGAGAAACGTTAGATGTTATCAGTATAATTTCATTGTCTTTGAGCACATAGCAATTTTAGAAATCTCTTTATTACTTATAAATGATTATTTTCTTTTTGAGTCCCGACGGGAAAACATTATTGCTATCGATATAATTTTATTGTCTTTCAGTATATATTAATTTTATAATTTTTTTAATATTTATAAATGATTTTTTTGCTTTGTGAATTCCGACATGGGAAACATAACATGTTAGTATAATTTTATTGTATTTGAGCACATAACAATTTTGTAAATCTCTTTATTATTTATAAATGATTATTTTAATTTTAAGCCACTTTATTATTTATAAATAATTATTTTAATTTTAAGCCCCGACGGGAAAATATTACATGTTGTCGATATAATTATTTTCTCTGTTTAAATACTCTCAATCTTTCAACAATTTTTAAAAACTAAAACTATTAAATATATTTGTCACAATTTAAAAATTTATTTTTATAAATAAGTATATCTCAAAAATACATAAAAATAGAAAAATGCAATATATTTGTCACAATTTAAAAATTTATTTTTATAAATAAGTATATCTCAAAAATACATAAAAATAGAGTAATCGCATGGGTATCTTGCCGGTTAGAAATGAAAATTTACTATGCTATATAAAGCCGCGCGTATTTGTAAATTCTATAAAAAAAAAAAACATGTACATTCCAATAAAAAAAAATTAGCCGTACATTAACCAAGGTTTGAGTGTTTCAATTGATTGACAAGACTGAAGAAGCATTGCACTTTTATTCCTCTTCAGTATTTAACTTCTATCGGATGTAGAAATATAAATTATTACTGAAACTTGTGGCATGTCTTGTCATTTTGAAATAGAGTTATGTGGGTAACAGAGAGAATGAGTCAGATTCGTTTACATTAGGTGGAAGAATCGTCATTTAATATTTTTTATGAATATAAAATTAATTAATTAAATGTTATATTATTAATTTTTTTTGTCGGAGTTATACTCCCTCCGGTTCTCAATGTAAGAGAAAAAAAGTGTTTTTTAAGGTTTCAAAATATAAGAGATATGTGAGATAAAAAGGTGTTTTTCATTGGAAAAAAGAGTGTTTTTCTTGGTTTTGATGAATTAGGGTTTTGTCTCTTATATTTAGGACCGGAGGGAGTATTAATTTAATGATAACATGTATGTATATTTTAAATTGTGGATAGTTTTTTTTGGAACTAAATTGTAGATAGTTTAGAAATTAATAAATACTCACTCCATTTCAAAATAACAGACGTTTAAGGTTTTTTTACAAGGATTAAAACAATTAATAAATAACTTAGTGAGTGAAATAATTTTATTAAATTATTCTTGTTGACTATTGGTGTATTAACAATTGTCATTCGTAGAATTCGTCAACTTGCTCAGCTAGATTGACAAATTCAATTTCATCACACTATGCGAGAAGGCAACAGGTGTGCAGATTGATTAGCAAACCACAGTGCTAACCTAGACTCTTTGGAGTTACAGGTTTGGAGTCAACCTTCAAGAGAGTTACAACAACTAGGGGTGTACATGGGCCGGTTTGGATGGATTTTGGCCAAATCCAATACCCGATCCGATCAATTTGATTGGTTTGGATTTAAAAAAAAATCCGCAATTTTTCTTAATGGCCCAAACCGAACCAAACCAGTGTTGAACGGGTTGGTTTGGATCGGGCTCGCGGGTTGTGAAGCAAACAAAGTTAAATTCTGAACAAAAAAATAAATAAAAATCTGATCGCATATAAAATAAAATCTAAGAAATTCTACACTTAGCTCTGTAACACATAGTTCTAAGCAACACTTTACAACAATATTAAATTAAAATCAAGCAGCATTTTTCAACTAAGCAACACAATAGCAGCAACAAAACTTGCATAGCGAAACAAACCCGTGCAACGCACGAGGTTATATCTAGTATAGTTTATACAGAACTGTATATAAGTTTTTCTCTTTTATAATTTCACTGTGGTATTAGCTGCCATGCTCCTTATCCATTATGGGGTTTAAAAGTTAAGACAGTCAAAACACATCATAGTGATTATTCAAAATAAATTGGAGTAAAAGAACCAAAACAATATTTCTGAAAATATGATACGTGCCTTTATGAATTTTCATAGAAAAAAGGGGGGAAAAATCCTTTGAGGCGAATCCACAGTCACTTACCTTTCCCTCTTCCGTTTAATTGCTGCTGCTACTATGAATATGATGAAGCCTGTGTTCAAGTTGGTATCCCTTTGGGTAGTGCTCTTAGTGGGAATTTGTTCCATTACAAACTCACTAGCACTAGGTGTTTCAAGGAAGTGTAATTTCCCTGCAATATTCAACTTTGGTGACTCAAATTCAGACACAGGAGGTCTATCTGCTGCCTTTGGACAAGCTGGCCCTCCTGCGGGAGAGTCCTTCTTCCACCTTTGGACGAGAGTGAGACTGAGTCTCGAGATTGAGATTGAGTTGAGAGTGAGAAATGAGATGAGAATATTGAGTCTGAGCATAAAAAAAAAAATTAAGTAACACCACCGAGTTGGGTTCGCGGGCCATCGGGTTTGAAATTTCAAATCCATAATCCGAACCAAACATCATCGGGCCTGATTGGTTCGGATCGGGTTGGACCCGAATTTGATTGGTTTGGGTAAAAAATGGTTTGGAACCGGGTTGGGCCACCGGGTCCGCGGGTTAGCCCGAACCCGTGTACACCCCTAACAACAACTGCTTATTGATGATATGTCTGGGGTTTCCATACCCAGGTTTTATTTTTTGTTTCCGTTTGCTTCTTTGGGCTTAGGCCCTCTTTATGTACCAAAAAAAACAATTGTCATAAATTGTCATAAATGCATAATGAAGTATGGTATTAGGAGTGATGTACATAGTATTTATTTGAAAATTGGGAGAAAACAATTAATGTTACATTGAAATAATAAAACGACGGTCAATATGAAAAAATTTCATTTCTCTAAAATAAAAGTCATTTTAAATTTTTGAAATGGAGGGAGTACGTAATATAATAATATTAGATATTTATATATATTTTAAATAATATATCATACATTAAAATAAAATAGTTAATAAAATTTATTCTTATAAATGTAATACTTTCTGTGAAATGTAAAATTAAACAACTGATCAACTGATAAATTATAAAATATTATTTTTTCAAAATTATTGCGTGATATAAATATGTAAAAACTTAAACATGATATCAAAGGATATTATATATCGTGCAAAAAAGAAAAAGCTTGATTCAATTTGGCTCATGATGGATATTTCAACTCACATACAAGTCTCCCACGCAAAATTGACAAGAAAGGTAGAACAAAGAAGACCATGACAAAACAAGCAAAAAGCCAACTCAGAGCAAGTTCCATCGCACAAAGGAGACCCACCTTGAATGCAAACAATCAATAAGATCTATAAACCATTCATAGAAAAGACAATGATCGAGAAGCCTTAAATCTACTAAAAACTATTTACAAGACAGAGCCTGAATACGATCAATAATGAAATATCAGACACCTAATTTGAGAAAATACAATCATTTCTTATAAATCCCAAATAGACCAAACAACTGAATGTCAAATCAAAGCTAAACTCCTTTTACCTCTAGATCCAACCCTGACCCAATAGAATATAAGTAAAATAAATTTGGGGGAATCATTATAACAATTTGTTAGAATTCAGGCATCCGAAAGGTCCCCTCAAAACTGGCTTGTGAGGAGGTGGTCTACCCAGCTATATAAGCAACGGCCAGGCTCGTTAACCACCCGATGTGGGACTCGCAACACGCCCCCTCGAACCTGGGCTCGTCACCACAAGCGAGGGCTAACGACACTATCCACACCACCGGGCAGAACGTAGCTCTGATACCATGTTAGAATTCAGGCATCCGAAAGGTCCCCTCAAAACCGGCTTGTGAGGGGGTGGTCTACCCAGCTATATAAGCAACGACCAGGCTCGTTAACCCGATGTGGGACTCGTAACACAATTCTGAACCACCTAAAAATACTATAGGAAACCTGAATCAAGAAATCACATCACTTAAAAAGGTGAAACTTTGATTTGGGTAGCATTCCATGCAAAATGCATGGAATTCCATCTGCATCTCGAATGACCATCCCACTGAACATGTTAGTTCTAATAGTGGGCCTAGAAAGCAAGAGTTGCCAAGAAAAAAATGATGACCTTTGAAGGAGCACAACTCTTCCACTAATTATAAAGGACAAATATATAACATCTTAAAGCATCAAATGTTGTAGAAAACAATCTGATGGAAATGCATAGAAAGACGTGACAAAAAACTCACCCCAGTATGAGCCTTCCAAATCCACCTATCTCCACCGCCAATGGGGTGATAGGCAAAAGTAGGGATACAAGCTCTTGCATGCCAAATGGCCTCTTCCCAAACAAAAAATTGTCTCCTCCACCTCAGATCCCACTCCTACGCACCGTCCACCCAATACCCTATAGTTAATAACATCCCTTCCTTATGCTTAGATATAGAAAACAACCTCAAAAATACATGTCTCAAGAGGGAGGTCCCCAACCACACATCACGCCAAAAGGAAACCGACACACCATTCATAACCCTTTTCCTAAACATTATGTGAACCAATCCACTTCCTAACCCTTGCATACCTCCACCGCACCAAAAAAAGATTTGAAAACCTAAAGTTGCTCAAATTTGGACCCCAGAAAACTCGTTCCCCATATTTAGCAACAAGAACCTCCCTCCAAAGGGCCCCCTATCCACCAAAATTTGCCACCTCCACTTCCCAAGCAACCTTTTGTTAAGTAACATGAGATTCTTTACCCCTAACCCCCTTCCACTCGTAGGTTTGCATATCTCAGACCACCTCACTCATGGAATTTTGCTAGGATTATCAACTCCTCCAGAGAAAACCCGCTTGCATCTAGACTACCATTTTCTAAACCTTCATCGGTGTTTTCATATAAGTTAAGTAAAAAAAAATAGGTGTATTGCCCACCACATAATTAATAAGCGCAATCCTACTCCCAATACTGACATATTTGTGATGCCAAGAGGATAGGCTACTACAGAGCACATCGATCATAGGTAGTCATGTCTCTATCTTCCTTGGGTTAGCATCGACCGAGAGACTAAGATATTTAACAGAAACGAAACCGAATTTGCAATTCAAAAAATTTGACACCATACCTAGGACAACACCTATGACATGTGAGATCCTAAAGAAAAGACAACTCTCTTACATTCCTCTGTCCTAGGTCAGAATTTCTGCACCATTGTCCCACCCATTCCCTCATCTCAACCGCCACCTGCACATCTCATCATTTTCTACCTCTAACCATCTTCTACATGTTTCCATAGCCATTTTTGGAGCTGCTGCGAGCTTAAGGTGCTACTGCTATAGCTGATTTCGGAGAAGACTAGAGAGAGCAGAAGGCAACACATTGCTAGGGACAATAAGCTTCTCACTTGACCATGATGATGGCCAAATCTTTTCATTGTTCTTTACTTATTTTTCTGCATATTTGAACTTGTATTAAGCTTATAATGGCTCTGAAAGCTGTTTCCATTTTTTGTTTTATTTTTAAGTTCCTTATGAGATAAACTCTTTAAGCTAGGATGTGTTGAACTTGTAATGACTCTTGTTGATTAAGTTTGGTATGCTTATATTTCAGTACCTTTAATCAAAGTATGTTTAATGATTATATATTTAGACTAAGACTGAGAAACTTAAATATGCACAATAAATATTGAAAGGGTTTAATGAGTGAATTCCTTTGATTAATATGGATAGTCTTGATTAATGGATACTTTACTTGAGCTTGAATATAATAGACATATTTGTTCAAGTCCATAGGGTGAACCGAATCATGATTACTAGTCAGAAGTGTAATTAATGAGAGCTTAGACATAAGGTGCCCTTAATGAAGCTCTGTAGAAAGTGACTGAAAAGCACAAATATTAATTATGCGCCCAGGTGTTGTAGCATCTCCTAGCATTACTAGCCTAACTTACAAGGATATACATTCCTAGCCGTTTTTACCCAACAACTTTGCCACATCTTTTGCAGCATTTTACTGTCATTATTTACTTCAAAATTAGTCTTTACTATTTGTTTTGACTGTATATACTTGCACAATTACGCAAAGCAACAGGGTGGTGGGGGAGGAGTGAATAGAGGTGGAAGAGAGGAATGATGTGGGATAGAGAGAGTGGGGGCTGTAAGAGAGAGAGTGTGTGTGTGTGTGTCTGAGAGAGAGAGAGAGAGAGAGCATAGAAAGGGTGGAAGTAGGGGTGGGAATAGGCTAGGCTTTGCAAGGCCTGAGCCTGGCCTGACTTAAAAGTTTAAAGTCTGGGTCTGACCTATTACCTATCATAGACTTATTTTTAAGCCTGGTCTGCCCTTTTTAAAAGCCTAGCCTGGCCTATAAGCCTATTTATTGGCCTACTTCGTGTTACGGCCGACCATCCGGACTATCTCTAATCAGGCTTAGTAGGCCTTCCAAGCCTATCTCTATTCAGTCTAATCCATGTATGTTCTGAATCAGAAATTCACGATCAAATCAAATTAGAAAACACCAACACTCGTTAATTTTATTCCAAATAATACAAGAAAACTAGTCAAATGAAATATAAAAAAATCTAACAAAATAAAACTGGGGAGCTATCCCAAATAAAACTCAAGGTAGCAATCCTCAAAAACGTTTCACAACCTATGAAGCGTAGAGAATTGCAAGGGTGGAATTGGGTCAAATTAAACTTTAAAAAAATTAAACATGAAGCAAAACTTGCGCTTGCATAATCAAACCAAATAAAACATGAAGCAAATCAAACCAAATTAAAAGACACATTATCTTTAACAAAAGAAAACAAAATATAGTCCATTATAATACAAGACCAATCCTTTAAATTTCGATTGCAGAAGGAAAACTTGAACACACTTATTCAGAATAAGATTCAATCCTTTTCAGTTTTTTGGTTACAGAAGGAAAAAAGCTTGAAACTTGAAGGCATCTAGCTAAGGCAACATCTCTTACGACCACTATTTTTCTTCCTTGAAGCAAGGCATCGCCTTTCTCAGATCTGTGCAGAGGAAGACATCGGAAGCAGGTTGGGGTCGTCGTTGGCAGATCTACGGTTGCGCTTGTTCTTCGAAAGGCTTGGAAACACATAATGTGAGACTGTTGCGCTTCTTCTTCGAGAGGCTCAGAAAAACTATCAGTGTGAGACTTGCGTGCCAGAGAAGAAGGAGAAGACTGGAAGGGTGTGCGCGCGGAGAAATCGCTCGTGGTAGATGTAGATCTGGAGTGGCGCTGCGAATGACAGAAGGAGAATAATGGAAAAGTCGCAGATCTGCTGTATGAGTGACGTTGTGAATGAGAGGAGAAGCGGTGCTTTTTGAGTGAGACAGGGGGAAAGACGCTAGGAATGAGAGAATGAATGTCTTAGCCTTAGGGTTTTTACCTTAATACGTATTTTAATTTTTTAATTTTTTTATGATAATAAATTATGGTGTGGGCCGGTGTGTCAGCTATGATATATGGGCCTTTGCATGTCTGTGACCGTGTATATTTGTGTCTGTGTATATATAGGTCGGTCTGTCAGGCTTTGTAGGCATTTTTGGTAGCCTGAGTCTGGCCTTTTTAATTAGATAGGCCTTTAAAAAAGCCCAAATTCAGCCTCTTTGTTAAACAGGCCAGGCAGGCCTTAAGCTGGCCAGGCCGTAGGCCCCTGTCGGACGGTCTGGCCTATTCTCACCCCCTAGGTGTAAGGGAGGTGGGGGAGTAACTAGGGGTATTTTGGTCTTTTCACAATAAATGAGAGGTGGCAAAATTAATTTCTAAAAAGTTGCATGCTTTATTGATCTCATGATTTACTTATATAACAAGAAGCTTATAAGTCAACGTGTCAATTCAATACATTTTCAAATAAATAAATTGATGTGATTTTTTTGAAATGAATCTTATAATTGAAGAAGGACTTAATTAATTTTTTTCCAATAGCATATTGACTACGAGTTCAATAGTTGAGAGTGTCAAGTGATGTACTTGGTATTCTTACCAAGTTCGTTACTTATATAACAAGAAGCTTATAAGTCAACGTGTCAATTCAATACATTTTCAAATAAATAAATTGATGTGATTTTTTTGAAATGAATCTTATAATTGAAGAAGGACTTAATTAATTTTTTTCCAATAGCATATTTACTACGAGTTCAATAGTTGAGAGTGTCAAGTGATGTACTTGGTATTCTTACCAAGTTCGTTACTTATATAACAAGAAGCTTATAAGTCAACGTGTCAATTCAATACATTTTCAAATAAATAAATTGATGTGATTTTTTTGAAATGAATCTTATAATTGAAGAAGGACTTAATTAATTTTTTTTCAATAGCATATTTACTACAAGTTCAATAGTTGAGAGTATCAAGTGATGTACTTGGTATTCTTACCAAGTTCCTTTTTCTACATATTACAAGTTCACGAACTATCTTCATTAAAGCATTTTCCATGTTAGAGTTGTGGTAATTCATTTTGGTTGGATAATAATAGGAGCCAGATGTTGCACTTGGAAATAGCACTAATACACAAATTGGAAAAAAAACATGGCTTTAAAATCGGTTATAACTAAAACCTATTTAAAAGATAAATGCGGTGACAATTTTGTAAATAAATGTGTAGTCGAACACCTTTTAAATCGGTTTTTATCATTATTTAAATCGGTTAATAAACAACCGATTTAAAAGATAAGAGGAAAAAATTAACAGAACTCTTTTAGATCGGTTTTCTTAGACAACCGATTTAAAAGTTGAAATTTTAAATCGGATGAGAAGCACCGATTTAAAAGGTGTTTAAACGACCTAATTTTTTATTTCTTTTCTTCCCTCTCAAACCAGTCCCTCTCAAACCACTGCGACCAAAAAAAACCTACAAATTCCCTTACGCCACCGTGTTCTTCAAGCTCGTTGAGAACCTTCCTTCAGGCTCCATCCTCGTCGCCGCCTGCTTGTCGCCGCTTGTTCGGCTGCTTCAAGCTCACGTGAGGCCTTTATTTCTTTCTTCCCTCTCAAACCATTCCTCTCAAACCACTGCGGACAAAACCTCACAAACTGCCACGCCGTGTTCTTTCAAGCTCGTTGAGAACCTCTCCTTCGCCTCCATCCTCGCCGCCGCTGTCGCCGCTGTTCGGCCGTTTCTTCAAGCTCATGTTGGCCTCTGATTTTGCTCGCCGCTCTTCAAGCTCGGCCGAGAAGCTCCGCTGTTCGCGACCACCACAAGCCAGCGCCACCACCACAAGCCGTGACGCTATTACCACGAGCCAACCGCCAACCGCCGCCTCTCTTCGACAAAACAAGCTCACAGAGGTACAAAATTTAAAGGAGCTTTGAGTTATCTAGTGTTTTTCCATCAAATCTATTGCTATGTGGATTATGTATTGTTGGACATGATGAAATATTTTGAAGTTGTGAGTATTTTGTTTTGGTGCTAGTGTTACTTTAGATGCTCAAAATTTATTGAAGTTGTTTTATTCATCCCAAAATTTAGCTGCTCAAATCTATTGCTAAAGAGTATCACACAATATTGTCACCAAATCTATTACAGATAACACAATTGATTTCAAAGTAGTATGAAGAGTTGAACTTAAAGAAATTAACCTTTGCCCAAGAGATCCTTTTTATATCGATTTGCATGTCACGCACAATTCTTCTCGTATCTGCATCTAGTCATCCCCAACATGTCCTTTGCCTTCGACTGTAAGTAACAATATGCAAAAGAGGACCAAAATTGATCTCATGGCTTTAAGCCTGTGGTATAGATATAGTTTGTGAGCCGCAAGTGTTTCTTCTCATCAAGCATTCTTCTTCTCCAATGCCTTCACAAGTTTCTCTATGCTGGCCATTTCCTCTTCGAAACCTTCTGCCATATATATGAGCATATGATTATTAATTGAATAAGATAAAAAAATGTGATTTAATATAATTGCAGCAATTCTCAAGAGAATATTATATGTGATTTAATATAATTGTTAAGTTTTGTTATGAGTTTGGTCACAATTAGCAAAGAATTATTTTTCCCGAGTTTGTTTTTGGCTAGGCTTATTCTATTGATGTGGAATTACATTGATTTGAGTTGTACTCTTTTCTTGGTGTTTATTTCTATATCCACGTTTATTTCTTCAAATTTCTTGTAAGACACTAGGTGAAGTTTCAGTTGCTAAAGGCATCAAGCCAACATTATCTCCTAACCTTAATACTTTGTGAGGTATGCAAATATCTTTGAACCGTATGTACTAGCAAATAATCGAGAATGATATGGTTGTTAGAAAAGTTACCTGGATTTCCTAGCGCTCCTTTTCTTAACAAGGCTGGTGGTTTTAATTTTGTGTTGGAACCATTGCTATTATTTGTTGTTGTTGAAGTTATAAAAATGCTTGGACAGTTTATTTGGTTCGTTAGTATCTCCGGGAACTCTAGAAATTCTCTCTATGTTAAAAACTCAAGTTATAAAGTATTGAATTTCAATTGTCTCAATACTATTTTTTTAGAAAATTGAGTTTGCCGATTATCCTCATGACAATAAGCATGTGAAAACATGTCTCTCAAAAGATTTGTTTTGTTTGTTCCAAGTTTTAGTGATTGGTTGTTCTGCTTCACTAAAAACAAAGATTGTGTTTTTCCACTACAAGAATTTTCACATTATTCGACGCCAAAAGCCGGCCGGTAATTCTAAAAACCGCTTGCATTCGAGATTACCGACGCACCAGGTCGCCGGTATTTTCCTCCTTGGTAAATTTATCGACGCGCCAAAAAGCCGCGCAGAATTACCGACGGCTTTGGTCGAAAGTTGTCACATGACCGCCAAGAAAATCCACTAAAACAACCATTTTTGCCGCTGTACTTTACCGACTACTCCATCAGACACTGGCTACAAATTAAAATAAAAATAGATCCGGTTAGTCGACGCGCTTAGCCGCTTGGTAAATTTACTCTGACTACAAGCCCACTGTAATCTAGAAATTAAAACAAAAACAAAAATTTATGATTGTCATCTACTTGTATTCTACTTAAATCACAAGTGTTATGGAGGAATTTTACTAAAGATATAGCGCTCATGTGCATTTATCTCAATGTCCATCAACATATTAGGTTCATATTATTTAGGCACTTAGAATTTCCAATTTTCTCTTCAAATATGAAAACACCAATTAAAATCCAAGGGGAAAAAATATATATAACCAAAGACATTTTCTGTATGTTTTGGCTAAAAATCCATAGATACATGAATATTTGTAGAACAAACAAATGGAAGGAAATCGGTATCTTAAAAAACACCCTTACTAAACCAGATTTCAAGCTGCTTTACAATTTATATGGAAACACACTATACTACACAAATGAGGTTTACACTTAATGCAAAATCTTAATATTAAAGAACTAAAATTTATCATGAAGTAAATGAGAATCATATCATTTCACAAGATTAGCTTAAAACATGTAAAAATATATATCAAGGTAAGTAAAAGTTTGAAATGAACTAACATTTACACATTCTAGTAATTCAACACCCAAAAGAAACTGATGTATCTCGATAAAAGGCTTAAAATAGTATAATCACCGTAGTGATAAATATATGTATGGCTCATGTTATTTTACAATCAAGATAGTATGTTTCTCGATATATTTAGGAAAAAGTCAAAGAAGAAGAAGAACAAACCAAGATAGGAGTGACTCCAAGCACACCTCTTTGGATCATGAACCATCGTGGGGAGATTCTAACACACCATCGAGGCAACACTTTGGCTTTGACACATATGGCTTCCTTCTTCTATCTAGGCTATAAGACGAGTCAATCTTCCGACAGACGCCAACTATGAAATGAATATGTGGATGCATCGTAGAAACATGAAGCATTTAGAGATAAATTAGAATGTAGCAACCGCCATGGCGGTCGAGTACGTAAGAAACGCTGACGTGTAACGTGATCGAGAGAGGAAGTGACAAGCGAGACAACACTTCGATGTGATTTCTTCTCTTGACCGATGCAATTGCAACCTCATCCAACAATCTATCAACCTTCCTCTGGCTTTGAAGCTGGTTTCCTTGAACTCAAAGGCCTTGTCTTGTTTCCACCGGGTCCAAGCACAAGTGCCTTGCTTCAATCAAAGAACATTCATATACCTCACCTGGGAGCTTCAGACATCGATATTGCTAATAGTAAATATAAAGCTTTGATTTCAATTTGGGAGCTCCAAAGAATCGAAGCACTGATTACTGCAATGGTCACAAACAACACACAATGGTTTAGGGGCTTGGGGGAAGAGCCAACCTATTTCACTGGACTTCATACAAGACCATTTCGTATTAATCTGTAAACTAATTATAAAGCTAAAGAATTTAAATGATAAATCCTAGCACATGAGGTTTTGGGGGAAGTCTATGTTACTCGAGCAATCCCAAGTTAGGATTTCAATTCCAAAATCCCCAAATTCTTGAATCAAAACCCTAACCCTCTTCCATTGGAAATTAGTTCTCAAGCTTCAATCTCTTTTCTTCAATCTCTTGAATCTAAACTGGTTCTTACTTCTTCAATCTTGCTGCTCATCTTCATCCATCCATCATCTTGAGCTCGCCTTCTTCTTCCGCCTCTTGATCTCTCTCTCTCGCCTCTCTCTCCCTACATCGCTGCTCGCTTCTCTCGGCCTCATCCTTCTCGCCGCTGGGCTTCTCCTTCCCCTTCTCCGGCCAGCGCTAACAAGCGAGCCTCCAGGCCACCGTGGGCTCCTCTCTCTCGCCATCTCTGCTCTCTCTCAAGGTTCTCCATTCTCTCTCGCCGCCTCTCGCTCTTCTTCTCCTCTGCCTCACTCTCTATATCTCTCGATTTCTCCTCTCTGGCTCAACAGAGTACTCCTATGGTGCGCCATCGCGCCACCACCCCTCTCCTCTCCCTCCGATCGCTTCCTCTTCCTTTTTCTTCTTCTCTCTTTCTTTCTTTTCTTCCTTCTCCTCTCTTCTTCTTTCTTCTTTCTTCGATTTTTTCCTCCTCCTTTTCTTTGCTACAATAGTCGAGGAGGGAATATGGGGTGAAAGAGGAGTGATATGGAAGCGGCCATAAGTGTGGAGTATGGTGGCGAAGCCGACGCTAAGTCAGCCGGTAGAGCCAAGTCACAGAACGTGAGCCAAAAATCAAGAGGTATATATTTTATGTTATCGACTGGCTGGGTGCCGCAGAACGAGCAAAAATAATTTCAGAAGGTGATTTTTTCTACAAGATTAGCGATGGCCGTCGGTAATTAAAATATTACCGACGGAGTCGAGGCCGGTAAATTCCGCTTGCAATACACGCTTTGTAGTGTTCATTATGTGAATTGTTCTATCTGGGATGTATATTCTAAGCTAAAGCGGCAGGATAAGGTAGTAATTGGTTAGATGCCATTCAAAATTTCTTTGGCTAGGAATCTAGACAAATTTGTATATGCCTTTATTTCCCAAAACTACAAATATAAGTGGAATGTGTTATCGCTTTTTATAATCGCAAAGGCAAGTGGGAGGTGGATTACTAAAGTAGATCGGGAAAGTAAGGGTGTTTTTGATATCAATTTAATACTCTTTCTTTTAAGAATACAATGTCAGCTTTATATGAAGACATTATTGGATATGATAGAAGTTGGCTCCCCATGATTTAGTTTTATAATTTACTTATCATGAATATTCATATCGAGCTATGGTCAATATCATGTCGATAGTGGTCTCAAAAAAATAAACTCAATGGATTGTGCCCTTAGTAAGTAGCTTAAAATTTGAGATTCATTTACGCTTATAATAGTTAATGTGTATAATAATTTACTCATTATATTCAACTTTGGTATTCGTTAATTTGTAGGTACCGAAACAAAATAATGGATATGCATGTGGGTACTATGTCATGAAACATATGTTGACCATTGTCTCTGAGGTTGTTGTTGATAATTGGAAGGAGGTAATACAATGTTTAACCTTCTGCTATTATGCACATTTTAACATAATGGTTTATTTTCTCTGGTTTAACTTAACTATAATTTTGTTTCAACTTGCAGATATTCAATGATCAGTTACATTAAAAAAAATAAAATTCAATGATCAGTTACCATTTGCCTCTGAGGAAATTGACCACATTCGGCAAACTTGGGCAGAGTTTTTTATAAGAATTTATTCGGAGCAAAGCAATCCTTAAAGATAACAAATGACTCAAGTGTAGTTGGAAACTAGTTTGTGTGTTTTATCATGTTTTTTATTTAAATTAATGTATATTAACTTGATGATTTGTTGAACTATATGTAATATTTGAAGTGATGATATTTGATGTTAGTTTTATAAGATAGTTGAATGGTTGTCTGTTGAATGGTTCTGTTGGTTTTGATGTTTCTGTTGGTTTTGATGGTTCTGTCTGTTGAATGGCTCTCTAGGTTGGCAACCACGAAAAACGAAAATATATTTAAAAAAAGAAAGAACCTTTTAAATCGGTTATGTTAAAAACCGATATAAAAGGTAATCTTTTAAATCGGTTATTCAGACAACCGATTTAAAAGATGGTCTTTTAAATCAGATTTTAAGGTTAACCGATTTAAAAGATGAATTTTATATATGCTGCCGCGTTCAGAATTTATATTTAAAATCGGTTTTATAACCGATTTGAAAGACTCTTTTACATCGGGTCTAAATTCGATTTAAAAAATGTCCACATACTATCACGGCCGAAAAGAGATCGGTTTCAAAACCGATTTAAAAGAGTCATTTTAACCGATTTAAAAGACATTTTCTACACTAGTGTAGGGGTCATGGTCGTCTTGTTTCATGTTTCTTGGATACTCTGGCAACCTTGAACATTCTATCACAAGGTCATGGATTGAGAAATTATTATGGCTTATTTATACAGAAAATGACCAAAGATAGGCAGGAGTAAGTTGTCGAAGATTGGCTTGAGGTATATTTCATTATTTATTGGCAAGTGCTCATGCACTGTAGTTGTGACATTTTCTAATAGATAAGCAATTTATAGGAGATTATTAAAAAGAATGTTTTTATCATGTAGCTTTTTGGCAAGGCCATTTGAATTGATGACCTGTGTCATAGTAAGCTATTATTCTACTTAGGCATGTAGACTAGAAACTGTTTGGATTATTATTTGAGCCTGATTTGTTTGATCTATTTGCGTGTTGAAATATGAATGTGTTCCTCTCCCATGCATTATATTTTGAAACCTGGGTGGTAGCCTATGATACAAATTCACACATAATATTTTCAAGCATATGGATGGTAGACCATGATACAAAACCACATTTTACTTGTACGACCACATAATCAAAGAAAATCAAATCCATCAAATATTCCAATGTCTTTTGATAAGAGTTTTTGCATAAAGTATGTTGCTTCAATCAACAACTTTTTCAACAAAATAATTTCGTACTCCTTTTGTGCACCATTAATTCTGATCTCTGCATATATTAACACATTTTTTAAGAAATTCTACAAGCGATCCAATAGCTCTTTTTAATTCCTTTTATTTTATTTTATTTTTACAAACACTATATTTTTCTTTCAAAAGACAAATATATATGTCTAAACAAATAGATGTATTTTCGCCATGTTGTGATGCCTCCCCATAACTAATTCTCTTCATCTATGCCTAAAGTTATATGCAAAACAATCTCTAAGCAAAACTCTCTTTGAATCCTTTGAGTCTATAGGCGAGTGTTGAATAATTTGTTCATGTTCATCTTGGTGTTCTATGATTTCAAGTTGCATGTATTTGTATATGGTTCTTAGATGGGTGTTTGGTGAAAGTAATTAGATTTTTATGAGTTTTTATTTGAGGCTAAAGACACTTACCTTAACTACTTATCACTTGAATTATGGAATTGCTAAATCTGAACGCTATGACAATCTACCTACCAAGGCGTCTGATGTTATTTCTTCCCTTAGGCCCAATCATCTTTTATAAGCAAATAAAGCCTAGCATGTAAGTTACTAGTACTGAGGACCCGTGCAACGCACGGGGAGAAATTCGTTGAAAAATTGTTTCATTTGAGATGTAACGATATCGTATAATACATCACAATATGACATTAATGTAGTGAAAAAATTTATTAGGTAGGTACTAAAAATGTTTAACCAACGTTTGTCGTCACATCACATCTGTATACAATACATAATAGCTCTATGTTAAGCACAATATATAAAAAATAGAAATTATATTAAAGATTATATAAATATACGATTTATATTAAAATATTCCCCATAATAAGCATGTTAAAGAATTAAATGCTTTTGTTAACCATATTCCCTCCTACTGTTGGTCAAAAAAAAAAAAACTACATTCCCTCCTACTTGAAATACTTGCGTAAAAAATACATAAATATCTGGAGGGACTATCTCCACACGTGCCCTTAGATATATAGAGGTATAGTCCCAATCTTAGTTTTCATATTTGGGAAAACTGAAGCTGTTACTTGATGCATGCAAATTGATTTAGTAATCAAAATGTAGTTCTATAGTTATATTAAAACCAGCAATTGAAATAAAATATACATCTGCTTTCAACAACTTTCTCTATCCAGTCTATAACAGAAGAAGCTTTGAGCTATGATCCTTTCTACAGATGGGAAGCTTCATGTGCTCAAGAAGCAGACTTTGTTCTTGTTAACAGAATTGACTGGAAAAATAGTGTCCAAAAGCCTTTCATTGTCTTCCACTACTCCTTAAATCGATTTTTCATTGTCTTTGAAACAATTAAAGTTGTTGCCCTGACAAAAATCAAAGTAAAGAAAGGAAGGATTAACGCATAGAAAAAATATTCTAAACAGTTCTAGATGTATTAACGCATAGAAAAGCGAGCACGTTAAAGTAGCAACATAATTTAAAACTATTTGTACATAGTGATAATATTTGTGATTAAGAGAGGACACTAAAGTTTTCAAATATTAGGTGTATTAATTACTACCTAAAGTGACAGCTACTCTAGCAAAATCATAAGGTCAACACGAATTAAATTTCACGCATGGAATATGAATTATAAAAAACCGAAGGGAACTAAAATTCTAAAACCAAAGCAACAAATTCCAGCCATGTCAACAACTTAAAAACAGAAAACCAATCATAATAGTTTACTCACCTATGTTAGGCATGTTGTGTTACAAAAAAAAAAAGAGTAGTTCATGGGCAGGAGTGTTGGCAGAAGAGGCTTTTGTAGAAACATGAGTTGGTTTTGGTCCTTAACCTTCATTGAAGTCATTATCCTTAAAGAACAGAAGATAAAATGATAAGAACTATATCAGAAAGTAGAAGTAAAAGAATTATTTTATTAATGATAGAATGAATTGAATTAATCTCAATGAAGTTCTTCGAGAGAATCTGAAATCTCTACTCCACAATGTTTTCACACTGATTCCGTAGTTAGTTTTCCCTACTTTTCTTACTAATTTCCATCACTTTCCATTTTGTTAACTAACTGTTGGTAAGCATTTACCTTCACACCCCCTCTAATTTTAACTTAAGCTTTAATCCTCTGCATCTCTCCTATTTCTTCTTAAATGCACCCTTTGTACTATAATTCTTGAATTTTCGTTACTTTTGTGACTAAAAACAAATCAAATATCAAAGTCAACCATAAGACAAATAAGAAAACATGTTATTCTTATCCATTCTGATAATCCCATTTGTGACTATTTGGATTGCTGTTATCCATTCTAAAATTTCCAAAAACCTCTTTTAATCTATGACCATAAGGATTAAGAGATGTTTGTGTCCTCAGGTTTACTGACTTCAACATCCCCAATCTCTTCCTTGCATCAGCAAATGGCAGAACAATATCATCTACAATAACAGGGATACAACCAAACATAACAGCTTCAACCAATGTTAGGCCCAATGGCTTAATCTATGACCATAAGGCTCAATGATTGATATCAAATGGTGTAAAGAAAAACTATCAATGTCGGCTAGAAGGTAGTGTTCACCATATATATTTAGATAAAAAGGAAGACCAAAATCAGGAATAAAAAATTACCTGGAAAGAAATTATCCAATACAGTTAAGGTACCCTTTATTACATTGGAGAAAAGGAAGAAAATTTTTTGTGTGAAATTCTGCATATATACAAATACAAACTTCATAATCTAGTTAAATAGAAATGAAAACTTGCAAATTTTGGAAATATATATACTATACCAAGAACTTGAATACTGAATACTTGAATACAGTGTGGGTTTAAAAACACTGCCCCGTACCAATATGGCTATATACATAAATTGGAAAAGTGTTAAATAAAACGGAGAAAAAAAAAAGTAATCAATAAAACCAAAAGATCTACCATCAAGCACTGAAAAAAAAATATTGAAATGTTACTCTTTTTAGATAGAACTGGAAATATTTAGATAGATAAAATCTGATTTAGAAGATGAGCTACCCATGTAAAAAGAGTCAGGGATAAAATCTAAAAGCATACTAAAGGCTACCAATCTATCCTTTGCCAGAACTTGACAAATAAGGTCAAAGAATTAGGGACCTTACATGTATGGTTGTTGTAGGCAAAAGAAGCTGTTTGCAGAGACCCAGGTTGTTGGAAAAATCCCTCTTGAACAACATCTTCATTCAATTATTAAGCCTTCAACATGTCATAATCAAAAGAACTCATGAATATAGTTTTCATTTAACCATAAATATAGACAATACCACAAGCTGAAAAGGAGTGGGAATATACAAAAGAAAAACATTGCACCTACAACTCAACTTCCATATTACACTACAAGAAAAAATGCGGATACCGACGGCTTTTTACCGACGGGCAGGAACCATCGCAAAAAAATAGGGATTTCCGACGGCTTTAGCCGTCGGTACGACTTCGTCTCGTTTGCTGTTGTTTATCGACGGCTTTATCCGTCGTTAAAGCTCTTCTGTCGTCTGTTGAAGATTACCGACGGCATTACCCGTCGGTATACTGGACGCCTTTTTGAGTCCCTCCAATTTTTTTATTACCGACGGGCCTATGCCCGTCAGTATTTGAAAATAACCGTCGGTAAGGCCGCATATTATTTTTTCGTATTTTCGACGGGCACAGGCCGTCGGTACTCAGCAGTTATGATGCAGATCATGACCTTATCCCCCCACACTGTTCAGTCACCCTTCTATCTCATCTCTCTTTCTCTCTTTGTGATAGCTCCCCAAGAGTGTCTCCGACCACCACACAACAACTCCGGCCTCTCTTCGTCCCACCCAGTCGGTGTCCACTCCAGCCACGCATGCCGCTCTGCTCACGTTTTCTTCCAAATTGCGCACCACACACGCCGCTCTGCTCAAGTCCTCGTCGCTCTACTCATGTCTTCTCTGTCGTTCTACTCATCGCTTCTCTGCCATCCCTAGGGCCACCCATTCCAAAGCCCCTCAACCATCACAAATAGCTTCTCACCCATAGTATCTGCAAGGCGCAACCTCTCACTGGAGCCACTAACAGTGACCCTTTGTCGCTCTCACTGATTCGACCATCGTGATCGCCACCTCCACTACGTGGCCGCACCACCTCTCCTTTCCTCTGCTCCACCGCGCTACTTCAAGAGGTACATATTATTTGGGTTTTTCTATCGATTTAGGTTTATCAATTTGTGCCTGTTGTTTTCAATTTCGCAATTCGTTTAGACTGGATTTGTGCAGTTTTGTAATTGCGGTGGGCCTGAAAAGCTGAAGTTTTGTGCTTTGTTCCGTCGTGTGTTTTTTTAGAATAATTGGAAATGGAATTGGTGCTCTGTCTGTTTCAAATTCATTTAAAAGGTTCATGGTGGAGTTTTGTATGTGATGTAATTTTGAGGCATGGCTGGTTTGTTATGTTGACAGATCCAATCTTGTTCTAGAGCTCTGTGTGATGTTAGCTTTTATATATTTCATCCTTTATAAGCCAAGACTTATCTGTCCTGGTTTCTTTTCAAAAAATTGTGAGACAAATTTGTTTATTGGTTCTGTAAAGTTCAATAATCCCTGCTAGTTTCATCTTGACTATTTCAAATCTACCTGTGCATGTCTTCTTTATTCTATCATAGGAAATCATGGATGCCAAGCTATTTGATTACTTAATTTTCCATCTTGTTGTCTAAGTGAAGTGGAGCATATTTGCAGCTATTTTATTATGGTGTTGACCAAGCGGTATTGATTGTATTTTGCCCGCCGCAGTAGACCTCGTGAGACAGTGCACTAGAGCAACTTTTTGCTTCCACAAAGTAAGTTATGACAGAAGTTTCTTTCTTTATTCTTTTTTAGTGCTATATATTGTTGCACTGAGAATGTAAGTTTTCACAGGTTCTCCTTTTGTATTTGCATTGATAGCTATGAGTAGCATACATACAATCACCAATAATATACTAAAAGAATCTTTATTACAAAATATGTCCATGAGTGAATGCCTTGCATATTGATTTTGATTTTGATATACATAATTTTATCTCTGAGTCGTCCAGCAGTGGTGCTGCCACGGATGAGCAGGAGATAGCAGAGTTGAAGCGGGCCATGGCCGAGCGGCATTGGCGAGCGGCAGCGGATCGCGCCCCAAAGAATAGAGGAGGCCCGCCGACGGCCGCCATGTTGGCTCAGTGCCGCAATGGCAGGGAGGATCTGTACCATTTGCTAGCTCGCGAGCCACCTCCTCCACCGCCTCCGCCTCCGCCTCATAGTACTGGTGATCATGTCGATGATGCAGATGGTGATCATGATCAGGACTATCAGGACTATTAGTTATGTTTGTATCGATATTTTTTTATATTTTCGGATATCTTTTTTATTACTGCTTTGTTCGTTGAATTTTTTTATTTATTTGTTACGTTTCTTTTTTTTAATTTGTTTTATAGTTTACGTTATCGCATCGTATTTTTAAATACAGGAATAAATTAATAATTAAATGTAATAACTAGTAATCGTTAATTAAATGGATAAATAAATTAAATTGATTACAGAAATTAAAATTAAATAATTTAAAAAATTAAATAATTTTTTTAATAAAAATTTAAATAATTTTCAATTCAAAAAAAAAAATTTAAAGTTCGGCTTTACCGACGGTCATGGCCGTCGGAAATGTCAATTGTTGTAGACTCGGCATTACCGACGGGTTAAAGCCGTCGGAAGTTACCGAACGATTATACCGACGGGCCAAAGCCGTCGGTACGCATTTGCGACGCGCGTTTTACCGACGAATATTAGCCCGTCGGTAATCCGTCGGAATTTTTGGATTACCGACGGCATTTGTGGATTACCGACGGCTTTTGGCCGTCGGTAATCCCGCGATTTCTTGTAGTGTTAAACAACCAATATTGATGCTCTCTGCACAAAGTATTTGAGAGAGCCAGTTTAATTTTGGCTTCATGAGCAACTGCCACAACATTGTCAACATCCAGAAAGCATAAAATCAAAAACCAAGTAAAGTGGCTCCAATAATGCAAAAAAATCACCATTTTTTTAATTAACTGCAACTAACATTGAGAATTTCCACCAGCATTGTATGGTTGAGGTGTTATATTTTGCGCCCATTTCCTCCGATGTTTTTTCTCTTCACGAATAACCCTGGCCTTGTTTTCTCTTTGAGTCTTTCGAAGCTCTTCGTCTTGTTGTATACCCTGCTCAGCTGTGAATTCCTCAGGGATGTCAGAATCGTTGTCTTCTCTATCTGACATTGATGCGATTTCGAGTTTCCCTCTCGCTCTTTCTGCTTTGAAATCGAATCAATCGAGAGCATCAAACTCTAGGGTTTAAGCGACATGCCACTTTCTTTCTGGTGAATTATTAGATAAAATGATAAAACATGGAAGGAAGAATAACAGTTAAGAGAGGAGGCAAAAAATAGGGAGAAAAAAATCCAAAAGAAAAGGAAATAGAAGAGAGAAGAGAGAAGAAAACCCTAACCAGCACTTCCATGAGTTTGACTGCAGCACACCACCATCGTTGTGAGCCTAGAGCAACTTCTGCAACTCCAACCATTAACGCTATAAAACAGAGAAGAGGGAAAGAGAGACAATCAAACGAAAGCAGGGAGAGATCGAGAGAGAAGTTTGTGAGATTCCAAACTTTTCAAATTTGAAATTTCAAATGAGATGAGTGAAGAGTGTGGGAGAGGGAAACAAAACAGGTCAATCCTTCTAGGCATTGTCCGGCGTTGATTTTGTCGTTCTTCCATCTGAGGGAAAACGGCAGAGAAGAAAAATTTCCAACTTTAGTTGAGACACCAATTGATGCAAAACGGTGGGTAATCCCGAAAACCTTTGTTTTGGAGAGAGAATCGTGTATGAGAGTTTCACTGATAAGGAAATTGTGGAGAAGCACACACGAAAGAGGAAGCCTAAAATGAGGATAAGAGGAAAATGAAACGGGCTGGATCGAAAAGTGTTGGACCATGTGTGCATTTTTTTTTTCACGTGAGACAGTGGTGTGGGTTTGAGCTTTCGCCAAAAGAGGCATGTAAAAATGATTTAAAAAATGGTGATGTGGTGAAACTTGGTTCATTGATTGACACCTGTAAAACATACCTATAAAATTCTTTGTTAGTACAAGTCAAGACATAATTTCCTAATATTCTAATCATTCCATTGAAAGATCAAGCTTGAATATGACTTATCGTTTAGCTATCTTCAAATCTTTGTTCTATGTTGTTTGCATTTTCTTTTATTTCAAGGAGGATCTCTTTTTCTCACTAATCTTTCTAATCATATTCTCTTTGTCCGAATGAATTTCTTCTTTCATATAAAAAACTTTCGATTAAGGAAACCTCTTCTGTTTTTTTTTTTTTTGTGTCAAAGCATCAAGCAATTGTCCTAACTAGCATATACAAAATCAATCTTTAAGAAATTGATACCTTTTCCTAACAATTATCTCTTCTTAAATCCAAATTTTGCTAAATTTCCTATGTGTTTAAATGGATATTGATCTTCATGTCTTCCTCTAGCATCATTCTTATTTCCAACGACAAAATCTCCTATGTGCATGATATCTCTAAATGATATTAAATTCTTTTTAGCCTTGCGGAACATTATAAATTAAGAAAAACCAGGCAAGAATGTTTTGAAATTCTCCCTGTTACATTACTGAAGTCAGATTTATCCAGTCAGAATGCTTCTATTGATATTCAACCATTGTTCATTTGGCTGAGATTTGTTAGCTTCACTAGAAGTAATAACAATATATGGATAACTGAACGTAAAGTTCCCTCGTGGAATATTTGGAATTGATGGGAGTTCATCAATTTGCATTGAGAAGCCAATCAACAACCTTGCTAGGTTGATTAAGCCCTAACATATCTTGAAGATCACAAAGTTGGATACTTCTTCATCAAATTTATTGAAATCAAGTGTTGAACAAGCTATTGCAAGCACAAATATATAAAGAACAAATGACATGGATTGCTGATGGCAGTAACTAATGGATATTATTAAATAACATGGTTTAAATCCTACATTTTTTGCAGCACTTATGATGCATTTACAAAAGGAGAACTCAGAACTAAAAGGAGGCATGCAAAATGGAACAAGATGATAAAGGAGCTCTTCTTCAAAAGTCAAAGGATATGGACAAACTTTTAGAGTTAAAAACCCTTTGCGAATGTTTGATGTCAAGGTTGAAAAATATGTCACATGAATAAAGAGATACAGTGAAGGAATTTTTATAATCTTGCCATGTTATGAAGAACCTTCTGTACTAGTGACAATTACAAAGTATAACTTAAAGTATGCAAAAGTTATTGATAAAAATTGCATTGCTGGAGAAGCCCCTCTCTTATGCAAATATTGAGCTTCAAGGTTTAAGAAGTGAATAGAATATGTTGGAAAAATTATGCAGTTTGCTGAACATAAAATAGTTATTCATAAATTCAGTACGTAACCTAACCTCGGGTTAATATATTGATTCCACCCACACATTGTGTGGGTAAGCATCTAGTACATATTAACCACAAAGCACCTATGAGAATCCTTTCCTCACTCCAAACATACCTCCTAACAAACTCACTTCCTATAAAAGGATACACCACTTTTGCCCTGCTATTATTCCATATAAATAGCATACCTCCACTTCTCCTCTAAAATTAGTATTCTTGTTTTAGAGGGTAAAGTGATTGTATCCACACAACTAATAGTTTTTTTTACAACCACACCATTAATAGATTTAAACAGCCTATATTGATCCACGTTTTGATTTTTAATTAATAACTTGAAAAAATAAAAAATACACAAAAATAACCTTCTGACAAAATAGGCAACCGTTCTAGAAAGTAGAAAAAAATGGAAAACCATCATTTTTGTCTTCAACATCTGCCATCATCATCTGGCCCTATTGCAATCATTTCTGGACAGAGCGAATATCTTCCCCCTAAGTGAATCATTGTTGCGATATATGTGGCAGAATTCCCAGGTTGCGATGTGGGTATCGATGACAGAGAGATGTTAAGTCGCTTTGAGACAATCTTGTCAACGTCATCTTCGTCGGGGACAGGAAGCAGGGAAGAGCGGAAAGCAATAAGTGAGAGGAAGGCAAGGAGGAGCTTGGTATTTGGATCTAGGTGCTAAGGGCCTTGGCAAAAATTTAGGCGGAAAAGATGCGTCAAAAGAGATGTAGATCCTCGACGGAGAAGAGGAAAAAGGTACTAACACCAGTCTTTTCCAAAAGATTAACACCATTAACATCCCAAACAACAATGTTGTTTGTATTACGAGTTAGGATGATACCGTTTTTTTCCCATTTTTATGAACACCCCAAATGACATCCCCCTTTATTAAAGCAACAACATATGACGACACCTCCATTGTTTTGTACACGTGGTCGTGCGATAATATATATATATAATTCAATTCCTTAGTATTGTTCTCTTGCATTCTCATTTTGTAGGACAACAATAATGCATGCTTAGGGAAAAATATTTACCAAGGATCAAGAAAACAACAAGACGGTGGAGACAACAAGACCGAGGTGAACACAAAAGAAGATGGTGATCGCACTATGTCTTGGCCGAAGTATTTTTCATTGGAGTTAAGAAGGATTAATGAACAATGCTTGATCAAAGAGGAAGACATTCCAATGCTTCCTAATAAATTTTACTTGGATTTACTGTTGGAAAATATTGACATTAAGTACATCAATAATATATAGTAAATAGTAGTTCTAGGACAATTTATTCTTTGTATTTTTTGGTTGAACTAGTTTCACCCTTTTAATTAATGTTGCTATAGCTATGTTTTTATCCTTTCCTTTTATTGATATCCTTTTCAGCAGAAATGGCATAAAAAATGGATTAGATGTGAGATGGACAAACAAAGAGTTCCTTGCTTGACTCTCATTTATTTCTTGTTGTGTTTTTACCTTGTTCATTTCTTTTATCATAACTAAGACGAAGGAAAAGAAATGAGCTCAAAAAGAAACATTTTAAGATCAAACAAGAATCTTATACCACAAAAAAAAAAGATCAAACAAGAAGATGTGTTTGTGTTAGAGACATAGGAAGTTATAGATTAGGAATTAGTTTGTTACTAGTATGTTAGCCTATGTAAAGGCTTGATGTAGTCACTTTGTAATCACATTTACCATTTGTATCATTTCACTCAATACATTCTTATACATTTTCTCTCAATTTCTTCCCTCCTTCTATGGATGCCATGTTTCTTAACAGTTTGCCTTATTGTAATCCTTTTGGAAGAAGGATAAAGAACACTAACCATTATAGGATGTAGTCGACAAGAACTAGAATTTATTTCTACACTAAAATTGATTGTATAATTTAACTTTGTATTGAAATTTATTTTTCACTGAAATTTTCTTATATGATAGTTTTGACATATGCTTGGATCATATGCCAATTTATAAGGTGCTATCTAATATGGTCCTCAGTCCAAACATGGACCCTTAAGTTGTATTGGTTATACCCACGCTTTGGACTATTGACAGGTGCAACAAAGTGGAGATGTCGTCCAGCGGAACAGTCATCACGCAGCATGATAGGTGAAAGGTGTTGGTCTCTTTCTAATTACACCTCTCAGCAAAGACATAAAAGAGACTTTTGTCTACCATCATGTATCTATACTATGTAAAGGGCGCCAATCCAGATGTGTCGACGATGCATGTCTCGCAACCATTCGTCGTTGGGAGTAATGGTACGTAATATCTCCCAACTCATGGGAGTGATTGACTACCTTGAGCGGACCATAGTCCTACAAGCACAAATGTTATATTATGTTAGTTATAAAAATAATTATAACAGAAAAAATATAACATTTATTACTTATCCCACCCATTTGCGGGTTGCGACGCGATTTGTAAACGAGCGAATGATGAACATATCCTCTGGGGCCTTCGAAAATGGTGTTGGTACATCCGCTACCTGTGCGGGTACCTTTGGTGTTGGTATCATTACTGCTTGTGCGAGTACCTCCAGTGCGGATACATCTTTAGCTTGCCCTTCCTCCCATCTACGTTGTTGGCCTCTAACGTGTTCAACATGCCCACCTCTGGTTAGTGCCATATAGGCACACGACAAAATACATTTAGGTACATTAATTAATATTTTTTTTAGAACTTTAGCACCTTCTGGAAGTATATTTCCAGATGTTGATTTTAACCAACTCAGGAAGTATATTTTTGGATGGTTTTTAAATAAGTTTCAAACTATCTACACTTCTGGGTATACTACGATTTGCGTACGAATGTATAATTCTGGACATACACTTTTTCAACTTTGAATATCCGGATACATATCTACGGAAGTGTATTTTACACTTCCGAAGTTATCTATCTAGACATTCAAATTTGAAAAAAGTGTACGTTTGATCGTAAAATTCTGGAAAACACCAAAACGCAAGGAAAAAAATTCCATGTGCATACCTTTACCTCATTTTGACTATCAAGCTTCGTGGTGACAACAACGATGGGGTGAAGGAGAATGGGAAGGACTTTGGGGGTTGAGAGTGAGAATAAGATAAAGAAGACGAAGAAGTGGGGGATATGGGTGCTGGTTTTTTTAAAATGAAATTTTAGTTATGTCCGAAAGTTGGGAAAAAATGTTGAAACTCTAGGGGGTATATTAATAAAGAAAGGTGGGTTCTAATAATAACTCCTTTTTTTTTTAAGAAAATGGGTTAGGATTTGAAGTTTGATTTGGGTCTAATTTGTTCTAATTTTGGGTTGGGTTTGAAAATTGAATTGGCTCAAAATTAAATAAAGTTTTTTTGCTGTTTTTAAAATTTTATTTTTGAATAATAATTGTACATTAAAAATTGTCTAGCAAAATTAACTGTTCAAGTTACTTTAAGTTAATTTATCATTAATACTTATTATTACTCTTGTTATTGTTGACTATGAACATGGATACGGTTACGAAAATTAAAGCCAAGCCTAATGTTTTTTAAATTTAGACCAAACATTGAATCAGTGAGGGTACTAATTCATAGTTCAACGGTTCAAACATCAATGAATTGTGGTTGAACTAGTGATAATTAAATGTATATTTTTATATTATATAATAATTTAATATAAAATATTAAGAAATTGAGACAAATCAAATATTAAATTGATATAAAATGATCATATTATGTGTTTTGTAAAATTCTTTTGACAAAATGTGTTTTGTAAGATAAAAAATCAATAATAAAAGGATAAATAATAAAAACATATGTATAATAATTTTTTTAACCTATCATTTGACCTTTATTTGGCTAAACAATATATTTTTAAATATAAAATATAAAAAATTAGAGAAAAAAAAAAAGACTGATTATAACTAGTTCTGACCAACGATTTCCTAGCAGTTTCTACTGATTTTAGACCAGTTCTAAAACCAACCGGTTTTTTGTATTAAACAAATCAGACAAATGCCTCATTCCTGATTGAACCGGTCTATCCGGTCCAGATTTCAAAGCTATAGTAAAAATTCACTTATCTTCAAATATATTTTTACGTATATAATGATTTCATTACCAGTAAGGGATGTCGTAGTATATGTTGGGTACCGAGGGTATTACATGTCTCCACATTGGTATGATATTGTCCACTTTGGGCTTTAAGCCCTCATGGTTTTGCTTTTGGATATTCCCCAAAAGGCCTCATACCAATGGGACATTTTTCTATCTTATAAACCATTGTTCTTCCTCTTGTTTAGTCTATGTGGGACTTTGGTTGCACCTCAACAATCCTCCCCTCAAACAAAGGACCATAGTTCATCCTCCCCTCATTGGGACCCTCAGAATATGTTAGTGCATTTATACTTATGCCAGCAGGCTAACAGGGACACACACTTTGCTTTCACCACCGCAGTGGGACCATGCTGATCACCACTTTGGAGGAGACTTTCGACACAAGGATCTTTATTTCGAGATCCCAACAACTATTCAATACTCGCCCAGCACCATCGGCTCACAGTACCACTGTAGGTACGGAGTAGCGGAATGGTGTCCTGCAGCTAAAATAAGAGGCGAGAAAATAAGGAAATGAACACACAAATTTCGTGGAAAACCCTCGATGAATAAGGGAAAAACCACGGGACAAGGCGAGAAGAATTTCCTTTATGTGGGAAAATATTACAAGAATACCTCTCACAAAATACCCAAATACTCTCACTGATACTCAAATTGAGTATAAGAAATAATAAAGGAAGAAGAGAAAGAAGTGATTGGGATGAATAAAAATGAAGCTTTGGGGTTGTTTTATAACACCCGAACCAAGCCAAAGACAAAACCCAGATGTGGGACTTGACTTAAATTCTCCTTGAAGATTTTGATTGAGCGATCATATCTTCCACACTCTTCTGCCTTGCCTTTCCATGTTGCTTCACGTTTACGATAGGCCATGGGAGGATCGACACCAAATAAACTTATCGGCATTGATGAAACCGTTATCACATCACTGGGTTATCTTCGGTGTGAATCTTTTGCATATCATGATTCCTTCCTCTCTTGCTTCACGAATGTAGTGATCTTAGGGTATTTATATGCTTTGTCTGGAATGAAAAATTTGGATTCCTTGCAATGTGCAAGGCACTCGTATCCTGATACCTGACAATCTCTGCTATGCGTGCGAGTTACCATTAACCTTTGAATCCAGGATAAGCTTAACTGCGAAGCCGGTGGTTACCATGTACTAAACGTACGTAAAGCAAAGCTCTGGCGATCGTAACTTAGATAACGACTCTGCTCCATCTGCCGCGGTGTGAATACATACCCGGTGGTGGATTTCCTCTTATCAAGATCTCTGCAAAATCTGAATCAACATAACCTGATGATGGTCGATCCTCAGTAACATAATGCAACATCGAGTTCCTTTGATGTATCAGGATCCTCTTGCCAGGTATTCAATGCTCTCTACTGGATTTGCCATAAGCGAGCTACTTGCTCCCACTTTGCTTGTGCAATGTAGTGCAGTACATATCATGGCATACATAAAACTTCCCACAGCTGATGCATCTGATTACGAGACATTTCCATCTCTAAAACTTCATTGCTAGGACTGTACACGAGGATAATTTAAAATTGACGAGAGCGGGGTAGAAATTATACAGTCTTGCATGTTGAAGCGCAATGAGCCTTATTAGATAATTCTTTTGAGAAAGCCAAATCTTCCTATCATTTACTGTCATCCGGTGAATTTGCATCCTAAATCTTGTTTGCGGGTCTCGAGTCAGCCATATCAAACTCACTAACCATTGTGCCTTTAATTCCTGGATTCGATCTTTGTTGGGGCTACCACGACATATCATCCACATCTTGACAAAATGATGAAATCATTATCGAACCTCTTGTAATCAGTACTGATAGTGCGAACTTCGGTCTGTTGTAACCAAGGCTAATTATGAAGGAATCAAATCTCTTGTACCAACATCTAGGTGCACCTTTAGGGCAAATGCAGGAGATTTGGTCAACCCTCTGAAAGCAAGTTTTCTTTTTCCTTGTTCTTTAAAGCCTTACAGTTTGGAAGCATATAAATTTCTTCTTTAAATTCTCCCTTGAAGAAAAGCGGTCTTTACATCCAAGTTCAAGATGTAAATCAAATCTGACTGTGCGACCTTTACCACTGATAGTAGTAAGTCGACAGTTGGAGAAAATATCTCGTCAAAGTCTATCCCTTCTTTACAGAGCATAACCTTTGACTACAAGTGCACGATCGTTCCAAGCTTGATGTTCTTAGTCTCGTTTAATTTTGAACACCCATTTGTTCAGATGGCTTTCAGGCCCTTTGGAAGTTCATGAGTTCCCCAGTCTTATTTATGTAGGGCTTCCATTTCTTCTGCATTCTTTGTCATCCATTGAGAAGCATATGAGCTGATTCAGCAGCTTCTTGAAGAGTGATGGTTCACCTTCTTGATCGAAAAACCGGTATGCATCGTAGCCGTATAACATAGTTTGAGTGCCATGATGATGCCGTTATCGGCGTGTTGATCGTCGAACTCCTTCATCATTGACCTCATCTGGTTCTTGTTCTATGTGCTCGGTTCTACTTGAGAAGAATCATCTTAGTCTTTCTCTCAGCGCACTGTGATCTCCTTGGAAGTCTTGTCATTTTTACTGCTCACTTTGCGGTTCATTTTACTGCAAAGACTACATCTGCTAACAATAAACTGCGGGTAGTAGGGTCCCTAGCGATACCCCTTGACATTGTCGGCTATAACCGAGAATATACATTTCTGGATTTTGGATCGATTTTGTTCTTTCTTGGGAGTTGTACACGTCATGCCAGGACATCGAAACACATGTAAAAAGAATAATCTAAAACTCCCTTTCCATCTCCATTGGTGACTTCAAACCAATGTTGATGGCGATCGATTTATCACGTAACAGCGGTTTGGCCCCCAAAAATATTTGGCGATCAGATGTTCCAGCTGTAGCTCTTGTTCTTTCTAGGAGAGTCTGTTAAATCAGCTCTGCTACACCATTACTGTGAGGTGTATTGCAGCGATGGTGTCTCGTAATACCCTCTTGCTTGCGGAATGATAGAAAGTTACCATCTACATATTCTCACTCCATTATGCGTCCTCGAGCACTTGATTTTCTTCCCAGTTTCAAGCTCTACTTGTGCTTTGAACTCATGAATCTGGAAACACATCGACTTCTTCTTGATTGGGTACACCTGATCTCTGGGTAGTCATCAATGAATGATACAAAATACTTTGCTCCCCATTGGATGTTTAGCGACTCACACATCGAGAATGTATCGCTCAAAGTCTAGTATGCGTTTGCTTACTGGTAGCTACTTTTGCAAATTTCAATCTATCTTTGCTTACTTGTCACACAGTGTCACGGAAGGTAAAGTTACCGAAATCTTGAGCCGGGTAAGTGTGCGTTCGCAGAACTTTCAAGCCCGCGTTCTGACATATGGCCCTGGCCTGCGATGCCACATCATCGTTGATTCTTCTTGGCTCGTGATGCAAGCGATGCATCGCCTCTTTAACGTATCTCCCAGCATGTATAGATTGCTTGTGATCTTTTCTGCTTTCATCACCGCACAAGGTTGCCCTTCACTACTTTCAAGACTCCACCTTCAATATGGATCTTGCAGAGTCATCAATTGCCCAGTGGACAATAGATTCCTTTCAAGCCATTCACATGTTGTACCCCTTGTATCTTACAAAGCAGTACCATCTTGCATCTTTATTACGGCGATGCAGGTCAACAATTTCTAAGAGGCGTGATCATTTCCCATAAACACGGATCCTGAGAACAGGCTCGTAAGTACAAAACCAATCACGGTGTGAAGTCATGTGCCATATACTTTGAGTCCACTATCGAGCATCATTGAGTTTCCTTCCACCTTTGGACTTCTTTGCTCAGATTATCTGAGTTCTCCATCATCGACGAGGTACTTGCAACCTGACCTTGAGAGGTTGATGCTCCTGAGTCTTCTCTCCATTCTTCTTGTTCCAACACTCGCTTGAAGTGCCTCTCGTACCCACGGTTATAGCATTTGAGATTCTTTCTTGAGATTTTGATCTACCATGATCTTGGCTCCCCTTTGGGGCCGCGTTACATTGATCACCTGCAAATCATCGATAAAGCTTACCTTGCTTGAACTTCGACCTTTCCTCCTTATTCTTGCGCTGGATTCTTCTTCAAAAAATTGCAAGCAACATCATCAAAGTGAAGAGTGTCGTAACATTATTGTTTAGTAATGTTGATGATGAGTTGATCATCTGAGAATGGTAAACTACGAAGTAAAAAAGTTACGCCCGTTCATTTTTACGCTATTTTGAAATCGATCTTTGTGACTGAGCAAATAAGCGTGTTGAGGGTGTTAATGTGATCGTCACGCAATATGTGGATTCACTTCGTTCGAAAGTGTAGAGTTTCCTCTTGAGATATTCTTGTGTGAAGTGACTTAACCTCGTACAATTTGTTAAGTACATCCCAATCTCGCTTGATCTTCTTACGCAACACTTGACAAAAGCGAGATCGCCATTGCTAGTGCAGGTGTATGACATTGCCATCCTTCTCTTTCCACTTTTCATCAGTCATATCTGCCAGTGCGCCTTGATTGCTTCAACGAATTATCCTTCCTCAAAGCTAGCCACCTTCAATTTCCACGAGGAGAAGTTACTCTGGTTGAACTTCTACATCTCAGAATTTTCTTTGCAATGGTTGTACAGACAAACCCGGATTACCTATTTCATTCGCATTGAATAGTCACGGTATCGTGAAACGATTATGCATTATCCAGTATGCGAACAAATCGGTTATATGTTAACAATTCTTTGTAAGTATACAACCTGCGTATGAATAGTAATGTCATTATATGGGAATAGTATGGTATCTTTGGAATAGTATTTGTAGGCGTAAATAGTACACGAGGTAAGTTCCCAGGAAGAGGTGGGTCACGATGGACACGCTTAAATACGGAAGTCTTTCCTTAGCGAACTTTTCCTAGACATGCCTTCTACACTACCACTATTTCCGGCAACAATTCTTTTACCGATGTGGAAGATCGGACAATCTTTGCAACCCACGAGCATACTAGAGCAAACAGCCTGGTAGCGGCGGAATAGTATCACCAACCTTGGAGCTCTGATACCACTTGTTAGGGGCCGAGGGGTATTACATGTCTCCACATTGGTATGATATTGTCCACTTTGGGCTTTAAGCCCTCATGGTTTTGCTTTTGGATATTCCCCAAAAGGCCTCATACCAATGGGACATTTTTCTTTCTTATAAACCATTGTTCTTCCTCTTGTTTAGTCTATGTGGGACTTTGGTTGCACCTCAACAGTATATCATTCCAATCCAAGAATTTCTCTCCCAACGTAACCTGAAATTATCCATTCTTTATTATATGACGATGCTTAAACTTGCCTAAACAATGCTGGCTGGCTGTATCCTGTTGCTACTATTCAATATGTATCGACTCCAATGCAATTCAAACACTTGTACTCTGTGGGAAATAAATCTGATGCGTTTGGTTTATGGCATGGAAATGGAGTCACTATTCAGTTCTAAGCTAAAAATTCAAAAACTGTTTATAAAGCTAGAGTAACTTCTGTATATAACATTTCATTCTTTTCCTCTGATGTTCTGTATTAGTATCATCATATAAGGAAGATAAATACTGATTAATAATGATTATCAAGATACTTTTCTCTTCAAACTAGCCGAGAGAACCGTGCTCAACACAGATGACAAAGAAAAACACGGAACCTAAAAATATAATTAAGTTTTTAGAGTGTAGTTAAGTTTTTTGTGGGAAAATAGTTTTTGACAGATGAATGAGCTTTTGCCCAGTGTCCTTAGTATAGTTAAGATTCTTATATAAATAATAGATTTATTATTAACTAACACTCTTTACAATAATGCTGAGTAATACGAGAGGTAATGGTATGAATTTGACACCAATTGTGGCCTTGTATCTTTTAACTTCTATCAATTATTCATTATACTCGGCACCAATAATTATTTTATATGCTTTGCATGACTTTTTTTTTTTTTTCCTTCCCTCTGATTGATGCCAGCACGTATAAGTTCAACTTGTGACATACTCCAATACTTAATTTATAAAGTTGCTCATTTGCTATATATTTTAGAATAAAGGAGACAATTGACCATTATGTGCTACAATACTTAATTTATTCTTTATTGTTTTCCAGTTCTTGCTTATCTTATGCAAGAAAAATCAGGTGATACCTAAGGGGAAAAAAAAATATAATTAACTATACTAGACACAGAACATGGTCCTCACGACTAGATGTGAATGGTCATGCTAGCAATGTACACATTTTTTTTTACATTCTATTCTATGCCTCTTCTTTATAAGTAGCTAGCTGTTCAGTTTCTGATACAGAAACTCCCCATCACCAAAATAGCATGGCTTCTGTGAAAGAAGTACATAAAACCAACAAAGAATGTGATTATGATTTCCTTGTAATCACTGAGAGCTTGCAAAAAGAAAAGCAGATTGTGGTGGATCCACTTTCATTGAAAGATTCTTCCATCAAACAAGGGTACCTTGAGACTACCATGCTTCCAACTATAATCACAACTTCTGCATCCCCTACCCTTTTGCACCCTCCGCCACTACAACCTCCAAAGCCAAGGTTTTTAAGCTTGAGTCTCCCAAATTCAGCAATCTCATCCCCTCGATTTGCTTCACCTCTTTCCAATAAGAAATCAAAAGGTGGAGGGAGCCCGGAACCACAATATCAAGCTAGTAACTTGACCAACAAGCTTCACAATCTGCTTCAAGAAGTTCATTTAGGGAAGAGCAAGTCATGTGGTGAAGCAAGAGCATGTGAAGCACCCTTAGATGAATTTGATCACTGGTTGACTAAACTAAGTGCAAGTGCAAAAGAGAATGATAAGTGGCAGTGGCATCATGGTAGCTTCACTAAAACTGAAGCTGTTAAAGAAAGTCCTAAGAGTGTTAAGCACATGAAAACACCACATGATGGAGTTTTCAAATGCAGTGCTCTTTGCATTTATTTACCTAGCTTTGTTGGTAAAGTAAAACAAGTTAAAACAAGAAAGGAAGGGGAAGCTGCAATGTCTAGGACAGTTTCCTTGGAGAAGTTTGAATGTGGTTCTTGGGCTTCTGCAGCTATGTTCCATGAGATTGATAGAGATTCTAATAACTCCTACTTTGATTTACCAATTGAATTGATTCATTGCAGTGCCAGTGAAGTATATTCACCTATTGCTGCATCTTTTGTCTATGAAAGAGAGCTTAAAGGGGTTTTGAAAAATGGTTCCTCTAGAGCAAGTGCTAGAAAATCAGACGCATCGCCACGCCACGTTCGGTTTTCTACATCATCATCTTCTGCATCAAACCCTGCCTCTCCAGCATTTTGCATCTCTCCTCGTTTGAGAAAAGCCAGAGAAGATTTTAATGCCTTCTTAGCAGCACAAAGTGCATGAAAGTGTCGGAAATCGAGCCTAGAAAATGTGCAACTTAGACTCAAAATACTTCATTTTTAGATGGTTCTGTTACCTTTTTAGTTACCAGCCTATGTAGCTGATTGGTGACATCTGCAGTCTGCATGATTATTTTGCAAGGGCTAGCTTAAATGTTAGCATAAATTTAGGCAAAATTACTCTGGAGTCCTTTATCTTATTTTAAAGTTTCACTTCGGTCCATTATCTTTTTTTTTGTGTCAAGTTAGTTTTTTAAAGTTAATTTTAGTTTCAGTTTAGTCACACATGTTCTAAAATATTTACAATATCGGCCAAAGTGGTCTGTTTTTGGCTTTTTATAACAAATCTTTAGGTTCTAATTTGTGACACAATTGATACATCAGATTGTGCTTGTGACACACATGTATTTCTCATTTTAGATAAGCCAACAGTTTGTCTCGAAATTAATGTTTTAAAACATGCGAGACTAAAAGTTATACCAATATGGTCCCTCTGTTTCGAAGTGGTCTCTTATGTTATAAAAATTATACCAATGTGTCCATTTTTTTGCAAAATAAGGGGCAAAAAAGGAATACATTGGTACAATTTTTATAACATTTCGGAAAAAAAAAAGTATCATATTGGTATAACTTTTACACATAAAGGATCAACTCGGAACTTTTAATACATAAGAGACCAAACTGAAACCTAAAATAAACATAAGAGACCAAAAGTATAATTTAGCCTAGTTTTATTTGAGTAAACCAAATAAAAGAGAAAATTACCTATAACATCAATCAAAATTGTATATCTTTGTATGGAGTATGATAATAAAGGGGGAAATTGCAGTTTAGGAACCACAAAGCAACTTATTTACAATGATTTGTTGAATTTGTTGTTACACAGTATTACCCTTTAAACATGATTCAAAACTACTTCCCCCACTTCAAATTCCTAAGCCCTAAATCAGTAACAAAGTTATCTAGCTCATGTGCTGATTTTCTGCTTCATTTATTAGTCTCCAATGTGATGTTATTGGGGAAGGAGAATCAGAATAGGTTCTACATTCAAAAATGATCTTAATAGATGCAACCAGACCATGCGCACTGTAACATCTCTAGTTTAGAACCAAACATAGTTTGGTTGCTCTTTCAGGCAAAGCTTAGGTCCGTTGATAACCAACCACTTTAATCTACATTGATTTCAAATTTTGTCATCAGAATAAATCTGATAAATCACAAATTGGCCATGCAAAGTGTTACCGCAGGGACTAAGCTCAATTACGACAACATATATTATCTATTTAAGAAACTTAAGTACACTAATGTTATGTGACAAAAGTCCTTTCACCATTCAAAACTGTTTTCCCACCAAAAACTATTTTCCTTCCGAAAACCTAATTTCCTCAAATTCTCATGCCACAGTACTCTTTTTTTTCCTTGTCAAGACTCGTGCTTTTGCACGGGTTCACTGCTACTAGTTTGAGTACAGGAAGGAATTACAAGTGCAAATCTCTCTCTTCGTGGTATAAAGGATCAAGTATCTATTCTACTTTACAGAATGCCTATATGTAGCTGCTTCAATGGTTGATAACTGCTTGCTCGTGGAGTCTTGCGTGGGAGAGGTCGTGGGGAATGCTTCACTGGGTGGCTGGGAACTGTCCTTCCCGCCAGGTATCGCGGGAGTGAATGATCATAGCGGGAGAACGCGGGAATGAATCGCCTAGATGGGTGATTTAACTTCCTTGCCCCTGCGTCCTACAAGGCGGATCTTGAATGGGCCAGATTCATTGAATATGATGGGCCTTCTTTTGGGCCCAGTTGGGATATACCGAACACAAAGGATATCCATGCCAACCGTGTGTTGAAGTTCATCTTCCCGAGTTTCTCTGATGAAGCTAGTTGTACTTGTACTATCATGCAATTTTTAACAAGCCTGAGAATTGAGAAAGCAATCAATGATCAGATGGCATTGATATTCTTTACATATGGAATGACACTGATAAAGTATAATTAAGGTCCCTATAATGAACAGAATGTTTGTTAGTACACAACATGCCTTAGTCGGGTGCTGATTGTATAGATACATCTGCTTCAGGTTTGTTTTTAGTTTGTGCATCTCTTGAAACAAAAGGGAAACACCCTGCAGTTGATTCCTCTATGACACTGGAATTGATCCTCATATGGCCGCAAATATTAGTAATTCTTTATATTCCGCTTAACTTTCTGGCTGATTATGATAACTCCATTTTCGAACCCGTGACGCTCCACTTTCCCCTTCTCCCTTACCATCTGTATTAGACATAAAAAAACTGCATCTAGTATCTTTCAGCAAGTGTAACCACGCGTATCTACATGTACTTCATGAATCGCGATCCAAGTTTGGATTAGCTACTAACGTACAGAAGTTTTTCAAATCAATTGAGATAAATATTTAATTTCTCATTTACGGAAAATCCCTTGTATAAGTTTATTGGTGCTTAAGAAAAAGCTAGATAAGAGAATTCCTAAAGAAGACTCGTTTTAACCTTTTTTTCCTTTTCTGTAAGTGTTTGTTGAAAAGTTTATTCAAATTTAGTCTAATACTTGAATCAGGAGTGATCGTAAGGTAAAATTCTCCTCATATCAGCAACTTCGGGAGTCAAATCTTAAAATCATAAAGTCACAGTTTACTTCAGCTGTGGTAAAAACACCAATGAGTCTGTGAATATATAAACTCGTTTCTTTTTTGAGGCAGAAATTAAAACATAGGAATGAAGGAATTCAACAGCAATAATCGAATCCAAGACCTTTGAGGGTACGAAACTTGAAACAGCATATTAGTAAATCCTCAATTTAAATGCATTATTGTGAAGCTTCTTAGTAAAAAAGAGCCAGTATTTACTCCATTAGATTCGTAGTTCTACTAGCAGTCATGTTTGTGCGTCTGTTTCACATCATGCTACCAAATGCATGATGCCATTAGATACTTGTTAGAGTATCTCCAATGATGGTTCTCATATTTTAAGAACGCACAAGAACGGTTCTTACTTTTTTTTTTTTCCACCATTGGAGCTCTCTTACGTGGCTGCCACCATGTAAAACCGCTCTTCAGGAAGAACAATGAAGAACCGTTTTTATGAATACAAAACAATTTATATAAAGAATTGTGGTTAATTATGGGACTCATTTAAAACAAGTTAAGAACACAAGCTTGGTTTTACTATTGGAGTGAAAATTAGTGAGAATTCTTAAATCCCATATGGCATTTTTGGGCCCACAAAAAGAAATTAAAAACTAAAATTTTGTTCGTAGATGCTCTTATGTTCGGCCCAAGATTCTATGATTTGTATGCATCCTACTATAGTACTATATGAGTACTTGAGTATCTTCGCTTTGATGTCAGCACGTTACAAGTTTTGTTTAATTAGTGACACGCTTATTTTAGAATGTCGTGCATGAACCATATATTCAACTATCACTATTTTAAAAAGTTGCAATCAACCCATACAATCAATATCAATACAAATATACATTTCGGAAAATAAATACTGAGATTGCGGGGTCCCTCGTTGATTTCTCTCAAGTCTCAATCATGCATTCATGTACAATGCCGGCCAGATATTTAGAATATATCAATAAAAGTCAACTGATCCCAATTCCTAAGAGCCATAAGCATATATTAATTGACCTAAATGAGGATACTTAAGAATCCCAATCGATGTTGAAAGAGAAACAACATCACTCAAAACCTCTTTTTCCTATAAATAGTCTAGTCAGTCACACCTTCACCATTCTCATAATATTTATCTACTAGTTCAGGGTGCTTCAAGTTTCTAATACAGTCAGAAAACCCCAATTGAAGGAAGCACTGCACAGAAAAGCTGTAGCAGATTTATTTTCACTTCAGCAATGAGGTTGCAAAAAGAAAAGAAGATTGTTGTGGATCCACTGTCACTGAAAAGACCCTCTTTCAGACAGACACACTTTGAGACTAATTCAACACAAGGTATCCCAACTTCAGATAACACCCTTTTGCACCCTGCACCACCACTTCAACCTTCAAAGCACAAATTCTCAAGCTCCACTCGAATAAGTTCAGTTATCTCGTCACCTCAGAGCCAAGAATTACCAAGTAAGGTTAGTAACTTAACCAACAAGAATCATCATTTGCAAAGGAGAAGCATGTCATTGTTTTGTAGCAAGGGAAAAACACATGCAGCCCCTGATGAATTTGATCTAAGGATGAGTGAACATGACAACAGGAATCAAGAAAGGTTCTCCAAAAATGAAGCAATTGTCAAAGACGGTTCTAAGGTTAGCAAGAGAATGAAGGATGAAGGATTCAAATGCCGCGCACTTGGCATGTGTCTGCCAGGCTTTGGTAAACCAAAGGCAGTTAAAGCAAGAAAAGGAGGAGCCATAATGGATCATTCAGTGAATGATCCTGTGAATGTGATGTCCAGTACATTTTCAATTTCTTTCGAAAACTTTGAGTTTAATTCCGGGGTTAAACAAGGCAGAATAGTCCGTGAAAATAATGAAGATGACTCCATCAGTTCCTACTTTGAGCTGCCTTCTAACATGTTGTGATGCAGTGGTGATGCTGCACAATCCCCACTCCCCAGTTATAGCAGCCATTCTCTTCTGCAAGGACATTAAATTTGTTCAATAGTTTTGCAGTGTGTCGATGATTTATTTTATTTCTGAGTTTATTTTTGCTGTTATACAATATGTATATGTGGTGTTACGGTTACTATAATTATACTACCACACTATGTGATTGTTTGTGGAGTTTAAGTATGAAGTCCTGTTTAATTTTTCATCAGTGAACAATCACATATGTAGCAGTAACAAAGGGATAGACTCATTGATATCAGATCTATAAACAAAATACTTTCCAATGAAACCATAATGTAATGCCATGAAATGTCGGTCAATAGTCATAGTCATAACTCACAAGATTATTTTATACTTTTATTTTAAAGTGAATATCAGTATACTGTAATGGAGATAAGGTGACACAAGTAATCAGTAATGAAAAGGGATGGATAATCTCCAAGTAATCATCAACATGCGTTTGAAAAGAGATGAATAACCAACGAACCTGACAGTTGAAGATTGGAAAACCAATCTGGAAGCTGGAGTTTGAGTTTGAGTTCCCCCTGCAGATTGAAGAAAATCCACAGCTTTTAAATTTGATACCAATTATATTTGAATGACAACCTTCAAACCACATGCTCTAATATCAGTATTGTGCCCACAAGTCACTGAATCCATAGCAATTCAAACATTACTAGTTATCAAATCGAATCCAACATCAGATCATCGACCAAACATACCAGAGGGTTACATAAGAAAAGATTGTTCACATTTTCCTTGTCACTTTTCTATTACTATACTATTTATCTAAATATTTGTTTTGATAGAAAGCTTTATGTAAATATGATAACATGAATAACTAACAATCTGCAAAGAAGGCAGATTTTCTGGTTTCAGTGACTGAAAATTGGACGTTATACAATATTTTGGAGTTTGGACTACAATAAGAGAGAAAGATTTTAGAATTACTCAAGGCCCAAAAAATCACCCAACTCTCCAAAACCGAATTCCACCGCCCACCCACAAATTGACCTTCCCCAGAAGAAAGACCACGGGATTTAGAAAGATAAATTAGAATTTGAAGTATGGAGTGGCCGAATAGCATCATCTTAAGTCCATCTCAAACCTCTTCATTTTCCTCCTGTCCTCTCCGATGGTTTACTATTTATTATCAGCACGTTAAATGACAAGAAGGTATGATTTGACAATACAATTAGTAAATGCTGCACTAATCAAATACACGCAGCTTAAATCTGAATAAGAAATATTAGCAAGCCGAATCTGTAAAAATGAGAGATGACACGTGAAGAACTAAAATTTTAAATGATTCAGTCTCTCTAGTCTAGATAATAACATCATATCCACACAAGTTTTCAATTATGTCTTTTTGATCTGATTTAATGGTTCTGATGGGTATTTCATCCACAACATACTGTAAGTGCAACGACAAAACTGCACTGCAGCTTTATAGGTTGAGATGAAATCATACTTAATTAAACAGGGATAATCACAATTCACAACTTCTTTAAAATATGAGACTTTTTTCCACAGATTAATGCTATGTAACCAAATAATGAAATTAGATTTTTCCTACAAGCTATCCAGGCATTATTCATCTGGTACAGTTCAATCAATAAACAAAAACCACCTCTCCAAAATAATAGCTTCAATTTGGAATAAAATTTCAAGTTTAATATCAACAAACAGCAAAGTTCCCAATCATAACATCCCTAAATGACCTTATAGGGTGTTAAAGGAAATAAAAAAAAGCATTAGAGATTCCCAAGATACATACTCGTAAATTTGTTTCTTGATATGGAAGTCCAAGTCCTACACTGCAATGGATAGAATAGAGTAGAATCAATCAATATCCCAATAAGCTTGGGTCCCCTATATACTCAGCAATTTGATCGAGTTTAACATTGAGCAGCTCATGTGTATCAACATCCCTAACAATGCCAATTTCCCTATCCAGATTCCTCTCAATGAGACTCTCAAAGGCACCCTTGTGTTTACCATACAACACAAGAACCGGTCCACCGCGTCGCGGGATAGCCGTCTCGAAAATATCTTGAGACACCCCTTGAATAATCTCCCTGCTCTCATCCATAGATATATCACAAGTAGCAGGCCCAACAACATCCAAAACCTCTCCTTTCTTCAAACACAACTTCCCCCCCTTTGAAATCTCTGCTAATCCCCCTAACCCTAATGTGACTTGTGAGCCAAGAAACCTGTTTCTTTCCCTCATTCACTCTCTTCTCTTCACCCCCATCCCTTACACGCTTATTCTTCGACTTCAATTTTTTCAAAAACCTTTCTTCTTCTTCTTCCAATTCAGTAACAATTCTAAAAAATTTCTCCTTCTTCGTCTTCGTCTTCCTCTTCCTCTTCTCACTCGCATCAGCAACGAAACCCAAGCCTTCCCTTGCGGTCCACCGCTTGAACTCCACAACCTTCTCATTCTCCTTAGCATTTTTTCCTATTCCCATTCCTTCAAACCAACTATAACCGGCAAGCAAAGCAGCGCCGAAACCCTCGACTGGAACATCGTTGCACTCGTCGAACCCCTGATCCTCCGGCAGTGTCTGCAGCCCCTGATGCTTAGACTCGCCGAAGGGTTTCATGGAATTGGATTTTGAAGAAGGGAGGAAGAAGGATAGTTTAAGAGTTATGATAAATGGACACCATATTTCCAGCCACCGTACGCCGACACCGTATGTCTGTACGGTACGGATATGTATGGAACCGTACGGACATCCGTATGGATTATTTTTATTTTTATTTTTTTTTACAGATTTTTGTAAGTGGTTAACGCAGTTCATGTAAGTGGTTAACGCAGTTCGTATAAGTGGTTACTTGATCCTTGGCGGTTAATACAAACTTTCAGCCAGTTGCCGATTCATGTAAATAGGTTAACGCTTGATTCATGTAAGTGGTTAACGCAGTCCACTATCTGGTTAACAGACACAGTAATCGTTAACCAGTTAGTGAACTGCGTTAACCACTTACATGAACTGCGTTAACCACTTACATGAAATGCGTTAACCAGTTAAAAAAAATTTGTATCTGTATTAACCAGTTAGTGGACTACGTTAACCACTTACATGAACTGCGTTAACCACTTACATGAACTGCGTTAACCAGTTAAAAAAATCTGTGTCTATTAACCGTTAGTGAACTGCGTTAACCACTTACAAGAAATGCGTTAACCACTTACATGAACTGCATTAACCAGTTAAAAAAAATCTATTTCTGTAAATGAAATTAAAAAGCGTCTGATTCGTGCGAATCCTGCATAAGTCCATCTTTATGCGGACGTGAAATCACGGTGTCCACCGTAGGTATCGCAAAAGTGGTGTTGGTTTATCATTTTTCATAGTTTAATGGTTTTGCGTATCAACAAGAAGAATCGAGGGTGATGCTTTCTTTGGCAAACATAGGTGATATAGACGAAAACCTTTTTTTTTAAGTAAATTCTTATTTTAGTCTCGGGCAAAAATTACGTCCAGAAATAGTCCCTGGCATTTTTAAAAGAGGACCAAGTTAGTACCTCCGTCAGTCTCCTTCCAAATTTGTCACTTAATGTGCTGACGTGTCACGTTAAATGCTCACGTGGTCACGTTAACCCTCCACGGTGGCAAAATAAGAATACATGTCTTATTTTTTTTCCTGTAAATCCAGTTTGGGACGTTTTAGTCCCAGCTAAAATTGGGTCATATTAGTCCCTCTACCCCATTGTTACCATTTCAAAGTTCTTTTTCTTCTTCCCTAAACCCTAACATCAAGATCTAGATCTCCATCACTGAATCCGAACACTAAGAAACATCAAAAGGAGAACACTCCAGGACACCTCAATGCTAGAATAAAAATGTGAAGATTGAGAAGATTGGGTACTTATTTCTGCAAAGAGATTCAAATCAGATTGGGTACTCATTTATGAATCTCATAAAAGAAAGAAACTCAGATTGAACTATAACTCACCTTTGATGTTTTTTACTATTCGGATTCAGTGATGGAGATCTAGATCTTGATGTTAGGGTTTAGGGAGGAAGAAGAAGAAGAAAAAGAAGAACTCTGAAATGGTAACAATGGGTAAAGGAACTAATATGACCCAATTTTTGCAGGGACTAAAACGTCCCAAAACGAATTTGCAGGAAAAAAATAAGACATGTATTCTTGTTTTGCCACCGTGGAGAGGGTTAACGTGACCACGTGAGCATTTAACGTGACATGTCAGCACGTTAAGTGATGGATTTGGAAGGAGACTGACAGAGGGACTATCATGGTCCTGTTTTGAAAATGTCAGAGACTATTTCCGGACTTATTTTTTGTCAGAGACGAAAATGGGTCACGCAATTTTTGTTAGGGACTAAAATGAGACTTTACTCTTTTTTTATTTATTATTTTAGGTAAAGACTTATTGAACTTAAACATTGAACATTTACAGTAAGATTAACGATTGAAATAACAATTATAGAGTTACTATTTACACACCCAATTTTCTAATAAACCCATCTACAAAGTCTTTTCAATTTTCCCCCAAAAAAACCTTTGTCGAGAAGTTAATTCGGAGACAGTATGTACCTAATTCATGGGTAAATTAATGTTGAGTATGGCTCATATTGTTGCTGGAAGTTGGGCTGACGCTCGAGCGGAGCAGAGCGAGAGCGTCAGCCCCTTGGGCTTGGCCCATCCGTTGTGTTGGGGTGTTCACCCCTCGCGGTATGGTATAGGGATATTAATGTAATTTCTATCGCAGTGGTGAACAGTATAAATACTGCGCTTATGTAACCCTATTCTGATATATAGAAAACAGCCGCAACAGCTCCCGTGGATGTAGGCACAACTTGCCGAACCACGTAAATCATGTCTCCTTATTTCCTTGTGTGTGTGCGTGTGTTCGTTCTTGATTTGTCTTTAGAATCCTGTTTGCATGTGTTTCAACAATTGGTATCAGATGAGTCTTAATTCTGGTGTAAAGTTCGAGGTGGGCAAGTTCGATGGAACTGGTAATTTCGGGCTATGGCAAAGGCGAGTTAAGGATTTGTTGGCACACCAAGGATTGCTGAAGTCGCTGCGCGAGACGAAACCTGTTACAATGGAGGAACTAGATTGGACAGAGATGAAAGAGAGGGCTGCGGGGACTATTCGACTTTGTCTGGCAGACGAGGTGATGTATCACATCATGGATTTGACATGTCCACTAGCAGTCTGGGAGAAATTGGAGAGTCAGTATATGTACAAAAGCTTGACGAACAAGTTGTAACTCAAGCAGAGGCTTTACGGCCTGAAGATGCAGGAGGGTTCGGATATGCAATAACACGTCAATACCTTCAATTAGATCATCAGGGATTTGGTGAATCTTGATATGAAGATTGTTATACCCCAATTTTGTCCGTCTTTTTTTAATTACAAACTTTTTTTTTCCATTAAAAAGTAAAACAAAAATCAATAAATCAAAATCTAAAAAATCATCTCCATCTTGCTTGCTCATTAATTTGTGTTTTTAATAAATACACAGATAAAACAAATACAAAAAATAAAAAGAATACAAAGTACAAGGAAATCGAAAATAATAAAGAAGGCATAAAGGACACATTGCACTCCTCTTTTGGCAAGGAAACCAAATCCCTCTTCCTGGCACAGTCTTTCATCACGCAAAAATGGTGCAAATTTCCTCACGCTGCACAACATCAACCTTGACAACTTTGGCACCATTCTCTTCGGCTCTATTATACACCAGTGCTCACTTACAACACAATATATATATATATATATATATATATATATATATATATATATATATATATATATATATATATATATATATATATATATAGACACAAAGAATAAACGCATAAAAGTAATCATGGCCGCGTTCTGCACATTTGCCTATTTGGGATTGAAACCAAATTACTCTTCTTCAAGACTAGACTCTCCTACTAAGATCATGCAATTTATTTTGGCACCATTACCATCACTGTCTCCCTACCTCTATTTAACTGTACAACAGCGCAGAGCTTTGTCAGAAGAAAAGAGTCAAACAAGGCTAAACAGCCTAGAATACAGAAGCTGTAGATGATTGGGAAAACAAATGCTCTAGATCAGAGTATTAGAGCACCAAATAGTGAAAAAATGGGAAAGGCAACATTGTTGAATAAGGCTCATCAGAAAAAGAAAAGAGGCGTCATTCTCATGAAGAAAAAAAACATAGTAACACAGTTCTGAATCCTCTATAAAAGGCGTTCAAAACACAATATCAAGGGGGGGAAGAACGGGGGAGAGCAATGGAGAAAAACAGTTTCCATCGTTTTCTTTTCCAGATAATAGTAACAGATTAAGAGCACAAAAATACTCTTTCCAACAATTTACACTCCCTATTACCACCTCTCCCAGATTCATCAACCATTCCCAATACCATCTTCTATTTTCTCCACTGAGATAAAAATGCCTACATCCTTTCATCACTAAAATCCATTTCCATCTTCAAAACCAAGCTACACTTACCTCCAATTTGAACCTAAACCTGCCATTGTCGTTCCCTGCCATCGCCGTCTGTAGACCGCCGTCACCACTCGCGCGGCCAGCCCTTCCATTGCAGCTCATCGCAGCGCTGATCTCCGCCTCCGTCGCAGCACCGCCGTCGCGAATCACCGCGAAGCCGCCGCACGACCAGTACTGTCGCCCCCACCACCACGACGCCGCCGTCGTTCCTTTTCTCCTTCATCGGTATCCCTCTTTCTCTCCTAAGCTCTCTTCCTCTCTCATCGACCCTCTTTCTTCTTCTTTCCCTTTACCTCACATGTTTTCAGACCCTCCTTCTCCCTGCCATGGCACAGCGCAGCGCAGCGCCTTCCCCTATTCCCTCTCCCTTTTTTTTTCTTCTCTCCATTTTAACCTACAGAAGATTCTAGACTTGTTTTATTTCTGTCATTGGTTTCGTGGGCTCGTGGCCCATTTATTTTTGCTGACCATCTCTTTCTTGTTTGTGCCTCTAGGTTTTTTTTTGGTTTTATTATGCTCCATATTATGTTGCTGGGCTCGTAGCCCATTTGCTCGTGGCCCATTTATTTTTGCTGACCATCTCTTTCTTGTTTGTGCCTCTAGGTTTTTTTTTTTGGTTTTAATATGCTCCATATTATGTTGTTGGGCTCGTAGCCCATTTGCTCGTAGCCCATTTCTTGTTATATTTATTTTGCCTTTCCTTTTGTTTTGTTTTTCTAGATCGATTTGCATGTCCATTTGTCAATCTTAATTTTTGTTTCATTTTAAAATTTTCTTTTTAACTAATTTTAACCCGTTTTATTAAAAAAAATATAACAAGACATTCGTAGTGACAACGCCAAATCCACTTCTGGTTTGGTCACTACACAAACCCTTTTCCGATTCCAAAAAACTTAAAATCAATGACTACTCTAAATCCTCTTTTGTTTTGGTCATTACAAAAATCTTAATAAAATACCTTAAAATATTAGTAGTGATTACGCCAAATCCACTTTTGGTTTGATCACTATGCAAACCATAAAAATTAAGTCACAAATTGATTAATTAAAATAAACCAACACGCAACCATTTTCTACCCAAGAAATACATAGCCTTTGATTTCTCCATTGCACCTGGAGATACGTAGGAGCAGGAGCACACTCCTGTCAAGCGCAAAAATAAACAACTTTCATTAAGCCCCTTTTTTTTATTATTTCATCATTATAAATCCTTGTCTTTTTTTAATAAAAGGGAAATAAATATTTTTTAGAAGTTAATATAAATTTTGCACAATTAATTAGAGGTAACCTTTTTTCGAAAGGATGTCGTGGGGTGCTAATACCTTCCCTACGCATAATCGACTCCCGAACCCAAATCCGGTCTCAAGGACCATTCTTCTTCAAAAAAGGTTTTTCCCAATATTTTTCCTATGAAATAAATTATTGGTGGCGGCTCCATTAAACTCGAACAAATCCCTTCAGATTTTTCGGTCGCTACAAAGATCGATAACGAGGATAAGGAGATTATTCTGTTATGCTCTTTGATGGGTTCTTACGAACACATGGTGACCACTCTCACGTACGGGAAAGACACTATTAAACTGGAGGATATTACCGCTGCAATTATGTCTCACAGTCAGAGGAAACAGAACGCAGGGGAGGGTCCATCTCAGGGGGAGAGTCTGTATGTGAAGGGGAGTCAGGACCGTGGGAGGCAACAAGGCAGAGATGGCAAGAAGAAGAAGAGATCGAAATCCAAGAAAACAACACAGTGTTTTAGTTGCAAGCAAATCGGGCATTGGAAGAAGGACTATCCAATCCAGAAGAAGGGCACAACCAGTGCTGCGAATGTGGTCCAGTTAGATGACTTGGATTTCAGTGAATGTGACATGTCTCAGTCTCCTCTACACAGTGCACAGATGTGTGGATACTTGATTCAGGATGCTCTTATCACATGACTCCAAACAGGGAGTGGTTCACCACTTACAGGTCAGGTAATTTTGGTTTTGTTTATTTGGGCGATGATAAAGCTTGTGCTATTGTAGGCATGGGACAGATCCGAGTTGCAATGGATGATGGTGGTGTCAAAACGTTGTGTGAGGTTAGGCATATTCCTGACCTAAGAAAGAATTTGATTTCCTTGGCCACTTTGCAAGCAAATGGCTTTAGCTATAGGGCAGATGGAGATAAGGACATTCTCAGGGTGACTAAGAGCGCTATGACTGTGATGAAAGTTAGGCGGACTGTAGGGAATACATACACTCTGTTAGGGAGTACAGTTGTAGGTGGAGTTGCTTCTGTTGAGTCGGATGATGATGCTACTAGACTGTGGCATATGCGTTTAGGTCATCTCAGTCAATGTGGGATGGCAGAACTTCATAAGAGGGATCTATTGAAGGGTGTTCGAAGATGCACGTTGGGATTGTGTGAGTACTGTGTACTTGGGAAGCAGACTCGAGTTTGTTTTCAGACTGGAAAGCACAAAACTGAGGGTATCTTAGACTATGTGCATTCTGATGTATAGGGGCCTACATGTGAGCCCTCCATGGGAGGATCTCGGTATTTTGTAACATTTGTTGACGATTTTTCTCGCAAGGTTTGGGTCTATTTTTTGAAACAGAAATTAGAGGTCTTTGATAACTTCAAGTTATGGAAGGCAGAGGTAGAGAATCAGACGGGCAAAAAAATCAAGTACCTGAGATCAGACAATGGGACAGAGTATACCCACAAGCAGTTTCAAAAGTTTTGTGTAGAACATGGTATTCAGTGGCACTTCTCAGTGAAGAAAACACCACAGCAGAATGGTGTTGCAGAGAGGATGAACAGGTCTCTCATAGAAAGGGCCAGATGTCTGCAATTGAATGCTGGACTTTCAAAGGGATTCTGGGCGGAGTCAATCAGTATGGCATGTTACCTCATCAATCGCTCACCACGAGCCTCATTGGATAGGAAGTTTGCAGAGGAAGTATGGACATGTAACCCAGTTGATTTTAATAATTTAAGAATTTCTGGGTATCCTTCTTATGTGCATATATCCAGTGATGAAAGATCTAAACTTGATCCAAAGTCGAAAAAGTGCATTTTCGTAGGTTATGCCAAAGGCGTGAAGGGGTTCAAGTTTTGGGATCCAGTTTCAAAGAAAATGGTAGTCAGCAAGGATGCACCTTTTGATGAGCAATTCATGTTGAAGCAGAAAGTTGCGACAGATGTTCATGCCACAGTCTCAAATGGAGTTGAGTCTAGCTCCAAGACAGTTCAGGTGGAGGTCGAACAGCTACCAGTGATTCACAGTATGCCAGTGCCTCATGCTGAGCCCGTGTATGAGTATGTACATGAGGAGGAGCATGAATCTGATGTTGATACAGAAAGCACGGATGGTTTGCAGGACTACAATCTTGTCAGAGATAGAGACCGTCGTACTACTAAGGCAACCGCTAGATATGGTTATAAAGAGTTGGTTTCTGTTGCACTTCTCATCAGTTCAGGTGATCCGTCTACTTTTAAAAAGACAATTCAATGCCAAGAAAAGGACATATGGATGAGTGTCATGATGGAGGAGATGGAGTCTTTGCATAAGAACCAAACTTGGGAGTTAGTTGAGCTTCCTAAGGGAAAACGTGCTATTGGGTGCAAGTGGGTGTACAAGCGAAAAAATGCAGTATCAGAAAAAGAAGGGGAAAAGTTCAAGGCTCGTCTTGTTGCAAAAGGGTATTCACAGCAGAAGGAGATTGGTTATGATGAGATTTTCTCTCTGGTCGTGAGACATACTTCTATCAGGGCAGTGCTAGCCTTGGTAACCAGTCAGGATATGCATTTAGAACAGATGGATGTGAAGACAACTTTTCTTCATGGTGAATTAGAGGAACAGATTTACATGAAGTAGCTGTAAGGTTCAAAGGCAAATGACAGGCCATTTGGTTTGTAAGTTGAAACGTTCTATATATGGGTTAAAGCAGTCTCCAAGACAGTGGTACAAGCGCTTTGATTCTTACATGCTTAGGATTGGCTACATGCTTAGTGACAGGCTTCGAGCAGGCGTTTTCTTTCCCTAGTCTCTGTTCATCTCAAATTTTCTGCAGTAGTTTTAGGATTTGTGTTTACTGTTTATGTTTTCTGTTTTGATTACTTCTGTTTCTGTTTTTTGTGTTAAGTACCTCTTTAATTTAATGGAATGCAGTGGGGACACTGCATGAAACTAAGTTAGGGGGAAACTAGTTAGGATTTTAATTTTGCATGTGTAGCATTGTCTTTTCCATGATCTTATAAGAAGAAAAAAAATGGTTAACACATGGGCTGACTTAATGAGGAATGATTGCTTGGTGTTTATGGAACCTTGTTCTGATTGCTAGTTGACTGGTTGTTAATTTCTAACACTTACCCTTAGTTTAAGAAGGAATCATAGGTGACTTGAGAGCAAGGTGAGGTCAAACCCCTAGTTTAGTCTAAGCTTTGTTTCCAAATTTGAAAAATGGAGGGGAATGGGCAAAGATATAAGTTTGGGGGTAATCCATGTGTCAATATTCAAAAGAAAAAGGGCAGTACACAGTAGCAAATAGAAAAAGCAAAAATATATATATAAAAATAAGCCTCTTTGTTGAGTAACCGGGTAATTTCATTACGATTGTTGTTATTCGCGTCAAAAGACAAGGAGGCAAACATAGAAAAAGGCAAAACGATGAAAATTGAAAAAAAATGTGTGCTGACCCTATGCTAGTTAAATTGTATGCATATCCTTGTATGTAGTAAAGCCCCTAAATCCTAAAGTTGTAAGCCCATTTCTCCTTGTTGGATTAGGAGGAACAGACTTAGGAGATTCTTTGGGGGGAGACTAAGGTGAGCTTGAGGGTTATACTAGTTTCTGAATTGAGCTTAAGGATTGCACACACACGCTTGAAATTGGTGACCAAGTCAACGATGCATGAAGTACAAGGGGATTGCTTGTTTCTGAGTTTGTCTGAAAGTTAAGCCCTGTGAAATACCACAATCTCTTAAAATAATTTTCGATTGGACCTGCTGCATGTGTAAACTTTGTCTTTGTCTTAATTTTGTTTGTGTCATTACTTGAGGACAAGCAATGGTTCAAGTTTGGGGGTGTGATAACTCTTAAAAATGAGAGTTATTTAGCTCTTTTAAGCTTGAATTTGCAAAGCCAAACTGTGTTTTAAGTGTTTAATGTGTGCATTTTAGTTCAGTATAGGAATGTTTAGCTTAAAATGTTTTAGTTGCTGCACTTTTAGTGCCATTTTAGTGTGAATAATGTCATTGGTTTAGTGTGCAGAATTATGCAGAAATTGCAGTCAAGTTGTTTGGTGCCACGGCACCACTGCTTTGGCACCTATCGGGTCCGATTCGTAAAAACATCCAGCTGCGAATTATTTCATATTGGAAGTGGTTCCAGCTGTAAAATGGCAGCCTCCATGTGCCATTAAGTGACAGAAACAATGGTCCCCACTCATATTTTTTAAGGTGTGCTTATTTGTGAATGGGCCTTAGTTTCCTTAGTGATTAAATGGATAAAACAAGGCCCATTATGGATGAAAGTGAGGGATGGTCATTGGAGAAAAACCCTAAATAGGGTAGAACAGTTGCTGAAACGTCGGAGAGAGGGATTTCAGAATTCATTGAGCAGCACTTTGCCTCTCTCCCTGCCGCCAACCACGCTCCATCTTCTTCTTCCTCCATTTCCTTCCATTTTCACCATCTTCCACCATTCCATCTTCAAACTCCCTTCACCACTCCATCTTCCACCATTGTTAACCCATTTTCGGAGCTGATTTTCTGCATATTTGCAGTGGAGCAGATTCACGTTAGAGAAAGGAGCTTGGGCAAAGAGGAGTTTCATGCTTGAACAAGCTCTTGGCTATTTCTTTTCCCTTAGCTCTATCATTTTATTTCTCCATTTGTAAATTTCAATATTCAGTTCTGTGATGGATATTAGCTTTGATTTTATTTTCTGTTTTCTTGTTTTTAAGCTCACCATGAGCTAAATCTTTTATGCTAGGATGATTTGATTTTGTATTGAATCCTTGTTGGTGAATGTCTATCAGTCTTTGCCTTTGAACCTTTGACTCATGCGCATTTATTTACAATATGCTTGACCTAAGTCTGGCCAACTTTTGTTGGGTACATGTATGTTAGGTGCTGAAAGGTGGTAACATGTTGAATTCATGAGTTAATATGAGGGGTATTAATTAAGGGACACTTTAATTAATTTTGATTAAACTAGACATAGGAAATCTGTCTCATAGAGTGTTCTGGGTCACACTTAGAAGACAAGGGGGAACATAATGGGGGCTTAGACATAAGATACCCTTTACTTAACCCTGGTGAAAGTACTGAAAGGTACACACATTAGTGCCTTGCGCCCAGTGCCAAATGGCACTGACTTATGGCACTGAAACCAACTTGGTGAAAATATGAATGAACTGAAATCCTAGCTGTTTTTCTCATATTTTTATCACATCTTTTTAAGTTATTTTTACTGTCAATTGCACTTTAAATTACTGTCATCATCACCTCAAATTAATGTGTTACTTGTTACTTTATTTCCTCACTAATTAGATTAACGAAATTGGGAATTTGTGGAATTAACCATAATCAATCCTTGTGGGAACGATCTCTCTTACTCTTTATTACTTGTTCACGATTGTGTATACTTGCACAACTGTTATTTCACACAACAAGTTTTTGGCGCCGTTGCCGGGGATTGAAAGTGTTGATTTCTATGACTTTTCAATTGAGTTAATTTGGTTTAGTTGAGATTCTTAGATTTTAGTGTGTTTCTTTTTAGCAGTAAAATTTTCTGTTTTGTGTTGGTGGTGTTGTCTTTGTTGTTCTTAGCATTGCTCACCTTGTTTGTTGTTTGTGAAAAAGAAAAACCCACTCCTAGCCATGGAACAATATCATTTTGACTCTATGCAAGCAAGGAATGCTCAACCACAATATTTCAACCATGAATTTTATGGAGGTGAATATGAAAGGGGATGTCATGAGACAAATTTCATGTCCATGACAATGACGAATGTTGATTATGGCATGGAAAATTTAATTTGGGAGCAAGAGTATTGTCCTCACGCTCAATTCGAAGGATCCCATGAAAGCATCTCCAACCTTAAAGATGTCTTAGCTCAATCCATTGAGGATACCAAGGTGTATAATGAAGACTTTCAAGTTTCATGCAAGAATATGGAGGCTCACCTTAAGACAATTATGGAGTTTCTAAAAGAGGAGAATTGCATTGAAGAAGTAGTTAAACAAGAAGAAGAGTGTGTGGAGTTGAAAATTGAACATGATCTTGTGGAAGTAGTGGAAGAAAAACAAAAAAGAGTGTAGTAGAAGTAGTGGAAGCAGTGGAAGAAAAACAAAAAAAGAGTGTAGTAGTAGTAGAAGAAAAAGAAAAAAAGAAAAATAGTAACATGGAAGAGAAACCAAGGGAGAGCTATGAAGAGAGTTATGTGACAATTGAGATTCAACCTTTGGTGATTGAAGGGGAGAGTAAAAATCAGAAGTCAGAATCTAATGTGCAAGAATCATCTGAACATGTTGTTGCCCAGAAAATTATGCAGAAAAATTCTGCAGAACCAGAAGTAGGTGCCATCCCAGCACCTGTTTTGGCACCTGTTACAGCACCTGCACCAGAATTTTTTTTCCCCAAGTTTGTTCCTAAGAGTCCCCCACAAGAAGAGTTTTATGAGCTTTATGAGATGAGGAGTACATATCCTAAATGCCTAGTTGTTGAGGCATGGGAACACTTGTTTTCCTATGCAAAGTACATGGGATTCCTATACAAGAAAAGGAAGAGGAAGGATAACATTTTCTTTTTGTCATATTATCCACCCTAACTTGGGTGTTGAAGAGAAAAAAAAGTCGGGCTGAGGACTTCTGCAAACCAAGCGCTACTGGGAGGCAACCCAGATTCTAATAATTTGCTTCTGCTTTTGTTTGTTTGTTTTCTTGTTTTTATTTCATTTTCAATTCAGGTGGCCGAATGAAGATGAGATGGTGATGTGTGCTGTGATAAGTGCTGATAAGGAAGAAGTTGCCAAGGTGGTGGGCAAGAAAGGCGTATGGCTAGAGCAAACAAACTTCAGGAGGTTTAGTGACAGGCTTCGAGCAGGGGTTTTCTTTCCCTAGTCTCTGTTCATTTCAAATTTTCTGCAGTAGTTTTAGGATTTGTGTTTACTGTTTATGTTTTCTGTTTTGATTACTTCTGTTTCTGTTTTTTGTGTTAAGTACCTCTTTAATTTAATGGAATGCAGTGGGGACACTGCATGAAACTAAGTTAGGGGGAAACTAGTTTGGCTTTTAATTTTGCATGTGTAGCATTGTCTTTTCCATGATCTTATAAGAAGAAGAAAAAATGGTTAACACATGGGCTGACTTAATGAGGAATGATTGCTTGGTGTTTATGGAACCTTGTTCTGATTGCTAGTTGACTGGTTGTTAATTTCTAACACTTACCCTTAGTTTAAGAAGGAATCATAGGTGACTTGAGAGCAAGGTGAGGTCAAACCCCTAGTTTAGTCTAAGCTTTGTTTCCAAATTTGAAAAATGGAGGGGAATGGGCAAAGATATAAGTTTGGGGGTAATCCATGTGTCAATATTCAAAAGAAAAAGGGCAGTACACAGTAGCAAATAGAAAAAGCAAAAATATATATAAAAAAAATAAGCCTCTTTGTTGAGTAACCGGGTAATTTCATTACAATTGTTGTTATTCGCGTCAAAAGACAAGGAGGCAAACATAGAAAAAGGCAAAACGATGAAAATTGAAAAAAAATGTGTGTTGACCCTATGCTAGTTAAATTGTATGCATATCCTTGTATGAGTAAAGCCCCTAAATCCTAAAGTTGTAAGCCCATTTCTCTTTGTTGGATTAGGAGGAACAGACTTAGGAGATTCTTTGGGGGGAGACTAAGGTGAGCTTGAGGGTTATACTAGTTTCTGAATTGAGCTTAAGGGTTGCACACACACGCTTGAAATTGGTGACCAAGTCAACGATGCATGAAGTACAAAGGGATTGCTTGTTTATGAGTTTGTCTGAAAGTTAAGCCCTGTGAAATACCACAATCTCTTAAAATAATTTTGGATTGGACCTGCTGCATGTGTAAACTTTGTCTTTGTCTTAATTTTGTTTGTGTCATTACTTGAGGACAAGCAATGGTTCAAGTTTGGGGGTGTGATAACTCTTAAAAATGAGAGTTATTTAGCTCTTTTAAGCTTGAATTTGCAAAGCCAAAGTGTGTTTTAAGTGTTTAATGTGTGCATTTTAGTTCAGTATAGGAATGTTTAGCTTAAAATGTTTTAGTTGCTATTTTGGCACTTTTAGTGCCATTTTAGTGTGAATAATGTCATTGGTTTAGTGTGCAGAATTATACAGGAAATTCTGGTGCTGTTGTTTGGTGCCATGGCACCACGATTTTGGCACCTATCGCTGGTCTGATTCAGAAAACATCCAGCTGCGAATTATTTCATATTGGAAGTGGTTCCAGCTGTAAAATGGCAGCCTCCATGTGTCATTAAGTGACAGAAACAATGGTCCCCACTCATACTTTTGAAGGTGTGCTTATTTGTGAATGGGCCTTAGTTTCCTTAGTGATTAAATGGATAAAACAAGGCCCATTAAGGATGAAAGTGAGGGATGGTCATTGGAGAAAAACCCTAAATAGGGTAGAACAGTTGCTGAAACGTCGGAGAGAGGGATTTCAGAATTCATTGAGCAGCACTTTGCCTCTCTCCCAGCCGCCAACCACGCTCCATCTCCTTCTTCCTCCATTTCCTTCCATTTTCACCATCTTCCGCCATTCCATCTTCAACCTCCCTTCACCACTCCATCTTCCACCATTATTAACCCATTTTCGGAGCTGATTTTCTGCATATTTGCAGTGGAGCAGATTCACGTTAGAGAGAGGAGCTTGGGCAAAGAGAAGTTTCATGCTTGAACAAGCTCTTGGCTATTTCTTTTACCTTAGCTCTATCATTTTATTTCTCCATTTGTAAATTTCAATATTCAGTTCTGTGATGGATATTAGCTTTGATTTTATTTTCTGTTTTCTTGTTTTTAAGCTCACCATGAGCTAAATCTTTTATGCTAGGATGATGTGATTTTGTATTGAATCCTTGTTGGTGAATGTCTATCAGTCTTTGCCTTTAAACCTTTGACTCATGCGCATTTATTTACAATATGCTTGACCTAAGTCTGGCCAACTTTTGTTGGGTACATATATGTTAGGTGCTGAAAGGTGGTAACATGCTGAATTCATGAGTTAATATGAGGGTTATTAATTAAGGGACACTTTAATTAATTTTGATTAAACTAGACATAGGAAATCTGTCTCATAGGGTGTTCTGGGTCACACTTAGAAGACAAGGGAGAACATAATGGGGGCTTGGACATAAGGTACCCTTTACTTAACCTTGGTGAAAGTACTGAAAGGTACACACATTAGTGCCCTGCGCCCAGTGCCAAATGGCACTGACTTATGGCACTGAAACAAACTTGGTGAAAATATGAATGAACTGAAATCCTAGCTGTTTTTCTCATATTTTTATCACATCTTTTTAAGTTATTTTTACTGTCAATTGCACTTTAAATTACTGTCATCATCACCTCAAATTAATGTGTTACTTGTTACTTTGTTTCCTCACTAATTAGATTAACGAAATTGGGAATTTGTGGAATTAACCATAATCAATCCTTGTGGGAACGATCTCTCTTACTCTTTATTACTTGTTCACGATTGTGTATACTTGCACAACTGTTATTTCACACAACATTGAGTCATTGCAAATGTAAGCATGCAATGTACATCCAAACATACTCTTAGTAGGGATGTCAAAATGTTCAATGATGTAATTAATCAAATATAATATATGTCTTAAGTTTTAAAAACTAGTCTAATCATAGTTTTGGCAATGCAAAAAGATGATTGTAACATCTCGGGACTGCTTAAAGGATCGATGAGTATCCCATAAACTAACACGAGTCTTTTCAATGTGTTTTGTCCTCACTCGTATGCTTCCTAGAAAACTTCCCAAGAAGTCACTCATCCCACAAGTGATCCACGTCAATCATACTTAACTATGGAGTTCTTATCTTCTGGGCTCCCGAGATGTCACTCTCTAGGTCCCTCTCAATTTCGGTGTGTATTCAGTTCATCCATGTGTCCATTTGCTGGAAGCCTCTTAGGAGCTGCTCCTTGATCGTGTCTCATACACCAGTGACACTCCCCGCCTTCATTAGCCACGGGTGTCACATGCCCACTAGCTTCCACCTGGTTCATCCCCGAACCAAACCATACTAGGAGATGTCCCTGTTTGATACCATTAGCAACGTCTTGAGACTGCTTGCAGGATTAGTGATTATCCATACAAACTAACATAGGTCTTTTTAGCGTGCCTTGTCCTCACTCACATGCTTCGTAGGAAATTTTCCGAGAAGTCACTTATCCCACAGGTGGTCCACGTCAAGCACTTCTCACTCACAGTGATCTTAATTTTTATTAAACAACCCAATTCAAAAATTAGCCATCCAGTGGAATGAACCCAAAATGAATTGGGCAATGAATTAGTATGGTTTCTCTTTTCCTTTTTTTTATTATATTTTAGTTATAAGTAACAAATCTAACATTACATGAATTATTAATCCACATTTTCAGTTAAATTTTCCATGTAAATTAGGCATTTTTTTATTTTCATCAATTGTTGGTTGTTACATTTTTGAGCTGTATTTTATTTCTATCATGATCATAAGTCATATTTTGTTGTTTTGTATTACATATTTGATGTTGTTATTAAAATATATATTTTAATTATTTAGAATTTATTGTGATTAAAAAGTATTTTATCAACTTACTATATGAGATAATTTATCTTTACATAATTTTATTAATTTGTTACAATGAAAAAACGGCATCAACAAATTCGGCTTGTAACTAAATAGACCTAGCATAATTCAGCCCCAAAATGTATTAGCTTGCAGTGGACAAACCCAAAAGTGGCCCAAAATGAAAAGGGTTGAAAGCACTATATTATAAGGGTTTTTTTTTTGTTTTAAGAATTTTTTTGTTTTTAACTTTATAGAAATATTATCATATTTTTCATTATAAAAAATTATATAAGAATAGAAAAACAATAAAAAGGTTTTTTTTTTACTAGATCTATCGTTGAGGAGAATTTTTAACATTTAATAACATAATTTGTTATATTGTCCTTTGTTTGTAGCACACATTTGTGACTTTGAAGTCGCAAAAATATCTCTAAATGGGCTTCAAGCCCTCATTATAGCACAAATCGAGGCCTCATTTCTAACTTGGACACTAAGTAGAACCGAAGTACAAATGGACAAATGACTCAAAGGAAACTTTTTTTTTTATGAAGGACTCAAAAGAAACTTTGAACAACAATTTGAAAAATCAAAAATAATAAGAACAACAACCGCCATGACAATTTTCATCGAGTTATTATCTAATTATAAAATAAAAATCTCATCGACACATGCTATGACCCCTTCATTACTGAAATATGCAAAACTTGTTGTAGTTGACACAAGTATAATCACCTAGCACCTTCTCATGCTTATACTATTATGAGTTCCCCAACAATACCAGGCTCACACATTATCTTCACCGTGCCTCCCATTGTTAAAAATGATGTCTCGAATCACAAAATTCAACAATTCTGGACCTAAAGCACTTGTATGAATTCAAGAATTCTATTCTAATCCCTTCATTCTATCTTTCTCAGCACATATCACCAATGACCTGTTTTTAAAATTTTTTATTAAACTTTCTCGCCAAATTATTATTATTATTATTTACAGTTCTTATTAATTACTTTAATTTCTTTCACTAATTTCAAATTTTCCTAACAAGTATGCCTCAGCTTATATGTATTTATCTTTTTATTTTTCAGCTGCAAGTGTCTCTAGGCTTTAATATTCTAAATCATATTTTTCTTCTTGGTATGCTGTCTATTTTAGGTACTTGTAGACTCAAAACATAAGATTCTACCAAATAATTTCTCTAATGACAATCCTCCATCCAAAAGAATTGATCCTATTGTTGCCATAAACAGAGATGGACAAAACTAAGCACCATACATTACATTAATTCCATTTTTGCATAGGTGAAATCATCCACTTCAAGGTTTTTCCCATTCTCAAATTAATATTATGTTTCATTTGGAACCTAACCAAATAGGAACAGCAAAGCATGAAAAACCTTTATCATTCCAATCTATTATTAACAATTATCTTAGCATAAATAGCTCACCTATTATGACTCGTGAGTTAGTATTGCTCAATTAATAAACATTTGATCATGTTCTCTTGGAACATATACATTAATTAGGAGGATTGGTTAGTGATTCCTCATACATAAAATAAAAGATTGAAAAGAGGGCATCAAAGGCAAAGAAGAACCACCTCACAAATGAATATGGAAAACCAACCTCTTATTATTGTGGCTGCCAAGAAAACTGAATTATGTTAGAAAACGCACATTAGAACAAACAAATTAGGTAAACAAGAAAGGATTATCTGGTTGGCAAGTGGAATTATTCACTTGATTAATCAAGAAAAAGTTGTGTTATTGGAATCAAATTGTCTATATCTCTGTCTAAATGGACACATGTAGGACCTATTTGGTTTTGGAAAACAATTAAAAACTTTCTACGTATAAACAGTGAGTCTTTAAGAGTCCTTTACTTTTTTGCTTCAATGATTAAAGGTCGTTGGTAACATAACATGACCCTTTGAGAAGGTCCTACGGGGGAAGGTGCCATCCAGGTTCAGGATTCTCGTACTCCTAGCATAGTGTTTTACTCTTTTAACTTTCTTCTAATTTAGTCATTTGTTAATTTGTCTATAAAATAAAGAACGTGGAGGATCAAAATAATTTATTTATATCCATCTATGCAAATTTGAAGTTTTTGTCACACTGAATTAGATTTTGAGGAAAAGAACATGGAAGAATATAATTAATTAATTTATAGTTGTTAAAGCTTACTACGAGCCCACTGACTCTGAAAACAAAGAGGAGTATGTTGTTGAACAGCGATATCACCCTTTCATGACGAAATGAATTCCATCAAAAGAGTCAAAACTCAGTTTTGAGTCAACATATAAATCTCAATTCATTAGATTCTGCAACGGGGCGAACTTTAAAATAGCCCTTCAAATAAGTTGATTGATTTGTTCAATTTACGCAATTGTTGCAGTTAAGTTTTTAGAATGAACAATTTCTAGTTGAGAATAATATTTGCCCATGGGGCAGAAATTCAATTCGCAACATGATTTTAACTTTGACTTCATATTAGAATTTGGGTTTTGATCTAACTTAACCTTAAAAGCTAGTTCGTGTAGTAAGAGTTGTCCCCCACTTATAATCACTATTGATGTCATATCACTATGTGGGACTGCGACATATAACTAAAATCATGATTATAAAAAATGGTCTCCAATTGCGACTGTAGCCGCGACATCATAGTTTTTGACATCTCTACAATTGTAATCAGAGTTGCATCAGTTGTAGTTGACCGCGACTTACCGCAATATCAATGACTGCGACGCGGCCTTAAAACCTTGAGAAACACTTGTACTCTGACCGTGGCTCACCTTGAGCCTTGTCTAATTCTTTAATAAAATCATTTTGCTTCTGCAAACAAAAACAAAAAAAAACAAAAAAACTTGAGTAGAACCATAGCCCTACCAATCAATTAGTACATCAGTACATCTCTAGAAAAATAAACCGTGCTGGAGAGGGGGATCAATAAGCACTAAGCACTGAACTATTATTACATGTAGAATTGGCCTAACATAAACATAAGTAACATAATAGGCATAACACTCCTCTGCATCTTAATTCAATCACTTCTTTTAACACAAGTATGGGCCATTCCAGTTTCACAAGTACTCTTATGCTGAAGATTCAGCCGTGTGATGTTTATTACTCCCTCCCTTCCATATTTTTAGTAGTTTAAGGTTTTTCCACACAAACCAAAGAATTATTTAATTAAAATATATTTTTACCAAAATAACCTTATTAATTGCTACAGGTTCCAAAATAATCAATTAAGTATTTATGGAGTTGTGTCAATTTTCAATGTAAAAACAATAAATATATGAAGGTTATACTTGGAAAAAAAATGTGAATTATATCTTGGATTTATAAAACACCCATTGTTTTGAAACAATTTTTTTTTTACTAAAACTACCAAAGTTATGAAATTGAGGGAGTATTTTTTTGATAATATGATCTCAGAGTTATTTACTACTCCATCCGTCTCATTTTACTTGCCCTCTTAGGTTATACACACATCTTAAGAAAATTATTGAGTTTACAAATTTCTATGATAAAATAATATTCATCGACTAAAATACCTCTCATTAATTGGAGTAGTAGAGTAGTTAGGTAGAAAAGCTTATTAACTGGTCGAAATACAAGGGGTATCGTTAGAAAAAAGAATAATTAATAGTACTTCTTAAATTTTTAAAGGGACATTTGAAACAATAAAATATTTTAAAGAGTATAACTAAAATGAAACGAGCTAGTACTCTATTAAATTTCCAATTTCACGAACCCAATAGACGGGAGATTTATGCGGAAAAAGTCAGTAGTTGGAGAGTAGTTTAAAGATTGAAGTAAAAGTTTATAAAGAAGTACCGATCTAGAGCAACATCTATTACTAGTACTATACTAGCATAAAATAAAAACTCTGCAAAAGAACGGTGCAATATTTAATGCTTTGATGTCTCGTTCATCTGCATAAATAAACTAACCGGTAGTAATTTATTTATATAACACTCTCTCATGTTCCATATATAAGAGATAAATGTATTTTCTAGTTTTATTGAATAATTTATGTATCTAATGACTAAATACATGAGTTATTCAATAAAACTAGAAAATACATTTGTCTCTCTTATATATGGGACCAGAGGGAATAGTATTTTTCACTTCATAGATCACAGAACCGTCAAATCGAGCATCCACTTTAATATATAGTTAGTTTATGAAAAATGATAACAAGTGCCCTTAGAGCATTGGTTAAAGAACCAAAAGAGATAAATTATTACATCGAAAAGTGTTTAACTTATATTTTCAAGACAAACTTTCTTTTTATGAATTTCTTAACCAATGCCCTTAAAGCACTCGTTAGCAAGACCCTTAGTTTATTTATTGGTTCATGCAGCAACCCTTTAGGGATTGTTTGGATTTAATTAGGTCATTGGAAGACCATCATAAAAAAAAAAAAATTAGGTCATTGGTAATTACTCTTCATTACAAAGTGTGTTCTGTTAGGTGGGTAAATACAAATTAAAGATAGCATACCCCGCCAATAATCAGAGTTAGGGATCAAATTGAGTTAGAAATAATGACAAGTCAGAATATAGTAATTTTGTTTCTCAAATAATGCCTACACGGTTTGGTTGGTAAATGGCAACAAAGAGATCGATCAAGAGATGCTTAGTATAATCCTATACAACTCTTTTTAGTTTTCTTTCTCTTGATTGAATTAATCTTCTTGTTTATTAAGTGATAATGAACATATGGTAGCTATGAAGGAACATTTAATAATGGAACTTTCCCATCGATCATTGATTGTCCATGTCCTTTTCTTTGGGCATTGGACTACTACGTATTCTTTCACCTCTTTGCTTCTTGATGTAATTGTACCTAGGAAGAAGAGAGGGGGGCAAGAAATGTACACATTAGAAACCCAACAACACCAAGAGAAACATAATTGGATGTATTCGAGATAATTTGTTACGTGTGTTTTCCATTATTTCAACTTTGCCCAGCTAGCTTCCTTACATGACGTGCTACCATTGCAAGTCCTGCAGGGTCCATTCCTTAATTTGTCCCCCTCCCTACGTATGTATGAGACATCTCTTATGTCCTCTTGTGGTATTTTCTTCCTCCTCGTTTTTCATTGCTGATAACAACTCGTAAGCTTACTAATATTGGTAATTTTTACTTTAACTATTACCAATTGATTTGGGAATTAAGTATCTCAATTTAATGCAAACTGCAAAGTCCATTAGACAGAAATTTTCTGTTGTTAACTTTAGCTTTACTCCTCTATGCTATAAGCTTAATTCCACACACATATTTTTCTAATAAAATGTACACCTTATTAATTCGTTTTCAAATTTATATATCATGGTGAGATACGTTAATTAGGTACTCTCGCCATCATTCAATTAATCATGAATTATATATTCCCTGTTCAATAATGAAATTAAGAGATGAAAGGAAACTAAAAATAGAAAGAGTATACTTTAAGACTTCTAACATCAAAAAGCTAGTGAAGGAAGGAGTACACGGTTATTGACTATTTTTATTGTATATAACACGTCGATGTGCATGTGTCGGCTGGCTGCGATGTTCTAACTTCTAAGCCCTCCCTCCCTTCAACATAGCCGTGTAGGACCATGTCCCTTTCATGGCCATGGAATGGAATGGACCACGTTTTCATTTAGTAGACCATGTTTTTTAATTTACAATTTCAATTTAATACGCATATCAAATAGAAGAGGGATTAAATTACACCGGTGTAGTACTTGAGTAATATTATATCATTTAATAACTTTATAACGGATACCTGTATTACAAAACCCACCGTTAGATTGAAAGATATTATCATGTAGATCATATCTATAAATTTTTTTATTAATCTAACATCATTTGATGTATCATTGAGATGCATCATGATTAACGTCGTTTAGTAAAAGTGCGTAATACATTAATCTTAATCACTTTATTATTAAAATAAAGAAAAAAATTACCAGTTTACGCATATTATTAAAAAAAATTCTCCGACTTCTGTCTCTGACTGTCTTTGACGCCACTCAGTCCTCTGAATAACGTATATGAAATTCCTGGTCCTACTATCCTACCGACAAGACTAACAACTCAACAAAGTACCGATAATGGATTCTGAGATTCAACTCAAGCCACGAATTTCCAGTGAAAAGGGAAGTGAAAAATATAAACTAACTAGGTTATATTATCGGTTCAACACACAATTTATCATCAAACTATATAATACAGTATAAAGTATTTAGTAATAGTTGTCCTCGATTATGTTATATAAAAATAAATAATTAAAAAATATAAGAAAATAATTTTATAAAAATTTCAATAATGAGAAATTACATTATTAGAAGTCTCAATTCTAAGATACCCAACTATTGTTCGCAGCGAACAGTGCCTGGCGTGGCCAATTCTTGGTGCAGGATATGATGGGGGCTACTCTCCCACGTAGAGTTAGAGTTTAGGTGTTCTTTGGGCCTTGTGGCCCACTTTATTACCAAAAAAATACTCAGCCATTCGGGCAAATCAACTGTGAAGAACGCTAAATGTGGGTCAGCCCACAGGGTAATTGGTTTAATATATTTTTTGTCTTTGAAATTATTATGTTTTTCAATTAACTACTATTTAAATTAAATTTTTTGATTTCTTCTCAGAGATTAAAAATATGTAACTTTATATTCTTTAGGAACTAAAAATAAAATAAATTTTAATAATAAATGTCATATTTCATTGAATTGAAAACGTATTTAAATCATCAAATTTTGAGTTACAAATTGTTGCTAAAGTCAACATAGAATGCAGATTATTCATACTTGTTTGTTAATTATTATTTTATTTATTTATTTATGTAATTAGAGTAAAAATTAATATTTATTTCAAATTATTTATTTAGATAACTTATGTTAAAAATATAAATGAAATGGTACTGAACTTTCAAATTAGTTAATAATTTAAATAGATGATTTTTTTTAAAAAAAAAAATAACACAGTGAAATTTAAAAATATAAAGTTAATAGTTGTAGTAATCAACCATGAAAATTGAACTAGCAAAAACTATCACTTTAAAATTTGCTTGTTTGGAAGCCGAAGGAAAATGAAAGAATAAAAAAATGGAGAGGAAAGAAAATAAAAAATGGTTTTGTATATTATTTATAGAAAAAATCTCTCTTTTTATTTGATTCATTTGTTAAAAAGGTAAAAAAAAAATGATATAGGCTCTGTTTGAAAAAAAATAAGCTATAAACTATCTTATAGTGAAAAAGTTAGTTAATAGCTGATAGCTTATAGTAGAAAATCTAACAAATTAAAATTAAAGTGTTTGATAAAATTCGTTGTTGAACTAACTCATAAATATAAAATTACATAAAAGGACATGTTAATTTAATTCTTTATATAAACTATTTATATATGCGACTTTGATATCTCAAGTTTTTCAAATAAAATAAGTATGTCTACTTTTAAAATTAAGTATATATACTTCTACCATCAAAGATTTTGTAGAATGTGAGATTAGGGTTTAAAGAGTGAAAATTGATATTTTTGTTTGTTTTGAATAAAATTTGATATTTTTATTAGTGAGTTTTCAGTAGAAGAATGTTTAAAATAATTTAATCAATTTAATTTACGAAAATTTTGAATAAACTATGAGAATTTGAGAATTTTAAGTAAAAAATGATGGAGAAACTTACTGTAACAATTGAAATACTAATGGACAAAATTCACTGAAAAAATTATTAAAGAACTAAAATCACATATTAACTGTAGTAAAGAGAGTAAAACTATAATTAAGCCTATTTCATATTGCATTATATCATAAAAAACATAGAAATACAAAATCAAACTATTTGTTCTAGATATTGACATACATATTTTATCTATTTTTATTTTTTTAATCAAATATAAGCCTTTTTTAAAAATCATGTCTACTTTTTTAAAAATCATCTCAAAGCATTCTAAACTCATTTATTTCATTATTTTTTAATTATAAATAAAACTTGTACAGACGATTTAATAATTTATTTCAAGTGTTGACTATTTTTAGACAACCTATTTATAAAAAGTTAAAACATGCACCCGTGAAAATATATTTAATTTCTTAACATACTCCAACTCAAAAAAAAGAACATATTTAATTTTTACTAACTTTCTTCATTTTCAAATTTAAAACTTTGCATAAGCTTAACATATTTTTTTAATTTTATTTACTTTTTGTATTTTCATTTAAATTTAAAAATACAATATAAAGCACCAAATAATTGCTTATTTCTTTGTAAAATTTAACTTTATTCCAAAACACAATAATGATCTGTAAGGCTGTGATTGTTTCCCGATGAAACGCGGCGAGAGAGAATGGGAAGAGAGAGAACACGATGAAAATGTAATTTTCGTTTGATTAGCCAGCGTAGAAAAAGGGTAGAAAGAAAAAAAAAATCCATGAGTCCACACAAAAATGTTTTCTTCGCACATGTGCGATGAAAATGGTCTGCCGTGTTATTTTGTTTACTTTTTTTTATACTCTTATTCTCTTTTTATATCATAAATTATTTAATTTTTTAGTGAAGAATATTAATATCTTTTCAAAAATAATCAATACTTATCTTTTTTTTTTCTCTTTTATTTATTCCAATCAATACCCAAAATCTATTCAATTTCTCACTTTTTTCTCTCTTTTCAATTTCTCTCGTTACAAATTTTTTTCATCAACCAATCACATCATAAAAGACAATTAGTTACGAGCAACCAAATGATTCAATCATGTCATGTTCTATCAGAATAAACAACAGAAAGAGCACTGATGCCATCCACATGTCCTCTTTGACTTGTCCAAAAGCTAATCCCTTTCATTAATGACCTGTTCCCAAATGGAGAGGGTACAGAATTTTCTTCTTTCATACAGAAAGAAAGGCATGGATGGAGTCCATGAACAAGCATCCAGAATTCAAGATCAGCTTTCTTCACGGAAGGGACGTGTACGAGCTTTTGCTCAGAACAAGTGCAATTTGAGTTAAAATTTAAAAATGTTCCTTATACTATGTTTGATTGCGTCGAAAATTTAACCAAAATAAAGTTGAATGAAAGAAAAAGAAAAAAAAAATTAAAACAGATCAGAAAGGAAAAAATTGACACAAGACTCATTAAATTTTATTTTACTTTACAACTAAAATAAAAGCATCAATTTCAAGAAAATACTTTTATTATTTCTAATTTACTCTTTTACTTACCTTTTTAATTTATTGTAAATTTCCTTAAGGTGTGATTGGTTCACGAGAGAAATTATAAAAAAAGAAAATATGAAGAGAGAGTATGAAAAGAGAGAAAAATGTGAGAAATTTGGTAGATTTGAGGTATTGATTGGAATAAGAGAAAGAGAAGAGAAAAATGTTAATTATTTTTGAAAAGACATTAATATCCTTGACTAAAAATTTAAATAATTTGAGATATAAGAAAAGAATAGGGGTAGAATTTGAAAAAAATAAAAAGAAAACGCGGATGTGCCATTGTCCTCCCATTTTCGCGCCCCTCCTGCGAAGAAATTGAAAGGAAATGGGACCCACCTCTTTTTTTTTTCTCTTTCTTATCATTTTCACAGCTTCCAATCACGCTTGAACAGTTTTTCTCTGCATTCTCTCGCCTCAATATTTTCTTTTCGCTGCGTTCTCACCTCTGCCAATCACACCGTTAGTTCTTCTCCTTTTATGAAGTGTAAACATATACATCAATTATTCAATTTTTTTCACTTTTTCATCTAAATAAAAAAATAAAAAAACCATTTTTTAATTCTCTCCACCAAAATCTAAATAATATATAAAATTTGTTTATTTCTTTTTTTCTCTCTCAATTTTCTTTCTAACCATGTTCGTTTATCTAATTTTCTTCTCCAACCCAATAAAAAATTCAGCTATAAATTTTCATAGTATTAATTAAAAAATTGCTTTGAGCAAAAATTATTGAGGAATCAATAAAGACACCAATGAGACTCCAACTCATCGGATACCTACAAAAGCTACTTGAAATGCAGTATAATACTCTGATTCGTTAGATAGGTCTTGATCTTAATCTAAATAATTATCCCTAAAAAATTCAAGGTGCAAAATAAAAATTATGTCTTACATTAACCTTTAAATATTAAAGATATTCATTACATTAACCTTTCAATATTAAAGATATTCTTTTCCACAAATTTTTATGGTTTACTTTAATATTAAAATAATATTTTAATTTATAAAACTAATAATATTTTCCTTGAATATGTATGGAACATAATATTTTTGCTCAATCAGTCAAATTGGTAATTAATTTCATAACAAGCCCAAATAACTTAAACTGTGAGAATACTCTGATAGATCCACTCGATGCTAATATGGGTAGAATCCGAACAAAAACATAATCCCAGAATTTTATTTTAAATTAAAAATAGAACTAAAGTAGAAGGATCCGAACGAGTACTAACTGAAGTGCTATATATATATATATATATATAAAATTAAAAATTAAAAAGATGCAGGCATGCCCGCAATGCAGCAACTGTAGCACATTGGCGACCCTCCATATGGCATTACTGTAGGTGGGGATACCCCTCATCATGCCCCACACCGACAACATTATTGAATCATTCATGTTTATTCATTATTTTTTTACAAATATAAAAGTAATAGAATTAAAAAAAATAGCAAACCCAAAAGAAACATTAAAAAAAAAAGAAAAAGAAACAAGGTCATATACCCATCTGTAAATATACGAAATAAATAAACTATAAAACAAAAAAGGAAAAAAGAGCCGCTCAATGAATTTCTAATCTACCACAAGTTATAATATTATTATATAGTTTATATAAAATGAAAAAAATAAAAGATTTGAAGCTGTCATCGCCGTGTCTTCTGTACCCCCCTGTTCCCAATCATCTTGAGCTCAAATTTCTTGATCACACCAGCAATGTCCCTCAAGGTTGTATCCAACGCATAAGGGGTTTTATCATATGTTACTTCCGTTGAATTTATAAGCATTTTACACGATTCTCTCCTTTCAGCTATGGTTCCATGATAGTGGAAATATTTTATCCTTCCTTCAGTTTTGTGAGTTGTTTTTCCTTCTAGGTTCTGTGACATGTGAACCCCTGTTGCAAACAAGCTACGCGGTTGCACCGCATATTTTCTATCTCTCCTAATCCCTTTCTTCACATCTTTATACACCAGCTTTTCAAACCCCCATTTCCTGAAAATTTCATTTCATTCACACCCCCATGTGAGAAAAAAACAACACACATAACATGACCACATATAACAAAAAATAATTGTTGTCAAGCCAACAAGACATTCCATTCCACAACTCAAAACAAGCTTAATTTCTTCTATTTTTCTAAGTATGATTAAAAAAAATTGAGCAACAAAAAAATTGGGTTGGACGACAGCTAGATCTAACTGTAATTGTGGGACTGTGAACATTGTAAACAGTAATTATTATGAATATTAAAAGGGCTTGAGTGCACACCAAACAAATCAGTCATGATCAAAGCTCCCACATGTGGACCATGGAGCACTGGTCCTAATCTAAGATTAAAATCAATGACTATGAATATTCAGGAAGATCATCATCTCTCTTCAGCACGTTTTGTGATTTTTTTTTTCACTTGTGGACCAGCCAAGCAACGGTTCCTAAGCTAAGGCTCAAAATCAATCTAATTGAATGCTACTAACCTACTCATCAAGAAGACATTTGTGATTGATTGAAGAATTGTCCTGAATTTTCGGTAACACATTATAAGGGCTTTTAACAAACAAGATCAATTTCCTATTTGTAATTTTTAATGAAATAACATGGTCCAGCTAATATAAAATGAAATAATTCATCCTAGAACAAAGTTCAAAGGAGACCCCACCAAGACCTGTCCTGAGGAATGGGCTATTCCAAACAAATACAATAATAATACAATTATACAAACCACAAATCAATAACCCCACCAGCCACAAGAGGAAAAATAACAGTATGCAACCACTCAAGATCCACGATATTATTTAAGTAACAAAACAAAATAAGGAAAAAACCATTGACATCACTTTTTATTCTTCAATTAAATAATAAAAATAAATTAAATGAACTACCACAGTAGTAAGTGCTCATTCCACCTCACACAACCGTTAAAGATTCAATTTAGCTAAACCAAAACCCCCAATTGATCCACTTCAAAAACTCTCTCTCTCTCTCTCTCTCTCACACACACACACACACAAACAGATCCCACTCCAAATCTCATAAAATTTTAACCAATCAAATTCAATCCCATAACCGACACAAAACCTCAGTTCATTAACAGCTTCAATTTCTCAGCACATAAACACCCAAATTATAAAAGAAAAAGGACAATTAAATTTGAAATTAAGGAAGAGATTAAGATTAAGAGAATGGGAATGTTAATAATGTACCTATAGGTTTTTCCGTAATCAGCAGAGAGGCAGAGCTTACTACTCATTGGCATCTGTTCAATGGTGAACTGAGAATACTCCGAAAGCGAATCAAGCACAGTCTTAATAGTGCTCTTTGGAGGAACATAGATGTACTCATCCACATCAAAAAAGAACATCCACTTAGCCATAAACTTATACCTATGCAAACAATCATTAACAACCATAAACTGGTTGTGATAATACCCATCAAATCTCTCTTGGTCCCTAATATCATGCAAAGTCACATACCCCAATTCCATCCACGGTTTCAACACCTCCAAAACTTGCTCGTGCACCCCCCCTGCATCATGTATCACGAAATGCGAATTTGGTCCGAAAAACTTCACGTGGTAAGCGATCCACTCACGAATCCTCTGCGGGTTCAGGTTACCGAAAAGCGATGAACCACAGTACAAATACTCGTATTTCGGTTTCGAAGTGAAAACGGATACATCTAGCGTTCCTGGTTGTTCGTTCAGAACCTCAATCTTGTCGGTGATGTTGAGCTTCGCGTCGCCGCCGCCGGAGGTTGAGGCGTAGAGAATCAACTTCCCGCCGGAGTTGTCGGCGTTGAGCGGCTCCGGGAAGGTACAGTTAACAATCACGACTGTGTAGACATGGCCGTAGCCCCAGTCCGGGAGCATCTTGTAGCCAACGGTGGTGACCGGTTTAGTGTCTCCGGCGCCGGTGCCGGCGGAGGAGATCCATTCGCACTCGTAAGTGGGTTTTGCGTAGACGTGGAGAGGTTTGGAAGCGATGCCGATAATGGCGAAGGTGTTGAGGCCTCCTCTGTAAGCACCCATGGTGATGAAGTTGTAAGCTGCGGTGCCATAAGGGTTGAATGCGCGTTTTATGATTCCATTTTCCAACACTCGCTCCCTCTCGACGGCGGATACCGGAGGAGGAGGCGGTGACGGTGACGGTGACGGTGTGGGGAGTTGTGAAAGTGAAACAGAGGTTAACGGTGATGTAACGGAAGGAAGTGTTTCCGTTACGGTTCTTTCTGTTATGGTAGTGGTGGTGTTAGGGGCTGTTTGGGTGACTCTTGAGATGCAGAAACGGAGATCGGAAGCGGAGATGGTGAAACGAGTAGGGATGAACTGAAGGAGAGTTGCGACGGAGCAGAGGATGAGAAGGGTTGTGACGAGGAGCTTAAGTTCTGCGGCGTAGGTTCCAAATAAAGACGAGTGGAGCTTTTTTTCTCTCTCTTTGGCCATCGCGGTTTCTTCTTCTTTGTTTGATTGGAGAAGAAGAGTAGCACTTTGGTGGTTTGTGTTTAGGATGGGGGTGCGGTTTATAAACGCGGTGTGGTTATGATAGAATTAGATTAGAAGGGGGAATATTATGATATGCGATGGATGGATTGGTGATTGAGGGTTGTGTGAGAACTGTGAGATGATGCCGTTCATCTAATGTTGTTCTTACTCACTTGTTGAGAAAATTTACAACATCGGTGAAGTGAAGTGAACATACACTTGCATCCTTTGGCTATACACTTTAATTAAGAAAAAGGAGAATAAACAAGAACAAAAAAAAAATAGATGTAATGATTGATGAGATAAAAAAAGTAAAATAAATATAAAAAGTGTGAAAAAAATAATTAAATTAGTCTTTTTTTTTAACAGATAAAATTAGTCTGTTTATCTGTACTTCTACTTGTGTCATAAAAAATAAATATTTACGTCAAATTTAAAATATTTTTTATAATTATTCTATTTTAAATTTGTCCTACTAACTCGAGTATATCTAATTTTATACTGATTAAGGATATTATTCCATCCGTTTCAAATTAACCGTCACTTTAGAAAAAAAAATTCAAATTAAGTGTTATTTTATATTTTCAATGTATTATTAATTATTCTCTACGGTCTGAAATATAAATACTATTAATTTTTTTGTTTATATTTTAAACAGGAGTATTTTTTTCAATTTTGTCCCCAAATAAACAGTGTGTATATCACTCTCAAGTTAATATATTATACTATACATTTATAACAATAATTAATACTCCAATAGTTAATAAGGACAATTTAATAGTTATTTCACTTATTAAACTATTATTTTTCTTAATCTTTGTAAAAAAATTTAAACGCCACTCAATATAAAATATAGGGAGTAATTAAGTTCATTTAATTTTCTTCAGGTAATAAAAAATTAATTTAATTTTTCAAACTATTATTTTTATTTATTTAATTTTCTATAAAAACTTATTTTATGATAATATTAAATTAAAAATATGTTAGAAATACTAGTAATAACATTAACAGTGTTGTCGTGTTTTATTTATGACAAATCACCGTCTGAGGCGGTATTTATTGTCTTAATTTTTGTTAAAACCAAGGAGTTTTCTCGCTTTCGCTTTAATTGGGTGTAAAGGAACACAATTAAGGGGCACAAGGAAAAGGGAGAGACTAGCGAGCTAGATACCTGGGGAAAAGGATTTACTATCCACAAAAAAAGAACTACGGGGAAAAGGGAAAAGAAAGATAATTTAATTATCTTTGGGAAGAGAGAAAGGCATGAGATTTCATTATTGTTATCAAAAAGTCATTGTAATTAGAACCGAAACCCAAAAAGATGAATAATGGGACTAGTGTAGAGCCTAGTGTGCTCATCAAGGACAAAATTGAGGAGAGAAGATGAAGAGATGCAATCGGTTCCTATTGGACATGTTACCGTTAGTTAGAATGTAGAGGATAGACAGAATGGGATAGAAACGGGAACAGAATTGACGGTGTCCACCGTTCTGGTGTCAAGTGTCAGCAAGCCCTAAGTGCATATCGTTTCATCCATTTAACCGCTAGTTAATATCGCTTATCTTTTTATTTAAAGGAAAAAACTTACATATAGTACTATATTTTTACTGTTATTCTCACAAATAAGTAATTTCTTTTTTGGCAGGCAATTTTTCACACCTTTTTAAAATATTTGTGATAATTATACTATTTTTTAGTAAAAAAAGTAAGAATAGTTTGTATAGTATTGTACTTAAGTTTTGTTCTTATTTAAATACCAAAATTAGTACTAGTATAATACTAGTATAAAGTAGTAATAGTATACTAAAATACAGTAATACAAAGTAGTATTATTTTAAGGAAAAATGATTCTTGGACACCTGTATGGAAGTACGTTTTCTGCCTTATAATTTTTTTTTTCACTTTTTCGACACGCACGATGAAGCTGGCATGAGAGGAGTGTGCATACGATGTCCAAATACGGTGTTCATTTTACGGTGTCCAAATATAAGTGCTCTTTTTTAAGACACTTATTTACAGCAAACCCACTCCCGGCTGCAAAAAGAATTATCGCTCAATCCTAACCCAAAAGAATTATCGCTCAATCCTAACCCACTCCCGGTTGCAAAAAAATCACACAATTGAGTTTGTGGAGTAGCAAGAAGGGTTTTCAAGTGGTGGCTCAAAGATAGGTCACACAGATTGGAATGGTGGCTATGGATGGGTTCAAAATGAAAGGGGGGATGACAGTGGCACATCGGGTTCGTCGACGACGAGACGTTATTGGTTGTCCTCCCAAATGCCCCAAGCTCCCTCTCCTTCATATGGCCGATATTTCATTGTTTTTGAAGAAGAGGGAGGGACTACGAGAGTTTCAGCGGATGGCACGGTGGGCATAGGGGTGGGCATGAGTACAAGTCGACACGCGAACCTGATCTACTCAATTCAACCTAACTCAAAAAAATCGGGTTTGTTTGGTCATTGGGTTAGGTTCTAGGTTTGAAGATTGTGAATTCGAGCAACCAAATCCAAACCCACAGTAAATGAACACATATCTTTTTTTTACTTACTAAGTGAACGCGTCGTGTATACTATAAGAAGTGACTTTTTTCCTTTAAGCAAGGTAAATGTTGAGTCGCGTATTTGGAATACGAAATATGCGTTTGCATTTGGAATGATTTATATAATATGAAATATGAAATATATTTGAAATATGAAATAATGCTACTTTGTAAATATTATATATTATGAAATATTACATTGCGTATTTGTTGTTTTTTCAATCAAACTAGGTGAGTGTTGGATAAATGAAAGTTGGCTTAAATATGAAAAAAGTCTTCCAAAAATTCGTAAAGTTCGTTTTTAGTCCCCAAAAAAAATTGAAGGTTTTTAGTCCCCAAATTTCAAAATGTATTTATGCTAGTCCCTCACTCTGACACCGTTTTGTGTAGCTAATGTGACGCTAATTTAGCAACCTTTTTGGGGAACTAAAAACGAACTTTTAGAACTTTGTGGACTAAAAACGAACCTTTAGAATTTTTTAGTGACTAAAATCTTGACGGCGTCAAAATGGGGGACGAACAGAAAAATATTTTGAAATTTGGGGGACTAAAAACCTTCAAAAAAAATTTGGGGGACTAAAAACGAACTTTACGAATTTTTTGGGGGACTATTTTGATGTTTAATCCATGAAAATTTAAGGCCTTCATAATGGTTTTTTTCATAACTATTTTTTCTATTTTTCAATTTTTTTTCCAACTATTTTGTTTTTTCCTAAATATGTTAATAGTAAACATAATCACCCGATCTCAAAACAACTCATATGAGGTCGGATTGGGTTGGTTCAGGTTATGTATAAAGTTTCAACTACACCGGCCTAACCCAACCCACATACATTTGATAGGGTTGAGTCTTTAAACACCTCAAACCTTACCATAATCAAGGAGGAGTGTTATCAACACTCTCTAATACTCTTTTTGCAACACTTAAGTCCCACATAAATTTGAAGAGACCCATATGAATTTCAACCAATAGGAGAGCGTGTGTTGAAAAAAGAGTGTTAGAGAATGTATCTCTAGCATTTCTCTTAATGAAATACTCCTCATTGTTTAAGAAGCTTTTTTTTTATAGGCAAATGTTAGTATATTAGTTGTTAGATTGATTTTTTCTCTTTCAACAAGATTTGAACTCTGTACCTTTGACTCTCATTGTTTCACCGTGTTATTGAATTATGCGTGTCTTGGGATCATTTTATTTAAAAAAAAATCACTTATTTTATAACTTAAAAAAAACAACTACTAGTTTTGCTAAAAACAATTTGTTGACAAGTGACTCCAAACACAAGAGGGGGGTGAATTGTGTGTGAACGGTGCTTTCAAAAACTTTTGGAGAAATAAGTGCTAATTATGAGTTGCGGAAATATTAATGTGAAATAGATAAATCACTTGAAGAATAAATTGCAAACGAGTTAAAAATAAAGTAAATAGTAAGATATAAATAACAATAAAATAAAGTACGTAAATTTAATTGATCAAAAGTAGAGAGATAAGGAGTAAAAAGCACACAACAAATTATCCAGGTTCGGCCACCTAACACCCCTGTGGCCTACGCCCCGTCCCCCAAAGCAAACCACTATGGGATTTTCACTAAGACACTAGCTTTTAAATCAAAGTTCACTAGAAACCTTACAACTCTAAACCAGAGCAATACGTTCAAGAGATATCACCTCTCTATGAACACCTTGGGATTCCTACCCAAAAATAAATGATTTTCTCAAATAAAATGAGACGAAAAAGATACACTCAATAGTGCAGATATAACAAATTGAAGCTCAAATAATACAACTCAAATTATGTAGAATAAAAAGACTCTCAGAAAATTGTGCTCAAATAAGTGTGAGTGATGAAAAATATTTGACAGAGTTTTTGGCACAAAAATTAAGCACTGCGTTGTTGTTTTTTCGTGTTATAAGAAAGAGCACAGCGTTGTTTATTTATAGACCGACCGAGGAGCTTCTCACGCACTTAAAAAAAATGTCCGTTGAAGATTTGACCGTTGCAGGATGATTATTAAAAGGATTTGTCGTTGCAAAGATTTAAAAGATTTGTCCCGTCGATTTGTCCGTTGGAATTTGTCCGGCTGTTGAACATGAAAGAATTGAAAACACTGAGACGGCTTCTACAGACGACCTCAAGACAGACGACCTCGCCACACAGCTCGACAGACGACTCGACACCTGCAAGATACGGCCTCCGAACAAATTTCTCAAGAAAAGACCTCGGCAAGACGCTCAAGATACGACCTCCTCATCGCCTTCTGCTTCATAGCTCGGACGCGACCTCATCACCGACACGTGACCTCGAGACGCTACCTCATCACTCGACACGGATCATCAGCTCGGCACGCGACAAGAGCTCATCACGCGACCTCGGGACGCGACCTCATAAGCTCGACATCCGTCTTCCTCAGCTCGACAACCGACACGGGATATGGATGTCAAAAAATTTTGTGCGTGTGTGAGTTAATTTTAATTGAGAGCTTTTTATTACTACTTACAAATTGTCTTAATAAAGATAAATAAATACCCGTAACCCAAAGACTTGAGAAACAATCATTCTTGATACGCTGCCTTGGTATTCTTTTCCACTTTTGCACGGTTGACTATTTGCAAAGCTCCTTTGTCAATCATCAAAATCATCCTCACAAGGCATGTATTCACAGACTTCTTTTGATGATTGACAAACATCTCATGGAGGGTTTTTTAGTAAAAATATAATCATGATATAGCAATGAGATATAAGCAAGGTTTTTCAATAAAAGATATCAGAGTTTAAGCACGATTTTAGAAAAACTCCCCTCACAATATGCATTGTTTTTCAATAAAAGATATCGAGTTTAAGCACAATATTTAGAAAAACTCCTCACAATATGCATGATATAATTTACTTCACTGAATCATAAAACTCTCCCCTTGGCAACATCAAAAAGCGGAAAAGATAAAGGGAAAGGCATGTAAAACGATGCATATACGTGTAACTAGATGGCTAAAAATAATAGAGTATCAAGGGTTCAATGAAGCATAATTGTTTGCGCTTAACATAACCTCGCACAAACTTTTATTTTAGCGACATGTGAAGGACGGTTGCATTTCTCCACTTTTAGTCTTGGTAACTAACCTGCATAAAAATGTTAGCACACTCCAACGCCAAGTTAGAACTTATTCATAATAAAATGCACTCACACGCAGTCAGTCAATGCATGATTGATCTAAAATTCCTAACTCGGTTCTTATAAAAAAGAAGCTTTATTTAGGCAAAGGTTTAGTAAAAATATCTCATGAAGTTGTTTAGATGTTTCCACAAACTCAATCACACATTCTCCTTTTTGAACATGATCTCTAATAAAATGGTGCCTAATCTCTATGTGTTTAGTCCGAGAGTGATAAACCGGATTTTTAGTGAGGTTTATGGCACTAGTATTGTCACACTTTATTGGAACAGCTTTTCAAATTAATCCCATAATCATTCAACTGTTGTTTCATCCAAATAATCAGGCTGAACAACTACAACATATTCCGCTCAAGGGGACAAAGCCACACCGGCTTGTTTCTTACTATGCCATGAAACCAAGGCATTCCCAAGTAAGTGACATGTCCCACTAGTGCTTTTTCGGTCCATTTTGCAACCCGCAAAATCAATCCGAGTACCCAATAAGTGTGCAACAAGACCTTTGGGGTACCATAAACCCGTGTTTTGTGTGCCAATGAGGTATCTCATAATGCTGCTTACAACAGAGAGATGTGATTCCTTAGGACTAGCTTGAAAACGCACACATACAAACACTAAACATAATATCGTGACGACTAGCAAGTGAGATAGAGAAGAGATCCTATCATACCTCTATACTTACTTACTTCGACCGACTTACCACCTTCATCTTTGTCAAGATAGCATGAAGTGCTCATTGGAGTTGAGATTTCTTTTGCATCGGTCATTCCAAATTTCTTGAGTAAATCCTTGCAATATTTGGATTGATTGATGAATATTCCTTCCTTTGTTTGTTTGATTTGAAGTCCAAGGAAGTAATTTAGCTCTCCCATCATTGACATTTCAAATTCACTTTGCATGATATCAGAAAATTCCTTACACGAGGATTCATTAGTAGCACCAAATATTATATCATTGACATAAATTTGAACAAGTAAAATGTCATGCTTTTTGTGTTTAATGAAAAGAGTGGTATCAACTTTTCCTCTTTCAAAACCTTTTTCAAGTAAATATTTGCTCAACCTCTCGTACCAAGCTCTTGAGCTTGTTTTAAACCATATAAAGCCTTTTTCAATTTGAAAACATGATTTGGAAATTCAAAATTTTCAAACCGGGAGGTTGATCAACATATACTTCTTCTTGAATAAAGCCATTAAGAAATGCACTTTTAACATCCATTTGAAAAAGTTTGAAATCCATGATGTATGCAAATGCGAGAAGCATGCGAATAGCTTCTAATCTAGCTACGGTGCATAGGTTTCATCGAAATCTATGCCCTCTTGTTGATTATAGCCTTTGCAACAAGTCTAGCTTTATTTCTAACAATGATACCGTTTTCATCAAGCTTGTTGCGAAAGACCCATTTGGTCCCAATGACTAGGTGATCTTTAGGCCTAGGGACAAGTTCCCAAACATCATTTCTCTCAAATTGATTTAATTCCTCTTGCATAGCAAAGGTCCAATGCTCATCAAAGATGGCTTCATTGACGTCATTTGGTTCAATTTGAGAGACAAAGGCCATATGATGACATGCATGATTAAGAGAGTTTCGAGTCGTTACCCCTTTTGAGATATCACCTATTATGTTGTCAAGAGGATGGTTCTTTGAGACTCTCCATTCCTTTGGAAGATTTGAGTGAGAGAGTTCTTGAGAGGGTTGAGGCAAGGACTCTTGATCCTCATTTAGAACTTTGATCTCTCTTGTTCCTCTAAATAGGTATCTCCAAATACTTCGCAAAGATCATCAACACTTTCTTCTATCAAGATTTGGGGTTAGATTCATCAAAAGAAACATGCACAGATTCTTCAACACCCAAGTTCTTTTATTAAAAATTCAAAAGCTTTACTAGAAGTGGAATATCCAAGAAATAAACCTTCATCAGCTTTAGCATCAAATTTACCAAGGTTATTTTACCATTGTTTAGGACAAAACACTTGCATCCGAAAACGTGAAGGTGGGAAATGTTGGGCTTCCTTCCTTTGTAGAGTTCATACGGTGTTTGTTTAAGGATCGGCCTTATAAGAACTCGATTCATCACATAGCAAGCTGCTCACGCGTCCCCAAAAGTGCTTAGGAAGGTTAGTCTCATTGAGCATCGTCCTTGCTAGCTCTTCAAGAGACCGATTTTTCCTTTCAACCACTCCATTTTGTTGCGGTGTCCTTGGAGCAGAAAAGTTGTGATCAATGCCATTTTCTGTGCAAAATGCTTCAAATGCTTCATTCTCAAATTCCCCACCGTGATCACTTCGAATGGAAGCAATGTTAAGTCCCTTCTCATTTTGTATAACCTTTGCAAGTTTTCGAAAAGCATTAAAAGCATCATTTTTGTGAGAAATAAATAAAGTCCATGTATAGCGAGAATAGTCATCCACAATAACAAGAGCATAGTAATTGCCACCAAAGCTCATGGTTCTAGAAGGGCCAAATAAATCCATATGTAAAAGTTGTAAAGGCCGATTTGTAGAAACAATATTTTTAGATTTGAAAGATGCCTTTACTTGTTTTCCTTTTTGACACGCATCACAAAGTTTATCTTTTTCAAAATGAATCTTTGGCAAACCAATTACTAAGTCTTTACGAACCAATTTATTAAGATGATCCATGTGAATATGAGCCATTCTTCTATGCCATAGCCAAGATTCATTCTCTTTACTAAAAAGACAAAGATGCATCATTTGAAGGTAGTTCATCTAAATTAACCATATAGATATTTCCAATTCTAGATCCAACAAAACTGTACTTTTTAGTAAAAGAATTTACGACCATGCATTTTGAAGAATCAAATATAACATTATTGCCTTTGTCAGAAAGTTGACTAATACTTAGCAAATTATGTTTCAAACCTTCCACATACAAGACATTCTCTATAATGGGATTAGGACTCTTACCAATAGTACCAATCCCAAGAATTTTACCTTTATTATTATCACCATAATAAACATAACCTTTATTTTTGGGTTCCAAAGAGGAGAACTTGCTTTTGTCTCCTCGTCATGTGCTTTGAACACCGCTATCAAGATACCAATTTGAATCTTTGGCTTTCAAGCACACCCGCAAAATAAAATCAGGTTTTAACTTTTGGTACCCAAACTAAGTTGGGTCCAGATGAGTTAGTTTTTGGCAAAGTACCCTTTGGAATCCATATCTTTTGCCAACCACATTCTTGTTCTTTCTAATATTGCAAATGGAGGCAGTGTGACCATTTCTACCACAGTGAAAGCATTTAATGAAAGGACTACTTGAGGGTTTGTTGTGATTGAAGAGTTTAAAAGATTTTTCATGAATTTTTGGATGATAACCTAAACCACCTTTTCCAAAAGTACCTTTTTGGTTTCCTAACATAATGTTTAGATTATCTCTTCCCATCGTAAATTTTGCAAGAGTGTTATTTAAATCCTTAACCTTATTTTTCAAAACACTACACTCATTGCATTTTAAAACTTCATCCTTTTTATTTTCACAAGATATGGGAGGAGAAGTTTCAATCACAAAGAACTTGTTTTTCTTTAAGAATCACTATCTCTTTGTTTAAAATTTCAATTTTGATTCAAGAGAAGAGATGGTTTTCTTAGAAGAAAGAACAATTTTTCCAAGTTTAATCGTTTCATTATTTAATTCTTCACAAGCAATAAGCGCTCATCATAAGTTAAAGGAGATTCGAGTTCAAGAGCATTTACCTCATCCTCCTCGTGTTTTGCCATGAGACATAAGTTGGCCTCTGTGAGTACCTTCATGGGTCAATAGAAGTGGTGTCCCACATTTCTTTAGCAGCCTTGCAATTTGAGACCCTATAGAACTCATCGTAGCTTAAAGCGTATGATGATGTTCTTAGCCTTCAAATTGTATCGACCTTTTTCTTATCATCTTCGGTCCAAAGTGATCTTGGTTTGTCTACCACTGCATCATTAATTGATTGAGTGGGGACAAATGGACCATTTTCCACAAAGATCCCAAATATCAAGATCAACACCTCAAGAAAGATTTGCATTCTATCCTTCCAATAACCATACCCTCACCATTGAAAAATGGGGGTCTGTTTCATGGAAGTTCCTCGTAATTGTTTGAAGTCATTCTCTTGAGACAGCTTAAGTCCTTTATACAAGAGTCTAGCTCGATGCCACTTGTTGACAAGTGACTCCAAACACAAGAGGGGGTGAATTGTGTGTGAACGGTGCTTTCAAAAACTTTTGGAGAAATAAGTGCTAATTATGAGTCATGGAAATATTAATGTGAAATAGATAAATCACTTGAAGAATAAATTGCAAACGAGTTAAAAATAAAGTAAATAGTAAGATATAAATAACAATAAAATAAAGTACAGTAAATTTAATTGATCAAAAGTAGAGAGATAAGGAGTAAAAAGCACACAACAAATTATCCAGGTTCGCCACCTAACACCCTGGCCTACGCCCCGTCTCCCAAAGCAAACCACTATGGGATTTTCACTAAGACACTAGCTTTTAAATCAAAGTTCACTAGAAACCTTTACAACTCTAAACCAGAGCAATACGCTCAAGAGATATCACCTCTCTATGAACACCTTGGGATTCCTACCCAAAAATAAATGATTTTCTCAAATAAAATGAGACGAAAAGATACACTCAATAGTGCAGTATATAACAAATTGAAGCTCAAATAATACAACTCAAATTATGTAGAATAAAAAGACTCTCGTAAAATTGTGCTCAAATAAGTGTGAGTGATGAAAAATATTTGACAGAGTTTTTGGCACAAAAATTAAGCAATCGCGTTGTTGTTTTTCGTGTTATAAGAAAGAGCACGTTGTTTATTTATAGACCGATCGAGGAGCTTCTCACGCACTTAAAAAAATGTCCGTTGAAGATTTGACCGCTGCAGATGATTATTAAAAGGATTTGTCGCTGGCAAAGATTTAAAAAGATTTGTCCGCTGGCCGATTTGTCCGTTAGAATTTGTCCGCTATGCTGAACATGAAAGAATTGAAAACACGAGACGGCTTCTACAGACGACCTCAAGACACCACAGACGACTCGCCACACACTCGACAGACGACTCGACACTGCAGATACGGCCTCTCAACATGCAAGAAAGACCCCAAGACACGCCCAAGATACGACCTCCTCATCGCCTGCTCATAGCTCAAGACGCGACCTCATCACCGACACGTGACTCCAGACGCTACCTCATCACCGACACGGATCATCACCAGACGCGACAAGAGCTCATCACGCGACTCAGACGCGACCTCATAAGCTCGACATCCGACACGACATCCGACACGAGATATGCATGTCAAAATATTTTGTGCGTGTGTGATTTAATTTTAATTGAGAGCTTTTTATTACTACTTACAAATTGTCTTAATAAAGATAAATAAATACCCAGAACCCAAAGACTTGAGAAACAATCATTCTTGATACGCGTCTTGGTATTCTTTTCCACTTTTTGCACGGTTGACTATTTGCAAAGCTCCCTTTTGTCAATCATCAAAATCATCCTGTCAAGGCATGTATTCACACAATTAACTAAACATACACATTACATCAAACACTTCGTAATGTCAAACACTTCATAAACACACACACACACACACAACACACTTCTATGGGAATAAAGAAGCTAAGATTTGATATGGGGGGCATGAGCATTTGACTATTTTAATGAATTGCATCTAAATGTTGGCATCATCACAACTCGAGATGCAGATAGCATACATAAATCTTCAATCTTTTTATTTTATCTTTATTTTTTATTAACATAATTGTGCGGTAAAAAATTCTTTCAATATTCGTTAAAAAATATGTATTTTAGTGTTGAAATGATTTTTTTTTCTTCTTATAATTTATTCCAAAACGAGTAATAATTAAAGTCAAGTGGTCCATGGGCTTTTTATAATTATAAATAAATAAAAGGAAAGGCAAGGATCGAACATTGTATGACGCGTGTAAGGCTGTGGCGCCCGGAATGGTAGGCGGCATATGCTGCCCTCTTTGTCTGGCTCCCTACATCAACGACATGTGTCCAACACATACTACTAGTATTTTACTACTCTCTCAATTCCAAAACTATCAATATTTTAGCCTTTTATTTTTTTATTTTAAAACTATGGATGTTTTAGAAATCCAATGTCTAATTAATACTTTTTTGACAACTATACCATTAGTTGGAAGAGAGAACTTAGAAAAATTGATAATGCAATTAATAACAAATACTAAGAGATTAAATAGCGATATTTTAGTCTCAGTACATATTAATTTATTATTTTTAATCTGTGTGCATTAATCTTAAACATCAATAGTTTTAAAATTGAACGAGTAGTATTTTCTAATACACCACATTTTTTCCTCATATTTTCTGTCCATGTGGACAGACAAATACTTTTGAGGAAGAAAAAGGAGAGAAAAAAAAGAGCAAAAAAAAATAATACTCCATCCGTTTTAATATATATGTCATATTTATAAAAAAAATTGTCCTAAAATATATGTCATTTTCTATTTTCAATGTAATATTAAATATTTTTGCCAATTTTACTTCTAATATTAAATGTTTTCTGTCAATATCACGTAATATTAAATGCTTTTTACCAAGATTAATTTAGTAAAATTGTTGTTCTCTTTCTTTTATTTATTGCATTTTCTTAAATTATGTGATTTAGCCAAGTATAATATATACAATGGGACTGAAGGAGTAACAATCACTGGCTTGTACGAAGCATGAGATATTGGTTAATACTCCCTCTGGAATGACTTATAAGCACATGGAGCTAAATTCGGTTCCTTGAATAACCAATGTATTTGGTCTATAGAGACCAAATACATTGGTTATTCAATGAACCAAATTTAGCTCCATGTGCTTATAATTCACTCTGGAGGGAGTAATTTACACTATTTTCAACATAGTTGTAAATATCAGTTAAAATTTGGTTTAATCCATAACGTGTTTTGTAAATGATAGAGAAGTATGTTTCTCTATCTCCCTTCATTTCGTTGAATAGAAAGAGAAAAGAGAGAAATGTTATTATATTTGAAAGAAGGGATGTCTTTGAATAAATATTGCTATAATTTGATCGATTAATTACTAAGTAATTTTATGTTAATTAATTAATTAAATTAATTAAATAATTTAGTTTTTATTTTAAATTTACTTAGTCAATTATTTAATTAAATTAATTTAAAATAAAACTAAATTAATTAAATAATTAATAAAAATAAAAATTACTTAATTAAAATAAAAATATAATTAATTAATTAAAATAAAATTTAAAATTAGTTGAAATAATGAAATTTAGTTAACTAAAAAATTTGTCCCCTTCCCCTAATCGCTCACACTCGCCACCCCACACATACAACCAATCCCTCTTCAGAAAATTTCATTGTTTTATAAATGTAGATAATTATTTGCAAGCCACGATAGAGTGAAGGCACCATGAGATATTGAAAGGCCACTTAAGAATTACACCAAAGTTGTGAAGGGTGCGTTGATGTGACAACTTCATCGGTGGAGTAGTAAGGGGCATAGATGGCGAACAAAAAAAAGAACCCTTTCTCGCGACTTTCTTTGGTCAAATGCGAAGAAACAAGAAGATGGAGGGACTTGTGACATTCCAATTTCTAGGTTCTTTGTTTAATTGGGTGTTTGCTTATGTGTGGACTTAGAATAAGATTTTAGGAAAATCCCGGATAGCCTAAAAACCCTAGGAAAGATCTAGAAACCTTAGGAAAAACCTAAAAATCCTAAAAATGACAAAAATACCCCTGGAAGGGTGTGGAACCCCTAAGAAGCTTTTAGGAGAAGGAAAGAAACGAGATATTTTCCTAAAATTCCCATCACGACGCGATGGTGCCTGTGAGAGGGAACCCTCGCGACGCGATGATCATCTTCATTTCAACCGTGACACATGTAAAGGTGGAAGTCTCTGGAAGTACCGTCGCGACGCAACAAATTTTGTGAGAGGGTACGTTGCGACGCGATGGCCCTAAATTTTGCCTATAAATAGATGCTCACTCTCCCTTCAGTCCTTGTACTAAATCCTTTTCTCTCTCTAGGAATTTCCTCTAAGGAGTAAGTATACTCTGTACTTGCCTCGAGTGAAGATCATGTGCATCAGAAAACTCTTAGTTGGAAATCCTTAATTCTGAGAGAAGGGTAAGGCTCAGAGGAGTAGCCAAGTTGGGAGCGCGGATAACGGTCGAGGGTCAAGGCTGCCTAATAGGAGCTTAGTCAGAAGTGCCAGGTGAGGGGGAAGATACCTCAATTATTAGGGAAAACAAGTAGTAGAATAGTACTGTTAGCATGCGCAGGAGACCTCAAACCCAACTAGGGGTTGATATCAATAATACCTTAGGAGAGGGATTGCGATATACGGTGGCTAAAGATAGTCACCGTAGACCTATCAACCAACGTAGGTTTTGCTTGGTGTGATTTGTGTGCTTGCTTAACTTATGTATCTGCTTGATTGATAATATGATTAGTTGACAGTCGCCTCCGTGACGCTAGGAATAGTCTATACGCTGATTACTAGTGATTGTTGATATTCTGATTTATGTGCTGATATCTATAACATGCTGATTGAATAAATATGATACCTGTGAATCTGATGATTGATGTGTGGTCTTAGTGTCAAGGGTGACACCCTCTCGTTAGAGGATTGCGAATCCCTAGACGGTAATAGTGACTACGATACTCTGTTTGCCAGTGGTGATGGTCGGGTCGGTGTACCCGAGGTTGGAGTACCTGAGGACTGGTGATCGAACCATAGGTACGGAGTGGTTTGGAGCAGGTCATTGACCTTGGGGATAAACAGAGTGAGGCTCGATCATCCCGACGAGGCTTCAGGACTCCACGTCCGACGAGGGGGTAATCCTGGCCATTCTCTATGTTGGGAATGTCGTCCTTGTGCACGGGGGCAGTACCTTACTCCAGTTATTAGAGATGATAGCGTATCAGGATATGTCTCCGGGACAACCAACTTATGTGTCATTCCTCTGTGCCCTGAGACTGGCGATCGGTCTAGGGTGAAAGGTCGGTGATCAACCTGCAATGTCAGGGGTCTGTGCCAGTATGTGGTATCAGTGTGTGATGTGGTCTGTGACCATGTGCTCAGGAGTCCGTGTGTGGTATATGTGGTATCCGTATTTATCATTTATGCCAATGATTGTTATCTTTGTTGCTAGTTGTGCGGTGCATGGTGACAGTTACTCTGCTATTCTGTTTTCCTGCTTATTGGTGATTGATAGATTTCTTACCCCTTCGTTTCTTGTGTATTTCTATATTATGTTATGATAATATAGCAGATGGACAAGAGTAGCCTGTGCTTAGAGCTTATTCTTGGGGAGCGGGACCTAGCAGAGGTGACCGCAATGATAAAGCTGCCTAGAGGTAGTGTTCAGATTGTTGGAGTATAGTTGTATCACGACCAATGTGTCCTTTTGTAACCCCTTGTGGGTGTGGTGTATATATCTATATGTGTGTATGTGTCATGCTTTGCGTACTCTGATGATAAATAATATGTGTTATTGCTTTATACGTGTGAATTATTTAATAACGCACTGTCAAGGCGAAGTGTTACAGGACCCACTCATATTTGATCTCTCTTCAGTGTTTCTGTGCTAAACCAAACGAGGAAGATTTCCCTTTTTCTGCCATCTCTCTCGCTTGTTTCTTTCTTTAGAAAATCACCCTAACCAAACATACGCTTAGTCTCCAATAAGAGACCGACAATAGACAAAAATCATATTATTTTTGTTAAATCTAGGGACTTAAATGAATAATTTTTTGTACGAATCAAAATTAAATTTTGCTAAATTTATAGGGATAAAAATGTATTTTACCCTATATTTAACTAATAATTTATCACTTTAGATGGTATTAATTGTAACATTCTAGTTTTGCCTGAGAGAAGTTATTTTATTTACCAATAGAATAGAAGAAGTTTATAAATTAAGGGATGAGTGTTTTAAAAGGGTTAGTGGGAAAATGTTTAAATTTAAGGAAAGTGGTGTATTGATTAAATTGGGAGGTGTAGAAAGTAAGTTGTGTATTGTTAATTAAAAGAAAAGGAAAATAAAAGGGAAAAAGAGAAGGGATAAGAAAGAAGGATGAGGTTGTAGAAAGAAAGGAAGAAAAGAAAGAAAAGGAAAGAAGAAGGAGAAAGAAGAGAGAAGGATGAGAAGATAAGAAGAAGAGGGAAGAAGATGAAGAGAGAAAAAGAGAGAGTTCATGGGGAGGAGAACTCAAGAGAAAGAATGGGAGAAGAGACTTCAATGCAAGAAGAAAGAGTTAGGGTTCTACCCACTTTGGAAGAGGAAAATCACGACCAAGCTATGGTTCTCCATCATCTCATAACTCTTAAGGTGATGTTGACATCCGTTAAAACCTCTCTCATGGTGTGGTATGTGTGTTTGCATGCTAGAAAGAAGTTGGTGTTTTAGGGTTCTTCCTTTGGGATTTTAGATTTGGGGTTCTTAAAGATGACATTGATGTAGAAAAGTATGATTTATGATTTTTGCATATTGTTGATGAAGTGTTTTCCTTTTCCTTGATTGTTGTTCCATGATGCATGTATGATATTGGATGAATTGGTGGTGTCATTTTGCTAAAAATGGGTATTCATGAGCTTAAAAATGGGGTAAGAGCATATATTTTTTTGCACAATTTTGTGTGTTGTTGTCATACGATTCACGATCATGGACAGTTCCATGGGCTACCCGTAGTGGCTTCAGTTTTAGTTTAAAACTAGGAATTCGACAAACCATGGTCATGGCAGATTCCATGGGCAGGTCGTGGACTGTTCTGTGCTAGTACTAGGAATAAGATGAATCATATCCATGGCAGATTCCATGGGTAGGTCGTGGACTCCCCTGCCTTGGATTTTCCTTTTCTACCCCATAGGGCATGATGAACCATGGCCATGGTGATTTCCATAGGTTGGCCATAGAAAACTTTTAGCAATTGTAGAAGTTAACCTATTATGCTCGGTGAACTTAACCTTGGCAAAATGATGTTAGGATGATCAAATTAGACTTTGATGTCAACATAAAAGATGCAGGCAATCACCTTAGCTTTCCAATGAGTTAGACATTAGCATGATTAGGTTAGTATAACTCTAAACATGGCCCATATGGTGTAGCAAGATCACGAGGACATGTGAGGGAATTGAGGTTATCACTTGAGAATTTTAACTTAGTTATTACTATAAATACCCAAGTTGTACATAATTTTAGAAACAATCAATCAATCAAACAACTTATTTTTAGATCAAGTTTTTATTCAGTCGCATTTATGTTTACCTTTATGTCCCAGTTTTTATCTTAGTTCATCGACTTAAACCTTTCTGGAGTGAGTTAAGGGACCCATAGCTAAGGAACAGAGTTCCTTCCTTGGCGTAATCGCTTGAAGAAAAAGGGAATCACCGTTTTGGAATTTAGCCGATCTGCGGCTAATTGGCATTCCATACAACAAAATTGGCACGCCCGGTGGGACAAAAGGTGAACGAATCAACACGTTCGAATCCCCAGGTCAGGATTACCATTGGCGTATGCACTTGCGTTCGGGCAAAAGTTTGAGCAATATGACTGCAAAGAGCAATCCCAGGAAACCGAGTGAAGGAAGCCCATCCCGTGGAAGCAATGTTCCACCAGCAGAGCAAATACAAGTGGAGATAGGAGCTGAAACTCAACCCAACGAGCCCAATGAGACCCCGGTGGTGATGACCACTTCGTTTATACGCCAACAACTCGATTTGGGAATCAATGATATCATGTACCAAGTGTCACAACGATTGGCCGATATTGTGAAACCCATGGTACATAACGGCGCAAAGAAGCCAGGGAGATAGAGGCTAAGAGGGCTTACGCAAGTGAAAGCTCTATCAATTCTGCTATCCCAACGCAAGTGGGGTACCCCACCCAGGCAGGACTCGTCACCCAGCCGAGTGCAACTCAGGCAGGACCAATTCAGGTTCAGCCGAACATGACTCAGGCAGGTACACAGCAAGTCCAGCCTACCTACATTCAGGCAAGACCTACTCAGGTTCAGCTGAATATAGTACAGGTGCCTTTTAATCCAAGTAATTCCCAGCATGGTGTTTTTGCCACGTTGAACACTGGAGGTCAACAGGTGGCGAATGACATGACTAACCAGGCTAATCTTCATTTTGGACAGGTGCAGATGGCTAGGAGGCCACCGGATGCAGTGGGACCGATTGGTATGCCGCAAGCTATGCCATGTGCTCAGCCTTATGGTTTTGCTGTGCAGGCGACTAACCCACAGTACACTGGGGGGCAAACTCTTGGTCAAGGAATGGGTGGTACAAGACCACCTGGGGGATATGCGGGTCAGCAGTCATGGAATAATGTTCCACCTGTATCGGCTAACCTTCCAGTCTATCCGTCCTATCCTGAAGGGTCTGCAGGTGCTCAAATGGGGTCAACTCCTACAAGGGCACCTGGTTTGATGGCGTAGCAGTCATGGGGACAGATCCCACCTCTACCATTTAACACAAGTGTTCCTGGAACTCAATACAGGGCACCTGGTGAAGGGAACATAGAGCAGCCATGGGGGTTTACCCACCTCCATCGTTTAATCAACCAGGCTACCCCAATCCTCCAGAACAAGTATCCCAGGCACATCCCCCAACTTGGAGACAGCAACCACAAGCGGCTGCTCCTAACTTGGGAGAAGTGAGGCCAGGGGGTTCACAGCTGCTAGACCCAACCATCATTGTAGACACCATCAAAAAATACTTCGGGGTGCAGCTGAAGCCTTTGGATCGTCCGATCTATAGGAAACCATACCCTGAGTGGGTGGATAGATTGGTACCTTTGCCCAGAGGGCATAAGACTCTAGATTTCGCTACTTTCTCCGGAGAGGATGGCAAGTCGACTATGGAGCATGTAGGCAGGTTTACTGCCCAATGTGGTGAATGGAACCAGAATGAATATCATAAGTTGCAGCTGTTCCCCTTGTCACTTACCGGGACAACATTTACGTGGTATTCCTCTTTACCACCTAATTCCATACAAACATGGTCAGATATGGAGAGGTGCTTTCATGACAGATTCTACTGGCCCCAACCCGAAGTCACTGGTCGACCTCATGAACCTGAGACAACAGTAGATGAATCGGCTGATTTTGTGGAAAGGTTCAGGAAAATGGTGGGAAATGTTGATGCAATTCCCCGAGATGTAATATGTAGCCATGGCCATTAGCAAAGATGCATCCTCAACTCAAGGAAAAACTAGTAGGCCAAGCTTGCACTGACCTAAACCAGTTGGTCTCAAGGGCTATACGCATTGAGCAGTTTATCCAGGAGAAGGAAAAGAAGCGAGCCAGCAGAGGAAGAGGTCCTCAGTTGGTGTCCATTGTAGAAACTGAAGACTCCGATGATGATTCAGCCGATTCCACAGCGGACATCATGGCAGCTGAAATAGTGAAGGGTAAAGGTTATACCTGCCCTGCCCTAAGAGCTGCCAAAGGAAAGGAACCAAGTTCAGGACACTGCAAGATCGAATACTCCTTTGATATCTCCAAGGCAGACCAGATCTTTGACTACTTGCTTAAGGATAAGCAGATTCGGCTGTTGGATGGGCACAAGATCCCACCTGCTGAGGAGTTAAAAGATAAGAAATACTGCAAGTGGCACAACTCTTATAATCATGCGACTCTAAATTGCATGGTTTTCGTGAAGCGCCATCTCGAAGGGGATAAAAGAAGGGAGGTTCAAGCTTGCGGACAAAGGAATCGCTGAAATGACAGTGGATACTGATCCATTCCCTGCCCTTGGGATAAGCATGGTCTCATTCTCAGGAGTCGATGACGAAGGACCCAGCCACAAGCACAGGATATCTGTACAACAAGTCTGGAGGTCAAAAAAGGGATCAGCCGACTCAAACCATATTGATCGACTGAAACCTCAGGCTGCCAGGATTTCTGTCTTTGACAGATTGGGAAAACCCCAACCAGAGGTAGGACATAGGCAGGGGCAAGCCACCTAAACCAGGTAGGCTCACCCAGGAATTTGTAAAACAGTACATTACACATGGCCATGCCCTAACAGGGAAACCTGACAAGGAGAAGAGTAAGGCACCCATTGTTAAAACTGGGGGGCAAGATCGGCTAACCCTCAGAGAAAGTGGTAGGCTATCTGTAGCAACCACCCTAAAAATTAAATGGAGCCGCCACCAATATTTTATTTTTATAGGAAACATTGGAAAACCTAATTTTTGAATATTTGAATTAAAAAAAAGAAAAAGGTCTTTGTACCAGATTTGGGTTTGGGAGTTGGTTACGCATAAGGAAGGTGTTAGCACCCTTACAACGCCCGTTGAGAAACAGTACCCTTTTAATTGTTTTAAAAATTTGTTTGCCTTAAATAATTAATTCCCTTTATTAAATTTTTTAAATAATAAGGAAAAGAAACAACAAAAAATATTAAAAAAAAAGAAAGTCTTGTTATTGTATTTATTAGTATTTCATCTCCTTTTAATTAAACAAAAATACAAACTAAAGATAAGAATTGACTTCACAAGTTAATAATTTATTTATTTAAAAAAAATACTTAAATGAGGAAACAAAATTAAAAAACTTTTAAGTCCCGCATTAATATAAATATTACGAATTGGTCCCTATTCAGAGTTTGGCCCCGTTGGAAGACTAAAACCTAAAAACGCGTAGAAACAGAAAATTAAAGAAAGGAAGATTTTTATTTATTTATTTGTTTTCAGACCCTCTTATCATACATTTACAATTCAGTCTTTCTTTATAATATATTTATAGCTTAGTCCCTAGTTACCATCTATTTACAAATTAGTCCTTATTTAGAGTTTATTTACAATTTAATCCCTGCCTAGGGTTTATTTGCAATTTAGTCCCTATTTAAGGTTTGGCCCCATTGGAAGGCCAAACCCTAAACCTAGTTGCAATCCTAATCGTGGAGGCCAACAGAAACAACAACAACAAACACGGCAACCAATCAACAACAACTATAGCAACAACAATGGCAGCCACAAAAAGAATTGATAACAACAATAATCATAACGGTGATAAGAAGAATATATGCATCTCAGTTTAATATACAGTCCGTGAGAAGAAGAAAGGAGAAAGAAAAAAGATAATAAAAATAAAAATATAATGAAAAATGTGAATATGAAGGGAGAAGGAAGAACCTGGGCTTTACGGCCTCCCAGGGACGAATTACAGACAGAAAAAATGGAAGATGAAAAAAAAGGGAAACCTAGAACTAAGTGGAATTTGGTAGGGTTCCTCACGGTTTGTTTTTGTTTCTTCTCTCTCCTTCTTCTTCTTGCTCTCTCTCGTACTCTCCCCAGGTCTCGGTTCCTCTGGTTCCCCTTCCTCCAGAGTTTTTCTCCCCTTTTATAATCTTCTGGACCTGCGAATCAAAAAGGAAGAAAATCAGTGTTGATTTAGAACATATATGATAAAAGAATGAATAAAAATAGAAAACTTCCCTTTTGGAGGTATGGACCTCTGATTGAGAGAGATTTGAGGAGGTGAGGTCGCGCCACTCTCTAGGTTTAGGGTTTGAGAGGTTGATAGGAAGAAAGGAAGGATGAAGAGTTGAGGTTGAGAAGGGAGGACACGGCGTGCGGCGTGGAGGAGACGAGGGAGCTAGGGTTAGGAAAAGGAGAGGATTGCTGAAATTGGGCTGGGCTGTGCGTGGATGATGGAGGATGAAGGGGAATTAGGTTGAAGAAGGAGGGAATGGGAAGGAGAGGAGCTGCGCGTGGGAGTTAGGGTTAGAGGAAAGGGCGCCGCGGCGCCGCGGAAAGTTCGAGAGAGAGGGACGCAGCGAAGGAGACGAGGGTGAGGGGAAAGTGTGATTTGGATTGTGAAGGAAATGGCTTTTAGGTTAAAGGGAGGATGGGCTGCGTGCGTGAGTTGGGCCAAGTGGGTTGGCTTGTGAGGCTGGGGCGTGTGCAGAAAGAAAAGGGGGTGCGAGGAGCAGCAAGGGAGTAAGGCGTGAGGATGATGTTGTTGGGTTGGGCTGCTATTAGCACCACCCAGTTTTATTTTTGGCACCCCCACTTTCTTTTTAAAACCCCTTTTTTCTCTTTTTCTTTTCTTTTCTTTTCTTCTCTTTTATAATCTCCAAAAAAAAATATAATTTATTATTACTACTACTACTAAATAAATAAAATAAAAAGTTAAAATAAATAATAAAAAGGGTCGGACAAAATTAGGGTACTACAGCTGCCCCTCCTTAATTACATTTTACTCGAAGGTCTTCGTGCATTCGTTGTAAAAGGTAATTAAGGATAAAGGACTCTGATTTTGTCCGAAGTAAGTGATTTGAGATTGCGAGATTGGCTCCCGACTTTGGTGGTTTGGGATTGCGGGGTTGGCTCCCGACTTTGCTTTGGGATTCTAGGTCTGATTCCTAGTGAATTCCCGGTAAGGCATAGGTTTTAGTTCCTAACTCTTACAAAATTGGTGAGAGATTCTAGGTTCGATTCCTAGTGAATTCTCGGTAAGGCATAGATTTTAATTACTAACTCTTACAAAATTGGTGAAAGATTCTAGGTTCGATTCCTAGTGAATTCTCGGTAAGGGATAGGTCTGGTTCCTAATCCTCACAATATTGGTGAGAGATTCTAGGTTCGATTCCTAGTGAATTCTCGGTAAGGCATAGGTTTGGTTCCTAGCTCTTACAAAATTGGTTGGAGATTCCAGGTTTGGTTTCCTGGTGAACTCCTAGTAAGGCATAGTTATGACTAGCTCTTACTAAATTAGTTGGAGATTCCAGGTTTGGTTTCCTGGTGAATTCCTAGTAAAGCATAGGTATGACTAGCTCTTACAAAATTGGTTGGAGATTCCAGGTTTGGTTTCCTGGTGAATTCCTAGTAAGGCATAGGTATGACTAGCTCTTACAAAATTGGTGGGAGATTCCAGGTTCGGTTTCCTGGTGAATTTTCGGTAAGGCGTAGGCTTGGTTCCTAGCTCTTACAAAATTGGTTTTGACTACTTCTCTACTTAGGGAAAGCCTGGGGTGCGAGCTTCTTCGTCACTTGTCACAAATTTTGGGGTCAGATTCCCAACGAGGGTAAGTCAGATTCTTAACGCTTGTTAAAAGGTGCGGATTGGTTACTTTACTTTAAGGAATGTCCGTGGTACGAGCTTCTCTGTCACTCAATATGGATTCGGGTCAAATTCCCGGCAAGGTATAGGTCAGATTCCTAACTCTTACTAAAGTATGGACTGGTTTTCCTATTGCGGTGAACGTCCGAAGGTACGAGCCTCACACTGACACGCTCGGGTCGATTCTGAGCAAGATGTAGGTCAGAATCCTAACTCTTGTTAAAAAAGGTACGGATCGATTTTCATGATTGGGGAAGATCCGAGACACGGGTCAGGTTCCCGACTAAAGGCTTGGGTCAGATTCCCAATGTGGTGGGTTAGATTCCCGACAAGGTATAGGACAGGTTCCTAATTCTTGCTAATAAAGAGATCGGGTAGGCTGAGTACTAGTTCTTACCGAGTAACAATAGACCAACTGTATGTAATATTTGAAGGTGGGTCAATGGACCCAAAAACTTTGATGGTCATGCAGGATGCAATGAATGATATGCCATGCATGAATGTTATTATTGTTAGAAAAAAAAAATTTGGGAGCAAATGGTGATTTTTTTAAGGTGGGTCGTGGACCCAAAAGTATTGCTGATCATGCAAGATGCAATGAATGGTATGTTATGCATGAAATGATGTTTTTTAGAGAAATGATTTTGAAAGTGGGTCTGAGGCCCAGAAGTAATGATGATCATGCTAGATACGATGAATGATATGCTATGCATGAACTTTATTATTGTTTTCAATTTTTTTATTTCCCTGAATTCCTTTGAGGACTCTGCCCCTAGACTCGTGGGATGATGAATTTCTGTTAGATTGCTTGTCTGAATGGTTGACTTTGTACTGCACCAGGTTTGCAAGTTTGCCACTTGACAAATCATTTTGTGGATCTTCAAATTTTCACCTTCATGCTTGGATGCCTTGGGAAGGATTAGATTGACAACTTTGATCCATAGAGACTTTTCAGTGTCCCTTTGGCCTTCGTTCAGCCATGATGGGAAAGATCTATGTTGAGAGACAGATCATCTTGTGTAGTTCTGAAATTGGAATGAAATCTTGAATGCAAAGCTTGTAGATGATGGGCCCAGCTTTTGCCCCTAGCTTCTTGGTTTATATCTATGGGGTCCAATCTGGGTGGACATGTTTGTAAATTTGACCCTAACTTTTGCCTAGGCCGCTCTTTGCGAGTTTTCAACCTAGCGGTCGCTCTAATTTCTGCCTAGACCGCCTCTTTTCGAAGTTTTCAAATTTAGCGAGCATTTTATTTTATATTCTTCCCTTTTTTAGGTAAAGCAACTGCACTGAGGAGTTTATATGGATCTCCTCCTTCAAAAATCAAGTTTTTGAGAAAATATGAGCAATTTGACTTTGATCAGAATGGACTTTCTTAGGGTTGTAACGTGGCCAGGGGTTAAGGGTTATGAAAGAAAGGATATTTCAGGCCCAAAAAGTGTTTAAGGGTTTATAAAAACAAGGATCTTTAGTGTAAAGATGCACTTCCTTTTTGCTAGCACATTTGTTTCACCTTTGCGGTTTGCTTTTTGATCTTCGCAAGTGTCTTTGACACGCTTTTGATATTTCTTTAAATTGCCTTTGATACTTTATTGCTTACTTTGCTCTTCTTCTTTTTAATTGAAGACTTGTGCTATTCTTCATTGTATGATCAATCCTTATTCAGGGTATTTGAAAGAAAATTTCGTTTTAGGCTCAAAAGGGGTAGCAATGGATAAGTACTTTTTGTATTTGTGGATAGAGAAAAACGGCCAAACCTCATCTCAAAATCTCATTGCCAACATCTTCACAAAACTTAACTTTTGATAACTTGTGCATTTGCTTTACCACTATTCTATGAGCTAAGATTGAAAAAAAATTCAAATTGCAGTTTTATTGATGAAGAAAATGAGAACATAATGAGCCCTTTACAAGATATGCCCCAGGGCTTTGGGCAAAGCGTAAAAATAAATGAAGTTCGCTTAAACAGGGCTATTTCTTGAAATTTTATCACTTGGCGTTGATCAAAGCCCAACAATTCTTAACGGGATGGCCCACTACCTCAGTACATGTTGTGATGAGCGTCACTTGTTTCTTCTTCCATCTCTTGGCTCATACTGCGCGATGGTTGTTGAATGTTGTGGTTGCCAATCCTTCCGCTTGTTATCCCGGCTTCCACTCTTTCTCCGACAACAACAAGGTCTGAGAAGCTTGAAGAGACATTTCTCATCATCAGATCATAGAAGGGTTGTTGAAGTATGTCAATGAACATGGTGACCATCTCTTTCTCAGATAGTGGAGGTTCCACTTGGGCTGCAATCCCTCTCCATCTTCGGGCATACTCTTTGAAGCTTTCATTGCCCCCTTTTATCATGGTTTGCAACTGGGAGCGGCCAGGAGCCATGTCCATATTATACTTATACTGATTGATGAAAGCTTTAGCTAAATCATTCCAGGAGTTAATTTTGCCATGCTCTAACTGCATATACCAGCGTAGGGATGCCCCTGTAAGACTCTCTTGGAAAAAGTGGATTAAGAGCTTATCATTACTGGAGCAGGATGCCATCTTCCGGCAGTACATGATGAGGTGGCTTTTTGGACAAGTTAAGCCTTCATACTTGACGAACTCAGGAACTTTGAATTTTGGAGGAATCACCACGTCCGGGACCAAACATACTTCTGAAGCTTTGAACCCAATATGATTTGCCCCTTCAATAGCTTTCAGCCTATCTTCCATAATTTGGAGTCTCTTCTGATCTAAGGAGTCTCCTGATGGGCCATTGGAAGCCTCTCGATACTCATTAGTGCTGGTTGAATGGTTCTTATCAGTGGTCAATTTTGGATCCAAGTTCTGCAGAAGGTCAAACAATTTATCTATCTTACTATTGATTTAGTTGAGCTCTTCTCTCATCGCTTGCTGATTCTGTTCCAACAAATCCATGAGTCTAGACTGGGCTCGAGTCCGGTAGGGATGCAGGGAAAACTTATTTGTATCTATTTTCTATTGAAAAAAAAAGAGTTATGTTATGTAGGTGCCATGTTTATGCATGTCATGAATGTTTTTTTTGTGTGTACATTTTATGATAGATAATGGAGAAATATTTTTTATTTATTTATTTATTTTACAAAATTAAAGTGAATGCAACGATGTTGTTAAAAAAGAGAAAATGCTTTTTTTTTTGAAAATTTGTTTTTTATTTAGAGGGAAAAAAGGAATGAGAAGGGAAAGTAAATTTTGAAACTATGTTTTTTTTTTACAAAGAAGAATAACAAATAATATTTTTTGGGAAAAAATATCATTTATTATTTTTCACAATTTTTGAAATGTGAATGAAAAATAAATGGATGATGGAAAAACAGGTAGAGTGTGCCCCTTGTGATATAGGCCGGTATTTCCTAAGATCTTGGGTCATACGACTTTTGGTCACGTGGAAGATGGGAAAATAAGACAAGGTATGCTCCTTTTGTGATATGGGCCGGTAACTCCTTAAAATGATCTAGGGTTTATATTAAGTGTCTTTCCATTGGGTGGATTTAAGATACTAATCTAAAAAGGTCCCTAGAGCCAAGGGTCCCATTTGAAAATGTTACCATCAATAATAAGTATATTATTAAAGGATGAGTTTTTTTCAAATGAGCCAAACTCTAGGTGAGGCCTTTATAGGAACCTACTGGCCGTACGTCCAGCAGAGCACCCATTACACAGCCTCTCCTAACTTAAGGTTCACTCGGGCCCGGGTATAGGGCACCCACTCAAAGTGTGTGTACATAAAGTGTGTAAAGTGAAGTGTGTGAAGGAGCAATAACCTAAAATACTACCCGCTGCAAAATAAATTAACAAATACATTTAGATACAAGGTGGCTATCCTAAAGTTCATATATACATGTGAAATAAATAGAATAAATCAAAATTAAAACAAATAAATCAAAGATAAGAATAAAAGAAAGAAAAGGGAAATAAATCATTTAATAGGCAAACAAATTAATTCAAACAATTTTAAGGCCTAACTCTCTAAAGTCCCCAGTGGAGTCGCCAGCTGTAGCAACCACCCTAAAAATTAAATGGAGCCGCCACCAATATTTTATTTTTATAGGAAACATTGGAAAACCTAATTTTTGAATATTTGAATTAAAAAAAAGAAAAAGGTCTTTGTACCAGATTTGGGTTCGGGAGTTGGTTACGCATAAGGAAGGTGTTAGCACCCTTACAACGCAGTTGAGAAACAAGACTTTTTAATTGTTTTAAAAATTTGTTTGCCTTAAATAATTAATTCCCTTTATTAAATTTTTTAAATAATAAGGAAAAGAAACAACAAAAATTATTAAAAAAAAAGAAAGTCTTGTTATTGTATTTATTAGTATTTCATCTCCTTTTAATTAAACAAAAATACAAACTAAAGATAAGAATTGACTTCACAAGTTAATAATTTATTTATTTAAAAAAAATACTTAAATGAGGAAACAAAATTAAAAAACTTTTAAGTCCCTCATTAATATAAATATTGCGAATTGGTCCCTATTCAGAGTTTGGCCCCGTTGGAAGACCAAAACCTAAAAACGCGTAGAAACAGAAAATTAAAGAAAGGAAGATTTTTATTTATTTATTTGTTTTCAGACCCTCTTATCATACATTTACAATTCAGTCTTTCTTTATAATATATTTATAGCTTAGTCCCTAGTTACCATCTATTTACAAATTAGTCCTTATTTAGAGTTTATTTACAGTTTAATCCCTGCCTAGGGTTTATTTGCAATTTAGTCCCTATTTAAGGTTTGGCCCCATTGGAAGGCCAAACCCTAAACCTAGTTGCAATCCTAATCGTGGAGGCCAACAGAAACAACAACAACAAACACGGCAACCAATCAACAACAACTATAGCAACAACAATGGCAGCCACAAAAAGAATTGATAACAACAATAATCATAACGGTGATAAGAAGAATATATGCATCTCAGTTTAATATACAGTCCGTGAGAAGAAGAAAGGAGAAAGAAAAAAGATAATAAAAATAAAAATATAATGAAAAATGTGAATATGAAGGGAGAAGGAAGAACCTGGGCTTTACGGCCTCCCAGGGACGAATTACAGACAGAAAAAATGGAAGACGAAAAAAAAAGGGAAACCTAGAACTAAGTGGAATTTGGTAGGGTTCCTCACGGTTTGTTTTTGTTTCTTCTCTCTCCTTCTTCTTCTTGCTCTCTCTCGTACTCTCCCCAGGTCTCGGTTCCTCTGGTTCCCCTTCCTCCAGAGTTTTTCTCCCCTTTTATAATCTTCTGGACCTGCGAATCAAAAAGGAAGAAAATCAGTGTTGATTTAGAACATATATGATAAAAGAATGAATAAAAATAGAAAACTTCCCTTTTGGAGGTATGGACCTCTGATTGAGAGAGATTTGAGGAGGTGAGGGCCGCGGCCACTCTCTAGGTTTAGGGTTTGAGAGGTTGATAGGAAGAAAGGAAGGATGAAGAGTTGAGGTTGAGAAGGGAGGACACGGCGTGCGGCGTGGAGGAGACGAGGGAGCTAGGGTTAGAAAAAGGAGAGGATTGCTGAAATTGGGCTGGGCTGTGCGTGGATGATGGAGGATGAAGGGGAATTAGGTTGAAGAAGGAGAGAATGGGAAGGAGAGGAGCTGCGTGTGGGAGTTAGGGTTAGAGGAAAGGGCGCCGCGGCGCCGCGGAAGGTTCGAGAGAGAGGGACGCAGCGAAGGAGACGAGGGTGAGGGGAAAGTGTGATTTGGATTGTGAAGGAAATGGCTTTTAGGTTAAAGGGAGGATGGGTCATGCGTCGTGAGTTGGGCCAAGTGGGTTGGCTTGTGAGGTGGGCATGTGCGTAAAGAAAAGGGGTGCGAGGAGCAAAGAGGAGTAAGGCGTGAGGATGATGCTGTTGGGTTGGGCTGCTATTAGCACCACCCAGTTTTATTTTTGGCACCCCCACTTTCTTTTAAAAACCCCTTTTTTTTCTCTTTTTCTTTTCTTCTCTTTTATAATCTCCAAAAAAAAATATAATTTATTATTACTACTACTACTAAATAAATAAAATAAAAAGTTAAAATAAATAATAAAATAAAAATAAAAAGGGCCGGACAAAATTAGGGTACTACACTATCTTTGCCCAAGGTGGATGAGGAACCTGTCCCCAAGGATAAAAGAAGGGTAGCCGAGTTCACTGTAGAAGGAGGCATGTCTTCCTTGAAGATAACAGTAAGGGATGATGAGAAGTTGAGGACTCAGAGAATGTTAAAACCTCCGGCTAACGTCAAAGAAGGGCACTGGTTCTTGAATAAGTATGCCAAAGATAAAAAGGCAGTACCAGCCGTGCTATCAAAAACCCAGAAGAGAAGGATGCAGAGAATGAGGTATGTCCAGAAGATGAAACAAACTCTGCAGATGATAGCCGATGTAAAGAACAGTGAAAAGAGCGAGATTCCCTTAGAAACTGTGAATGAAGCACTGGATAAGGCCTTCCCAAAGCTGGAGGCTGAGAAAGCTGGGAAAGAGGAAGTGCCCGAAAGTATAGAGCCGACATCGAACAGAACACATTTCTGAAGCGAAAGGTCTTATCGCCTCAGTCGACGTAGGCGAAGAGGCAATCACTATAGAAGGCTCAGTGATCCCAGAGAAGTATTGGGAGCAGGACGATATCATGGAAGATTCTTTGTTGGATCTCTTGTTCAATGAAGAAGCTGATGGCCTACTGGCTGAGATAGAGGCTATTAGCTTATTCCCAGAAGAGTTTTGGGCAAACAACTCACAACCAGGAGGTTTGGAGGGAGACGTGTTTGCTGAGGAGACAGAATGGGCCACGTTAGCCGATACACCGGCTGATGAGGTTACCAAGGTAGTGTTTGAGAAACCTACAGAAGAAATGGTGAAACATCTGAAGCCCCTTTATATCAAGGTCTATATCAACAGAAAGATCTTTGGAAGAGTCTTCGTGGACGGAGGGGCTGTGCTAAATGTCATGCCTGTGACGACCATGAGGAAACTTGGAAAAAGTCTTGAGGACCTAGTCCCTACCAACATGAAAATGTCCAATTTCCTGGGAACCTTCCAGCACTTGAGTCTTGATAGCCAAGTCACGGTAGGGCCCCAAAACCATCAAAGCGACTTTCATTGTGGTTGATGGCAAACCCTCCTATAGCGTAATCCTGGGAAGGGATTGGATTCATACAAGTCAAGGTGTCCCTTTCACACTTCATCGTAAGCTTATGTTTTGGGTTGGAGACAATGTTGAGACAACAAGGCATAAGAATCCTTTTTCGGCTGAAGTAAAGATGCTAGAAGCCTTATTCTATTCCCCACACCTAGGTCCTATTGCCATCCCAGAGGATTATGAAGAAGGCGCTTGGAAAGCATGCAACCTTACTAATGAGGGATTCAAGCTTGGATCTCAGGCCGAGCTACGGCCTAATGCGCAGGTAACTAATGAATAGGGAACCACAGGTACTCGAAAACCTTTTGGGTCGGCTAGAAATCTTTAAGGCCGAGTCCAAAGTGATGGATGCCATGATGGAAGACTATGATACTGAAGAGGAAGAGGAGGTCCTATTTTCCAAGGAGGAAGGCGCGGCAGCTGAGCCTGATAGGGCGTGTGCAGCTGAGCCTATGGAATTGGACTCCCCTCTTCGCAAGACGGCTCCTGCTTTTGAGGCAGAGGATCCTTAACTGAAATCAATCTGGGTATGCCAGAACAACCCAAAATTGTGAAGGTGAGTGGGTTGCTTGAGGAAGACAAACGGGGTAAGATAGTCGAACTAATCCAGCGGTACAAAGATTGCTTTGCCTGGAATTACTTCGAAATGCCTGGTTTGGCGAGGAAGTTGGTGGATCACAGGCTGCCTATCAAAGCAGGATACAAACCTTTCAAGCAGGCGACTCGCAGGTTCAATCCCCAGCTGATGCCTCAAATTAAAGCTGAAATTGAAAGATTACTGAAGGCAGGCTTTATAAGAACAGCCAGGTATGTTGAATGGCTATCTAATATAGTCCCTGTCACCAAGAAGAATGGCCAGATAAGAGTATGTATTGACTACAGAAACTTGAACTTGGCCACTCCAAAGGATGAATACGCTATGCCTATGGCTGACATGTTAGTCGATGTGGCAGCCACACATGGTATTCTCACCTTTATGGATGGATACTCAGGGTATAACCAGATATTTCTAGCGAAAGAAGATACTCACAAGACAGTCTTCCGGTGCCCAGGAGCATTGGGGATTTATGAATGGGTGATCATGCCTTTCGGGCTCAAGAACGCAGGAGCCACTTATCAAAGGGCCATGAATTCCATTTTTCATGACTTGATCGGCAAGACCATGGAAGTGTATATAGATGACGTGGTTGTCAAGTCTGAGGGTTTTGAAAGCCACTTAGTAGATCTAGAGCAGGCCCTAAAGAGGATGCGAGCCCATGGGCTGAAAATGAATCCTGCCAAATGTGCTTTTGGAGTGGCAGCTGGCAATTTCCTAGGATTTTTGGTCCACCATCAGGGAGTAGAAGTAGACAAGAACAAGGTGAAAGCTATCCTAGAGGCCAGACCTCCTAGGAACAAGAAGGAACTGCAAAGTTTGATCGGCAAGATCAATTTCCTAAGGAGATTCACAGCTAATTCAGCTGGGAAGATGAAGGCTTTTTCCCCTTTGCTGAAATTAAAGGATACGGAGGATATGGTATGGGGGAGAGAGCAACAACAGACCTTTGATCAAATTAAGCAAGGGTTGGCCAGACCTCCTGTGCTAACACCTCTGGTGTCAGGAAGGCCACTTAAACTGTATATAGCTGCAGAAGAAAAGTCAATCGGCTGCCTGCTCGCGCAGGATGCTGATGATGAGACTGAAAGAGCTGTATACTATCTCAGCCGCATCTTGAATGATGTCGAAACCAGATATACCCCTATTGAGAAATTATGTTTATCATTGTTCTACGCTTGTACAAAACTTGAATATTACTTGTTGCCTAAGGAAGTATTGGTTTTGTGCAAAATTGATATTATTAGGTATTTACTTAATAGGCACATCTTTACAGGGTCGATTAATGAAGTGGGCCATTAAGTTAAATGCTTTTGCGTTGAAATACGTTCCATTGAGAGCAATGAAAGGTCAGGCAGTAGCCGATTTCTTGGCTCAACACCCTTGTGTTGAAGTCAATGACCCGTTAGCCGAACACGCTATGCGTGTATTAACTTGAAACCTTGAGGCCGACGTTTGTGGTCAAGAACGCATAAAGAGGGTAAGTCTTTGGCATCACCATTACGGACTGGTAGGGAAAAGTTGGAAATTCATGTGTCACTGGATCTTGGGAATTCAAATAATCGAGCGTAATCTGAGCCACGATTTTGGGGCTTAAGATCCTGGCAGCCATGAAAGCAAATTATGTTCAAGTCATGGGAGATTCACAGTTGGTGATAAAACAGCTAACTGGGGAATATATATATATAATAACCCTAACTTGAAAGAGTGCTATGAAACGGCTAGCAGGCTAATGCGCTTGTTTACTGATGTAGTAATACATCACATTCCTAGGGAAGAGAATGAAGAGGCTAATGATTTGGCTCAACAAGCCTCAGGGTACAAAGACATGATAGTCGAAGTAAAACAGGAAGAATACCCAACCTGGGAATGTGCATCCATAGGAACGATCGACTCCTGGAAACAAGAGTTAATCGACTATCTTAAAGATCCTTCAAGCAGTACTGATTTCAAGCTTAAGCAGAAGGCACTTAAATATGTATTGGTAGACAATGAAGTCTACAAGAGAACCATCAACGGGGTATTACTTAAGTGTATTGACAAAGAAGAATCCATGAAGGTCATGGGAGAAGTACATGAAGGAATCTGTGGATCTCACAGAGCTGGACCCACCATGAAATGGCTAATATACAGACATGGATATTATTGGCCTACCATGACAGCTGATTGTTATCAATATGCCAAGGGATGTGAGGCGTGTCAGCTGCATGGTCCAATCCAAAGGGTTCCAGCCGAAAACCTCCACCCATAGTCGAAGTAAAACAGGAAGAATACCCAACCTGGGAATGTGCATCCATAGGAACGATCGACTCCTGGAAACAAGAGTTAATCGACTATCTTAAAGATCCTTCAAGCAGTACTGATTTCAAGCTTAAGCAGAAGGCACTTAAATATGTATTGGTAGACAATGAAGTCTACAAGAGAACCATCAACGGGGTATTACTTAAGTGTATTGACGAAGAAGAATCCATGAAGGTCATGGGAGAAGTACATGAAGGAATCTGTGGATCTCACAGAGCTGGACCCACCATGAAATGGCTAATATACAGACATGGATATTATTGGCCTACCATGACAGCTGATTGTTATCAATATGCCAAGGGATGTGAGGCGTGTCAGCTGCATGGTCCAATTCAAAGGGTTCCAGCCGAAAACCTCCACCCAGTGATAAAGCCTTGGCCATTCAGGGGATGGGCCATGGATTTAATAGGCAAAATCTATCCACCTTCGTCCAAGAGGCATGCGTTTATCATAGTTGCGACTGACTACTTTACCAAATGGGTAGAGGCCCAGCCAATGGTGAATGTGACTCAGGATGAGGTGATTAGGTTCATACAATGCCAAATCATCTATAGATTTGGGATACCTGAAACCATCACCACAGATCAAGGTACTATGTTCACTGGGGAGAAAGTGGTGGCCTTCGCGCATCAATTTGGGATTAAGATATTTCACTCATCTCCTTATTATGCTCAAGCCAATGGACAAGCAGAGGTAACCAACAAAGTTCTTATTGATATAATCAGGAAGAACATTGAGGACAAGCCAAGGAAGTGGCATGAAACACTGAATGAGGCATTGTGGGCCGTGAGGAATTCCAAGTGCAGTGCAACTGGTTTTAACCCGTGTCGGCTAACATATGGTCAAGATGCAGTGTTACCCTTAGAGATAAATGTGACTTCATTAAGGGTAGCAAAGCAAAACCTGCTAAGTCTGGATGAATATCAACAGGCCATGTTAATGGAGTTAGATTCGGTTAACGAAGATCGAATCATGGCTTTAGACCAAATTGAGCACAACAAGCAAAAAATGGCTAGGGCTTATAACAAACATGTGAAGCCAAAAAGGTTTGTTGAAGGAGACCTCGTTTGGAAAACCATATTACCTATTGGGATCAAGGATCCCAAATTTGGGAAATGGTCACCAAATTGGGAAGGACCATTTATTGTTAGCAAAGCTTATCATGGCGGTGCTTATCGGCTAGTTAACATGCAAGGTGAAGAACTAAGTAGAAGCATCAATGGAAAACATCTTAAGGGATACTATTCCACTATGTGGGAAGGCATATTGGAGAATTAAAAGTAGTTGCATTGACATAAAAGTGCAATTGTTTTTGGTGACCACAGGCTGGCCACCTAGCCAAAATTACAAAAGTTTAGCACAAGATATAAAAGCTAGGGAGCTGCAGCCTCAGGATCATCACTTGATTTTTCTTCAATTGGGGCAGGACCTGGATCGGCTGACGATGCAGGAGCATCAGTCGTAGCCGAAGCTGCAGCTACATCTAGGGTGGGCTCAGATGCTGGTGCGTCAACTAGTGCCTCCACTGGTGGGACAATAGCGCCTTCAGAATCGTCTTGTTGGGTGGCTAGAGGGTCGGCTGCCACAACAGCTTCCTGTCTCCTAACCTCATCCAGCTGATGCTTAAAGGAGTTCCAGGCTTGAGTGGCCTCAGCTAACCCAGCGCTGCTAGTTTCAAGATCTTTTTCTAGACACGTCCTCTGAGCACCTAATACTGGTAAGTCACGGTCTAGAGAGGAAGATTGCTTGAAGAGACCATAACGTTGCTGAGAGTTAGAACAGAGTTTCTCATCCAAGGCAGTCGATTGAGGGGTCAACTCCGCTATCTCCTTCTTAACCCTCTCTAATTCAGCCGACAAAATGGATAACCTTTCATCCGTGTCCTTAAGTTGGGTTAGAGTTTCCTGACGATCCCTCTCCAAGGTCATGAAGGAGTTTTGGAAATGAGTTTTTTGCGCCTGGAGGTCCCTCAATCTTTGGAGGTCATGAGACGTCATGTCATGAACTTCCCGGGAGTGCCCGTACTGCTGAGATAAACTGCTCAGTTGGAAGGCCAAAGTATTGTATACCTCTTGGCTAGTTGTAGGGATATCAGCCGAATTGGCTAGTTTGAACAAAGAAGTTCTCAAAGTAGTGATCTGTTCCCTGTTGGTTGGTATTTCCCCCATCAATGCGGCATTGACTCTCTCCAAGTGGTTGGAGAAGGGAGAGGAAGCCATTGAATAGGGGTCAGCAGAGGTAAAATACTTTGTCAGCTCCTCTTCTGAGATACCAACTGCAGGAGCTGTGGGAGGCGAAGGCACCCGGGGAGCCTCATAGACGACCTCTTCAGGTTGTGAGTGGGGATCCTATGACAGATGATGGTTAGCCGATTGAGTAAGCAAACAATATATGTTGAAAGGAATAAAAAATCGGCTATACCATTGGGGGAAACTGAGAGCTAGCGCCTTCAGCAAATTCTTGAACGTACGGAAAGGGAATTTCCACACGTGGTTTCTGAAAACAAGATGGTTAGGTTCAGGCTAACAAAGAATATTAAGAAAAGGGGGATAAGGATAATATATTTACCTTCACCTTCGGCTGTTTCCCTTTACTAGCCGAATGTGCTTTTTCTTTGGGCTTGGCCTGAACCTGGGCAGGTTCCTCTATTACAATGCCAGGAGCCCTTGTTCTTTTCTTGGAGGGAGGACTAACAGGGTCGTCTTCAACGACAATAAATTGTGGAGAAGTGGTGGTGGCTGCCACAAGACGAGAAAAGTAAGAGACTACGTTGAATTAAAAAGCAAGAACCGCAAAGAGCCGAATGTAAAGATACTTACTTGGTTGGTATACCGAGGTTCTCATCCGGGTGGAAGTCCGTTTCTGGATTTGAACCTGTACCTGAGGCTTGGTTTTAACGGGAGTATGTTTTGGTTGGGTCGGTGGCCTCATTGCTTCGGCTACTTCAGTGAGTACTAATCGGGTTGCATATCTGTCCAACCGATCGGGGAACAGTCTGTCCTTCACTGATGGCCACCAATTGGCGAAAGCAGAAGTCTCACCAGATACTGGAGTAAAGGGGATGAAACGGAAAGCCTGAGTTCTTTTGAAGTTGGTAGAGACCACCTCCATTACATCATTGGCACCAAATGGCAGCCGACCCAGGCTCCCTACCATAGAGTTGTACGACAGAGGTATATGTTGTAACAAACCAAACTGCCTCGCTACGCAGTTGGGGAAGTAGAATTCAGCCGAAGACTTGTTATTTCGTGAGGTGGGTTTGAGGCCACAGAGCAAGTCACGAGAAGTCAAGACTGAGCTCCAGCTGAGCTCTAATTGGTTCTGTTGTTCGACTGGGAGAGGGTCATTGGTAGAGAAAATCCAGAAAGGCCCAATACCTTTCTCCAAGACAGGACGCCAGTCAGTGGCTATTCGGGTCAAACCAAAGAGTTTGGTGGCTACGGTGAAAGCATAAGAGGGCTCACAGGGAGTAAGTACCAAGTGGGTACCCAAAACGCTTGCACCTCGAGGAAGAATGCTAGGGTTGAAACGTGAGTCGATGAACTCTGGAAAGTAGAGCACTATCCAGAGCTGCAAGAACCAGAGTGGTCCCTGAACGTTCATAATGTCTTCGCCTCTTTGCAGCCGATCAATAATGGCAAACAGGCAGCGGTAGAGGTATGAAAGGAAAAGGGTCCCCCAGGAAAAGTTGCCATCAGAGTTGACAAGGGCTACATAAAGCTGTAACTCTTGAACCACGGCAATAGAGCTAGAGCAGAGAAAGTACTTCTTGAACGATCTGAGAAGAAATGCATTGTGTTCAGCATCTGACACAGATCCTCTGGACTTGGCATTATTGGCAAGGAAATTGGAATACCCGGAGATGTTCTTTGAGAAGTGGAATCCCAGTTCTGGAATTTTGAAGGAATAGTGAGAGAGGACATCATCGCCTGTGATCGGAAGCCCCAAAATAGCCGCCACATCCAGGAGAGTAGGGGAAACCATGCCCCATGGGAAGGTAAAGGTGTTAGTAGCAATACTCCAATAGCCGAAGAAGCCATAAAGCAACTCCAGGTTAAGGGGAATATCTTGAGTCGACAACATAATCATGTCGTAGAGACCCCACTGTTTCCATTTATCAGATTTGGCAGCCTTCAGCCGATCTACCCAATCAAGATAGGGTTGAGATGAACGAGGCCATGAACGAAGGTCGGTGGGTTTGGACTTCGTGGTGAACCAATCACAGGAGATTGGTAATGCGTAGAGAGAAGGGGCCATGTACTCCTTCAGAAAGACCGCTCCTTCACTCATATCTGAAGTGGAAGGAGCCAAAGAAAGAGAGTCTTGGATCTCGAATAGGGGAGATTGAAGGCCAGAATCAAAAGCCTCAGGGGGCTAAGGGAGCGGTCAAGGTTCACAAAGGAGGAAGAAGACTGTTCGCTATCGTGTGCGTAAGATTGGTTTTGAGAATCAGAAGCAGAAGACATGGTGGGCCTGGTTTGTAGGTGAAAGACGAAAGTTGGAAGAAGGTGAAAGCTACAGGATTTAGGGCTGCTAGTAAACGTGAGAGGTAATTCGGCTAGTGAGTATTTAAAGAGATAGAAGAATCACTGATAGTGGGATTTGAAGGCGCTTAAATTAGATGGATAAGGCGAACCGTTGCACTGTTTAAAAGTTTGTTGCAAATGGATTACCTTGCATTTATGATGAAAAGGAGTGATTTGACTTGAATCATTACGCCGCTTCAGCCTAAATTTAAAGTTACCGGCTACAGACAGCGTAGGGGGGCATGTGTTTACACCTAAAAAATATTCCTTAGACTTAGCCAAAGCCAGCCACAGCCGAATGGATCAAATAGCTGAATTGCACACAGCCGAATTTGCAGCTAATAAAGCCAAAAGCAGGAAACCTAGAGCTAGGCAAGGGCCTTAGGCTTATTGGATTAATATGAAGATATTGGGTCTATTGGGCTAGCGTGAAGTTATTCACTGGGTCAAATTCTTGAATTGCTCCATGAGTCGAAAGTTATGGAGATTGATTTTAAATTAATTTAAATTCAAAATTAATCAAATTCAGAATTATCTCCAAGTTTTTAGGAGTGGCGAGGAGCAGAAGGATAAGATCCACGCTGAAACAGACGTTGGCTGAGACGTGGCCATGATGTGAAGTGGCGCCTAGATTTTAGGATCGTGGTTAGTGGAATATGGCACTACTCAGCCGAATAACTGTCAACTAGGAGTGTATCAATGTTAGCCAGCTGAACGTGGCAAATAGGGGTAGTTCTTAGTTGTTACTATAAATACCCAAGTTGTACATAATTTTAGAAACAATCAATCAATCAAACAACTTATTTTTCGATCAAGTTTTTATTCAGTCGCATTTATGTTTACCTTTATGTCCCAGTTTTTTATCTCAGTTCATCGACTTAAACCTTTCTGGAGTGAGTTAAGGGACCCATAGCTAAGGAACAGAGTTCCTTCCTTGGCGTAATCGCTTGAAGAAAAAGGGAATCACCGTTTTGGAATTTAGCCGATCTGCGGCTAATTGGCATTCCATACAACAGTTAGAAAAGCACATTTAACACGTGTTTAGTCTGTGCTAATAGATGCTGACTAGACGCTGACATTAGGTTAATCATATGTCTTTATTAGGACACTATGTAGTTATTAGGAGATACTTTTTTGATTCATGGTAAAGACTATGAATAGAGAACTTGTGTGGTGATCATTCACACAACATTCCAATATTCCTTCTTCTTTACATTTTACAAGCCTGACGTATAACAACATACAAGATAAGAAAACTGAAACAAAACGAAACAACGAATGAATGATGTTCCTCGTGGTTGATCTGAATGCATATATAGTTCATTTGCTTCAATTATAAATTTAATGTTATGCTTTATGTTTGAGTGATGTGTCTAGAGAGGATTTTTCATACTCTTCACTCCAAGTATGGTTGAAAATGTCTTACTGTGAAAATGTTTTATCATCATGTCTATGTCAAGTTTTATAACCCACTATGCTTTGGGGTTGACATTTCTGGGTAACAGATGTGCATGGAGAGCTCGATATCATTTTCGGGCTGCTTGACGACCTATCCTAATGAAAAATAGTTGTCTTGTGGGTTATGCCAGGTCAGAGTCAAGTGTTGGGTTGGGTTTTAAGTCCTTTATGTGTTTTCTATAAAAATAGTTTCTATTAAAAAATAATATGTTATAGTATTTCATGATGAGTATGTATTTATTATCCAAAATGAAAATAGTTTATCTATTACTCTAGTTGTCATTTTTGGGAAAAGTAATTTCATATCCGCCTGAACATGCATTTCATCATTATCTTAGTTTGATTATTTACAGGGACTTATAGAAAGTACTAGGTTTTGTTTTGATTTGAAAAAATAACATGAAATATTGAAATGTGGGATGAAAACAATGATATCAAATTTTTGCCCCAATGCAGTTCTCCCAGTAAACCATGTTTTGATAAAAATGGATATACGCACATCTATCGTAATCTTTTCAAATCTTGAAGTTAAAATTTAATTTGTTGAACATTAAGCTTCAAACAAGGTGGCTTCTAGGGTGAACTTCTCACTATATGGTTCACCGGTAAACCACTTATAATATACCGTTGGATTTAATCAATGACTCAGATGACTTGGAAAAAATGAGTAACACCTACGTTTTCCCCCACCCAATCTCTTTCAATAAATGCTGAAATTTATCATTATAACTAAAAAAAATGACTAGTTAAAAAATTAAAGGTTTTTTTATGGATTAAAAAATTAAGGGTTGTTTGTTACTGATTAAACAAAAGTGATTCTGATCAAAAATAATTTAAAAATTGTTTTTTTAGAAATTTTTAAGAAAAATAAAAGATAAATTGTGTTGGTTTACAACCACAAAAACCACTTTTAAAAAAAATGAGTTTATCCTGTTTGAATACAACCACGTAGAAGTAGTTTTATCGTAACAAGATAAAAATCATTTTTTTTAAAAGCAATTTTTATAGTTGTAAACAAACATAATTTGGGCCTGTTTGTTACGGATTAAGAAAGAAGTGATTTTGATATTCAAAAGTTTAGAGATTATGTTTTAGAGATTTTTATGAAAACCAGAATTTATTTTGTGTTTGTTTACTATCATAAAATTATTTTTAAAAAAATTTGGGCCAGCTTGTTATGAATTAAGAAAAAAAGTGATTTTGACATTCAAGATTTTAGAGTTGTGTTTTAAAGATTTTTAAAAAAAGCATAATCTATTTTGTGTTTGTTTACCATCGTAAAAATCATTTTTAAAAAAAAATTGAGTTTTACCCATAAAAAGCTAATGAGAATAGCTTTTCATCTTACCCGTAAAAATGAATTTTTTTTTTAAAAATGATTTCTTTGAAAAGCTGTAACAAACACAATTAATAGCACTAAAAATAATTTTTAACTTTAAAAAAGTAATTTTTTCATAAAAAAGAACTCTAACGAATTGGATTATTACCCATAAAAAGCTAACAAAAATAGCTTTTCATTTTACCCATAAAAATGATTTCCTTGAAAAGCTGAAACAAACACAATTAATAACAAGAAAAATGATTTTTAACTTACAAAAAGTAATTTTTTTAATAAAAAACTGTAATAAAGGGCTCTTGGCTTTTGCTTTTTTAAAAAATCTCTAAAACATAATCTCTAATATATCATCATAAAAATCATATTTTTTTTAAAAAATGATTCTTATCCCAAAAAGTTAACACAAATAGCTTTTTATTTTATCCATAAAAATGATTTTTTTAAACGATATCCTTGAAAAGCTTAAACAAACACAATTAATAACAATATAAAAGAGAGAGAGAAAGGGAAAAAAATTTGATGTGTGTAGTGCATTATAAGATTTGGTAGACCTTCAAAATCTAATCGTTAATCAACTGGTCAACCCATGAACCATCTATTACATGGTCCACCCTAAATGCCACCTTCAAACAATATGGTTCCTAAAGTGCATCTAAAAACAATGTTGTTTCTAAATGAAAATTGCTTTTAAGTTTTATCTCTAAATTGCTTTGAAAGACAGTTCATCATATCATTAGTATTTATCATAATAAAAAAAGGAAAGATTGTTTAATCTAATGAAGTCTTAAAACCCCATATTGTTTTTATGAAGACAAACAATTCATGAGTTGATGGATTGAAATGGAATTCTGTCATATTTGGTGAGTGTGCAATTAGAAGGATCATACCATTTATAGTATAATTGCACTAAAAAAATATCTCTACTCCCTATTATAAGAAATTTGTTGTTGTATTTTTTTGTCATAATTATAAGGAAATTAAACTCATTTCATGGTCTATTAGTTGTTAGAATTTTTTCTATACCTCTATTTAATGTGAGATACTAGTGGAATTACCCGTGCCTTGTACAGGTACTAATTAATTAAATTAAGTAATAATGCAAAAAAATAATCATTGTCATACAATATATAATAATTATTAACTTTGTAAGGCAACTTAATAATTATTTCATCATTAATTTTAAATATAATAAATGATGATTGATATATAATTTAAAATAAGTAAGTCATTTAAGAAAATATATTTCTGATTGTTAATGACAATTAATTGAGATAATGTAATAGTGACTATTGTTGAACAATGCAAATCACACGGTTGAAAACAAAGCTGATCAAATGGATAAGAATGAGCAAACAGAAACCTCACATGGATTGCCAAGTCAGCATTCAAGAGCATCTCACACTTCAACTAACTTTCCCTCCAATTCCAACAGATTGGTGGAGAAGGATATAGTGTAGTAGTTTCATTTTATGCTTATTGTACTCTTTTCTTTTTAGTATAAATAATTAGGCTATGTACCTTGATCATTCACTGAGAAATACAATCAAACAATACATTTTCTATTCAATTCTCTCTGTTATGCTTTTATCCCTTTCTTCCAGTTATGGAATTCATTACCATGTTCAAGTTTAAGATGGTATCAGAGCTTATCATAGATCCATTTGTTGGGTCATCCGTTATCGGGCCACTCGAGTCACACTCCAGTTATCTAGTCCTGGGCGTGAGGGGGGTGTTAGAAGTCCCATATGGAAGAATGAGATGACCTGATTAGTGGTTATAAGTGGGGGGCAACCCTCACCCTATGAGCTAGCTTTTGGGGTTGAGTTAGACCCAAACCCAAATTCTAATATGGTATCAGAGAGATGATATTCCTTCTGTAATTGCTGTTCCTGATGCTAAACAATAATCAACTCCTAATTTCACTCCTAATCAGTATGAGAAGTTGCTTAATCTGATTCAGAGTTCAAGCATAGCTCAGCAGTCTACTACAGCCAACCAGGTCAGCTCTTCCAATTCATTTGGTCATTCACCAATTGATGCATACAAATCAGGTAATGTTTTCTTTTCTTCTTCATGTAATAGTTTTACTCTTGGCTCTTGGATCATTGATTTAGGAGCTGGTGATCATATATGTGGTTCACTTAATTGGTTTCATTCTTATAATGAAATCAAACATATAAGTGTTAGGTTACCTACTGGACATTTCTCAATTGCTAAGTATGCTGGTACTATTGTTTTTTCTCCTGGTTTGAGCGTTAATAATGTCCTTTATGTACCTAGCTTTTTACTAAATCTGATTTATGTGTCCAAGCTTTGTGAAGCCTTAAGTTGTTAAGTATTTTTTACTGATTCAAAGTGCTTGATACAGGACCAGAAATCTTTGAAGATGATTGGTTTGGCTGAAAAGATTGATGGATTATTTCACCTAGTCCTGGATGATAAGACAGTGTATGCCTCAAATGTGCAAGCAGCAGCTACTGAAGTGATGTGTTTGAAATAACATATAGTTTAGTCTTAGTTATTTTAGTCATTTTAATCCATGTTATTTATGCATTTTGTTATATTTGAATAATGCACTTGTTGTTGGCTCTTGTATGCTTAAAGGAATGTATTTGACCTTAGAAAACGGATAAAAATCACTTGGATGGACGTTGGAACCACCTAAGAGGCCAAAGCACCAAAAAAGGCAAAGAAATGGTCCAGCACGGCCTGGGCGTGCATGCAGCACGGCCCGTGCCTAGCTTTTCCAGATTCCAGCGCCAGAAAGAGTCTAACACAGATGGACCATGTCCTCTAGCACGATCGTGCCTCGTCCTCTCCTTCTGCTTGCGCGGGTCATAGTGCAGCACGGCCTGGCTGTGCCACTCACCACGACCGTGCTGCGGCAGCTTACTGAGTTCGCAGTTGCGCGTTTTTGTGTGATTTTGCTTGGTTTTTCACACCTTTTTACCCTAAACTATAAATAGACACTTTAGAGACTTGTCTAGAGGCTGAACTTTGATATTTTAGAGGCACGGTGAATGATAGGATTCAATCTCTTCCTCTCTTCTTCATGAATTTCTGGTTTGGATATTCTTTCTCCATGGATTCTATTCTATCTATCATGTTAGAGTAGTTTCCCTTGTTTTAGGATTTGGGGCTATGCCCTTTGATGTCTCTTGAATGAATATTTGTTAGACTCTCTTATTACTTTGAATGCAATTCGATTCCATTTTTATCATTGTTAATATTTCTTATGAATTCGGTGCACACTTGTTCATATGCATTAGATTTCTAGGGATGAACTGAGAGGTGAACCTAGTTATCGGAACTATACGAACGGAACTTAGGACTAAAATCACGAGAGTAGTTTTTAGTCCTTTGAGGATAAAACAAGCTATCATATTTCTTAATGGGTTAAATTCGATTTCAATTACCACGAGAGTAGGAGTTGTATCGCTTAAACATGGTTTCTATATCCTGAGAGGGAACTTTTACTAATTTAGGATAGCTTGCCTTCAATTGAATTCATTCGTTAATAAGAGAGTAGTCATTTGGGATTTCAGAGCATCATTGTGGTACTCCCGAATCCTAGAAGCTTTTTCATATTATTAAAATCATCAATTATATTGTTCTTAATTTATTTTATTTCTGTTACAACAACAAATTCTATTTCTTGAATTAATTTAATTAGCGTAAAAGCAGTCCCTGTGGGATCGATATTTTATTACTTGACGACAACTCCGTGCAATTGCGGATTTGGCACATCAAGTTTTTTGCGCTGTTGCCGGGGATCCCCCAAATTGCCCAATTAGCTAGCTCCTCTAGTGCTCATCAAGGTAAACTTCCCGGTAAGCCCGAAGTCAACCCAAATGAGTAAGTTAATGCCATAATAACCAGAAGTGGTAGGCAAACAAAAGGCCCCAAGCCTAGGAAGTAGAGTGATAAGGTAGAAGGGGATATAGATGTAGAAACTGCTAAGACAAAAAAATTGAAAGAAAAAGAAGCGGTGTCTACATATGTTCCCCCAAAGCCTTATCAACCTCCGATCCCTTTCCCTCGAAGGTTCTTCAAAGCCAAACTTGATAAGCAATATGGGAAATTTTTGGAAATTATAAATAAACTGCATATTAATATCCCATTCATTGAAGCTTTGCAACAAATGCCTACTTATGCCAAATTTTTGAAAGATATTTTGTCTAAGAAAAGAAGGCTAGGGGAAGATGAGATTGTGGCTTTGACCGAGGAATGTAGTGTTGTAATTCAGAATAAGTTGCCTCCTAAACTAAAAGATCCGGCTAGTTTCACTATCCCTTTTTCTATAGGTAGCACTAATTTTGAAAAGGCTCTTTGTGATTTAGGAGCTAATGTGAATCTTATGTCCCTCTCTATTTGTGAAAAATTGGGCCTAGGCGAATTAAAGCCTACAAGACTCTCACTGACTTTGGCGGATCGATCCGTCAAATACCCCACTAGCATCTTGGAGGTTGTTCCTATTAGAGTGGGAAAATTCTTTGTCCCTGTTGATTTTGTTGTTCTTGAAATGGATGAAGATAGGCAAATCCCCATTATTCTTGGTAGACCATTCTTGGCCACTGCTGGTGCCATAATTGATGTCAAGAATGGTAAATTATCTTTGACTGTGGGGGATAAAAAGGTTGAATTTGATCTGTTTAAATCTGTTGAATAACCTTCTTTTGAGATTTCTTGTTGTAGGGTTGATACAATGCTAAAAATATGCAAAAGGAGCCTATCAAGGCTCTTCCCAATGAACCTTGCGAAGAGAACCCTTCACCGCCACAAGTGGACAAGGGTACTTCTCAACAGTCGAAGGTAACTGGCAAAGAGAAGAAGAAGGCCAAGTCCAGAGCTGAGAAGCGTGCTCGTAGGAAGCTGCTTCCATCGAGACTTCCTTGGTCCCTTGATGCTAAAGGTAAAATTTGTGATATGAAAGGGAAGGCGAAGGGGCCAAGAATCCATAGAATTTGGAAGGTGAAAGGGAGTGCCACCCCAAGTTAGAACCGGGATGAGCACTTACAAGGGTCAAGCTAGTGACTTTAAACAAGCGCTTCTTGGGAGGCAACCCAAGTTTTCAGTGAGTTCTTTCTTCTTATCCTTGCTTCAACTTAATTCCTTACATTGGGGACAATGTAAGCTTTTAAGCTTGGGGTAAGGGGTTTCACTTTCATTTTTGCATTTAGTCTTGCATCTCATTTTAATTTTTGCATTTTGTGTTAATTTTGATTTTATTCGCATCATTTTATCCCCCATTTTCTGTTAATGTGTGCCATATAATCATTGTGGAATTTGGAGATTGCTATGATTTGGAACCCAATTATTTTCTCTTGTGATGGGCTTAAAGGTAGTGTTCTTAATGTACATAGAGATAATCATTTGATAAGTTGATGATTAGCATATGGAACTCTGATTTGATGTTTCTCACTGGTTTTAACTTCTAAATGTGAGATTTGGGCTTGTATTGGGGCTTGTACTTCATCATGTTTTTATGCCCTTTTCTCCTTATATGAATGTGTTCCTTTTGATTGTGCTCTCTAGAACTTGACTTTAAACCCTTTCAAAACTAGAAATTTTTTTGTTTACACACTTGAAAATGATTAAGGCATTTTAGGCATTTAGTTTCAAGCCTCTGACTTTTGAATGAAAGCTTCTTTTAGTTGCCCTTTTTGAGCCTTGATTGAAATAAATTTTCTTGATACTCATGCCATTGTCATGAAGCCTTACTAGAAAAAGCCTTATGGCACTTTAGATTAGGACATTTGTCCAATTCTAAGATGCAAATTTACATTCAGATTTTCCTTTTGTTGTTGTTGACCAAAAGGCAGTATTGATGTATGCCATTTTGCAAAACGTAAGAAATTACCTTATCATGTTAGTTCTAATAAAGCTGCAAAACCTTATGATTTGATTCATTTTGATATATGGGGTCCTATTGCTATTCAATCCATTCATGGCCATTCCTGTTTCTCAACTGCTGTTGATGATCACAGCCGATTTACATGGATTATTTTGATGAAAAATATGGGTGAAACCAGAAAAAGTGTGCAGGATTTCATTGAATTAATAGAAAATCAACATAACACAAGAGTAAAAATAGTAAGGAGTGATAATGGTCCAGAATTTTTAATGCCACAATTTCATTCTTCAAAAGGCATCATTCATCAAACTAGCTGTGTTGAGTCTCCTCAACAAAATGGAAGAGTGGAGAGGAAACATCAACATATTTTGAATGTAGGGAGAGCCTTTCTTTTTCAATCCAAACTTCCTAAGCATTTTTAGTCTTATGCAGTAGTTCATGCCACATACATCATAAATAGAGTGCCTAGTCCTATTCTCAAAAACAAATCTCCATATTTTGCATTACATGGTCAATTACCAAACTTGCATGACTTAAAAGTTTTTGGTTCTCTTGTTTATGCATCTACACTTCAATCTCACAGAACTAAGCTCAATCCTAGAGCAAGAAAATGTTTATTTTTGGGTTATAAAAGTGGCATGAAGGGTGCTCTCCTTTTGGATCTTCACAACAAAGAAATTTTTGTCTCCAGAAATGTTACTCATCATGAGCATATTTTCCCTTATGCAACCACTTCTCCCTCTTCCACTGGCATTATCATACTTCCTCAGCAGATTCTGATACAAATCCCATAGTGCTACCTACACCTAACTCTGTTGAATTCAACAATCTTGCTTCTATCCCAGTTACTGAACTTATTGTTACTGATCCTGCTGTTACTGACCCTACTCCACTAGGGAAGTCCACCATACTAAGGCGTACACCTTCTCATCTGATAGACTATGTGTGTGGTTCTCTTTCTGCTTCAGCTGGCTCAATCTCTTCAGGTACCCTTTATCCCATTACTTCCTTTCATTCTTTTTCAAAATTATCACCTGCACATCAAGCCTTTTCTGTTTCTCTCACACACATCACTGAGCCAAAGACTTATAAGGAGGCCTGTAAGTTTGATCGCTGGACTGCTGCTATGAATTCTGAGTTAGAAGATCTAGACAGGAATGGTACTTGGATCCTTGTTGATTTGTCACCACATGTCAAACCTATTGGCAACAAATGGGTGTATAAAATTAAGCATAAGGCTGATGGTTCTATAGAGAGGTACAAGGCTAGGTTGGTAGCCAAAGGTTACAATCAAGTAGAGGGTCTTGATTTCTTTTAGACTTTTTCTCTAATGGTAAAATTAACCACAGTCCGGATGCTTCTTGCTCTTACTTCAATCCATAATTGGCACTTTGACCAACTTGATGTGAACAATGCTCTTTTGCATGGTGACTTAAAAGAAGATGTCTACATGTGTTCCCTCCGGGTGTTCAGTGCTCTAAACCCAATCAGGTATGCAAACTATTGAAGAGCTTGTATGGTTTGAAGCAAGCTAGCCGCAAATGTTATGAGAAACTCACTGCCCTGCTACTCACTAAAGGTTATCATCAGTCTACTTTTGATTATTCTCTTTTTACTCTTTCCCGTGGCTCTCAATTCTGACTCTTTGTCATTTTAGCTGGTAATGACCCCACTGAGTTTGCTCGAATTAGGTCTATTTTGGATTCTTCTTTCAAGATTACGGATCTTGGCATTCTTAAGTATTTCCTTGGCTTGGAAGTTGCTCACTCCAAATTGGGTATTTTTGTTTGCCAAAAAAAATATTGCTTGGATCTCTTACATGAGTCAGGACTTCTAGGTTCGAAACCTGCTCCAACACCTTTGGATGCCTCTATCCGGTTACACAATGATTCAGGTCAATTGTTTTCTGATGTGGCTTCTTATAGGCGGTTGATTGGCAGACTGTTGTACCTTAATAACACCTGCTCTGATATCACTTTTGCTACTCAGCAGCTTAGTCAATTTCTCAGTAAACCAACCATCACTCATTACCAAGCTGCTTATAGAGTTGTTCGTTATCTCAAGCACAATCCTTGTCGTGGTCTCCTATTTTCAATACATTCTAAGTTGCAACTTTTGGGATATTCTAATGCGGATTGGGCAGGCTACCTTGATTCCAGGAGATCCATTTCTGGTAACTGTTTCTTTCAAGGCTCTTCTCTCATTTCATGGCATGCCAAGAAGCAACAAACTGTTTCTCGTTCTTCCTCAGAAGCAGAGTATCGTACTTTGTCTCTAGCTGCTTGTGAGTTACAGTGGTCATTATTTCTTCTCAAGGATCTTCACATTTCATGTTCCCGACCACCTACCTTGTATTGTGATAATAGAAGTGCTTTACATATAGCCTCTAATCCCGTGTTTCACGAACGCACAAAGCACTTGGAGATAGATTGTCACTTTGTTCGGGATAAAGTTCAAGAAGGTGTGCTCCATTTATTACCAATTTCTTCTACTGAACAGCTCGCAGATTTTCTCACTAAAGCCCTTCCTCCTCCTAAATTCAAACCTATCATTTCCAAGCTGGGCATGATTGACATCTTTCATGCTCCAGCTTGTGGGGGGTGTTGAACAATGCAAATCACACGGTTGAAAGCAAAGCTGATCAAATGGATAGGAATGAGCAAACAAAAACCTCACATGGATTGCCAAGTCAGCATTCAAGAGCAGCTCACACTTCAACTAACTTTCCCTCCAATTCCAAATGCATCAATGGAGAAGGATACAAGAGAGTAGTTTCATTTTATCACTACAAAAAATTAGTTTTTAGTGACCGATTTTTCGTCGCTAAACCTCTAAAATCGGTCGCTAATCGAATTAGCGACCGATTTAGAGACCAAAAAATCAGTAGCTAAAACACTGGTTGCTAATTTTAGCGACCGATTTAGTGACTGAATATATAGCGACCGATTTAGAGACCGATTTTAGAGACTGACTTAGCGACCGATTTTAGAGACCGATTTAGCAACCGATTTTAGAGACCGATTTAGAGACCGAATTTGACTAATTTGATTTTATATTTTTATAAACTGATCTCTAAATCGGTCTCTAAAATCAGTCGCTAAATCGGTCTCTGTAATCGGTCGCTAAATCGGCCGCTAATTTATGTTTAGTTTAAAAAAAATTAAACTTTCAAAAATCTATTTTTCAACACATTTTATCAGATTCCTTAAACTTTATCACCTTTTTTATAATCAAATAAATTTTATTAAAGGCCAAACCCTATATATAACTTTATTTGAATAAAAATAAAATAAAATAAAATTCATCACCATGTAAGATGTTACAATACATCAGTAATTTCATTCAAACTGAACTATTACAAAGCAATATAACAGTAATTTCATTCAAACTGAACTATTACAAAAAATAGTACAATGTCAACATGAGAACCTTGCACACTAGTGTGTTTGGTTACATGTCTTGTCCTCAGGTTTCACTACTCCTTCCCAATGCATTCCTTAGCCTGGTTACATGCAGAAGTATGTCTTCCGGATCCATATTCGTCACACATATCACTCATTTGGTTTGTGTTCTCTGCCTTTCACAGGAGCAGTGAGCACTAAAATCTAATCAGAAACCCTTCAGATGGGGATGCTGACCACAAATCATTTCAGTGAGACAGTGACCACCTCTAATTGAGGATTCTTCTCCTTAAACGCTGGCAAATGCGACTCCATAAATGCCCTATCAAATATTTAAAACTAAAGTAAGAATCCCCTGTTCAAAGGAGGATAAAATATGAAGAAACAAAAATATACTGATTCATTACATTATCATTTCAAGCCTTTAGTACAAGGTACAATGCAAAGGCAAAGGTATATTGTGATTATCAACAAGATGAGTGGATTTACAACTTCTCTCTATCTTGATTGTTAAAAGGTTATAATTTGACATGACATTAAACAAAATTAGTTCAATACAAAAAGGTTGAAGGAAATTCATAGAATTATCCCTGCTGAAGAAAAAAGGTTGAAGCTCAATACAAAGTTCAATTATGCTATGCTATCATCCGCATCGCTAGACTTTAGAAACAAGTAGAGTGAAGGCAACAAATGCAAAGATTAAATTTTACTTGGAATTCAAATTCAAATTTAATCAAATACAGTAAATCAATATGACTATGTATTCCAAAAGGCATAAATCTGATTGAAACCTTATTGATATTAAAAGATACCAAGAATGTAATCTGTATACGCATGGGTTTCGCGGTAATGAGATTATAATTGATAATCTACAACACCTAGTTCTTGATATAATTCTCTAAGTATTGGAATGTAAATATATCATGATTGACATATCCAATTATAATTTAAAGGAATCAATGAATTTCATCACTACCAATATTTGTATGCAATGTGGAGTGCCAATTAGGCTCTACATATATATTATCCAACACTGAGCATATAGCACATCCAACAAAAGTTTAGCAAAATAATTCTCAATTCAATAAATGAAAAATATTATGTAATATAGCAGAAGTTTGAATTATTCTTTATCACTATTGTACTCAAATAATGATGCATTCTTTGAAATTTAATGTCTTTCACCAATGTATTTTCATCACTATAACACTGAAATGTTTGATAACTAATCAAACTGAAAGGCAAAGCATGGTGTACATATTCCAACCAATGGAACAAATATTAGCGATTTAGAATTCTTTGTATATCATACACTGAATTTCTATTGCAAGATTTGGCACTGTCAGAATCTGAGCTGTCTCGATTGGACTGGCAAGATACAATGCAGCATCTTATAGCAACAATGGGAGTCAAGCCCCTACATCATAAAGTTACATGGGTTAAAGGAATTAAGACTCATGATGGGAACATAAGAACATGTGCAATTTCCCTAAGGTATCTCTTGAAATTTGAACCTTGATTAAATCAAAAGTGTCCAACACAGTGATTTTAGGAGCACAAAAAATAGCAAACAAAACAAAAAAATAGTTCAGGAATTTGAAACTAACTCTCAGTTAGCAATAACACAGTCATGATTGTGATTCCTGGAAAAGGAGAACTAATATTTAGAGTTGCAACCTTCAATTGTCCCTTGCCCGTACATCGATATCCCTCTCCCCTCCCCCAAAACCCACATCCTTTAATTGTCCCTTGACTGTTCCAATGCTGCATCACCAACAATAGATGCATAATGAAAAATTACATAATTGTCAGAATAGCCAAACTTTAGACATGCAGGTGATACAATAAGTCATTATCATCCCCCAATTGCTAGGTTAGGTAAAAAACAGAACAATAACCAAAGATGAATGCTCCAAGAATTTGTGAGTCTCCAATCAGCACATCTCCAGTATAGGAGAATGACAAAACTCTGCTTCATGTATTCTAAGGCAAAATACAAAAAGAAAACCCATTAAAATTCTTTCTCACTTTTCCTCTACTTCCAACGGCTGCTATCTTAGCTTCAACAAAGAAGAATGTTCGACTCCTGAGTGAGCTTTATATTCTGAGACTGCAAATTCTTGATCAAACTCTCACTAACCTCAAGCTTCTCCAGCAACTCCTTATTATGGTTCTCACCTATAATATAACACACATAAATAGTCATAGGATAAAGAGTCAACACTTTGATTCAAAGTTTTATAGAAAGAAAACAATCCTCCTCAGATCATGCACCAAACAACAAAAAAAGAAAACTAAAAACAGTAATACCAAAGATGAACACCAAAATTTACCTCTTTCTGACCATTTTCATCTCTATCAGAGAACCAGAGTCAAACTTAGCAATACAAACCTTACCTATTGCTCCTGAGGAGCCTTAGCGTGGACACCCCCACTGAAATTGAACTCGAACCATCCTCCATGGAAATGGGTTCTTCGGCTTCCATTTTCATCTCTATCACCAAGTTGACACATGCAAGGTCCTCTTTGATTCTGGAGTTCCCTTCTTCCTTATTTGTTCTTTGCCCTAGCCTCCATGGATGCTTGGATAGAAGCTTTAAACTTCATCTCCTTTCTTCAATCTCTTGAATTTGGGACCGATTGTTCCTTCTTCTTCACCAAATTGAGACATGCAAGGCTTTCCTCTTCACCTTCTTCTTCCATTTGATCTTTGCCTCTCCCAAGCTCTCAGTCTCTCGATCTCTTTCGGCCTTCACCTCTCTCTCTCACTCTCGGCCTCCACCTCTCTCCATCGATCGCGAGCTTCTTCCTTCTTTCTCTCGGTCTCTCTTCCCTTATCTCTCTTGGTCGCGTTCTGCTCTTCCTTCCTCCGGTCAACCACCGCTACTGGTGTGCCTTCAGTCGCTGTCAGTGGCCTCCTTCCTCTTCCTTCTCCATCGCTCGGCCTCTCTCTTTCTCTTCCTCTCCTCTTCTCTTTTCTTCTTCCCTTTCTTTTGTTTTTCTTTTCTTCTTTCGTTTGTGTTGCGGCTGCTGCTCATCGAGTGAGGGAGGGAGTATTAGGGTTTAGTGAGAGCACTAAGGTGGGACTAAGTGAGTCACGGTGTAGTATGGTGAGGCACTTATGTGTGTTCTACTAAAATGAGACTTTATTTTTTAGGGAACTAAAATGAGACTTATAAGTCCTATTTAAAAACCCGTTGATCCTTAAATTAACATTAGGTAATTTTGCTCCCAGTTTAAGACACTTGAGTTGTGACAGTTTGGAGATCTTAAATTCTTAAAAAATTTAAAATCAATCAAACGCACAAATATTTTCTAGAAGAACTATGTGACTTTTGAGTCCTCATTTCATCGGAAGATACGTAGGAGCGAGTCAATCCCGTCAAGTCAAATTAAATTTTTTCTAATTTAGTTTCTTTAATTTTTTTATGTTCATTTTTGTACTTAATATTACTTTTATTTAATTTTGGGTTGAAACAAATATTTTTTTTGAACGAGAATGAGTGAGTGAGGGTTTAATAAAATAAACTTAAGTTTCAGCACCCAAAAAAAAAAAAACTTAAGTTTAGCGACCGATATTTCGGTCGCTAAATATCGGTCTCTAAATCGGTCGCTAAAGCTAGAAAATAATTTTTAAATTTTTTTCAATGCAAATAAAAATCCGATTTAGAGACCGATATTTCGGTCGCTAATTATCGGTCTCTAAATCGGTCGCTAAAGATAGAAAATAATTTTTAAAATTTTTAATGCGAATAAAAATCCGATTTAGAGACCGATATTTCGGTCGCTAATTATCGGTCTCTAAATCGGTCGCTAATTTATTATTTGCGATCGTTTTGTCCACCAAATATTTTTTATCAATCACGCGAAGACTTGGGCCTCTAAATCGGTCGCTATTGCGGCCAATTTTTTTCAGTCTCTAAATCGGTCGCTAAATAGCTGATTTCTAGTAGTGTATGCTTATTGTACTCTTTTCTTTTTAGTATAAATAATCAGGCTATGTACCTTGATCATTCACTGAAAAATACAATCAAACAGTACATTTTCTATTCAATTCTCTCTGTTATGCTTTTATCCCTTTCTTCCAATTATGGAATTCATTACCATGTTCAAGTTTAAGAACTATCTTAAAATAATAATAATTAAAAATAATTTTTGTTTTCGATTTAAAAATAGATGAATATGGAGGTGACACGTGGCATAATTTCACGTACAAAACTCCATTTTATATAATATAATAGATAGATATGTTTACTTGAAACTTACATAGTGAGTATAAAACAATTAATGCTAGAGGTATATTTGAGATAAGATTTCAATTTTATAATATTAAATAGTATCTCGGTGATTTTTATTTTTTCTTCTTATATTATTTAGTAAAGATATTCAAAAGGATTATATGTACAATTGTGAAATCTACATGCCTAAGTTTATAGATCAAATACCGCATAAAGAAATTACTATGTGAAGGATAGTCGGTATTATCTATGGTACAGTTGACCACATACCTCAAGCAAGGATCATTTGGACAAATATATCTGTAAGGTCTAACAGTGTTGACAACAAAATAAGGAGGGATGAAAAACTTTTGGGATTAAAACCAAATGTAGATGTTTATTTTGAGTAAGTAAAGACATATTTAATTTTTTTTTAACTAATTCGTTGATTGGTTTGCTTTGAAGATGTTATACAAAATTAATTCAACAAATAGCTAATCCATTTGTCAAATATATGAAGGTATTATACATATAGATATAGTTCGTCTCAAAAAGATTAAAGTGGATATAAAAACTTTGAATTTAATTTCGTCACTGATACGTTAAATGCTATGAAAATCTTATTGATGATATTTATTTATAGGCATCATGAATTAAATTGGATGTCTTTATTTCTTTTTTGTTCACCTTATTGGCTTACTCTATCTTTAAAATTTAATTTGTTCAATTTTCTTCTCATGTTCAGCTACGTATAAACAAATATGATATTTTTGTTCATACATTTTAATACTAAAAAATTGAATTTTGTAATAGCTAGGTGAAGGGTTAAAGCTTCATTTTAATATATATTTGATGATACTCCCCCCGTTTTCGTTTATAAGCAAAAGTCATTTTTTATATTTATTGAAAATGTATGTATCTGGTCCAAAATTTGAACCAAATACATACATTTTTCAACGAATGTAAAAAGTGATTTTTACTTATAAACGAAAACGGAGGGAGTATGTGACTAGACTGTTCAATAAATTTAATCACCAGTATATTAAATTTATTAAACATAACAAGCTACTAGGTATGTATCCGACAGTGCATAGATGTAACTCATGTGCATATTAAAATCAAGGATAAAATTAAAATGCTCAATAAGCCTATTTGGGTAGACATGAGAATCTCTCATTATAATAATATATATGCCGGTGAGCTTTGAGGACCATTTTTTTTCTCAATCCCTCAATTACAAACAACATGATTCAACGTTGGGCCAGTCCCTCTTCTTTCTGTGCCACGTATCATCCTTTTGCTACATAGGCACGGATTGCTTGATAGTTACACATGTTACTCCTATTCAGTCTTCCCTATTGGTCGGACCTTTTGCTATGATTCGTTTACTTTCATTTTCTCTTCATTATGATGATTATTACATACTCCCTTTCCCGGGAAGTGTGGGAGTTTTCTTATGCATTGATGCGCATCTTTCGGTAGGAATCCCTCATTTTCTCATCTTTTTTGGACTAGCTATTTAACTATGCGTGCTAAATTTTATTCAGATGCCTTTGGAGTAAACAAAAAGATAAGTAGAAATCATTTCAAATGAATCTCACATCTGTGCCTTCTAATATATCTAATTTAATCTAATACTTCCTCCGGTTCTCAATGTAAGAGAAAAAAAGGTGTTTTTTAGGGTTTCAAAATATAATAGATATGTGAGATAAAAAGGTGTTTTTCATTGAAAAAAAGAGTGTTTTTCTTGGTTTTGATGAATTAGAGTTTTGTCTCTTATATTTAAGACCGGAGGGAGTATATATCTAAGCACATAAAATGTTGTTCTAATTCCTAATAAATTCTACTCAGCTGACTGTCAAGTGTCTAAAATAAGGGTAATTTTGTCTTTTTATTTTATATCTCTTCCTTTCCCCTTATCTTATTCACGTCATCACGGGCAGATTCAAAAAAAATTGAATTCATGAGCAACCTCTCTATATATCCGGATCTCCTTCTCCCTCTCTGCTCTCTTTCTCTCGCTCGCTGCTTCTCCTTTCTTCTTCACTGTTCACCGGGAAAACACGATTTTAGCTTCTTCTCCTTCACCATTTGTGTCATCTTCTTCACAAGGTTGTTCTAACATCTCTTTCTCCATTTTTAATTCTGGTCCATTTCCTGTTTCTTCAAAAGCGATTCTGGAAGCTAAACCTAACCATCTGCTTCTTTTTCTTCAAAAGCGATTCTGGTCTGTCATAAGAATGAGAGGATTTTTCCTCTTCCACTTTTGTATTTTTGCTAAAAATTGGGGTTTGCCATAGACAATTTTGGGGGCTAGGTTCTACAAGGAGGCATTTGTTCTCACGATAGGAGGTTTCGATCAAAAGATGGATGAAGATCGTCTGGTCTTCTCATCTTCTTTCAATTTTTTTGCAATTTACTTTGTTTTTTTTAAGATTTTCAAACACTACAAGGGTTTATTTACATATGAGATTTTTTAAAGATTATTTTCTTTGGGTCATTCTGTAGCATGTTTTTCCATTCTTAAGTTGTTGGTTGTGTTTTTTTCTTTATTTTGTGAAAACAAGGGTTTGTACATTTCTTAGTTTTTTTTACCATTTGTTTTTACAAGTATTATTGAGGAGAAGAAAGATGAGGATGATGAAAGGGATGGATATCATGATAGGTATTATTTTGTGGTTTTAGTTTCAGTTTTTTATTAGTATTTAATATATTTCAATTTTTTATTAGTATTTAATATACTGTTATTGTATTCTGAATGTAATTGATAGTCAAGTTCTTATATGATGATATTACCATTGTAGTTTTCTTATCGTGGATTTGACTATAAGTTTTTGCAAAAGAGGAATAGAAAGTTTCAATTAGCTTCAAGATGAAAAATAATTTAAGTGTGTATAATTATTTGTCATGCTAATGTTAGTTCAAAAGCTTTAAATTTTGGATGTATTACTCACTTTCATGGTCCATAATTTTAAATTGCTTTTGAGATTACTGAGTAGGCTTGCATAGAAATGTTCTATTTTTTATTTTCTCAGCCAACTATGGAAACCAATAATTCAAGGAGTTTTCACATAAGGAAATTTGTTCACCTTTATTAAGTATATAGATATAGATGGATATGCATTTCTTCTTGCAACTGTGTTTTCTGTGGTGACAGTGGGTGTAGCATGTGTAAGCTTTTTCATATTTTAGCCATTAATATTATGGTTGCAAACAAAATTAAGATCAACGAAAGGAAATCGAGCAGTTGATCAAGTAATTTAAAATGCTGCACCAAAGAGTTGGAAGTTGGGAGACCAAAACAGGTCTTGAGACTATGGATTAGTTTTTTGAGAGTACTTATAAATGTATTTTCTATAAACTAATATTTTGGAAAAAAAATTTGAAACAATTTTTATATTCCTATTTTAATTTTTGAAAATTATGTTTGGAATATTTTTTGAATCTTATTTTTCAAAACTTTTTCCATTAGATGGTTTTTTAAAAGTATTTTTGGGATACTTGGCATTTACAACTCCATTTTGGGATCTTCTTTTGTGAGATATACATCTCCACCGGAAAATAAAATATTGAAGGTCAAAACACCACTGCTCCAAGTAATATGAAAAAGTCTATTTTGTACTTTCCTTATTTCCTTTATGTTCAGCTTTTGCTTATAGTAGATAATCATAACTATTATTTGTGCACATTGTTTTGTAGCGTCCTGATTCAACAATTGATCTTTTCATATAGTGTTAGGCTCTTTTTTCAATTACCATATTACATCGACGGCTATAGATCATAGTGCTTTGGATTATTGATGTTGTACAACTCATTTGATGAATTTCATGCTTAATTTACCATTACTTCTTGCTAATGGATGCCAAAAAATTTCTATCCCTAGCCTATTAATAATTCTTTGTCCATTTATTTCGCAGCTAACATGTCACACCCTGTGCGTATGCACAGGTACGTTACTAGTTTTTTTTATTGAAAAAAAAAAGCGCCTTTGGTCCAACGTCGAGACACATTGAAATGTAATACCATTTTATACAATTTATTATATTTTGTTATACAATCTATATAAAGTGATGCTAATAAGGCATTCTCTTTCCACGGATGAATACTTCAAAGCATTTCAATTGGTTCATCCTCAAATAAAATTAGAGTACGCCGCCTTTGACAGACGATATGGTTAATTGTATCCATTTTTAATAGGAATGATTGGTGAGAATCACGTAATCATTCAATCCTTCACAAACTTTGCTCATATCAACTGTTTCATCCATCAAGAAATGATTTCCATATTTTTCATTAGGACAAAACTTATCTCCACTTACTTAGATTCAAGTTGTCCCGGTCCCCACTAAAAATATAATAATAAAGTTGTCACAAACTTTTTCAAAGGGCGCACTGTGCAATTATCTCATTGCATCTTGACCTAAACAACTAGACATAAGTTTTGATATTTTCATGGGCTTTGTTATCACCAACGCCCCCATTTAATTTTTCCACCTCCCCTCTCCTTGAAAAGATAATTTTACCCCTATTTGTTTCTCTCACCTCACTATCTTCCTCGCCTCCCCTCTTTCTCTCACCTCACTATCTTCCTCCCCTCCCCTATTTCTCTCACGTCAATTTCCCATTCCCCTCCCTCACCTCCCTCAGCTCTCCTCATCTCCCTTCCATCTCTCCCTCAAATTTTGTCGAAATTGCACTCTCTGCACTCCCTTTCTGCTTCCCTCAACATCTCTGTTGTAGAGAACGCACGAAGATGTCAACGGAGAAGGTACGCCTCCGTCCCTACGCTTATTTTTTTCTGTAAATTTGAACTGCCCGTCAACTTGTTGACGCACGAACTCGTCAACAAGTTGACGCATGTGTAACAATTACATGTTGTTAACACCCGCATCAACTAATTGACGCAGGAACTCGTTAACAAGTTGACGCATGTGATACTTTTGAATCTGAAAATTTCACTACTAGTGTCAACAAATTGATACGGGACCGCATCAACAAATTGATGCGGGACCACGTCAAGCTGCATATTTTGCTTTATGAGTTTGTTTCATTGCTTGCGTCTGACGACTTCATTTTATACAGATATGGCACGCACTAACGTTGAAGAAGACGGTACTCACCGAAGACCGACTGCATCGGTGCGCCATCATCAGCAGCTTGCGACTGATGAGTTGGATGATGATGTGCATGTGACTGAGGTTGATGTGCTTGAGGCTGCCCCTCACGAGCAGGAGGCCGAGGATGCTGCTGATGAGCTTGATTCGTTCCCAGGAGGCCCAAAGGACACATCAGTCCTAATCTCGTATGGAAATCATGTTGCCACAGACTTGTGGACTAACGAGGTAAGTAACAGTGGAAGTTATTATTACGTTGGTTTCATTTGATATTTGAATGCAATTGACACGTGTGTTTTTTGATTCTAGGATCGTGGCAAGCTGAAGATCATAAACCACGGCAAAACCATGGTAAAGCTAGTAGCTATTGTAGAGATTACAGGTGTTGTGGAAGAGTCTAAACTAATACCACTTTGTGGCATTAGCTACAAGACTACAGACAAAGGGCTGCTCAGTGCATTTACAGAGAGATGACAGCTGGACACCTCTAGCTTCCACCAGTCAGTCGGGGAGATGACGATCACATTGGATGATGTCTCCTAGATTCTGCATATTCCAGTGATGGGGACATTTTTCACCATGTCGGCCTTGGACAAGGCGGAAACGGCGGTCTGGTTGCATCAATTGTTAGATGTGCCCATGAATGAGGCACGGGAGCAGACAAATAAGGGACCGCTGTGCAGCCTCATGTGGCTTCGAGCTACAGTATACCTAAGGTGCTGCAGGGCACAACAGTGGGACATGGCAGCTAGGGCTTTCCTGCTACACCTAGTTGGCAGTACCATTTTTGCCAGCAAGAGCCATTCCCTGATGCCGGTGGCCTACCTAGCCATGTTCAGGGACCTCAGTTCGGTCTGCAACTATGCATAGGGTGCTATGGCCCTTGTATATATGTATGACCAGCTTCAGGATGCTAGCAGGGAGAAGACGAGGCAACTGGCAGGTTATGCGACACTGTTATAGGTAAAAAAATTATGTTTTAAAAAATCTTTAAAATTAAATATTTAATTCAAAATTACATGAGTTAATATTTTCCTAACAGGCATGGATATATGAGTACTTCCAGGGCGCCGCATTCGGATCTAGAGAGCGAGATCATATTTACGTCAAGGAGGCGCCCCAAGCTAGCCGGTGGAGATTGATTAGGGGTGCCGGTCTGATAGAGTCATACTGCCATGTGTTGGACAGGCTGACAGATGAGGACGTTACATGAGACCCGTACGCGAAGCATGGAGTTGAAAGAGTGCGGCAGCTGATAGCATTGTATGGGGGATTCATCCGATTTGGTCCTACGATGGTTCCATACCTACCAGATAGGATCTTGCGTCAGTTTGGACACATACATCGCATTCCAGGGACTCCGCGTGATATCCGACAACAGCCTGTCAGTCTAGATGAGATGGACGGTATGTGGTTTGCATTTGATCAGCACCTGGTCCAGCTTGGTCCTCGGGTGGTACCTCCCCTGCCAGCGGTGGAGCCTTGGTACATGAAGTGGTTTCGTAGGATCTCCCACCCATACATCTACCCAGCAAATGTACCAGTCTCACTAGATGGTCCAGCACCAGCTCCAGAACCAGCTAGTGATGTAAGTTTGTATGAAGTGTTTGTTTGTTCACTTTGCTAGAATAATATTTTTAGTTACTAATATTATTTGTTTTTATTGTTTGTAGAAAGTGAGATGGGCCAGGTCCATGAGATCGCGGACGCGATGATGCAGAAGCATTTGGTAGAGCCACACACATCTGGTTGGTACCTGATGCAGGAGCTAACTAGATTAGCCCTTCCACGTCCCCGCACTATGCGCACATATCAGCGAAAGAGAGGCAGGGGTCGGCCTCTGCATCGACACAGTAGTTTATTTTTAGGGTTTCCCTTGTCATGTATGGATGATAGCTTATTTATATTGTTATATTGTTTTGTGAAATACATTTATAATATATTTTGCATCCGCAACTTAACTTATAATGTATATTTTTATATCTCGCATTTAATGTTGTCTGGTTGCAGATAAGAAAGTTGGTTTCTCCGGTGTTGCATGCGACTGAAATATGGAGTCCTCCATGGTAATCAAATTGCACCACAAAATAAAAACTAGAAAATTCAAACCTGACACACCCGTGTCAACTAATTGACGAAAAATTACGTCAACTTATTGATGAGACACTGCTAGTGATGTAAGTTTGTATGAAGTGTTTGTTTGTTCACTTTGCTAGAATAATATTTTTAGTTACTAATATTATTTGTTTTTATTGTTTGTAGAAAGCGAGATAGGCCAGGTCCAGGAGATCGCGGACGCGATGATGCAGAAGCGTTTGGTAGAGCCACGCACATCTGGTTGGTACCTGATGCAGGAGCTGACTATATTAGCCCTTCCACGTCCCCGCACTACGCGCACATATCAACGAAAGAGATGCAGGGGTCGGCCTCTACATCGACACAATAGTTTATTTTTAGGGTTTCCCTTGTCATGTATGGATGATAGCTTATTTATATTGTTATATTGTTTTGTGAAATACATTTATAATATATTTTATATCCGCAACATAACTTATAATGTATCTTTTTATATCTCGCATTTAATGTTGTCTGGTTGCAAATAAGAAAGTTGGTTTCTCCGGTGTTGCATGCGACTGAAATATGGAGTCATCTATGATAATCAAACTGCACCACAAAATAAAGGTTACAAAATTCAAACCTGACACACCCGTGTCAACTAATTGACAAATAATTACGTCAACTTGTTGATGAGACACTGCGTCAACATGTTGACGCATGTAAATTACCGCGTTATTGCAAAACACATTGTTGTCACCTTGTTGACGTGCAAATTCGTCAACAAGGGGACGTGAGATATTAATTTTATTAGGGGTAAAATTGTCAATAAAATGGGGAGATGAGGTGAGAAAATTAAAGGGGGAGGTTTTAATAACAAAGGCCTATTTTCATTACTCCATATGCTCCTAACTTGTTTAAAAATTAGCCTCCCTCCAATAGTGGGACATTGGGATATTTGGCTTGGACTCATGCTTCATCATAATACACAGCATTTTGTCAAACATTATTTAGAGATTAATTCTGTAAATCAGTGTTTAAATTGATGAATCCTCCAATAGTGGGACATTGGGCTATTTGGCTTGGACTCATGCTTCTTCATAATACATAGCATTTTGTCGAACATTATTTAGAGATTAATTTTGTAGATCAATTTCGTGTCTTATTAATTAGGAATCGTCATGTTTGGTTGAAGGTAATTTTCGAGAGAAATAAGAATGAGAACGCAATGAGAGTTTGGTATTTTGGTATTGTGTTACTGTTATGACTTAAGCCCACGAAGAAAGTCCAACCCAAAAGACTAGTCCATTAGGTGATAGTCTTATGACTTAAGTACCACATTGAGCTTTCTTATCTACTCAATGTATTCGATGGTGTACCTTAATCCAGCCTATAGATAGCCCTTTTCGTAGCCCAACTCTCAATAAAAGCACTAATTGTTATGACTTAAGCCCATGAGAAGAGCCCAACCCAAAAGACTAGTCCATTAAGTGGAAGAGTCTCATGGCTTAAGTACCATATTGAGCTTTCTTATCTACTCAATGTGGGACTCATAACAGTTACTTATTGTATTATCCTATAAAATACATCTCAATTTTTTTTTCTCAGTAAACACCAATTCGGATTGGGATTTCTAGACCTTTCTTAAGTGCTCATTAACAGGCATATACAATTAATTGAAAACTCAAATCATCTGTATGAATGACATCTTCAAATCAATGAAAAGGAGGACTAAACATAATATTTAATTGTACTCCACCAATTGATCATATGCATTTTCTACAATCAAACCTTAATTAATCAGCAGCAGGGCTAAACATGACGTTATAATATGCATTCTACAACCAAGACCTCGTTAATCTCCCGCGGCATGAGGATTGTGAAGTGCACAGTGCACTGTATCAAGATCCCAAACAGCCCTCCTTATGTCTCCAATCTCACAGCATTTTCTGTAGTTAAGGAGACCAATCCAAAGCCTGAATAATAGACATCTCCAATTATAGAGACGTAGATTAGTGATCTCTACAGCAATGGAATTAAAATCTCTCCTTACCCTATTTCCGTCTCCAATGTATTTTATCACACATCCTAAAACTAGCCAACATAAGAAGAAAATAAAATCAGAATAACAGAAGCAATATTTGTGTATAAATTAGCCTCAATTATTTGATCAAATCACCTCAAGTATCCTGTTTTAACCTCCCTTAATGGGAAGATTGAAGTAACCAAGATGTTCCTTACAGGAGGAGAAATTATACAACGTCTAGCATGGGCGCATGGCCACTACACGTGAGCAAATGATGAACGTAACATTGTGGCACTAGCAGCAGGCTCTGAAAGAAAATAAAGTAGACTGGTCAATTATGCAATCCTGCATCATTTAAATTCCAACATTTTTTAATTAGTTTAAACACTTTGACTTAGGTAGGTCATTCAAACTTGGTAAAAATAAAATAATCCATTTTAACAATGATGAAAAACCATTTTCACAAAATAGAAACCTGTAATGGTGATATGTCAAAATTCCAAACAAACTTGTCAGCAATCCAAATGGATGTGAAGAGAGTCAAGCCCAACCATACACCAAAAATGTTGTCTGCATAATCCAGTTATCATTAAGATTCAGATGGTAAATTATTTATACCGGGGTAAGGATATGTTAATGAAATCTGACAACATAAACAACCAACCTACAGGGAAGTAAGCTTCATATCCAAAACATCATATGATGGGTTGTTGAAGAGTAGAACTAGAAACAGTTTGAATTTTGAAAGGTTGAGATTTGTAGCATGACGAACTAGAAACAATTACACATGGCAACAAACACATTGTTAAGACACAGATAAAGACAAATTTAATAAATTAGGAAACAATATCAAGCATACCATCAACCCATATCTGACAACAGTACAAGAACTTGACATCCTTCACGGAAAAAGTAGCTACAGATCCAAAAGATGCATCCTGCACTGTTGCGAAGGAGATACCTAAGAGCAGTCCTATCTGAAAACATGTCAGAAACTCAGATTCATAACTTTTCAGACAATTTCATGAATTTTCTTTTGCCATAGGTTTCAAGACATATCTTTACAGTTAATTCTGAGAAAATATATTAAATCAGACGTATCCAAGATAAAGCTCAAAACCAAACGAGTTCACATTGAAGAAAGACCTACTAAAATGAAGTAAAGTAAAGTAATTTCCTTCAGTCTTGTATTCATGTCTTGACAGAGAACTTGTAATCAGAGGTTGAGACCTATAAACACAGGAATCTCTCACGACACATGACTCACGAGTTAAGACAAACATATGCCGACAATAAGAGTGAATTGGTAACAAAAAAAGAGAGCTTGAAGAATGAATACAGCATGCAACAAAGTTTCATACTCATACAATGATACAAACTGAAGCTTTCCAAGAGGTTCAATTAAGACTGCTTGCTAAATAAAAATATACTACTCAGCCAGTGGCAAACCGGCAAAATATCTGTTCTCAACTATAATCAGCATTTTGTTAACATAAGTTATCTTTGAAAATGATCATAGAGTCATAACCATATTAAGCATAATTGAAGTGGTAATACCGTGTCAAGAACCAACTGCTTCTCAAAGCTTAAGCCTACATGAATGGTTTTATATCTAACCCACCGCCACAAAAGGGGAAAAATAAGTTCACATTTAGCATATGAGATAATCTAACTCTGCATATGTTGCATTACAGAACTGGTCCCAAACCTAGAAAAAAGAGGAGAGATGTGTTACAGTCAGTAACAAATGTAAAACTTCATTGAATCTTCGTGGCATGGATCAACAATGGATCAACCAACGTAAAACTTTCACAGTATCAAGTGTCTCAACTTTTCAATGTTCTATGACCAGCTATGTTTGTCTTTCTCCACTCTCTAGCATTAAATAATCATATTTAACATCAACTCTTGAAATCTGCAACTTTTCTCGTAGATGGTTCTATAATCAACACCAGTCCACAATTCACTTCAGTAAAATCAATATCTTCATAAATTATATTGATTCAAACTAACCACTCAAATATCATGGAATCTACAACAAAGAATTTGTTACTAAACTAATGACTCCCCTCTAACAGCCGGAGGCATCAATTTCGCAGTTTCCCATGTATCTCCCGGATCAACAACTTAGAATTATCAACAATGTGTTTGCTTTTATAAACTATATCACGACATAATTCATGTCTAGGGGCTGGTGTTAGTGATCTTAATTGAAAAAGGGGATCTGTTATAACATTACTACTATACAACTCTCTCGCCGGTTGGACATGCTTCCACCAGAAATCAGAAAGTGCAATTTTCATTACATCCCAATACTCTGCATCACGATGTAACCTGAATAGACTACTACCATTAAGAGTCCAAACATAAAAATCCATCCAATCCCTTCCTAAAATCTCCATTAAACCCTGAGCTTGAGGAACATAGTGAACCGGAATTCGAGTCCACGGGAAAGCTTTACTCATGTCTCCATTGAAATATGGACATTTTATCTCCAGCACTCCACGAGAAGGCAATTCATACACCATCCTGTCAATTATACCATCTGGTGAAGCAGCTAGCCAATTGTCTTCTGGTTTTGCACTGTAGACCTGAAATTCAGGAAACAATACAGTATTTCCAGTTATCAGTTTGTATCTTTCAAGCGCTTCCTCCTCTTTGATATTGCTCCAACAGGTGGCAAGGTTTCCGGAAAATGGTTCAATAGCACCGATCTTCTCTAACCACAGCTGAGCCCTTCTTTGACGCCAAAATCCAATGGCACCAGCAAAAGTACTAGCAGTCAGCTTGTGTTTCCTAAGTGTCTGCCAGTTTTTAAACCAGTGTTGGAGGCTGGGTGCTTGAAGGACTGAATAAGTTTCAGCAGATGTGTATTTCAACAAGCCACTGCCATTGCCAAATCTTCTAGAAGGGTTATTAGGAGCATGGCTACTGGCATTGCTACTAAAAAATCTCTTATTACCCAGATATGCAACAAGTGCACCTTTATAATAGCTGCTTCTGTGCTTCAAATGTTGCAGCCAAACAACAGAGAACGAAGAAGCAATTTCGCCACTGTTAAAGAAGAGAAATTATCACTTGAACAGTAGGTATAAACTAGGCAACAACTGATACTTAGCAAAGTAAATAAATAACATTTAAAAGAACAATACTCGTGATCTTCCTATGATCACCAAACAAGTATATGTTTTTTTTTTAATTCCATATTAATTTTGGCAGCAAAGAACTAGTCCTGGTCCTGGACAGTTCAATCTTTTAAATTCTCAGTATTACACTAAAGTTTAAAACAATAAGTAAAATACGTGGCAGTACAAAGGCGTGTCTAGAGTTGCAGACAAATCAGATGACAATGTTAGATAACTTACTTAAAATAATAAATTCAATGTATATATGTATGTATACTAGACATAGCATAGTTTGGAGATTTTGGTAACATAATTTTCACCTGCCTTGTCCTTTGCCACTACAGAATCAATGAATCCTTACCGTCCCATATCTTATTGGACATGTTAGTCCGAATGCTTCTTACTCTTGCTTCAATCCATAATTGGCACCTTCACCAACTTGATGTGAACAATGCTTTTTTGCATGGTGACTTAAAAGAAGATGTCTACATGGTGATCCCTCCGGGTGTTCAGTGCTCTAAACCCAATCAGGTATGTAAACTATTGAAGAGTTTGTATGGTTTGAAGCAAGCTAGCCGCAAATGGTATGAGAAACTCACTGCCCTGCTACTCACCGAAGGTTATCATCAGTCCACTTCTGATTATTCTCTTTTTACTCTTTCCCGTGGCTCTCAATTTACAGCTCTTTGTCATTTTAGCTGGTAATGACCTCACTGAGTTTGCTCGAATTAAGTCCATTTTGGATTCTGCTTTCAAGATTAAGGATCTTGGCATTCTTAAGTATTTACTTGGCTTGGAAGTTGCTCACTCCAAATTGGGTATTTCTGCTTGCCAAAGATAATATTGCTTGGATCTCTTACATGAGTCAGGACTTCTAGGTTCCAAACATGCTCCAACACCTTTAGATGCCTCTATCCGGTTACACAATGATTCAGGTCAATTGTTTTATGATGTGGCTTCTTATAGATGGTTGATTGGCAGACTGTTGTACCTTAATAACACCCGCCTTGATATCACTTTTGCTACTTAGCAGCTTAGTCAATTTCTTAGTAAACCAACCATCACTCATTACCAAGCTACTTGTAGAGTTGTTCGTTATCTCAAGCACAATCCTGGTCGTGGTCTTCTATTTCTAGGACATTCTGAGTTGCAACTTTTGGGATATTCTAATGCAGATTGGGCAGGCTGCCTTGATTCCAGGAGATTCATTTCTGGTAACTGTTTCTTTCTAGGCTCTTCTCTCATTTCATGGCATGCCAAGAAGCAACAAACTGTTTCTTGTTCTTCCTCAGAAGCAGAGTACCGTGCTTTGTCTCTAGCTGCTTGTGAGTTGTAGTGGTTATTATTTCTTCTCAAGGATCTGCACATTTCATGTTCCCGACCACCTGCCTTGTATTGTGATAATAGAAGTGCTTTACATATAGCCTCTAATCCCGTGTTTCACGAACGCACAAAGCACTTGGAGATAACTTGTCACTTTGTTCAGGATAAAGTTCAAGATGGTGTGCTCCGTTTATTACCAATTTCTTCTACTGAACAGCTCGCAGATTTTCTCACTAAAGCCCTTTCTCCTCCTAAATTCAAACCTATCATTTCCAAGCTGGGCATGATTGACATCTTCCATGCTCCAGCTTGTGGGGGGATGTTGAACAATGCAAATCACACGGTTGAAAGCAAAGCTGATCAAATGGATAAGAATGAGCAAACAGAAACCTCACATGGATTGCCAAGTCAGCATTCAAGAGCAGCTCACACTTCAACTAACTTTCCCTCCAATTCCAACAGATTAGTGGAGAAGGATACAACAGAGTAGTTTCATTTTATCACTACAAAAAAATTAGTTTTTAGTGACCGATTTTTCGGTCGCTAAACCTCTAAAATCGCCGCTAATCGAATTAGCGACGATTTAGAGACCAAAAAATCAGTAGCTAAAACACTGGTTGCTAATTTTAGCGACCGATTTAGTGACTGAATATATAGCGACCGATTTAGAGACCGATTTTAGAGACTGACTTAGCGACCGATTTTAGAGACCGATTTAGCAACCGATTTTAGAGACCGATTTAGAGACCGAATTTGACTAATTTGATTTTATATTTTTATAAACTGATCTCTAAATCGGTCTCTAAAATCAGTCGCTAAATCGGTCTCTCAGAATCGTCGCTAAATCGCCGCTAATTTATGTTTAGTTTAAAAATTAAACTTTCAAAAATATATTTTTGAACTAATTTTATCTGCTTCCTTACACTTTCTCTACTTTTTTATTATCAAATCAATTTTATTCAAGGCCAACTTCTATATATAACTTTGTTTGCATAAAATTAAAATAAAATAAAATTCATCACCATGTAAGATGTTACAATACATCAGTAATTTCATTCAAACTGAACTATTACAAAGCAATATAACAGTAATTTCATTCAAACTGAACTATTACAAAAAATAGTACAATGTCAACATGAGAACCTTGCACACTAGTGTGTTTGGTTACATGTCTTGTCCTCAGGTTTCACTACTCCTTCCCAATGCATTCCTTAGCCTGGTTACATGCAGAAGTATGTCTTCCGGATCCATATTCGTCACACATATCACTCATTTGGTTTGTGTTCTCTGCTTTCACAGAAGCGAGTGAGCACTAAAATCTAATCAGAAAAACCCTTTAGATGGGGATCTTGACCACAAATCATTTCAGTGAGACAATGACCACCTCTAATTGAGGATTCTTCTCCTTAAACGCTGGCAAATGCGACTCCATAAATGCCCTATCAAATATTTAAAACTAAAGTAAGAATCCCCTGTTCAAAGGAGGATAAAATATGAAGAAACAAAAATATACTGATTCATTACATTATCATTTCAAGCCTTTAGTACAAGGTACAATGCAAAGGCAAGCAGAAGGCGCATTGTGATTATCAACAAGTAGAGTGGATTTAAAACTTCTCTCTAACTTGATTGTTAAAAGGTTATAATTTGACATGACATTAAACAAAATTAGTTCAATACAAAAAGGTTGAAGGAAATTCATAGAATTATCCCTGCTGAAGAAAAAAGGTTGAAGCTCAATACAAAGTTCAATTATGCTATGCTATCATCCAGACTGCTAGACTTTAGAAACAAGTAGAGTGAAGGCAACAAATGCAAAGATTAAATTTTACTGGAATTCAAATTCAAATTTAATCAAATACAGGCAAATCAATATGACTATGTATTCCAAAAGGCATAAATCTGATTGAAACCTTATTGATATTAAAAGATACCAGTAACAGACCCGTGTATACGCATGGGTTTCGCGGTAATGAGATTATAATTGATAATCTACAACACCTAGTTCTTGATATAATTCTCTAAGTATTGGAATGTAAATATATCATGATTGACATATCCAATTATAATTTAAAGGAATCAATGAATTTCATCACTACCAATATTTGTATGCAATGTGGAGTGCCAATTAGGCTCTACATATATATTATCCAACACTGAGCATATAGCACATCCAACAAAAGTTTAGCAAAATAATTCTCAATTCAATAAATGAAAAATATTATGTAATATAGCAGTTTGAATTATTCTTTATCACTATTGTACTCAAATAACAGTGCATTCTTTGAAATTTAATGCCTTTCACCAATGTATTTTCATCACTATAACACTGAAATGTTTGATAACTAATCAAACTGAAAGGCAAAGCATGGTGTACATATTCCAACCAATGGAACAAATATTAGCGATTTAGAATTCTTTGTATATCATACACTGAATTTCTATTGCAAGATTTGGCACTGTTAGAATCTGAGCTGTCTCGGTTGGACTGGCAAGATACAATGCAGCATCTTATAGCAACAATGGGAGTCAAGCCCCTACATCATAAAGTTACATGGGTTAAAGGAATTGAGACTCATGATGGGAACATAAGAACATGTGCAATTTCCCTAAGGTATCTCTTGAAATTTGAACCTTGATTAAATCAAAAGTGTCCAACACAGTGATTTTAGGAGCACAAAAAATAGCAAACAAAACAAAAAAATAGTTCAGGAATTTGAAACTAACTCTCAGTTAGCAATAACACAGTCATGATTGTGATTCCTGGAAAAGGAGAACTAATATTTAGAGTTGCAACCTTCAATTGTCCCTTGCCCGTACATCGATATCCCTATCCCCTCCCCCAAAACCCACATCCTTTAATTGTCCCTTGACTGTTCCAATGCTGCATCACCAACAATAGATGCATAATGAAAAATTACATAATTGTCAGAATAGCCAAACTTTAGACATGCAGGTGATACAATAAGTCATTATCATCCCCCAATTGCTAGGTTAGGTAAAAAACAGAACAATAACCAAAGATGAATGCTCCAAGAATTTGTGAGTCTCCAATCAGCACATCTCCAGTATAGGAGAATGACAAAACTCTGCTTCATGTATTCTAAGGCAAAATACAAAAAGAAAACCCATTAAAATTCTTTCTCACTTTTCCTCTACTTCCAACTACGCTATCTTAGCTTCAACAAAGAAGAATGTTCGACTCTGAGTGAGCTTTATATTACGAGACTGCAAATTCTTGATCAAACTCTCACTAACCTCAAGCTTCTCCAAAGAACTCCTTATTATGGTTCTCACCTATAATATAACACACATAAATAGTCATAGGATAAAGAGTCAACACTTTGATTCAAAGTTTTATAGAAAGAAAACAATCCTCCTCAGATCATGCACCAAACAACAAAAAAAGAAAACTAAAAACAGTAATACCAAAGATGAACACCAAAATTTACCTCTTTCTGACCATTTTCATCTCTATCAGAGAACCAGAGTCAAACTTAGCAATACAAACCTTACCTATTGCTCCTGAGAAGCCTTAGGGTGAACACCCCCAATTCTGAAATTGAACTCGAACCATCCTCCATGGAAATGGGTTCTTCGGCTTCCATTTTCATCTCTATCACCAAGTTGACACATGCAAGGTCCTCTTTGATTCTGGAGTTCCCTTCTTCCTTATTTGTTCTTTGCCCTAGCCTCCATGGATGCTTGGATAGAAGCTTTAAACTTCATCTCCTTTCTTCAATCTCTTGAATTTGGGACTGATTGTTCCTTCTTCTTCACCAAATTGAGACATGCAAGGCTTTCCTCTTCACCTTCTTCTTCCATTTGATCTTTGCCTCTCCCAAGCTCTCGCCTCTCGATCTCTTTCGGCCTTCACCTCTCTCTCTCACTCTCGGCCTCCACCTCTCTCCATCGATCGCGAGCTTCTTCCTTCTTTCTCTCGGTCTCTCTTCCCTTATCTCTCTTGGTCGCTGCTCGCTCTTCCTTCCTCAGGCCAACCACCGCTTGGTGTGCCTTCAGTCGCTGTGCGTGGCCTCCTTCCTCTTCCTTCTCCATCGCCGGCCTCTCTCTTTCTCTTCCTCTCCTCTTCTCTTTTCTTCTTCCCTTTCTTTGTTTTTCTTTTCTTCTTTCGTTTGTGTTGCTGCGCTCATCGAGTGAGGAGGGAGTATTAGGGTTTAGTGAGAGCACTAAGGTGGGACTAAGTGAGTCACGGTGTAGTATGGTGAGGCACTTATGTGTGTTCTACTAAAATGAGACTTTATTTTTAGGGAACTAAAATGAGACTTATAAGTCCTATTTAAAAACCCGTTGATCCTTAAATTAACATTAGATAATTTTACTCCCAGTTTAAGACACTTGAGTTGTGACAGTTTGGAGATCTTAAATTCTTAAAAAATTTAAAATCAATCAAACGCACAAAAATTTTCTAGAAGAACTATGTGTCGTGTGGGTCCTCATGTCATGGGAAGAGACGGAGGAGAGAGTCAATCCCGTCAAGTCAAATTGAATTTTTTCTAATTTAGTTTCTTTAATTTTTTTATGTTCATTTTTGTACTTAATATTACTTTTATTTAATTTTGGGTTGAAACAAATATTTTTTTTGAACGAGAATGAGTGAGTGAGGGTTTAATAAAAAAAACTTAAGTTTCAGCACCCAAAAAAAAAAAAACTTAAGTTTAGCGACCGATATTTCGGTCGCTAAATATCGGTCTCTAAATCGGTCGCTAAAGCTAGAAAATAATTTTTAAATTTTTTCAATGCAAATAAAAATCCGATTTAGAGACCGATATTTCGGTCGCTAATTATCGGTCTCTAAATCGGTCGCTAAAGATAGAAAATAATTTTTAAAATTTTTAATGCGAATAAAAATCCGACTTAGAGACCGATATTTCGGTCGCTAATTATCGGTCTCTAAATCGGTCGCTAATTTATTATTTGCGATCGATTTGGCCACCAAATATTTTTTATCAATCACTCGAAGAATTCGGTCTCTAAATCGGTCGCTATTGCGGCCAATTTTTTTCAGTCTCTAAATCGGTCGCTAAATAGCTGATTTCTAGTAGTGTATGCTTATTGTACTCTTTTCTTTTTAGTATAAATAATCAGGCTATGTACCTTGATCATTCACTGAAAAATACAATCAAACAGTACATTTTCTATTCAATTCTCTCTGTTATGCTTTTATCCCTTTCTTCCAATTATGGAATTCATTACCATGTTCAAGTTTAAGAACTATCTTAAAATAATAATAATTAAAAAATAATTTTTGTTTTCGGCGAAAAAATAGATGAATATGGAGGTGACACGTGGCATAATTTCACGTGCCAAAACTCCATTTTATATAATATAATAGATAGATATGTTTACTTGAAACTTACATAGTGAGTATAAAACAATTAATGCTAGAGGTATATTTGAGATAAGATTTCAATTTTATAATATTAAATAGTATCTCGGTGATTTTTATTTTTTCTTCTTATATTATTTAGTAAAGATATTCAAAAGGATTATATGTACAATTGTGAAATCTACATGCCTAAGTTTATAGATCAAATACCGCATAAAGAAATTACTATGTGAAGGATAGTCGGTATTATCTATGGTACAGTTGACCACATACCTCAAGCAAGGATCATTTGGACAAATATATCTATAAGGTCTAACAGTGTTGACAATAAAATAAGGAGGGATGAAAAACTTTTAGGATTAAAACCAATGTAGATGTTTATTTTGAGTAAGTAAAGACATAGTTAAAACTTTTTTTAACTAATTCGTTGATTGGTTTGCTTTGAAGATGTTATACAAAATTAATTCAACAAATAGCTAATCCATTTGTCAAATATATGAAGGTATTATACATATAGATATAGTTCGTCTCAAAAAGATTGAAGTGGATATAAAAACTTTGAATTTAATTTCGTCACTGATACGTTAAATGCTATGAAAATCTTATTGATGATATTTATTTATAGGCATCATGAATTAAATTGGATGTCTTTATTTCTTTTTTGTTCACCTTATTGGCTTACTCTATCTTCAAAATTTAATTTGTTCAATTTTCTTCTCATACGTATAAACAAATATGATATTTTTGTTCATACATTTTAATACTAAAAAATTGAATTTTGTAATAGCTAGGTGAAGGGTTAAAGCTTCATTTCAATATATATTTGATGCTACTCTCTACGTTTTCGTTTATAAGCAAAAGTCACTTTTTACATTCATTGAAAAATGTATGTATCTGGTTCAAATTTTGGACCAGATACATATATTTTTTAATGAATGTAAAAAGTGACTTTTGCTTATAAACGAAAACGGAGGGAGTATGTGACTAGACTGTTCAATAAATTTAATCACCAGTATATTAAATTTATTAAACATAACAAGCTACTAGGTATGTATCCGACAGTGCATAGATGTAACTCATGTGCATATTAAAATCAAGGATAAAATTAAAATGCTCAATAAGCCTATTTGGGTAGACATGAGAATCTCTCATTATAATAATATATATGCCGGTGAGCTTTGAGGACCATTTTTTTTCTCAATCCCTCAATTACAAACAACATGATTCAACGTTGGGCCAGTCCCTCTTCTTTCTGTGCCACGTATCATCCTTTTGCTACATAGGCACAGATTGCTTGATAGTTACACATGTTACTCCTATTCAGTCTTCCCTATTGGTCGGGCCTTTTGCTATGATTCATTTACTTTCATTTTCTCTTCATTATGATGATTATTACATACTCCCTTTCCCGGGAAGTGTGGGAGTTTTCTTATCCATTGATGCGCATCTTTCGGTAGGAATCCCTCATTTTCTCATCTTTTTTGGACTAGCTATTTAACTATGCGTGCTAAATTTTATTCAGATGCCTTTGGAGTAAACAAAAAGATAAGTAGAAATCATTTCAAATGAATCTCACATCTGTGCCTTCTAATATATCTAATCTAATCTAATATATATCTAAGCACATAAAATATTGTTCTAATTCCTAATAAATTCTTCTCAGCTGACTGACAAGTGTCTAAAATAAGGGTAATTTTGTCTTCTTTGTTTTATATCTCATCCTTTCCCCTTATCTTATTCACGTCATCACGGGCAGATTCAAAAAAATTGAATTCATGAGCAACCTCTCTATATATCCGGATCTCCTTCTCTCTCTCTTCCCTCTCTGCTCTCTCTTTCTCTCGCTCGCTGCTTCTCCTTTCTTCTTCACTGTTCACCGGGAAAACACGATTTTAGCTGTTTCTCCTTCACCATTTGTATCATCTTCTTCACAAGGTTGTTCTAACATCTCTTTCTCCATTTTTAATTCTGGTCCATTTCCTGTTTCTTCAAAAGCGATTCTGGAAGCTAAACCTAACCATCTGCTTCTTTTTCTTCAAAAGCGATTCTGGTCTGTCATAAGAATGAGAGGATTTTTCCTCTTCCACTTTTGTATTTTTGCTAAAAATTGGGGTTTGCCATAGACAATTTTGGGGGCTAGGTTCTACAAGGAGGCATTTGTTCTCACGATAGGAGGTTTCGATCAAAAGATGGATGAAGATCGTTTACGGCGACAAAACTGGTCTTCTCGTCTTCTTTCAATTTTTTTGCAATTTACTTTGTTTTTTTTAAGATTTTCAAACACTACAAGGGTTTATTTACATATGAGATTTTTTAAAGATTATTTTCTTTGGGTCATTCTGTAACACCCTCAAAATTTAAATTCTTAGGATCTATAAATTGTGTGCTTATATGTTAATTTCGTGATAATTTGTGTGTGTTTGCCTTAATAATTAGTATATTTTAATTTAATTAATACTATTTTACTATATTTTTATTAAATATTAGTTTTGAATTTATTATAGATATTGTAAAATAATGGTATATTTTAAAAGTTAGTAAAAACATGAATTTATTATATTATATACATTATTATATATATAGACATATGTGTGTGTGCTGATGCTTAAAAAAAAAATAAAAAGAAGATACAATCAGCTATACATGCTGCTCACGTTTTCTAAAAAAAAAAGGAAGAAGGCCCAAGCCCAGTAGGTCACATTTTTTTCTCTTTAACTGCGACTCTGTTCATCATCTCCCTCACGAAATCGGCAGCGCGCAGTGGAAAAAACTTTATTCCTTTTCTTCTCTGCTCTCGTTTCTCTCATTCTAGGCCACGAAAAATCGCAAAACTTACAACCCAACTCGAAATCGATCAAAGAACACGTTTCCGGCCTCTGTTTGTTCAATCGCGGCTTCGTTCATCGGCGTTTTTGTTCTGTTGGGCTTAATCATCGTCACTTTTTCGGCCACCACAGCTTTCGGTTCGAAAAAGCGGACGACATTTTTGGATTCCTCGCGTCAAAACCTTCGAAAAGCACTACTCGCTTGCTCGATTCGGTGAAGTTGACGCCGGACCCTTGTAACCCTTTTGTCTTGATATGGCGTTTTCCGGTTACTCTTTTTGCTTCCTTTTAATTTCGTTTCAGCCTTAAAAATTCTAAAAAAATATATTATACTAATTATTATTTTTTTCAACCGCGTTTCGCTCTTCAAAATTTTATCCTGTGCTCAGTTGGTGCTCAAATTGTCGTTGTAGCCAGTTTTCTTCGCCTTGGAATACTTCAAACTTTTTTTGAGGTAAGGGGGGTAGATGGATACAAGATTAGTGGGCTCATGGATATAATTAGGTAATAGGGACGTCCCCATGGTCCCTAGACTTGTGTGATTATGCAAAATAAGTACCCTTGCCATTGTGAGGGGAAACTTCATATTGAATTCTGTCGTGATATTTATGTTAGTAGAAATTGTCTTATAATGTGTTGCTTGAGTTGATATATTATGATATGTAAGGATTATATGATGATTTGCTTGTCTTGGCCTGTTGTTGATGAATGTATGTATGAGGTAAATGGGTTGAAATGAGATTACTTGTTGCTATATGATGTTCTGAAATTGTTGTGTTGAGTGAGAACTAAATTATCATAGGGTATGGTTTGTTATACTTAGATCCTCTAGGTGATGTATCATGGTTATGTGAATGATAAAGTATGGACGGTGGGTATAATTGTTAGGAGTTAATTAATGTATAATTATATTTCTTTTGCTTTTAAGTTACGGTATAAACAAGTCTTAGGACTAGGATATGACGGTTGACATTTGGTGTTGATAGTTTAAAATGCTTTAGAAGTAATAATTGACGTTGTGAGCATTTAGCAATAGTTGTGCAGAAAAATGATTAATTCTGAGATTATTTTAGCTAAGTCTTACTCATTTAATTTTAGTAAATTCAATACATAATAATTACTGACCCAAACCCTTTTGGATAGCGTCCTTTAATTTTAGGGGAGAAGTATGGTACGTCCGGTTAAAAAATAATAATAATAATAATAAGTAAGTTGAAGCACTTGGGTTAAGAGTTAGAAATTAAGTTAAGCTCGCTTAGACTCAATATGGTGAGGTAGGCTGATAACTAAAACTTGTTCTAGGATTGGGGAAACTTGTTAGTTTACTTACAAACAGTACCTCGTTAATGTTGTTGTAGCCGACCGCTTGATAAGATGGTCGGTGTGCTGTTATGCCGTTGTTGTTGTTATTGTTGGACACTTGTTGATATGTGTTCATGCATCATTATGTCTGGTTAAGTTAACGTTATTGGGGTGAGCAACGATGATGCGATATAGTATCGGCCATGATGGGCAAGGTACCCGGCCTTGGGGGTCAATCGGATAGGGGCGTCTTACATAAAGGCAGCGGCTTGCAACCAATGCTGGGGCGTTGACCAATTTACCTGGTTACCCTGACTAGACAATCGCTCGTACTCAAGAGTGATGATGTTTTCTCACTCGCTCATCTGAGTTAGTTTGGATCCACATGTTCGGTGAAGTAGAGATTGTCTAGGTTGCATTAGTACTCGTTAAGTTATGCATCCATGTTATGTGTCAATTATACTGAAGTTGTTATATGCGCATTGTTTAATCTATGTCCTTCGCCATTTGTGTTATGATTGTATATGATGTCTAACCCCTCTTTACTGTGGCTACTCATGCACCATTGTGTATGTTTAGACGATGAGATTGCAGGTGACGATGACGTTGTGGCTGATGAGTGATACGTGGAAGCCGTCACCGTAGTTAGGATTTCCGTTGTTATTATTTTATTATTGTTGATTGTTCCGATGTAAGTACTTGGGTCAGCTCTGAGACGTTGTGACATCGGGGTGCTTTTATTTTTCTGAACTTGACATAATTGTTATTTGATTTTTCCGCAAGTTTTTATGAGCGTGACGACTCTACCTTCATTTATGAAAAATTTTATTGGACCGTATTTTTCAGTGGTTATATTTATTTTAATTTATTTCTTTAATAATAACATGCGGGTAGAGGGTGTCACACATTCTGTAGCATGTTTTTTCATTCTTAAGTTGTTGGTTGTGCTTTTTTCTTTATTTTGTGAAAACAAGGGTTTGTACATTTCTTAGTTTTTTTTACCATTTGTTTTTACAAGTATTATTGAGGAGAAGAAAGATGAGGATGATGAAAGGGATGGATATCATGATAGGTATTATTTTGTGGTTTTAGTTTCAGTTTTTTATTAGTATTTAATATATTTCATTTTTTTATTAGTATTTAATATACTGTTATTGTATTCTGAATGTAATTGATAGTCAAGTTCTTAGATGATGATATTACTATTGTAGTTTTCTTATCGTGGATTTGACTATAAGTTTTTGCAAAAGAGGAATAGAAAGTTTCAATTAGCTTCAAGATGAAAAATAATTTAAGTGTGTATAATTATTTGTCATGCTAATGTTAGTTCAAAAAGCTTTAAATTTTGGATGTATTACTCACTTTCATGGTCCATAATTTTAAATTGCTTTTGAGATTACTGAGTAGGCTTGCATAGAAATGTTCTATTTTTTATTTTCTCAGCCAACTATGGAAACCAATAATTCAAGGAGTTTTCACATAAGGAAATTTGTTCACCTTTATTAAGTATATAGATATAGATGGATATGCATTTCTTCTTGCAACTGTGTTTTCTGTGGTGACAGTGGGTGTAGCATGTGTAAGCTTTTTCATATTTTAGCCATTAATATTATGGTTGCAAACAAAATTAAGATCAACGAAAGGAAATCGAGCAGTTGATCAAGTAATTTAAAATGCTGCACCAAAGAGTTGGAAGTTGGGAGACCAAAACAGGTCTTGAGACTATGGATTAGTTTTTTGAGAGTACTTATAAATGTATTTTCTATAAACTAATATTTTGGAAAAAAAATTTGAAACAATTTTTATATTCCTATTTTAATTTTTGAAACCATTTTATTTTTGAAAATTATGTTTGGAATATTTTTTGAATCTTATTTTTCAAAACTTTTTCCATTAGATGGTTTTTTAAAAGTATTTTTGGGATACTTGGCATTTACAACTCCATTTTGGGATCTTCTTTTGTGAGATATACATCTCCACCGGAAATAAAATATTAAAGGTCAAAACACCACTGCTCCAAGTAATATGAAAAAGTCTATTTTGTACTTTTCTTATTTCCTTTATGTTCAGCTTTTGCTTATAGTAGATAATCATAACTATTATTTGTGCACATTGTTTTGTAGCGTCCTGATTCAACAATTGATCTTTTCATATAGTGTTAGGCTCTTTTTTCAATTACCATATTACATCGACGGCTATAGATCATAGTGCTTTGGATTATTGATGTTGTACAACTCATTTGATGAATTTCATGCTTAATTCACCATTACTTCTTGCTAATGGATGCCAAAAAATTTCTATCCCTAGCCTATTAATAATTCTTTGTCCATTTATTTCGCAGCTAACATGTCACACCCCGTGCGTATGCACGGGTACGTTACTAGTTTTTTTTATTGAAAAAAAAAAGCGCCTTTGGTCCAACGTCGAGACACATTGAAATGTAATACCATTTTATACAATTTATTATATTTTGTTATACAATCTATATAAAGTGATGCTAATAAGGCATTCTCTTTCCACGGATGAATACTTCAAAGCATTTCAATTGGTTCATCCTCAAATAAAATTAGAGTACGCCGCCTTTGACAGACGATATGGTTAATTGTATCCATTTTTAATAGGAATGATTGGTGAGAATCACGTAATCATTCAATCCTTCACAAACTTTGCTCATATCAACTGTTTCATCCATCAAGAAATGATTTCCATATAAGTTTTGATATTTTCACGGGCTTTGTTATCACCAACGCCCCCATTTAATTTTCCCACCTCCCCTCCCCTTGAAAAGATAATTTTACCCCTATTTGTTTCTCTCACCTCACTATCTTCCTCGCCTCCCCTCTTTCTCTCACCTCACTATCTTCCTCCCCTCCCCTCTTTCTCTCACGTCAATTTCCCATTCCCCTCCCTCACCTCCTCGACTCTCCTCATCTCCCTTCCATCTCTCCCTCAAATTTTTATAAATCGCACTCTGCACTCACTTTCGCTTCCCTCAACATCTCTGTTGTAGAGAACGCACGAAGATGTCAATGGAGAAGGTACGCCTCCGTCCCTACGCTTATTTTTTTCTGTAAATTTGAACTGCCCGTCAACTTGTTGATGCACGAACTCGTCAACAAGTTGACGCATGTGTAAAAATTACATGTTGTTAACACCCGCATCAACTAATTGACGCAGGAACTCGTCAACAAGTTGATGCATGTGATACTTTTGAATCTGAAAATTTCACTACTAGCGTCAACAAATTGATACGGGACCGCGTCAACAAATTGATGCGGGACCACGTCAAGCTGCATATTTTGCTTTATGAGTTTGTTTCATTGCTTGCGTCTGACGACTTCATTTTATACAGATATGGCACGCACTAACGTTGAAGAAGACGGTACTAACCGAAGACCGACTGCATCGGTGCGCCAGCATCAGCAGCTTGCGACTGAAGAGTTGGATGATGATGTGCCTGTGACTGAGGTTGATGTGCCTGAGGCTGCCCCTCATGAGCAGGAGGCCGAGGATGCTGTTGATGAGCTTGATTCGTTCCCAGGAAGCCCAGAGGACACATCAGTCCTAATCTCGTATGGCAATCATGTTGCCACAGACTTGTGGACCAACGAGGTAAGTAACAGTTGAAGTTATTATTGCGTTAGTTTCATTTGATATTTGAATGCAATTGACACGTGTGTTTTTTGATTCTAGGATCGTGGCAAACTGAAGATCATAAACCACGACAAAACCATGGTAAAGCTAGTAGCTGTTGTAGAGATTACGGGTGTTGTGGAAGAGTCTAAACTAATGCCACTTTGTGGCATTAGCTACACGACTATAGGCAAAGGGCTGCTTAGTGCATTTACAAAGAGATGGCAGCCGGACACCTCTAGCTTCCACCTGTCAGTCGGGGAGATGACGATCACCTTGGATGATGTCTCCTAGATTCTGCATATTCCAGTGATGGGGACGTTTTTCACCATGTCGGCCTTGGACAAAGCGGAAGCGGCGGTCTGGTTGCATCAATTGTTGGATGTGCCCATGAATGAGGCACGGGAGCAGACAAATAAGGGACCTCTATGCAGCCTCATGTGGCTTCGAGCTACAGTATACCCGAGGTGCTGCAGGGCACAGTAGTGGGACATGGCAGCTAGGGCTTTCCTGCTACACCTAGTTGGCAGCACCATTTTTGCCAGCAAGAGCCAGTCCCTGATGCCGGTGGCCTACCTAGCCATGTTCAGGGACCTCAGTTCGATCTGCAACTATGCCTGGGGTGCCATGGCCCTTGTATATATGTACGACCAGCTTCAGGATGGAAGACGAGGCAACTGGCAAGTTATGCGACGCTGTTATAGGTACAAATTTTTATGTTTTTAAAATCTTTAAAATTTAATATTTAATTCAAAATTACATGAGTTAATATTTTCCTAACAGGCATGGATATATGAGCACTTCCAGGGTGCCACATTTGGATCCAGAGAGCGGGATCATATTTACGTCGAGGAGGCGCCCCGAGCTAGCCGGTGGAGATTGATTAGGGGTGCCGGTCTAGTAGAGCCATACTGTCATGTGTTGGACAGGCTGACAGATGAGGACGTTACATGGGACCCGTACGCGAAGCATGGAGTTGAAAGAGTGTGGCAGCTGATAGCATTGTATGGGGGATTCATCCGATTTGGTCCTACGATGGTTCCATACCTACCAGATAGGATCTTGCGGCAGGTTGGACACATACAGCGCATTCCAGGGACTCCGCGTGATATCCGACAACAGCCTGTCAGTCTAGATGAGATGGATGGTATGTGGTTTGCATTTGATCAGCACCTGGTCCAGCTTGGTCCTCGGGTGGTACCTCACCTGCCAGCGGTGGAGCCTTGGTACATGAAGTGGTTTCGTAGGATCTCCCACCCATACATCTACCCAGCAAATGTATCAGTCCCACCAGATGGTCCAGCACCAGCTCCAGAACCAGCTAGTGATGTAAGTTTGTATGAAGTGTTTGTTTGTTCACTTTGCCAGAATAATATTTTTAGTTACTAATATTATTTGTTTTTATTGTTTGTAGAAAGTGAGATGGGCCAGGTCCATGAGATCGCGGACGCGATGATGCAGAAGCATTTGGTAGAGCCACGCACATCTGGTTGGTACCTGATGCAGGAGCTAACTATATTAGCCCTTCCACGTCCCCGCACTACGCGCACATATCAGCGAAAGAGAGGCAGGGGTCGGCCTCTGCATCGACACAATAGTTTATTTTTAGGGTTTCCCTTATCATGTATGGATGATAGCTTATTTATATTGTTATATTGTTTTGTGAAATACATTTATAATATATTTTGCATCCGCAACTTAACTTATAATGTATATTTTTATATCTCGCATTTAATGTTGTCTGGTTGCAGATAAGAAAGTTGGTTTCTCCGGTGTTGCATGCGACTGAAATATGGAGTCCTCCATGATAATCAAATTGCACCACAAAATAAAAGCTAGAAAATTCAAACCTGACACACCCGTGTCAACTAATTGACGAATAATTACGTCAACTTATTGATGAGACACTGCTAGTGATGTAAGTTTGTATGAAGTGTTTGTTTGTTCACTTTGCTAGAATAATATTTTTAGTTACTAATATTATTTGTTTTTATTGTTTGTAGAAAGCGAGATAGGCCAGGTCCAGGAGATCGCGGACGCGATGATGCAGAAGCGTTTGGTAGAGCCGCGCACATCTGGTTGGTACCTGATGCAAGAGCTGACTAGATTAGCCCTTCCACGTCCCCTCACTACGCGCACATATCAGCGAAAGAGAGGCAGGGGTCGGCCTCTACATCGACACAATAGTTTATTTTTAGGGTTTCCCTTGTCATGTATGGATGATAGCTTATTTATATTGTTATATTGTTTTGTGAAATACATTTATAATATATTTTATATCCGCAACTTAACTTATAATGTATCTTTTTATATCTCGCATTTAATGTTGTCTGGTTGCGGATAAGAAAGTTGGTTTCTCCGGTGTTGCATGCGACTGAAATATGGAGTCATCTATGATAATCAAACTGCACCACTAAATAAAAGTTACAAAATTCAAACCTGACACACCCGTGTCAACTAATTGACAAATAATTACGTCAACTTATTGATGAGACACTGCGTCAACATGTTGACGCATGTAAATTACCGTGTTATTGCAAAAGACATTGTTGTCACCTTGTTGACGTGCAAATTCGTCAACAAGATGACGTGAGATATTAATTTTATTAGGGGTAAAATTGTCAATAAAATGAGGAGAGGAGGTGGGAAAATTAAAAGGGGAGGTTTTAATAACAAAGGCCTATTTTCATTACTCCATATGCTACTAACTTGTTTAAAAATTAGCCTCCCTCCAATAGTGGGACATTGGGATATTTGGCTTGGACTCATGCTTCATCATAATACACAACATTTTGTCAAACATTATTTAGAGATTAATTCTGTAAATCAGTGTTTAAATTGATGAATCCTCCAATAGTGGGACATTGGGCTATTTGGCTTGGACTCATGCTTCTTCATAATACATAGCATTTTGTCGAACATTATTTAGAGATTAATTTTGTAGATCAATATCGTGTCTTATTAATTAGGAATCGTCATGTTTGGTTGAAGGTAATTTTCGAGAGAAATAAGAATGAGAACGCAATGAGTTTGGTATTTTGGTATTGTGTTACTGTTATGACTTAAGCCCACGAAGAAAGTCCAACCCAAAAGACTAGTCCATTAGGTGATAGAGTCTTATGACTTAAGTACCACATTGAGCTTTCTTATCTACTCAATGTATTCGATGGTGTACCTTAATCCAGCCTATAGGTAGCCCTTTTCGTAGCCCAACTCTCAATAAAAGCACCAATTGTTATGACTTAAGCCCATGAGGAGAGCCCAACCCAAAAGACTAGTCCATTAAGTGGAAGAGTCGCATGGCTAAAGTACCATATTGAGCTTTCTTATCTACTCAATGTGGGACTCATAACAGTTACTTATTGTATTATCCTATAAAATACATCTCAATTTTTTTTTTCTCAGTAAACACCAATTCGGATTGGGATTTCTAGACCTTTCTTAAGTGCTCATTAACAGGCATATACAATTAATTGAAAACTCAAATCATCTGTATGAATGACATCTTCAAATCAATGAAAAGGAGGACTAAACATAATATTTAATTGTACTCCACCAATTGATCATATGCATTTTCTACAATCAAACCTTAATTAATCAGCAGCAGGGCTAAACATGACGTTATAATATGCATTCTACAACCAAGACCTCGTTAATCTCCCGAGGCATGAGGATTGTGAAGTGCACAGTGCACTGTATCAAGATCCCAAACAGCCCTCCTTATGTCTCCAATCTCACAGCATTTTCTGTAGTTAAGGAGACCAATCCAAAGCCTGAATAATAGACATCTCCAATTATAGAGACATAGATTAGTGATCTCTACAGCAATGGAATTAAAATCTCTCCTTACCCTATTTCCGTCTCCAATGTATTTTATCACACATCCTAAAACTAGCCAACATAAGAAGAAAATAAAATCAGAATAACAGAAGCAATATTTGTGTATAAATTAGCCTCAATTATTTGATCAAATCACCTCAAGTATCCTGTTTTAACCTCCCTTAATGGGAAGATTGAAGTAACCAAGATGTTCCTTACAGGAGGAGAAATTATACAACGTCTAGCATGGGCGCATGGCCACTACACGTGAGCAAATGATGAACGTAACATTGTGGCACTAGCAGCAGGCTCTGAAAGAAAATAAAGTAGACTGGTCAATTATGCAATCCTGCATCATTTAAATTCCAACATTTTTTAATTAGTTTAAACACTTTGACTTAGGTAGGTCATTCAAACTTGGTAAAAATAAAATAATCCATTTTAACAATGATGAAAAACCATTTTCACAAAATAGAAACCTGTAATGGTGATATGTCAAAATTCCAAACAAACTTGTCAGCAATCCAAATGGATGTGAAGAGAGTCAAGCCCAACCATACACCAAAAATGTTGTCTGCATAATCCAGTTATCATTAAGATTCAGATGGTAAATTATTTATACCGGGGTAAGGATATGTTAATGAAATCTGACAACATAAACAACCAACCTACAGGGAAGTAAGCTTCATATCCAAAACATCATATGATGGGTTGTTGAAGAGTAGAACTAGAAACAGTTTGAATTTTGAAAGGTTGAGATTTGTAGCATGACGAACTAGAAACAATTACACATGGCAACAAACACATTGTTAAGACACAGATAAAGACAAATTTAATAAATTAGGAAACAATATCAAGCATACCATCAACCCATATCTGACAACAGTACAAGAACTTGACATCCTTCACGGAAAAAGTAGCTACAGATCCAAAAGATGCATCCTGCACTGTTGCGAAGGAGATACCTAAGAGCAGTCCTATCTGAAAACATGTCAGAAACTCAGATTCATAACTTTTCAGACAATTTCATGAATTTTCTTTTGCCATAGGTTTCAAGACATATCTTTACAGTTAATTCTGAGAAAATATATTAAATCAGACGTATCCAAGATAAAGCTCAAAACCAAACGAGTTCACATTGAAGAAAGACCTACTAAAATGAAGTAAAGTAAAGTAATTTCCTTCAGTCTTGTATTCATGTCTTGACAGAGAACTTGTAATCAGAGGTTGAGACCTATAAACACAGGAATCTCTCACGACACATGACTCACGAGTTAAGACAAACATATGCCGACAATAAGAGTGAATTGGTAACAAAAAAAGAGAGCTTGAAGAATGAATACAGCATGCAACAAAGTTTCATACTCATACAATGATACAAACTGAAGCTTTCCAAGAGGTTCAATTAAGACTGCTTGCTAAATAAAAATATACTACTCAGCCAGTGGCAAACCGGCAAAATATCTGTTCTCAACTATAATCAGCATTTTGTTAACATAAGTTATCTTTGAAAATGATCATAGAGTCATAACCATATTAAGCATAATTGAAGTGGTAATACCGTGTCAAGAACCAACTGCTTCTAAAAGCTTAAGCCTACATGAATGGTTTTATATCTAACCCACCGCCACAAAAGGGGAAAAATAAGTTCACATTTAGCATATGAGATAATCTAACTCTGCATATGTTGCATTACAGAACTGGTCCCAAACCTAGAAAAAAGAGGAGAGATGTGTTACAGTCAGTAACAAATGTAAAACTTCATTGAATCTTCGTGGCATGGATCAACAATGGATCAACCAACGTAAAACTTTCACAGTATCAAGTGTCTCAACTTTTCAATGTTCTATGACCAGCTATGTTTGTCTTTCTCCACTCTCTAGCATTAAATAATCATATTTAACATCAACTCTTGAAATCTGCAACTTTTCTCGTAGATGGTTCTATAATCAACACCAGTCCACAATTCACTTCAGTAAAATCAATATCTTCATAAATTATATTGATTCAAACTAACCACTCAAATATCATGGAATCTACAACAAAGAATTTGTTACTAAACTAATGACTCCCCTCTAACAGCCGGAGGCATCAATTTCGCAGTTTCCCATGTATCTCCCGGATCAACAACTTAGAATTATCAACAATGTGTTTGCTTTTATAAACTATATCACGACATAATTCATGTCTAGGGGCTGGTGTTAGTGATCTTAATTGAAAAAGGGGATCTGTTATAACATTACTACTATACAACTCTCTCGCCGGTTGGACATGCTTCCACCAGAAATCAGAAAGTGCAATTTTCATTACATCCCAATACTCTGCATCACGATGTAACCTGAATAGACTACTACCATTAAGAGTCCAAACATAAAAATCCATCCAATCCCTTCCTAAAATCTCCATTAAACCCTGAGCTTGAGGAACATAGTGAACCGGAATTCGAGTCCACGGGAAAGCTTTACTCATGTCTCCATTGAAATATGGACATTTTATCTCCAGCACTCCACGAGAAGGCAATTCATACACCATCCTGTCAATTATACCATCTGGTGAAGCAGCTAGCCAATTGTCTTCTGGTTTTGCACTGTAGACCTGAAATTCAGGAAACAATACAGTATTTCCAGTTATCAGTTTGTATCTTTCAAGCGCTTCCTCCTCTTTGATATTGCTCCAACAGGTGGCAAGGTTTCCGGAAAATGGTTCAATAGCACCGATCTTCTCTAACCACAGCTGAGCCCTTCTTTGACGCCAAAATCCAATGGCACCAGCAAAAGTACTAGCAGTCAGCTTGTGTTTCCTAAGTGTCTGCCAGTTTTTAAACCAGTGTTGGAGGCTGGGTGCTTGAAGGACTGAATAAGTTTCAGCAGATGTGTATTTCAACAAGCCACTGCCATTGCCAAATCTTCTAGAAGGGTTATTAGGAGCATGGCTACTGGCATTGCTACTAAAAAATCTCTTATTACCCAGATATGCAACAAGTGCACCTTTATAATAGCTGCTTCTGTGCTTCAAATGTTGCAGCCAAACAACAGAGAACGAAGAAGCAATTTCGCCACTGTTAAAGAAGAGAAATTATCACTTGAACAGTAGGTATAAACTAGGCAACAACTGATACTTAGCAAAGTAAATAAATAACATTTAAAAGAACAATACTCGTGATCTTCCTATGATCACCAAACAAGTATATGTTTTTTTTTTTTTTAATTCCATATTAATTTTGGCAGCAAAGAACTAGTCCTGGTCCTGGACAGTTCAATCTTTTAAATTCTCAGTATTACACTAAAGTTTAAAACAATAAGTAAAATACGTGGCAGTACAAAGGCGTGTCTAGAGTTGCAGACAAATCAGATGACAATGTTAGATAACTTACTTAAAATAATAAATTCAATGTATATATGTATGTATACTAGACATAGCATAGTTTGGAGATTTTGGTAACATAATTTTCACCTGCCTTGTCCTTTGCCACTACAGAATCAATGAATCCTTACCGTCCCATATCTTATTGGACATGTTAGTCCGGATGCTTCTTGCTCTTACTTCAATCCATAATTGGCACTTTGACCAACTTGATGTGAACAATGCTCTTTTGCATGGTGACTTAAAAGAAGATGTCTACATGTGTTCCCTCCGGGTGTTCAGTGCTCTAAACCCAATCAGGTATGCAAACTATTGAAGAGCTTGTATGGTTTGAAGCAAGCTAGCCGCAAATGGTATGAGAAACTCACTGCCCTGCTACTCACTAAAGGTTATCATCAGTCTACTTTTGATTATTCTCTTTTTACTCTTTCCCGTGGCTCTCAATTTACAGCTCTTTGTCATTTTAGCTGGTAATGACCCCACTGAGTTTGCTCGAATTAGGTCTATTTTGGATTCTTCTTTCAAGATTACGGATCTTGGCATTCTTAAGTATTTCCTTGGCTTGGAAGTTGCTCACTCCAAATTGGGTATTTTTGTTTGCCAAAAAAAATATTGCTTGGATCTCTTACATGAGTCAGGACTTCTAGGTTCGAAACCTGCTCCAACACCTTTGGATGCCTCTATCCGGTTACACAATGATTCAGGTCAATTGTTTTCTGATGTGGCTTCTTATAGGCGGTTGATTGGCAGACTGTTGTACCTTAATAACACCTGCTCTGATATCACTTTTGCTACTCAGCAGCTTAGTCAATTTCTCAGTAAACCAACCATCACTCATTACCAAGCTGCTTATAGAGTTGTTCGTTATCTCAAGCACAATCCTTGTCGTGGTCTCCTATTTTCAATACATTCTAAGTTGCAACTTTTGGGATATTCTAATGCGGATTGGGCAGGCTACCTTGATTCCAGGAGATCCATTTACGTAGCTGCTTTCTTTCAAGGCTCTTCTCTCATTTCATGGCATGCCAAGAAGCAACAAAGCGTTTCGTTCTTCCTCGAAGCGAGTATCGTACTTTGTCTCTAGCGCTTGTGAGTTACGATGGTCATTATTTCTTCTCAAGGATCTTCACATTTCATGTTCCCACCACCTACCTTGTATTGTGATAATAGAAGTGCTTTACATATAGCCTCTAATCCCGTGTTTCACGAACGCACAAAGCACTTGGAGATAGATTGTCACTTTGTTCGGGATAAAGTTCAAGAAGGTGTGCTCCATTTATTACCAATTTCTTCTACTGAACAGCTCGCAGATTTTCTCACTAAAGCCCTTCCTCCTCCTAAATTCAAACCTATCATTTCCAAGCTGGGCATGATTGACATCTTTCATGCTCCAGCTTGTGGGGGGTGTTGAACAATGCAAATCACACGGTTGAAAGCAAAGCTGATCAAATGGATAGGAATGAGCAAACAAAAACCTCACATGGATTGCCAAGTCAGCATTCAAGAGCAGCTCACACTTCAACTAACTTTCCCTCCAATTCCAACAGATCAATGGAGAAGGATACAGTAGAGTAGTTTCATTTTATCACTACAAAAAAATTAGTTTTTAGTGACCGATTTTTCGGTCGCTAAACCTCTAAAATCGGTCGCTAATCGAATTAGCGACCGATTTAGAGACCAAAAAATCAGTAGCTAAAACACTGGTTGCTAATTTTAGCGACCGATTTAGTGACTGAATATATAGCGACCGATTTAGAGACCGATTTTAGAGACTGACTTAGCGACCGATTTTAGAGACCGATTTAGCAACCGATTTTAGAGACCGATTTAGAGACCGAATTTGACTAATTTGATTTTATATTTTTATAAACTGATCTCTAAATCGGTCTCTAAAATCAGTCGCTAAATCGGTCTCTGTAATCGGTCGCTAAATCGGCCGCTAATTTATGTTTAGTTTAAAAAATTAAACTTTCAAAAATCTATTTTTCAACACATTTTATCGATTCCTTAACCTTTATCACCTTTTTTATAATCAAATAAATTTTATTAAAGGCCAAACCCTATATATAACTTTATTTGAATAAAAATAAAATAAAATAAAATTCATCACCATGTAAGATGTTACAATACATCAGTAATTTCATTCAAACTGAACTATTACAAAGCAATATAACAGTAATTTCATTCAAACTGAACTATTACAAAAAATAGTACAATGTCAACATGAGAACCTTGCACACTAGTGTGTTTGGTTACATGTCTTGTCCTCAGGTTTCACTACTCCTTCCCAATGCATTCCTTAGCCTGGTTACATGCAGAAGTATGTCTTCCGGATCCATATTCGTCACACATATCACTCGCTGGTTTGTGTTCTCTGCTTTTCACAGGAACGAGTGAGCACTAAAATCTAACTGTAAAAACCCTTCAGATGGGGATGCTGACCACAAATCATTTCAGTGAGACAGTGACCACCTCTAATTGAGGATTCTTCTCCTTAAACGCTGGCAAATGCGACTCCATAAATGCCCTATCAAATATTTAAAACTAAAGTAAGAATCCCCTGTTCAAAGGAGGATAAAATATGAAGAAACAAAAATATACTGATTCATTACATTATCATTTCAAGCCTTTAGTACAAGGTACAATGCAAAGGCAAGCAGAAGGCGCATTGTGATTATCAACAAGTAGAGTGGATTTAAAACTTCTCTCTAACTTGATTGTTAAAAGGTTATAATTTGACATGACATTAAACAAAATTAGTTCAGTACAAAAAGGTTGAAGGAAATTCATAGAATTATCCCTACTGAAGAAAAAAGGTTGAAGCTCAATACAAAGTTCAATTATGCTATGCTATCATCCAGACTGCTAGACTTTAGAAACAAGTAGAGTGAAGGCAACAAATGCAAAGACTAAATTTTACTGGAATTCAAATTCAAATTTAATCAAATACAGGCAAATCAATATGACTATGTATTCCAAAAGGCATAAATCTGATTGAAACCTTATTGATATTAAAAGATACCAGTAACAGACCCGTGTATACGCACGGGTTTCGCGGTAATGAGACTATAATTGATAATCTACAACACCTAGTTCTTGATATAATTCTCTAAGTATTGGAATGTAAATATATCATGATTGACATATCCAATTATAATTTAAAGGAATCAATGAATTTCATCACTACCAATATTTGTATGCAATGTGGAGTGCCAATTAGGCTCTACATATATATTATCCAACACTGAGCATATAGCACATCCAACAAAAGTTTAGCAAAATAATTCTCAATTCAATAAATGAAAAATATTATGTAATATAGCAGAAGTTTGAATTATTCTTTATCACTATTGTACTCAAATAACAGTGCATTCTTTGAAATTTAATGCCTTTCACCAATGTATTTTCATCACTATAACACTGAAATGTTTGATAACTAATCAAACTGAAAGGCAAAGCATGGTGTACATATTCCAACCAATGGAACAAATATTAGCGATTTAGAATTCTTTGTATATCATACACTGAATTTCTATTGCAAGATTTGGCACTGTTAGAATCTGAGCTGTCTCGGTTGGACTGGCAAGATACAATGCAGCATCTTATAGCAACAATGGGAGTCAAGCCCCTACATCATAAAGTTACATGGGTTAAAGGAATTGAGACTCATGATGGGAACATAAGAACATGTGCAATTTCCTAAGGTATCTCTTGAAATTTGAACCTTGATTAAATCAAAAGTGTCCAACACGTTGATTTTAGGAGCACAAAAAATAGCAAACAAAACAAAAAATAGTTCAGAATTTGAAACTAACTCTCAGTTAGCAATAACACAGTCATGATTGTGATTCCTGGAAAAGGAGAACTAATATTTAGAGTTGCAACCTTCAATTGTCCCTTGCCCGTACATCGATATCCCTATCCCCTCCCCCAAAATCCACATCCTTTAATTGTCCCTTGACTGTTCCAATGCTGCATCACCAACAATAGATGCATAATGAAAAATTACATAATTGTCAGAATAGCCAAACTTTAGACATGCAGGTGATACAATAAGTCATTATCATCCCCCAATTGCTAGGTTAGGTAAAAAACAGAACAATAACCAAAGATGAATGCTCCAAGAATTTGTGAGTCTCCAATCAGCACATCTCCAGTATAGGAGAATGACAAAACTCTGCTTCATGTATTCTAAGGCAAAATACAAAAAGAAAACCCATTAAAATTCTTTCTCACTTTTCCTCTACTTCCAACGGCTGCTATCTTAGCTTCAACAGCAGCAATGTTCTGACTCCTGAGTGAGCTTTATATTCTGAGACTGCAAATTCTTGATCAAACTCTCACTAACCTCAAGCTTCTCCAGCAACTCCTTATTATGGTTCTCACCTATAATATAACACACATAAATAGTCATAGGATAAAGAGTCAACACTTTGATTCAAAGTTTTATAGAAAGAAAACAATCCTCCTCAGATCATGCACCAAACAACAAAAAAAGAAAACTAAAAACAGTAATACCAAAGATGAACACCAAAATTTACCTCTTTCTGACCATTTTCATCTCTATCAGAGAACCAGAGTCAAACTTAGCAATACAAACCTTACCTATTGCTCCTGAGAAGCCTTAGGGTGAACACCCCCAATTCTGAAATTGAACTCAAACCATCCTCCATGGAAATGGGTTCTTCGGCTTCCATTTTCATCTCTATCACCAAGTTGACACATGCAAGGTCCTCTTTGATTCTGGAGTTCCCTTCTTCCTTATTTGTTCTTTGCCCTAGCCTCCATGGATGCTTGGATAGAAGCTTTAAACTTCATCTCCTTTCTTCAATCTCTTGAATTTGGGACTGATTGTTCCTTCTTCTTCACCAAATTGAGACATGCAAGGCTTTCCTCTTCACCTTCTTCTTCCATTTGATCTTTGCCTCTCCCAAGCTCTCAGTCTCTCGATCTCTTTCGGCCTTCACCTCTCTCTCTCACTCTCGGCCTCCACCTCTCTCCATCGATCGCGAGCTTCTTCCTTCTTTCTCTCGGTCTCTCTTCCCTTATCTCTCTTGGTCGCGTTCTGCTCTTCCTTCCTCCGGTCAACCACCGCGCTGGTGTGCCTTCAGTGCCAGTGTGGCCTCCTTCCTCTTCCTTCTCCATCGCTGACTCTCTCTTTCTCTTCCTCTCCTCTTCTTTTTTCTTCTTCCCTTTCTTTTGTTTTTCTTTTCTTCTTTCGTTTGTGTTGCGGCTGCTGCTCATCGAGTGAGGGAGGGAGTATTAGGGTTTAGTGAGAGCACTAAGGTGGGACTAAGTGAGTCACGGTGTAGTATGGTGAGGCACTTATGTGTGTTCTACTAAAATGAGACTTTATTTTTTAGGGAACTAAAATGAGACTTATAAGTCCTATTTAAAAACCCGTTGATCCTTAAATTAACATTAGATAATTTTACTCCCAGTTTAAGACACTTGAGTTGTGACAGTTTGGAGATCTTAAATTCTTAAAAAATTTAAAATCAATCAAACGCACAAATATTTTCTAGAAGAACTATGTGACTTTTGAGTCCTCATTTCATCGGAAGATACGTAGGAGCGAGTCAATCCCGTCAAGTCAAATTGAATTTTTTCTAATTTAGTTTCTTTAATTTTTTTATGTTCATTTTTGTACTTAATATTACTTTTATTTAATTTTGGGTTGAAACAAATATTTTTTTTGAACGAGAATGAGTGAGTGAGGGTTTAATAAAAAAAACTTAAGTTTCAGCACCCAAAAAAAAAAAAACTTAAGTTTAGCGACCGATATTTCGGTCGCTAAATATCGGTCTCTAAATCGGTCGCTAAAGCTAGAAAATAATTTTTAAATTTTTTCAATGCAAATAAAAATCCGATTTAGAGACCGATATTTCGGTCGCTAATTATCGGTCTCTAAATCGGTCGCTAAAGATAGAAAATAATTTTTAAAATTTTTAATGCGAATAAAAATCCGACTTAGAGACCGATATTTCGGTCGCTAATTATCGGTCTCTAAATCGGTCGCTAATTTATTATTTGCGATCGATTTGGCCACCAAATATTTTTTATCAATCACTCGAAGAATTCGGTCTCTAAATCGGTCGCTATTGCGGCCAATTTTTTTCAGTCTCTAAATCGGTCGCTAAATAGCTGATTTCTAGTAGTGTATGCTTATTGTACTCTTTTCTTTTTAGTATAAATAATCAGGCTATGTACCTTGATCATTCACTGAAAAATACAATCAAACAGTACATTTTCTATTCAATTCTCTCTGTTATGCTTTTATCCCTTTCTTCCAATTATGGAATCCATTACCATGTTCAAGTTTAAGAACTATCTTAAAATAAAAATAATTTTTGTTTTCGGCGAAAAAATATATGAATATGGAGGTGACACGTGGCATAATCTCACGTGGCAAAACTCTATTTTATATAATATAATAGATAGATATGTTTACTTGAAACTCACATAGTGAGTATAAAACAATTAATGCTAGGGGTATATTTGAGATAAGATTTCAATTTTATAATATTAAATAGTATCTCGGTGATTTTTATTTTTTCTTGTTATATTACGGATCAGAGGTAGTACGATTTAGTAGAGATATTCAAAAGGATTATATGTACAATTGTGAAATCTGCATGCCTAAGTTTGTAGATCAAATACTAGATAAAGAAAATCACATCATTTACTATGTGAAGCATAGTCGGTATTATCTATGGTACAGTTGACCACATACCTCAAGCAAGGATCATTTGGACAAATATATCTGTAAGGTCTAACAGTGTTGACAATAAAATAAGGAGGGATGAAAAACTTTTGGGATTAAAACCAAATGTAGATGTTTATTTTGAGTAAGTAAAGACATATTTAATTTTTTTTTAACTAATTCGTTGATTGGTTTGCTTTGAAGATGTTATACAAAATTAATTCAACAAATAGCTAATCCATTTGTCAAATATATGAAGGTATTATACATATAGATATAGTTCGTCTCAAAAAGATTAAAGTGGATATAAAAACTTTGAATTTAATTTCGTCACTGATACGTTAAATGCTATGAAAATCTTATTGATGATATTTATTTATAGGCATCATGAATTAAATTGGATGTCTTTATTTCTTTTTTGTTCACCTTATTGGCTTACTCTATCTTCAAAATTTAATTTGTTCAATTTTCTTCTCATACGTATAAACAAATATGATATTTTTGTTCATACATTTTAATACTAAAAAATTGAATTTTGTAATAGCTAGGTGAAGGGTTAAAGCTTCATTTCAATATATATTTGATGCTACTCTCTACGTTTTCGTTTATAAGCGAAAGTCGGCACTTTACGTTAATTTGAAAAATGTATGTATACAGTTGAAATTTTGGACGGAGATCGTATATTTTTAATGAATGTAAAAAGTGACTTTTGCTTATAAACGAAAACGGAGGGAGTATGTGACTAGACTGTTCAATAAATTTAATCACCAGTATATTAAATTTATTAAACATAACAAGCTACTAGGTATGTATCCGACAGTGCATAGATGTAACTCATGTGCATATTAAAATCAAGGATAAAATTAAAATGCTCAATAAGCCTATTTGGGTAGACATGAGAATCTCTCATTATAATAATATATATGCCGGTGAGCTTTGAGGACCATTTTTTTTCTCAATCCCTCAATTACAAACAACATGATTCAACGTTGGGCCAGTCCCTCTTCTTTCTGTGCCACGTATCATCCTTTTGCTACATAGGCACGGATTGCTTGATAGTTACACATGTTACTCCTATTCAGTCTTCCCTATTGGTCGGGCCTTTTGCTATGATTCATTTACTTTCATTTTCTCTTCATTATGATGATTATTACATACTCCCTTTCCCGGGAAGTGTGGGAGTTTTCTTATCCATTGATGCGCATCTTTCGGTAGGAATCCCTCATTTTCTCATCTTTTTTGGACTAGCTATTTAACTATGCGTGCTAAATTTTATTCAGATGCCTTTGGAGTAAACAAAAAGATAAGTAGAAATCATTTCAAATGAATCTCACATCTGTGCCTTCTAATATATCTAATCTAATCTAATATATATCTAAGCACATAAAATATTGTTCTAATTCCTAATAAATTCTTCTCAGCTGACTGACAAGTGTCTAAAATAAGGGTAATTTTGTCTTCTTTGTTTTATATCTCTTCCTTTCCCCTTATCTTATTCACGTCATCACGGGCAGATTCAAAAAAATTGAATTCATGAGCAACCTCTCTATATATCCGGATCTCCTTCTCTCTCTCTTCCCTCTCTGCTCTCTCTTTCTCTCGCTCGCTGCTTCTCCTTTCTTCTTCACTGTTCACCGGGAAAACACGATTTTAGCTTCTTCTCCTTCACCATTTGTATCATCTTCTTCACAAGGTTGTTCTAACATCTCTTTCTCCATTTTTAATTCTGGTCCATTTCCTGTTTCTTCAAAAGCGATTCTGGAAGCTAAACCTAACCATCTGCTTCTTTTTCTTCAAAAGCGATTCTGGTCTGTCATAAGAATGAGAGGATTTTTCCTCTTCCACTTTTGTATTTTTGCTAAAAATTGGGGTTTGCCATAGACAATTTTGGGGGCTAGGTTCTACAAGGAGGCATTTGTTCTCACGATAGGAGGTTTCGATCAAAAGATGGATGAAGATCGCTTCTGGCGACAAAACTGGTCTTCGTCTTCTTTCAATTTTTGCAATTTACTTTGTTTTTTTAAGATTTTCAAACACTACAAGGGTTTATTTACATATGAGATTTTTAAAGATTATTTTCTTTGGGTCATTACTCAGAACACCCTCAAAATTTAAATTCTTAGGATCTATAAATTGTGTGCTTATATGTTAATTTCGTGATAATTTGTGTGTGTTTGCCTTAATAATTAGTATATTTTAATTTAATTAATACTATTTTACTATATTTTTATTAAATATTAGTTTTGAATTTATTATAGATATTGTAAAATAATGGTATATTTTAAAAGTTAGTAAAAACATGAATTTATTATATTATATACATTATTATATATATAGACATATGTGTGTGTGCTGATGCTTAAAAAAAAAATAAAAAGAAGATACAATCAGCTATACATGCTGCTCACGTTTTCTAAAAAAAAAGGAAGAAGGCCCAAGCCCAGTAGGTCACATTTTTTTCTCTTTAACTGCGACTCTGTTCATCATCTCCCTCACGAAATCGGCAGCGCGCAGTGGAAAAAAAAACTTTATTCCTTTTCTTCTCTGTTCCTGTTCTCTCATTCTAGGCCACGAAAAAATCGCAAAACTTACAACCCAACTCGAAATCGATCAAAGAACACGTTTCCGGCCTCTGTTTGTTCAATCGCGGCTTCGTTCATCGCGTTTTGTTACATTGGGCGAATCAGATCGTCACTTTTTCGGCCACCACAGTTTTCGGTTCGAAAAACGGACGACATTTTTGGATTCCTCGCGTCAAAACCTTCAGAAAAGCACTACTCGTTTGCTCGATTCGGTGAAGTTGACGTCGGACCCCTTGTAACCCTTTTGTCTTGATATGGCGTTTTCCGGTTACTCTTTTTGCTTCCTTTTAATTTCGTTTCAGCCTTAAAAATTCTAAAAAAATATATTATACTAATTATTATTTTTTTCAACCGCGTTTCGCTCTTCCGAAAATTTTATCCTGTGCTCAGTTGGTGCTCAAATTGTCGTTGTAGCCAGTTTTCTTCGCCTTGGAATACTTCAAACTTTTTTTGAGGTAAGGGGGTAGATGGATACAAGATTAGTGGGCTCATGGATATAATTAGGTAATAGGGACGTCCCATGGTCCCTAGACTTGGCGCGGTTATGCAAAATAAGTACCCTTGCCATTGTGAGGGGAAACTTCATATTGAATTCTGTCGTGATATTTATGTTAGTAGAAATTGTCTTATAATGTGTTGCTTGAGTTGATATATTATGATATGTAAGGATTATATGATGATTTGCTTGTCTTGGCCTGTTGTTGATGAATGTATGTATGAGGTAAATGGGTTGAAATGAGATTACTTGTTGCTATATGATGTTACAAATTGTTGTGTTGAGTGAGAACTAAATTATCATAGGGTATGGTTTGTTATACTTAGATCCTCTAGGTGATGTATCATGGTTATGTGAATGATAAAGTATGGACGGTGGGTATAATTGTTAGGAGTTAATTAATGTATAATTATGTTTCTTTTGCTTTTAAGTTACGGTATAAACAAGTCTTAGGACTAGGATATGACGGTTGACATTTGGTGTTGATAGTTTAAAATGCTTTAGAAGTAAGAATTGACGTTGTGAGCATTTAGCAATAGTTGTGCAGAAAAATGATTAATTCTGAGATTATTTTAGCTAAGTCTTACTCATTTAATTTTAGTAAATTCAATACATAATAATTACTGACCCAAACCCTTTTGGATAGCGTCCTTTAATTTTAGGGGAGAAGTATGGTACGTCCGGTTAAAAAAAAATATAATAATAATAATAAGTAAGTTGAAGCACTTGGGTTAAGAGTTAGAAATTAAGTTAAGCTCGCTTAGACTCAATATGGTGAGGTAGGCTGATAACTAAAACTTGTTCTAGGATTGGGGAAACTTGTTAGTTTACTGACAAACAGTACCTCGTTAATGTTGTTGTAGCCGACCGCTTGATAAGATGGTCGGTGTGCTGTTATGCCGTTGTTGTTGTTATTGTTGGACACTTGTTGATCTGTGTTCATGCATCATTATGTCTGGTTAAGTTAACGTTATTGGGGGTGAGCAACGATGATGCGATATAGTATCGGCCATGATGGGCAAGGTACCCGGCCTTGGGGGTCAATCGGATAGGGGCGTCTTACATAAAGGCAGCGGCTTGCAACCAATCTTTGGGCGTTGACCAATTTACCTGGTTACCGACTAGACACTGTTCGTACTCAAGAGTGATGATGTTTTCTCACTCGCTCATCTGAGTTAGTTTGGATCCACATGTTCGGTGAAGTAGAGATTGTCTAGGTTGCATTAGTACTCGTTAAGTTATGCATCCATGTTATGTGTCAATTATACTGAAGTTGTTATATGCGCATTGTTTAATCTATGTCCTTCGCCATTTGTGCTATGATTGTATATGATGTCTAACCCTCTTATCGTGGCTACTCATGCACCATTGTGTATGTTTAGACGATGAGATTGCAGGTGACGATGACGTTGTGGCTGATGAGTGATACGTGGAAGCCGTCACCGTAGTTAGGATTTCCGTTGTTATTATTTTATTATTGTTGATTGTTCCGATGTAAGTACTTGGGTCACCTACGAGACGCGTTGTGACATCGGGTGCTTTTATTTTTCTGAACTTGACATAATTGTTATTTGATTTTTCCGCAAGTTTTTATGAGCGTGACGACTCTACCTTCATTTATGAAAAATTTTATTGGACCGTATTTTTCAGTGGTTATATTTATTTTAATTTATTTCTTTAATAATAACATGCGGGTAGAGGGTGTCACACATTCTGTAGCATGTTTTTTCATTCTTAAGTTGTTGGTTGTGCTTTTTTCTTTATTTTGTGAAAACAAGGGTTTGTACATTTCTTAGTTTTTTTTACCATTTGTTTTTACAAGTATTATTGAGGAGAAGAAAGATGAGGATGATGAAAGGGATGGATATCATGATAGGTATTATTTTGTGGTTTTAGTTTCAGTTTTTTATTAGTATTTAATATATTTCAATTTTTTATTAGTATTTAATATACTGTTATTGTATTCTGAATGTAATTGATAGTCAAGTTCTTATATGATGATATTACCATTGTAGTTTTCTTATCGTGGATTTGACTATAAGTTTTTGCAAAAGAGGAATAGAAAGTTTCAATTAGCTTCAAGATGAAAAATAATTTAAGTGTGTATAATTATTTGTCATGCTAATGTTAGTTCAAAAAGCTTTAAATTTTGGATGTATTACTCACTTTCATGGTCCATAATTTTAAATTGCTTTTGAGATTACTGAGTAGGCTTGCATAGAAATGTTCTATTTTTTATTTTCTCAGCCAACTATGGAAACCAATAATTCAAGGAGTTTTCACATAAGGAAATTTGTTCACCTTTATTAAGTATATAGATATAGATGGATATGCATTTCTTCTTGCAACTGTGTTTTCTGTGGTGACAGTGGGTGTAGCATGTGTAAGCTTTTTCATATTTTAGCCATTAATATTATGGTTGCAAACAAAATTAAGATCAACGAAAGGAAATCGAGCAGTTGATCAAGTAATTTAAAATGCTGCACCAAAGAGTTGGAAGTTGGGAGACCAAAACAGGTCTTGAGACTATGGATTAGTTTTTTGAGAGTACTTATAAATGTATTTTCTATAAACTAATATTTTGGAAAAAAAATTTGAAACAATTTTTATATTCCTATTTTAATTTTTGAAACCATTTTATTTTTGAAAATTATGTTTGGAATATTTTTTGAATCTTATTTTTCAAAACTTTTTCCATTAGATGGTTTTTTAAAAGTATTTTTGGGATACTTGGCATTTACAACTCCATTTTGGGATCTTCTTTTGTGAGATATACATCTCCACCGGAAATAAAATATTAAAGGTCAAAACACCACTGCTCCAAGTAATATGAAAAAGTCTATTTTGTACTTTTCTTATTTCCTTTATGTTCAGCTTTTGCTTATAGTAGATAATCATAACTATTATTTGTGCACATTGTTTTGTAGCGTCCTGATTCAACAATTGATCTTTCCATATAGTGTTAGGCTCTTTTTTCAATTACCATGTTACATCGACGGCTATAGATCATAGTGCTTTGGATTATTGATGTTGTACAACTCATTTAATGAATTTCATGCTTAATTTGCCATTACTTTTTGCTAATGGTTGCCAAAGAATTTCTATCCATGGCCTATAAATAATTCTATGTCCATTTATTTCGCAGCTACCATATCACGCCCCGTGCGTATGCACGGATACGTTACTAATTTTTTTATTGAAAAAAAAAACAAGCGGCTTTGGTCCAACGTTGAGACACATTGAAATGTAATACCATTTTATACAATTTATTATATTTTGTTATACAATCTATATAAAGTGATGCTAATAAGGCATTCTCTTTCCACGGATGAATACTTCAAAGCATTTCAATTAGTTTCATCCTCAAATAAAATTAGAGTACGCCGCCTTTGATAGACGATATGGTTAATTGTATCCATTTTTAATAGGAATGATTGGTGAGAATCACGTAATCATTCAATCCTTCACAAACTTTGCTCATATCAACTGTTTCATCCATCGCGAAATGATTTCCATATTTTTCATTAGGACAAAACTTATGTCCACTTACTTAGATTCAAGTTGTCCCGTTCCCCACTAAAAATATAATAGTAAAGTTGTCACAAACTTTTTCAAAGGGCGCACTGTGCAATTATCTCATTGCATCTTGACCTAAACAACTAGACATAAGTTTTGATATTTTCATGGGCTTTGTTATCACCAACGCCCCCATTTAATTTTCCCACCTCCCCTCCCCTTGAAAAGATAATTTTACCCCTATTTGTTTCTCTCACCTCACTATCTTCCTCGCCTCCCCTCTTTCTCTCACCTCACTATCTTCCTCCCCTCCCCTCTTTCTCTCACGTCAATTTCCCATTCCCCTCCCTCACCTCCCTCAGCTCTCCTCATCTCCCTTCCATCTCTCCCTCAAATTTTTGCGAAATCGCACTCTCTGCACTCCCTTTCTGCTTCCCTCAACATCTCTGTTGTAGAGAACGCACGAAGATGTCAATGGAGAAGGTACGCCTCCGTCCCTACGCTTATTTTTTTCTGTAAATTTGAACTGCCCGTCAACTTGTTGACGCACGAACTCGTCAACAAGTTGACGCATGTGTAACAATTACATGTTGTTAACACCCGCATCAACTAATTGACGCAGGAACTCGTCAACAAGTTGATGCATGTGATACTTTTGAATCTGAAAATTTCACTACTAGCGTCAACAAATTGATACGGGACCGCGTCAACAAATTGATGCGGGACCACGTCAAGCTGCATATTTTGCTTTATGAGTTTGTTTCATTGCTTGCGTCTGACGACTTCATTTTATATAGATATGGCACGCACTAACGTTGAAGAAGACGGTACTCACCGAAGACCGACTGCATCGGTGCGCCATCATCAGCAGCTTGCGACTGATGAGTTGGATGATGATGTGCATGTGACTGAGGTTGATGTGCTTGAGGCTGCCCCTCACGAGCAGGAGGCCGAGGATGCTGCTGATGAGCTTGATTCGTTCCCAGGAGGCCCAAAGGACACATCAGTCCTAATCTCGTATGGCAATCATGTTGCCACAGACTTATGGACTAACGAGGTAAGTAACAGTTGAAGTTATTATTACGTTGGTTTCATTAGATATTTGAATGCAATTGACACGTGTGTTTTTTGATTCTAGGATCATGGCAAGCTGAAGATCATAAACCACGGCAAAACCGTGGTAAAGCTAGTAGTTGTTGTAGAGATTACGGGTGTTGTGGAAGAGTCTAAACTAATGCCACTTTGTGGCATTAGCTACACGACTATAGGCAAAGGGCTGCTTAGTGCATTTACAAAGAGATGGCAGCCGGACACCTCTAGCTTCCACCTGTCAGTCGGGGAGATGACGATCACCTTGGATGATGTCTCCTAGATTCTGCATATTCCAGTGATGGGGACGTTTTTCACCATGTCGGCCTTGGACAAAGCGGAAGCGGCGGTCTGGTTGCATCAATTGTTGGATGTGCCCATGAATGAGGCACGGGAGCAGACAAATAAGGGACCTCTGTGCAGCCTCATGTGGCTTCGAGCTACAGTATACCCGAGGTGCTGCAGGGCACAGCAGTGGGACATGGCAGCTAGGGCTTTCCTGCTACACCTAGTTGGCAGCACCATTTTTGCCAGCAAGAGCCAGTCCCTGATGCCGGTGGCCTACCTAGCCATGTTCAGGGACCTCAGTTCGATCTGCAACTATGCCTGGGGTGCCATGGCCCTTGTATATATGTACGACCAGCTTCAGGATGGAAGACGAGGCAACTGGCAAGTTATGCGACGCTGTTATAGGTACAAATTTTTATGTTTTTAAAATCTTTAAAATTTAATATTTAATTCAAAATTACATGAGTTAATATTTTCCTAACAGGCATGGATATATGAGCACTTCCAGGGTGCCACATTCGGATCCAGAGAGCGGGATCATATTTACGTCGAGGAGGCGCCCCGAGCTAGCCGGTGGAGATTGATTAGGGGTGCCGGTCTAGTAGAGCCATACTGTCATGTGTTGGACAGGCTGACAGATGAGGACGTTACATGGGACCCGTACGCGAAGCATGGAGTTGAAAGAGTGTGGCGGTGATAGCATTGTATGGGGATTCATCCGATTTGGTCTCACGATGGTTCCATACCTACCAGATAGGATCTTGCGGCAGGTTGGACACATACAGCGCATTCCAGGGACTCCGCGTGATATCCGACAACAGCCTGTCAGTCTAGATGAGATGGACGGTATGTGGTTTGCATTTGATCAAAGACTGGTCCACTTGGTCTCGGGTGGTACCTCACCGCGGCGGTGGAGCCTTGGTACATGAAGTGGTTTCGTAGGATCTCCCACCCATACATCTACCCAGCAAATGTATCACCCCACGGATGGTCCAAAGACCACCCGAGAACCACTAGTGATGTAAGTTTGTATGAAGTGTTTGTTTGTTCACTTTGCCAGAATAATATTTTTAGTTACTAATATTATTTGTTTTTATTGTTTGTAGAAAGTGAGATGGGCCAGGTCCATGAGATCGCGGACGCGATGATGCAGAAGCATTTGGTAGAGCCACGCACATCTGGTTGGTACCTGATGCAGGAGCTAACTATATTAGCCCTTCCACGTCCCCGCACTACGCGCACATATCAGCGAAAGAGAGGCAGGGGTCGGCCTCTGCATCGACACAATAGTTTATTTTTAGGGTTTCCCTTATCATGTATGGATGATAGCTTATTTATATTGTTATATTGTTTTGTGAAATACATTTATAATATATTTTGCATCCGCAACTTAACTTATAATGTATATTTTTATATCTCGCATTTAATGTTGTCTGGTTGCAGATAAGAAAGTTGGTTTCTCCTGTTGCATGCGATCAAAATATGGAGTCCTCCATGATAATCAAATTGCACCACAAAATAAAAGCTAGAAAATTCAAACCTGACACACCCGTGTCAACTAATTGACGAATAATTACGTCAACTTATTGATGAGACACTGCTAGTGATGTAAGTTTGTATGAAGTGTTTGTTTGTTCACTTTGCTAGAATAATATTTTTAGTTACTAATATTATTTGTTTTTATTGTTTGTAGAAAGCGAGATAGGCCAGGTCCAGGAGATCGCGGACGCGATGATGCAGAAGCGTTTGGTAGAGCCGCGCACATCTGGTTGGTACCTGATGCAGGAGCTGACTAGATTAGCCCTTCCACGCCCCTCACTACGCGCATATATCCCGAAAAGAGAGCAGGGTCGGCCTCTACATCGACACAGTAGTTTATTTTTAGGGTTTCCCTTGTCATGTATGGATGATAGCTTATTTATATTGTTATACGTTTATAATATTTTGTATCCGCAACTTAACTTATAATGTATCTTTTTATATCTCGCATTTAATGTTGTCCAGTTGCGGATAAGAAAGTTGGTTTCTCCGGTGTTGCATGCGACTGAAATATGGAGTCCTCCATGATAATCAAACTGCACCACAAAATAAAAGTTAGAAAATTCAAACCTGACACACCCGTGTCAACTAATTGACGAATAATTACGTCAACTTGTTGATGAGACACTGCATCAACATGTTGACGCATGTAAATTACCGCGTTATTGCAAAAGACATTGTTGTCACCTTGTTGACGTGCATATTAATTTTATTAGGAGTAAAATTGTCAATAAAATGGGGAGAGGAGGTGGAAAAATTAAAGGGCGAGGTTTTAATAACAAAGGCCTATTTTCATTACTCCATATGCTACTAACTTGTTTAAAAATTAGCCTCCCTCCAAAAGTGGGACATTGGGATATTTGGCTTGGACTTGCTTCATCATAATACACAGCATTTTGTCAAACATTATTTAGAGACTAATTCTGTAAATCAGTGTTTAAATTGATGAATCCTCCAATAGTGGGACATTGGGCTATTTGGCTTGGACTCATGCTTCTTCATAATACACAGCATTTTGTCGAACATTATTTAGAGATTAATTTTGTAGATCAATAACGTGTCTTATTAATGAGAGAAGGAATGCTAGGAAATTAGGAATCGTCATGTTTGGTTGAAGGTAATTTTCGAGAGAAATAAGAATGAGAACGCAATGAGAGTTTGGTATTTTGGTATTGTGTTACTGTTATGACTTAAGCCCACGAAGAAAGTCAAACCCAAAAGACTAGTCCATTAGGTGATAGAGTCTTATGACTTAAGTATCACATTGAGCTTTCTTATCTACTCAATGTATTCGTTGGTGTGTACCTTAATCCAGCCTATTGGTAACTCTTTCCGTAGCCCAACTCTCAATAAAAGCACCAATTGTTATGACTTAAGCCCATGAAGAGAGCCCAACCCAAAAGACTAGTCCATTAAGTGGGAGAGTCTCATGGCTTAAGTACCACATCGAGCTTTCTTATCTACTCAATGTGGGAATCATAACAGTTACTTATTGTATTATCCTATAAAATACATCTCAATTTTTTTTTTTTCTCAGTAAACATCTCAATTTTTTTTTCTCAGTAAACACCAATTCGGATTGGGATTTCTAGACCTTTCTTAAGCGCTCATATGAATGACATCTTCAAATCAATGAAAAGGAGGACTAAACATAATATTTAATTGTACTCCACCAATTGATCATATGCATTTTCTACAATCAAACCTTAATTAATCAGCAGCAGGGCTAAACATGATGTTATAATATGCATTCTACAACCAAGACCTCGTTAATCTCCCGAGGCATGAGGATTGTGAAGTGCACAGTGCACTGTATCAAGATCCTAAACAGCCCTCCTTATGTCTCCAATCTCACAGCATTTTCTGTAGTTAAGGGAGACCAATCCAAAGCCTGAATAATAGACATCTCCAATTATATAGAGACATAGATTAGTGATCTCTACAGCAATGGAATTAAAATCTCTCCTTACCCTATTTCCGTCTCCAATGTATTTTATCACACATCCTAAAACTAGCCAACATAAGAAGAAAATAAAATCAGAATAACAGAAGCAATATTTGTGTATAAATTAGCCTCAATTATTTGATCAAATCACCTCAAGTATCCTGTTTTAACCTCCCTTAATGGGAAGATTGAAGTAACCAAGATGTTCCTTACAGGAGGAGAAATTATACAACGTCTAGCATGGGCGCATGGCCACTACACGTGAGCAAATGATGAACGTAACATTGTGGCACTAGCAGCAGGCTCTGAAAGAAAATAAAGTAGACTGGTCAATTATGCAATCCTGCATCATTTAAATTCCAACATTTTTTAATTAGTTTAAACACTTTGACTTAGGTAGGTCATTCAAACTTGGTAAAAATAAAATAATCCATTTTAACAATGATGAAAAACCATTTTCACAAAATAGAAACCTGTAATGGTGATATGTCAAAATTCCAAACAAACTTGTCAGCAATCCAAATGGATGTGAAGAGAGTCAAGCCCAACCATACACCAAAAATGTTGTCTGCATAATCCAGTTATCATTAAGATTCAGATGGTAAATTATTTATACCGGGGTAAGGATATGTTAATGAAATCTGACAACATAAACAACCAACCTACAGGGAAGTAAGCTTCATATCCAAAACATCATATGATGGGTTGTTGAAGAGTAGAACTAGAAACAGTTTGAATTTTGAAAGGTTGAGATTTGTAGCATGACGAACTAGAAACAATTACACATGGCAACAAACACATTGTTAAGACACAGATAAAGACAAATTTAATAAATTAGGAAACAATATCAAGCATACCATCAACCCATATCTGACAACAGTACAAGAATTTGACATCCTTCACGGAAAAAGTAGCTACAGATCCAAAAGATGCATCCTGCACTGCTGCGAAGGAGATACCTAAGAGCAGTCCTATCTGAAAACATGTCAGAAACTCAGATTCATAACTTTTCAGACGATTTCATGAATTTTCTTTTGCCATAGGTTTCAAGACATATCTTTACAGTTAATTCTGAGAAAATATATTAAATCAGACATATCCAAGATAAAGGCTCAAAATCAAACGGGTTCACATCGAAGAAAGACCTACTAAAATGAAGTAAAGTAAGTAATTTCCTTCAGTCTTGTATTCATGTCTTGACAGAGAACTTGTAATCAGAGGCTGAGACCTATAAACACAGGAATCTCTCGCAACACATGACTCACGAGTTAAGACAAACATATGCCGACAATAAGAGTGAATTGGTAACAAAAAAAGAGAGCTTGAAGAATGAATACAGCATGCAATAAAGTTTCATGCTCATACAATGATACAAACTGAAGCTTTCCAAGAGGTTCAATTAAGACTGCTTGCTAAATAAAAATATACTAATCAGCCAGTGGCAAACCGGCAAAATATCTGTTCTCAACTATAATCAGCATTTTGTTAACATAAGTTATCTTTGAAAATGATCATAGAGTCATAACCATATTAAGCATAATTGAAGTGGTAATACCGTGTCAAGAACCAACTGCTTCTAAAAGCTTAAGCCTACATGAATGGTTTTATATCTAACCCACCACCACAAAAGGGGAAAAATAAGTTCACATTTAGTATATGAGATAATCTAACTCTGCATATGTTGCATTACAGAACTGGTCCCAAACCTAGAAAAAAGAGGAGAGATGTGTTACAGTCAGTAACAAATGTAAAACTTCATTGAATCTTCGTGGCATGGATCAACAATGGATCAACCAACGTAAAACTTTCACAGTATCAAGTGTCTCAACTTTTCAATGTTCTATGACCAGCTAAGTTTGTCTTTCTCCACTCTCTAGCATTAAATAATCATATTTAACATTAACTCTTGAAATCTGCAACTTTTCTCGTAGATGGTTCTATAATCAACACCAGTCCACAATTCACTTCAGTAAAATCAATATCTTCATAAACTATATTGATTCAAACTAACCACTCAAATATCATGGAATCTACAACAAAGAATTTGTTACTAAACTAATGACTCCCCTCTAACAGCCGGAGGCATCAGTTTCGCAGTTTCCCATGTATCTCCCGGATCAACAACTTAGAATTATCAACAAGGTGTTTGCTTTTATAAACTATATCACGACATAATTCATGTCTAGGGGCTGGTGTTAGTGATCTTAATTGAAAAAGGGGATCTGTTATAACATTACTACTATACAACTCTCTTGCCGGTTGGACATGCTTCCACCAGAAATCAGAAAGTGCAATTTTCATTACATCCCAATACTCTGCATCACGATGCAACCTGAATAGACTACTACCATTAAGAGTCCAAACATAAAAATCCATCCAATCCCTTCCTAAAATCTCCATTAAACCCTGAGCTTGAGGAATATAGTGAACCGGAATTCGAGTCCAAGGGAAAGCTTTACTCATGTCTCCATTGAAATATGGACATTTTATCTCCAGCACTCCACGAGAAGGCAATTCATACACCATCCTGTCAATTATACCATCTGGTGAAGCAGCTAGCCAATTGTCTTCTGGTTTTGCACTGTAGACCTGAAATTCAGGAAACAATACAGTATTTCCAGTTATCAGTTTGTATCTTTCAAGCGCTTCCTCCTCTTTGATATTGCTCCAACAGGTGGCAAGGTTTCCGGAAAATGGTTCAATAGCACCGATCTTCTCTAACCACAGCTGAGCCCTTCTTTGACGCCAAAATCCAATGGCACCAGCAAAAGTACTAGCAGTCAGCTTGTGTTTCCTAAGTGTCTGCCAGTTTTTAAACCAGTGTTGGAGGCTGGGTGCTTGAAGGACTGAATAAGTTTCAGCAGATGTGTATTTCAACAAGCCACTGCCATTGCCAAATCTTCTAGAAGGGTTATTAGGAGCATGGCTACTGGCATTGCTACTAAAAAATCTCTTATTACCCAGATATGCAACAAGTGCACCTTTATAATAGCTGCTTCTGTGCTTCAAATGTTGCAGCCAAACAACAGAGAACGAAGAAGCAATTTCGCCACTGTTAAAGAAGAGAAAGTATCACTTGAACAGTAGGTATAAACTAGGCAACAACTGATACTTAGCAAAGTAAATAAATAACATTTAAAAGAACAACACTCGTGATCTTCCTATGATCACCAAACAAGTATATTTTTTTTTTTTTTTAAATTCCATATTAATTTTGGCAGCAAAGAACTAGTCCTGGTCCTGGACAGTTCAATCTTTTAAATTCTCAGTATTACACTAAAGTTTAAAACAATAAGTAAAATACGTGGCAGTACAAAGGCGTGTCTAGAGTTGCAGACAAATCAGATGATAATGTTAGATAACTTACTTAAAATAATAAATTCAATGTATATATGTATGTATACTAGACATAGCATAGTTTGGAGATTTTGGTAACATAATTTTCACCTGCCTTGTCCTTTGCCACTACAGAATCAATGAATCCTTACCGTCCCATATCTTATTGGACAAGTATAAATAACCAGTCACAAGCAATGATGAGCTAATATGTGCAGCTAGCTATTACCCTTCCTAATACGTCATGAAACAGAAGTATTAACGCTTTCTTTTATCTACTATTGTTTTATGAATAAAAATGTGCTAATGGTTTATGTATGAAATTGCTGCGCTATTTTTAAAAGGATCATATTTTATTTGAACCAAATCAAAAGTATCTCATCGTTGGAGCATTTCATCGAACAGAATAACGCAATTGCCCCAAATGAATTGAACAGACCCAAACCATATAATCCCCTTGACGAGCATAGAGTTAGACCTAGAACATAGAAGAAGAGTGAATATGAGAAAGAAAGAGATGCAAGATGGTTTTGTTACCAAAGGTGGTGAAGTTGATGAGGGTGAATATCGAGTGTTGAGCGGCGCACATTAGCTGAGGTGAAACCTTTCTGAACTCCAGTTATGGTGGCCATGGAGCCATCGAGACTGAGAAGCAACCAGGGAGAGAGGGATTCAGATTCACTACAGTCACTGTTTCCCTGCAGCTACAGTCACAGCAGTTGAGCAAATCCCCACCGTTCCAGTAATCAAATGTGCTGTACTCCGCCACGTCATCTAACAGAAAGAAAAAGAGATGAGTGAAGGTTTAAGGAAGGGAAACCCAACGAGGAGGAACAAAAGGCGGTGAGAATTGAAACGAATTGAAAAAAACAAATTGCTTACCTGTAAGAGGTTGATCACAACCTTATTGGTCGATTCCGGTAGGGGTCGAAAAGATGAGCTGAAAATGCAACCCTCTGTCGGTTAGGGATGGAGGGGATGCTTCGCTTGGATGCCCGAGATAGCGACGAAGAGAGACGTTGTGGGTAGGGGTTTGCTTAAACCTCATTGGTTCAGTGGTATTATTCTTTCACGTGGATATTTATAAATTGATCAAATTTTAATTTTAATTTATTTAAAATACATTTTTTTCCCGCAAGTCTCCTCCAGCTTTTCTGTTCGGGACGCATCGCATGCTAAATGTGAAAACCCTTTTTAGCGAGAATTCGAACTTTAATTCGTCATATTATAGATGACTAGCCTCTTCCACTGTATTTAACCTCCGTTGGTAACATCGAACTTTTTTATTTATGCCTTTTGTTTATTACATGTGAATCTGTTGGTCTTTTTCACTATTGTATTTCTTTTGACATGTTAAAAATGCATTTGTAATTATTTACGACCAGATCAAATTGGGTTCTCTCCTTTAATCTATCTTCTCCGGATGAAAAAACACGGGTGAGAGAAGAGAGATTTACCGAATATGATTAAAAAATGAGGAGATAATAAAAAAAGAGAAAGAATTAAGAGAAAAATAGAGTGGATGGAGGGAGAAAATCCATGAGTGGATATTTTCATCGACCACTTGCACCGTTACGTTAATTTTTTTAAAAATTTAAACTTCATCAGATATTTATCATCAAATAAGATCACAGAAAATCTAAAACATCATTTTGCATTTATATTTGTAGGGAATGAAATGATTAAGCAAAATGATGAAAGAATTTATTGACGTAAATTAGTTTTCGGTTCTTATAAAATTGGTCAATTTTGTTTTTAGTCTCTAATAAATTTTTCACGCACTTTTGATTCGTTATTAATTTTTTGTCAACACATCTACTCCCAATATGTTAAATGTAAGGTGAGAACTCCCATACCCAGAAGTTTTATTGGGTATGAATACCCAATGATCAATTATGTGACGCTACATCATTTTTTAACTTTTTTAAAGTGAAATTAAATGCTTAGTTTTCATAAATGTTGTTAGTGTAAGAGTATAGGAGAAATTCCCTGAAAAATTTCTATATTTATTAATAAATTTTGACTTTCTCTGAGGAGTTTTTTTAATTTTTTTTCTATTTCATTTTTTATAAAAATTCTTTCTCTATTTTTTTTATTTAGATTACTGCTTAAATAATATTCTAATGTTTGTGTAAGCTATTTAATTCCATTCATAACTTATTCTTCTTTTCTTATTTCATTCCTAATAATAAAATTATATTTTTGTTAATTTCTTCTATTGTTTTACTTATTTCATACACGATTTCAATTTCTTTTGATATTTCAATTTATTTATTTTTTATTTTGAGTTTGTTTTGTAGGTTTTATTTGTTTTGTTATTTATAATTTATGTTTGAATTATAGTTTTTTTTATTTTTATTGAGATTGTTTTTGTTTGTTTAACGGATGGGTATCGATACCCACCTTTTTTCCCGGGTATGAAAGAATTTACCTAAATGTAATTTGTTAACTGATGATGTGTCCACTTACATAGACAAGTGAACTAACATGGCCGCCATGTCAGATGTCATGTGGCTGCCACTACAAGAAAATCGTGTATTTCCTACGGCCAAAAGCCTTAGGTAAGGGAAAAAGCCCTAGGAAATGACTTGATTTCCGAGGGCCCAGTTGTTGTAGGGAATCCACTGCTCGGAAACGGATTCCGAGGGCTTACTTTTTGGAAACCGTGGGAAATTTCCTATGGTCCCAAGCAGTAGGAAACGCAGGAAATTTCCTAGGGCTCAGTGCCCTCAGAAATTTCCTAGGCCCAAGCCCTAGGAAATGCCAAGATTAAAATTAAAAAAAAATTAGTCATAACTCCTTCCGTCGTCTTTTTTTTTCTTTCACCAGTAGACATAACTCGATTGCAGAGGAACACGTAAACAAACTATGAAGAAGAACACAGAAACAACACAGAAACGCGACTAAATCCCACTTTTTTTTACCAGTATTAACTTTTCAGAGCTAACAAAAATTAATCCCTTTAATAATAGGAGTAAAAACCAGAAACTAACATTCACACCATTCCTTCTTCTGCATCAACCAACCACCCAACCAAACAAATCTAGAATCAGGGAAAGAGAGGGAAAAAATGGTAATATGAAAGAAGCAAAGAAGTAGAAACAAAAAACACCAACATCCCAGAAACACCAACATCTCAGAAATGCTAATAGAAGCGAAAAACAGAAACAACAAATACAAGAATTGGCATAAATCTTTAGATCTGCCACAAACACCAACATAAAAAATGTCTTCATGATCTGAGAGCCCTTCGTTGTGAGCCCTTCTCTTGCTCTCCCTCCCTCGCTCTTCGCTGTGAGAAATCTTTAGAGCCCTCCGGCGAGCCCTTTGATTTCCCTTTCTCTCACTCTCCCTCAGGCATGTGCAGATCCATCACTGTGAGTCTGCCACCGCTCCCGTGCGCGGCCATCTTCTCCGGCGAGAGCCCTTCGCTTTCCCCTTCTGACGCTCTTCCTCACGAATGTAAAGATCCGTAGAGAGAGTGAAGGCTGGGTTTTCTGGTTCGCTATTAGAGAAGAGAGAAGTGGGAAAATCTAGGGTTGAGAGATGATTGAAGGAAGAGGAAGAAGAATAAGGGAGGAAAGGGATAAGCAGCGAGATAGAAGGAGAGAGGGAATTAGGATTAGGTTTTTGTGAAGAGAGAGAGAGAGGCGCTGGTCCCTGGGCACTCTAGTGAAGAGATAGAGGTCGCTAAAATTGGGATTTTGTGAAGAAAAAATAAAGGGGTGGGAGAGAGGTCGCTCTCAGTATATTTTTTTTTTCAAACATGAGTATAACCGAGGGGTAGGCACTCGGTTGGTGCAAATTTTAAAAAAAAAACAGTTTGTTGATTCCGAGAGATAGGCACTCGATAATGTTTAAATTTAAAAAAAATAAAATAAAACAAAAATCAGTGTGTTTAATTTCTGAGGGGTTTTTCCTAAAAAACTCTAGGAAACACTTATATGGGTATTTTCCTAGGGTTGTGACCCCAGGAAATGTCCTAGAGTCACAAGCCCTAGGAAATTTTTGTAGGAAATAAGCTAAATTCTTGTAGTGTGCCATGCCAAATGTCACATGGCATGTGTCATCTGTGTCATTTTAAGTATTTTTTCATTCATATAAATTCTCAAATTTTGGTTTTAGTCTGCATTAAATTTAAAATTTGATTTTACTACCTAATTAATTTTTTTACCCCATTTCAGTTCTTTTTGAAATTCCTAATTTATTCTTCATTCATTTCCACCTTAATCTTACTAAAATCATCAAGCAATATCGTTCAAACCACTAATAGGGATTAGGGCACTAATAGGGATTAGGGTTGAAGGTGAAATTGGAACCATATGACCTGCTTTGATAACAAACATGTTATCTGTATCTAAATCTAGCAAATACGATGTTGGTTTTTCAAATGTGACTTCAAAGAACATTATCCCCTACTACTTAAAATCATCCACCGCCACCTCCATCACTCGACATTGTTTATCCTTACCACCACCACACTCACCCTTCACCATTGTCAATGCCCAACACCTTCATCATCACTACCACTAGCTAACACTTTCGAGCATGTAGGACCTTTCACTATCACCATCATTGTTAGATAGGAAGATAATTTTCATCGATATATAATTTATATCACGTCATTTCACTATCTTGTCCACTTCAAAATAGGATCTGATAAGATTTTATTTCATCCTACTCTTATACAATACTCATATTATGTTATTTATCTTTATCCCATCTTGAAAACCAAACAGATCCCACATGTCCTCCTTGTTTATCCCACCCCGAGACTGTTTTGCAAACACTCAGGGACTGTGAAGTCATATATGATTTTTGGGAGCCCTTTATCAAGGAGAAAAACTAGTGGAAGTTCTATAACTTGGGACTTTTTCAATGACTTGAGTTCAACCTACAAAATTCTGATGCCAGTGATCATGAAAATTGGCCTATTATTTTTGGGATCATGCTTGACCATATTTAGAGAGAGAGAAAGAATTTTGTATTTTCTTCTACTTCCCTGCTTCCTGACAAACTTATGCCAAGTGTGTTGCATTACCCTGAGCATATTATTAGGGAACTTTCCAAGCGTAGCTCATTGCTTCACATCTCTTCTCTTTTATTTAAGATGGATTATATGATTGTGATCAATATGGTTACCTCTCGCACACAGGGTCGGATCTTAGTTATGACAGGGAGGAGCCCCGATACCCCCAAGTTTTTTTTAAAAAAAATTTAATAGATAAATATAATATAGCATCAATAATTTACATATATATAACTCTGTTTACGTCATTGTCCCAGAATATAATCGTAGCATAGTAGTAGAGATGCTTATTGCAACTAATAGGTCCCCTGCTCGCCTATCAAAATAAAAAAAGGTCCCCTGCTCGACTCCACGTTGTCCAATTTTGATTATTTTTTTTTAGGAAGTCACAATATACATCAATCAGGCCAGAAGCTATAGCTTATAGGAAGAAATTACTTTAAAAATATTCAAAATCATTCTATTAAACATTATTGGTATTAGTATTGATCCAGAGTGGATCTCGGAGTTGGAGGAAGGTGATACCTCATGGTGGTAGAATGGTAGAAATGACCGCAATATGTGGAAGTGCCGCTCCGGACTCCAGTGGACGATATGGGTGGTGGCCATCTGCAAACACTCTCGGAGTTGGAGGAAGGTGATACCTCATGGTGGTAGAATGGTGGAAATGACCGCAATGTGTGGAAGTGCCGCTCCGGACTCCAGTGGACGATATGGGTGGTGGCCACCTGCAAACACTCTGACGCTCAAGTCAGTCTATGAAAGAGGTGGGTGCTAGGGTTAGAAGAGACATACCTGTAGAGGTGATTACATTGGACTTATATAGCCTTGAAGCTAGGGTCAGCTCTTAGGAGAAACCAAGTCAATTGGACCAGCTCATTGGAGCCCATTAAATGGTGCTTCGGCCTAGGATATGTCCAGATTATAAGCCCCCCAAGTCGGTTGCTCATGTAATGTGGAGCCGACTTAGAAGCATCGTTAACCCTCGTAGAGTTGTTGTCCTGCATGTGTTAGTCAAGAAATACAAGATGTACATAATGTAAACACACATGTTTTGATTGTATTGCCCCCATATCGAACTAGCCGCTGTGTTGGGGATATACATTTGGGAACAAATCCTTTTGCAAGTTTGTTGTAACTATTTTTAAATTGGCATCAAGTGCTGCTGAGGTTCAGATAACTGAAGTGATAAGCATATAGCATGAAAATGTATACCTCGTCGAAAAACTGAGATATGATGTCGAAGTTCTCGTCTGAGCTTGAGAGCTTTAACGAGGAAACCTGATGTCGAGATTAGTCCTCAGCCAAGCGTAGGAGTTCGGAAGGGGAATCTCGGTACTGCTAAAATCCTTAGTCATACAGAACAAGAGACAAGCAGTCTAGAATATGTATTATATTAAAAGGAAATCCTATTAGTGGATTAAGTTACTGCAGCAACTTTGAGATTGGTTAATACTCAGGTGTTCTTAATAAACACTATTATAAATCATAAATCATGCATCAATTGAGGTGTGCAGTCTTCATGAATCTGCTTTTACTGCTCTTGGAGGCAGCAATTTGCCCAAATTGGGACGAATCTCATATGTTTCTCATGCTTCTGTCATTTAGCTAAGGAGAGATGGAAATAGGTGTGTCTAATCAAGCCTTAATCTCACCAGCTTAATGAAATTATATGATAGACAATAGGTATTGTCCTCTTCGGACAACAAATTTCCCACTATTGGTTCATAAGAGAATGTGGCTTGATTGAAGTATGAAAATGTATACTTTGTCGGAAGATCGAGGTGTGATATCTATATACCGAATGTAACACCCTCTATTTTATTATTATTATTATTATTATTATTATTATTATTGTTATTATTATTATTAATCAAACCTCCTATATTAACCTCTGATCTTATATAAATAGATATGTGATTAGTTATATTAGTTTGTGAGCACGGGTTCTTGAGTGTTAATACATAATATTGTGCGTGATAATGCATGATTATGTTGAACATGTGTTTAATATGTTAGTGTGTGATTTATTCATTTAAATATATGTTGTTTTAGTATGTAGTATATTGGTATGGTTTATTATTATTTTATTATTTAAATTTTTATTAAATATTAGTCTTCATGTATTAATATTATTTTGGAAACAATATTTTTTTTTAAAAAGAGTGAAGAAATGGGTTTCAAGAGATAATTGTTAAAAAAAAAATGGGTTAATAACAACCCATGCTGCAGCTTCTCATTTGGTTTAAAAAAAAAAGATATGGAATTGATCCATGAGCTGCAGCCTTGTTTTTTTCCTTTTAAAAAAAAAAAATTCCTACTGGCTGCACCCCCAATTCTCCTCCACGGCACCCCCTATTCCCACTTAAACCAGTTACTGTTCATCATCATCAACATTACGATGCGCAGCGCTGTTTTTATAACCTAACGCATCAAAAACTTCTCTCATCTCGTTCTCCCTCATTTGACTGCGGCAAGCTACAAAACTTTACCACCCAACTCAAAATTGACCCCTGAACATGTTTCTAACCTCTGTTCGATCAATCGGAGTCCCGTTCGTCGCATTTGATTCATTGGGGCGAGCTATAATTTCCTTTTTCCGGTCACCACAGTTTTCGGTTCGAAAAACAGACACCATTTTTGGATTCCTCGCGTCGAAACCTTTAGGAAACACTACTTGTCCTCTCGTTCCGGTGAAGTCGACGTTGGACCCCTCGTAACCCCGTTGTCTCGGTAAGACATTTTTCGGTCAATCTTTTGGCTTCCTTTTGACTTCGTTTCAGCTTTAAAAATTCCCAAATATTGTCTGATATTGATTATCATTTTTTTTAGACGTATTCCGTCATTTGTGTGACCATTAATTTTCTCGGTGCTCGTTTGGTGCCTAATTTGGGTGTTGTAGGCAAATCTTCCTTGCTCTCTTAAACACTGCGATTTTTCTCGACCAAGGTAAGGGTTTTTCTCTTACAAGTTAGGGCTAAACGTTGGTGATAGTTTAAATATAGTTATAATTTCGTGTGGTGTTGTGTTGTGCCGAAAAATTGCCACTGTGACTTTCCCTTTTGTATGGTGATGACTTGCTTTGATTGCTTGGTATTAGCGTGTTCTTTTATATGTGTAGTTATTTTTTTCCTTCTTGCTGAGTTGTTCTTGTGTGCTAATATAAAGTTGATGTTTTTCCTTAAAATTGCACTTTGTGTAATAGATGCCGCAAATGAGCATGATAACCTGTAAATTCTAGTTTTTCCCTTTTTGAAAGATTGAGTGTAAACAAATTTGTGTTTATGCTTGATCTGTTCAGAAGTTATTGGCTTGTCATAAGTCAGCTGCAAGTGGTAACACAGTGGTCTTAAGTTGTTATATTAACAGCTCCTGTTCATGTTCCTTCCCCAGATCCCCTGTCTACAAGGCCCCTTATTCAAATAAAGAAAGGAAGAAAAAAAAAACTTGTTGGACATTAAGTATTTCAAACACGGGTGTAGGTCCTGCTTATTGCATCTTCTTATTCAAATAAAGAAAGGAAGAAAAAAAAACTTGCTGGACATTAAGTATTTCAAACACGGGTGTAGGTCCTGCTTATTGCATCTTTTGTAAGATTGAAAAATGATCACAAATTAAGAATTTATTTGCATTTGGCTTAACTTTTTAAAAAGTGATCACGATATTGATCTTCCACAACTGTATTTCTCAAGGGATATCATCATTGTATATATATACTAGATTTATTTCAATGTCTACCTTATGGTGAATTACTTCTCATGGCATGAATTGACTTGACTAAACGACATGCATCATGTAGAACGGCATGTGTAGGGCCTTCGTGGCGGTGATATGATTTAATACCCCATTGGTATGGGAGGTAGCTATTGTTTTGGACCTTTGTATTTAAGGCCTTTGTGGCGGTGATATGCTTTAATTCCCCATTGGTATGGGAGGTAGCTATTACTTTTGGACGACCTTTGTGGTCAAGGCCTTCGTGACGTTGCTAAATTAAATTCTCCATTGGTATGGGATGACTATATCGCGATCATGAGAATCTTGCATAAGGCATGCATACTAACTTGAACATACATGATCTTTGTGGTGTTGATAAGTTGATTACTTTAATTGTAAGTTAGTATGAAGTAAAAAAAAGAGTAGATTTTCTTTTGTCTTAAAGGTGATTAATTTTAATTTCAAGTTCGTATGTAGATGTAAATACATTTTCTCATTGGTTGTTTGTTATGATAACTCTTGTCTTACTTATTTTTATTTAGATGTGAAAAGAGAAATTATAAATAGTATTTGAGCAATCTTTCATGTTTTAGCTTATTACAACTTGTCACGTGAACTGACCCTTACACCATTTTTTAGGTACAAGTGGATTTGAGAAGCCTCAAGTATAATTTGTTTGCATTATGTGTGATGCTGCTGTCGACGAATAATTGTGGGTACATGGGTGTTAGATGCTCTGTGCTACTTTTGAACGTTAACTTTATTTTGCACAAATTGAACTTGGTATTTTCTTTTTATTGCGGACATGTGTTTTTTCTGCTAAGCAATTGAGATAATTTAAACTTGGTTATTTTTCCTATAATTTATAATTTCGGGATTTTATTACATTTCAGTTGGGTTGAAGAGTAGTTACAGGCATTTATTAATTTAGTTTCACCAGATTTAAAATTAAATTAAATTTTCAATTAGACTAAAATTAGTTTAATGATTAATTAGAGTCGTTGCTATTAATCAAATTTTTATAATTGACAATAAAGCGGTTCCGCGATTATTAAACGCTTTACTAGTTATTAACGGTAACTTTATTTTAAAAAAAATGTAGGCCGATTTTTCTAAAAACAGACGAGTTAACGCTTCGAAAATTCGGGGCGTTACACCGAAGTTCTCCTCATTCAAGCTTAAGAACTCGGCGGGGAAATCTACTGAAACGTCGAGGTTCGATCTCAACAAAGTGTAACAGCTCGGAGGTGGAATCTGATTTTGTTAATGCCAAAGTAATCACTTTTAATTGGCAGTGCCATCTACTTTGGAGAAACAGCCCGACCAAAGGAGTTTCTCCTCTACCCCGACAGTCAGAGTGAACATCATAACCTCGGGTGGATGTGACCGCGAAATGACTCTTAGCAACCTGGTGGCTAGGCAAGTCGGGAGACCTACCGAAATCTTCTAAAATTGGATTTTCTCAAGACCAAGCGTAGGAGCTCAGAAGGTGAATCTCGGCGTTTCTGGAGCCAAGGTAGTCATGTGAAGCTGTGTCACTTTGCCGATTTGGGTGTTATCTAGTTCCTGTATAAGAGGATCATGTACAACTCCGACTGGAGAAATCATTAGTAATTATATAGAAACAATCTTCTAGATGTAATGGATTTTCATGTTATCTGATGTGTCAGACTTCGGTTTTCGGTGGTTACTAGGTTCTCTTTAACCCAGCTCTTAAATTCTAATAGACTTTTATCCTCGAGGTGGAGTGGATATGTTTTATACATACTCTTTGGAGTGTAATTCATGGTATATAGTCCCTGCCCAATGAAAATACAAGAATCCCAAACCATGAAAGTGTAATCATATAGAAGTAAGATTCAACTGTTAGAGATTTCTCTTTTACTTTGTTGGTGTTGAGCCATCATCAGATAGGTTGAGATAACTTTAATGTTACCCGTTTTGGGCGAATGTGAATCATGCTGATTTAGTCCGGCAAATGCATTCCGAGAAAGTGGATATGAAGTTGATCTAACCAAATTATACCATATTAGTCGGCGAGACAATACTTGCAATGTTAATTGTGAATAATATGACAAGGGTAAAGAAGGAGAACCCTTGATTAGATGTGCAACTCGTGATCATTTCCACCGAGTTCAGGGGCTCTGATAATAGAGAGAGCATCTACAATAGTAGCTTTCAAGTGCTTGACATAAAATCTGTCTAAGACTAAATGTTTGCTTGCAAATGGAAAATGCTTGTTCTCATGAGGATTAGAGGTTGCACAAAGGTGCTGCATCCGTGGTAGCCTTTGTTTTAGGGAAACTTCCAACTCGAGATTGATAATGCCATATAATTGACTTCTTCGTTGTAGAGAAGGAGTTTTAAATTCAAGAGACTCATGAGGCCATATCAAAGTCTTTGCAATCATCTGGAATCATGAAAACATGGCCCAAGGATATCATGTCACATAAGAAGTATTAAACTTTCAGATTTTTCGAAGTATTAGACTTCGGTTTCTTTGTAGTTGCAAGTATCCGAAGTATTAGGCTTCGGTCTCTTTGTAGTGGCAAGTATCCGAAGTGTTAGGCTTCGGTTTCTTTGTAGTGGCAAGTATCCGAAGTGTCAGACTTCAGTCTCTTTGTAGTGGCAAGTATCTGAAGTGTTAGACTTTGGTCTCTTAGCCCCCAACATCTGATAATAATGAAAGATAGCAGCGTGCAAATGTGGTCCTTGATTATGGACAATTGTTACTAGGTCTGCTTTGATTCCAGATTTCCATCTAATCTAAGGTGGAAAGTCATGATTGCAAGTTTTGTTATTCCTGCAGTGAAATCCTTGCACAAGGAAAACAAACAAGTCTCACAATTTGAGAGCATAATTATATAGAAGTAGATTATATCATCAATTGTTGCTTTGATTGTGAAAACCAAAAAGCATGATTGCAAGGGAATCCCTTATGTCTTGGTGCAGTGACAATTCAAGCAGAAGAATTTCGATTTGCATTGCAACAAATACTTTCAAGAGTTTCTTGTGGTATTTAAGTGAAGGCACAAGAGTTTCCTGTGGTATTTAAGTGAAGGCACAATATGTCCTGCTGGAGCATATCAGATTTGGGGTCTCAATGGCTCCTGCCTTTCATTTCTTGTAAGAGGAAAATATATACAAACTCCAAAGAGATATGTTATTATAAAAGCAATATGTTTTGTGCTAATCAGAGTAGTATCCATGTTAATCAGAGTGTTTGAACCCCTAATAGGTGGTTATGCCCTTTAATCTGGGCTAACTCATTTTGAGTATATGTTGTTGGATGTCCATGTTGTTAGATGTCCTCCAGCTGCTCCTTGTTTTTGTCATGCACTGCCATATTTTCAACAGAGATAACAAATATCAATAGAAATAAGGAAATTGACTTATACTGCTACTTCTGTGCCATCTCCGATTATTGAGAGGGAAGAGTCAACGGCTTATATTGGGTAAATGCTTTCTCCACACATTATATGCAGAACACAAAGTGGTTAGCAAAGTGGAACTAGAATAAGCTTACATAAAATTCTCAGTCAAAGTAGCATGAAAAGTGAAATAGATAATTCACCACTCGCTCTGACATGAGTTTCGCACTTGAAGTGAAGTAGATAGTTCAAATCTACCATATTTATCTATTCAAGCTTCTAGAACGGGAAGATCCAATTATGTAAAAAAAAAAACAATGCAATTAATGAACACTTCGCCAATAGCTAAGAGCATATTGAAAGATGACAATGTAATAAGCATCTTTTGTATTCGAACCAGTCACAAAAATCAAGTTTACCCAATGACAAGTCTAAGGTTGTATTGGGAGCTGATGAATTCATGTATTCAGGAAGGTATGACATATTATTTTGGAGTCGTATGTGCATGAACAAGTGTTCATGACAGTGAAGTAAAATAATAATGCCACAAATGAGAGCTAGCTAGAAAGAGCAACTTCTAATCTCGTAATAATGACAATGTTGTGATGAAAGCATGATATGCTCAGATGCTATGTGTATTCACATGTACTGTTGTGCCTACTTTTAGAAAAACAGTTTAAAAATGTGCATGCAAGCTTGCTGAATATGTTCAGAAACATTTAGTTTGGATAACTCATTAGAACTGTGAGTTCCCTATGTACAGCTTAGCCAGGCCATACGCATATTCCAAAAATAACATGATTAGAAGACATATTCATAACATCTGTATTATGTGTGGGAGAATTTCCAATTTAAGATTGACAACGTGATGAATGAAAAGTCAATTCCAGTGGGAGTTATCCCTGTTTTGCTTTATTAGGGGAATAATTCAGAATTCAATCAGCTGCAAATGCTTTTGATGAATAACATTGCCATGCCTTATCTCCAAGAATTGTTTGACCTTCATGGCCTTCGCAGGGGCTGCTATAGTTTAGGAATGTGCTTCCAATGCTCTTGGGAATGATAAGTCCCATGTGAAATGAAATGTAATTTCGGACTGCATGAAAAATGGTCCTAGCTCTGATATGCCTTTATATGAGTGTCATGCATTTCAAACAATATGCAATCAATTTCAAACAATATGCAATCAAAATTATTTGGTAAGATGACAAATAATGGTAAAGGGAAAAGCAACCCAAAGTGGAAAAGATACACAATATTTCCATAGATTATTTAAATCGAAGCACATGGTGCATATGCCTCTTCCAAAATTGTCAATTAGCTATGATCCACTGCGAAATCACTGGTGTAGATGGATATATTGAATCGTCATGTTTAACGTTAGATGCTGAAAAATAATAATCTGATCCCACTTCGGTGGGGTTGAGCTTTGAGGCACTAGGCCATGAAATTGGTAGTGCGGATGATCAAGACATCGACATTTCTGAAGTTAGGACATTGGTGAAAATGTGCCAGGGGGACTTCAGAGTCTTAGTACTCTTTTGGCATTGGTCTTGATATCCGGATCAGTACTCGATCATGGATTCTTGTGAACATGATCCTTGTCGAAGAAGGAATAAGAGTCAGAGGCTCTATCCTTTCCCAAATGGAATAATCCCCAAGTTGTTGGGGGGTGCTACAATGAGGTCGGAACAGAGCCTAAAGACGACGTCGGGACATCGGGGTGGTGCTTTCGGGTCTATTCGGATTGAGTTTCCACCTCTTTGTCCTTGTTGCTGATATCCGAATTCGTTCAATGCTTCATCGGCTGCCTCCATCTTCTTTGACATCGGCGCTCGACTTCATCATGAACAAACAGATTAGCAAAACTAATGAATGAAGGGTTTGGAACCTTACCTCAGATTTGGTGGGAGAACTTCGAAGTCTCAAATTTGGGTGTTGCGGGGAGCTAAAACGGTCTATTGCAACCCAAGCTTGCTGAGCTTTTCCTTTATTGATCGGCCCGACCTTAAGCATGTCAGGGAGATGGGCGGCACCACTGACGTCGGTGCTGCAAAATGCTTGGGGACTTCGGATCTATTGAGAAGTCTTGTGCTTGATTGAGGAGGATCAGATTTAGGATCGATGAATACTCCGGCCAACGCTGGGCTCGACGGTGAATTTTTCGGCTACCTTGGTCTCCTCTGACGTCGGTGACGATGTCCACTATGAACAAACATATCAGCAAAAAATAATAGAAGAAAGGTTTGGACCTTACTCTAGATTTGAGGGTGGCATCAAGAAGCCAAGACCGAACTCAGTGTTAGATCGACCCGGATCAAGACAGAACGAAGCAATGTTTGTAGTCCTACTTCTGGTCAGATTTTGAGCAACTTGGATAGGGGCGAAGCTCGGATCCAACGGCAACATCGGTCACAATCTCGTCGCACAGGCCGACACCGTGGAGGAGCAGAAATAGATCTGCAAAGGTTCTCATCGTTGAACCGCCATGGAGGATTAGCTGTCAGGACTTATCATTTCAAGATCTGTGAAGGAGGCGATCCGAAGAGAGTGCGAACTCGAGCTTGTCGCTGATGAAGGAGGTGATCTGAAGAGAGAGCAAAGCGGTGGTGATTTCCACTCCACTTTGTTGGCTCTCAAGATGCTAAGGACCATATCCGAACTGAGAGAATGAACTCAGTGTGGAAGAAGGGAGGAACGATCTTTGACGCTAGACAGAACGCGAATCTCTGAGACAGAACGCGAACGAGGAAGAGGGTTTCTCAGTTTCACCCTTTCACCCTGGTGCGTTTCTTATTGGTTATTGATTATTGCCACTCCCTTTCACGATCAGAAAATGAAGCTAGGTTTTTCGTGAAAGCTTATAGGAGAGAAAATGTATCAAGATCCTTCCACGAAGTCTTTTCTGTGAATCTTTTTCTAATCATTCTTTTAAGACCACTGTGAGGGCGTAACATGATCTGAGAATGAAATCGTTCTCACAGACGGCGCCAATGATCTGGAGTGGATCTCGGAGTTGGAGGAAGGTGATACCTCACTGTGGTAGAATGGTGGAAATGACCGCAATGTGTGGAAGTGCCGCTTCGAACTCTGGTGGAAGATGTGGGTGGCGACCACCTGCAAACACTCAAACGCTCAAGTCAGTCTATGAAGAGGTGGGTGCTAAGGTTAGAAGAGACATACCTGTAGAGGTGACTACATTAGACTTATATAGCCTTAAAGCTACGGTTAGCTCTTAGGAGAAACCATATCAATTGGACCAGCTCGTTGGAGCCCATTAAATGGTGTCTAGGCCTAGGATAAGTTCGGATCAAGTATTTAACCATATTCATATAAATAAAATTATCATATAATTGTAAATAATTTTCAAAAAATAATTTACGAATAAATGTTTAAAAAAATTAGAAATAATTTCAGCATTTGAAAAATTAAATCAATTAATTTATAATCACTTTTTAAGAACAACGTGATTTTGAGTTTCACGTTGAGTCTTTATGGTTAAGTAAAAATTATTCTTTTAGTGATTTAGTTTTGTTTGTAAATAATTTTTTAATTTTAATTAATTTATTTTATTATTTTAGTCACTTTTACTTATTTTATTTTTATTTCATAGTTGATTGTATTACTTGGCCATTTTGGCTCCCTCAACAATTTTCGTCAAGCTCTGCAGTGCCTCCCTTTGCAATTTTTTTTTTTTTGTTGGTATATAAGGGGGTACGGGTACCTCCCTTTGCAACCCTTACTTGATGAAGTATTATTGTCTTTGTGGGATGCACCAGGTTATCTACCGTGAGGCAAACAGAGTTGCTGATGATGTTGCTTGTCTTGGTCATGCAAGTGGTTTTGAGTGGGTTTTGTATGCTCTCATTTTGTACGACGATGCTGTTTGCCGTACACCCCTCATTTTTTCTTATTTTAATAGGTAATACTTTTAAGTAATTGAATTTGGCTTTTTCTACCTGCACCCCCCATTCTACTACTCCCACTCCCTGTGTCAGTTTTTTTAATTGTTAAAATACCAAAACACCCTTACCCCCCAAATCAAAATTTTCAAACAAACCGTCACACATCACCTGCGAATCGTACGTGAATTGAATTAACATACTACTATGTTAATTCAATTTACGTAAATTTACATACAATGAATTCACGTAGAATACGTGAATTAAATTCGCGTAGCGTTACGTCAATTTAAATTACGTGTACTTACGTTAATTTAATTGACGTGAACTTTACAAACTCAATTTATCCGGTCCGGCCCAGGTACCTGCACTTTGTCTCTCTTTCTTTTCCTTTCGTCCGGCTTGTCCGTTAATATGAATGACGTAAATCTCCATGAATTAACAAATTTGTCCGTTGTCCTTTTGTCCAGCTTGTTAATCTCCATGAATTAAAAAATTGAAAAAGTATTTGTCACCTCGTCTCCCTTAATCTCTCCTACTTATTATTCCATATTATTGTCAATCTCCATGGTACGTGAATCCAATTCACGTATAGTATGTGAATTTAATTAACACGTGCATACGTGAATTGAATTCACGTGAGATTAGGAATTCAAAATTGTCACCTGAATTCAATTCACATAGTATACATGAACTAAATTCACGTATAATTCGCAGACGGAGAAAAAAAATACAGGACAGTTTGGTCATTTCAAAATGTTAAAAAGCTTCCACAGGGGGTGTGTGACATCCTGATTTTGAAAACAATAATTAGATCAGTAGTTAGGTAATAAATGGGTGTTACATTAGTGGTATCAGAGCAGTTTGGTTCTAATCGGACCGTGGGAAAGGTCGAATCATTGGCCGTGTCTAGAGTCTAGTTGTCTCCACATCGGATGACGACTGAGTTGGGGAGAGTTTGACATTAGAAATCCTGTCCTAGAAGAATAACATCCTTTGAATTTTCGGGGACGAATTTTTTTTAAGGAGAATAGTAATGTGACATCCTGATTTTTAAAACAATAATTAGATCAGTAGTTAGGTCATAAATGGGTGTTACAGGTGGGACTAGTGCAATGGGGGGTGCCGGTAAAAAAGCCATTGAATTTCATTTTGTCTTTCTGTACTTTTTTTTTGTTACAATCAGAAAAACTAAAAAACAAAGCAACAAAAAGGCCTAAGGCCTCAAAAACGTGATGCCCATGGCATCGACAAGACACAGATTCTCCATTCCCGAAGGAGGCTCCCCGAACATGACACAAGACAAGTTACTCCTGGCACCCATCAAGGAAATCCGCACAATGATTACCCTCCCTGAGACTTAGAGTATGACACAATTGAACATTTCAATCCCTTTGAAGCATCCTCCTTACAAGAGCAATCTCATTTCCAAATCTGTGGTACTTTGTCTTTCTGTATATACATATATAAATTAATAATCGGCATTTTGCTAATTTATTATTATTATTATTATCATCTCTATTTTCTCAATTGGTATATTACTATGTCACTAATTTTAGCTTTGCGTTTTATAATACTGATTTTATTATTGTACATTTTTGCAAAATAGTGAAAAAGATATTTACAAATTATAAAAGGCAATTTTATAAATTATAGGATTTCTTTTGGAAATTTATATAAGTAGTATATTTTGACCACGAAATTACGTATCTGGGATAACTTCATTTTGATTTACGTGTCTATTGTAAGTCAAGACTAACAGTCACGATCTATTTTTTTTTAAATTTTTTTATGAGTCGCAGTTGACAACCATGATTTTTTTTTAATTTTTTAAAAGTCGTGACTCTTGTTCACGACATGCATTTTTTATTTTTTTTTACAAAGTCGTGAATGGTATTCACGACACACCCTTTTTATTTTATTTTTTATTTTTTTATAAATCGTGAGTAAGTGTATTTTTAATCCATGATCAAGTGGGTGAATTTCATGAAAGCAAATTAATAGATCAAACCTATTATATCATAATGAGCTATGGTTAAAATTTGTGTTTAAAATTCTACTGGATTTCAGACAGCGTTTTGCACCCAACAATACAATCTGGACCATCATTTGAACCCAAAATTTAACAATAGCCTAGAATGATATAATAGGTTTGACTTATGAATTTGTTAACTGTATTTTTAATCTATGATCAAGTGAGTAAATTTCACGAAAGTAAATTAATAAATCAAATGTATTATATCATAACAAACTATCGTTAAAACTTGGATTTAAAATTCTACCAAATTTTGGACAGTATTTTACACCTAGCAGTACAATTTGGATAATCTTTTGCATCCAAAATTTATCAAAAAATTTTCAAAATTAAGATTTTATAGTAAAATTATGATTTCAATCACGATTTATAAAAAAAATTAAAAAAATTAAAAAGGCTATCGTGAATACCATTCACGACTTTGTAAAACAATTAAAAAAAAGGCATGTCGTGAACAAGAGTCACAAATTAGGAAAAAAAAATCCATAAATTATGGTTGTCAACCACGACTCATAAAAAAAATAAATCGTGACTGGTAGTCTCGACTTATAGTAGACACGTAAATAAAAATAAAATTACCCCAAATATGTAATTTCGTGGTCAAAATACACACAAATACGATCTTGTAAGAATTAAGACATTTCTCCTCTATGTAAGGTTCATCAAAAAAAAAAGTCCCACAAATTTTTTTTCTCCTCTATGTGATGACTGATGTAGGCGTAGCAAAGCTTTAATCCACGTGATATTCGCCACATGGATTTTTCGATACCAGTCTCCCTTCTTTTGTCCCCTACCTTTCAGTTTTTCTCTCTCAGCAGCACACAGCAAATTCACGCTGTCACGCATTCGTTTATTCATCCGGGTATCACCTTTATCGTGTTTTTTTTTTTTTCCTTCTAAAAAACCCGAAGCACATTCCTATTGTTTTGTTTTCCCTTTTCCCCCACGGCAATCTCAATTAGTAGTAACTTTCATGCTTTTTAAGCAAGCATCAAAGTCCTCAATTATCAGTTTGTTCTATTTCAAAACAAAAAAATAAAGGGCGATCATGTGAAGTACTTACTGTAGTACTATTGCGGAGTCTTATTATTTTGTGATATTTGTGGGGTTGTTATTATCATCAAAAAATGCATAGGTAACACATCTGTATGTCAATTACTATTATTAGTATCTATTTAAAAAACTTAGTTACGCTAATTTCACAAGTTTATTCACCTATTCAAAATTGTTTTCTCATAAAAAAAACTGTTTTTTTTCTTCTCTAAAAGCATAATTCTATTGCACTCACATGCAACAGTATTTTTTTTCCCTCAAAACCCAAGCTTTTACGTGGGTTCACGCTTACTAATTCCCTCAAAAGCAAACACATAAACTAAAAGGGGAGAAGTATGGCAAACCACAAATAAATTTTAGAAAATAATAACAAGTACTTTTAGAGTATTGATAAAGAAATCAAAAAAGTAAATTTGTATAAAAAATAATATATTTATCATATTAAAAAATATTTAACTTTATTCTCTAGATAATTTTTTTTTAATAGATTCTTTGATTAATACACTTAGGACATTCGTTAACAAACTTGATTAATTTTGTCAAAGGGGGCATAAAATGAAATAAAGATAAAAATAAATAAATAAATAAATAATAATAGAAAACAGTCCACATCATCATGGCTTCAGAATGATGCTCTTCTCATCATTCACAGATCACACCACGCACTTACAGGCTCTCTCTTTCACTCACTTCACTTCACTTATCTGAGGGAAGGGAAGAAAACAGAACAGAAGAACACCAACCAAATCCAAATCCACCAGCATTGAAGTTGAAGGAGAAGAAGTAGATAGATAATACAATGCCTTCTTCTCATTCTCATTCCCATTCTTGCATTTTTCTTCCCCAAATTACCCTTACATTTGTGTTGTATTTACTAGTGTTGTCCCCGCGGCCATCACTCTCCCTCAACATCACCGCCCTTCTCTCCACTTTCCCTGACTTATCCCAATTCACCGCCCTCCTCTCTGCCGCAACACCCCTCGCCGGCGATCTCTCCCACCGCACCTCCCTCTCACTCCTCGCCGTCCCCAATTCCTTCCTCTCCGCCGACGACTACCTTTCCCGCCACCAACTCTCCCCCTCCGCCCTTGCCGACGTCCTCCGCTACCACGTCCTCCTTCAATTCCTCTCCTGGTCCGACCTCCGCTCCCTCCCTCCCTCCGGCAAGCTCGTCACCACTCTCTTCCAAACCACCGGCCGCGCCACCAACAACTTCGGCTCCGTCAACATCACACGCGACCCCCGCACCGGCGCCGTTTCGATCCGCTCCCCCGCGCCCTATTCCTCTTCGAACGCAACCGTTATCTCACTCGTCAAAACCCTACCATACAACGTCACAATCTTCTCCGTTAGTTCCCTCTTAATCCCCTATGGCTTCGATCTCATGGCCTCGGAAACTCGCCCTAGCCTCATTCTCAACATCACAAAAGCCTTAATCGACGGCAAAAACTTTAACGTCGCCGCCTCCATGCTCTCTGCCTCCGGCGTCGTTCAGGAATTCGAGGCCGACGAAGGCGGCGCCGGAATCACCATGTTCATCCCCGTAGATGACGCATTCGCTGATCTACCTCCCTCCGTTTCGCTCCAGTCCCTTCCCGCGGATAAGAAGGCTGATGTGCTCAAATCCCACGCACTCCGTGCCTATTACCCTCTCGGTTCGCTTCAATCCATGGTGAATCCCTTGCAGCCGACCCTCGCCACCGAGTCTATGGGCGCCGGAAGCTTCACGCTCAACATTACCAGGTTTAACGGCTCCGTCGCCATCAACACCGGCATCGTTCAGGCCTCCGTTGTTACTCAGACCGTCTTCGATCAGAATCCCATCGCCATTTTTGGCGTTTCCAAGGTTTTGCTGCCGAGCGAGATTTTCGGGAAGAATCCAATTGTGTCTGCCAAATCGCCTCAGGACGGTGGTGCTCCTCCACCCGACGATGAAGCCCTTTCGCCGGGGAATTCGCCGGGATTTGATGCCCAGCCCTCACACCTTTCTTCACCGCCCGGGTTTCGTGAAGATGTTCGCTCGGAAGCCGCCGTTGCTTATGGTTCCGATCAGTTCTTTGTTTATCTTCTTTGCTGTATAGGATTGTATGTAATGGTATAAAGAGATTAATTGGTTTTCTTCCTTATTATTATTATTATTAATTTTTTTTTTGTGGGGTTTTGTTTTGATTTCCTCCACCTTCTGTACACGGTTAATTGCATTATTATTAGGTTGGAAATGCAGCCTCTTTTCTAATGCCTCTGTCATCTTCTTCTTTACAACAATTATAGATTCATCAATGTTAATTGTGCCATTGATCTGTAATAATTAGTGTTAATATTGAGCTCAATGTCATTTCTCTGTTTTTTCTTGTTTTATCTTGTAGCACTAGCACTTTGTTGTTTGATATACAACGCAGTCCATCATGTGTGTTGAAGAGTTAATTTGACGAGCCTTTGTCTTGTTTTAGCTATAGTTTCCATATTTACAGTATCGCAAGGTTTGGTTGAGTGCTATAATGAACCCGACTTTCTGTATTGTTATCCAAACCGTTTTACATAATTAATACCTGCCAGGTGTTGCGCAAGTGATTTCATGCTGATAGGGTGTGGCTTGAAGTGCAGCCAATTTCATTTGGCGCAGGAGTTTGTGCAGCTTGCTCGATATTGTTGTCTTACCTAGATGACCATCAGGTAGTTCCTTCTTTATTAAACTACAATTGTGGATTTCATAAGTTTTAATATGTAATTCAGGATGCGAATCTGAAAATAATGTCACCATTGGGCAAGTTCAATTGAATAATTATTTCAAAAGACCAGAGAAAGGTTTTTGAAAACAAATCTACTTAGTTTTATGTATGCACTCTCTTAAGAAAGGGATTTGGTGCTTTTATGAGTAGAGTCGTATTTATCTTGTGCTGGTTTGCTTTTCACATCCTATAGGAATGACTTTATCTTCTTTTTACAACTTGATCATGAAATGCTATCTGGCTTTAAAACACTGATCTGTAATGACCCAGATTTCATATAGATCGATGAACAACTTGTATGTTAGATCAGTAAAGAGAACCGACACTGGAAGCTAATAAATTTGTATTATGCTTCCAGCTGTATATGTCATTTACTTGTATAATGGTCTAATCTGCTTGTACAATGACCCAGCTATGAAATGCTATCTGCTTTAAAAACACCAATATGCTGTGACCCACATTTATATTGATCAACAACTTGTATACTAGATCATTAAATAGAATTGACATGTCATGACATTGCAACCTAATAAATTTTGTATTGAACAAATGCTTTATATGTACTCTTTCTTCTTGATCAATGATTCAATGCTCTTGTTTAATTAACTTCTGGTTTTCACTATTTGCTATTTTGCAAAGACTGTGGAATGAAGGATTACATACTGGTGTGCCTATAGATTGTAGAAATTTAATGTTTAAAGAGTTCAAGCTTGTTGCCAGTAAAGGCAGAAGATGGCTAGAATTCATGCAAAGCAAACAGAATTTTAAAGATTCTTATTAAGCATGATGTTGCCCTTATCCATATTTAGATATTGGAAAACAAGTAGAGATGATATTATGCTGATTATGTGAGATTGTGAGGTCTAGCTATGAAAGGAGCCAAGGAGCACTTTGTTGAGCTTTTGAGGAGATTAGTTAGTTGGAAGGAGGTCTTTTGCCTTCTATCTATTTCATGCTCTTTTACTGTTGTCATAAAACTTGAATTTAGGCGTCTTTCTACTCATGCTGAGGCTGAATGTTCTACCTCCTGGGCCCTATATGGATTAGCTTATGGCTTATGGAAGCTTTTCAAGTGAAACAAGTATTTGGTTTGTAACTTACAAAAGTGTCCTGATCCTGTAAGAGTTCATCGGTGTTTATGGAGAAAAGTTGGATAATGGAACTTCTTGAAAAATTGAGGTACAGAAGCTGATTTCAACACAAGGGGAAAGTTATTATTTTAAATTTAAATACCAAGCCATTGGTAGATCATTTCAACTTCTCTTTTTCTACAAGTGCCTGTTGAAAAGTTTATTCAAACTGATTTAGACAGTTGGGATCACCATGTGTGGTAAACTTCTGTGACCTTCTTTGACTATTTCTCTTTGGAACATTTATGTTGCCAGTATTGGGTGGATCATTTAATTGTATGTGGGTTGGTTTCCATCAAGTATATGATTTAGGAGAGAAATAGAAAGGGAAGATGGAAAGGATTAAAATGAAAGATTTTGCAATTATCCCTTTCTATGATTGAAAGATTTGATACCATTGGTGCAAAACCCAGCTGCAACTGTTGCCCCTAGTTAAGTCTTCTCAATTTAAAACTAAGTTTAGTTTCGTTTAGCTTTTGTTTGTTTCGTGTACTGCAAAACAAGGACACTATTGTCTTGATACTGAATATTTAACTACATAAATGTAGATGCTTGTCTGTTTCCTTTCTTTTGTTTTATGTGTTGTCCTGAAGTCTGAATATGTTGTAATAGCAATATATATATATATATATATATATATATATATGGCCTAGATTTGCTCCTCTCACTCTCACATAAAAAAGACCCTCTCACTAGATATGACCCCTATATATATATATATATATATAATGTAACAAAGCTCATCTGAACTTTATGTATTTAGGTGGTAATTTAAGCTTGATCTAGGTCAGTTGTCTTGAGCATTGTCCAACTGATAAGGAGTTATGCTCTTCTGGAGTTTACTTTCTGCTCTAGAATTATATTATTTAATGATTGGAGGGCTTTATCACCTCAACTGATATGTGTTTCTGTTTTTTTATTTTTTTATTTTTTTAATTGTTTGGTTTGGAAGGACTACGTATCCTTCTTATTTGCATAATTTAATTCTCATTTCTCACTCACTAAAACATAGTATCTTCCTTGTGTGTGACACAAAAACATTTGGACGGATTCTGCAAGAGAAAAAGGTGCTTTGACCAGACAGAGTAGTTACATGATTCCCTGTTAAGAAACTATTTAGATATGCTTGTGCAGTACACGATAGTAGGATGGCATCACAATGGAGAGTGGGATCTGCAAGAGTCCAAATCAAACTTTTGAATGTTATTACTTGGCACAAGTATCAATCCATTGTAACCATGTAGGGATTTGCATTCCACAGTTACTAATGTCGTCTGGAAACAATTCTTTTCCAATTTAAACAGCTACTACCATGATTTTCATAAAACTTTTAGGTATAATAAGGGTCGGTTTATTTTGTTTTCAAATTTTAATTTTCTGTTTTCAAGTTGATATACAGACTAGTACATACATAGCCAATGAGATGATACTCCCTCCGTTTCAAAATATAAGCAAAAAAGTCATGTATTTGGTCCAAATTCAAATACTTTTTTGCTTATATTTTGGGACGGAGGGAGTATTCAAAGTGGGGATTAGTGATGCAGACATAGTAGCATTTTGAAAATTTTGAAAATGATAAAAAGTTATTTTTACTATTTCCAAAAATGTTACTACTACCGGCACCACCAATTCACACTTTAGTTATCTTCTCCTTGGCAGGCTATGTGTACCGGTAGCATGTGTATCAACTAGAAAACAGAAAATGAAAATTTGAAAACAAAATAAACAGACACTAAGGGTTTGTTTACTTTGTTTTCAAATTTTTATTTTCTGTTTTCAATAAGATACACATACTATAACACACATTGTCAAGGAGATAATATACAACATGAGAATTTGTGGTCTAAGAAGCAATAGGATATTTGGAAATGGTGAAAACAACTTTGTAGCATTTTTACCATTTTCAAATATACTATTCCTTGCCTATGTATATCATCCCACTTTGGATGTCATCTTTATGACATAATATGTGTATCTTATTGAAAGCAGAAAATAAAAATTTAAAAACAAAGTCAACAGCTTTTCAAAAGGCACTAGAGCAAATTTCCACCTACTTATACCGAAGCCAATCAAATCAAAACCAGCAACATTAAGTGTGTTTTCAAACCCGTTCACATGAGGTAGCTTGCGTTCTGAAGCCTAGTTTTGTGGTATAAACAGATGTTTCGTTGTCTTCCAGCCATTTCGATTACCTTGGACCTATTAGGAGCAGCCATTCATTTACAACAAAGACGTGTATGTACATCTTCAATGGTACCTTCCTACCCAAAGCTAAGCTACAAAATTCTTGCTTGGTAATTATGTCCTCTACTATAGCATCCTCTTTTATCGTCATTTACTGTCCTTTTTTATTTTGGGATAGGCATACTATGTCTAACCAGAAGGGAGACAGACAGTATATTTTTGGGCTATTGTACCCTCCTCTGCCAGTCTATATGCTGCAAAATTTTCTTGCTTGTAATTAAAGCATTAAAGATAAGTGGGCTTTAATCCTTTGTATGAGGTTCTATGGTCCCTTTGTATGACTTTAATCCTTGCTGGCTGCTTTAGGGCCTTATTTTGAAACACAAAATTCAGCCTTCTTGTCTGGTATGCCATAAATTCAATTACCACTTTGCGTACGGATCCTCTAGTAGTCCTTGTGGTTCATTATTTCCAACTAGAAGGCCAACTGATGTTCAGCTCTTGATAGTTGAAGCAGGTGATTTTAGTTAATGACCAAAAAGAGGTTGATTTTACTTGGTGGATCAATTTTACTCTATAGGTTGGCTAGGGTTTAATAGAGTGAAAAAAAACCCATGAGAAAACTACGGCAAGCTTGGTCACCTCGAGGTACAGTCCAACTTGTGAGATGATTCGGCATTATGAGTTACCAAGGAAGGGCCGCTCTGAGGGTAAGGCTACTAAAACCTAGCTCTAGGCTTACCAACAAAAGAATTATCTGCCATTAGTTTTTATAAATTAAAAAGGCTATGTATGCTGACAAAAAGCCTAAAACTTTCTCACTTAAAGCAAGCGGTCTCTATTAAATTTTGTTTTACACCTCACTCACTATTGTATATTATTGGGTCGTTCCTGGACTGAGCGAGTGAAAATATATTCATTCTTAGTCCTCTACGTTAATCAGAAAATTAACTGGAAGCATGGTGGAACTAGAAGGGTTATATGTTATTGGGTCATTCTTCATAGGGCCTCAGAGTTTCCATACAAATTTGATCCATTGACTTTGAGTTAGGCAAATTGAATATACCCCTACCTAAATAGAAGTATGTTATAAACATGCTTGTGTCCATCTCCACAGACACAGCTCCAACACAACAGTAATGAGTTTAATATATTCTAAAAGACGAAAGCCAATGAGGAATAAACTGATGAATACGATTAATGCTACATTAATTATGTTAAATAATGGTATTACATTTTCATCTTTGACTTTTAGAACAAATGCACCAAGAAAATTGTTAACTTTACAGGATTGGCTCCAAAGGCCTTTCCTGATCACAACAGCTAACCCCTCCAAGTAACACGATTGTTTTGATAGAAAAATAAAGAAGTTACTTAGCTCTATGTAACTGATTTTTCAGCTCAGCCAAAATTTTAGCAATATTTCTCCAACCTGTTGTTTTAGACCATTTCTCCAACGCTACAATAATGTATTTAGTTTTCAAGATGTTTCTACCCTCTAAACGAATTATTATCTTTTCCCCCCTCTTTTTCGTTGGAAAAATTGCATTTCAAAGTATTCAAAGAGACAACCGCAATTGAATAGGAAAAAAATTGGCCAAAAAACATATCAGCAGGAAAAAAGGTTAGATTAAAACTATCAAATGTACAATGAATTTTGCCAAGTGAATTTCTCCTAAAAAAAATCATATACTTCGAAAAGTATATGTGAAAAGAAGAAACTCAAGTGTGGTGTTAATTAAATTGTATTAGCTGTTGACCAAGTTTCAGGACTAAGGATGGTCCTCTAGAGTGATGACTCTGTCCACCAAGACAGGCGCTAAGCATCAACATAAACTCGAACAACATCTACTATTTTAGCTCGACATATTGGACATTTTCCACTGTTCCATTGTAACTCATTGGCACACTTCAGACACGTACACATGTGTCCACACCTGCAAGAAAGTTGGTGGCAACCATGAGTGCTACTCTTCCATAAAGATGGAAATAAATGATTTCAAATTTGGTTCTTTTAGAAGCATATAAATACATACCTGTATAAAAGCGAGTCAGCTTTCATCTCATAGCAAATGCAGCAGTTGCCTTTCTTAGGAGCCTTGTTATGGGACTTCTTTTCTTCTTTTTTAACTGTAATAGTGTTTTATGTAAAACGAATCATGACTAAGGTTATTGAGAGGCTTGACAGAAAAGGACAATGATCATCAAAATAAAATAATAGAGAACTTAATCTACTAGAAATATTCATTTCAACACAGGGAACATTCTTGAAAAAGCAAGGTATAGTAGTAAAGTGAATTTAGTAAATTTATAATTGGTATGCATTTAAAGGCGCATTTGCTTGAGTTAGAAGTGACCTAAGGAGGAAACTTGTATATGAAAAATATATTTGATTTTCCTTTTGGGTGAAGTAAAATGTTCTTTTCTGAAATTGCAGACTATTGAATTTCCACTAACATAGTAATCATGTCGTAAATTTAACTTTGTTATGCATAGAAAAGTAAGGAGTTTATTTATGTAATCAAAGAAAATTAATCTTGTTAGAAATTCTGTCCTAGAATTTACTAAGCTTATTGGTGAACCTGAATTCTTAACGATGCATCGACAATTTTGCCGTATGACACTCTCATTCGCATAGTTAAAATGTATAGAAATGAATACAAACCTGTGTGAACCCCTTGGTTCATGGATTGTTGTAATTGCATCTGCATATCCATGCAAGTCTTTATTGATTTCCTTAGCTCAGACATCTCATGATAAAGTTGCTCCATATGGCCTCTCATATCATATATGAGTTCCATTTCCTGTAAGCACAGCCGTTATGTGTTTAGTGAGAGACTTAATAACCTTATGCTAAGCCTATCTCAAGGTTGTAATACTAAACAGAAACTTTAAACTCACAATTGAGTGATGATTGGTGGATGAAGAGTTTCGCCGACTATCATGATAGAAAGGCTGAGATTGATAAGGTTGTGAAGATGTAGAAGCAACTCTATCAGGATCATCACTGGCTTCATTGTCTCTGAAACTCCATGATGAGGATTGATTAGAATAATCTCCAACTTCATGATACAAACCACTTATCAAGCTCTCCCCCTCTTGCTCCTCTTCATGCTCCTGCTCATCTTCCTTCTCCTCTTCCTGAATTACCCTATCCTCCTCTTCCTCCTCCCCTCTCTCAATTTCATCTTCTTGAGTAGTGCTTCCAGCATGCACGCGTTCTTGTAAAAATGCTATCAACCCTTGGTTGTCTTCCTCATCATCTTGGCTACTTACTAAATGTGTTTGTGTTCCCCTATGAGATTCCATCAATCTATCCATTGTTTCCCGGAAGTCACTAGAAAGGAAAGTTGACACTGTTTTTCTGTAAACATAATTTACTTATATTCAGATCAGTGAAGTATATATAGAAACATTTTCTTTAATCAGCGTCCAATTCTCGATGTAATTATTACACTAAAATTTGACCTTTTCTCTGTAAATAATATTAATTTCCTGTTTGGTTGTTTATCTAGTCATTTTTACATTTGAACTGTCTTGTAGTTGACATGCATGGGAATATTCAAATGTAAGAATTGAAAAATTTAACATAGAATCATATACCTTTGAAGAAGCTCCCTTATATCCTCTTTCTGTGAACCAGTGTCAAGCATCTCTCTATACCATGCTTGCCTGCGCTCTTCCCAATAGCTCCTAGGCCGAGAAATTTCACTGATCCAGTCATAATTAGATTCATCATAATTCTGATCAATAGCCTCCAACTCTTCCACCATCTCTTCATAACTGCTTTCAGCGTAGTTCTGGTTACTTGCCTCCTCTTCTACTGCATCATCATAACTTGTTTCAGCATACTGCTGGCTACTTGCCTCTTCCTCATCTACTGTCTCCGCATAACTGCTTTCAGCTATAGCACACTGTTGATTGCTTGTTTCTACATTTTCTTCCCTCTCATTGAGATTTGAATCAGTCATTGATGTAGTTTCCACAGCAGCTTCCGCGGAGTCATCCTTCTGAGCCTCAAAATGTGTTTCTTGGAACGTGACATCTGAACTTGGATGATCTTTTTCTCTAGTCTGAGAGACTGAGTTTTGTGTGGATTCTGTAGAGTGATTGCCAGTGCCATAAGCAGTTTGGCTGCTTGTGTCTTTGCTGAGTTGATCAGTGGTGGGAGTGTTCTCCAATTGTGTGGTGTTGTTTACTATCTCCCTACGAGGACTTCTTGTGTTTGCTATTTCAGCCTGGACCGTACTTCTTTGGTCAACCCCATTGCTAAATATTTCCCTGCATCATATAAAGAAATAAGGCATTTGATATCCTACAAGGGAACTTAATTATGATGAATCTAGCTGAGTTCATGTTATGGAAGCCTAAATTTAGATGCCACAAGGATGATAGCCACCGTTGAGTTAAAGGATCAAAAGCTTGTATAAAATTGCAGAAATTATTTGTTGATCAGTTTTCGATCTTTGCGGCATTCATATTATATAAGAATAAGAACTGATGCACATAATATATGTCACTATATATGTCGTGTATCTTGGTCTCATAGTGCACTTAATGAAATATTCTTGGAACAAAAGCCAGTTATAAAAGGAAGTGCTTGATGCAACTTTGCATTAATGCTCATCTTAGTTCTCACGAACATGATATCCCTGTCTAAATTTCGTTATTATGGAGTGTAATTTTATATATTTTCTAACATATAACATAGACATTTAAACCCTACAATTCATTTTGCTACAACCTTGAAATGTCATAACTTTCTTTTAGGTTATGGCTGGGACATTAACTTTCTATAACAACCAAGCTCATTCAAGTATTGTATCAATCACAAAAGGAATAAGAAAGTTGACATTTGTATGAAAATCATTAAACCTCAATTGCATAATTGCAGATCCCTGTGGCTGTACTAGTCTGTTCACTTCAGATGATGTTGATTTCTGGCGTGATGGATCATTAGCTGCCACGCCACGTTGTAATAATCTAAGCCGAAGTAATGCCTACATTCATGGATAACATCACACAAAAGGAAAATGAGTCTCAATCTATCTATTATCTATACAAGAAACTTAACTACACCATGAACACGTGGCAAAAACTCATTCATCCATTTTCCCGCCAAAAACTATTTTCCCACAAAAACTTTTACTACACTATAGGTTCCTCCGTTTTTCTTCATCACTCATGCTGAGTACAGGTTATCTCGGCTATTATAAACTTGAAAAGGAAACTCAAGCACAAATGCTAACATAACAAAACAAAACAAAACAAAAAAAGAAAGAAAGAAGAATCACTCATTTTTTTTACCTGAATGCGACCTCTTTGTGTGAACTTAGAGACTGCTCTACGCTCAGCCAGGTTTTTCAGCTCCCCATGCCTATCATTCTCCAACTGCATAAGCAAATCATTGAACGCTTGACGCCCTCTAATTCGCGGGGAACAAGTGAGCTGAGGAAAAGCCCTTTGGTCTGAATTTTCTGATGTGAAATCTCTACAAGGAGAACCAGCCACACTGCTACTACCACACCCTTCATGATCATTATCATCACCAAAAGAAGGAGTTGGACTCTGAGTCTGACTCGTAGCAGTGAGTTTCTTTATGATGTCAGCAACACTGACCCTATCACTCTCCGAAGAACACCACCTGGATTGATCACTACTCTGTGCTGTCTTATCAGATTCCCAATCAGGAAACGTTTCCTCATTCCCTGATAATGATGATGATAATGGTCCTTCAAAATTACACTCCCCTGCTTCTAACCCTCTTTGTTCTTCCACTACTACAAACACATTCTCATTGTTGCTGGTTGCAAAAGCACCAGCATTTGGACTAGTCCTTTCAACTGGTGTGTTTGGTTTTGAGCCATTTGATTTGTTTAGCCTCTTTTCCCATATCTGAACAAGGGATGATGCTCCAAGGTTCGAGATTTCCGAGGAACATTCCATGTTGTCGTCATTGTTATTGTTGTTGTTGGTGGTGGTGTTGTCAATTGCCAACAACTCAGCTTCATTCTCCAACGTTGAAACCATTTCGCGAGCTTGTCTCGCAGCCCATCGATCAAGAAGGCGCGAGTGTCTCGGGCTGATCAAGGAAGCCAAGAAAGATTCACCTTTCTCCTTGTCCTTGTCCTTGTCGTCGTCCTTATTGTTGTAATTGCTTCTTGTGAAACGAAGCCTTGCAAGATTGTTCTTGGCGGTTTTCGAAACCCAAGAACTAGCATTGTTGTTGTTGTTCATTTGAGCCTGATTGTTGTTGTTGGGGTTGTTGGTGTTGTTGTTCTCGTTTGTTGTTGAATCAGAAGACATGGACATGCACGTGTTAAGGTGGTCCATGACAAAGTTCTTAATGTTTCTTTGGAAAGCCGCATGTGTGGCTTTCACTTTGCTTACTTCTCTGCTGCATCCATCACGGTGATTACGGTCCCTCAGAACGCAACCAAACGGCGAAGAAGACGCGATTTCAACTTGAGAAGATGCCATTTTTTGTTGTTGCTGTTGGTGTTCTTCTTCGGTTTGTTCTTCAAAGCTTCACGAGGAATTGTGAAGACCTGAAAGCAAAGGAACCTTTTTCAGGTAAGTGGGTGGAGAGATTGAAGACATTGCAATCTCACGAAATTCTTCACCATCATAAACATCTATCTCTTCTTCAAAAAAACGCAAACAGACAAAAAAAAAATGGCAAGAGAAAAAACACAGAACAATGTGAAACAGAGGAGGAGAAGATGAAGGAGAAACAACCGTTCTTACACGAAAACAAAGGAAGCTGTTTAAGGTGTATAAATGCTCAACAAATCATCCTTACCTCATTTCCGTTTTCATTTCCTATAATTAGAGCTCTTTAGCGTAACCGATATGAACAAAGACTCACACAAAAATAAGGTCAAGGTCTTTTTTTTATTTTTTGTTCAACTCTGGTAACGTTGTTGTTTCCTTTTTACTATTGGTTTGGTCTAAATTGGAAGAGAGAGAGAGAGAGGTGTGGCTAAAAATGGAACAAGTGTTGTTGTAGGAAGAGAAAGAAAGAAAACAAAGGTGTGAGGTTCTGAGAAAGGTGCAGCACATAAAAATGACGAAAACAGAGGCGGTGACCGAGTGGGGATATAAATGTAACAGTGTGAGGGAAGAAGAATAGATATAGTTTGGGTGGGAGACGTTGGGTTTGAGCCGTTGAGATTGTGGGGTCGTTAAGCATAATAATAAAGGAAAAGAGAAAATAGTAATACACCCCCAAAGAGAGCGTCATTGTGTACATTGTAATTCAATAAATATACCAACTTTATCATTGCATTAAGTTGACAAGTGGTGGTGCGGTGTTACCATTTTTCTTTACAATTACAAGGCCTAACCGCCTAATTCTTGTTCATGGTTATCTATTCACAAGTTTGTTTTCTCACTCACTATGCATCCTTCCGGGCATGATTTGGACAACTTTCTGTTTTCATACACAGTTTTTTTCCCCTTTTATGTGTCGGATAATTTAAAAAATGTTTTTAATTTTTTTAAGCAAATCTTGACATACAAAAACATCACATTAAGGAGAAGAGATCTCAACTATGTTGACACCTCAACCCCTACTCATATCAAAGTATTATTAAAAATAAAATAAAATAAAAGAATATAAAAAGAGTATGGGGAACTAGGCCAAAATACATGGGAAAAAAATGCATCAATCGCTTAAATAACTAGGAAGGATTAATCAATTACGATTAAACTAGTTGAGAGAACCTGAAGAAAAGCGAAACCTACAGTTTAGTTAAATTCAACAGCGAGAATCTTGCTTGATTACTCAAGTAGAGTGGCATGAGGTATCTAGGCATAGACGAACACCCCGCCCTCCAGCAAAACCACTAGATCGCAGTATGATCGTATTGTTGTCCTTGAGGTCCCATGTTGTTGGTTTGGCAGTTCAAGTGCTTAGGTTAACCAGAGTTTGGTATCTTAGTGTTTAACCTTGTAGTCATGAGCAGTTCATGTTTAAGGAATTATCTTGGAGCTTAAATTGAGTCCAATAGTTTGCCCGAATAGTGGGTTGATGCTTATGTGTGTTGGTGTGTTGGTGTAATGTTTTGGAGGTTTTGACTCAATGAATGAAATATTGTGCCATTGACAAAAAAAAAAGGTGACATGCAGTCATCTTATTTTATTCATGCAGTGACATGTGTTTTTGAGGGGAGAGAGAAATGAAATGCAGTAGTTAATGTTTATGGCAGCCCTCATTCAACCATTTAAGGGCCCTTTTGAATTAAAGTTTGCAAACTAATGTTTGATTCAACTTCATTGTACAAATGGACGTTTAGTTAAAATTAAGTTTATTGTAACATAATTTTTATTTGGATATTTTATTCGCAAATATACATTTGATAAAATAAAATTTGTTTGGATTATTATTATTATTATTATTATTATCATCAACTCTTTCCTTTACCTCTTGAATTCTGTCTACGGCTTTTTTCAACTCTTATCTCTTGTCCACATCCACTTCACATCATACCAATGCAACCTTCAAGAGACGGAAATACTATTGTTGAGTTCCTATGAAGCCTCGATACATAATACGATAGGGGTACGATACGACACGGATACGGGGATACAAGAATTTTTTGAAATTTAGGATACGATACAGTCTGGATACGTTAACAAAACTTTATATAAAAACTTATATGCAGAATATTTGTTAGAAAAGAGACATTGAATCAATAGTACTAGACCCAACACTTGAACCCTCTTTCCAACTATTTTATAATTTTTTTTACAAACAGTACAACACAATAGGTAAGAATAAACAAGACATACAACGTCTGAGCACCAGAACAATATTTTTGCAAGAGTGAAGAAAAATCCTACAACACTGTCGCTGGAAAAAGAAAACCAAAGATGGAGAGACCCAAAATCGCTAACAGGATGGAGAGACCAGAACCGCCGTCGGAATTGAAAGAAACAGATCTATCGCCAGGATACGAGACTCGGGAAATATCCAAGGAGTATCGAAAAATATCCTCAACAATAAATATTTGGAAAAAATAAAAGATAATAGGGATACTTTTGGGACATGTATCGGGAAGTATCCGAAGAGTATCGGTATCCGATACGGTCTGACCCGGATACTTTTCCTGTTTTGGAGTATCCGGGCTTCATAGTTCTCTCTTTCTCTGTTTCACTTTGTTCATGGGTGGAACATGAGGGTACCTTGGAGAAGGTTAAAGATGGTGCTCTGTCGGTGGAGGTAAAATTAGGTTAGGAGTTACCTTGTATATGGAAGGGTCTGCTTATATAGTTATTCATTGGGCCTTACACTTTGGGTCTGAAAAAGGGAGTTAATCAAGGGAGGCCGACCCTATCAAGGACGGTTGACCAACTTGAATGTGCAGTGCTCGGGGGTGTGCTTCAATCTCTGACACTCGGTCGGGCATTTGCTGAGGTCGGCCTGGTGCTCGACCTGTATCATGTATGGTCTACAGTCCCTCAAACGCTAAGCCTGCAAGGCAAAAACTGTTTGTTCATCAAGCCGACTGACCTCGACTGGCTCATGTCTTTTACGGTCCACACTCTAAATTGAATCTGTTTCTGTTTTTTTTTTCAACGAAGATGGAAATACTAATTAATGATTTTGGCTGGTCTAACTAAGAATTACTCATGGAGAAGGAATAAAGACAGTGAGGATGATGAAGAATTGGGCTTCTCCTTTATTTAAAGCATATATTTGTTTGTTTTGTTATTGTATATGAATTTATATTTATATTTTAAAAACCATAAGGATGAATTTTCATACAAAAAGGATTTTTTGTATGAAAATCTTTTTGTGTTCTTTCTTAAAAACTTTATTCTCATTTGTTTGCCTAATACAATTAATATCATACTTTGTATTCGACTCTTGATAAATTTCGGAAGAATTTTCTATTCAAGCATCCCTGTAGGATTGCACAAAACTATGATTTTTCTTGGTCATCATTTATATGAAGATTCATGGAATAGTTTCCGAAGAACTAGACATTTACACCATGAATAAAGTCTAAAAGATCTATTTGATCTTAGTATAGTTTGAAACAAAAGGAAAGTGAGAAAAATCTTTACATCATTGTTTGTTTTTATATTAAAGATAATATTTTTACATGTTAGTTCCTGAAGAATTAATTAACATTTGAATCATATTCTTTACATATTAGTTCATGAAAAACTAACATTTGAATCATATTAAAGATGTGATATTTACTTGTTAGTTCTTGAAGAACTAACATTTGAATCATAGTTCCTGATGAGTGATGAACTAGCCGTTAAATTCTAGTTCTTGAAAAACTACTCTAACCATTTGCGAAAACACATGTTCTTGGCAAAGAATATGAGTTTTGATTTCTTTACATGTTTTTCGTATAAACTTTGATCCTTGTGTATGCGATATATTGTAATTTTCGTTACTGTGATTCATTTTTTTTAGAATCCTTATCGTTATTTTATTTAAAGATATGATCTTTAATTAATTGTTGAAAAATTGTTGCTATAAAAATATGATCTTTCAATATGTCAATGATGTATTTTAAATTTGAAATGCGTGTTATAAATTTGAGTTAGCGTTCAAATTTTGACTATAAAAATTATGCATTTAATCATTGTCTTACAAATACTAGATATTTGGATGTGAATGCATATTTTTACACTAAGATTAAATAGTTGCTATTCTTCAATGTGTAACATCCCAATTTTTAAGAAAAGTAATTTTAATGGTAAAATCCTGAATACTTGAAGATAAGTCATAGAGATTGATCACCTCAATGATTTACTGAGAGTACTTGGAATTATTTTGACTCATTTTAAATAATTTATTTATTATAAATAATTATTATTCATGATGTCAATTCAAATTAATAGACAGCGTAGACGTATGCTGCTTTAATATGAATTCATCAATTTAAACATTTTATATAAGTTTTCGGTGTGACGCGGTAACGCGTATTTTTGTTGACTAAGAAATTGATTGAATTAAATCAAGATGAAATTAAATTTAAGAATTAATATTTTATATTAATTCATGGTTCGAAAATTGTCGGAAAACTCTAACGAAGTTTCGCGGCGTTTTGAATCGCCGGGTAATTTTTATCCGCATTAAAATTTAAAACGAACTCCGATTTCGATGAAAATCGAAATGTAACTTATTTGAATGATGTTTGATTGTTTTATATTGTTTTTGATATTTATGGTAATATTTTATCACGCGGTGAATTAATTTCTCGGTAAATTAATTTTCGCGAATTAATCGGCGGGAAAATTAATCGGTAACGCGGTTATTCGACGCCGTGTTTTTAGCACATTTTACACTCTAGGATTAGAGGGTAAGCATGAGAGAAGAGTGATTAGATGAAATTAGAACCTTGCTTTATTGATAGGTGTCACACTTTGTGTAATTAGTTTTTAACATTTTATTTGGACTAGTTTTAACCAAGTATTTTTGTAAGCCTTTTATTTAAATTTTCCTCTCCTCCTAATGAGCCTCATCAGGCCGTGAGCTGCCCCACACCCCCACCCTATTTCCATTTCCTTTTCTTTTTCTTTAAGTGGAGAAAAAGCCTACTAGTTCCTTTATTAATTGTTCCATTAAATTTTAATCTTTCCCTTCATTTAGAGCATCAGGCCCACGACCCCACCCTCCCACTCTCTACTTCTTCATTAGTTCTTCTCCTGGTTCTTAGAAAGAGAAGCTCCACGGCTTCTCCTTTTCCTTCCTCTTCTTAGGCGTGAATCACCCCCCATTTTACTCTCCATTTTACTTCTTCTTTTCTTCCCTTTTGATTCCAACCGAGACCCTCCCACATCCAGCTCATCTTCACCATCATTTTCAACTTCATCTTCATTATTCTTTTATTCTTGAGTGTTGAAGAGAAAGAAACCAAGAAAGGATTCCTTCCCTTCCTTCTCCCATAGGCCGAGGGGTACACCCCCATACATACTACCACCTCTCTTCCAATTTCCTTCTCCATTCAAGCAATTAGAAAGCACCATCTTCCACCCCCCAAAATAGAATTTTTTTCTCCCCTGTTGCTGTACAAAAAACGTGAGCTTCATAGGTGGTAGGGGTAATGATTTTTCTTGCCTTGCTCTTGTTTTTAAGTCTTAATAATTGCTTGGTTGTGATCAATGATGGATGTGAGCATTGAATCCCCAAATCTTTGGAACCCTAGGGTGAAACCCTAAGGGGAAAAAGAGGGAAAAGTGTGATCCTAGTGAAATCAAGAGTTAGATTTGGTTAATTGAGTTTAATGGAAGTTGTTGTTGTTGTTGTTGTTGTTGTTGTATTTGTTTGTAGTTTTGAAATTGGAAGTTGTGGGGTAATTGTTTATGCTAAAAAAATAAATCTATTCTTGAGGAAGGGGATTAGTTGTATTTATGTTGTAATTCATGTAATTAATTGATGAGGGTTATGTTTTAGGTAGTGTAATGGCTATTGGATTGATTATGCATGAGTTAGTAGTAAAGATAGTGCATATTTTGTGAAAATTTGATTCTTGAGGGACTAGAATGGCATGTAAAACTTAATTGGTTAGCTTTCTAGTAATTATCATTATTATGATCATGATTTAAATGTTTGGAATCAAAAGAATTAGGAAACCTCTTTGAAACTTTTCTTTTAAATTGTTCTTTAAATGAGTTATGGAACCTAGTTGAAAACATGGCCTTGATTTATGATTGATAATTGAAAAGAAAAATGCTAAATGAAATGGTGTTAGTGATTTATGTGGGAAAACCTTGTTTTTGAGAAAGTTGGAAACATTTTTTTTAACTAGCATGTTGTTGAGTTGTTTTGTGAATTAAAAACCTATTCTTGAAAAGAGAGATTAATGGGATTTATTGTGGGAATCATGTAAGAAATTAATGGTTCTTGTTATTTAGTTAGTAGCATTGTTATTGCCATAGTTGAAATGGTTTGAAAATAAAGGAGTTAAAAAGATTTTATTGAAACCCTTGCTCTTGAGTGTTTTGAAAATAGTTTTGGAACTTTGTTGGGCTTTGTTTTGAGTTGTGGCTTGTTGTTATGAGAAAGAAATGTCATATGAAGTGGTATTAATTAATTGGTTGGGAATTTTGCAAAGTTGTCTCCAATTTGTGACTAAGGGGCCGTGAGCCCTATGGAGCATAAGGAAGGAAAATTATTTTTGTGAACTTGATTTAAATGATGAATTGATATGTTTAAAGGCTTTGGAAATTTAGAATAATGGTTCTTAAGTTTTAAAAGGTTATTCTTTAAATTGGTAGTGAATTATTTCAAGTGTAAGCTATTCTTTGAAACAAGCATTTCAAACATATGTTTTAGAGTATGTAGTTCTTTGAAAATATGCATTTCAAATTATGTATCTTGGTGTAAGAGATTTGGTTAGTAAAAAGGGTTAAGTTTGAGAACCTAGGAAGTTAGAGTTAGTGTATGCCTAGGTTGTGCTAAGTCTGTTTCGTGTGTTAGGCTCTAAGTGACCCGAGATCATGCGGCGTAGAAATCGAGGAATACGAGGATACGCGCAGCTTGGAGTTCGGTAAGGGCAACTCTTAGATATCTCTAAGGCTTTATTTTATATAGTCCTTATGTAAGGGCACTTCATATTCTACGTGTTTATGTTAGCGTAAGGACACTTCTAGACATTCGTAGGTTTTATTTTTGTATGTTCCTGTGTAATGGCAACTTTGGATATTGCTAGAATTTAATTTCAAGTGTTTATGCGAAGAAGTCTGAGAACCTCAGGGTTCGAAGTGAGGGTCTTGTACCCCTTCGCTTTATTTTTATATGATTATTTAGTGGACTTGTCTGCAAGTGGTTGGTAGCTGTCCCTAACCCCCCACACTTGTTTGTTCCTCTCTGTGAACTCCATTGAGTTGCAGAGGGATGGATTCTATGATTTGATTGTCGTTTGTTGTTGTTGAGCTGTGCAATTATTTAATATGCGGTTGAACAATGCTGTGAATTGTCTATACTGTTTGTATTGTTGAATTGCGTTTCTTCATGCAAACTGCTTTTATTGCTTAAGTTGTTGAATTGCGTTTCTTCATATTAAGCATGCTCTTATTATTTGATATGCGATCGAATAATCTTGCGTATAACTCTTTGAATATCGTATGCGACGAATTGTTCATCGAGTCTGAGAGCATTATCGAGTCGTCGAGACGTTTTTGAGCTGTGAGCAGGACAACTGAGGGTGCTAGGTCCCCTTTGTTCATGGTGGATTAGCTAGGCGTCGCAGCGTAGGAACCGAGGCTGCTTACCTAGGGAGAAGCGAAAGATCCCAAGGCTACGGCTGGTATGTCAGTTGATGGATCTGCGTCTGCTTTCCGGAAAAATTGTCGAGTCGAGAGAAAATGAGTCGTGAGATGAGTCATGAGAGGGTCTTGAGTTGCATCTTGAGAACTGTGCATACTGTTGTTTCCCTATTATCACGATTTGTTATTTCCTGTAATATGTTGTGTTATTACATATTTTGTTGTCGAATAGGCGTATCTACTCTTTATTTTTAAGAAGTTAACCCTTGCCAGTGGTTCTATCAATTAATGATTGTAACCCAGATGGCGGAGCAAGCAGAGGATTGGAACTGCAAGGAGGAGCAGCTGTAGATGGTCATCTAGCTTGACTTGTACTATGTTGAAGAGTCTACTAGCAGTCTAGTAAGGAACGTATTGTGCCGACCAGCTATAGAATAATTGTCGTTGTTCAGTATTGTAATAAATGTCTGTCATGTTTCAAGATATGTATTGTTAGACGTGAATTGATGGAACATTTGAATGTGGTCTTGTAATGTCTTAAATTATTTTCCGCCATGTTTCTAAAAGTCGCTGTGATGCTCTGACTGCTTCTTTAAAGAATTTTAAAAAAAAATATAGGACCACATTTCTCGAAAACCCTACGAGCAGAGTATTCCACCTTTCGGAAACATGTCAACTTTTGTCAGAATGTTCACTTAGTAGCACTCCATAAACAGGGTGTTACACAATGTTTGCAAGATTTACCTCAGAGTTGGTCTTGAAGTACTGAAACAAATGAATAGTAAAAAATCCTTGTCTTTTATTGGTCCTGAAGTACCAATACATGATTTCAAGTAATTTAAAATATGGATTGATCGTAAATTGGTCTTAAAGTACCATTACAAAATTTCAATTAATCATGAAATCGGTCTAGAAGTACCAATACAAGATTTCAAGTAATTGTGAAATAAAAATGATCGGTGCATGAACTAGAGTAGTAATCATTTTGGTCCTGAATTACCAATATTTAGTGAACAATTTCACACAATTCTTCGTAGTAAGAAATATTTTATTCAATTAACATTATTGCAAATGTGATTGAAAGCTCTAGAAGAGCCGTGATATCTTTCCAAATGTGACGTAATTATGCATTGACGATGCACTATATTGTAGTAGATCCTGAAGAAATCTAATACGCTTCACAGATATATGTTTCATAGGTATCATGTTGAAACAAAAAATGAGAAAGATTTGGAATATGCCTATAGTTTCAAATGAAAAATTAATATTAGAGAAATTTTAAGATTTTTTGCCGGGATTATATTTTACAAAAATATAAACGACAGAGTCAAATTATATGCACCAGAAGTGCATAGATTTTAAGACTAACGTTTTAGCATAATCGTCTTAGTCATTCCAGTTCAATTATGATGCGACGTATTACTGACACATGAATACTTATTAAAAGATTATAGAATCCTTTTAATTAATAATTATTTTTGTACTTATTGTACTTAAGGTAATTACTTTTTTTCTTTTATCGCTCAAATATGATTGATTGGCATTATATATATATATATATATATATATATATATATATATATATTCATTGAGCCAATTCAAAATGTAGTGATATATCATATGTAAAGTGTTTATTCCCACTGATCAAAAAAAATATCATACGTAAATTATTATTTTTTATTTTAATATATATATATATATACACACATATATATATATGGTGATATATATTGTTTTATGTGCTAATTCTTTTAAAGAGAATATATTGATTGTTTTGTGAATTGGGAAACAAAATCCTATTTTTTCATGAAATTTTAAAGTGTCGTGAAACAAATATTTTGAAACCAATCTTGATTATTACTTGAAAATTTAGTGTCATATACAGTTGTTAATTCAAATTGTTTGAATGATTACCATAAATATGTTTTGGTTTCACATTTAATTAATTGATTCTCATTATTATTGGATATACATATATATATTGCGATACATGTATATTGTGATATTGTTGTAACTTGTAAGTATATTGATGTGGTTTAGCATTCAACAGTAGATATTAAATTATATATTATTTGAATATATTGTAACTGGTTGTTATAATAATATGTATTACTCACAAATATACAGAAGTTAATATTAGAATATTTTATTTGAAAGCATGATGTGAGCATGGAATATTAGTTAATTTATTATAATATTTCCAAATATCAATTATATGTTATCTATTATATAACTAGATATATAAACATGAGATGATATTATATACATGTGGTGATCATATACATATGATGATAACATGTAGGGATTAATACATGCGAATTATATAATACATAATTTATTGGATGATTAATTATATGGCTCGATACTTTTGAATTGTGCATTGTTTCATGTATATATATTGACATATATTTGATTATTATATATTTGATGAATCAATTGTCCCCCATCAGAGAAATATAAAGATAAAGGAAAAAAGCACAAGAAGTTAGCACACCAATATTATCTATGCTGGATACACATGCAAATCAATGTGAACTTGAAGTTCAAAGAATAATTATTTGTAAAATGCTGCAAAACCAATTACCAAATAATCTTACAAACCCAACACCAAAAATGTCACTAAATCACATGTGCTAGTTGCAAATGTTACTGCTTGGTTAATTGTCCCTGTAGGACAACTAGCGATTATGACAACACATGAATCTAAAGTACGCTAGAAGCATTGTAGACTTATTGGTGCAAAAGATACTGAACCTAAAAAGGAGGAAAATTCAAAGCAACTTTTCAAAAGATATCATTAAAACTCTAAAAGAGGTCAAAATCAATATCAATAAAAAATTCCATCTTCCTTATGGCTTAAATTGAATGCTTGTGAAAAAAAAATTAAACATATTCTTGGAGATCATCCTCAATTAATGAAATTATTTTTCAAAAGTAAACGAAATTTCAATTAATCATTTTTCTGCATTAAGTTATGAGCCTACAAGCGTAGCACTCGAGGGGTTGTTATATTGCTAATGGGCCTTCACTAGCTCATTTTCAAGATTTGACAAACTTGGGCCGCCCTTTTTTCTGGTTATTGAGACCAAATCTTAATTTTGTATTTGTTTGTTCATTTAAGAAAATAAACATAATAGTAAAAGTAAAAAACAAAATAAAAATAAAACACGATGGACCAAAATCGGGCACTCACACATTATATTATCTCTTCTCTCTATTGTACATTTGAAGCTTTTCCAGACCAGCTATTCTAGACCAATAAATCACATGTGTCAATCAAATAGAAGTACGAATAGTAGGTTCGGTTCCATAGTAAAGTGCAGTTATTATGAATACATAAGTCCGGTCCCAAAGCAGAAAAAACAGCCTTAATGTTTAACCACTAAGTGAAAATCAATTTGAATCAAATCGTATAATTAACAGACAAAATATTCTGCACTACTCCACCAACTTATTCAAAATATTATGTAATTTGGTTACTTTATATTAAATGGGATTGTTGAGCTCTAATATATGTGACATCAAGTCGGGAGATTATTTTACTATGATTATGTTTTCGTACGAACTTCACGGTTGTCCTATGACATATTTCATTTCCTTCTTTGGTTTAACTCGAATTTTACGATATGATGCTCTCAATTATGTTTTGTGAAAAGGCTTTTGAAAATCTATGTTTTTATTTTGCAAGAAGTATAACATTTTCTATCTATTATCTATATAATACATGTTTCGGGATAGTGGGTGTCACATATGGTAAAGTCATAAAGCATATAGGTAAGATTGGCATATCAATATATATCGACATAAAATATATAAATAGAAAATCCAGTTTTTTACAGGATGAAAAAAGAAAATCTAGTTTTTTTTTGTGAGCAAAAAGGGGTCAGCACAAACGAAAACAAAACAACTAAAAACCCTTTGGGAAAACAAACAATCCCAGAAGGTCCGGCCTAAAAGCAACCGACACAAAGGAAGGAACATTATTAAAAGTCCGACTGCAAGAAGAAAGTAAACACATCCCATACTTGGCAAATCCATATGTCACTTAGTTTGCTTCTCTCAGAGTACAGGAGATGCAAGTATCATTGTTTATTGTTTAGCTGCACGAGACACCTGATTTCATTTACTAAATAAATTGGAACAAGGGTGAAGAGGGGAGCACTACCCATTAATCAATCGGTGGCATTTAACATGGTCGGATAACAGTTTTTTCCCACGATGGTCAGATAGTCCAATGACCTATGTTTGCCTGTCTTGCCGGTTACCTTATTATTTATACATTTCGCCCAACATTTTATAAAATACAAGTACTAATCCAACTTAAATTTTAAACTTCCCCGAATCCTATGACATTCGGATCTCAGTTTTTGTAACTCGCTTTTGTTTTTAAAAAGCCACATCTCCTTAGACAAGCACAACATTTTTTGGAGCTCCTATTTTATCCCAAATCGTTACACTTATGAAGTGAGCAAGTTTTGAATCGTTAAAGCACAGTCCAAAGGTAGAAGGCCAACGACGTCGGTCGCCGCATCTTCCCATAAGAAGTCCATACTCGTATAGTCCCACTCGACAATTTACTTGTTAATTTTTTTTAAAACAAAATACGTGTTCAATTTATATAACTAAACGAAATTTGATTTGATGATATCACAACAAAAAACGAAATTTGATTTCATTGTTATATTATAATAACTTACCAGTACAACAACAATACCAAAGGAGTTTATTTGATTATTTCAGGTCTCTTAATTTGGAGGCCGTGGGGGACGATTTAAGAGAGAAAGAAGATGGGGCAATTTTTGAGAGAGAAAGAGGCGATTTGAGAGAGGAAAAAGGTGGGGCGATCTTGTTAAGGCATGGTTAAATATGTAAATAGTTAGTTTACTGTTTGAGTTAGTTAATTTTGTTAGTTGCTTTCTTTTCTGTTAGTTGGCTTTGCTTGTAATCGCTGCTCTATATATAGAGCCTTCAATTCTGAATAAGACTACACTTTTCAGTCCCAACAAATTGGCATCAGAGCTCCGATCAGGGGCCTGATTTGAAAAGAGAGTTTAGTGCGAGGAAGAGCGAAACAGTTCAAGAAAAGAGAGAGTTTTGTGTCCATTCTTGAAGTTCTGTGATGGCGAAAGAAAACGAGAGTTCATTCGTGCAACCTGCCATTCCTCGTTTCGATGGTCATTACGATCATTGGAGTATGTTGATGGAAAATTTCTTGCGATCCAAGGAGTATTGGATGCTGATCGAGACGGGCTACACAGAACCGGCTCAAGGTGTGGTGTTGGCGAAGCTGTGAGCGATTAGATGAGTTGAAGCTCAAGGATTTGAAGGCAAAAAACTACCTATTTCAAGCAATTGATAGAGCAATCTTGGAGACTATCTTGCAGAAAAGTACCTCAAAAGACATATGGGATGCCATGAAGAGGAGGTATCAAGGAAATGCACGGGTTAAGAGGTCAATTCTTCAAGCTCTGAGGAAGGACTTCGAAACCCTAGAAATGAAAACAGGTGAATCTGTTATTGACTATTTTTCCCGAGTAATGAGTGTGGCGAACAAGATGAGAATTCATGGTGAACAAATGAATGATGTTTCAATTGTGGAAAAGATTCTCAGATCGTTAACTGAGAAGTTTAATTACATTGTTTGCTCCATAGAAGAATATAAGGATACATCAACTCTGTCCATTGATGAGCTTCAAAGTTCTTTAGTGGTTCATGAGCAGAAATTTCTCAAGAATCGGGGGGAAGAACAAGCTCACGAAGGTGACTTGAGAAGAAAGAAATGATATAGGAAGCGGAGGCGAGGCGGTTCCAGGCGAGGCGAGAGGAAGAGGTAGACAAAATAAGGCCACAATTGAGTGTTTCAAATGCCACAAGATTGGGCATTACAGAAATGAGTGCCCAGAGTGGGATAAAGAGGCGAATTATGCTGAAGAAGATGAAGAAGAGTTGTTGCTGTTAATGGCATATGAGAAAGATCAAGGTAAGAAGAGAGAAGATGCATGGTTTTTGGACTCAGGCTGTTCAAACCATATGTGTGGAATCAAGACTCGATTTGATGACATTGATGAGAGTTTTCAACAATCTGTGAAGCTTGGAAATAACACCAAGATGGAAGTGGCTGGAAAAGGGAGTGTTAAGTTGAGAATTAATGGGATAATACATTTGATCTCGGATGTGTATTTTGTCCCAGAACTCAAACAATCTTTTGAGTATTGGGCAATTACAAGAAAAAGGTCTCACTATAATGTTCCAATCTGGAAAATGCAAATTGTATCATCCAGATAAGGGGCTGATACTTGAAACTACTATGACCTCTAATAGAATGTTCTTGCTATATGATCAAGGGACAAAACAGAAGGCTACATGCTTCCACACTGCTGCTGAGGACTTGACATATCTATGGCATTGCAGATATGGTCATTTGAGCCACAAGGGATTGAAGATTCTGCAAAGTAAAGAAATGGTGGGGGCCTCCGGTGTTTGTTAATTCAACCAAAGTTTGCAGTTGCTTGAAGGGAAGCAGATGAGAGATGCTATGCCAAAGAAGAGTTTTTGGAGAGCCACACAAAAACTGGAGCTTGTTCATGCTGACTTATGTGGCCCAATTTCACCCTCATCAAACAGTAATAAGAGATATTTCCTATGCTTTATAGATGATTTTTCTAGGAAAGCATGGATCTATTTCTTAATTGACAAATCTGAAGCATTTTATTACTTTAAATGCTTTAAAAGCGTTGTTGAAAAGGAGACAGATTTGAAAATCAAAGAACTTGACCCAGCAGAGGAGGAGAATTTGTTTCAACTGAATTCAAGGATTATTGTGAGAAAGCTGGAATTAAAAGACAATTGACCACTCCTTATACTCCCCAACAAAATGGAGTAGTGGAGAGAAAGAATAGAACCATAATGAATATGGTTAGATCCTTGCTAAGTGGAAAAGGAGTACCAAAGACTTTCTGGCCTGAAGCAGTAAATTGGGCTGTGTATGTGTTAAACAGACCACCAACTATGGCCCTTAAAGATTAGACTCCTGAAGAAGTATGGAGTGGCACTAAACCTGTTGTCTCACACTTTATAGTGTTTGGATGTGTTGCTCATGTGCATATTCCAGATGCTAGGAGGACCAAGTTGGAGAATAAGAGCTGTAAGTGTGTTCTTCTTGGATTAAGTGATGAATCCAAAGGCTACAGATTGTATGATCCAGCTGCAAACAAAGTTATCATAAGTAGAGATGTGGTATTCGATGAAGATGCAAAATGGGATTGGAAGGACAGCCACAAGGAAAGTTTGGCAAGGACTTTAGAATGGGATGAAGATGAAAATGTGGAAAGTGAAGAAGAAGAAGAACAAGGAGGAGAAACCAGTGGGCCTGTTGAAGAAGTGCAGAATGGCAGTAATGAGAATGCAGAGAATAATGCAGAACCAGAAACTGAGATTGAAAATGGAAATCCAAGCAGAATCAGAAACCCACCTGCATGGATGGATGAGTATGTCAGTGGAGAAGAATTATCTGATGAAGAGGATGAAATAGCAAACTTGGTTCATGTAGAAAATACAGATCCAGAAACATTTGAAGAAGTAGTAAAAAGTGACAAGTGGAGACAAGCTATGAATGCAGAAATCAATTCAATTGTGAAGAATGGAACCTGGAAACTAACTGATTTACCAGCTAGAGCAAAGAAAATAGGAGTCAAATGGATCTACAAAACTAAGCTAAATGAGCTTGGTCAAGTAGATAAGTTTAAGGCAAGACTTATAGCAAGAGGATACTCACAAAAACAAGGAATTGATTATAATGAAGTATTTGCTCCTGTGAGTAGGTTGGACACAGTCAGAATGGTGATAGCAATTGCAGCACATAGAGGGTGGAAGTTATACCAGTTGGATGTAAAATCAGCTTTCTTGTATGGCACTTTAGTTGAAGATGTATATGTGGAACAACCAAAGGGCTATGTGAAGAAAGGCAGTGAGCACAAGGTTTACAAACTCCACAAGGCCTTGTATGGATTGAAACAAGCTCCAAGAGCTTGGTTTAGTCGCATTGAGGCCTACTTCATGAGGGAAGGATTTCAAAGAAGCAGAAATGAGCAAACACTGTTTCTGAAAAACAGCAGTGAAGGAAGAATTCTCATTGTTAGTATATATGTTGATGATCTCATATATACTGGTAATGATGAAGGATTGATGAATGAGTTTAGAAATTCAATGAAGAGGGAATTTGACATGACTGACCTTGGGAAATGAGATATTTCCTTGGAATTGAAGTAAGTCAAGCAGATCATGGAATTTACTTGAGTCAGAGAAAGTATGCATTGGAGATCCTTGACAGATTTGGCATGGCTGATTGTATTGCAGTAAAAGTTCCTATGGTGCCAGGATGCAAGCCGATTAAAGATGAAAAAGGGGAAAAGGTGGATGAGAGAAGCTACAAGCAGCTGGTAGGAAGCTTGATTTATATCACTGCAACTCGGCCTGATATGATGTATGCTGTCAGCGTAATCAGCAAGTTTATGAGCAGGCCAACTCAAATGCATTTGCTTGCTGCGAAAAGAGTGTTAAGATACCTGCAGGGCACTATAGTAATCTTGGCATTCTATACAAGAAGGGACGGAATGCAGGATTGTTTGCATATACTGATAGTGATTATGCATGTGATATTGAGGATCGGAAAAGTACTTATGGGTATGTTTTTCTGCTGAGTAAGGGAGCAGTGGCTTGGTCTTCCAAGAAGCAACCTATTGTGACATTATCAACTACTGAGGCAGAATTTGTGGCAGCTGCTGGAGCTGCTAGTCAGGCTATATGGATGAGGAAAGTATTGAGAGAGTTGGGACATTTGCAAGAGGGTAGCACCACTATTTGGTGTAATAACAGTTCAGCTATCAAATTGTCAAGAAATCTTGTCCTTCACGGTAGAAGCAAGCACATAGATGTGCGATACCATTTTCTCAGAGACATATCTAAAGATGGAGTTATCGAGCTGGATCATTGCAGTACGAAGGATCAGCTAGTAGACCTTTTTACAAAGCCTCTAAAGCTGGACATCTTCCTGAAGTTCAGAGAGCAGCTTGGTGTTTGTGAAATTCCAAAGATAAACTAATTGTGTTCTTCCTTTGATACACAATCAGTTTAAGGGAGGGAATGTTAAGGCATGGTTAAATATGTAAATAGTTAGTTTACTGTTTGAGTTAGTTAATTTTGTTAGTTGCTTTCTTTTCTGTTAGTTGGCTTCGCTTGTAATCGCTGCTCTATATATAGAGCCTTCAATTCTGAATAAGACTACACTTTTCAGTCCCAACAGATTTTTGAGAGAGAAAGAAGCTATTTTGAGAGGAAAGAAGGAGAGCTGTGGGAGGTGCTTCTGTTGAAGAGTGGTGCCATTTTTGCTGAAAGAGGGAGATATGGCATGTGTCACTCTAGAATCATCTATCACCATTGCGTGACTTTAAAAAAACAAAAGAAATAATTATGTGTTAATTAAAATAATTTAATTAATATTTTAATAAGTGTAAATATTAAAGTATTAAAGTGTGGCTTGTGGGAGTAGGGATGGTAATGGGCACCCTCTAGACGGGTACTATAGTGTCCGTCCCTATACTCGAGTTTGAAAAAAATGCACCTACCCAGATTCGTACCTGCGTGGGCAGCAACTTTATTACTCATACCCGTACCCTCTGGGTACATAAGTACCCGTACCCGCGCCCGTTACCCATATTTTAACTATAAAAAATAATAAATAACAAAATAAATATTATAACAATTAAAAAACGATTCAAAAATCTTTTAAATTTGCTCATAATATATTACAAATCAAAGTATTTAACTAAATATAAACATCCAAAACATAAAAAATAAGTAAATATTGCAATAAACATCCAAAACAACAAATTCATAAACTTATATATTTAACTACGAATAAAATGGACACCTTTTCATAAAATTCATAAGCAACAAATTTATAAAATGGACATTTTTTCCCTAAAAAAAACACTTGAACCTAGTTAAAAATTTATATGTAATTACATGTGTCCATTTTATATGCCCACCCCCACCCCCACTCAAATTTGCGGGTAATTGCCCAGGCCGAGTTCATACCATTAAAACAGGTTTTTACCCTGCCCATTGCGGGTACCAGTGACAGATCCAGAAATTTTAGGTCGTCGGGGCAACATTGAAAAACACACATATTTCTTTTTTCTTTCTTTTTTGGTACATAAACACACACACATTTCTAATATTAAAAATATAGTTTACCATTTTTTGACTAAATATAATTTTTTATTTTGAAAAATATAAATAATCATCATACTATCATAATGTATTAAAGTATAAATATAACATATTCTATTGACCCGTACTCGTACCTTCTGGGTACCTAAGTACCCGTATCCGCGCCCGTTACCCATATTTTAACTATGAAAAAATAATAAATAACAAAATGAATATTATAACATTTAAAAAACGATTCAAAAATCTTTTAAATCTGCTCATAATATATTATAAATCAAAGTATTTAACTAAATAAAAACATCCAAAATATGACATGAACCATTTGTATTAAAGAGATATATATTTTAATTGCCGTATACATACTATTATTGTTGTCTGATATATTGGTAAGACATCTATTTAAAAATATTTGACCATGATTCGATCTTTAAGAAAATATACTTTAGCAAAGATTTTCATTTTGTAAATGAGTGTCATGAGTGTGTGACATAAATAGCTATGAGCAACTGAAAAGTCAAGACCTAGAGTCAGAAGTGGAGAGACAGAGAGAGAAGGGAGTAAACAGAGTTTTTACTTTCCATGATGGGAAAAATTGACACACTTTTCAGCTCATTTTCTATTTTTTTCCTCTTCAGTGGGGTCAATACTTATTTTTTAGTGGGGTCAAAAATAAAATTATTCAATAATTAGTGAAAAAATAAATTAGTGGGTCAAGTGCCCCCAATGTAGTGGACGTAGACCTGTCCATGGCGGGTACCCAGCAGGTTTGAGTCCAAATGTCATCCCTATGTGGGAGCCACTTAAGGGACTCACTTTAAAGAACCACAAATTGGAGCAAAATAATAAAGTATCTCTTAAAAATGATGTGGCATGTAGGAACCACTTAAGAGACCCAAAATAAATTTTTAGGAGACATTCCATTGGAGATACTCTCAAGATGCCTCACAGAAGACACTGTTCGGGACACAGCACAAGGTAAACTCAATTAAAAATCGATTATAATAAATTAATACCATTATTTGAAAACATTGTCTCTAATTTCACAAAATAAGAAACCATAAACCGTAAACGAAAATTTTAAATAACGGGCCGAATGTCATCAACAAGGCCCAGAGACACAATATGTAACTTATGCCCTGTAATTAAAAAAATGGTTGAGTTAAAAAAAAATTATTCAGGTGAATCTTCTACCAACAGGCACTAATGACAAACAACATGTAAATCACAACAGTTTGCAACCAACACTCAACATGGAAATGCAAATCAGGGTAAAGGAAAGACAACAATGACAACAAAACCTACGGCAGTAGAAACGTATGAAAAGTAAGCGTAAAAAAAAAAATAGTATATTTTAACATTAAAAAAAAAGTGAACAAAAAAACATAAAAAAAAGTCGAAATGAAAAATGAAAAACAATTTTGAAATTTTTTTCATAAAAAAATGCAAATAATGTATTATGAGAGCCCTTTTTTGTAAATATGTGTTAGATGTACACAAAATTGTCAATCAGGTTGACGGTAAACAATCAGGACCATCAAATATTTAACCAATAAATCAACGGCAATAAAGCAGCCTGACCATGGTGGGAAAAAACTGCTATCCGACCATGTTAAACGTCACCTTAATTAATCAATCTAACCAGACTCAACGATGAGTTTTCCATTACTCTTCTCTCGAGCAAAGGCAGTAAAAATAGCAAGAAAAGCCAGTTGTCACTTGTGAAATTTGCGAGAACATTTTGTCACTTAATATTGTGAAATAATATGTATGAAATTTAATTATGAATGAATTATTTAATATAAATTTCTGATAAGAATGCATTTTGAAGTAGTTTTGAATTTGAATTTGTAGCGTCTTAATTCATGTGCAAGATTTAATTATGCAATAAATCGAACTTGAATTTGTAGCTGGTTTGGATATGTGTAAGCTTAATAATGGCATAATTTGAATTTGGATTTTGTGAAGTATTAATTAGAGCCAATTGTTAGGTTATGTCATGTAAAAGTATTACACTTAACTTATAGATTTTTTTGATTGATGTGAAACATTTAATTAAGAAATAATTTACAATTAACTTTTAATTAACCAGAGGTATAATTTGATACGGTTAATTTGAGATAAAAATATTGTGCTCACTAGCACACGAAACGGAAAAGAATTAGGGTATTCACACCGGTTTTACGTTTAACCGGTGTAAAATCCTTGATGATTTAAAAACTGAAAACATTATACATCGGGTATGTAAATAACTGGTGTTAAAAATAACTTATTACACCTGTTGTTTCCCGAACCGGTGTTAACCGGTGTTAAAGATTTTTTCGTTTGATTTTATTACTTTCTTTCTCATTGACACAGGCTCTTCTTCTTCTTCTTCTTCTTCTTCTTCTTCTTCCTCTTCTTCTCATATAGATTACCCTACTGTTTCTCTCTCGTTGTGCACTCCACCATCTCCAAGCTTCTCATTCTCTCTCGCGTCATTCTCTCTGGCCTCCGTTCGAAGCTTTCTATCTCGCCGCCGTTCTAATCTTTCTCATCCGCCCCATTCGCCTCTATTTTGACTTTACATTTAACCGATGTAAAATCCTTGATGATTTAAAAACTGAAAACATTATACACCGGGTATGTAAATAACCGGTGTTAAAAATAACTTATTACACATGTTGTTTCCCGAACCGGTGTTAAAGATCTTTTCGTTTGATTTTATTACTTTCTTTCTCATTGACGCAGGCTCTTCTTCTTCTTCTTCTTCTCATATAGATTACCCTACTGTTTCTCTCTCGCTGCTGCACTCCACCATCTCCAAGCTTCTCATTCTCTCTCGCGTCATTCTCTCTGGCCTCCGTTCGAAGCTTTCTATCTTGCCGCCGTTCTAATCTTTCTCGTCCGCCCCATTCGCCTCTATTTTGACTTCTCCCTAGCACCGTTCGCCGGAGCTCACGTTCGACACAGTTGTTCATAAGTGCTCGTCTTCTTCCGTGTTTTGATTTTCCTTTCACGATCGTCAGTGCTCGTCTTCTCTGCTTCAACTTTGCCTCTTGTGCGTGTATTTGTTTCTCAAGTGAGTTCATCAACTTTGCTTCTTCTTTCAATTAATGTTCTTCTGTTGGGTGTTTGATTCATCATTGTATATAATAAACACACATGAGTCATGACATTTGAGACCTTGAAGTTGAATAAGAGTGTGTGACATTCAAATGTAGCCTCAGTTATATGGTTCCATGGTTATGCTCCATGCTTCAAAGATGTAAAAGCTTTGTGGCTCTGCATATTTGTTTCAACTCTAAATAAAACAACTTATTATTCTCTGCATATATGATGGTATTAGGTTTTGAGAGAGAACTCATTTTAACAATGATAAACACAAGATATTTATACCTAGTTTTCCCTTTGTTGCTGTCACCACCACTCTGCATTAACATTCTATAGTAAGTACTTACAAATCTTGCTATATGTAAATGGTTTATGACATTACTTGATTATTAAAGCTTGTAATGCAGATAAGAGGTCATGAATCTAAATATGCTTTCCATTTTGCATTAAAATATTTGCTTTTTTGATGAATATGCTAATTTTATACACTACACCAGATTTTGTAAAATATGGCGCCATTTTAAATAGCGCTTACCACTAAAGCGCTAGCTAAAAATGCAGAAAAATTTTCATTAGCGTTTATCTAGAAAAGCGCTACTGAAGGTCAGATTAATAGTCAGCGCTTCCTCCAATAAGCGCTACTAATTTGTATACTTTAACAATCACTAGCGCTTTCTACAATAAGCGCTGTCTATATGACCCATATTCGCTAGCACTTTCTAACAAAAGTGCTACCTATTTGCTAATTTTTTTTTTATAAACACAATAACAACATGAGCAGATCTAAATGAACGCGATACACTTCGACCCACATGACGATTTTCTCAACGCAATGTCTTCTTCTTCCTCTTGGACCGTCGACCTTAACTCCTCCCACATTTTCCTTTAACTCTTCCTTCTTCTTCCTCCTGGACCGTCGACCCTCCTTTCTTTCCCTCTCTCTTCAACAATTAGATCTAGATCTAGCCTTCTTCTTCCTTTTTCTTTCCCTTTCTCTCCAACACCGTTGCCACTGTGCTCCCTCTACGGACCACTCTTCGCCACTCTCTCTCGCACGAACGCCGCTTCCTCATGTGGCCACGCCGTGCTTCCTGCATCCCTCACGTACGCCGTCACTGAAGTTACATTGAACGCCGCCACACCAACGCTGTCGCACCATTGGACGCCGCCACTCCATCATTCTTCGCCATGTTTGGCTCGGGTCCTATTCCTTCTTCCATTCCCCCCTCCCCCCAAGTTTTTGGCTTTCATTCATTTGGGTTCCATTTCATTTTGTTATGTGGGTATTTGATTTTTGATTGATAGGTGCAAGCATTACCAGAGAAGATGCAGGATACGAGCTCCCTGCTGCAATGAGGTCTACGCCTGTCGTCATTGTCAAAACAAGGTAACAGTATTTCTTCTCCCTTTTCCTTCGTTTTCTTCTGTGTTTCATCTAAAAAATCTTGTCTTTTTGCTTTTATCTGATCTGGGTCTGTGTTATTATTTCCTTCATTAGAGCATGCTGAAAAACCCTTTTGATCGGCACGAACTCGATCGCCATGATGTTGAACAAGTAAGGATAATAGAACCACCCTTAATCTTCATTTTCCACACTGTATTGGTTATTGTGCTAGTTTCATTTCTGATTTTCTATTAATGTTTCTTTTGAAGGGTGCTCAAATTTGCACAAACTGTGGTGTCAGAATGGGAGAATATTTTTGCAACATTTGCAAATTCTTCGATGATGATGTAATGAGTCACTGAATAAATCTGCAGTATCTAATTTAAATTTTTGCTCTTCAATATATGATTGTATTCTACTTTGGCTTCTTTATACTTTCATTGTGATGATTGTGAGATATGCAGGTGAGATGCCTGTACTTGAGTAAATATATCCATTATGTCCTGGTTAGGTTACCCAAATTTATGAGATGCAACTAATTTTGGTTATGTAATTTGGAAACAGAGTTGGTGGACGTGACAATTATTTCCACTGCAAGAAGTGTGGTATGTATTCATCTTGTCTCTATTGTTGCTTTAACACTTTCTTTTTTCAAATTAGCTTATGCTATAAATTATTAGTTTCATTTTAATAGAATAGAATTTGCGTGGTTGGTTATATTTGATGATCTGAAAGAATTGGCAGACATGCTATAAGCCTCTTTGTTGAAACCAGAAGTTCAAAAGCACTATTGCATATCGATGAACTCTATGTGCTGTTTTTTTTTTTGTTCCTCTAACAGTTGATTCCTAACCTCTATGATGGATTGTTTTGTTGCCTTTGGAATCTGGATTCATATCTAATAATTTATCAACTTAGTTACTGAATAGAACTTTTTTTTTTGCTGTTAAAATTGCTCCATTTTGACAGGGTCTTGTTATTCAGTTGCTCTGTGTGATAATCATTTATGCATAGAGAACTCCATGAGGCATCATTGTCCTATTTGTTATGAGGTGCATGCTCTTCGTCCCTTTCCCTATCTCACATCTTCAATCAAACAATGAATTTTCTCTGTCGCTGGAAATAAGAGAGTATTCTAATGTGACTTTATTATGCTGTTATAGTACCTTTTTGACTCATTGAAAGACACTGTTGTTATGAAATGTAGTCAAACAATGCATTGTGAATGTTACCAAGAGATGATAAATCGTGACAAGTGAGTTTGCTAACCATTTGACAATTCTTTGGTCTATAGAACATATTTTCTCTGCTTAAAAATTAAATTGACTTGGTATATGGATTAGGTACTGTTGTCCCATATGCTCCAAGTCAGTGATTAACATGTCCTGGATATGGAAAAGAATTGATGAAGAGGTAGCTGGTTAAATTAAAGCCTGCATATGCTTTCCCTTGATTTCTAAGTTCTTATACCGTGCAACTATATTGTCAAGAATATTACTTACAGAAATGTTCTACTACAATTATGATTTCTCACTTGTTTATTTTTGTTGTATTAGATTGAAGCAACTGTCATGCCTGATGATTATCGGGATAGAAATGTAAATTTATACATACTCTAAGAAATGATTGTTTAATATGTGCTATCTTTATTTATCTCCATTTCATTGGCTTCCTTTAGAACCTACGGATTAGACATGAAATGTGCTTCTGAGTGTGAATAGACCTCTTGTCCCTTGTTTCTATGAAGCAACGAACACCAGGAAGATTCTATATAATGGTTCTATTCTACTAGAAAATTTCATTAAACCCAGTAGCATAAATTGCAGGTTTGGATACTTTGTAATGACTGCAATGACACGACCGAAGTTTACTTCCGCATTATTGGGCAAAAATGCGGTCACTAGTAGAGTTGGTATTTGTGTTATTTGACTGATATAAAAATTTGTATACTATAATATAGGGGAAAATGTTTACCCTTCATGAACTGCTGGTAATTGTGCATGCTATTGATATTGTAGAATGAATTGGCTTTTCTTTGGTGGTTATACTTCTTTTGTTTGTATGATATATTTTATTGTATTTATTAAGTAAATTAATTTTAGTAGCAATTTTTTAAAAATTAAGAAATTTGACTTTTAGTGACAGACGAGAGCTGTAGATAGAAGTCCAATAATGCATGGCCGCGTGTCCGTCGGTAAATGTCAATTTGTTGACATTTACCTACGAAATTTTGACATTTAGTGACAGCTCCTGTCTGTCACTAAAAGTCAAATTTCTTAAAAAAAAGGGGAAATAGATAGCGCTTCTTTAAAGAAGCATTAGCTATTATCCATAATAGATAGTGCATTTTCAAGGAAGAGCTAGTTATTCCAGTTTTTGCTAGCGTTTTTTAAAATGCTGTCTTTTAGAACCACACATCATTAGCGGACGATTAGGCAGCGAAAACAAAAAATAAGCGCTGGTTATTTCGTTTTCTGTTGTAAGTGATATTTGCTTTTGTTTTTTCGACGCATATAGTCGTTAAAATAGCACAAAGAATTAGCTATGTCAATGCTTAATGATTAATGCTAATTTTATACAGGCATCATGGATAATTCTTCAGCCTCCTCTCCTACGAGGTCTAGGACTAGACATGCCACGACTTTGATTGGTTTTACTGCCAGACGTGCCCGTAATGAGAAGTACCATATTGAGTTTGATCTTGTTACCTTCCAACCCAGTGGTCCGTATGCTACGAAGTTCAAGAGTTACCTTGGTTTTCTAGCCCGTAGCAAGACTAGTATCAATGAAAGTAATTGGAGAAGCATACACGATGATGTCAAGAGGATGATTTGGCAAGATGTCATGGCATTTAATATTAACACAATTAATGTTGTTGCTTATATATTAACATAAAAACTATGTTTAGCTTCATTTACTAACTCCACCATTTTGTTGTGTAATTGTTGTAGCAACAATTCACTGTTCCTGATGATGACCGGCTTAAGAAGAAATGGCTTGTGTATGCGCGGGAGCGTTGGAAGCAATTTAAGACAATGCTCTCCAAGACTTATGTATTTGGTGAGGGAGATAAAAATGGCAACACAACACCATTAGGTACATATATTTATATCTCCGCAGAATCATGACAATTGTAATTAACTTTTTCAAAATTTATTAACTATTTCAAAATCTATTTGCTAATTGTAATTAACATTTGTTTAAAAAATCTTAGGTATCTGCATCGCTTCTGTATCGCAAAGGGCAACAGCGATTTGTTTGGATTCTTTGACCCAGTCAAGATTCTTTCCTCCAAACATAGCCTTCCTGTAGAAGCAATTCAATCTTACATGGAAAATCAGATACAGAGTGAGCCAAAAAGGTGTTACTTATGACCGTATTTGCATAGGTAAGTACATATGTTACTAGCTGTTGTCAAATTGGTAGCCTAGTTTGCTTTTATCTGTTTTTGCTTCAGATAAACTATTATTGTTGTTCATTATTTGCAGCGATCACTGACAGTAGTTTATCCTTTATCCTAGTGATAATGTTGTTGTTTGGTTGTGTTCGTTGTACTATCAACCAAACAATGTATTTAAGGGCATAATTGAAAGGTAAACTTATATTTATCATATATACATTGATTCTTTGTCTCCTGATTTGCAACTTAATTTTGATGAATATGTTATTTTATCAGGATATATAATAAGAAACCTAAATGGGTGAAGCCTAAGGTAAATAGTTTGTCTTCCTGAAATTCATTTACATTTAATAGTACTAGTTAATGTGTATAATTTTTACTCATTATATGTTATTACGGTATTCATTTGTAGAGGTCTCGACAAAAGAACGGCTGGGCCTGTGGGTACCATGTGATGAAAAGTATGTTAACAATTGTCTCGGCGGATATTGTTGACAGATGAGAAAAAGTAATAAAATTTTTAACCTCTTGATATTATATTTGTAATATGAAAAACATGTTATTACTTTTAGGCTGGTTTAATTTATTATATATATGTTTGAACTTGCAGATATTCAATGACCCATCTGAATATGGTCTAGATGAAATTGAGCATGCTAGACAAACTTGGGCGGAATTCCTTTTGCAAATGATTGAGGAGAAAGAAAGGAAGATGAAGGAGAATGAACACTTAGAAGAAGCCCAAGGAACAAATTCAAAAAGACCTAAAAAATCATTAAAATGACTTTATATATAGCACTTGACTCTTTCTAAATTGTTTATATATTGTTTACACACACACACACACACACACACACACACACAGATATATATATATATATATATATATATATATATATATATATATATATATATGAAGAGAGATATAGTTACTCCAAGAATAACTCTTGTCAGAGTTACTCCGCTTAACTCTCTATAAATATTGAATTTAATCAATCGAACCGTTGAATTATAAGTTCTTAATGAGTAGATCAACTCTATAAAATTTCATGAAATTTTAAAATTATTTGATACATCATCGAATAACTCCAATTCAACGTATGATATACTTTTTAAAATACAAGTAAAATATTGATCATCTGATCGCATAACTACGAATGTCCAATTTATCTAAAATTTGATGTGCATGATCTTTAGTATAACATGACGATATTCAACGGTTTGATTGATGAAATTCAATATCTATAAAGAGTTATTAAGCGGAGTAACTCTGACAAGAGTTACTCCTGGAGTAAATATATCCCTCTTTATATATATATATATATATATTAACTTTGTTTATAGATTAAATTTGGTATCTTTAAATTGTTTGAATTTTGAGCATATTTGGTGCCAATTCTTGGCAAATTTATTGCTTATTTATTGTCAATTTAGATAGCCTCTGGCAGGAATGGACAAAAACAAAAACAGAAACAAAAAAATGTAAAAAATTTAACCTTTTACGCGGTTATCCATGAAACCGGTGTAAAAGATAGACTTTTAACACCGGTTATTGTGAATATTGTGAATAACCGGTGTAAAAAGAAAGTCTTTTACACCGGTTTAAAATGTCTTTCAAAAAATAAAATAAAATCTGAAATTGATATTTTACACCGGATATATAACCGGTGTAAAACTTCACATTTTACGCCGGTTAAATAACCGGGGTAAAAACCACAACATACAACAACACCGGGAGCTTCTACACTGGTACCAAAACTGGTATAAAATATCAATTTTAACCGGTGTAAAATCTTTCTTCTACACTAGTGGTTGTGAGATTGTAAAATGAAAATATTGGCCTATGTTACGTAATATCTCTGCATTATAACCAAAATGTAAGGTGATTAACTGAAGAAAAGCATAAATATCTTAACCAAGTATATAAACATAATCGCTTATTAACAATAATAGTAATCATTGTCAAAAAAAAAAAAAACCCATAATAGGTAACCGATTATGCTAAAAAAAATTAATACTCCGTAGTTAACGGATTAACAGATAATACAATCCTATGTATGTTAAATGTTTTTACATGAACCTTTATGAGTAATACTCTAAATTACAAGTCTTAAATAGGCATGAAAGTGTCAATTTATCATGCAAGGGTGTTGAGATTTTTAAAAAATAGACTAATCACAAAATGTTAAAGGGTGTCCAAAGCGCGACATTCTCTAAGTTTAATGGAGTTAAAGCCAAAATTGTGAAAAGGATGCACATGATGAATTATTAGGTTAAGATTTTTTTTAATAAACCAAATTTGTATTAATTGAAACATCCTATCTTAAGCACGATATGCCTAGAATATACAGTATAACTACAAAGTCTACAAACAAAGCAAAATCCGTCAACGAAGATTGGTTCAGTTGGTAAAAATTCGGTTCATATTCTACAAGTATGTGAGTTCGAATCCCGCAGCCTTGAGGACCTCGTTGGCATGAGCCCCCAAGACTCAACTCACCTAAACTTTTATTTATCTGAAAAAAAAAGCCTAGCAATGAATGCCCGATAACAGACTTTAATAAAATACACATAAATCAAAGACTAAAGTGTTTACTAAATCCAGACATGAATCCCTTCAGGAACTCCCAAAATTGATGAAAAGTGATGCCAAGATTGCAAAAATTTGGGAATTGTATGTAAAGCATCACAACAGGACTTCCAGTAGCCAGCATAATGAGAACTTCAGCAAAAACATCAATAATTGCTTCCCCTAAACAGGACAACTGGTAATGCTAAGAATCTGAATTTGTCTTGTAAGGTTAGAATTGAATCAAATCTCCAGAAGAACTAATAAGCAAGTCTTGTATTCTGGAATTTTATATTCCAATAATTAATATGGGCTGATATAATTAATAATTATATTAGCTATTTATCATAAAAGAGTTATATTTTATGTGATCATATAAAGTTAAAATTAGGTAAGCTCATTGGACTCCTAATTTAATTGATATGAGCCTTATATGAGTAGATGTAAGTGTGGCCCGATAAGGGGATAATGGGTATCCTGTTAGGTTTAACACACTATAAAGAAGGCTATAGTCCCCAATACACCGAATCGCCGTCATCCATTCTCTTCTCCCCATCTGAAGAGAACCTAAAGTCTCGTGAGAGAGCTCAAGAAGATTCGGTTGAGGAAGAACCATAAAGCCACCGCTAACGTGTCGATGTTTGCTGCTATGGATCCAGATGGTTGTTGGTTGTTCGTGATCATTCCTTTGGTATTCCGCTTCAGGTGATTGATTGCTATGGATCCAGGTATTCTTCTAATCCTTGATAATCCAACATGTCATACATCTTAAGGGTAGAAAACTTGTTGTTCTTGTTGAGCATGCTTGTATGTCTTGATAGCTTCCGCCTAAGGTATTTCTTCTATGAGATTTGAGCATGCTTGTATGTCTTGATAGCATGTTTGTTCTTGTTGTTGTTATTAATAAGGAATTAATTCCAACAAGTGGTATCAGAGCGGTCTTCATTGTTGGCTTATTACGATTACAATTTATGATTTATACTTAGGGTTTTGTTCTCCCAAGAGTATTGATTTTTTTCCCAAATTTTTGGCAAACACGCTGCAATATTTTTGCGACTATGGCTTTCAAAAGTTTTTCTATTCAAGAATAATTTTCTGTTGGACATGAAATCAAATTTTTTTTTGGTTTCATTATTTTTGAGATGACTCATTGTGCGTGAATGATGAAGCTTCTTTGGCATATAAAGTTGTGTTTTTTTTTTAAAGGCCACGGTGCATATTGCTTTTAATTTAGTTTGATTTCAAATATTATCATAAATTATGGATATGACTTCATATTATTTGAAATTGAAAATATAGATTTGATTGAGAATCGTTCAGCGTTACATTTCGAAATCAAAAGATTTTCTTTTTTTGAAATTGTCATAATTGAGTTTTTGGATGGCAATTGATTTAATATATATGAAATCGATTACGGTGTGAATCACATATTGTTGTGCTATTGTTTCTTTTGGATGAAATATCTTAGATGAGGTTTGGTATATTGAAAAGAATAAAGCACATGAATAAAGATTTGGTTCCTTTTTTATATATTGCATAAAAAAAAGGAAACCAATAAAGTTTTGTCATTTTGTGATTTGTTTTAGGAATTATTTAAGTTATGATTCTATATATTTAATTTGGACGAAAATATTTGAGCGAGATATTATATGTGATTTGTGTCATGAGGATTTTACGATTTTTTAGGCCTTTGCGTTAAGTCTATTTTGAACGTGAACACAAGAAAGGGGGGGTTGAATTGTGTTGAAAACTTTTCTCTTACTTGATGTTAAAAACACTTAGAATAAAAGTTTCTCAAAAAACTGTTTGTTAATCGGACGGTGAAAATAAACCGGACGCTGAAAATCAGTTTGTGAAAACTTGTTTTTAACTCAACAAGATAGAAATGAATAGAAAGCAGTAAAGCAGGAGACACATAAATTTATACTAGTTCACTACCAAACTGGTAGCTACGTCTAGTCCCTTCGTTCCTGAAGGATTATCCACTATAATCAGACTGATTACAATTTCCTCAAGAGTATTCTACTGTCACAACTTGACAATACTCTCAACTTCTCAAAACGACTCAGTCTGATCGAGCCTTTGAGGATATGACCTAAACTAGGCCAAAACAAACTTATACAAGTGAGTTGAAATACAGTTGAAAATAACTCTCACAGAGAGGATAAAAGATTAAGCTCAACTAAAGAAAAACTTTCTTAAAGAAAGGGTCGGACGCTGAATTCAGTTCAGTAGTCCAGAGACTTGATTGCTCACAGAAGCAGTGTATGTTCTCAGCAGAATTTCAGCAAGCTTTTTCACAGAATGTTCTCTCTTCTATTTTTCTTCAATGGATACCATGAGGTATATATAGGAGATCCAAGGATATGACCGTTAGAGTAAAAATGGCTCCTAACCGTTGACTAGAGATAATTCAAAAAATGCTGTCTCTATCTTGCTTTGCAGAGAATGTCCCAGCAGTCCATGTTACCGTTTTTCTTATGCATGCGATTTTTGTCTTGTAGTTAAAGATTTCAACTTTGATATCTCGTACACGATTTTAGCGCTCAAGATCAATTTTGAGATCCGTTCCAAAGACTTCGAGAGGTAGAGCGACAACGTGACTAACACGTGATTTTAAGTGAGGTTGACGCTCGCTCGAGTTGGAAGTTCGGACTCGTTCAACGTTGGAAGTTCGGACGCTTGTAGCAATTTGATAAGCATAGTGTATAAAGAGGAATTTCCAGGCGCTCACTAGGATGAGCTGGATCTTTGACAAATAGAATGAATCCTTCTCTTGAGAATTACTTTCTTCTTGCTTGAGTGGCTTAGAAAATAGATATTATTAGTATCTGCACACTTCAAAAAATGTTAGAACATAAATTATTCTCTTGTGAATATTTTGTTATCATCAAAATTAATGAGGGTCTAAACATCTCAATCGTTTAGGTTCCAACAATCTCCCCCTTTTTGATGATGACAAATATCTAAGGTTGATGAACAATTTATTTTCAAAAAGACATTAAGGGTCTCCCCCTGAATTTAACAGTTTAGATATATAAGAACAATTCAGGTTTTAAGGTTATTGTCGATAAACAAATTCATTTAAGTGATTACGAAAGATTCGTAAATGTATCAGAGCAGATATTTAATACAGTGAGATCGAATACCAAATAGATTGATTTAATCAAAGTATATTTTATTGTACCAAATAAAATTTATTAAACAATATAAGAGCACTAGATCAAATAATATTAGCGCATACAGATGCTATGTATGAAGTGCTATGCATGATACTTTAGTTCTAGTGTATCCATCGGACGGTGGATAATCGGATTCTCACGTGTTCATTATACCTTTCTTTCGTGTTCATCATACCTTTTCTTTTACTCCCCCTTTTGTCATCAGACAAAAAGAGTGTAAAAACACATCATAGTCAAAATACTACTTAGAAAAATTTGAATAAGAGACAGATAATAAGATCAAAAATAGTTATATATATATATATATATCAACCAAATAAAACATATTTTATATCACACAAAAACAATATTTCACGGATTTTGAAGAGGTGGAGGTGGGATATTGAGACGTTCGTAGAGAAGCTTCAGTGCAGTTTCCAGCTGAGTAACCTTTAAGTTTGTAGCCTTCATTTCTTCAAATTCTGCTCTTGGAATGGTGATCATCTCAAGCGAAGTGGAAGTAGAAGGTCGACTTCAGTACAGACGCAGACTTGACTTACGATGCTCGCTAGCACCAGGTTGGACAACTCAGTCTCAAATCCTTCTTCTTTTGAGCTCTTAAGAAGAATCCATCATTTGGTATAACCCATTTGATGAAGTTTCAGTCTTCTTAGCTCAGTTACTGCGAATCTCCCACCGACGCTTCACATCTTGAGGTATAGCAAATTCATGAAGATGGTTTCCTGTGAAGAAAAACATCGGCGGTGTAGGAGTCAAACTTATTTCCAGTGTCTTCTCCCCAAATATTTACGATGAAGACACTCAACGCTTCCTTTGGTGAAGGAAAGAGCTTCATTTTCAGCGGGTAGATCCTTCTTAGATTTTCCACTGTCATAATCTTCTAGCACAAGGGGTTAGTCAGCGGTAATAAGGCTTTGGCTTTCCAAGATTCGGACCATTGACTCCACGTAAACCCGATATCGAAGAGTTTGGTCACAATGACCCATTGGTTATTGATCTTCATGCGGTCCAAGTGCGATTCACGAAACATCTGAACATATCATCAAAGTATACAGTTCCTAGGTTGATGTCGGTAACCTTGCCGATCTTCCCAGCGGTAGGAATGGTTGCCTTTTCGACATCACAATGATTAGAGGAGCGGTTCTGTTCATCTTTCTTCGAAGAAGACAAGTAGTACCTTACGGCGTGATCCTCGGATATCTTTGCAATCGGGTGAGGAAATTCCTTAAGATTGTACCTTGTAGGTCTTTGCCTCATACTCCTTGACCCGATCCCGCTGAAAATTTGCTTCCGGGCGAAGTTCTTTCCTTTTCCCAGGAATAGACCAAGGTAGCCACCTTTGTCTATCCGGTACTATCTTGATAGAGGCGGATGATGGGTCTCAATATTGCCTTATAACTTCAAGTCTTTTACGCTCAAGGCAATGTACCATGAAGGCGACTTCATCATCACGTAATCCACCTTCCACATTCTTCCAATGTGAGAGGTTGAGGCGAGGAAGGGATAGAGGAAGATCGGCAGAGAAGGGAATTGCCTGCTTCTGAAGCTGGTCTCAATCTTCCTTTGAAGGACATTTGGGCGAGGTCATCTCCATCCTTGAGGGTTGCACTTACAGGATCGGCAATCTCAATCTGGCGACTCGAGTGAAGGTTTTTAGATGCCAGGTTGAGGGCGGTTATAGATCTTTGTTGTATACCTCATACTTTACAAACCGTGGTTTGTATGAGATATTTTTCTTTTAGCGACTTGTTGGTTTAATGGTGAGGAAAGTAAGGTAGGAGTAGCTTTGGTGACTTTGTAGGCTTTGAATGGATTAATGGGAGGTGTTTTGAAAAGGAGGTTGAAAGGGTGAGAATGAAGTTTGGAAATGTATGTGGTGAGTGAAGTGTTTGGGAAAATTTGTGGTAGGTTAAGATTGAGTGTAGTGGATGATGGTTGGATAATGGGGGTTTTCTGTGTAAGGGTTTGATGTTGTGATGGCTGAGCAAAGGATAGTGGTGGAGCAGGAATAGTATCAGATGCAACAACGGATCTGATTCATCAGGAGAATTCAGTACCTTTGGTTCAGGTTGATTACTGGCCGATCTTTTGAGCTTTTGCCTGAGGCGATCTTTGGAGGCAGATCTTGAATGTCCTTCTTACGTAGTCAGGATCTTTGAGGCTGGCTTCTCGCCTACGGTTTGCTCCTCTTCCTCAGAACCTGACTGATGGGAACTCGGTCCTCATCTTCTGGTTCCTCAACAGTAGGTGCAGGAGCCACCTTCTGTTTTGTTCTTCTGGTCTCTCTCGAAGGAGACTCAGCGTGTCTTTTCTCACCAGGCTTTGAGCTTCTGGTGGTTGTCTTTTCCGTTTCCTCTTCCTGTTGCTCAACTTTCACTTTCTTCATCATGGACCCAGTAAGCAATTTCATTCTTACTAGGTTGTTGACTCCAAAAGTGTCAGGAATCACAATGTTATCAGCACCAAAATACTTTGCCTTTACTTGATCTGGTAAAGTCATCGACTTGTTTATGACCGATTCTTGTCCATCATTTTGGTGAGCAAGACACCATCTGGAATGAACTTGTAGGTGTTCTTCTTGTCAACACCTTTTCTTGAGTTGACAAGAGCATTGATCGAGGTTATTGTAGATTAACCTTGGCGAGTTCACCTTGTTGCCCGCCATGAAGTGTCTCGGGATGAATTTACGCCGTAGTTGAAAATATCACTAGAGCCGACCTTTAACGGGGCGCTCTTGGTGATAATCTTATGAAGAACTCAAATGACTTTTGATTCTTGGCGATGAGTGTTACACCGCATTCTTTCATTCTTGGTAGTTTTCAAGCAGATCGTTGTTGACCTTCTCAATCCCATGGAATGCGTCGACCCATTACGAATAGAAGGCGATGCCTTCACACTGACACCCAAGAACTTCGTAAATGTTTTTGATGGTAAGGACAAACTTGAATCCTTTCTTTGTTCCTTCAATGATACCACCTCTGTGGCAAGACATTTCCCGAGAATTCTTTGTCGCCGTCACGGAACCTCAACCGGGTTCGGAAGAAATCTTGTTCTGACCCATTGCCTTGAATCCTTTGAAGAAGTCGGCCGTAAAGTTTGAAGCTTTCCAAATCGACTCGATTTTCCATCAAGACTTTTCCTTGAGACATGGTGTTATAGATATTTGTATATTCGAAGTTGATACTCGACCATGAGTGCAGTTGAGAAATGGAAGCGATGAAGGTTTTAGGGTTTAAGCACACAGAGAGAGAGAGAGGAAAGAGAACGAGTACGTCTTTAGCTTGAAAGCGAGTGGAGCGAAAGAAGTGGAGTAGTGGGAAGGATATAGACAGAGTCTGATACATTTTCAAAAACCGCTCGTATTTCCACATGAAATTTAAATCAAAAAGAAAAGAAAATAAAAATTCGCTTTTCATTAAATCACGGACTCCAAAATAAAAGTAGAAAATTTTATCGAAGAACGTAAATAATCATGACTCGGTAGGTATGATGAGGCGCTTGAGTCCGTAACACGTGTGACACGTGTGGGTGTGCTCGGACGCACGCAACCCACTTACCGGATGATGAGTTATGATGCGTATGACAAATAAGATGCGGATGCACATACATGCTTACGTCATATCGGATCTTTGAAATATAGCTTATTATCGAGGCGAGATTAATCATTCTTTTATAAGATGAAAGTTTAAATTCCTTCTTATAAAATTGAATCTATCTTGACAAGGGTTTTGTAAATATGTCACCACTTGATGATCGGTGTCTACAAATTTTATTTCTAAAATACCCTTCAGAACATAGTCTCTTATAAAATGATGCTTAATCTCAATGTGCGTTGCTCTTGAATGCAACATTGGATTTTTAGTCAGACATATGGCAGATGTATTATCACAGAAGATAGGAATGTTAGTCGCGTTTATCAAGAAGTCTTCAAGTGGATACTTCATCCACGAAGTTGAAGCGCAACTTCTTCTTTGAGATGTATTAAACCTGCCGTTGAAAGTGCTATTGTGCTTTGCCTTTTGCTTGACCAAGACACAAGATTAGCTCCAAGGAATTGGCAGCCTCCACTTGTGCTTTTTCTTTCAATTCGATCTCCAAAGAAAGTCAAGGCATCACGAAACCTACTAATTGGTAATCTTTTGATTTCTTATAAAGCAAATCAAGATTAGTAGTTCCTTGTAAATATCTAAATATTCTTTTACTTGACTTATGTGTGATTCTCTAGGATCTGATTGAAACCTAGCACATAGGCGGGCGAACATAATATCAGGTCTTGAAGCGTAAGATAAAGTAGAGATCCAATCATACCTCTGTATAGCTTCGATCTACCTTCTTACCAATTTCATCTTTACTTAGAGAAGCGGTAGGATGCATAGGCGTGATCATCGGCTTGCAATCCAGCATCTTGAATTTCTTCAATAATTCTTTGATGTATTTGCTTTGATGAATATAAATACCATCATTGTATTGCTTGATTTGTATTCCAAGGAAGAACTTCAATTCTCTCATCATGCTCATCTCAAATTCACTGCATAAGCTTAGAAAATTCTTTGCAAAGGCTTTCATTAGTAGCTCCAAAAATAATATCATCAACATATATTTGGACAAGTATGAAATGCTTGTTTGAGGTTTTTCTGAAAAGAGTTGTGTCAACTAAGCCTCTAGTAAATCCATTTTCCATTAAAAAGGAACTTAGTCTATCATACCATGCTCTGGGAGCTTGTTTAAGACCGTATAGTGCCCTTTTAAGTTTAAAAACATGTTCAGGAAATTCAATATCTTCAAAACCAGGAGGTTGTTTGACATAAACTTCTTCAGTTATAAAGCCATTTAAGAAAGCACTTTTCACATCCATTTGATATAAAGTTATCTCATGATGTGCTGCAAAAGAAAGTAAAATGCTTAATTGCTTCTAATCTTGCAACAGTGCAAAAGTTTGATGAAATCAATACCTTCTTCTTGTGAGTAGCCTTGAGCAACTAACCTTGATTTATTTCTCACAACCTTACCGTCTTCATCAAGCTTATTTCTAAATACCCATTTAGTGCCAATAGCTTGCTTATCTTACTGGTAGAGTGACTAGCTTCAGGACATCATTTCTTTGGGCTGATTTAACTCATCTTGCATGGCTAGAATCCACCCTTCATCTTCCAAGGCTTGATCAATCGTCTTAGGTTCCATCTCGGAGAGAAGTGCGAAGTCGACATGCTCCTTGAAAGAGGATCCGGTTCGTACTTTATCACCAGGTTCTCCTAAGATTTGATCTTTTGGATGATTGGTCTTGTACTTCCAGCTTTTTCTTGCTTCAGTTTCCGCTTGGGTAGAATTCTTCGTCTTTTCACCACCGGATGATGAAGATGTATTTTCACCGTCTGGCTTTTCACCTAGGTTTAAATCTGAAAATAACTCATCTAGCTCTGACATTGCAGTGTCAGGCTTCTTATCATCAAACTTGACATGAATGGACTCTTCAACTGTCAAAGTTTCTTTGTTGTATATTCTAAAAGCTTTAGATCTTTCAGAATATCCCAAAAAGATTCCTTTGTTAGCTTTGGAATCAAACTTACCAAGCTGATCTTTAGTATTCAAGATATAACAAATACAACCAAAAGAATGAAAGTAAGAAATGTTTGGTTTTCTTCCTTTCCACAATTCATAAGGAGTCTTATTCAAAATAGGTCTTATATAAATTCTATTTTGAATATAACAAGCTGTGTTTATACGCTTGCCCAAAAATGTTTCGCAATATCGACTTCATTGATCATGGTCTGGCCATTTCTGGAGGGACCTATTTTTCCTTTCTACAACACCATTTTGTTGAGGTGTTATAGGAGAGGAGAAATTGTGGGAGATGCCATTTTCTTCACAAATTTTTGAAAGTTCTCATTTTCAAATTCTCCCCATGATCACTTCTAATAGAGGAAATGCAAATGCCTTTTTCATTTTGAACTGATTTGCAGAAAGCATGATAAATACCTTATAAGACTCATCCTTGTGGGCAAGGAATTTAACCCATGTCCATCTAGTAAAATCATCAACAATGACTAAACCGTATTTCTTTCCAGCTAAAGAGGCTGTCCTTGTGGGACCAAAAGATCAAGATGTAAAAGTTCAAGTGGTCTAGAAGTTGAAACAACATTTTTAAATGAAAAGAGGTTTTAACTTGTTTTCCTTTTGACAAGCTTCACAAAGGGCATCGATTTGTACTTAAGATTTGGTAAGCCTTTAACAAGATTGTGCTTGTTTAATTTTGAGATTAACCTCAAGTTGGCATGACCTAAATCTTTTGTGCCAAATCCATTGCTCATCTTCAACGGACATAAGACACTTGACATCTTGTTTTCAAGTTCGGAAAGATCAACTTTATAAACATTTTGTTTCCTCTTTCTTTGTAAAGAATATTGATCCATCATTTTTGCTCTTTACTAAACATCCGGTTTACGTAAATATGACTTCATAACCATTGTCACATAATTGACTTATGCTCGATAGATTATGTTTGATCCTTCAACATATAAAACATTATCAATAGAAGGAAGAGAGCCTTTACCTATCCGACCAATTCCAACTATTTTACCTTTACGGTTTCCTCAGAAACCAGCGAATCCGACTTCTCTAGGTCTTAGTTCTTGGAACATATGCTTTTCTCCCGTCATGTGACGCGAGCATCCTTTGTCTAAGTACTAGGACTGGTGTGTTGACTTTGTTGCTAAGCATATACGCAACATAGATTATTTTATCTTTAGGTACCCATATCTTTTGGGTCCTTTCTTGTTAGTTCTAGAAGGAGGCTTATCCTTCTTAGTTTTAAAAACATTACATGCACTTTTCAAATGACGATTTATTACGGTAAGTACAATGTAAGCATTTACTATGGCTATGGGATTTATCGGATCTTGAATTATTTTCCAAAAGGGTTTCATCGGTATATAGCCAAGACCATGAGTTGTCGTTTCTCGACACCCGGATCATTGAAGCTTGCTTGCTTGAGTTACACTCTCTGCAAGAAACTTTTGAAATGCTTGTTCGTAGTCATTTGATTTGCAAATAGGATTGCACTGTAACTCTGAGAACTCTTAGCTTGAGAGCTCTCGACCACGGTTGCTTGCTAGCTTCCAGGACTTGGTTATCCACCAGGTGTTGATTTTCGATTTTCAGCCACGGTTCTCTTTAATGAGTCTGAGTTTTTATTGCGTAAAGAATGAAAATCTTGTGATAGTTTTAAAAATTTCTTTCTCAAATTCTTGTACTCGATGAGAGAGTGGCGAGTCCTTAAGAAGATCATCAAAAGCAAGTTGAAGTTGAGTAGGAGTCATATACTATTACCTCTTCAACATCTTCTTCTCGACTCAATGTCCGGTTACGCCATGAGAGCAATGTGAGCTTCTTCTTTATCTTCCTCGGAGGAGGATAAGTCAAGATCTTCCCATGTTGCCATGAGACCTTTCTTCTTTTTCTTGAAGGAGCTTCTTGTGGACTTCTCTTTAAGATTAGGACACTTCGGATTTGAAATGTCCAGGCTTCTTACATTCATAGCAAATGACTTGGGCTTTGTCTTTGCTCTCCTTCTTGTCCTTTGAATCTTTCTTACGAAACTTCCTTCAAGTTTCTTTTCTTCCACATTTTACGGATCTTCTTAGATATGAACGCTAGCTCATCATCCGATTCATCGAATCTCCTTACGACGCTTCATCGTGCGATTCTTCTTCTTGACTGCAAGGCTTTTTGAAGTACTAGGTTTATGATGATTGACTTTTAGAGCAATAGACTTACTCTTCTTGGTAGGTTCTTCTTCATTTATCTCAAGTTCATGAGCTTTCAACGAACTCATAAGATCTTCAAGTCGAAGAACATTTAGATCTTTTGCTTCTTGAATAGCGGTGACTTTGGGTCTCCTTTGCTTAGTCAAGCTTCTTAAGATCTTTCTAACATGATCGGTGTAGTATAGCTTTTTCCAAGGGCTGCAACCCATGAACTAATGTTTGGAACCTTCCAAACATAGTTTCAATGTTCTCTCCATCTTCCATTTTAAATAGTTCATCTTTGGCGAACCATCATGCTAGCTTTTGTTTCTCTTACTTGGCGAGCCTCATAAGACAAAACAAGAGAATCCCAGATTTCTTTGGCGAGTATCAAACTTGCCACATTTGTCATATTCTCTTTCTGTCATATACGGATGAGAATAAATCTAGCCTTCTGGTTTGTTTGATATCTCTTCTTACGATCATCAGACCAATTTTCCCTAGGTATTGCAACACCAAGGGCATTAGCGGGAGAAATGTATCCGCCTTCAATTATATCCCATAAATCAAGATTTTGTGCCTCAATGAATGCTTTCATCTTATCTTTCCAGTAATCAAATTTTTCTCCATTGATTAGAGGAGGACGGTTCATATGACCACCTTGAGGACACATCTTCACAATAGAATCTTTTCTCTTGACCTTTGTTAAGTGCTCAACCAAGAGTAGAGCTCGATACCACCTGAACGTGACCACAAGAAGGGGGGGTTGAATTGTGTTGAAAACTTTTCTCTTCCTTGATGTTAAAAACACTTAGAATAAAAGTTTCTCAAAAAACTGTTTGTTAATCGGACGGTGAAAATAAGCGGACGTTGAAAATCGATTTGTGAAAACTTGTTTTTAACTCAACAAGATAGAAATGAATAGAAAGCGATAAGCAGGGAGACCAGAAATTTATACTAGTTCACTACCAAATTGGTAGCTACGTCTAGTCGCCGTTCCTGAAGGATTATCCACTATAATCGGTGATTACAATTTCCTCAAGAGTATTCTCTGTCACAACTTGACAATACTCTCAACTTCTCAAAGCGACTCGATCTGGTCGAGCCTTTGAGGATCTGACCTAAACTAGGCCAAAACAAACTTATACAAGTGAGTTGAAATACAGTTGAAAATAACTCTCACGAGAGAGGATAAAAGATTAAGCTCAACTAAAGAAAAACTTTCTTAAAGAAAGGGTCGGACGCTGAATTGATTCGATAGTCGAGGAGACTTGATTGCTCACGAAGCGATGTATGTTCTCGTGAAATTTCATAAGCTTTTTCACAGTTGTTCTCTCTTCTATTTTTCTTCAATGGATACCATGAGGTATATATAGGAGATCCAAGGATATGACCGTTAGAGTAAAAATGGCTCCTAGCAGTTGACTAGAGATAATTCAAAAATCTTTGTCTCTATCTTGCTTTGCAAAGAATGTCCCTGATCCATGTTACCGCTTTTTCTTATGCATGCGATTTTTGTCTTGTAGTTAAAGATTTCAACTTTGATATCTCGTACCAGATTTTAGCGCTCAAGATCAATTTTGAGATCCGTTCCAAAGACTTCGAGAGGTAGAAGCGACAGCGTGACTAACACGTGATTTTAAGTGAGGTTGAGGCCTTCGCTCGAGTTGGAAGTTCGGACGCTTCGTTCAACGTTGGAAGTTCGGACGCTTGTAGCAATTTGATAAGCATAGTGTATAAAGAGGAATTTCCAGACGCTCACTAGGATGAGCCGGATGCTGACAAATAGAATGAATCCTTCTCTTGAGAATTACTTTCTTCTTGCTTGAGTGGCTTAGAAAATAGATATTATTAGTATCTGCACACTTCAAAAAATGTTAGAACATAAATTGTTCTCTTGTGAATATTTTGTTATCATCAAAATTAATGAGGGTCTAAACATCTCAATCGTTTAGGTTCCAACATATTTGTGGTGAATCTTCAATAATATTTAGTATATATATTGTTAATTTTGGCCATCGTGAAATAAGACATACAAATCTTTGGTTGAATATCTCTTTATTGTGATAATAAGATTTGATTATCTTTGATTATTGTATATTTCATGGTTATGTCTATCTTGAGAATGAATCAAATTATTATAGTGATATTGTTTTAAGATTTGGATTTTGAATTTAATAATAATCCATGAGATATTATTATAATTCAAATTTGAGGTGTATGGTTATAGCCTTAGAATTTTTTGGTGTTATTTATTTATTTTAAATACGACCTGCGTGTCGTGAATTAATTCAAATACGGCATGCGTGTTGTGACTTTCTCTTTATTTCATTTCATTTTAATTTATTTTTTAAAATATTATAAATGATAAAGAAAGTTGAAAGAGGGGACAACGCCATATGGACGCCAGTTGGAGCACTGGTTTTTGGGTTAAAGAATTGTAATAAATAGTTATTTAATTCGTTTCTGTTTAGGAGGTCATAACCATACCACCATAACTCTTATGAATTATGTATGTGATGTATGAAGTGTATGCATGTATACTTATATGCTATGTATATTTTACATGCTAAACGTCGCATGTAGTTATATCCTCGCCTCCCAATCGTTGGGCAATAAAGGGCACCACTGGGCGGTAGTACCGATTTCAGCAGGCCACTGGGCGGTGGTCTCGATTCGTCATCTTGTTGTATTTGAGTCATCGAGCGGCCAACAACACCACTAGGCAGTAATGTGTGAGATACTTCTCTCGCTTTAGGACTGCTAAGTGGTCTTTTGACTGATTTGTGGTGTTATAAACATACAATTATAGATATTCCTACATCTAGGAGTGGAATTTATGTAAACTAAGGCCCTCCCATTTTTTAATTAATAATTATCTAGTATCTTTAATTGGGTTGATTGAAACAACATGTTGCCAAAGTAACCTCTGTTGCATAGATTAGTTCAATTAAATTTACAAAAGATGTAGCATAGAGTTATTCATGCGAGTTGTCGTCGGCCCAAAGGAAGGTGCAACTTGGCCACATAATTCCATGTTTGCGATGGTAAATGTGTGGTGATTATAAAGACAATTTATCCATGTGAGCAATTGGGATGCCCAAAGGCAACCATTGCTTTACATGACTTATTGCCAATGTTTGATGTTGCGTTGAGAGTACCGCTTGCAGTTAGTCCTTACAATCCAAAGATTGGGGATTAATGATGCGTTTGATATCTTGTTTGGGTCTTTAATTTACATATAAAGAATAATTGAGCATGTTTATTAATTTTTTTAATTTGATGTGCTAACTGATGTTGTGTGGGTGCGTGTCCATGCGAATATTAATCGTCCCAAAGGAAGGTTAATATTTGGCCTGATTGCATTCATACCTGTGATGGTAAACATGTGGCAATTATAAGGATAATTTCTCCATGTGAGTAATGGGATGTCCAAAGACAACCATTATTTGACAGGACTTATCGACAATGTTTGATCATTACAATAAAATATCACTTACAATTAATATCACTGTCCAAAGACTTGATATTAATGTTGCATTGGTGTCGTACCCTAATTTTGTCCGGCCTCTTTCTTTTAATTTATTTTTGCTTATTAAAATTAGTAGTAGTAATATTAAATAAATAAATAAATAAAAATAATATTTTTGGTCTCATAGAATGAATAAAGAAAATAAAAAAAATAAGGCAAAAGAAAGAAATAGAAAAAATAAGGCAAAAGATCATCTTCCATCCCTTTCCTTTTCAGAAAGCATATTTTGGAGAATCAATCAAATCTCCCTTTCTTAATCTCAAACCAAATCACACCAAAATCTCCCTTTTTTAGATAATATGTCTCAGATTTATGGAGATTCGGTTAAGAGGAAAACATGGACATCCAAAACCAAATCAAGGAGTGATTCTATTCTCTTTTTTTCATTTATTTCCTTTTATTCCAGTTTATTTTGATCCTGATCTTTCTTTGTTTCTGTAACAGATTCAAAGAATGCAATAAAAGTCTCTCAAAGAGGAGAAAAAGAGGGGGGGGGGGAGAAAAGAGAGCGATTCAGACCAAGAAAAAAAAGGACAAGAGGAAAGCGAAATAGAAATAGAGAAAAGAGAGCACAAATACACTGAAGTTAGATTTAGGGTTTTTCTTCTTTCTCCTGTAATTTTCTATCTATTCCTTGGAGGATCCGAACTGTTTAGGGGTCTCTCACCAAGGGTGTACTTGCTTCTCCTTCTTCCCTGTATTCTATTGATACTCTGCGTTTTAGTTCATAAATTATCCTTCTTTCCTATGTTTTGATCTTAATCTCTTTGTTACTGTTTTTATTCATTTATTTTTCTTTATTCTGGTTCCTCCGACGTGCGCTAGGCCGGAATAGGGGGAGACCATGGTCCCCCCTTTGGTCCTCCGTTAGACCACCGTGACCCTAATCTCAGGTTGGCATCAAGAAATCAAGATTATTTAATTCAGATTTGGATTTTATTTAAAAGGAAAATATAATTAATATTTATTTTTGGATGTTGTTAACGTAATAGTAAAGAGGTATTTTGATTAAGGTGATTATTCCGTTTCCTTTTTACGAAATGGATAAAAATAAATGTTCAGTATAGACTATATTTTCTTGTTTTTTTATGTGAAATTAGTTTATCTTGTATAATAAGATTCGACTACCCTTTTCTTTTTTTAATGTAAATAAAAAGGATAAATGTTATATGGGATTAATTTTCAAGGCAAACAAGCTTTCTTTTTAAAACAATTAGAAGGTACCATTTTTCAATGGGCGTCGTAAGGGTGCTAATACTTTCCCTACGCGTAATTAACTCCCGAACCCAAAATTTGGTTCAAAGACAATTTTTTCTAATTATTCTCGGAAAAGGTTTTTCCTTAATAAACATAGGTGGCGCCTCCATTTAAATTTTGGGTGGTTGTCACAGCTGGCGACTCCACTGAGGAATTTAGAGAGTTAGGCCTTAAAATTGTTTGAATTAATTTGTTTGCCTATTATATGATTTATTTCTCTTTTCTTTCTTTTATTCTTATCTTTGATTTATTTGTTTTAATTTTGCTTTATTCTATTTGTTTCACATGTATATATGAACTTTAGGATAGCCACCTTGTATATAAGTGTATTTGTTAATTTATTTTGCAGCGGGTAGTATTTTAGGTTATTGCTCTTTCACACACTTCGCTTAACACATTTTTTGCACACTACGAGTGGAACCCTATACCCGGGTTTGAAAAAGAAAAAAAACTTTAAGTTAGAAGAGGCTGTGTAGTGAGCACTTGCTGGACGTACGACCAGTTGGGTTCTTGCGAAGGCCTCACCACCAAGTGGTAAAACTTCAAGGAATAGCCCTGTTTAAACAACCTTCATTTGTTTTTACGCTTTGCCCGAAGCCCTGGGGCATATCTTGTAAAGGGCCCACTTTGTTCTCATCTTTTCAATACATCAATGAAAATGCGATTTGAATTTTTCAACTTATCTTCTTAGCTAATGGTCAATCCGAGATTCCAAAAAAGATAGTAAAAAAAATATAAAAGAAATAAAATAAAATGGTAAAACAAATGCACAATAATCAAAAATTAATTTTTGTGAAAATTTGAGCAATAAGGTTTTGAGATGAAGTTTGACCGTTTTTCTCTATCCAAAAGTATAAAAAATATTTATCCCTTGCTATCCCTTTTGAGCCAAAAAAAAAAATTTCTTTCAAGTACCTTAAACAAGAATCACCCATACATTGAAGGCTAGCACAATAGTCCATTAAATTTCATCTATTAAAAAAGCAAGCAAGCAAGCAAATATCAAATGCAACATATCAAGACACTTGCAAAAAAAAAAGAATAAAAATGCAAAAGCAAAACAAGACAATTGTGCTAGCAACCATCCAAGTGCATCTTGGCACTAAAGTTCCTTGTTTTCATAAACCCTTAAATACTTTTTGAGCCTGAAATATCCTTTTTTTCATAGCCCTTAACCCTTGGCCACGTTACAACCCTAATAAAATCCATTCTGATCAAAGTCCAATTGCTCATGTTTTCTCAAAACTTGATTTTGGAAAGAAGAAATCCATATAAACTCCTCGGTGTAGTCGCTTTACCAAAAAAAAAGGGAAAAAGAAAAAAGAAAAAAAGAATATAAAATAAAATGCCCGCTAGGCTGAAAACCTGAAAGGGCGGTCTAGGCAGAAGTTAGAGCGACCCGCTAGGTTGAAAACTCGCAAAGAGCAGCCTAGGCAAAAGTTAGAGTCAAATTCATAAGCATGTCAACCCGGATTGTATCTCACAGGTCTAAATAGAAATTAAGAAGCTAGGGGCAAAAGCTGTGCCTATCGTCTACAAGCTTCGCATTCAAGATTTCGTTCCAGTTTCAGAACTACACAAGGTGATCCGCATCTCTACATAGATCCTTCCTCACATGGCTGGACGAAGGCCAAAGGGACACTGAAAAGTCTCTATAGATCAAAGTTGTCAATCTAATCCTCCCAAGGGCATTCAAAGCATGAAGCTGAAAATTTTGGGATCCATAAAATGATTTATCAAGGGGAAAATATGCAAACCTGGTGCAGTACAAAGTCAACCATTCGGACAAGCAATTCGACAGAAAGTTATCATCCCACGAGTCTAGGGGCAACGTCCTCAAAAGGGATTCAGGGGAATAAAAAAAAGGGTCTTCCAAAGCAAAATAATTCTCATGCATGACATACCATTCATTGCATCCTGCATGATCATCAATACTTTTGGGTCTACGACCCCCCACCTTAAAAACAACATTTCTCTAAAAATAAAAAATTTCATTTCATGCATGGCATACCATTCATTGCATTCTGCATGACTATCAAAGTTTTTGGGTCCATTGACCCACTCTCTCAAATATTACATTTAGTTGGTCTGTTGTTACTCAGTAAGAATTAGTACTCAGCCTATCCAATCTATTAGCAAGAGTTAGGAACATGTCCTACACTTTGCTGGGAATCTGACCCACCACCTTGGGAATCTGACCCAAGCCTTTAGTCGGGAACCACCCGCGTCTCGGATCTTCCTCAATTATGGAAATCGATCCACACCTTTTAACAAGAGTTAGGAATCTGACCTACACCTTGTCGGGAATCTGACCCGAACTGTGTCGAGTGACGGAGAAGCTCATACACTGGACGTTCACCTGCAATAGAAAAACCAGTCCATACTTTAGCAAGAGTTAGGATTCTGACCTACATCTTGCCGGGAATCTGACCCGAACCCATATTGAGTGACAGAGAAGCTCATATCTCGGACTTTACTTAAATAGGGTAGCCAATCCGTACCTTTTAGCAAGAGTTAAGAACCTGACTTACCCTTGTTGAGAATCTGACCCAAACCTGTGTCGAGTGACGAAGAAGCTCGCACCCTAAACTTTCCCTAAGTAGGGAAGTAATCAATACAAAAAATGTGAGGGTTAGGAATCAGACCTATGCCTTACCGAGAATTCACTAGGAATCAAACCTAGAATCTCTCATCAATTTTGTAAGAGTTAGGAACCAAACCTATACCTTACCGGGAATTCACTAGGAATCGAACCTAGAATCTCTCACCAATTTTGTAAGAGTTAGGAACTAAACCTATGCCTTACCGGGAATTCACAAGGAATCAGACCTAGAATCCCAAAGCAAAATCGGGAGCCAATCTCGCATCCTCAACCAATTTCGTTCTGGACAAAATTAGAGTCATTTATCCTTAATTACCTTTTACAACGAATGCACGAAGACCTTCGAGTAAAATGTAATTAAGGAGGGACAATTGGGTATTTTGGTGAGTATATTTTACTATTTTTTGTTCTCTTTGAACTAGTATAGCTTGTGTATTTGCAGTTTTGAATTCAATTTAATATTTAAAAGTTTAGACTTTTTAAGATTAAAGCGAAAACATTAAAGAAACTCTTGGATCTAGACTTTACATAAGAATGGAGAAACGCACTTTCTCTCACTCAATCCGGTATCTATGAGGTGAGAATCAAGTGTGGGAAGCAGGACCGCTCTAGCCGCATAAGTCTAATGATCATAAAGTACAATATTTCGGAGACCTTTAGGGGTGTTATTTTCGATGACATAATATATGTCATCAATTTCCTTACTGAAATTAAAAGAGCTTGTAAAAGGCAATGAGGCGAAAATGAGCACTCGTTGGAGAGCTTAATTTTCATTAAGTATGAAAGTAAAGGGAATATGTGTTGAGATGAAAACCCTTTTGATATGTGTTTTAATGACAACAAACCTTCTGAACTAAGTGTTAAGTTTTCTGAATGGTGATCTACTGATGTTTGCACTTGAGTTTTGTTGAAAGAACAGGAATCTCAGAAGTGGACAAACGACAAGCCACTCATATCAACAAAGTGCATGTTATATCTACTTAACCATTGAAGAATTAGAGTAGCATCAAAGGATTAAAACAGTAGCATCACAAGCTTCATGAAGATATGAGAAGGCTACTACAGAACCATGAGAGGAGGATGAGAAAACTATCATCTAGAATTTTATTCATCACAGCACCTGAAGGTTCAGAACAAGTATATAAGGCTCAAGCAAGAAGAAGAAGATTCACAGCAAGTATAAAAGGTTCAAGCAAGAAGAGGAAGGTCATGATAAAAAGAGAGAAGAATTAAATCAAGAAGAGAAGGTTCATGGAAGAAGAATCCGCATGAAGAAGTTCACATCAAGAAGAAAAGGATTCACAATGTCAAGCAAGAAGACAATGGAGATTAAACATAAGATTCTGTGATAATGATGAATTGACATTGGACATCATTCTTGAGAAGATGAGTTTCAGAAATTAAAATTAAGTGTTTGTAAACTTACTCTCATTTGCTGCACAAACAGATTCTACAGCAAAGGGACAAATTAAATGCATCAGGGTGAGTAAGTTCAAACTTACTCTCTGTTACTGCACAAGAGAAGATTCTGCTGAGAAGAGTAAGTTCTGCTGAGAAGAGTAAGTTCTGCTGAGAAGAGTATGTTCTGCTGAAATGAGAAGGTTATGAGAAGGTTTTGAGTAAGTTCTAATGCATAATGTTTTTGAGTAAGTTCTGTTGTAAAATGTGACATGACAGCTTGCAGAAAAGTACAAAAATGCAGTAGAAAAGTGTCAAATCAAGTGGGAAAAGTGTCAAACACTGTAGCAACTGCTATATCATCATTGAACATTTATTTAAACACAAAAGACAGCAATATGGCTGGTTACATGTCACACAGTGAAGAAGAAAATAAAAGAATGCAAGCTGCATTGTTCAAAGCAAATGTTTGTGTCTGTACAAAGAAATTCAGCAACAAAGGGATAAATTAAATGCATCAAAGACTTGCAGTAATTTGCACACCATGTCATTTAAATAAGAACATTCACTGAATGCAAGAGGAAGTTGATGCTACTGCTGCAAATGAGGAAGTTCAGCAAGAGAAGGTCCTAAAAGCAGAGGTGCTAGGGGACAAGACTGACAGTAGGTAAAAAGCAAATCTGCTTTATGCAGAAAACACTCAGCACACTGTCCAATACTTCCCCAAGGGTTTCCAACAGCTCTATAATGACTATATTATCATTGGACCTCTATTTAAACACAAAATGCAGCTGAAAAAATTAGAGAGAATGGGTTTACACTGAGCTTAAGCAGATTCTGCATTATCCCCATCTTGCTCTCCCTGCTTCGAACTTGCTCAAGTTATGAGCAAGTTTACTATAGAAGCAATTTCAGCTATGCTCTTCAAAGTTCATCCACTCTAGGAGTGTCCAGTAGCTGAAATGTATCAGAATCAAAGAGGAAGAGAGATAAACACAAGCCTTATCAAGATCAATCATTACTCTCCTTTATTCTTCTCTTTCACACTCTTGTTCATATGTGCTTAACATCTTGGGATATCTAAGAGAGAGTGCTTAGCTTGTTTTATTGTTTATATCCACTTACCAAAGTGTAACCAAGCTGTAATAAATCCCAAACCCCTTTGTAATGTTTTTTACCATGTATTTTTTACCAAGCTACCTAGGGTAGGTGAGTGTTGATGAGAAAAGTCTTGGGAAGAAATTTTCTATCAAGCTACCTAGGATGGGTGAGTGTTAGTGAGGAAAACAATGGGTAGAAGATGAAGGAGAAAGCCTGTAGAGACTATGCTAAAGAATACTAGGAGGCAGCTTGGAGAGGCTATATGAAAGAATACTCAGAGGCAGCTTGGATAGGTTATATGAAAGAATACTTAGAGGCAGCCTGGAGAGGCTGTGTGAAAGAATACTCCACTTGTACTATATGGGAAATAGTGGAAAAATCTTGCTGATGGTGAGGAGTGGATGTAGCCCATGGTTGTTGGGTGAACCACTATAAAAATCCTCTGTGTGGTGCTTTCTATCCTTATCTCTTGCATATTTTACAATTTGCTCATACTGCATCATCCACTAAGCCTCACATTGATTTATGCTTAAAACATAACCTACTCACGTTTACGTGCATTTTGCACAGCTAGAGTAAGTTCACTGCGTGGAACCTACTCAAGTTGAAAATCTTTTCTAAAACTGTTTTAAGCCAACATAAAGATATTCACTAGAGGAGGTTCATTCTGCACAACACTGCATAATACTCATACTACATGGAACTTGCTCATCTAAGAGGACTTTCATTAAAAATGTTGTATGAAGCGTACCCATCTAAGAGGATGTTCATTGAAACTATTTTACGCTAACTGTCTCATCTCCAAGTATCAACTCGAGAGGATGTCCTCAAAGTTTCAGGTTGGAAATTTTAAAAGGGTCACAATTCAACTCCCTTTTTTGTGACTCTCTGTGCCACTTCAATTGGTATCAGAGCATAGACTCTTGGGGTTGAACACACTTAACAGTGTGAAGAGAAGAAGATTCTGAAAGAAGTGATAACCAACCATGAAGCTGAAGAACACGTTTCAGAAGGATGATTTGCAAAGAGACTCAGTCTGTATATGTGACAAAAGCAGAAGATTGAAGAGGAAGAAGATCAAATAAGAGGATGCAAAAAAGAAAAGCACCGAGTCATGGCAAATTTCATTTGCACGATTGAGGTCGTTGTAATTAAAGGAAGAAAAGTCCAAAGGTGCAAACGGTGAAATTAAAGATGGAGAATCAGCTACTAAGGGAACCACGTGACAGGTAAACAAGGGGTTAAAAGTAAGTGGCTGGAAGTTTGAAATCTTGGTGTGCTTCATGATTTTGACAACTCCACTCACGGTCCAATGAAAAGCTTCCCAAAGTGCATTTGCAATTAAAATCAAGCAATAGACTATGATCGAGGTAAGTTTTTAATTGTTGTGGTCTTTGTTATGAAATGCATTTTCTTTTGGTTTGTTTCATATTTAATTCAAGAACCAATAAAAGTGGATAAAGAGTTTTTTTTAAGCAAGTGGATAAAGAGTTGAAACTGAACTAATGGCTTTATTCAAAAAGTTACGTTTCTCTTTCTTTGGAATATCAAGGTTAATGCTTCAATAATTCTTCAAAGTGAATTAATTTAAAAGAATTAGGTGAAGTGTAGTATAGGCTGAGTGTTGTCAAATAAACAAAAAACTATGTGAATGGCCAAGTATAAATGTGTGCATCTTCGGAAAGGAAGTCTGACATGCTACTTACTGAATAGTGATTACATTTATCAAAAAGGTGCAACTACTGTCAGGGTAGTTATTGAGTGTTTACAAAGACTACTTGACAGTGATCGAGGGAAGGGTTTAATAAATTGTTTTATTTTTATGTATTCTACCTCAAGCTTGCTATAACTATGTCCAAATGCCATAAATATTACCACGTGTTATGTTTATTGTTCTTGGTCTAAACATTGAAATAATCAGGATCTAAAAAATTTGCATTACTGGTCAAACAATCATAATGCTACCTCCCCTTTCTTATCTACACACACTCCACACATTCGCTCGTATTGAACACACTTGTGTTGAAAATGAGAATTTTGTGTGTCTTACTTGAATCCTTACTGTTATGCTCATAATTTCTGCATAAAATTTTCAATAAAAATATGCTTTCTGTAAGATGGAAAAAAAAAAGGAATATTAAATTGGACATATCTTTAGAAAGCTTTTAGATGCATAAAACATTATTCATGACTTCATGTTGATGCTTAAAAGGCCAAGGTTATATGTTCATACTGTAGACATTCTGGTTATGAGACCTTACAATGTCACTACATGAACATATATCTTGAGAAGATGTATACTAATCTTGAAGGACCCAATAACTCTTGGGTACTAAATTGTTTGTGTATACTCATGCAGGTATACTAGTTGGATTTGGCTTTAGCCATTTCATGAATTAATTTGCAACACAAGGGGAATTAATTTAGAAGCTGCACATGCTCATGAAATGAGATTTGACTATTATTGGTGTGAATTGATTTATTGGGATTAGCCATAGAATATATATGATCCAGCTCATTCTTCATTCATGGTTCCACACGAATTAATTTGCTGCACATGAATTGGACATCAAGTAATCCACCAATAAATTCAAGTGGTGTTGGTCAAATAAGAATTGCACATGGACTTGAAAGAATTACAACCTTGAGATTTCTCTTTTTCTCAAGCTTAAGGGTTGATCAAATTTTTGGGTCAAGAGTAATATTGCATGGCCCACTACAAGTTGTAAAGCCTTACACTTTAGATTCAAGTGGAGCCTAGCTATTTGAGATTCGGTCACAATGTGTGCATAAAAAAAAATTATTTGGAGATGCATCATTCACGATCGCATTTTTAAGAAACTCCAGAAGCTCAACTTGCTCAAACACATATTCCCCTCCAATAGACTTCTCTGCAAATTCTCTGATAAGAAACTTAATGAAGTTGAATCCCAAATTGCTCGGACTATACTGATGAGTCAAGAGTCAATTTTTCTGAACATGCTTTCCTCTCCATCCTTACCACCTCAAGCCTCTCTACGAGAGGATGTTCCTCTCAAGTGAACATTCAAGAGGATGCACAAGCCCACATCAGGAGAATGCAACCAAAATCTGAAATTCATCTTCTTAACCATAAATCAAGTGTCCTCAAGCTCTCAACATATGAGCCTCAAGTAAGGAAAATCATTAAGGAAGGTACACTCAAATCTTGTAATAATTGCATTGTGATAAATCTGAATTATGTTATGCAATGATATTATTTGATTGATTGGATGGTCTGGAAATTAAGCATGCATGCTAGAATTATTAATGCAAGTATATGACTTTAAATCTTTATTATGTGCATCACTATTTTATCGTGGACTTGAATGTGCTTTTGCGTAATTCTATGCTTAAATGAAATCTATTTGCACAACCTCTGATTCTAGATATTCACATACTGATTTATTGTCCAAAAACAAGCTTGAAAGTCTGTTTTGATGATTAAAATTGTTGCATGATGTTTTAAGCTTTAAGAACACATGTTAAGATTTATTTTAAAGTGAATGAGTGTTCTTTAAAATAATGGACAAGGGGCTATTTTGTTGAGTGTCATTCTTTGCATAAATTTGGCCCTCATATTACACAATATTCACTTCTGGATCATCATGTTAAGTATTAAATGAATTGACATCATGTTGTGCAATTTCAACCTCCTTACGGCTAAGTTAGCATATCTTCCAATGTGCTCTAATTGTACTCCTATGCAATCTCTGTTTTGTGCTGATTAATGAGCATGTTCTTAATGTCAAAAAGATCCTTTGAAATTTGGAGATATCCTCTTGAGTATGAAGCATGATAGGCCTAAAGCTTAAAAGAAGAAAATTGACAAAAAAACTCAAGTTTTTGATAATTGAATCTAAATCAATTGATGTCATTGCATAAGTCTGACTTGTAGTGCATTGTTCATGTCATATGTTATTTCTATAAGTCTCATGTGCATGCATGGATCTCAATACAAAATTTTGGATGGATCCAACTTGGTTTGCATTTCTTGATTAGCCCATATTTTGCTTGATGCCTAAGTGTAATATTTTGAATATGGCCTTTTCAAAAATTAAGATTCTGATATGGCTTATGTAAAATATCCTTCTTTAACATGCTTTAAATGGATATCCTAGTTTAGGATTTATTTTTGGAAGGATTTCAACAAGAGTTGATAAGATTGGTCTTCATGAGGATGATTATGTCTTAAGTGGCTATAAATTCCAAATCTGATCTAAAAAGAATAAGGTCTGCATATTGTGTTCCTAAACTTGTATTTAACTTATCTTTAGCATGGAAGTGTTGTTTTAATGATTATCTTGTTGTACTTGCATGTATGAAGTCAAAAATGGAGATATGAGCAAAATGTGGCATATGAATGCACTTTTCTGCATAATATGAATGCACTTTTCTGCATAATAAGTCTTACTTATAGCATAATTCAGTTGTGATACATGAATTAAAAGTGTTTAAAATGTATTCCAAACAATGCAACTAGTGATAGCAGCAACCTAGAGGTTTCACACACATTTCCTATTGAAAGTAAGTTCAAGCATGTGCATGAATGTTAACTTGTGTGTTTGCAGAAATTGTGCATCATTTTTCTCTATAATTTGCCTTTGTATTGTCATTAACATGCATAGGATCAGATCACTAATTCAATTATTACTTTGGATAACTAAATATGATCAATTGATTGTCCTCAAATTGTTATTTCTAAGTGAGTATTGCCTTGCAAAGGTTTGAGGTGAATTAAATGTTTAAATCAATTGCAATACATGTTGAATGCTTTTAAGGCTTGAGATAAAGTTGTTGCTTGGCATTTATGCCTAAGAAAGATCTTTAAAAATATAAGAGGGATGTTAATGAGCTTTACATTAGTTGAACCCTATACTATGGGCATTGAAAGAGTTTGTCCTACAAGTTTTAAAGGCTTTCCATTAAAGCCTAACAATGAGAATGAGCATGTCTACAAGGAAAGAGTCGTCTCTACTGATAAGAGGATAAAAAAGGAAAAGAGAAACTATCCTCTAAAAATCTGGAAAATTGAAAAGATAAGAGGATGACCATCTCATATACTCAGGGGGAGTAATATGAATTAGAAAATTTTCTTGTTCTTAAAACTTGCTACAAATTGAGTTCAAAACACCTTTTCCATATTGGGGAGAGCATGGAGTGAGTATGTTAAATTTCTGAATATCTTGAAATGCTTGCACGTAATTTAGTTGTATTGCTTTTGTTATCATTGCCTATTTCTTGATTGCAATATTTACTGAAATAATTGGTGTTCTTCTTACATACAATGAGCTCTTAATGTTAAATGCAAACTTGCTAAGTTTGATATGCGCATAAACCTCTCAATTATATGCTTGCCTTGTGTGATCAATAGAAGCCTATTATGCCTTGCTCTTGGTGTCTATACTTGCACTACGTATTTCTGATCCTCCTAAGCCCTTAGGATCCTCCCCTAACATTTTTTGATTGATGCCAAAAAGGGGAGATAAATAGATGAAAGAAATATGGATGGAATAATTAATGAAGAATGTTAAGAATTAACCTCTTGCATATGTTTAGGGGGAGTTTAATTGTATATCCATAAACATTCTTGCATTTGTTATTATATCCATCTAGAAAACTTAAGTTTTGTTCTAAATGTTTGTCATCATCAAAAAGGGGGAGAATGTTGAGATCAAAACCCTTTTGATATGTGTTTTAATGACAACAAACCTTCTGAACTAAGTGTTAAGTTTTCTGAATGGTGATCTATTGATGTTTGCACTTGAGTTTTGTTGAAAGAACATGAATCTCAGAAGTGGACAATCGACAAGCCACTCATATCAACAAAGTGCATGTTATATCTACTTAACCATTGAAGAATTAGAGTAGCATCAGAGGATTACAACAGTAGCATCACAAGCTTCATGAAAATATGAGAAGGCTACTACATAACCATGAGAGGAGGATGAGAAAACTATCATCTAGAGTTTTATTCATCATAGCACTTGAAGGTTCAGAACAAGTATATAAGGCTCAAGCAAGAAGAAGAAGAAGATTCACAACAAGTATAAAAGGTTCAAGCAAGAAGAGGAAGGTCATGATAAGAAGAGAGAAGAATTAAATCAAGAAGAGAAGGTTCATGGAAGAAGAATCCGCATGAAGAAGTTCACATCAAGAAGAAAAGGATTCACAACGTCAAGCAAAAAGACATTGGAGATTAAACATAAGATTCTGTGATAATGATGAATTGGCATTGGACATTATTCTTGAGAAGATGAGTTTCAGAAATTAAAATCAAGTGTTTGTAAACTTACTCAGGGTGAGTAAGTTCAAACTTACTCTCATTTGCTGCACAAACAGATTCTGTAGCAAAGGGACAAATTAAATGCATCAGGGTGAGTAAGTTCAAACTTACTCTCTGTTACTGCACAAGAGAAAATTCTGCTGAGAATAGTAAGTTCTGCTGAGAAGAGTATGTTCTGCTGAAATGAGAAGGTTCTAAGAAGGTTTTGAGTAAGTTCTACTGCATAATGTTTTTGAGTAAGTTCTATTGCAGAATGTGACATGACAGCTTGCAGAAAAGTACAAAAATGCAGTAGAAAAGTGTCAAATCAAGTGGAAAAAGTGCCAAACACTGTAGCAACGGCTATATCATCATTGAACATTTATTTAAACACAAAAGACAGCAATATGGCTGGTTACATGTCACACAGTGGAGAAGAAAATAGAAGAATGCAAGCTGCATTGTTCAAAGCAAATGTTTGTGTCTGTACAAACAAATTCAGCAACAGAGGGATAAATTAAATGCATCAAAGACTTGCAGTAATTTGCACACCATGTCATTTAAATAATAACATTCACTGAATGCAAGAGGAAGTTGCTGCTACTGCAGCAAATGAGGAAGTTCGGCAAGAGAAGGTCCTAAAAGCAGAGGTGCTAGGGGACAAGACTGACAGTAGGTAAAAAGCAAATCTGTTTTATACAAAAAACACTCAGCACACTGTCCAATACTTCCCCAAGGATTTCCAACAGCTCTATAACGACTATATTATCATTAGACCTCTATTTAAACACAAAATGCAGCTGAAAAAATTAGAGAGAATGGGTTTACACTGAGCTTAAGGAGATTCTGCATTATCCCTATCTTGCTCTCCCTGCTTCGAACTTGCTCAAGTTATGAGCAAGTTTACTGTAGAAGCAATTTCAACTATGCTCTTCAAAATTTATCCACTCTAGGAGTGTCCAGTAGCTGAAATGAATCAGAATCAAAGAGGAAGAGAGATAAACACAAGCCTTATCAAGATCAATCATTGCTCTCCTTTATTCTCCTTTTTCACACTCTTGTTCATATGTGCTTAACATCTTGGGATATCTAAGAGAGTGTGCTTAGCTTGTTTTATTGTTTATATCCACTTACCAAAGTGTAACCAAGCTGTAATAAATCCCAAACCCCTTTGTAATGTTTTTTACCATGTATTTTTTACCAAGCTACCTAGGGTAGGTGAGTGTTGATGAGAAAAGTCTTGGGAAGATATTTTCTATCAAGCTACCTAGGATGGGTGAGTGTTAGTGAGGAAAACAATGGGTAGAAAATGAAGGAGAAAGCCTGTAGAGGCTATGCTAAAGAATACTAGGAGGCAGCTTGGAGAGGCTGTTTGAAAGAATACTCAGAGGCAGCCTGGAGAGGCTGTGTGAAAGAATACTCCACTTGTACTATTTGGGAAATAGTGGAAAAATCTCACTGATGGTGAGGAGTGGATGTAGCCCATGGTTGTTGGGTGAACCACTATAAAAATCCTCTGTGTGGTGTTTTCTATCCTTATCTCTTGCATATTTTACAATTTGCTCATACTGCATCATCCACTAAGTCTCACATTGATTTATGCTTAAAACAGAATCTACTCACGTTTACATGCATTCTGCACAGCTAGAGTAAGTTCACTGCGTGGAACCTACTCAAGTTGAGAATGTTTTTAAAACTGTTTTAAGCCAACATAAAGATATTCACTAGAGGAGGTTTATTCTGCACAACACTGCATAAACTCATACTACATGGAACTTGCTCATCTAAGAGGACTTTCATTAAAAATGTTGTATGAAGCGTACCCATCTAAGAGGATGTTCATTGAAACTATTTTATGCTAACTGTCTCATATCCAAGTATCAACTTGAGAGGATGTCCTCAAAGTTTCAGGTTGAAAATTTTAAAAGGGTCACAATTCAACCCCCTTCTTGTGACTCTCTGTGCCACTTCAATATGAGGAGCATATTATGAAAATATTCAAATCTTGTCTTCAAACTTAAGGCGCTAAAACTTGAGCAGTCTATCGACTTGCTCAAACATTTAGCATTGGTATTCTTTCCTGCACAATTCGATCAGATTAAGTCAGTTTACAACTGTCAAAGGAAGAAATAATCTTTAATAAGATTATTTCATAAGGTGTGCAAGAAAAGAAATGGTAAAGCAAGAGAAAAATAAAATAGTGCTCATTTGGCCAATACCCCAAAGGATAAGGGCAAATAAAGAAAACTAAGGATGAAGCTGTTAAGGATCTGTTTCAAATGAAATAACTAAGGTTGTCTGAACTGACAAAGGGCCAAGTGATGCTGAAAGATGCATTCATATAAGAGTTGACAAAGTCGGTGAAGATTGAGACTTTAGGCATTTTAGATTATTGTCACTGGCTTGTATTTGAAATTAAAAGACAATTTGGTTGAATCAATTTTTGGGATAAAGTTTGGTTTTTTGTTTCTCTTTGAACAAATTAAGATGATTTTGGGTATATTTTTTAAACAATGGATTTTATTTGTCTTTTAAATTCAAATATTGTTGGAGTCAATTGAGTTATGACTCATGACAATCTATAATATCTAAAGGATAGAGAGGTATAAATTTTGGTCCCAAGTTAAAGAATTTTTTTGAGATGGGAATTGCAAAGTTCTTTGAGGATATTGAGTTTGGGGGAGAGATAAGGTTAGAGAACAAAATTGAGTGAGGAAGAAGTGGTTCTAATTCTTGAACCAATTCATACAGGAGCTATTGGTGTAACAAATTTGAATCCTCGTGAGGACATATTGTTCTTCCTCCCAATCAAGTTAAGGAAATTATTCATGAACATCAAACTCAACACCTCAAGAACTAGAGCATCAGGAGCAATAAAAGAAAGGATTGACTGCAAAGAGTCATTTTATTTGGTTTTATTGAAAGACTCTTTTCAAACAATCACAGCACTCATTGCTCATTATAACTCTGGAGCTACAAAAAATGGATGTCAAGACGGTGTTTCTTAATGGAAACATTAATGAAACAAATGTATATGGTGCAGTCGAGATACTTTGTGTCGATAGACCCAAAGATGGTTTGCGAACTGACAGAATCCACCCATTAGCTAAAGAAGTTGACTCGTTAGTGATACTGCAAAGTCTCATCAGGTAATTGTCTCATTTGGTCTCGAGAAGAGTACTGTGGATGACTATGTGTATTACAAGGCCAGTGGGAGTAATTTTGTATTACTGCTACTATATGTCGATGATATTTTATCTAGTGAATAGCGATATAGTCTGGTTGAGTAAAACCGAGAAATCTCTAACAAAATTTAGAGATGAAGGATCTTGGGAACGTCTCTTTTGTATTAGGAATCCATGATACTTAGAGATCACTTTCGAGGTGTCCTTGGGTCATCACAAAAGAGCTATATTGATAAGGTTTAAATAAATTCGACACGAAAAACTAATAAACCAGGGTATACCTCAATTACTAAGGGAGACAATTTTAGTCTCAATTTTGCCCAAAAGATAATCTGGAAATTCAGGAAATATTGGGAGTTCCATATGCTTTAGCTATGAGAAGTCTGATATATGATCTTATCTGTATGTATCAGGAAACGACGTACATCGCGGGGTCATGTGGCAGATTCTTAAGCAATTTTAGTTTGAATTATTACAAAAGGCAACCATAAGGATCATTAAGGAGAACAAAAGTCTATATGGCCCACATATCAGAGATCTGAAAGGTTAGAGATCATCAAAAACTCTGACTCTGATATTCAAGATGTTAATATTATAGACATCAAATTATGGGATATGATTGAAATATCTATGTCACTAGGTTGCATATAGTAAAAGGTATTAAAATACCACTTAAGTTATAGTGTGATAGATAAGTCAGTCGTATCATACTTCAACAACAATAAAGAATTTTACAATGTCTATTGACATAAAGATGTTCGTTGTTGAAATAAAGAATTCAACATAAAAGAATTTCTATAGAGTATATAGAGGCTGATTCCGTACTAGCTATCTACTAACTAAGGGATTGACATCTAAGGCTTTTTCATGAGCATGTTGCTCATATGAGTGTGTTGTCACTAAGGTTGCCTTAGTTTAGTGAGAGTCTTTATTTGTGTTCTATGTTTGAGATACAAATTTTGTGCTATTTCAGTTTTTTCTGCAGAAATAAAGTTAGTTCATTGTAAACCTTTTTGTATCTTATTGTGTGTAAATTTTATTTACACATTAAGGACTTTGGTTTGCAAAATTGATCTCACTAAAGATTTAAGTAGGGTCAGTTGGAAATTGGCATGATTGAGATCACATTCCATGTAATTTCCATGCTACTCATCCATATTGATTTATGTCATCAAGTGTTTTGATGTGGTGATCGTCGGGGTTTAGTCGCATTTTACGGAAGTGACAAAAGCCGCGGTGGTTTTATTATTGATACATGAGGTGGACCAGATTGTAAGGAGGAAGTCTAAAGATAAATAACATTCGGATATGCGCACTAAGGAATAATAAATAGCATTCGAATATGCGCACTAAGGAATTCTAATATAATTATTACGATATACAGCCCAAGTGGGAGATTGTTGGAATTTTATATTCCAATAATTAATATGGGCTGATATCATTAATAATTATATTAGTTATTTATTATAAAGGAGCTATATTTTATGTGATCATATAAAGTTAAAATAAGATAAGCTCATTGGACTCCTAATTTAATTGATATGATCTTATATGAGTAGATGTAAGTGTGGCCCGATAAGGGGATAATGGGTACCCTGTTAGGTTTAGCATACTATAAAGAAGGCCATGGTCCCCAATACACCGAATGCCGTCATCCATTCTCTTCTCCCCATCTGAAGAGAACCTAAAGTCTCGTGAGAGAGTTCAAGAAGATTCGGTTGAGGAAGAACCATAAAGCCACCGCTAATGTGTCGATGTTTGCTACTATGGATCCAGATGCTCGTTGGTTGTTCGTGATCATTCCTTTGGTATTCCGCTTCAGGTGATTGATTGTTATGGATCCAGGTATTCTTCTAATCCTTGATAATCCAACATGTCGTAGTTCCTAAGGGTAGAGGACTTGTTGTTCTTGTTGAGCATGCTTGTATGTCTTGATAGCTTCCGCCTAAGGTATTTCTTCTATGATATTTGAGCATGCTTGTTCTTGTTGTTGTTATTAATAAGGAATTAATTCCAACATATAACAATACCATCACATCAGTAAACAAAGATAATACCAGATACTCCTTTGAAGTACTATAAGAATAATACTTGAACTAGCAAAAGCAAATAATGTGGTGGCTGATGAAAGGATCATGAAAGTTGTGATGCATTACACTAACAACTGGTTTATGGATAAAGAAAATTCAACCCAACAACTCAGAGAATCAAGAGAAAACCAACACAGCAGATTAACCTTCCAACAAGCCTTCCTTAAATGCTGCAAAATACTATGAGAAGAAATTAGTAGCAGGAAGCGTAGTAGATGATGACACACATTTGAGTTGAGAATTCAAAGTGATTCCCAACTCAATGAAAAGAAAAACAACAATACTTCAGGTAAAGATGAAAGGTAAAATTTGCAATTTCAAATCACCTTTCTATTTATAAATCTCAATGTTGAAGTGAAGTTTTAGAACGAAACATACAGATTGAAATGCTAAAATCACTAAACCAAATCAAGAACAAGAGTATTCCAGATAAACTAGTAAAAACTAATGGCATGTGCAGCCATTTTGGTTGTTTGTTAGTTAGAACTCTTAACAGTAAATATGCCTGCCTTTCTCTTCAATCAGTTGGAAATAACTTCAGTTGTGATCATCCAAATTCATCTTCCCAAAGTTCACCTTTTTGTTCTTGGACACATGTTGAAGAAGATCGCATACTTGTCTTGATGATGGCCTCTCCTGTGGTGCAGTTTTGGTGCACTGTATGGCTATTTCAAGCACTTGGAATGCAGCAAACTCTTCAGCAGGTAAAAGGGGTTTGAGCTCAGGATCTATCAATTCCTCACGTCCTGTTCCTTGCATATCAATGTGCATCTCCACCCATCTAACCATGTCCACATCTGCTCTAAAAGCTGCATCTGTTGGCAATTTACCACTAACAAGTTCCATAAGCACAATTCCCATGCTGTAAACATCACTTTTCTCTGTTGCCTTCAGTGAGTATGCATACTCTAAAAGTAAACAAGTGAATCATGTGTTAATAGTTAAGCTAAAATAAAAATTGAGAACAAGAACAATTCAAATCAATGGTATGATCATTACCTGGGGCTATGTAGCCATAAGACCCAGCAAAACAAGAATTAGACTCAGTATTAGAGTCATGATTCTCAATGAGTGCTTTTGCCAATCCAAAATCTCCCAAGTGTGCATCCATTTTGGAATCTAACAATATATTGCTGGATTTGATGTCCCTGTGAATGATCTTTGGCACACAGTCATGATGGAGGTACTCCACTCCTTGAGCTAATCCCACAACAATTTTGAACCTTGTGTCCCAATCAAGGCTCCCCTTTGCTTTGAGAGTTTTTCCATGCAGCCAATCCCATACACTTCCATTCTCCATGTACTCATATATCAACAGATTCCAACCCGTTCCTTTGTTTCTATTGCTACAACAACCAATCAGTTTCACCAAATGTCTATGCTTAATCCTCCCCAAAGTCTTGACTTCTCTTATAAAGCTTTTATTTAAAAGATATTCATCTTTCCAGGAAATCTTCTTTACTGCCACAGTCTCTCCAGTAGGAAATTCAACTCTGTAGACTGTTCCAGAACCTCCAGAACCAATTATGAAGTCATCACTCAAATTTTTTGTGGCATCCATGATGTCTTCAAATCTGAAATCTTTACTTCCAGCAGCACTTAATGGGAACAACAACCGTCTCTGTGCTTGTGATGAAGAAGAGGAGAAAACACTACCCACTTCATTGCCTTTCCCGAATAAGTCTTGCTTGTTTTTCCCAAAGATCCTTACTGCAAGTACAAGTAATGCAATTGCAGCTAAAGTTGAAAAGACAGAGATTATAACCACCGATGTCTCACTTAAGCCTGATAGCTTTTTGCGGGAAGCACTGCCCCCGTTGCAGCTCCCAAGAGAGGCTCCACAAAGATGAAGGTTCCCTTCAAATGCCTCATATGGCCAGCGTGAGAACTGCTTATCCAATACACCTTGAAAGTTATTGTAAGAGATATTAAGATTTTCTAAGCTACTCATTTCACCAATGAGTGGAGGAACATCTCCTGTGAGTTGATTGTGAGATAGATCAAGTGCTTCCAATTTTGTCAGCACGCCCAGTGAAGGTGGAATGTGACCAGAGAGATTATTGTAACTGAGGTCTAAAATGGTTTGGAGATTTTGGAGATTTCCAATCTCTATTGGTATCTCTCCACTAAAGCTATTTCTAGATAGATGGAGTCCATAAAGGTTTCTCAACTTAGCAATTGCAGGAGGGATTGATCCAGAGAAATTATTGTGGTCTAGTCTGAGGACATTAAGGGATTCAAGATCACCAATGTCACTTGGGAGACTTCCATTGAGAGAATTGCCATCCAAGGAAAGAACCAACAACCTGGGAAGTTTGAATAGGCCTAGTGGAAGAGGCCCAAAAAATTGATTGAATGAGAGTTTAAGCTCTCCCAACTCAACCAAATTTCCAAGCCAGGATGGTATGTGTCCAGATAAAAGGTTATTGTTCAAATCAACGTGAGACAATTTAGTACACAAAGATAGCTCATCTTGTATTGGTCCTGTGAGTGAATTTCCTGAGAGATCTAACAATGACAACTCAATGATTTTTCCCAATGTCCTTGGGATTTCACCAGAAAACTTGTTGTTACCCAATCTAAGCCTCTCAAGAGAGGGTGAATCTCCCAAATGAAAGGGAATTTCACCTTCAAAGGCATTATCTGTGACATCAAAAGAAAGAAAAGACCGAGAGCTACACAATGGAGTCAGACTTCCATTCAGTTTGTTCTTTGAAAGATTAACTCTAGTCAGGTTTGCAACATTTACAAGTTGGTGAGGAAGGCTACCTTCAAGAGAGTTATTATAGAGCATGAGCTGCTTCAAGGCTCTGAGGAACCCAAATGTTGTAGGAATGCCACCTGAGAGCTGATTGTCTGCCAAATCCAACACATTCAGTTTAGGGCAGTTACCAAGGGTGGCTGGAATTTTTCCCACAAGCTCATTCTGTCTAAGGTGAAGGAAATTTAACTCTTTCAACCTCCCAATAGTGATGGGAATTCCCCCACTAAAATGGTTCCCAAAAAAATCAATCATTTGCAAGCTTAAACAATTACCAATCTCCATAGGTATCTTACCAGATAACTGATTATCATAAAGGTAAAATATTTCCAGTTTACCAAGCTTTCCAATCTCTCTAGGCAGAGCACCCTGCAAGTTGTTGTGATACAATGCAAGTGTTTGCATGTTAGTGAGGTTTCCTATGTTGGGAGAAATTGAACCAACCAAGCTGTTGTTGTGAAGCAAGAGATCAGTTAGCCCCACCAACTTATAAACCTCTAGAGGTATTGAACCATTGAAAAAATTGTTTGACAAATCAAGTTGTTTCAGTGAATTGCATTGACTCAGCTCAGCTGGGATCTCACCATGAAGTCCACTCTCTGATATCATCAAGTGCTCCAAACTTGTTGCATTGGAACATATGGCTGTTGGAATGGTCCCATAAAGTGGGTTCCGAGAGAGAACCATATATCTTAGCTGACCCATGTAACCCAACTCCTCTGGAATTCCTCCACTGAGCTTGTTCATGGACAAGTCGAGATTTTGAAGCTTACCCAGTTGAGTTATCGATAGTGGAATATGACCCTCAAGCTGGTTCCCCATTAAATTCAGATAAACAAGCTCACTCAGTTGACCGAGTTGACTCGGAATCTCCCCTTTTAGGCTGTTGTTTGCAAGGTTGAGAAGTTGGAGTCTACTGAGTTGACCCAGTTCACTCGGAATTGAGCCATTGAGCCTGTTGTCAGCAGCAGCGAAGTTGGTGAGGCTTGAGCAGTTACCTAACTCGGAAGGAATCGGACCAGTCAACTCATTCTCCTGTAGGATCAGATTCTCCAACTCAGTGAGTCGACCGAGTTGGGGTGGTATCGAACCAGTAAGATTGCATGATGCTAAACCAAGGCTGACAATGTTAACCAGATTGCCGAATGAAGCGGGAATCGCACCAGTGAGTCCATTGTCACCGATTCGCAAAACTCGGAGACTCGGTAACGAGCCTAACTCGGTGGGAATATGACCAGTGAGTTGGTTGGAGAAGAGAAGCAGAGATTCCAATGAAGTGAGGTTGGAGAGGGTAGGGGGAATGGGACCCATAAGGCGGTTAGATGAAAGATCAAGGTGGAGCAGGTTTTGCAAACTACCGAGTGAGGGTGATATTGACCCAGTGAGTGAGGAGTTGGACAGATTGAGTCCCACAACAACCGCTTGCACCGATTCATTCAAAGGCATGGATTTCAACTTGTTCAAACCACATGACACTCCTCTCCAACTACAGTAATTTGTGTTGTTCTCTGACCAATCACTCAAAACATTTTCAGGGTCTTCCAAGAACGATGATTTCACCTCCAAAAGCACTCTCAAAGTGTTCTCAGTATCTAAACCATGGGAAAGGACTAATAGACCAGAAGAAAAACAAAAGAGAAGCAGAACTGTAGCTGTTAAAATCTTCATCATTGATGCTATCTGGTGTGTAAGTTAGTTTCTACGTCGAAACACTCACAAAACTTGGCAAACCTGAGAACTAGTGAGAACTCTTTGGTTGCCAATAGTTGCTGATCTTAATTAGAATTACAAATGAAGACAAAATGGAAATTTATGGTGGTGGTTGTAGAGTTGGAATGCGGTGGTGGTTGTTCTTGGATTGTGAGAATTAGACGCGTGGTGTTTTGTAGCAGAAGAGAGAAAGGATTCCACTGATGTGAGGGAAACTAGTGCATGGGGAAGCCATATCATTTTTTCACATGGTTGGCTGTGAAACAGTGAAAGTGTGTCTATTGTTTGACAAAGCAGATTAATGACTATAAATAATAAATGAGGATGGGCTCTGTCAGTCACTCATAAATAGAGAAATTTGCCAATGCCATTTAAGGCATTAATGCTTCTTGGTCATTAAATGTGGAAGAGATGAGTTGAATACTATCGAGAAAGTCAAAATGGTTCAGGAGGAGAAGAGCATAGGAAATACAAGAAAAAGGAAATGAGGGCAATAAATAGGATTGAGAATATAGAGATTTGTCGCTTGAGTGTGCAAATACAACAAACAGAAGTCAGAGAGTGGGACTAAAGAAAAGAAAGATGAATAATAGATGAAGTCATGGAGATATTGGGTTAGAGAAGGATGATACTACAGTGGTTGGGTGAACCGCCGGAGAGAAATAATATTTGGAATTTGCATAAATTTCTTACTGATCATGTAGAAGAGTAAAAGACCCCAATGAGAAAGCGAGCAGTTCATTTTCCCTTTATTATAAATCTTCTTGATATTTTGGAATATTTGAACACAAAAATGAACACAGATATTGTATGTCTATACAGTATGGACATATATCCGTACAGTATAAACCTTTTTTTTTTCAAAAAAAAAAATTTAATTTTTTTTTATCTGGTTAATCATTTTCATATATTTGATTAATGTTATTCATTATCTGGTTAATGCTACGTCCTGAAACTTTTAAACATCTCATTTTTTTATTTGGTTAATCACGTTCACATATCTGGTTAATGCTATTTATTATTTGGTTAATGGTACATCCTGACACTTTTGAACATCACATTTTCTTATCTGGTTAATCACGTTTACATATCTGGTCAATGCCAAGTCCTGAAACTTTTTCTTATCTGGTTAATCAAGTTCAAATATCTGGTTAATACAATTCATTATCTGGTTAATGCCAAAAAAAATTTTTTAACCAGTTAAAAAAAATTATAAAAAATAAAAAAAAACTTTGTCCGTACTGTATAGACATACGATCCGTACAGTATGAACATACGGTGTCCCATATTTGTGTTCAATTTTGTATTCAATAATCATTTTTCATTTTGGAATTATACATTTGTACTTTCCATGCATCACTAAGCAACATATATACTACTGCATTTTTTTTTCTAAATTCTTTTCTTTTTATTTTAAGTTTTAATTTGTTCCTTTTTTATTTTTTTCTAAAATGGTCCATAATTTTATAAAGTTATACTCCTTCCATTTCAAAATACTGTCGTTTTTTAAAAATGAAAATTTTTCATATTGAGTGTCATTTTATTATTTTTATGTAATATTGATTTTTTTTCTCTCCCAATTTTAACCTCAAATAAATACTATGTATATCACTCCAAATACACCATACTCCATTATGTATTTATAACAATTGTTAATATACCAATAGTTAACAAGAATAATTTAGTAAAATTGTTTCACTCACTAAGTTATTTATTGTTTTTCTTAATTCTTGTGAAAAAACCATAAATATCGGTTATTTTGAAATGGAGGGATTACTAATGTGGACCTTTCTATTTAAATTGTGGTATGAAGAGGATTAGAGGATATGAAGAGGATTAGAGGACCACACTGATATAACTTTTACAAAATAAGAAACTATTTTGGGGGAAAAATGACCATATTAAGATATTTTTTGTAAAATAAGAAATCATTTCGAAACAAAAAATAAAATATGCACTGCATTGGTATACCTTGGTATCATAAGAGACTATTTTAGAACAAAAAATAAAAGATGAACCAAATTGAATGAAAAGGGATGAAAAGTATAACTTAGCAGAACTTTTTTCACTTGAATGTTTTGACTTCTCCCTTTTCATATCTATAAGTGTATTAACTCGTGTGATGCACAAAGACGAATCCACTTTGTGTTAATTGGGGGCACCTGACCTCACTGACTTATTTGTTTCTTTACTAATTATTGAGTAATTTTATTTTTGACCCACTTAAAATTAAGTGTTGACCCCGATAAAGAAAAAAAAAATAGAAAATGAGCTACTCACTTTTGATATAATTGTGAGATGAATTGTTGAATGATTGTTTAGTCACGTACATAGAGAGAGAGATATTTTTAATAATGTTGAAAATGAAAAAATCATACAACAATTTCAAAATACAAAGACACGTAGAAAGCGATTATAATTCGTAAATGTTGAGGTGTCTTTAATTTTTTGAGTATATAATGCTATAGTTTTTGTAATCTCTAATTTTTTGCTTAATGATAATGATGTCATTATTTTATCACTTATGTATTGATGTATTTTTTTATAGAGTTTAATTGATATGCACTGATAGTGTAAATTTTTTTTTATATCGTCATCTAATCATATCTCACCATGTAGATGTTTGTTGAGATATCTTAGGAAATGATATAACAAAGTGGCACAATGGTTAAATATGAATGGATGACGGTGTAATTTTTTATATTGTCAGTGCATATAAATTAAACTATTTTTTATATAAACATATATAGTATATGATTTTGTCCCCACTAGTCAAAATTCTTGGATCCGCCCCTGGTGATGCACATGTGAGATCTGATGGTTATCGAGTCCCGTAAAAAAGTAAGTAGACAATAATATTTTCAAAAGAAAGTAGCAAAAACATCATAGATGGATTTTTAATATTTCCAATATAATAACATATAATAATATGATTTTAAGGTGAATTCATAGTAGTAACTAATAATAAAAACTAAATTGTCGAATGTGTGCCATCAAACAAATTTTTATTGTTAAATGTTAGACAAAATAAGAAAAACATTCAAAGTGATTGAAAAAAAAATAGAAACTTATCTCAAAAAAAGAACATAAATATGGTCAAATTCATGTTGCTTGTAATTAATCCTACATCTAAATTGAGAAAAAAAAATAACAAAAATGAAAGAAAAAGAAGGTAGGAGTTGACTATTTAAAAAAAATAGAAAATAGAGACAAAAAATAACAAATTGAGATATCTATCTATCTATACATTTAAGAATAATTTCATTAATTACTCCTCCACATGTCATCCTCTCATGAAAACCTTATTTAATGTGTCTCTTATGTGGGGAAAAAAAACGTGTATAAATTTTAATTATGTATCAATCTTTGTTTGCATTTAAAAAAGATGTGTCAACAACAAAATAAAATCATAAAAGATACAATTCGTGTTAATTAATTGAAATACAATCAATTTGTCAAGCCAATTAATTCATAATTTGATGATAGGCAATTATTTCAAATTATCTAATGGATTCATAGCTAATTTGAATAAAATTATTAATGGTTCTTTGCATGGTCAACTTTATTGATAACCTTTACTTTATTAATGGTTCTTTGCATGGTTCTGTAAATCTTTATTTTTTAGTCGTCTCACCAATTAGGCAATTTAATCAATACAAATGCTCATTTATAATATCGATAACCAAATTAAATATTAAAACATAGATTGATTGTCGAAATAATGCTATACATTTCGGTATAAGCACAATCATTTCCACATCCTGCAAACCTTCATTTGTTTTGCTCTTCCTGAAATTCAGAAACGCTTTTCCTGAATAACAAATAGATCCCAATTATGGTCTCATTTTTTATATGCATGCCATGGGTTGAAACTGGCATTTAGTTGTGGGTGTTTTCTGGATATGGCATTCCCCTGCCATAAACTCCAACAAGGTGCCTTTGTCCCTTGAATTGGTTCTCATTGACACCGAAGCCAACATACAATTGATTTTGTTACTTTAGAGTGCACCTCATTTGTATCCCGACATATAACACGTGCAACACACGAGTTAAGTCTATTATATTTGAAAAATTCATTTTACAAAATATTGTTTTATTTTTTTTTGGTACTAGGAATTCCATATTAGTTTGGTAAAAATTTAAGTTCATAACAATTTTTTTTTTGAGAAAGAGTTCATAACTGTTATTTATTCTCTTAAGTTAGCGATAATTTATATTTTTTTCACTATATTCAATTTTAAATATGATAGTCAAATACATATTTAACCAACTAGTTATAATGGACAATAGTAATTACTAGGTTAAAAACTGTTATACTTTGTGATACATAATTGAAATTAAAATACTCTTATAAAATTTTTCATAGATAATGCCTCAAACTCATCTTAACAAAAAATGTATATAAAAAATTAAATTATTTTTATACAAATGTTCAAAAATCAATATATACCCGTGCATAGCACGAGTTATTATACTAGTAAATATTTATTTTTCTTTCATAAATATGTTAGCATTTATAGTTAAATCATATTTTTAGTATGATTCATTAGTTAATTTCAACCTGATTTAATTAAATTCAAATTTATTATGAATTATATGATTAATAGTGAATATCAAGTTAAAAATTGTCAAATTTATATGATAAAATAATAATAAATGATAATTGATTATATTAATTTAAAATCAGCAAGTCATCAAAGAGGAGATATTTATGATTATGATAAAAATTTAAAAAATATTTTTAAAACATAAATATGAGCATGCCTTGAGAAAAAAAGATGAAAAAAATGAAACTTTCAAATTGAAGAGAAAAGTTAAATAATAATAATAAAAGAAATATCTCTTAAAAAGGAAAAAGAAAATAAACTCAACCTTATTTTTATAGCAAAGTGTTGTTACCAATTGACTTCAAACACAAGAGGGGGGTGAATTGTGATAGCGGTGCTTATATAAAAAATTACAGAAAATAAATGACCGAATAATAAATAAAGAACAAAAATAAATAAAGTGCTTGAATGATAAAGAGACAGAGAGCAAAGAAGAGCACGTAGTAATTTATACAGGTTCGGCCACCAAACACCCCTGTGGCCTACGTCCTGTCCCCAAAGCAAACCACTATGGGATTTTCACTAAAACACTAGCTTTTAAATCAGGTTCAGCTAGAAACCTTTACAACTCTAAACCAGAGCAATACGTTCAAGAGATATCACCTCTCTATGAACACCTTGGGATTCCTACCCAAAAATAAATGATTTTCACAAATAAAATGAGACGAAAAAGATACACTCAATAGTGCAGATATAACAAATTGAAGCTCAAATAATACAACTCAAATTTTGTAGAATAAAAAGACTCTCAGAAAATTGTGCTCAAATAAGTGTGAGTGATGAAAAATATTTGACAGAGTTTTTGGCACAAAAATTAAGCACTGCGTTGTTATTGTTGTTGTTAAGAAAGAGCACAGCGTTGTTAATTTATAGACCGACCGAGGAGTGTTTGCCCGTTGAGTTTTGATTTGTCCGTTGGAAGATTTGACCGTTGCACAGGGATCTGTCCGTTGGAATTTGTCCGTTGCGTTGAAAACACGGAGACGGCTCGGCATACGACCTCACGAACGACCTCGCCACGGGCTCGATAGACGACCTCGACACAGCTCGGCATATGACCTCTGAACAGCTCGGCAAAATACCTCGGCACACGACCTCGGCACACAGCTCTGTATACGACCTCCTCATCAGCTCGGTCCTCATAGCTCGACACGGATCATCAGCTCATCACGCGACCTCGGTACGCGACCTCATAAGCTTGACACGCGACCTCCTCCTCAGTTCGACATACGACTTCCTCAGAGCTCAACATCCGACTTCCTCCTCATTTCGACATCAGGCTTCCAGAGCTCGACACGCGACTTCCTCCTCATTTCGACATCCGAGTTCCTCATTTCGACATCCGGCCACGAGATATGCATGTCAAAATATTTTGTGCGTGTGTGATTTAATTTTAATTGAGAGCTTTTTATTACTACTTACAAATTGTCTTAATAAAGATAAATAAATACCCAGAACCCAAAGACTTGAAAAACTATCATTCTTGATACGCGTCTTGGTATTCTTTTCCACTTTTTGCACGGTTGACTATTTGTAAAGCTCCCTTTTGTCAATCATCAAAATCATCCTGTCAAGGCATGTATTCACAGACTCCCCCTTTTTGATGATGACAAACATCTCATGGAGGGAATTTAGTAAAATATAATCATGATATAGCAATGAGATATAAGCATGGTTTTTCAATAAAAGATATCAGAGTTTAAGCACAATATTTAGAAAAACTCCCCCTCACAATAGGCAATACTTAAAAGATCACTGTAACACCTGAGGACGAGATCGACATCGTATTAGGACGACGTATCGAGACCTCGACCAAGACCTTGTGTCGAGATCCCGTGACTAGATCGTTTGCCGAGATCATTTGTCGAGCTGATGAGACCACGTGCATTAGCCGAGATGAGGGAGGTCGCGCGTGTCGAGTTGATGAAGTCGCTGCATCGATGATGAGACGCAAGTCGAGCCGAGGAGACCGCGCTCACGAACTCGTGTTAGAACCTTGTACGCTTGCACGAGCACTCTTGTCGACATCGTGTCGAGATGACACCTCGTATTATTTGAACGTTACTCGGCGTTATTATTATATTGTTTGTAATTATTACATTGTCGGCTTGCCGCTGACCAAGCCAGTAGAGGGTAATCATGAGAGGAACGAGTTAACGGGTAGATGATTGATGGGATTGGCATCTTATAGCTGGAGTTACGTTTATACCCCTTTCTCGCTTGTATACCACGACCGTTTCCCTCACACTCATTTCTCTTTTCTTCTTTCTTCTTCCTTCCTTCTGCTCTGTGTTTCGTTGTTTTCTTTAAAAATCTTCATCGACGAAACCGTGAGTTCCAGCGAGATTCTGCACAAGCTTTCTTCATCAATCTTGTTCATCATCAACTTCTCGACCCATATCTCGTCTGATCGACCATCACCGTTGAGGTATGAAGAACAGATTTTCTTTCATCTGTGCTACTGTTTAGCGCTAATTCTTCTTCCATTTTTAACCAGTTTTATGCTTCCAAATCATATCAAATTGATGGGTTTTCTTCTTCATAATATTACCTCTCTTTTTAACCGATTAATTGGGCTTGTAAAACAAATTTCTATCTCTGATTTTCTGCAATCGGCAGTGCCCAGAAAACCCCATTTTTTTTGGTTCGTTCGATTTCTGGTTTTTCGTTTGTTGCTTCTGGTTATTGTTGTTGTCGATCTATCTGTTGAAGCATCAGATAACTTTTTCATGAAATTTTGATCGAAATCCCTAACTTTGTGTTAGAGGAAAAATATCTTTCAGTTCTTGAGTTTTATATTTTTCTGGGTTGTGGTTGAGTTTGGGGAAGAGAGAGCTAGATGTATTAGAACCATAGATCGATCTGAGTTGTGTTTGTTTTAGGAAGTCTGATTCCCGAGATCGAGTGATTTCCGAATCAAGGTGTACGGAAAGCGAATCCAAGGACGCAGGCGGAGAATCCGTAACGAGGATCAGACGCGTGTCGAGGTCGACTGAAAGCGTACGTGTCGAAGTCGTTGTCGAGTTCGTTGAAGACAGCCGTGTCGAGATCGAGTAAGAGAAGTCGTTGTCGAGCTCTTATAAGACAGCTGTGTCGAGGTCGTTGTCGAGCAGCATTAACTTGGAGTTCGGTAAGGGCTACTTCTAGATATCTCTAAGGCTTTATTTTATAAGTCCTTAAGTAGGGGCGCTTCACATTAATACTTTCGTAGTATGCTAGCATAAGGGCATTTCATATTCTACGTGGTTATGTTATTGTGTATGGATTTCCTGATTTGTGTCGAGCTGAAATGTTGTGATATGATTGAGTTCTTGCATGTATTTAATATGTGATTGAATATATGTCGTGAAGTGTGTATTGCATGTTGAATTGCGTTTCTTCATGTCGAGCTTGCTCTTTTATTTGACATGCGGTTGAATATCTTGTGTTTAACTCTTTGAATATCGTATTGGTGTAATTGTTCATCGAGTGAGCGAGCTAGGTGAGTCGTATGACGTTTTTGAGCCGTGAACGGATAACTGAGGGTGCTAGGTCCCCTTTTTGTTTACGGGAGATTGACTAGACGTCGCCACGCTACGGGACCTGAGTTGACTGTCCTAGGGAGAGCGAGGATCCCAAGGCTTCGGCTGGACTTTCCGACATACGGTACGGCGTGTGCATTCCGGAAAATTGTCGAGTCGAGAGAAAATGGATGTGAGTTGTGTCGAGTTTAGAGTGAGATGGTCGAGTCACGTCGGTGAATGTTATACTTGCTGTTTGCTTATATTTTTATGTCGAGCTTATCTTGAATTGTTGAGAAGTTGACCCTTTCCCGTGGTGCCTTCAATCCATGACGGTTACCCAGGCGATGTCGAGGGCGCAGGGAACTCGACAGTAGATGATGCCGAGGAGGATCTCGACGAGGACCCGAGTGACGACCTCTATCTGTCGTGATTGTTTATTTGTTGGATGTTTGTTTTTCTGAGGATTGTACCTGTTTTTCTTTTGTGTTCGAGGTCGTGACCAGTTTAGGCAGTGTTGTGTTGTTGCTACAGGATAGACTGGTGGTCTTACTTTTGGAGCAGCCCCCTGCGTGGGAGTCTGCCGGAAGTACCCCCAGGGTATGATGGCTCTTTTGAAGTTGTCGTACCTTAGGTGTATTTTCTTGCACATTTGCTACTCTGTATTTGTATACATTATTATTTCGAGTGATATATATATATGTATGTTATGCATGTATGTTTTATTTGAATTTAAGTCTTGTGTCTTAGTTGCACCATGTTTTAAAAGTCGTAATTACTACGATGTGCACGAGTTGGTTTTATGAAAAAACATATATCGTATTTTTAAAAGGCACAAGAGTTTTGTTTTAAAACACATCTCATATAGGTTTATGTTGAGCTCGGTGTGTTGAGCTCGGTAACTCGAGCTTCGGTATATTGAGCTCGGTAGCGGTCCGAAACGGTCGTTACATTGTTGGTATCGAGTGATTGATTCGACCGAGCCGTGCATAGGAATTTGACCGGTCACTATGTCGGGTTATGTGTGTTGGGTACCTAGTTGTTTTGTGTTGATTCTTTGTTTGATTAAGTGAAGCACTTATTGCTTGAGAAATTGTTTGAACTGTTTCTTGATTGAAGCGGTGTGTTTTAACACATCCTTGTTGTGAGATTCAGCAGGTTTTGAACTTTGTGGAATCTAATGCCACCTCGTAGGAATACGACATCCGCAACCGAGAACGCCGACATGGAACGAGCTATTCAAGCTATGACCGAGATGGCGGCAGCCATGGCTCAACAATCAGTCAGAACTCAACAGCTAACGCGATGGCTCAACAGACGGCGGCGTTAACTCACAGAACTTGCAAAGAACAAAGAACGAGCGTAAATCTAAATGTCAAGCAGAGGATTGGCGGACTTCAGGAAGCATGATCCACCGGTTCTACTGAGCCAAATCCGGATAAAGTCGATCTTTGGATGCAAGAGATCGAGAAGATCTTTGAGGCACTTCATTGCGGACAACGTGAAGGTCGACTATGCCACCTACTTACCGCTAGGAGACGCAGAGTATTGGTGGAGAGGAGTGAAGCAACGCGTTTATAGCGTAACATCGCGAGATGACACGGGAGCTTTTTCGTGAAAGGTTTTGGACAAGTACTTCCTGACATCGCACGAGCCGAGAAGGAGCAGAATTTCTTCAATCGGCAGAAGGCAACTCGACGGTGTCCGAGTATGCGCGCCAAGTTCGAATCGTTGGCGAGGTATTTCAGTCCATTTCGTGATCGAGTTGACCAGAGATGGTTGAGTGAGAGATTCCAAGCGGGATTGAGATTCGACATTCCAAGTCGATGGTGTCGTTAAGGATCGAAATCTCCAAGAGCCGATTGATCGATGTGTCGAGGTAGAAGGAGTGAGGAGCCACAAGAAGAAGGCTGCTGGGGGCGGACCGGTGAGACCCCAGAGTGCGGGGCAGAGATTTGCACAGAAAGGGAAACCACCGCAGAAGAGGCCTTACGACCGACCTCAGGGGAACAACAACAGGGGACAGTATCGTCCGATGACCCAAGTACCGAGGAGTGGAGGTCAGACCGGTGTCGAGGTGATTTGCTACCGATGTGGAAAGTCGGGACATTACGCGAGTAATTGTACTCAGAGGGAGGAGGTGTGTTTTAATTGCAAGAAGCCAGGGCATTTTGCTAAGGATTGTCCTACACCTAAAGCTGAACCGACGATGCTTGCGGCAAAGGCCAAAGGAAAGCGTCAAGTGGCTAAAGGCAGAGTTTTCTGCATGAGTGGCGAGGAAGCAGATCGAGCTGATGATCTTATCCAAGGTGAATGTGAGATCGAGGGTAAATCCTTATCCGTTCTTTTTGATTCGGGTGCAACCCATTCCTTTATTTCTTCTGATTGTGTGAACCTTTTGAGCTTGACTGTGACTGCTTTACCGTTTAAATTAGTAGTTACAACCCCAGCTGCTAAAACCTTAGTCACAAACACTGCATGTCTTAATTGTGTAGTGATTATTCAGAGTAGAAAGTTTGTGGTCAATTTGGTTTGTTTGCCTCTTAAGGGTTTAGATGTCATCCTCGGGATGGATTGGTTGTCACACCACCATGTCCTTTTGGATCGTCTGTAAAGCGTAATTTTTCCAGACCTTGGAGTCTCCAATTATCTTTCTCGAACGTATTGGAGTTTCTTTGAAAGAAGGAACTAGGGAATACATGTATCTAGCTAGTTCGGAAGTTTTCCAGCCAGATCGACGTGAAGAATGTACGGTGGTGTGTGATTTTGAGGACGTTTTCAAGACGTGCCAGGTTACCACCAAGATAGAGGTCGAGTTCTCCATCGACTGATTCCAGAACAGACCGATTTCCAAGCGCCGCATGTGATGTCTCCCGCCGAGATGAAAGAGTCAAGTCCCAGATCGAACACTTGGAGTCAAAGCAATTCATACGACCGAGCGTGTCACCGTGGGGAGCTCGGTGTTGTTGGTTAAGAAGAAGGATGGACGATCAAGGTGCGTGGACTATCGCGAGCTCAACAAGGTTACCGTGAAGAATCGTTATCCGTTACCACGTATTGACGACTTGATGGACCAACCGTGGAGCGGCGATCTTTTCCAAGATAGACTTGAAGTCGGGCTACCATCGATTCGCGTGAAGGAGGAAGATGTCGCCAAAACAGCTTTCAGGACTAGATACGGTCACTACGAGTATTTGGTGATGCCGCTTTGAGTGACGAACGCGCCATTTGTGTTTATGGACTACATGAACAGGATTTTCCATTCGTTTTGGATCAGTTCGTTGTAGTGTTCATCGACGACATATTGATTTACTCGAGGAACCGAGAAGAGCACGCAGAACACCTATGTCGAGTACTACGGATATTACGAGATAAGTAACTCTATGCCAATCTGTCGAAGTGTGAATTTTGGCTTGAAGAGGTGAATTTTCTTGGTCACGTGATTTCCAGGAGAAGGGATATTGTGGATCCAATTAAGATTGAGGCGGTGATAAGCGTGGGAACAGCCTAAGATTCTATCGAGATCGGGGAGTTTTGTCGGCTTAGCGAGGATATTACCGAAGATTCATTGAAGGTTTTTCGAAGATTGTCGCGCCTCTTACGATTGACGAGGAAGGATCAACCTTTGCTTGACCGAGGAGTGTGAAGCCGATTTTCAACGATCAAGGAGCTTTTGACGACAGCGCTGTCGATTTTGCCTCAACCGTAAGAGCCTTCGAGGTGTATTGTGATGCGTCACACCAGGGATTGGGATGCGTCGATGCAACATCGGAAAGTGGTCGCGTATGCTTCAAGACGCCTTAAGATTCACGAGAGGAACTATCCTACTCACGACTTGGAGCTAGCGGCAGAGTTTTTATACAAGATATGGAGGCACTACCTTTACGGAGCACTCTTCGCTTTCAGCGATCACAAGAGCTTGAAGTACTGTTCGACCGGAAAGAGAGCTCAACATGCGCCAACGTAGATGGACGAAATTTCTCAAGGACTACGACTTTACGTTGGAATACCATCCGGTAAGGCTAACGTAGTAGCAGATGCGTTGAGCAGAAGAGCGCTTTAACCTCGGTAATGATGATCAAGGAGTTGGAGATGCTCGAGAAGTTCCGAGATTTGAAGTTGAGTGTCGAAGTTTCACCGGAAGCCGAGATTTGGTATGCTTACTATCTCTAATGATTGTTGGACAAGATCCGAGACCAGCAAGTTTATGACGAAGCTCGCAAGAGAAGATTCAGCTGATAGCGCAAGGGAAGGCGCATGCACTTCGTGCCCGAGCGACGACATCTCGAGGTGCAATGGCCGAGCGCGTGCCTAACGATCCGAAATGAGGAAGTTGATTCTCGACGCGCATAAGAGCAACTTTAGTATTCATCCCAGAGTTACGAAGATGTATCAAGACTTGAAGAAGCATTTTTGGTGGCCGGGAATGAAGAAGCAAGTGGCCGAGTACGTAGCTTCATGTTTGACGTGTCGGCGGTGGAGCACCAACGACTGCGGGAATGCTACAATCGCTGACGCATCAAAGATGGAAATGGGACAAGATTTCCATGGATTTCGTTGTAGGTTTGCCGAAGACGCAGAAGAAGAATGATTCGATTTGGGTGATCGTCGACCGATTGACCAAATCTACTCATTTCTTGCCAGTGAGGTCGACATACAACGTGGAAAAGTTGACCGAGATCTACATCGCGGAGATAGTACGACTTCATGGAATACCCTCTTCGATCGTGTCGGACCGAGATCCGAAGTTCACGTCTCATTTTTGGAGGGAATTGCAAGGAGCGATGGGAACCGAGCTCAGGCTTAGCTCGGCATATCATCCACAGACTGACGGTCAGACTGAGAGAACGATCCAATCGCTTGAAGATTTGTTGCGAGCTTGTACGTTAGATCACCGAGGAAGTTGGGACGACGTCTTACCATTGGTGGAGTTCACATACAACAACAGTTTCCATGCGAGTATTGGGATGGCACCTTTTGAAGCGCTGTATGGACGGAAATGTCAGACGCCTCTTTGTTGGTACCAGGACGGCGAGCGTCAGAGGACCAGATATGATCCAGCCAGACTACCGAGAAGATCTGTTTGATCGAGATCGGATGCGAACATCTCAAAGTCGACGTAAGAGTTATGCACCAACGACGTCGACCACTCGAGTTCGAGGAAGGAGAACATGTATTTCTTAGAGTCACCCCACTCACCGGAGTTGGTCGAGCGATCAAATCCAAGAAACTTACCCTAAATTCATTGGACCTTACCAGATTCTTCGTCGTATTGGTCGATGGCATATCGGTGCATTACCCCCATTCTTGTCGAACATCCACGACGCCTTTCACGCCTCACAATTGCGGAAGTATGTTTCCGACCCTTCTCATGTCATCGAACCGGATGTGATTCAACCGAAGGGCGACTTATCTTTGAAGCGTCACCAGCAAGGATCGTTGATCGGAAAGCCAAGCGATTCGCGGAACAAAGAGATTCAACTTGTCAAGGTTGTGTGGGATCAAAAGACGGGTGATGCGACTTGGGAGCTGGAGGAGAAGATGAAGATTCAAGACTGAACTTTTCTCGAGGTAAGAATCTTATTTGCAATTTCGAGGACTAAATTTTTTAGAGGAGAGATTGTAACACCCGAGGACGAGATCGACATCGTATTAGGACGACGATCGAGACCTCGACCAAGACCTTGTGTTGAGATCCCGTGACTAGATCGTTTGTCGAGATCTTTGTCGGTGATGAGACCACGTGCACTAGTCACGAGATGAGGAGGTCGCGTGTCGAGTTGATGAAGTCGCTGCATCGAAATGATGAGGACGCAAGTCGAAGCCGAGGAGACCGCGCTTCACGAACTCGTGTTAGAACCTTGCACGCTTGCACGAGCACTCTTGTCGACATCGTGTCGAGATGACACCTCGTATTATTTCGAACGTTACTCAGCGTTATTATTATATTGTTTGTAATTATTACATTGTCGGCTTGCCGCTGACCAAGCAGTAGAGGGTAATCATGAGAGGAACGAGTTAACGGGTAGATGATTGATGGGATTGGCATCTTATAGCTGGAGTTACGCTTATACCCCTTTCTCGCCACCGTGATACCACACCGCTTTCCCTCACACTCATTTCTCTTTTCTTCTTTCTTCTTCCTTCCTTCGCCTGTGTTTCGTTGTTTTCTTTAAAAATCTTCATCGACGAAACCGTGAGTTCCAAATGAGATTCTCGACAAGCTTTCTTCATCAATCTTGTTCATCATCAACTTCTCGACCCATATCTCGCCTGATCGACCATCACCGCTGAGGTATGAAGAACAGATTTTCTTTCATCCGTACTCTTGTTTAGCGCTAATTCTTCTTCCATTTTTAACCAGTTTTATGCTTCCAAATCATATCAAATTGATGGGTTTTCTTCTTCATAATATTACCTCTCTTTTTAACCGATTAATTGGGCTTGTAAAACAAATTTCTATCTCTGATTTTCTCCAATCGGGAGTGCCCAGAAGACCCCATTTTTTTTGGTTCGTTCGATTTCTGGTTTTTCGTTTGTTGCTTCGGTTATTGTTGTTGTCGATCTATCTCATTGAAGCATCAGATAACTTTTTCATGAAATTTTGATCGAAATCCCTAACTTTGTGTTAGAGGAAAAATATCTTTCAGTTCTTGAGTTTTATATTTTTCTGGGTTGTGGTTGAGTTTGGGGAAGAGAGAGCTAGATGTATTAGAACCATAGATCGATCTGAGTTGTGTTTGTTTTAGGAAGTCTGATTCCCGAGATCGAGTGATTTTCGAATCAAGGTGTACGGAAAGCGAATCCAAGGACGCGAAGCAGATCGAGCGAGGATCAGACGTGTCGAGGTCGATCAAAGCGCACGTGTCGAAGTCATTGTCGAGTTCGTTGAAGACAGTCGAGATCGAGTAAGAGAAGTCGTTGTCGAGCTCTTATAAGACAAATTGTGTCGAGGTCGTTGTCGAGCAAAGATTAACTTGGAGTTCGTAAGGGCTACTTCTAGATATCTCTAAGGCTTTATTTTATAAGTCCTTAAGTAGGGCGCTTCACATTAATACTTTCGTAGTATGCTAGCATAAGGGCATTTCATATTCTACGTGGTTATGTTATTGTGTATGGATTTCTGATTTGTGTCGAAATGAAATGTTGTGATATGATTGAGTTCTTGCATGTATTTAATATGTGATTGAATATATGTCGTGAAGTGTGTATTGCATGTTGAATTGCGTTTCTTCATGTCGAGCTTGCTCTTTTATTTGACATGCGGTTGAATATCTTGTGTTTAACTCTTTGAATATCGTATGCTAATTGTTCATCGAGTGAGCGAGCTAGGTGAGTCGATGACGTTTTTGAGCCGTGACCGGATAATCGAGGGTGCTAGGTCCCCTTTTTGTTTACGGGAGATTGACTAGACGCCGCCATGCTACGGGACTCGAGTTGGCCCTAGGGAGAGCGAGGATCCCAAGGCTTCGCTGGACTTTCCGACATACCAGACGGGCGTGTGCATTCCGGAAAATTGTCGAGTCGAGAGAAAATGGATGTGAGTTGTGTCGAGTTTAGAGTGAGATGGTCGAGTCACGTCGGTGAATGTTATACTTTGCTGTTTGCTTATATTTTTATGTCGATGTTATCTTGAATTGGTGAGAAGTTGACCTTTCCCGTGGTGCCTTCAATCCATGACGGTTACCCAGGCGATGTCGAAGCGCAGGGAACTTCGACAAAGAGATGATGCCGAGGAGGATCTCGGCGAGGACCCGAGTGACGACCTCTATCCGTCGTGATTGTTTATTTGTTGGATGTTTGTTTTTCCGAGGACTGCATACTTGTTTTTCTTTTGTGTTCGAGGTCGTGACCAGTTTGGCGGTGTTGTTTTTGTTGCTCTGAGATCGGTGGTCTTACTTTTTGGAGCACTGCGTGGGAGTCTCGCTTAAGTACCCCAGGGTATGATGGCTCTTTTGAAGTTGTCGTACCTTAGGTGTATTTTCTTGCACATTTGCTACTCTGTATTTGTATACATTATTATTTCGAGTGATATATATATATGTATGTTATGCATGTATGTTTTATTTGAATTTAAGTCTTGTGTCTTAGTTGCACCATGTTTCGAAAAGCTGTAATTACTCTGATGTGCACGAGTTGGTTTTATGAAAAAAAACATATATCGTATTTTTAAAAGGCACAAGAGTTTTGTTTTTAAAACACATCTCATATAGGTTTATGTTGAGCTCGGTGTGTTGAGCTCGGTAACTCGAGCTCGGTATATTGAGCTCGGTAGCGGTCCGGAAACGGGTCGTTACATCACTCCCCCTGAATCATGCATTCATGTAACTCTCCCCCTTTTGGCAACATCAAAAAGTGGGAAAGACAAATAAAGCAAGGCATATATTCAGGATTAAACAAGCATATTTTGATAGTTACGTGATACCAAGCTTGGTGTGTGACAGATGAGCTGGTTGGACATGATTAGCTAGTTGCATAAGACAAATGCGTCACCCACTCATTATTTCGTACTTAAATAAAATGGAAGGGGAAAAGACCTGCATAAACTCGTTAGCACACTCAAACGCCCAAGTTAGAATTTATTCAAAAAGAAAATGCAATCACAAAATACTCAATGCATGATTGGTCTAAAATTCCCAATTCAGTTCTAATAAAAAAGAAAGTTTCCTTAGGCAAAGGTTTAGTAAAAATATCTGCAAAATCAGAATCCGAGTACCCAATCAAAGTGCATTCAGCACCTTTGGGGTACCATAAACCCGTGTTTTGTGTGCCAATGAGGTATCTCATAATGCGTTTTACAGCAGAGATGTGATTCCTTAGGACTAGCTTGAAAACGTGCACACATACAAACACTAAACATAATATCAGGACGACTAGCAGTGAGATAGAGAAGAGATCCTATCATACCTCTATACTTACTTACTTCGACCGACTTACCACCTTCATCTTTGTCAAGATAGCATGAAGTGCTCATTGGAGTTGAGATTTCTTTTGCATCGGTCATTCCAAATTTCTTGAGTAAATCCTTGCAATATTTGGATTGATTGATAAAAATTCCTTCTTTTGTTTGTTTGATTTGAAGTCCAAGGAAGTAATTTAGCTCTCCCATCATTGACATTTCAAATTCACTTTGCATGATATCAGAAAATTCCTTACACAAGGATTCATTAGTAGCACCAAATATTATATCATCGACATAAATTTGAACAAGTAAAATGTCATGCTTTTTGTGTTTAATGAAAAGAGTGGTATCAACTTTTCCTCTTTCAAAACCTTTTTCAAGTAAATATTTGCTCAACCTCTCGTACCAAGCTCTCGGAGCTTGTTTTAAACCATATAAAGCCTTTTTCAATTTGAAAACATGATTTGGAAATTCAAAATTTTCAAAACCGGGGGGTTGATCAACATATACTTCTTCTTGAATAAAACCATTTAGAAATGCACTCTTAACATCCATTTGAAAAAGTTTAAAATCCATGATGCATGCAAATGCGAGAAGCATGCGAATAGCTTCTAATCTAGCAACGGTGCATAGGTTTCATCGAAATCTATGCCCTCTTGTTGATTATAGCCTTTTGCAACAAGTCTAGCTTTATTTCTAACAATGATACCGTTTTCATCAAGCTTGTTGCGAAAGACCCATTTGGTCCCAATGACTAGGTGATCTTTAGGCCTAGGGACAAGTTCCCAAACATCATTTCTCTCAAATTGATTTAATTCCTCTTGCATAGCAAAGGTCCAATGCTCATCAAAGATGGCTTCATTGACGTCATTTGGTTCAATTTGAGAGACAAAGGCCATATGATGACATGCATGATTAAGAGAGTTTCAGTCGTTACCCTTTTGAGATATCACCTATTATGTTGTCAAGAGGATGGTTCTTTGAGACTCTCCATTCCTTTGGAAGATTTGAGTGAGAGAGTTCTTGAGAGGGGTTGAGGCAAGGACTCTTGATCCTCCTTTGAACTTTTGATCTCTCTTGTTCCTCTAAATAGGTATCTCCAAATAGCAAGATCATCAACACTTTCTTCTAAGATTTGGGGTTAGATTCATCAAAAGAAACATGCACATTCTTCAACACCCAAGTTCTTTTATTAAAAATTCAAAAGCTTTACTAGAAGTGGAATATCCAAGAAATAAACCTTCATCGCCTTTAGCATCAAATTTACCAAGGTTATTCTTACCATTGTTTAGGACAAAACACTTGCATCCGAAAACGTGAAGGTGGGAAATGTTGGGCTTCCTTCCTTTGTAGAGTTCATACGGTGTTTGCTTAAGGATCGGCCTTATAAGAACTCGAATCATCACATAGCAAGCGGTGCTCACGGCATTCCGCCCAAAAGTACTTAGGAAGGTTAGTCTCATTGAGCATCGCCTCGCTATCTCTTCAAGACTCCGATTTTTCCTTTCATCCAGTCCATTTTGTTGCGGTGTCCTTGGAGCAGAAAAGTTGTGTTCAATGCCATTTTCTGTGCAAAATGTTTCAAATGCTTCATTCTCAAATTCCCCACCATGATCACTTGAATGGAAGCAATGTTAAGTCCCTTCTCATTTTGTATAACCTTTGCAAGTTTTCAAAAGCATTAAAAGCATCATTTTTGTGAGAAATAAATAAAGTCCATGTATAGCGAGAATAGTCAGTCCACAATAACAAGAGCATAGTAATTGCCACCAAAGCTTTTAGTTCTAGAAGGGCCAAATAAATCCATATGTAAAAGTTGTAAAGGCCGGTTTGTAGAAACAATATTTTTAGATTTGAAAGATGCCTTTACTTGTTTTCCTTTTGACATGCATCACAAAGTTTATCTTTTTCAAAACGAAGCTTTGGTAAGCCAATTACTAAGTCTTTACTGAACCAATTTATTAAGATGATCCATGTGAATATGAGCCATTCTTCTATGCCATAGCCAAGATTCATTCTCTTTACTAAAAAGACAAAGATGCATCATTTGAAGGTAGTTCATCTAAATTAACCATATAGATATTTCCAATTCTAGATCCAACAAAACTGTACTTTTATTAAAAGAATTTACGACCATGCATTTTGAAGAATCAAATATAACATTATTGCCTTTGTCGAAAGTTGACTAATACTTAGCAAGTTATGTTTCAAACCTTCCACATACAAGACATTCTCTATAATGGGATTAGGACTCTTACCAATAGAACCAATCCCAAGAATTTCACCTTTGTTGTTGTCACCATACCGACATAACCACTATTCTTAGGTACCAATGAGGAGAACTTGCTTTTGTCTCCTGTCATGTGCTTTGAACACCGCTATCAAGATACCAATTTAAGTCCTTGGCTTTCAAGCACACCTACAACAACAAATCATATTTTAACCTTTGGTACCCAAACCATCTTGGGTCCATATGAGTTAGTCTTGGGCAAGGTGCCCTTTGGAATCCACATATTTTTGCCAACTACATTTTTATTCTTTCTAATATTGCAAATAGAGGTGTGACCATTTCTACCACAGTGAAAGCATTTAATGAAAGGACTACTTGAGGGTTTGTTGTGATTGAAGAGTTTAAAAGATTTTTCATGAATTTTTGGATGATAACCTAAACCAGCTTTTCCAAAAGTACCTTTTTGGTTTCCTAACATAATGTTTAGATTATCTCTTCCCATCGTAAATTTTGCAAGAGTGTTATTTAAATCCTTAACCTTATTTTTCAAAACACTACACTCATTGCATTTTAAAACTTCATCCTTTTTATTTTCACAAGATATGGGAGGAGAAGTTTCAATCACAAAGAACTTGTTTTTCTTTAAGAATCACTATCTCTTTGTTTAAAATTTCAATTTTTGATTCAAGAGAAGAGATGGTTTTCTTAGAAGAAAGAACAATTTTTCCAAGTTTAATCGCTTTCATTATTTAATTCTTCACAAGCAATAAGCAGCTCATCATAAGTTAAAGGAGATTCGAGTTCAAGAGCATTTACCTCATCCTCCTCGTGTTTTGCCATGAGACATAAGTTGGCCTCTGTAGTACCTTCATGGGTCAATAGAAGGGTGTCCCACATTTCTTTAGCAGCCTTGCAATTTGAGACCCTATAGAACTCATCGTAGCTTAAAGCGTATGATGATGTTCTTAGCTTTCAAATTGTATTGGACCTTTTTCTTATCATCTTCGGTCCAAAGTGATCTTGGTTTGTCTACCACTGCATCATTAATTGATTGAGTGGGGACAAATGGACCATTTTCCACAAAGATCCCAAATATCAAGATCAACACCCTCAAGAAAGATTTGCATTCTATCCCTCCAATAACCATACCCCTCACCATTGAAAATGGGGTCTGTTTCATGGAAGTTCCTCGTAATTGTTTGAAGTCATTCTCTTGAGACAGTTAAGTCCTTTATACAAGATTCTAGCTCGATGCCAATTGTTACCAATTGACTTCAAACACAAGAGGGGTGAATTGTGATAGCGGTGCTTATATAAAAATTACAGAAAATAAATGACCGAATAATAAATAAAGAACAAAAATAAATAAAGTGCTTGAATGATAAAGAGACAGAGAGCAAAGAAGAGCACGCAAAGAATTTATACAGTTCGCCACCAAACACCCCTGTGGCCTCACGCCCCGTCCCCAAAGCAAACCACTATGGGATTTTCACTAAAACACTAGCTTTTAAATCAGGTTCAGCTAGAAACCTTTACAACTCTAAACCAGAGCAATACGTTCAAGAGATATCACCTCTCTATGAACACCTTGGGATTCCTACCCAAAAATAAATGATTTTCACAAATAAAATGAGACGAAAAAGATACACTCAATAGTGCAGATATAACAAATTGAAGCTCAAATAATACAACTCAAATTTTGTAGAATAAAAAGACTCTCAGAAAATTGTGCTCAAATAAGTGTGAGTGATGAAAAATATTTGACAGAGTTTTTGGCACAAAAATTAAGCACTGCGTTGTTATTGTTGTTGTTAAGAAAGAGCACAGCGTTGTTAATTTATAGACCGACCGAGGAGCGTTTGCCCGTTGCGTTTTGATTTGTCCGTTGGAAGATTTGACCGTTGCACAGGGATCTGTCCGTTGGAATTTGTCCGTTGCGTTGAAAACACGGAGACGGCTCAAGATACGACCTCAAGACACTCGGCAGACGACCTCGCCACAATCGACCAGACGACCTCGACACGGCATATGACCTCTGAACAGCTCGGCAAAATACCTCGGCACACGACCTCGGCACACGCCTCAGATATCGACCTCCTCATCATTCTGGTCCTCATAGCTCGACACACGGATCATCACTCATCACGCGACCGACGCGACCTCATTAGCTCGACACGCGACTTCCTCCTCAGTTCGACATACGACTTCCTCAGAGCTCAACATCCGACTTCCTCCTCAGCTCGACATCCGACTTCCTCAGCTCGACATCCGACTTCCTCAGAGCTCGACACGCGACTTCCTCCTCAGCTCGACATCCGACACGAGATATGCATGTCAAAATATTTTGTGCGTGTGTGATTTAATTTTAATTGAGAGCTTTTTATTACTACTTACAAATTGTCTTAATAAAGATAAATAAATACTCAGAACCCAAAGACTTGAAAAACTATCATTCTTGATACGCGTTTTGGTATTCTTTTCCACTTTTTGCACGGTTGACTATTTGTAAAGCTCCCTTTTGTCAATCATCAAAATCATCCTGTCAAGGCATGTATTCACAAGTGTAACTCATATTTTTACTAAAATCCCACCTTTAAACCTTTGGTGTCATTATAATAGCTGAAAATGTAGAAATTGTAAAATAATATCAACAAACAAATTTTCTAATGCCAATTGTTACAGAAAATGAAAAAAATGGTAAAAATATACCTCAAAGAAAAAAAGATAGAGATAAAAAGATGAAACCTATATTTATGTTTCGTGAGTGTGTTTTTTCCTCCATTAAAATCAAATGAAAAGGTAGAATTTTTGAAAAGGAATTGACAATTGTCTTATCTAAAAGGTGAAAATGAAGATGAAAAGAAGCAATATGTAGACGTGGGTGTTTATAATTGAGTTGATGAAATAATCTTTTGAATACATGAAGATATATATGAGTACTTATAAATTAGATAATATTTTATGTATGATTTAAGTTAATTTGATTCGATTTAATTTAAATTTGAATATATTATGCGAGTACAACATTGATTATGAAATATTGATAGAATTACCGAGTGATATTCAAGGTAAGACTTAATTTGACTTGCTTAAAAAATAATTAATGGTATTTGAATTTGAATTTCACTTAATTCAAATTTAATTGAACGGTAAAAGTCTAGATATAGGTATAAATTGATTGATATATTTTAATTAATAAAATATCATGAATTAAAAAAAATATTAATTTGTATTTTGATGGGAAAAGAATGAATGTGGTGTTGCCATATGACATGAGTCTATGTGACAAAACTCCATTTTATATATTATACTCCTTCTGTCCCTAAATGTAAGCCCCTTCTGAAAAAAATTGTCCCCTTTTTATAAGCCATTTTCTAAATTACTAGATGTATTAATTATTTTTTTACAAGAATACCCCTAATTAATTTACATTATTTTTTGTAGTCAATAGTAAAAGAAGTGACTGTTTCTCTCTTTTAAGTTAATAATTGAATGACAGTTTTGGAAAAACATAACACATTGTAGACAAATTAAATATATTAACTAATTTTCTTAATTTGTATGTTTTGGTCAAATGAGGCTTATATTTAGGGACGGAAGGAGTAGTAGATACTCCCTCCGTTACTTTTTATAAGCCCTTTTAGACAAAAAATGCATATTAAGAAAAATAGTTAACATAATTAAATTTGTCTATAATGTGTATACATTTCCAAATTTATCCTTCATTAGTACTTTTAATTAATTAATGCATGTCTTGAATTTTTAAATACTATGCAATTAATTAGGGATACTTTTTGAAAAAAATAATTAATATATCTTGTAATTTGAAAATGGGCTTATAGTTAGTTACAATTTTTTCCTAAAAGAAGCTTATAAAAAGTAACGGAGAGTGTATATAATATAGTATATACAGCAGATTTGACTTGCTTAAAAAATAATTAATAGTATTTGAATTTGAATTTGACTTAATTCAAATTTAATTGAATGGTAAAAGTCTAGATATGGACTTTAATTAATTGACAGGTCTTAATTATTTAAGGAAATATAGTGAACTACAAAAATAAAAAATAAAAAATAATTTTAATTTGTATTTTGGAGGGAGAAAATGAATGTGGTGTTGCCTTGCCACGTAGCATGAGTTTACGTAACAAAACTCCATTTTATATATTAATATAATAGATAAAAATAGTGATTTCTTTTTTATTGTATTTAATTTTCCCCCTTTTCTCCTTCTTTTATGTTTATCTATATATCTTCTATTTTTCTATTTAATTTGTAGTTTATCCCTGTTTTTTATCGAACAAATATCTGCTGTCCTAAAAATTGGTGTCTTTCTGCCTCTCACCAATCAAATGTTGTGGATATGCATATGCATTAATAAATTATGATTTTATTTTATTATGTGGCAAATTGTCATTGGTGGGAGATAGAGAATGCAACATGAAAGTGAGATAGGAGATTTTCATCCGTTTTGGATAAAAATCTCCTATCTCACTTTCCTGTCACATTCGTTATTCCCTACCAATAACAATTTGCCACATAATAAAACAAACTTTTAACTTATTAACACATATGCATATCCTCAGCCTTTGATTGGTGAGAGACAATGAGACACCATTTTTTGGGACAACAGATGTTTGTTCGTCCTTTTATAGCGTTTTGTTTTTCTGATTGGCTAGATATGCTAATATTCGCTGTAAACCCTATTGGCTACTCTAAAGCTCTGTCTTCTTCCTGTATTGCCCACTCAGTAATGTCACGATTGTCCTTATCAAGGATCAATTAATGTTTCTTAAACTCTAGTTAGCTGAATCCATATCTTTATATATAAAAGCTGTTGTTAATGTGAAGGAACGAAATTCCGGCCAAAAAATCAGCCTCTTTCTCTCCCCTCTTTAATGTTCTCTGTCTCATTTAAGTGGAGGGATCAAATTACTCCAAGAGTAACTTATTAGAGTTACTCCCCATCTTCACCATTTATTTTATTTTATTCTAATGGCCACTATTAATTTCTAAATAAATCTCAATCTCTTGTGATCTTTATTAACTAATGTAATTCAGTTAGAATTAGTTTTGACAGTTGTTGACAGCTGGCAGTTAGTTATGCCAGCTGGAGTTAGTTTTGTAGGCAGTTAGAGTTAGCTCAATGTATATATAGGCAATGCTTGTTTATTCATCTGTAAGTTTTCACATTCATTCATCAATGAGAAAACCAATGTTATTTTGTCTCTGTCTCACCATTATCAACATGGTATCATTAGCTATCTGTTTCCGTTTCGTGCTCTGAAGATTGCGATTCTTCTGTTCATCGCGTTTCTTCCTTCATCTTCAACTTCGTTTCTACACATTGATTCTTTGATTTTCTTGCAATTTTTGCGATCATGACTTTGCCTTATGTAGATTTTCTCTCAAATTCTGTAAATCCGTTTTACCTTCATCCAATGAGAGTCTTGCACTTGTTCTTGTTTCTCCGCCTCTGGACAACAAGAACTATATATCTTCCATGGGCGCATTCAATGCTCATTGCTTTGATTTCGAAGAATAAAGATAAATTCATCGACGGTACTCTTTCGAAGCCTTCAATTTTCGATCCAATGTTTGCACAGTGGACTCGCTGTAATACTATGGTTCTTTCATGGATTCAGTGTTCAATTTCTGAATCGATCGTGAAATCCATTCTCTAGATTGATACTGCTGCTGGTGTTTGGCATATCTTACGAAAGCGATATTCTCAAGGTGATATATTCCGTATCTCTGACATTCAAGAGGAATTATATCGCTTTAAGCAAGGAACCCTAGATGTTTCTGATTACTTTACTCATTTGAAGGTGCTTTGGGATGAATTAGAAAATTTTAGACCTCTTCCAATTTGCAAGTGTTCAATTGCTTGCTCATGTGGTGGTTATGAATTAATGAAGCTCTTTTGGCAACAGGATTATGTGATTCATTTTCTTGAAGGCTTGAATGAGTGATATTCACATACAAAGTCACAAATCATGCTTATGGAGCCCTTACCAGATATTGATCGCACATTTTCCCTAATTCTTTAACAAGAAAGGGAACTTGGTTCTGGTTTGCCTCAGCCTGTTTCTGATAATTCCAGTTCTGAGGAGACTACTCCTATCACTGCACAAGCAAATTTTGCAGGATCTGCATCTAATTCTGGTGTAGGCAATAGGAATAACTACACTGGTAGAGGCAGAGGACAGAATTTCAATGCTGGGCCTCCCAATTCTGGTTCTACTCGTGTTTGCACACACTGTGGTAGGTTCAACCATACTGTTGAGACTTGTTATGTGAAACATGGATTCCCTCCAGGTTATAAATCCAAGGGAAAAGCTCAGGCAAATAATTCTGTTACTAACAACAAGGGCAATGTTGCTTCTGATTCTTGCCCATAGCCATCAAAATCATCACATACAAAGTTTGGTTTTACTTAAGAGCAATATCAAGGCATCCTAAACCTTTTGCAGCAATCAAACTCCTAACCTACACCTTCCTTTACACCTAAGCACATGACCAATTCAGTAATTACCTCTCCTTTGGCTTTCCATACAGATTCAACAACTTCCTATGGTAAGCTTCTTCACACTTGGATCATAGATATAGGTGCAACATACGATATTTGTTTTAATTTTCATGCTTTCACCACTTTTAAACACATTCCTCCAATACTTGTTTCTTTGCCAAATGGTTCAAAAATCTTTGCATCCATTTCAGGCACTATCCCTATTTCTCCTACATTAACTCTGCATAATATTCTTTATCTTCCTAACTTCCATGTGAATCTTATTTCTGTGACCAGATTAACCCAAACTAGTGATGATTATTACCTAAACTTCACTAATAATTCCTGTTCCATTATGCAGAATCATTCCAAGAAGATGATTGGTACTACTGATTTGCTTGGAGGATTGTATGTGATAAGTCATTCACCAACCACAAGCCTTGCAACACCTTGTAATCCTGTTTCAACAAATTGTAATCTGTTGCAGCACAAAATTGCATTTCTGCTGCATCACAGAGTTGTAATTCTGTTGCAACTGATTCCTTTCATTTGTCGCATTTAAGATTAGATCACATTTCTAATTCTGGACTGCAATGTATTTCAAAACAATTTCCTTTCATTTCATGTAATAAAAATTTGAACCCTTGTGATGCTTGCCATTATGCAAAACAAAGGAAACTTCCATTTCCTCATAGTCTTAATTTTACATCAGCTCCATTTGAAATTCTGCATGCTGATATTTGGGGCCCTTATGCAACCCCATCTTTTCTTAGTCATAAATATTTCTAAACCTTAGTAGATGATTTTACTAGGTCTACTTGGGTTTTCTTCCTTAAAACTAAGGATCAAGCAAAAACATGCCTTCAAAATTTTGATAGCATTCATTCATACTCAATTTCACACTTTTTTGAAGTGCTTAAGGTCTGACAATGGTAGTGAATTTGTAGCATTGTCTGATTTCTTTCTATCCAAAGGTATCATCCATCAACGTTCTTGCATTGAAACACCTCAACAAAATGGGGCGGTGGAGAGAAAACACTAACACACTTTGAATGTGGCTCGAGCACTTTTCTTTCATTCTCATATTCCTCTTAACATGTGGAATTTTTGTGTCCAACATGCTGTGCACTTAATAAATCGGCTTCCCACTCCTATTCTAAAATCAAAATCTCCTTATGAAACTCTATACACAAAACCTCCTTCCTTAGTGCATCTTTGAACGTGAACACAAGAAGGGGGGTTGAATTGTGTCCAAAAACTTTTCGCAAACTATACGTTAAAAGCACTAAGAATACAGATTTTTCAAAACTGTTTGTTTATCGGACGCTGAGAGACTAACCGGATGCAGGAAATAAACCGTGTATGAAAACTTGTTTTACTGAGCAAGATAAAGATAAATGTAAAGCAGTAAAGCAAGAGGCACAGAGGTTTATACTAGTTCACCACCAACTGGTAGCTACGTCTAGTCCCTTCGATCCTGAAGGATTTTTCACTATAATCAACTGATTACAATTTACCTAAAGAGTATTCTTCTGTCACAAACTTGACAATACTCTCAACTTCTCAAAACGACTCAGTACGATCGAGCCTTTGAGGAACAAAGCCTTAACTAGGCCAAATACAGTTTACAAAAGAGAATATACTTTTGAATACTATCAAAATAACTTTTATAGAGAGGATGAAAAGATTAAGCTCAAAACAAAGTAGCTTTCTAAAAGAAAGTATAAGACGCTGAGTTCAATTCTTTATAGGCCAGAAACTTGGCACGAAACTTGATTGCTCACTTGAGTAATATTGCTTTCAGAATGAAGTTTCTTCACAGTTTTTCTAACTTCTCTTCAATGAATACCTTGGGGTATTTATAGGAGTCTTCAGGGATATTACCGTTTGCAGTAAAAACATAGCTCCTTTTCATTGAGTGAGGTAATTTGAAATGTAGTTCTTTTCTTCCTTTCCAGAGAATATCAGAATAGTACATATTACCATTTTCGTACTATATGCTTTTCACAATTGTCTTGTACGATTTTTGTCTTTTGCTAAAGGTGTCACCTTTGCTTCCTCGTACATCAAAATGAGCGCATAAAATCAAATTCGAATTCCGTTCCAGAACACTCTGAGGTTAAGAGCAAAAACGTGATCATCACGTGCTTCATTAAAGAGATTAGACGCTCGCTCAGAAGAGAGGACGGACGCTCGCAGCAATAGAGTATTCCACGTGTCAAAGAATAACACTACTGGACGCTCGCTGTTAGCAAGACGCTGGGGTGAGTTCGGACGCTGACATTAGTGGAGTGTATTTGATTTAAGTTGTAAATCTTCTTCTTCTTTCTTGAGTGTTTTGTACATATAAACGAAGCTTTGATACCTGTATACTCAAAGATATGTTAGAAGATAAATTGTTCTCTTGAAAATACTTTGTTATCATCAAAATTAATGAGGGTCTAAACTTCTCAATCGTTTAGGTTCCAACAATCTTAAGGTGTTTGGTTGTTTGTGTTATGCTTCCACATTGCAAGCTCATAGGACAAAATTTAATCCTAGAGCTAAGAAAGCCATTTTTCTAGGCTACAAAGAAGGAACTAAGGGATACATCTTGTATGACCTTAATTCTAATGATCTTTTCATCTCTTGTACTGTCATCTTTTATAAGGATCAATTCCCTTTTAGATCCTCTACATCTATTCCCTGTGTTTCTGATTCTGCACCTTCTATTCCCATGCCTGTTATGCTTTCTGCTGCATCTATTAGTGATGACATTCCAATTTCACAACCTGTTACATCACTCCCTGTCTTTAATTCTGCATCTCCAGCATCTCACATTTGTCTAATTCATCATCCTCCTCCCAGCCTACTTCCTCAACCTTATTTTCACAACAAATTCCTTCATCATTACCCCTAAAACAACCACCTCAACCTGTTCCTACAGGGTAGTCCACCAGAACCAAGAAAACACCAACCTACCTACAAGATTATCACTGCAATCTTCCATCACACAGCTGCTCCAATGTGTCTTCAGGTAATTCTGCATATCCAATATCTTCTTTCTTATCTTATGATAAATGGTCCCCTTCTTATAAGCATTTTTCCTGCAACAGTTCTTCTATTTCTGAACCAAAAACCTTTTCCCAAGCCTCAAAATTTGATTGTTGGAGAAAGGCTATGGGTGCTGAGTTACTTGCTCTTGAACAAAATCAAACTTGGTCTATTGTTGATCTTCCTCATGGCAAAACCCCAATTGGATTTAAATGGGAGTATAAGATCAAATACCATGCCAACGGTTCCATGAGAGGTATAAGGCTCAACTAGTTGCCAAGGGTTACACTCAAATAGAAGGGGTTGACTACTTTGACACTTTCTCACCCGTGGCTAAGCTTACCACAGTTCGGGTGTTATTGTCTCTAGTAGCTATTAAGGGATGACATCTCGAGCAATTGGATGTTAATAATGCTTTCCTTCATGGAGTCTTGCATGAGGAAGTGTATATGACCCCTCCAACTGGTTTTGTTCTCTCTAGTTCCTCTCAAGTATGTAAATTGCACAAATCCCTCTATGGTTTGAAGCAAGCAATCAGACAATGGTACTCTAAATTGTCCTCAGCCTTGATTTCCCTTGGCTACTCTCAATCTCAAGCCGATCACTCTTTATTTGTGAAGAATTCTGGTACTCAGTTCACTGCCTTACTTGTGTATGTCGATGACATAGTATTGACAGGAAATAACATGGCTGAAATTTGTTTTGTTAAACAATTCTTGGATAACAAATTCAGAATTAAAGACCTTGGTCAGCTTAGATATTTCCTAGGTTTGGAAATTTCTCGTTCCAAATTTGGAATTTTATTAAATCAGAGGAAATACACCCTTGAACTACTACAAGATTCAGGTTCTCTTGCTGCTAGGCCTGCAGTCACCCCCTTTTGATCCTGCAACCAAGCTTTCTGCTGATACTGGTGATCCTTTGGATGATGCTTCTTCCTATAGATGTAACGACCCGTTTTCGGACCGCTACTAAACTAGAACTAAACCTGTATGCAATGCATTTTTAAAATAGTGCTCTTGTGTCCTTCAAAAAATGTGGTCCATTATTATTATTATTATTATTATTATTATTATTATTATTATTATTATTATTATTATTATTTTTAAACAGTCACATCCGCAAAGTACACATAGAGTTGCTACATCGTTTCGAAACATGGTGCAAACTAAGACACAAGACTCAAGCACTGGAAATACATACATATATACATAACCAAGTCTGCATAAACAGTACATACAGAATAAGCAGTACATGAAAATGTACGAGAGAATACACCTATGGTATGAAGACCCTCGTGAGAGCAATTATACCCCAGGTGTACTCCCGACAGACACCCACGCAGGGGGCTGCTCCAAAAGTAAACCACCAGTCTACCCTGTAATACAAAAAACATCCATCAAGCCCGACTGGTCACCAGACAAACTGTACACCAAAACAAATACTACAGTCATCCAAAATAACATAAACAGACAGTCAGACAACAAGACGACTACATATAACTATTCGAATCCTCAGATGGATCCTCCTCCTCATCGTCCATCCGGTCCTCTCCAGTCAAATAAATAAAAGGTACAACCGCTGGTACGTCCTCCGGCACATCCTCTCCTGCTAGCACATCCTCCACAACACCTGCACCGCTACAACCCACCTCTCCGCACACACTACACACATGAGGAGGGTCCACCGGCGGAGTAGGGGTCCTATCAAGCATGGGGAGGCTCGGCCATCGCTGGCTCGCTCAGGCTCGCGAGGACTCGAGTAACCGCCCGAAGTAGAAGCTCCTGCAGTCCCACGTCTGATCACGCTCTTACGAGCGGTCCATCGAACCCTCGGTCCTCGTCCTCGGGAAGCAAGTCGGGAAGCAGTACGCCTCAAAATCTCGAGGGGTCCCTCTGGTGAGGAAGATGATGCTGGCATAGTCCTCTCTCCCCGACTAGCTCACCAAGCGTCCACCACCTGCATTATCCGAATCGGGAAGAACACTGTGCGTCGTGAAGTCTCCTGTCTCACTACCATACCACCCTCTCAGAAGCTCTGTACAACATCCCCAGTATAAACAACGCGACGGGAGATGGGGTAGAACTCCATCGCCGCAGGCATCTCAATGTCTGGAAAATCAAAGATGATCTCCGACGATGTCCTCATAGCCGTATCAGCACGCTCTTCGTCATCGCCTGAGTCACCATCATTGGTTGAAGGCACCACGGGAAATGGTCAACTTCTCAATAAATCAGGGGATAACAATCATAACAATAGGCAATAGCAACTATATGCATAGTACTCAAGACGCAACTCAAGACTCTCACAAGACTTAACTCAATACTCATATTCTCACGACACTTGACAATTTTCGGAAAGTAACGCTGATCCATCCACTGAATACTAGCCGTAGCCTTGGGCTCTCCACTCACCCTAGGACATTCAGCTCAGGTTCCTTAACGCTACGACGTCTAGCTAAGCTGCCGAAGAACCAGCCAGAGCCGTTTAGGGGATCCTAGCACCCTAGGTTAATCGGATCGAAGCTCAAAAATGTCACGACAACTCAACGACTTGACTAAACTCTCGCACTCTAATGAATAGGTCGCCGCATACGATAATTCACGAAGCAAATTGAATAATTATTTAACCGCATATCAAATAATATTCATGCCAAGCTCAATATAGTGCGAAACAGTTTAGCAGTATAAGCAATTCATTTCAACAAATCACAACTCAACAAACAACGCAAATTGACAATTCAGTTCATCCCTCTGCAACTCAGTGAAGTTGACAGAGAGGAAATCAAACAAGTGTGGGGGGTTGGGGACAGCTGCCAACCACTTGCAGACAAGCCCACTAAATAATCATAATTACAATTTTAAGAAATAAAAGTCGAAGGGGTACGAGACCCTCACTTCAAACCCTGAGGTTCTCAGACTTCTTCGCATAAAGCTAAAAATTAAAATCCTATCAATATCTAAAGTTGCCCTTACCACAGTTATTTGCTAACGGGGTACCACAAGCCTCGGGTCCACGTCGCACAGTCTCTGGATTCACGACTCCTACCACTACGAGTAAACTTAGCACAAGCTAAAACTTAACTCAAAACCTTAGGATCTTAAACCTAACCCTTTCCTAACCCAAACACTCCCACTTAGAATTTAATTTAAAATACTAAGTCACATATTTGAAATATTTGAGCAAAGAATTATCTTTTGAGAACTAAAACATAATGCAACATTATTTTTCTTGAAATATGCATAAGTTGGAAAAATAAGGTCCTACTAACTAAGTTCAAGTCCTTCAAAATTTTGAAACATAATTCAATACTAAAATCAACTTCATTTTATCTAAAACTTTAAGTTAAGGCTCTACTTGGTACCTTGGATCTCGAGGAACCCAAATCACCTCATATGCTTCATAGCCTTAAAACTTCAAAGCAAATCCGAATGGAATCAAACCTTTTCCTAAATTTTCCAAAGTCTACAAGCATATCCATACAGCCATTATAAACAAGTTTGCAAAATAATTTTCCCTCCAACCACCCTAATAGGGCTCTCGGCCTCACCCCTTTTTCTATAAAAAAAATTTGCAAAACTTTCTTTTTACAAACTAACAACCATTTCAAAGTCATTCAATTACACTTCAAGGCATCAAAACATTTTAATCATGGCCATAACAATGCTAATAATTAGAGGACCACCAATAAAGTTCTACATGCTATTTTAGTCCCTCAAGAACCAATTTTTTACAAACAATATACTAACTCTTCTACTTAAGCATACATAACCATTCCAATAGCAATTAAACTACCCAAGGTATATAATTCAACAACTAGATACATGCTTCAACAATTAAATCCCACTAACTCCCTTCATCAAGAATAGGTTCAATCTACAAAACAACTACCCAATAACTTCTAACTCAAAAACTATGAAAAAATACAACAACAACAACAACATCATAAAGACTCAATTAACCAACCAATTACTTGATTCACTAGGATCACATTTTCTCCCCTCTTTTTCCCCTTAGGTCACGCCTAGGGTTCCAAGAATTAGGGATATAATGCTCATATCCATCATTGATCACAACCAAACATAAATCAAACACAAAATAAGCATGAAAATCAAGAAAGAAAGCAAGAAAACTACAAGTAGCAAAAGAGGGAGGGGGCGCTGTTTTGAGCAGAAAAATGGGGGAGAAAAATCAGTTTCTCTCCTTACTTGAATGGTTGAAAGGTGATGAATCAAGTGGAGGTTGAGCCTAGGTGCAAGAATGATGAAGGTTGGAGGTTGAAAATGCAAGAAAATGGTGGTTGAAGGCCATGGAGCTTCAAGCTCTTTCTCACACTAGGAAAGGAAGAAGTAGAAGATGAAATGAGGTAGAGAGAGGGAGGGGGGTCGGCCTTGGGCTGATTTAGGGGGTGGGGTATTTTATTTTATTTTATTTTTTTCAATTAAAAACAATGCTTGGTTAGTAATGTTTTAGGAAAAAGTAAAAATGCTAATCACACAAATAATGACACCTAACACTTTATGAGATGCTAATCACATCATCTAATGCTACCCATCTAATCTCACATCTCTCATGATTACCCTCTAATTCTAGAGTCTAAGGGTTATTAAAACACGGCGTCGAATAACCGCGTTACCGATTAATTACCCGCTGATAAAATCGCGAAAATTAATTTAGCGAGAAATTAATTCACCGCGTGATATTATTTTACTATAAATAATAAAAACACTATCAAACATTCAAAAAAAATCGCGACAAGTTACGATTCGATTTTCATCGAAATCGAGGTTCATTTAAAATTTTATCTGCGGTAAAACTGCCTGGTGATTCGAATTGCGACGAAACTTCGTTAGAATTTTTCGACGATATTCGAACCATGAATTAATATAAAATATTAATTCTCAAATTCAATTTGATCTTGATTTATTTAAATCACTTACTTAGTGAACAAGAAATTGCTTATTATAGCATAAATACGACCAAAATATACTATAATAACGCTAAATAACGTATCGTAAAAATACGGATGTTACAATACTCTCCCTCTAAAAATAGTTTCATCCTCGAAACTACGAGTAAGATACGTACCGAGAAAAAGTTCTGGATATTGGTTCTTCATCTTCTCTTCCAGCTCCCACGTTGCATCTCCGGTCTTCTGATCCCACACGACCTTGACAAGTTGGATTTCTTTGTTCCTTAACTGCTTAGTCTTTCGATCGACAATCCTTGCAGGTCTTCAAATGATAGGTCGTCCCGTAGTTGAATCACATCCGGTTCAATAACATGAGAAGGGTCGGAAACATATTTCCACAACTGTGAGACGTGAAAGACATCATGAATGTTTGACAAGAAGGATGGCAAAGCAATCTGATATGCCATTGGACCAATACGACGAAGAATCTGGTAAGGTCCAATGAACTTAGGAGTAAGCTTCTTGGATTTGATCGCTCGACCAACTCCAGTAATAGGTGTAACTCGGAGGAACACATGCTCTCCTTCTTCAAACTCTGACGGTCGGTGACCCTGGTCCGCATAACTCTTCTGTCGACTCTGAGACGCCCGCATCCTATCTTTGATCAATCGGATCTTCTCGATCCTCTGTTGAATCATGTCCGGTCCCACAACAGAGCTCTCACCATTCTGGTACCAACAAAGAGGTGTCTGACACTTACGTCCAAACAACGCTTCGTAAGGTGCCATACCGATGCTCGCGTGATAACTGTTGTTGTAGGTGAACTCCACTAGCAGTAAGACATCGTCCCAACTTCCTCTGTGATCCAACGTGCACGCTCTCAATAAGTCTTCTAGTGATTGAATTGTCTGCTCAGTCTGACCATCGGTCTGGGGGTGATATGCTGAGCTAAGTTTGAGCTTGGTTCCCATTGCTTCTTGCAATTCCCTCAAAAAGTGAGATGTGAACTTCGAAACTCGGTCATAAACAATAAAAGAAGGCACGCCATGCAGTCGTACAATCTCCGCGATGTAGATCTCTGTCAGCTTCTCCAAGTTGTAAGTCAATCTCACCGGCAAGAAATGAGCAGATTTGGTCAATCGGTCAACGATTACCCAAATCGAGTCATTCTTCTTCTGCGTTCTTGGCAATCCCATGACGAAATCCATAGAAATACTATCCCACTTTCACACAGGTACGTCAGGTGACTGTAGCATCCCTGCTGGTCGCTGATGTTCTACCTTCGCTTTCTGGCAAGTAAGACAGGAAGCCACATACTCTGCCACTTGTTTCTTTATTCCGGGCCACCAAAAATGCTTCTTCAAGTCTTGGTACATCTTTATAACTCCCGGATGAATACTCAATTTACTCTTACACGCTTCATCGAGAATCAACTTCCTCAGTCCCGCCACATCAGGCACACACGCGCGTCCGTTGCACCTCAAGATGTTGTCCGCTCCAATCTTGAATTCTGTCACTTTTCCTCGTGCTACCAGTTCAACCTTCTCTTGTAGTAGCTTGTCATCAGTTTGATGGTTCCTAATCTTGTCCAATAATCCATTAGAAATGGTGAGCATTCCAAACTTCAGCTTCCCCGGTGACACTTCCACATTCAACTTCAAGTCTCGAAACTTCTCTAGCATCTCCAACTCCTTGATCATCATTGCTGAAGCTAAAACGCTCTTCCTACTTAGTGCATCAGCTACCACGTTCGCCTTTCCTGGATGGTATTCTAAAGTGAAGTCGTAATTTTTCAAAAATTCTATCCATCTTCGCTGTCGCATGTTAAGCTCCTTCTGATCGAACAAGTATTTCAGGCTCTTGTGATCGCTGTAAACAGTGAACGTACTTCCATAGAGATAGTGTCTCCAAATCTTCAATGTGAAAACTACTGCAGTAAGCTCCAAATCATGCGTAGGATAGTTCCTCTCGTGAATCTTGAGCTGTCTCGAGGCATAAGCCACAACTTTCCTATGTTGCATCAACACGCATCCTAAACCTTGGTGTGACTCATCGCAGTAAACCTCGTAAGGCTCTTCCGGTTGAGGCAAAATCAACACAGGCGCTGTCGTCAAAAGCTCCTTCAACCTCTGGAAACTGAATTCACACTCTTCGGTCCAAGCGAACGGTTGATCCTTCCTCGTAAGTCGTGTAAGCGTGCTAAGATCTTCGAAAAACCTTCAATAAACCTCCAGTAGTAACCTGCTAAACCAACGAAGATTCTGATATCTGTTACAGTTTTTGGCTGTTCCTATGCTAACACAGCTTCAATCTTGGCTGGATCCACAGCTATCCCGTCCTTGGTTATCTTGTCCGAGAAAATTCACCTCTTCGAGCCAGAGCTCACACTTAGAAAGATTAGCATAAAGCTACTTCTCTCGTAGTATCTTCAGTACTTGGCGTAAATTCTCTTCATGTTCTTCTCTGCTCTTCGAATAAATCAGAATATCGTCTATGAATACCGCCACAAACTGATCCAAGAATGGGTGAAAGATTCTGTTCATGTAGTCCATGAATACTGCGGGTGCGTTCGTCACTCCAAATGCATCACTAGGTACTCGTAGTAACCATATCTTGTCCTGAATGCCGTCTTGGGAATATCCTCTTCCTTCGCTCGAATCTGATGGTAACCTGACTTCAAGTCAATCTTGGAAAATATCGCAGTTCCTCGTAGTTGATCCATCAAATCATCGATATGCGGTAACGGATACTGATTCTTGACAGTAACTTTGTTGAGTTGACGATAATTCACGCACAATCTTGATCGTCCATCATTCTTCTTTACCAGCAGCACTGGGGCTCCCCAAGGTGACATGCTCGGTCGTATGAATTGCTTCGACTCCAAGTGCTCAATCTGAGACTTCAACTCTTTCATCTCGGCTGGAGACATCCGATATGGCGCTATTGAAATCGGTCTTGTTCCTGGAAGTAAATCGATGGAGAATTCGATTTCCCTCACTGGTGGTAATCCCGGCACATCTTCGGAAAAAAACATCTGAGAAGTCGCAAACCACATGAACACTCTTCAACTCGAATTCTTGAGAAACTTCTGAACTAGCCAAATACATATATTCCTGAGTTCCCTCTTTCAATGAAACACCAATATGATTAACAGATAGGTAGTTGGAAATTCCAAGATCAGGAAAAACCACTGTTTTTCGGGCACAGTCCAAGAGGACATGGTGGCGAGACAACCAATCCATCCCGAGAATGACATCTAGGCCCTTAAGTGGCAAACAGACCAAATTAACCACAAATTTTCTACTCTGGATGACCACTACACAATTAAGGCATGCAGTATTGGTAACCAAGGTTTTAGCAGCTGGGGTAGTAACTACTAGTTTGAAAGGTAAAGCAGTCACAGTCAATTTTAAACGATCTATGCAATCCGAGAAAATAAAAGAGTGGGTTGCCCCGGAATCAAAAAGGACGGATAAGGATTTACCCTCAATCTCACAATCTCCCTGAATGAGATCATCAGTCTGCTCTGCCTCTTCACCACTCATGCAGAAGACTCTGCCTTTGGTCATCAGACGCTTCCCTTTTGCCTTTGCTGCGTGCATTCCGGTTCAGCCTTAGGTGCTTGACAATCCTTAGCGAAGTGTCCCGGCTTCCTGCAGTTGAAGTACACATCATCCTTCGCAGTACAGTTGCTCGCATAGTGTCCTGGCTTACCGCAACGGTAACAAGTCACATCGGTACTAGTCTGACTCCTGCCTCTCGTATTCTGAGCCATCGGGCGATACTGGCCTTTGTTGTTATTCCCTTGAGGTCGACTATACAACTTCTTCTATTGTTTTCCCTTCTGAGCAAACCTCTGTCCTGCGCTCTGGGGTCTCACCGGTCCTCCTGTACCACTCCTCTTCTTGGCGCTTCTCATAACTTCCACCTCAACACACCTGTCAATCAGTTCTTGAAGATTCCTGATTCTTAAAGACGTCACAGACTTCTGGATGTCGAACCTTAATCCCCGCTGAAATCTTTCACTCAACCATCCTTGGTCAGCTCGGTCACGAAATGGACTAAAGTACCTTGCAAGTGATTCGAACTTAGCAGCATATTTCGACACCGTTATGCTTCCTTACTGTAGTCGGAGGAACTCTTGATCTTTCTCCGCTCATGCAGATCAGGAAAATATTTGTCCATAAATTTTCTGTGGAAAACTTCCCAAGTAATCTCACGACGCTCTGCGGTCAAAGTCTACTTCACTCCCTTCCACCAGTACTTGGCATCTCCTAGCAGCAAGTAGGTTGCATAGTCCACCTTAACATTCCCTAGGCAATGGAGTGCCTCGAAGATTTTCTCTATCTCCTGCATCCAAAGATCTGCCTTGTTTGGATTCGGCTCACCGTAGAACTTTGGTGGGTCGTGCTTACGGAAGTCAGCTAATCCTCTAGCATCCGCATTCCTCTCAGCTCTCTGCTGTTGTTGTTGGTTCAGCTGGGTTAAGGCCGCAGTCTGCTGAGCCGTAGCATTAGATTGTTGAGTCGCAGTAGCCGATTGTTGCGCTATAGCCGCCGCCATCTCCGTCATTGCTTGAATTGCTCGCTCCATGTTGGGGTTATCTGATCCTATCGTAGGGCCTCTACGAGGTGGCATAAGGGTCCTTCAAGGTCCAAAAACCTGTCAGAACCTCAAAATCAAGAATGTGTTAACACACACTGCTTCAATCAAGAAACAATTCAAACAATTTTCAAGCAACAATTTGCTTCACTCAACAAACAATAACAATACAACACGACTAATTACCCGACAAACATAACCCGACACGGTGACCAGCTCCAAATTTCCTATGCACAGTCTGGTTAGAACCGAACTGCTCTGATACCACTATTGTAACGACCCGTTTTCGGACTGCTACTAAACTAGAACTAAACCTGTATTCGATACATTTTTAAAATAGTGCTCTTGTGTCCTTCGAAAAATGTGGTTGATTTTTTTTTTAAAACAGTCACATCCGCAAAGTACACATAGAGTTGTCACATCGTTTCGAAACATGGTGCAAACTAAGACACAAGACTCAAGCACTGAAAATACATACACACACACACACACACACACACACACACACATATATATATATAACCAAGTCTGCATAAACAGTACGTACAAAATAAGCAGTGCATGAAAATGTACGAGAGAATACACCTATGGTATGAAGACCCTCGTGAAAGCAATCATACCCTGGGGGTACTCCCGGCAGACACCCACGCAGGGGGCTGCTCAAAAAGTAAACCACCAGTCTACCCTGTAATACAAAAAACATCCATCAAGCCCGACTAGTCACCAGACAAACTGTACACCAAAATAAATACTACAGTCATCCAAAATAACATAAACAGACAGTCAGACAACAAGACGACTATAGATAACTATCCGAATCCTCATATGGATCCTCCTCCTCCTCATCGTCTATCGGGTCCTCTCCAGTCAAATCAATAAAAGGTACAGCCGCTGGTACGTCCTCCGGCACATCCTCTCCTGCTAGCATATCCTCCGCAGCACCTGCACCGCTATAACCCACCTCTCCGCACACACTACACACATGAGGAGGGTCCACCGGCAGAGTAGGGGTCCTATCAAGCATGGGGGAGGCCGGCTCTGCTGCTGGCTCAGCTCGCCAAGGACTCTGAGTAACAAACGCCTAGAAGTAAGCTCCTACACCCATCGTCGATCACGCTCTTATGAGCGGTCCATCGAACCCTCGATCCTCGCCCTCGAAGCAAGTCGGAAGCGACGCCAAAATCTCGAGGGGTCCCTCTGGTGAGGAAGATGATGCTGGCTTAGTCCTCTCTCCCTGAATAGCTCGCCAAGCGTCCACCACCTGCATTATCCGAATCGGGAAGCTCACTGTGCGCCGTGAAGTCTCCTGTCTCACTACCATACCACCCTCTCAGAAGCTCTGTACAACATCCCCAGTATAAACAATGCGACAGGAGATGGGGTCGAACTCCTTCACCGCGGGCATCTCAATGTCTAGAAAATCAAAGATGATCTCCGACGATGCCCTCATCGCCGGTATCAGCACGCTCTTTATTATCGCCTAGGTCATCATCATTGGTTGAAGGCACCACGCGAAAGGGTCAACTTCTCAATAAATCAGGGGATAACAATCATAACAATAGGCAAAAACAACTATATGCACAGTACTCAAGACGCAACTCAAGACTCTCACAAGACACAACTCAAGACTCATATTCTCACTACACTTGACAATTTCCAGAAAGTAACGCCGATCCATCCACTGAATACCAGCCGTAGCCTTGGGCTCTCCGCTCATCCTAGGACATTCAGTTCAGGTTCCTTGACGCTACGACATCTAGCTAAGCTGCCGAAGAACCAGCCGGAGCCGTTTAGGGGATCCTAGCACCCTAGGTTAATCGGATCGAAGCTCAAAAACGTCACGACAACTCAACGACTTGACTAAACTCTCGCACTCCAATGAATAGGTCACCGCATACGATAATTCACGAAGCAAATTGAATAATTATTTAATCGCATATCAAATAATATTTATGCCAAGCTCAATATAGTGCGAAACAGTTTAGCAGTATAAGCAATTCATTTCAACCAATCACAACTCAGCAAACAACGCAAATTGACAATTCAGTTCATCCCTCTGCAACTCAGTGGAGTTGACAGAGAGGAAATCAAACAAGTGTGGGGGGTTGGGGACAGCTGCAAACCACTTGCAGACAAGCCCACTAAACAATCATAATTACAATTTTAAGAAATCAAAGTCGAAGGGGTACGAGACCCTCTCTTCGAACCCTGAGGTTCTCAGACTTCTTCGCATAAGGCTAAAAATTAAATTCCTATCAATATCTAAAGTTGTCCTTACCACAGTTGTTTGCTAATGGGGTACCGCAAGCCTCGGGTCCACGTTGCACGGTCTCCGGATTCACGACTCTTATCACCACGAGTAAACTTAGCACAAGCTAAAACTTAACTCAAAATCTTAGGCTCTTAAACCTAACCCTTTCCTAACCCAAACACTCCCACTTAGAATTCAATTTAAAATACTAAGTCACATATTTGAAATATTTGAGCAAAGAATTATCTTTTGAGAACTAAAACATAATGCAACATTATTTTTCTTGAAATATGCATAAGTTGGAAAAATAAGGTCCTACTAACTAAGTTCAAGTCCTTCAAAATTTTGAAACACAATTCAATACTAAAATCAACTTCATTTTATCTAAAACTTTAAATTAAGGCTCTACTAGGTACCTTGGGTCTCAAGGAACCCAAATCACCTCATATGCTTCTTAGCCTTAAAACTTCAAAACAAATCCAAATGGAATCAAACCTTTTCCTAAATTTTCCAAAGCCTATAAGCATATCCATACAACCATTATAAACAAATTTGCAAAATAATTTTCCCTCCAACCACCCTTATAGGGCTCTCGGCCATCACCCCTTTTTCTATTAAAAAAATTTGCAAAACTTTCTTTTTACAAACTAACAACCATTTCCAAGTCTTTCAATTACACTTCAAGGCATCAAAACATTTTAATCATGGCCATAACAATGCTAATAATTAGAGGACCACCAATCAAGTTCTACATGCTATTTTAGTCCCTCAAGAACCAATTTTTCACAAATAATATACTAACTCTTCTACTTAAGCATACATAACCATTCCAATAGCAGTTAAACTACCCAAGGTATATAATTCAACAACTAGATACATGCTTCAACAATTAAATCCCACTAACTTCCTTCATCAAGAATAGGTTCAATCTACAAAACAACTACCCAATAACTTCTAACTCAAAAACTATGAAAAAATACAACAACAACAACAACAACATCATAAAGACTCAATTAACCAACCAATTACTTGATTCACTAGGATCACATTTTCTCCCCTCTTTTTCCCCTTAGGTCACGCCTAGGGTTCCAAGAATTAGGGATATAATGCTCATATCCATCATTGATCACAACCAAACATAAATCAAACACAAAATAAGCATGAAAATCAAGAAAGAAAGCAAGAAAACTACAAGTAGCAAAAGAGGGAGGGGGCGCTGTTTTGAGCAGAAAAATGGGGGAGAAAAATCAGTTTCTCTCCTTACTTGAATGGTTGAAAGGTGATGAATCAAGTGGAGGTTGAGCCTAGGTGCAAGAATGATGAAGGTTGGAGGTTGAAAATGCAAGAAAATGGTGGTTGAAGGCCATGGAGCTTCAAGCTCTTTCTCACACTAGGAAAGGAAGAAGTAGAAGATGAAATGGGGTAGAGAGAGGGAGAGGGGTCGGCCTTGAGCTGATTTAGGGGGTGGGGTATTTTATTTTTTTTTCAATTAAATATAATGCTTGCTTAGTAATGGTTTAGGAAAAAGTAAAAATGCTAATCACACAAATAATGACACCTAACACTTTATGAGATGCTAATCACATCATCTAATCCTATCCATCTAATGTCACATCTCTCATGATTACCCTCTAATTCTAGAGTCTAAGGGTTGATAAAACACGGCGTCGAATAACCGCGTTACCGATTAATTACCCGCCGATAAAACCGCGAAAATTAATTTAGCGAGAAATTAATTCACCGCGTGATATTATTTTATTATAAATAATAAAAGCACTATCAAACATTCAAAAATAATCGCGACAAGTTACTATTCGATTTTCATCGAAATCGGGGTTCATTTAAAATTTTATATGCGGCAAAACTGTCCGGCGATTCGAATTGCGACGAAACTTCGTTAGAATTTTTTGACTATATTCGAACCATGAATTAATATAAAATATTAATTCTTAAATTCAATTTGATCTTGATTTATTTAAATCACTTACTTAGCGAACAAGAAATTGCTTATTATAGCATAAATACGACCAAAATACACTATAATAATGCTAAATAACGTATCGTAAAAATACATGTGTTACAATAGACGTCTCATTGGCCGCTTGCTATATCTCACCAACACAAGACCTGACATCTGATTCAGTGTGCAACATCTCATTAAGTTTGTGTCCAAGCCATTAACTCCTCATTTTTAAGCTGCTCAACGTGTTCTTCGATATCTGAAGCTGCCCCTGCCAAAGGCTTGTTTTTATTTGCAACCACTCCTCTTAAATTGCATGGCTTCACAGATTCTGATTGGGCTTGATTCCCGGATACATGCCATTCAGTTACTGGATATTGCGTGCTTCTTGGTTCATCTCTCATTTCCTGGAAATCGAAAAAGCAAAACACTGTTTCTTGTTCATCTACTGAGGCGGAATACCGTGCCCTTGCCTCTATCACTTGTGAAGTTCAGTGGTTGAGCTACTTGTTTACTGACTTCTGCGACAACAGATCATCTATCTACCTTGCCCACAATGTAGCATTTCATGAACGTAGCAAACATATTGAGTTAGATTGCCATGTTGTTCACGAAAAGATTAACTCTGAACTCATTCATTTGTTGCCTATATCTTCTGCTTCTCAATTGGCTGATGTCTTCACAAAGCCATTGCATTCTGGTTCTTTCTCTTCTATGCTGTCCAAGTTGGGACTTTGTGATATCCATAGTCCAACTTGAGGGAGGGTATTAACTAATGTAATTCAGTTTGAATTAGTTTTGACAGTCGTTGACAGCTGGCAGTTAGTTATGCCAGCTGGAGTTAGTTTTGCAGGCAGTTAGAGTTAGCTCAATGTATATATAGGCAATGCTTGTTTATTCATCTGTAAGTTTTCACATTCATTCATCAATGAGAAAACCTATTTTATTTCGTCTCTTTCTCACCATTATCAACAACATGTGAGCCAACAGTTTTTTCCTTTTCTTTATCACTTTAACATGGAAATTCTTTGCTTTGATATTGCTACATTATTTATAAATTCGAATGAATTTGTGTACCACAGAAGTTATAACTGGAAATCTTTTCAAAAAAAAAAAAGAAGTTGTAATTGGAAGTGAATTCAAATCAAGATTTCAAAAATGTATTAAGAAGGTACAAAACTATATCAAAAAGACTACAAACAAAAATCTTATGGCCCAAAAACTTGGGGTCTATTAATCCCATTTCAATTCCAGAAATTTTTACATAATTCTGATTCTTTCATCACCAACAGTATCCTATTGGCTTTTCTTCTGGACATTATTTTTCGCTCATAAATTTAATGGTGATTTCTTGGATTAAAGTTTAATACTATTGATTTCTCTATGGGTGTGCTATTTTTAGAATATGAGTGTGCCATTTTTGGAAGAATATCTGATAAAGAAAGGGGGGAAAATCACACGAGATCCTTCATAAATCAATAGCTGATCCTTTCACCTAAGAAGTTACTCTCAGAGTAACTTGATCCTTTCACCTAATTTAATTCCCATTTATTATCTATTTCTATAACTTAAAGTTGTTGCTAATCTAAAAGAACAAAAAAAATTCAGCGTAAAACAAGGGCATAATCATCATTTCACATCACCTCAATTTATTTCTCTCATCTCTTTAACTTTCTCTGTCTCATTTAATCCTCATTTATTCTCTCTTACTATAACCCTAACGAGAAATATGCATTACTGATTTTTATAAAAAAAAAATTATTTTTAATCATTATGTGACATGATTTTTGTCAAAATCACATTGTCATTCATATTGAACTCATAAAAGTCCTTTTATAATTGATAATACAATTAATTTTTTCCAAAAAAATGTGTATTGGTACAAAACACATTGTAATGCAATAGAATATATTACTTTAAAAAAAAAAGAAATTCTACCACTCAAGTTTAATGGCAAAGATTTTCTCAAAAAAAAAGTTTAATGGCAGAGATCAAGGAATATCATCGATCAATACTTTTTTTGATGCAATCAACATTATTGTTATTGACCTTATAATTTCATCCTTTTTTAAATTGGCAATTTCATTTAAAATAGTTGATAGTAATTTTGGACGTGATTTTCAAATTGAATGCACATTTTATCACTTTCCTTTACAATGCAATTAGCTAATTGGTATGCCAATGAAAATTCATTTCATATAAATTATTAATTGTGATGAAAACACAACTAATTAAAAAAATTGTCACAAGGTCAATGAAAACAAAATTGGTGCAATTTGAAAACGAAATTAGTTTACATTACCTTTTATCATTCGATTCTGACACATACCGTGAAAATAAAATGATACTCCACAACGCATGGTAATGGGGCCTTCTACTCGACTTATATCATTTTAACATAATATATAGAATTAATTATTGATACAACTGATGAGAACTTATATAAACGTTATTTTTTACGGCATAATAAATGGTATTTGAATCAATCTCATTTAATAATTGATAACTGGCCACATAAACCTAATAAAATTACAATAGCATTTATGCAATATTAGTTCAACAACTTATTCTCCTGTGCATCGCACGAGTATGTGTACTAGTTCTTATAAAAAATGTTTCTTAAACTCTTAGGTTTTGGTTATGTCCATGAAACCGAGCAATTTTAATTTGGATGGATAAGTCAATCAATATTTTTAATGCCATCGTTTGGAATTATGTATCTGCCTATCAAATTCTCTGTAATTTGATTGTGTCCTACCAGAGCCATCCGAGAGTTTTTGGGTGCCTTGTGCTAACTGGAAAATTGGTGTCATATTTTTTTATAAGCCAAATATGTGTGTGCATGTGTGGATTATCAAAAGAGCATAAAGTAGTGCAAAAAGCTAGTGATTAATTCACTACAAGAAAACAACAACTTAACTGCGAGCTACTAGCGTTGGCCACGACTCTGACGCTATTAGCGTCGGACTAGCGTTGGCTAAGCTCACGCTTTGCTGTCAAGTATGTTGTTTTTATTTTTTTGCGTTGGCTTGTAGCATCGGGTGACCTACGCTATGACGTTTTTTGGGCTAGGCCGACGCTAGACGCAAGAAAAAAATGGCACCTTAGTAAAAAAAATTTTATGTACCCACATTAATATAAATTTTTTTTTCTCTACCCTTTTTTTCTTTTTTTCCCTTTCCCATTTCTCCCTGTAAGTGAAAACTCTTTCAAAGCCCTATTATTCCCCCCTTGAAACCGTAGTCTCCCAATCGAAAATCAATGGCATGATTGGCGTCCCTGCACTCTGCTGGAAGCCATAACTCTGCATCGCCCATGCTATTGGTGAATCTCTGCCAGACCTTCCTCTTCTCCCATGGCGTCAGGTTCAACATTGGGATCGTAGGAGAGAGCCTTGCTTGAGTTTTAAAGCAATCGAAGAGTAACGGTGGTGGCTGTTCCCGAATTAGAGGAAAAGAAGCGGTAGTGCATTGGGAGGAACCATGGCGGCACCTGAATCCCCTGTTTGTTACGTTGGTGTCGCCAGGCAATCTGCTGCTTTTCGTCTTATGAAGCAAAAGGTCCTCATCTCCCTCTCGTATTTATTTTTATCGTTTGCTTATTGAACTAGATCATGATGTGATTGATGTCTAATTAGTTAGGGATGTGAAGAAGAAGGTCTTTTGCAAAGGACATGTTTGAATCCGTAACAAGCAGGACACTATTGGTTTTCTTCTTTGCGCCTTTTGTTCATTTTGGTGTAGAAGTGATTGTCAGTGGAGGAGCAGTAGGAGAGCTAGCTTTGCATTTTTGTGAGCATTATAAGTACGTGCAGGCTTGTTAATATTAACATTTTCAGTGTTTTTGTCAATATGAAGTTATGGCATGAGATATAGATTATTTCTAACTTAAAAACTACTACTTGCAGGCTTATGGTTTTAAAAATCAGGCCAAAATCTAAACTACGTCGATTTTATTGAACAACTGTTGTTGTTCCTCGTGTTAGTGTTTGCTTCTTTAGCTACATAAAGACTTTTTACTTCATGATCTCTAAGAAGACCACATGGGATTCAGTAAAAAATTTTCTGATTTGCGTATGGTTTGTCATGGACTTGAAAAAATGTAGGTTGCGGCGTAGAGGTCCTGATTGGAGTGGCTTGCATTGCTATGAGGATTGTTACCTTGCTCATCAACGCCTTGCTATTGTTGACCCTACTTCAGGGGATCAACCTCTTTACAACGAAGACAAGACTGTTTCTGTCACTGTATGTCCCTTTTTTTGTGCCATTTTCATAATATAATATTCATTTCATTAGAAAAAGCCCCAGTATTTGCATTGTTGAGCATGAATGAGAATACTGACATCAAAAGGCATTTGTCAGAATTTTCAAGGATGTCAAACATACACTTGTATTGTATGCAGTTTTCTTTTATTTTTATTATTTTGGATCTCTGTCATTGTTGTTGTTTTTGCCCTTTTAATTTTTGTGACATTTACTGAACTACTACTTTCTTGCTTTTTGGTTATCCTTTGACTCATTTTCTGTTGAATCATTGCTACTAGGTAAATGGGGAGATATACAACCATAAGTTACCACGACAGAAACTGAATTCTCATCAATTTCAAACCGGTAGTGATTGTGAAGTGATTGCACATCTTGTAAGTGTTCAAGAATCAGTTAGACTTGGCGATCAATTTGGATTGGTGATTGCACATCTTGTCTGTCATACAATTCTATTTTTTTAAAAAAAATATTTGAGTGTTGGTTTATCAGAAGTCAAAAATGTTTCCATTCAGAGACAGATTTAGACCGCGGCGAGCATGGGCTCAAGTCCCCTAGTAAAAAAAATCTTTAATTCACGGGCTACATACATCCATACATAGCATGTTACGTCACTTAACAATTTATGCATTCAAACAAAAAAATAAGACTTTATGGAGTTGACTTTGAGCCTAAAATATAATACTGTTGGCAGTATTTTTAATTCTTTATCCAAAGAAGATAGGAAATGTGTCGACAAGTCATTCTTAGAAACCTGTAAAAAAGTCATTCTTAGAAATTTAGAAAAAAATGGTAGTTCTTGTTAAGAAAATGTTTTTCTTAATTTCTTTCTAATATAATATATTTATTATATATATATAAAATTAATGTAATCACGAAAAATATACAACATATTATTTATTTATTTATTTATTATTTAATATTTATTATTTAATATTTATTATTAAATTTTCTTTAGTCTCCCGTCCCGTTACATAGATTTTTGGATCCGTCCGTGTTTTCATTGGATTTCTGTCTTTATGTCAAAAAATAATTCTACCTTTATGTTTCTTTCTTTTAATTATAATAACAATAATTCTGTTATTAAATGTGTTAAAAAATACTGCATTTATGTATTATATTTCACATTCTCACACACAATATAAATATATTATAACAATATTATGATGTTATATTATATATATAAATGTTGATATGTTCCTGATTTCTTCCAGAGAAACAACCACTTAATTGAGGGTGGATTCTACCGTGGACAAGTTTCATAGGTAGTATCACGGTGGACCATTAGTTTTAACTGTTGGATCAAGCAGGCTTATGGATTTTATCATAGTCCTTCCACACAGAATCTCATATTTGCTACCTTGTTTCAGTCTATCTCCACCACTGACCCCGCCCCCTTCTCCCTCTGCCCCACCACATTCCCCTCACCAATCTCCCCCTCTGCACACCCCTTCAACCTCCGTCTCCACTACACGGTCCAGTCCCCATTCTTGTCGAATCTCGAGCCCGATCCTTATCAGTGAGATTTACCGGAGCATAAGGGCGCAAGCCAAACCCAAAAACTTGGGCTCATAATGGAGGTAGCCAGGTAGGTGCTGAACGAAGAGATGCAGAGAGGAGCGTGAGCAATGGGGATGTTGATTCGAGAAGGGCGTCATCGTTCTCGGCATCGATCTGACTTTTCTGCCGCGAAGATTTGTGATATTAAGAAATCTTAGGGTTCTCCGCGCGGATCTGGTGGCCTGGTACATAGCGGCGGCAAGGGCTTATACGGTGTAAATGGCGCTCTTGCAGCGACCAACCGTAGCTATTTTGGAGAACGAATGGTGGATTTGATGGAGGTATTGCAAGTTTCATGACACGAAAAAGGGAATGATCAGTTCTGTTGGTTTGGGTTTGGGGGAAGTAGAAGAGGCGTAATGGAGTTGGTGACAAGCTAGGACGATGGTCTGCTGCTGGTGAAGAAAGATGTGGAAATGTTGACAAGGGAAAAGGGGCACGAGAGAGAAACGGTGGAGGGAGGAGAGAGATGTGATAGACATAGGGAGAAAGGAAGGGGAGACCAGTGGGAGAGGAGGAAGGGGCTCAGCCGCACCGGAAGACTCACGGCAGAGAGAGGGATAGGGAGAAGGGAAGAGAGAGAAAAAGAGAAAAAATTTGGTAGAGAGTGCATGATATTATTGTAGGGATGAGATTGATCAACGATTAAAACTACTTGTACATGGTGGTGTTACCCATTATACTTGTGCACTGTAGAACTCAAACTTAATTGAGTGTTGGTTTACCGGAAGTCGAGGATGTTTCCATTGGATTTCTATCTTTATGTCAAGAAATAATTCTACCTTTATGTTTCTTTCTTTTAATTATAATAACAACAATTCTATTATTACACGTGTTAAAAAATACTGCATTTATATATTATATTTCACTTTTTCACACACTGTATAAATATATTGTGATATCTTCTATCAAAAAAAATATTGTAATAACACGTATTATATATATACATTTTGATATGCTCCTGGTTTCTTCCCGAGAAACAACCACTTAATTGCTTTATTTTTTTAACATGTATAATAATGATAATAATAGTGGTGGTGGTATTAGAAATATTCTAAAATTATATTAATCAAATAAAAAAAAGAAATATTCTAAAATTATAATTTACTGCTCTTCTTGGTTTTTTGTTGCTCCACTTGAGCTTTATTTGTTGCCACATTGTACATTTTGGCTATTTTGTTTTTTTAATGAAAAATATTCAATATAAACACTAGAATAATTATGATATAATTTATACTTTTTTTTTTTTTGCAAAAGAAAGGAGGATATAATTTATACTTCAAAAATATCGATTAATATATCTTGTGCCAAGCTTTAGTCTTCCTATTGGCTATAAAATTCATTTTGCTTATAAAAAAAATCTACATTAAAATAGACCGCACCTATTTCCTTATTTTTTTTTCATCTATAAAAAAATAAATTTTACTTGCTTTTATTGTCACCCTTCCTAGCTATCATCATGGATCATCTTGGAATCAAATTTTTATTTCTAATTAATAATCAAATACAAAGAAATTGTGAGATTTTAAAAACAATTTATATATGTTTAGCCTCGTTGATGATTTTGGATTTAGATTGTCTGCAACCAATTATTCTCTCTCTCTCTCTCTCTCTCCACTTACCTTTTTTTTAAAACAAAATAATTCAAGGGCTAGGATTTCAGTTTGACTGCATCTAATGGCTCTCATCCAGGTGACTGCAGTGAATCATGGCCCGATGATTTTATGGATTCGTCCCTATAGATACATCATCCAATACAGCTCCATCAACATCTTCACCACACATTGAGAAGGGTGAATCCAAGAAAATAGATGGCTATATCCCCTGACAGTCACACCTCACCATCCGTTTCTTATTCTTCTTCTTTTTCTTCTTATTTGCTTTATCGACACAAATCCACGGTAAAGAAAAAGACACCAAATACAACTTGTGTTGTGGAACATACAATTGTGGTGAGGTCTCCAACATCTCTTACCCTTTTTGGGGAGAAAACAAACCCTTTTAATGTGGTAGCACTGAGCAATTAAAGCTCAATTGTGGTTCCATTCATTTGATCACACACAACTTAAAATAAAAGATGAGAAAATGGACCCACAAAATTTACGTGAAAAACTCTCAACGAATAAGAGAAAAATCATGGGGGCAAGACCAAAAGAATCTGCACTATGTGGAAAAATATTACAAGACGTCTCTCTAACAAATAGGATACTACACCTCACAAATATACCTCACAAATACTCAAAGAATACAAGAAAATTTATAAGAGAAGAAAGTGAAGATTTTGAGATGATATAAAATCTCCCCTTGGGCCTCCTTATATAGGCTCCAAAGACCAATCCCACCAAAGTCCCATCCGATGTGGGACTTGGGACTCAACGCATTTTAGTCATTCTCCCAAAATTTCACGGTGTTAAAAATCGACACAATATCACAAATCATGAGACTCGCACAAACAGACATTGTGTATGATGATTGCACCTCGCACTTGACTAGCACCCTTTTAAACCTCGCCGTCTTCCAATACCCCGAAAACGAACACAACATAACTGTCTTCTATGGTTGTCCGACGTTTAATATTTGGAAGAAACTTCACGTGCAAGAATGACTCGAGTAAGCTACGCTTCTTTGCTGAAGTGTCAGAGAAACTACTGCAGCAGTTTCCAGAGTTAGAAGCATGTTTGCTCGCTCTGTCTCCAAGTTCCCGTTTTGGGAGAGGTCAGTGATGGGGCATAAGATCTTTAACCCAATCCGCAACACGTGGGTGTGACGTGGTTTTTCACATAAACATTGAAGACGATACAAAATGCATGGATTGTAGGAAAAGAGATGGAGTTTGTGGGATTAGTGAAGATCCAAATGAACACCTAGAATATGGTAGATTTTCATGTTTTTGTGAAGACAAATTTGAGGCATTGCGATGCTGTTACCGTCACAATGTGAATGACACCGGTACGTCATCTTTCCTCTTTTGCACATATTAATGTCCTTGTCTATCTATCTTTTTGCCATATACTATATAATTTGGAGTTTGTCTTAATGAAGCAATATTTTTATGCAATTCAGGAATACGTGCCTGCCACATTCCTTTGTGTATTATAAACCTCTTTCATTGCATTGGTTCACTGCTTTTAGTCAAGAGGAAGTAAAATGTATTAAGAGCGAGTGTCACCTGTTAGGCAAATTAAAGCAGAAACACACATATAATAAGATCAAAATTTTGCAATTTGTAATTGATGGTATTAAATAAATGAAGCATTCTATGGACGACTAACACTTTTTAGTCAATATTACTGAAAGTAGTCACACACTACAAAGAACATATAAACTGAACACAATCTATCTTTAACACAGGATGATTGAAAATCAAGAAACAATTATGTTGAAAAGTAAAAAATGGAAAGATCTACAGATGTGATATAGTAGGAGAAGAATGCTTACGTTGTGGTGGAGTTATCCAAAAGAAACAATTAAATCTTGGCGGTAATTCAAGGGAATTCATGTTGCCTTTTAACATTTCAATGACTCTACCCATTGTAGGGTTGTTGTCTGGAAATTTTTGAATGCACTGTAAACCCACAATGACCATTTTCTTGGCAATCTCATTTTCTTCCCTTGTGAACAACACAGTTGGTCTTAATTCGATATTTTGCTCAAGCCTTGTGTATACCACCTCTGTGAAGTATCTCTCACTATTTGGGTTAACGCTCTTCCTCCATCCTACTATATCTACCAGCGAAGGAGCTTCACACAAGACCAATGTCTTTAGCTATGAAATTATGCTACTAGATATGGTAGGATGGAGGAAGAGTGTTAACCTAAATGACAGTCACACTAGTGAGAGATACTTCCCAGAGATGATATGCACAAGGCTTGAGCAAGACATCAAATTGAGACCAGATGTGTTACTCACAAGGGAAGAAAATGAAATTGTCAAGAAAATGGCCATTGTGGGTTTACAGTGCATTCAAAAATTTCTAGATGATAGACCTACAATGGGTAGAGTTATTGAAATGTTAGACGGCAACATGAATTCCCTCGAATTACCACCGAGATTTAATTGTTTCTTTTGGATGGCTCCACTACAACTACACATTCTTATTCTCCTACTATATCAACATCTGCAAATTTTTCCACTTTTTACTTTTCATTATAATAATTTCTTAATTTTCACTCATCTTGTGTTAGAGATAGATTGTGTTCAGTTTGTATGTTCTTTATAGTGTGTGACTACTTTCAATCATATTGACTAAAAAGAGTCATCCATAGAGTGCTTCATTTATTTAATACCATCAATTACAAATTGCAAAATTTTGATCTTATTATATGTACTTTGTGTTTCTGCTTTAATTTGCCTAATAGGTGACACCCGGTCTTAATACACTTTACTTTCACTTGACTAAAAGCAGTGAACCAATGCAATGAAAAAGGTTTATAATACATAAAGGAATGTGGCAGGCACACGTTCCTGAATTGCATAAAAAATATTGCTTCATTAAGCCAAACTCTAAATTATATAGTATATGTGCAAAAGAGGAAAAATGACGTACCAGTTTCATTTGCATTGTGACGGTAACAATATCACAATGCCTCAAATTTGTCATCACAAAACATGAAAATCTACTATATTCTGGGTGTTCATTTGGAACTTCACTGATCCCACAAGCTCTATCTCTTTTCCTGCAATCCATGCATTTTGTATCGTCTTCAATGTTTATGTGAAAACCACGTCACATCCACGTGCTGTGACTTGGGTTAAGGAACTTATGCCCCATCACCGACCTCTCCCAAAATGGTAACTTGGATACAGAGCGAGCAAACATGCTTCTAACTCTGGAAACTGTTGCAGTAGTTTCTCTGACACTTCAGCAATTAGCTTACTCGGGTCATTCTTACACGTGAAGTTTCTCCAAATGCTAAACCAACAGGACAATCGTAGAAGACAGTTATGTTGCGTTTGTTTTTGGGGTATTGGAAGACGGCGGGGTTTAAAAGGGTGCTGGTCAAGTGCGAGGTGCAATCATCATACATAATGTCCGTTTGGATGAGTCTCTTGATTTGAGATATTGTGTCGATTTTTAACACCGTGAAATTTTGGGAGAATGACTGAAATGTGTTGAGTCCCAAGTCCCACATCGAATGGGACTTTGGTGGGATTGGCCTTTGGAGCCTATAGAAGGAGGCCCAAGGGGAGGTTTTATATCATCTCCGAATCTTCACTTTCTTCTCTTATAAATTTTCTTGTATTCTTTGAGTATTTGTGAGATATATTTGTGAGGTGTAGTATCCTATTTGTTAGAGAGACCTCTTGTAATATTTTTTCACATAGTGCAAATTCTTCTGGTCATGCCTCATGGTTTTTCTCTTATTCGTTGAGGGTTTTCCACGTAAATTTTGTGTTTCTATTTTCTCATCTCTTATTTTAAGTTGCATGTTACTATTTCGTCACTATGGTACCCAACAAAATGAAGTGATCAAATGAGTGGAATCACAATTGAGCTTTAATTGCTCAGTGCTGCAACGGTAAAAGGGTTTGTTTTCTCCTCAAAAAGGGTAAGAGATGTTAGACACCTCACTGCAATTGTATGTTCCACAACACAAGGTGTATTTGATGTCTTTTTCTTTACCGTGGAATTGTGTCGACAAAGCGGTTAAGAAGAAAAATAAGAAGAATAAGAAACAAATGGTGAGGTGTGACCGTGAGGGGATATAGCCATCCATTTTCTTGGATTCACCCTTCTCAAGGTATGGTGAAGATTGTGATGGAGCTACATTGGATGATGTACCTATAGGGACGAATCTATAAAATCATCAAGGAGGCTAAACATATATAAATTGTTTTTAAAACTCACAATTTCTTTGTATTTGATTATTAATTAGAAATAAAAATTTGATTCCAAAATGATCCATGATGATAGCTAGAAAGGGAGACAAGAAAAGCAAGTAAAATTTATTTTTTATAGATGAATAAGGAAATAGGTGCGGTCTATTTTAATATGAGGAATGCTAGGGTCTCACCATCTAACACACTCCTTTAAATACACACCCATCTATGTAGCCACGTCAGCTTTTTTTTAATCAATTACCTGACGACAGGCTCTCCAAGATGAGAGACCAAACATTTTTATTTTTTATTTTTTATTATTATTTTGATTGTAACCGCTCACCCTCTCCATCTCCATGAAGAATGTCCCTCTGTGTGATCTCCCATGAAAGCGTTTCTCTATCTAACTCATGCATCCTTCTATTTCATTTATAAATGACTCAAAATTATTTCTCCTCAATCTAACCCTAAACCCCTTCTTTCTTTCTTCTAGAAGAATCAGAGAGAGATATAGATGGGAAACAGTTGCGATTTGTGACAGGTAGAGGTGGTGCCTACAGTGGTGTGAGCAGGTTGCGGTGGCCACAGGTGCAGTGTTGGTCTTATATGACGGAGCAGAGGTTTGGAAGCAGAACAGGTGCACAAGATGGGGCATTGGTGGTGCGTGTTTGCGCAGAGTACTGCGGCGGAGATTGGAATCAATGGAGATGCACCTTTGCGATTTGAGGCAAAGACGATCTTTGTGGAGATGGAGTGGCAAAGTGGGTGAGTTACGTTTAGAAGGTGGGTGGTTGTAATCCAAAAAATAATTAAAAAAATAAAATTAAGTATTAGTGTGTCAACTTAGAGAACCGGTTAGCGGTAATCGATGGAAAAAGAAAGGTGACATGGCTTCCTATTTGAGAGTGTGTTTAAAGGAATGTGTGAAAGAGTGTGACCATAGCACTGCTCATTTTAATATAGATTTTTATAAGCAAAATGAATTTCCTTGCCAATAGGAAGACTAAAGCTTGTTTTTCAAGAAAAATCTTACTGCACGTACAAATAGTGCAATTGCAGCAAAGGCTAAATTGGTAGAGATTATAATCACTGATGTCTAACTTAAGCCTAAAAGCTTATTGAGGGAAGCATCATCCTTGTTGCAGCTCCCAAAAGAGGCTCCACAAAGATAGCTTCCTTCAAATGCCTCACATGGCCAGTGAGAGAACTGCTTATCCAATGCACCCTGAAAGTTATTGCAAGAGATATTTCTAGCTTCTCATTTCACCTATTGGTAGAGGAACTTCACATGTGAGAGTTGATTGTGAGAAAGATCAAATGCTTCCAATTTTGAGAGCATGCCAAGTAAAGGTGGGATATGACCAGAGAGATTATTGTAACTGAGGCCTAAAATGGTTTGGAGATTTTGGAGATTTCTAATATTAGTTGGTATCTCCCCATTAAAACTATTTTGGATAGTCAGAGCTTATAAAGACTTCTCGACTTGCCTAATGCCAGAGAGATTGGTTCAGAGAAATTATTATGGTCAAGTTTGAGGACACTAAGGAATTCAAATTCAAGATCACTTGTATCACTTGGGAGATTTTCATTAAGAGAATTGTTATTCAAGGAAAGAACTAGTAACCTGGGTAGTTTGAATAGCCTAGTGGAAGAGGCCTAAAAAATGATTGAAGTAGAGTTATAGCTCTCTCGATCCAGGCAAATTTCCAAGCTATGATGGTATGTGTCCAAATAGAAAGGTTGTTGCTTAAATACATCATGCCTACATTGATTTAAGCAACAACCTTCTATCTGGACACATACCATCATGACTTGGAAATTTGCTTGGGTTGGGAGAGCTACAACTCTAATTCAATCAATTTTCTAGCCCTCTTCCACTAGGCTATTCAAACTACCCAGGTTACTGATTCTTTCCTCTAATAGCAATTCTCTTAATGGAAGTCTCCCACATGATACGAGTGATCTTCCACATGATTGGGACACAAGTTACAAAATTGATTTGTGATTAGCTTTAGGAGTGGAGTACCTCCATCATGATTGTGTACAAAAGCGAGTCAACTTTTGTCTCATAGCAAATTCAGCAATTACCTTTCTTAGCAACCTTGTTACGGGACTTCTTTTCTTCTTTTTTAGCTATAATAGTGTTTTGTTAAAACAATTCATGACTAAAGTTATTGAGAGGCAGACAGAAAAGGAAAACAAGCATCAAAATTGAAAAATAATAGAGAGATTAAGCTAATAGAAATATTCAGCTTCAACCCAGGTAACATTGAAAAAGCAGGATTGTAGAAAAAGTGAATGAAGTAAATTTGTAGTAGGTATGCATTTAAAGGCATTTTCTTGCGTTACGAAGTGACCTAAGGAGGATACTTGTATAAGAAAAATTGATTTGATTTTCCTTTTGAGGGAAGTAAGATCTTCTTTTCTGAACTTGCAGACTGGTTGAATTTCATCCAACATAGTAATCATTTTAGAAATTTAAGTTTGTCGTGCATGGAGGAGTAAGGAGTTTATTCATGCAACCAAGAAAAAGAATATTGATAGAAATTCAAGCTGAGATTAGGAGTGTAAATGAGCTGAGCTATTCGTGAACTATTCGAACTCGGCTTGCTAAATGTTCGGTCAAGCTCGTTTGCTTAATTAAATAAACGACCCAAGCTTGAGATTAAGCTCGACTATTTAAATGAGTCAAGCTCAAGCCTTATAGGATCGACATTAATGACTCACGAATAACTCGGTTATATAACTGAAAGTATAACTATATTTTTCAATTTATATGTTATTTTCCATATTATATTTTTATGTAATACATTTATTATATTTTTATGTAATACATTGAATGCATAGGTTGCTGGCGGCTGCATTAGATCAAACCCTTTTCCCAGACATCATGAAGACTGAAGAGGCATGTTTCGACTTTTGACTTTCTATGCACACTATATAACGTTTTGGAATCCTTACTGTTACCATGGTTCAAAGAAATCCTGTTAATTATATATATATATATGTTAATTAGGCATGGAGTGTGCCTCTTCCTACGTCAAATCTTTCCCCAATTCATAAGTCATCTTCCACCCAATTCGTACAACATTTTGCCTATTTGTTTCTCAATGTTTTGCTCTCCCACGCATTCGTAAGTAATTTTCCTTAACTTTAAGAAAGTGTGACGTATGTCACGCGATTCTAAAACAAGTGTGAGAAACCTAGCTTACTGGAACCATATGAATTTTGCTTTCTCCCATCTAGATTTAATAGCCTTTATTATTTATATTATGAAAATATGTAAAACTTTGAGTGTTAAAATTAATTTTCCCCCTCTTCCCCCTCTCCCCTTTCCCCCTCTTCCTCCTCCCCTCTCACTTTCCATCATTCATCTTCTTTGTAAAAATGCAATCAATCCTTAGTGGGAAAATGAGTTTCAATGAAAACTTGTAAAAGAAAACTCAAGCACAAGTACTAACATAACAAAAGAAGAAGGGGGAAAAAAAAAAGAATCACTCCCTTTTTTACCTGAATGTGACCTATTTGTGTGAACTTGGAGACTGCTCCTGGCTCAGCAAGTAGGGGTGGACAACGGTCGAAATTGGTCGGTTTTGGCCTCAAAATTTCTGATCCGGTTTAAACCGAGGAAGAAGAATACAAACTTGAAGGCAGTCATCAGAAGAAGGAGAGGCAATGAAACTGGAATCACAGTTGAGGGAGTAAAATACTTGGCTTTGAGATAGAAGATGAAGATGCAAATTCAAAAGGTCCTCGGAAATTTGAAAGCAATGAAAAATGAGTTGATAGCTTCTTCCTCAAAAAACAAGGATAACAACACTTCAACCATGTTTGGATTCTTGAAAGAAGCAGAAGCAGTCACCTTGAGCTCATTGGAAAATCTGTTGCTATTTATCTCTGATCCAAAGGGATACTCAAAAGCAATTAAGCAGATGGTCCGCAATATCCAAGTTCGTGCAGACTAAAAGAAAAGTTACTGACTCTCAAGAAGCAGACGCAAATGAATTTGAGAAGGTGGAGGCAGCTTTGCAGTCTCTCATCATCAGCAACAAGTCTTCATCTACTGAAAATTTTCGAAGTCATATGGAAAATTTGGAGATGTGCATATTTAGGATCTAGAAATAGGACTTGAGCACCTCTCAAGAAAATTAATTAGAAATAGATAGATAGAAAGAAACGAGAGATGTGAAAGGAAAAGAAAGAAGTTTAGGAAGAGGAGTTGTAAACAATGTGAGGTTAAGTACTCAGAAAATCAGGATTAAAAATCAACAATACTTTGTAAACAGCGTGAAAAACCAATGGTGGTAAAATACTAAATTGTACACGCGTTTTTTCTTCTAGTCCTACCTATTATGCAGACTCATAACATCTATGCAGTGTTGCTTTTATGTTTAGGCCACTCATTTTAGAATGTCTGGCTCACTTGACTTGTGGCTTGTGGAGGCATTACTTGAAAGGCAAAACAGAAATATTATGAGACAAATTAACGTATATCAGATTATATTTAAAAACAAACATATAATGATTATTGTATTAAATACTATTCCAAAAAGGAAATGGATAAAAAGGAAAAAAAAAAAAATTAACAAGCAAAAATGGATAGCAGTAACTTCAATTTGGATGCAGCTAGCCCCACATGATGAGAGAAGCAAAAGTTTACTACAGGAACATTACATGATTCTGTTAGTAGCAAGTGTAAATTAATTCAATTGTTTTAGGGGTAACTCGTTCATAAATGGAAAGGGATCATGTCCCTCCACCTGTTTGCTTTTAGTTTCAGGAAAGTACCTCACTTGCACTGCCATAGTTTATGTTTAGCTTTTATTGCAAAATAATAAATCAACCGAAGAAGAATCTAGGCTAGATTTGGATAGATAGACATAGACATATATAAATGAATTGAATCTGTGAACCTCATGAGGGTATGGTGGTCTGTCACAATTCATAAACGTACGCGAGTTCAACTGTGTAACCCTTAAATTAGGTGGGACCACATGTAAATGCAAATTGTTTGATTAGCATTATCTCCAAAAATGTTGATACAAAAATTAACTACACCACAGCACAGGAGAGGCCATCATCAACATTCAGATTTATAAATAGAAAGGTGATTTGAAATTGCAAACTTTCCCTTTCATCTTTACCTAATAATTCATGCCGTGCATCCTTCTCACATTTATGGGTGCAGAAGACCCTTGACTATATTAAGGAATTGTCACGCTTTGGATTCTCTTTTAACATTTCGTCATTAGTCTATTTTCCAAAATCATACACTTGCGCGGCACTTTCATGCCTATTTAACATTTTCAATACAGGGATTTATTCATATAGGGCATGTGGAAATCTTTAACATACACGTTCTTTTTTCTTTTTTCTTTTTTAATCTACATTGGAGATCTCTTACTATGTTATCTATTATGGTCAAAAAACGATTATGTTTATATAATTGGTGAAGTTTCGCTTTTCTTAAGTTTGTTTTCCTAAGGAAATCAGGTTTATTACATGAGCAAAGTCTTATCCATAACGACATCTACATCATAACAGGTCAATCAACTATGCTCGAACAATCAGCATATGTTGTGTCTCATACAAATACTACCATACAAGCCAGGACACACTGTTGTTGTAAGAACAACACAACTATCTAAATAAGTACCAAAAAACCACAAAAGACTCTAACAAACAACTGGTCTGGACTCAGTCATAAATAGATGTTAATGCAGCCAAAATAGATACATGTAAATGGAGTAGTCTTAGAGGCCACTTTCGTCTGCACCCTCGAGGTCCGTTTGCCATCCATTCTTCAATCTTTGCAAGTCAACCAAGATCTGGTGGTTTTGCCGGTGGTCGAAAGGTCAGCTCTAGAATAGGCCACAACTCGTGCCTCACAACTTGAGCACTCGAGCAAGGCACTCCCTTGCTTTGGGCATGAGCATAATTCCAATTGACCCTAATTACCATGAAACTAGAATGAACCCATATCAGCTTAGGCAAAAACCTTGCTTTGGGTATGAGCAGAATTTCAATTGACCCCAATTATCATGAAACTAGAATGAACCCATATCAGCTTGGGCCTGGCCCATAGGATTTCAAGTAGCCCTATTTTGCTAATGACCATATTACCCCTCTTAGATCTTGCCTTCCCCAACCAAATACCGTAGAATATGGTGTGTCGATTCTGTTTTCTATTAGATAAATGACATGACAATTATGAAGGATAAATATTTGATCTCACATATATCTAAGGTTGATTAATTATGATGCAATATAAGAAAATGCACATGTCATAAATGGTCGTTGACGAGAATACGGGAAATCCTTTGTCTTCTCTAAAAAAGAAATGAATGTGATAAATCTGAAACATTAAACGTAAATACCGTCAACTTCACACAAAATTAATACTACTCTGATTTCGAAAATAAGTAAAAATAACTAATCACACTAATTAAAAATATTAGTTAACCTCATTTAATTTTTCTTAAATAAATTTCATTCCCTAAACTATCCTTCATAGGAACTTGTTAACTTCTTGCTGTAAGACTTCAATTTTATGGGAACTTGTTTCAAATGGGTTTACTCTCTCTCCATTTTGAAAGCTATGTGGTTGATATTACTAGAATAAATGAGGTTAGTGGAAATAAAATATGAATTAAATAAAGAGTATTTTGGTATTGAGTTCATTAAATATGGTAAAACTAATTAAGCTTTGCTTATATTTTGGACCATCGAGATTTTCTTATATTCAAGACTAGAAGGAGTAACTAAAAATAATTTCCAAAGAGACGTTTTGTTATAATAATCGATTGGAAAATAATATTCTTCATAATATTTAAAATAAAGTTGGATTTTCATCTATACGTGGCCAAGAGGTGTCTTGGAAGGGTATTGCTCAAGATATACCATGGTGCTTAATGTGGATTGAAGTGCTCTTTCTAATCCAGACAAGATAGGCTTCGATGGTTTGGTAAGGGAACCATTTAGGTGGACTTCTTTTTGGTTTCTAAGTAAACGTGGGCACTTCAAATGGTTTTCGTACTGAAATACAGGCTCCTTATATCAGTGTTAAGCTCCTGGCCTATCGTGCTCATTTTTAAATTTGATAGCAATTCAAGGGAGGCAAATGTTATTAACCCCTCCCTCATTTTATTTCCCACCTCCCACTTAACTATAAAAAGACGAAAATACCCCTATCCCTAAAACTCTAAAACTCATCCGCTTCTCCACCCCACCCCTTTCCCTCCCCACCATTCCCCACCCCTTCCCCATCCCCAATATTCCCCACCCCAACACCCTCGACCCCCTCCCCAACATGATTCAGACTTATGGCAGCCTTCTCCTCCATCCCCACAACCAGTTTCCCGTTCACAAACTCCAAAAAAAAATTTCCTGCGTTTACAGATGATCCGGAAACAAGTTTTCAGACTTGTTAATTTGGGATTAATGGGGTGTGGCAATACACATCTGAAAACTTATATTCGGAATCTCCCGGAAAGAAACAAGTTTGCGGGTGTGTATTTGGTTCTCACATTCCCCCCAATGCACATCCAGAAACTTGTTTCTGGAATCTCTCCTAAAGAAGTTTTCGAATGTGTATTTGGTTCTCACATGCCCCCTAAATGCACATCCGAAATTTTAGGGGGTTGGTAGATGAAAAAATTAAATAAGGGAGGTGGCATTAACAATTGCCTTCAAGGGATGTATTCTGGAGGGCTTGTGACCATCGAAGTTAGAATCGGGCAAGAGAAAGAGATGTATTATGAGGTTTGCTTGTCTCTGGCTGGGCCTGTTTCTATTTGGGCCTTCACTTCACTAATGCATATTGGTTTGAGGGGTTAAGCCCTCGGTGATTCGAATGAAATCTTTGTTGGCAAAAAATAAATAGATGTACTCTGAATAGACCAATAAACATAAGTGGACAAAAAACAACGAAATGTATTCTATTTTTTTTATAGCACAAGAATATCAAACACTTGGTCAATGTCAACCTTAAAACAAATATGCACAATCAACGTGTTTAAACGAAAATGCGCAATGATTAATTTTTTATGCAGTCATATTCCCTTTATGGGAATTAATGGGAGAAAAATCGATTAAAGAAGAGTCTACTAGATTTAGCAACGAACAAAATGAAAGGAAAACGATGCAACATGCTAGCATGTCATCTATGTTCTAATGGGTGCGTCCCACGTTTGTCCCAGCCTAATAACATATTCACAATATCAAAGTCTTCCTCTTTTTCTATCTATGTCTATGTATCTATAATCTATAACTATATATAAATTATTACTCACTCCGCTACATGTATATATATGACACAGACCAAAGTCCCTTCTCATATACATCTTATTACTTAGAAGCATACCAATTTGGGGTGTCATTGAACACAAAATGAACATGTCCAACTCTTACCTCCCATTGCTGCTTCTTTTGGTTCTTTACATCATTTCAATTTCAGCACATCCTCAACCTTATGATGAAAACTATGATGAAGATAAGACATTCAGTTCCTCCCCAGGTGATACAGTCTTCACTCTCCAAGTCCCAACATTAGATGAAACAACCTTGGATGATCTCCTATCTTTTGGTCACTACCGTAAAAGCTGTCCTCAATTCGAATCCATCCTTCACAACAAAGTGAAAGAATGGATTAAAAAGGATTACACTTTAGCAGCTAGTCTCCTTAGATTGCACTTCCATGATTGCTCTGTCAGGGTACATAATATTAAGCATTGTTCACAATATATTATTGCTCTCCAAATGTGGTTTGAGAAGTGCTAATCGCTCTGACACTTTCTTTCCAACATTCTCTAGGTTATCGACGAAAATTCATGTCGGTCCATACTGACTTAAATTCACGTGGATTCTGGACACATGTGAATTTCAGCCAGTAACATGGAGAATGATGGGAAAAAAAAGTGTTAGAGTGTATTGCTAGCACTTTTCAAGTGCGTTTTGGTTTTAATTTGCACCGTAATCATTTGGATTTTTTTCTTCTATTTTTACAGGGATGTGATGGCTCCATTTTGTTGAAACATGATGGAAGTGAGAGGACAGCAGAGGTAAGCAAGACACTGAGAGGATTTGAAGTGGTGGATGATATAAAGGCAGAGGTAGAGAAACAATGCCCCAAAACGGTGTCGTGTGCGGACATTCTGACTGCTGCTGCAAGAGATGCCACGGTTGAGTTGGGTGGACCATATTGGGCAGTCCCTTATGGTAGGAGAGATGGGAGGGTCTCCGTTGATAAGGAAGCTGAAATGGTGCCTATGGGTCATGAGAATGTTACTTCCTTGATTGAGTATTTCCAATCCAAAGGCTTGACTGTGCTTGACTTGGTTGTTCTCTCGGGTAAACAAATTAAATCAAACTAGATACTACATGTCCAGTATATAAGAATTATTCGACAAAATCATCGGGATGGAGGTGAATTGAAATGAATAAATTTCAATTAATGGTATTATAATTTTATTTTATTTTTTTACAAATACCCTTTGTATTAAATGACTCAAAGATAGAGAAATAGATAATTTTATTGTTAAATGGTCTCATAATAATTAAGAGTTTAAATATGGAATTGAACAATTAATGTAGTTAAAAATAAGGCTTTATATCTTATTTAAAACCAAAATAATAAGTCATTTTGTTTTTTATAAATAAGACCAGAGACAACATCAACACGTGCCTTGAACAGTAATTTGATCATTTTTTTTTGTTTGCTGTAAAAAAGAGTCTACATTAATTAAAATTATGCACAACAAAAAAGGTTTTAAGATGAATGATTGTTTTTTAGCAAGTCAATTATTATTATTACTATTATTACTATTATTATGATTTCAATCCTATAAGTTAATTAATTATAGGCTTAATTCTACGTTAGTTTATTAAGTATCGCGATTTTGCAATTTTTGGTCCCCATCCTTTTCCTATTTGCAATAAATGGGCCATCTGATTTTCTCATATTTTTAATCCCTTAAGTATTGTGCAATTTGGTCCCCCTTTTTTAATCTCCAAGCATTATAATTGAGCACAATCTAAAAGTGAAGGATCAAAATTGATCAATCACGATACATAGGGATACTTGGGGATTGAAAGGGAAATTAAGCCTTATATCTAATATTAGCCAATTTCCTTCAATTAAAATGTTCCACTTATTTTTTGCTATATATACATGACTGTTCAGGGGCACATACTATTGGAAGGACAACATGTGGCTCAATTCAATACAGGCTATACAACTACAAAGGGACAGGGAAACCAGACCCATCAATAGATCCCAAATACCTTAATTTCTTGCAAAGGAAGTGTAGATGGGCCTCAGAGTATGTGGATCTCGATGCCACAACGCCCAAGACCTTTGACCGAATGTACTATATAAATCTCAAGAAGAAAATGGGATTGTTATCTACAGATCAGTTGTTATATTCTGATCCAAGGACTTCTCCCCTTGTTTCCGCAATGATTGCCTCACCCTCTATTTTCGAACACCAGTTTGCTGTGTCTATGGCAAAGTTTGGCGTCATTGATGTTCTCACGGGTCAGGATGAAGGAGAAATCAGGACCAACTGCAATTTTGTCAACGCTTATTGATTGTTGACTCTGTTTGCTTTAACCAATTTTTCATTATTGTACTTGGATTTGTTATCCCATGTACTTTCTTCCTTCTTGCCTTTTTTTTTGTTTGTTGAAGAGTCTAGCGGCGAGACTCATACATACTGAGTGTGGAAAAGAGGGGTACTATTGGTTCGAACTCGCGTTCTGACACATCAAATGTCCTCACAATCTTTTACCATCTCAACTGCACTTATAAGGCTTCGTTCGGGCCTATTAATACTTGAATTTGTTACATTAATGAATTAATATACACTTTTGTTTACGTTTTCTTTTCTTTTTCTTTTCATTGAGACATTGACTATTCCTTATTAATCCTGCTTTTTTTTTCGAGGAAAAAGGAAAAAATCCTGCTTGTTTTAAAGGGTGGTAGGTTGTATTTTGATAAATGATGGCTTCTTTCTAATAATTAATGTTTTTAAAATAGGATTGGCAATTCAACCAGTGAATTGTAGAAGTTTTGGTTCACCTTTCATGTATCTAACGATAGTTGAATCATGAACGAAAGGTATAAAATATTTTTAAATTGTATGATATATTAAATAATAAATTAATATAAAATTATAATATATTGAATTAGGTTAAATTCTTGTGTACTAACAATGTGAATAAATTTTACACAGACATCCAATTATATTAACTAACTTGCTACATCATAGTATTAATTTAAGAATTAATATAATGATTGTCAAAAGCGTGAAATATTATACAATGCTTATATAAAATTTATGTACACTATTTGTGTTTTTGTGTATAGTTATTAAATTCATGTTGTATGTTACAATATTAAAAATATTAACAAAGTTTATTTTAAAAAAATATAAATTAAATAGTATGATCGGTTACTTTTTTGTAAAAATTTTTTTGTCCATTAATATAAGACTATTTTCAAAGACCAAGGTGCATTAATTTTTTTTACAAAATTACTCCTAAGTTAATGGTCTTGGAAGATGAGAAGCCAGAGTTGGCTATAATTATGAGTCTCAATAATTGTAAGGGTAATTTGAAAAAAATAATACATATTTTGTACAAATTTAATACTAATGACTAGCAAAACCAACTTTTTTAAGGAGCGTGAAATAGTCAAAGGGGTCCTATGTTAAGGGTGCGTTTGATTTGCAAAAAAGTGAGGGACTGGACAGGACAAAACTAATAGTTCTATGTTTGATTCAGAAAATAGTCATGGGACAGGACAAAAATATGGACAAGGGACAGCACAAGAACCCAAAATCTTGTCCCTCACTAAACTAAGGGACAACTTTTTGTTCCAAGGACAAAATATCAAAAAGACAAAAATACCAATTTTTATTTAATACACACACACTCTCTCTCTCTCTGTCTAGTGTGTGTGTATAATTTTTAAAATTATATTAAATTGTAAAACGTAAACTCTCGTTTACGTCCATTTTTTATCTGCTAAATAAAATATTTTTAGTTTACGTTGGTTTTTTATCAGCTAAATAACAAAAATTATATCACTTCGTATACTTACTTTTTTATACAAACTTGGTTTATTTACTATGGTTATATATATATATATATATAATATTATATTTCATTATATTATATATTAAATAGTATTATATTAAATTATATTGTATATTATACATAATATTATATATTGTAAAGGGTAGTTAGGTAAAATTCACATTATATTACTTGTGCTGTCCATTGTCTATCAAACAGTAGACAAAACAAAAAGTTGTGCTGTGACTCAGGTGTTTGTTCTGTGCTGTTCTCCTTGTCCTGTACCTCATTGCGTATCAAACGCACCCTAAGGGACGAATAGAGTAATATGCAGATCCATAAAAAATACATTTTTTGTCCAATTATATTGTTGTCTATATCTTTTCCAATCGGGAAACAACACCGTGATCTGTGACTTTTGACAGTTCCATAACTCTACTCCAAATCTGTTCTAGTGTCAACCTTAGGGGCGGGCCACCTAATTCAACCCCCCTTCAGCTCGTTCCTTTTAAATGAATGATCGCTTGGTAACAACCTACGTTTTGAGTCAAACCAGGAACTCTTCCCCCTAACTTTCAAGGTAAATACATTTGTATGCTCCATGAAATGCAAATATGCCAATTTACCATGAGTGTCCCAACCAGACAACATGCCATAAGCAGGAAAATCATTAATGGTCCACTTCAGAGCTGTTCTCATCGTAAGATTCTTCTTCCGTGCAACAATGTTAGTCAAAACACCATTCCACAACCTCTTTAGATCTTCAATGAGAGGTTGTAGATAGAACTCAACACCAGCTTTTAGATTATGGCCTCGTTATCAGACAAGTCAAAAACCTATAAGGTTTAGACATGCACATATCAGGATGAAGATTGTAGGGGGTGTCAATAACTAACTAGCAAGAATAAGGTGTAGCTAGCGCTTGAACTTTTGGGGTAAAAAATGACTGTTGTAACGTTCCGGCGTCCATATAAATTTGCATCTGTTATCGACAGTAATGGTCGTCAACAATGTAAAAGCTCAAAATTTTAAGAAAAGGTGGGACAAATTAAAATATTTATATTTTATTTTTATGTGTTCCGACAGCTTTGCTCGTTGGAAACTTCGCACGATGAACATGGTGCCAAATTTACCGACCGACAAGCCCGTCGGTAAGTACTTCTTACACGTTTCGACGGCCAAACTCGTTGGAAATGTTGTCAAAAAATATTTTCCTCATATCGACAGTTTTGGCTATATGAAATGTCAATTTTACCGATGGGGACGGGGCTGTCGGTAATTTCTCGTCAGTGATAACTCATTTTCTTGCAGTGGTTTGGCCGAACTTTGTGGAATTAAGCATGGCTTGATTCTGGCTTTTGATCTAGGTTACCGTAAGAATTTATGTCAGTCAGACTCGCAAGAAGTTGCTTTATTGATCCATATAATAGACAACAACTTGATTTTCATCAATATGTTGATGTATTAGCCACTATTGTGGAGCTAATTGATAGAGACCGGGAAGTCACCATTTCTCATGTGTACCCTGAATTAAATTGTTGTGTGGATTTATTGACAAAGAAGGGTGCTCACTCTTTCTGTGTGTTTAGGACCTGGCTTTCTCCTCTTCCTGGGTTGGGGTCGTTGCTACTTAGCGACTCACTGGGAGCTTTGGCTAATCTTCTTGTTGCCTTTGTTTTTATTTTTTTTTTCTTCGTTCTTTTTTTGGCGGTTGTCCGCCGTGTCATTCAAAAAAAAAAACGACCAGGAAAGAGGCAAGGCCGACATGGTTTTGTTTTCACTTTTAGTTTTAAGAGGTCTTATATTTGCTTTATTAATTAGTTACTTTGATTTGTTACCATGACTGAAATTAAACGCTTTATAAGGCTAGCAAATGTTTGTCAAACCAAAAAGATAAAAAAAGAACTGGTTGCCTGCTTTCACAAAAGCAAAACAAAGTGCTTTGACAGCTTTCATTTTACCAACTGTTTTCTTTACTGTGTTATTTCAATTTCCTTTGTTTAATTATTCCTTATCTCCATTCTAGATTTCGTTTTCCTTTTAATTTTTTCTGCGTGTTTGCTTCTGATTTGGAGAAAAGAGAATGCTACGTCTTGTAAATCAAATTTTATTATTAACATATGATCTTTAGCTCTTATTCCGTAGAATCAAAATATATACAGTACTTTTACCCAAAAAAATTATTGTATACTAATTATTCTTGTGAATTTTAAATAAGAAAACTTTTTTATAACTTCATCAAAATTATTTATAAGTTTAAGAATTTTTTAAATAACTAAAAAAAATATGAAAATTGTTACATATATACAATATCAAGAGAATTCATGTAACTTTAACGTAATCTTGTCAAAAAAAAAATGTAACTTTAACATAACTTAACCGAAATTATCATAATTTTCTCTCTTTTATTTTCATTCTCTATCAACTTTAATTGTGAATTTTCTTTTTATTTTTCAGAATATATCAAGTGGGGAACTTTTTCAGGTATAAAAGAAACTCTAATTAAAATGCATTTAACTGGCTTATACATTACCTCCTATCTATTATCTATATAAAAATTTTAACTACACTAAAAACATGTGGCAAAAATTTATTCATCTATTTTTTCCATAAAAAAAGTTACTTAACTACAGTATTGTAGGTTCGATTTTTCTTTATTAACCCGTGATGAACACGAATTCTTTCCGCTAGCATACGAAGAAATGTTTATTTTTTTAGCTAAATGACCTTTTTGGTCCCTTAACTTATTTTAAAGGTTTACTTTGGTCTTTTAATTTTTAAAAGGTTCATTTTGGTCTTTTAATTTATCACTATTAACCCAAGTTGGTCCTTTCCGTCTAAACTGTTAAGTCAAGTCAACTATCGGTCTTACGTGGACGCGAGCTGGCAATTTTCTGTCAACTTTGGCTGACGTGGAAACCACCCTCCCTCCACCGTCAGCTCTCCCCCTCCCATCTTCTTCAACCTCCCTCCCAATCGGTCACCACCCGCACCCCAATCTTTCCCCTCCCATTCGGCCAAGCCCCACCCACAAAAATCGCCAATCTCAACAATAAACCAAGCGCAAATCAAAAACGCAAATCTGTAACCGAAGGAATTTTGCATAAACCCTAGTAAGTGGTATAATCAAAGGAATTTTGCAAATCTGTAACCCTAGGAATTTTGACAGTTTGTTTTTTTGGGGGAAAATCAAAGGAATTTTGCAAAAACCCTAGTAAGTGGTAATCGCAAAACCTCAGGTTTTCGGCGATAGTTGGAGTTGCGAGTGGTAACTGGTAACAGAGGCACTTCTTGTCCTTGAACCTCAGAGCTTCAGCAATGGCAGCAAAGAAGCAGCAGTAAGCGGGAGACACCAAAAAGAGAAAGCGAATCAACACTGAAGCTAACCAATCTCCTTCTAATTCGAAGGCTCCCAAGCTCGTTGCCTCAAAGAAGCCCAAACCACACTCCATCGGTAATGAGAAGAAGAAGGCTCCCCTTATCGGCCAAGAACGACGAATCCAATCCAAGGTTTCGTGTTTTGAGGATTTTTGCAATTTCGCAATTGGAGATTACTTGTTTTGATTGATTAAATATGATTATGATTGTTTCAGGAACTTGCAAAGGCTAGAAAAAAGAAGAGAAAGATTGGGATGGGGTGGTAACCGATTGGGAGGGGGATTTGGGGAAGGGGAAGGTGGAGCACAGGGTGGTGGGTTAGGATTTGGGGAAGGGAAAGGTGGAGCACATGGTGGTGGCACCGTGGGTGGTGGAGAAGAAGGTGGAAAGGGGAAAGTGGAGAAGAAAGTGGAAAGATTGACTGTATGTGCCACGTCTGTCACGTATGTGCCACCTGTCGTCCATGTAAGATTGACTGTTGACTTGACTTAACAGTTTGGACGGAAAGAACCTTTTAAAAATTAAAGGGCCAAAATGAACTTTTAAAATAAGTTAAGGGACCAAAAAGGTCATTTAACCTTATTTTTTCACGTGAAATACGAGACTCTATTCGATACGAAATAATTTATTCAAAAGCTTTTACCAATGAGTTGTGTCTAATATGTTTGGATCGATGACCTCATGACCATATTATATGATTAAAACTTCAAATATGATATGAATCTATGATTGCCAATTTTTTCAAAAAAAAAAAAAGTCTGCTAATAAGAATGAGTGCCAATTCATTCTTATTTGTACCAGTCAAAAAATATCATTCTTATTTGTATATGTATATATCTGTTATATGTACGCGTATATATGTGCATGTATATTTATATATTATGAACACACACATGTACGTATTATATGTATGCGTGTATTGCACCCGGCCCGTTTTATCACATTTCCTCCGTTGTCTCTTCTACTATTTTTTTTTTTTTGCTGATACGTTGTCTCTTCTACTAAACATCGATCATTCTATATCAGCAATGTGTGTCGCAAAATAAACCTAAAATGGTATGCATATGTACGTCTCAAAAGCATAATACATTTCACTTTTCCAAATGAGCTTCACTTTTCGCGTTCTTTTTTATGCATGTATTACTTTTCCACTTCTTTTATAGTCCTTCTCAATTAGACAGACTTCTCCCAAAAGTCTTGGCATTGTGGCTCACACAGCAACATATCGGGTAGGCATGCAGGCTCACTGCTTGCCGCGCTGTTATTCTCCAGAAAATTGTATATTTTTTCTCAATCGTTCCCTAATTGAAACTTAAGTTGACTCGTATGGCCCCTGTTAGAATGTAAACTCGTATGGTCCATTAGGCCCATTTTATGTTAGTGGACCAAATTAAATTCTAGAAAAGCGTAAAAGTTGTTAGTTAGAAGATAATTAATGTAGTTAGGTGAGTAGGTTGAAAGGTGTAGCATTTAATGTAAGAAGTTGGGAGATATGTATAGAACTCTCCCGTAGTGTGTGTAGAACTCTTCCTTGAGACTTATAAAAGGAGAGAGGTTCTCATTTGTAACCCAAGGGTTCCATTGCAAAAGACAAAAGATGACACATGTCAGCCGTCACATAATCAACAACATGTGTTGTTCACTGCCACGCCAACATGTTGCTAACACCGTTGGACGGAAACTCTCGTTTTGGCCAACGATGAAAATGTTTTATACATAAAAGACTAACTTGACAAAAAAAAGATAAATGGCTGAATTGAAACTAAAAATTATGATAAAAGACCAATAGAGTAAGTTTGTCGATATATATATATATATTACAAAATAAAATTAATCTAAAACTAATATTAATTATGATTTGTAAGTGCTGAACTAAAATTAATCTCAAGCATTTTCCAACATGAGCTTTTTTTATTGGAAGGTGCTGGCACCCAGGCCTTCTAGAAGCCATGAGTATCCTCGGGGAACTATCGAGGCCTGGGTAACCTAATAGTGATTGACATTTTAAAGGACCTAATCTTGACGCACAAGTCGGACGATGTTTTCTTGTTTGAGACATTGGCGCAAGCTAGTAAGATTGAAGACATTTGTATTAAAGTGGGCTTTAATTATTCTTTCGTAGTTGAAAGAGAAGGAAGATGGGTAGGTATCACTTTTGTTTGGAGAAATACATTCTTATGCGGTATTTTGAGTTATTCCTTAAATGTCAATGATGAAGCTGTTGGTGTGAGCAATGGACAGTGGAGACTAATTAGTTTCTATGGGTTTCCCGAAAGAAACATAAGAAGGGATACGACGAATGATTTGGGACCTGTATAGCATGTCCTCACTACCATGGTGCATTATTGGTTATTTCAATGATATACTCATAGTGGATGATAAGTGTGGAAGGGCATATCACTCATCTTGGCTTCTTAGTGGCTTTCGAGAGACGGTGAGGGAGAGCAACCTCACTGATATCCTGTTGGAAGGCTACCTGCACACATGAAAAAGAAACAGAGGGTATGTGTGGTTGAGAATATACCATCATGCCCGATTGCAAAATCTTGTGGCAGCTAAGTCGTATTATAATCCCATCATGTTAAGCTATGAAGTGAGATCCCACATATTTCATCACAATGAAAAGGTCACCCATTCTAGTGCTCCAAGTCAAGCACATTTAACTGTGAAGTTCTTATGTTATGGGCTCCCAGAAAGAAGATACATCTTGTTGATATAGGCAGTACCAATCAATTATTTTAAGCCTTCCATCAAATGTACATTCTGATACCTACACAGCCTCAGGACCCCTCTCATTCCGGTGTGAATTCAATTCAATCATGTGTCCCTTTTGCTTGTCAAGTGCCTCATGCACTGGCAGTCACTTCCCCGTCATCGTCATCCTCAGATGTCATAGAGCCTGTGTGGGAATGAGGTATATCAAGATTGCTGTCATTTTCTTGAAAAGGTATATTTACCAATAGCTATAAATGAAAGACCAACCGAGCTCTATAAAGGATTGGAAGCCCATCTCTCTTTGTAATGTGATCTATAAGCTACTTTCAAAGGTGTTAGCCAACAGACTAAAGAAATTGTTCCCAAAGTGCATCTTGATTGAGCAATCAGTTTTGTCTTAGGATGGTCCATATTTGATAATGTCGTTGTGGCCATAAGCTTATCCAATACATAAAATGTAAGACAAAAGGCAGATACAGAAACTAACATTGAAGATAAATATTAGCAAGACCTACGTCAAAGTGGATTAGGGATACCTCAAAGCTATATATGATAGTGAAGATGGGCTTTGCTACTCATTGGTTAAGTGGGTAATGCTTTGTATTCAATCGATTAGTTATTATGTCATTAATGAATTTTTTGATCCCAATCATCTGGGGAGGGGTTTACGGCAAGGCGATCCACTATTGCCTTATTTATTCATCATTTGGGCGTAGGATCTTTCGGCATTTATCAAAAGAGCCGAGAGAAGAGGTGACTTGCATGGTATTAAGATTTGTAGGGGACCACTGATCATATCCCACCTTTTCTTTGTGGATTATAGTTTCCTTTTCTTCTGGGCAAATCAGAACAACATCACTGTGATGAATGGTATACTCTTAAATTATGAGAAAGCATCAGGCCAAGCAGTAAACTTGCAGAAATTAAAAGTGTTTTTAGTGGAAACTTGGGTGAGGATCAGTGTGAAATTCTTGTCACGCTATTGGGAGTTCAAGCCTGCTTGGGAACATGGAAATACTTGGGTCTGTCATCAATGACAGGGCGGCATAGGACGAAGTCTATGTTCACCTACATAAATGACCGCGTGCAGAAGATGATCAAGTCATGTAGTGGGAAGTTCTTGTCCAAAGGTGGTCAGGAGGTCTTATTAAAATTTGTTTTATAGGCTACTTTTATTAGATAATATTAGTTTATAAGGATAGTACAGTCTTTTAGTATTCTACTATATATTCTCCTTTTATCTTTGTATTGTTAAGAATTTGTTATGTTTGTCATATTGGAACCCTAAGGGAGCTCTTTCCCTTTTCTCCTTCTCTTCCTCTTCTTCCTTCTCTCCATATGATTTATATGTTTGCTAACATGGTATCAAAGAGCTAGTAAGATTTTAGGAAGAACGTTAGCGTGATCCATAGTTTTTTCTGTTCGACCTGATTTGCGACCCGCTCTCCATCGCAATTTCTGTTAGGGGCGTGGTTACATTAGGCCGGTTTACGGGTTCTCCGGTCTCGGTTTACGGGTAATCGGTAGCGGTTACTGTTTTGGTTTTCAGTGGTTCTATTCCGGCATGAATCTTCCCTTTCGGTGTGCATCTGTTCTTTGGTGGTCTGGTATTTGTTATTCTCCCTTCTACTCGATTTTTCTTGTGTTGGTCTGGTATTTGGTCTACTATTGGTTTGGTATTTGTGCTTTTGTTGTGTTGGTTTCTTGGGCATTTGCTATTTGTAGAGATGGCAACTGAAAAAGATGATTCTCTTCAATCCATTAGTGTGCAATTGACTGGACACAATTTTTCCTATTGGAGCTGTGTGATGAAAATTTTTTTGAAAGGAAAAAGAATGTGGACCTATGTTGAGGCCACATTTCTTAAGCCCACAGATAAAGATAAAGAAAAAGATTCGGCTAAATATGAAAAGGAGTTAGAAAATTAGGAAGTTAACAATTCGAAGATCATTACTTGGATTAATAACTCGGTTTTGCAGTCTATAGGCATGCAACTTGCAAAATTTGACATCGCTAAGGCTGTTTGGGATCACTTGACATGACTGTATGTACAGTCCAATTTTGCTAAACAATATCAGTTGGAGATTGATATTTGGGCTCTTCAGCAAAAAAAAAGCATTCAGGAATTTCATTCTGCTATATCAAATTTGTGAGATCAATTGGCTCTTACTGAATCTGCTGAATTACAAGCCTTCGCACCTTATACTAATCGAAGGGAAGAGCAACATTTGGTTCAGTTTCTGATGGTTCATAGGGATGATTTTAAAGGCCTTCGTGGGACTATCTTACACCGTAATCCTTTCCCAAGTGTTGATTCAGTGGTTAATGAATTGTTGGTTGAAGAAATTCGACTCAAGTCTCATTCTCATTCTGAAAAAGGCATTCTCTCCACTCCCACTCCATCTGTCTTTGCTGCTCCTTTTAACAAAGGCATGCTTCATGGGACGGTTGGTTCTGATTATTGTAGCTATTGTAAGGACAAGGGTCATTATAAGGAGAAAGGTCATTGGAAGGCACAATGTCCAAAATTAGGGAAATCACAACAGTCCTCTCAATGGAGCCTTCCTTCAAATTAGTCGAATCAAAGAAATTTCAAGGCCCCTTCATCAAGTGTTGTTGCTGCTGCTCCTCCCCCAGATACTCTTGGTATTGGACATGTATCCTCTTATGAGACCACTCCTCAAGTATCTGATCTTGATGAGCACACTACAACAGATTGTTAAAAAAAGCGCCACCTTAAATAGCACTACATAATAAAAGCGTTGTTTAAAAAATCATAAAAGGCCTTAAACAACGCTTCCTAAAGAAAGCGCTGATTAAAACCTTTAAATAGACAGCGTTTATTTGAGAAAACGCTGTTAAAGAGACACGCGAGACATAGACAGCGCTTTCCCGAGAAAGCACTGTTTATTTGTGTGATAAAAACAACGCGTATTCAAGAAAGCGCTGTTTATTTTCGTGATATAACCGACGCTTATTCAAGAAAATGTTGTCTAATGTTTTTCTAAAATTTTAATCTACTCAAACATAACAGCTAGCTCTCATTCCCTCATTCTCTCGCAAATAAAACACAGTCTTCCTCTTCCCCTTCCTCTTCAACCCTCCTTCTCATTCCCTCTTCCTCGCTGTCTTCAACCACGGTACCACCGCCGTCTCAGCTCTCGCCGTCTTCAACCACGTTACCACCACCGTCTCAGCTCTGTCTCCGTCATTGTCCCTCTCTGAAACCACGACTCTCATTGTCCGTCGAGTGTGAAGATGACCATCGCCGCCTAGCCCCACTTCCTTGTGCTTCGTCCTCCTCTCCACCGTCGCCCCTTTTCCTCATTCCTCTTCCGGTTGTGAAGCTCTGAAATCATTCCACGCTGCTGCCAGATAGAACTTAAATCAGGGTATTTTTGTTGTTGTTGTTGTTGTTGTTTGGACTTGCATATTGGAAGGAAATAGGGTAGAAGGTTCAAATTTTGTTTTCTAGTTCATTTATAATAATTTATTGGGTTAATACCTAACTCATTCCCTCATTAGAGTTGCACTATAAATATGATTCCTAATGTTGTATCTTTTGATTTAATTATTTGTGCTCATTTTGAAAAAATGAGAAAGATAAGGCTGAGTAACTTGTGTCTAATTAATGGTTCCTTTTGCTTGTTGAAAGGATAAAAAAGGATGGAACATCTCAGTTTCATATCAAATTTCATTTCTATTGATGTTGAATTTGTATGATTGCTGATTGGTTATTAAATTTGTTTCTTTGGATCCATAGAGTTGAGCTATGTAATGATCTAATTGCTGATTATGTTTTGGTTATCCAGTGTTTTTAAAATAATTTTGTACTTGGGTTATTACTTGACTTATGAGTCTTAACATTGTTGTCAGCCCTCTTCTTTGGGTAATTTCAATATGCTTTATTGGCTCTTATTACAAGGATCTTCCCGGCTATTGCTCGTGGGGGTTAGTGTTATAGATGTCTTGTTATTAGCTTTAGTTTTGAGTTCTTGATTAATGTTATATCAGTTGATATGTTGTGATTATTAGAAAGGATTTGGAATTAAATGGTTTGTCATTAGGCATGATTCATTATAGGACATTATGGTTGGTACTTCCAGCTTAAATGTTGCAAATGCTGTTTGATATCCTGAATCAGGCTATGGATATATTCTTTGTTTATTTGTGGAATTTGATTGGATTGGATATATTTTGGAATGTCAATATTTTAGAGGAGACTCTGCCAAAATTTTGTTAAAAGTTAGAACTTTGAAGTGTCTCATGGTTGATTGGATTGGATTAGCTATTAACATATATGTAGATTATAGATAGCTAGATGGCTTCTCTAGGACATGAAACTGATGCTCCTGATAGTGATGCTGCGGCGGCCCAGACTGTGAAGTGGCATCCCCATGGACCGACTGTCAAGAAGAATCTCATCCGAGGTAGGAGTAGAGGACAGAGACCAGTGGTAAGTTACTTAATAATTAATATCTAATTAATATAATTAGTTGTTTTTTTCTATTTATTCTCTAATGTTGTACACTTAATTTGTATAGGTTGAATGGAATGTTAAAGGTCAACCCGTAGGCAGAAATGGCAGAGAGTTGATTAGTTTCGTTTGGATCTCAAGTGCGGCATACGGTTCCAATTACTTTTAGTAATTGGAGGGAGAGAGATAATCCAGTCTTGGATAGATGCAAAAAGGAGCTTTAGTGCGAGATATAGGTATACACAAGTAGTTGTATTTTTTAAATGACTATGTAAATATACTTACCCTACCATTTTGTACTTGTTAATATATTTGCAGAAAACATTTGATGTTGATGACACACATAAGGACATTATACTTAAGAATGCCGGAAAATCTCTTCGAAATTTTCGGACATGGTTGTCCAATATTTGGTTGAGAGATGAAAATGGCAATGCCAGATATGAGCCTCCACCTGATTATGAATTAGTCATAGGAGTGGATGCCTGGAGAGAATTTGTAGCAAAACACACCGGAGACCCTGAATTTCTGGTATAAATATATATGTCCCTACTTGTATACTTGTATATGTCTATACTTGTATACTTATATGTTTGTTCCTAAGCACATTTATATGTCTATATAGAGAATATATAGAGAACAAGTAACGCAAATCGGTAGAGAGCATCAAATCCTCCTTACCCATACAGAGGAGGGGCTAAGGGATATCTCGGCATTGAGGAAGATCTGGTATGCAGAGTAAACCGAAATTATATGTAACCTTAAACCTATTTCACACTGATTAATTTCAATTTCTTTGTTAATATGTATAGATGAAGATGGCTGTAGAAGATGTAACATCATCATAAATTGATCGCTATTTCTTGTGGATAGAAGCCCGCCGCAGCAAGGATGGTCTGATTGTGGACCCCCCACTATGGAAGTTGCTGATAAAATTGTAAGTATGATAGATTAGTTAACATTTTCATTTGCAATTTTCTTATGATAGTGATAATATTTAACAATCTTTGTTAATAATATTTGTGTGTCTCAGGAGAAGCTATCACAACAGTTTGTGACACAGGCGGGTGTAACAGACATCCTTACCGAAGCCATACCGATCAGAGAGTACTCTGGTCGTGTAAGGGGCATGGAATTTGGTGTTTCTCAAAAGGCTATTTTTGGTAAACCAAAGCGCGCTAGAAAAGATGAAAATGAAGAGTTGAAAAAGATGGTAGCCCATCTCTTTCGGGAGGTCCAGGAATTGAAAAGTAATATGTAGCAGAACAAGGGACCAGTAGAGGAAGATCAATACCTTAGCGCCAGAGAACCGGTAGAGATAGATCAGCCCCTTAGCGCCAGAGATAGTTGCACTCTTAAATCTCACAAGGTAAATCAAATTACTTCAAAGACTTGTTTGGTAGATTAAGTATTTGTGAATTGCATACTAGGTAGACTTATATAGTGACTTGTGCTGGCTGGTATATGGTATTTTTTGTTATTACAAGTATTAGGTAAATTTTGGAATGTCCATATTTTAGGAGAGACTCTGCCAAAATTTTGTTAGAAATTCAAATTGAAGTATAAAAATATTCTAATTTAATATTATTGTGGATCTTGATTACTTAAGGAATCGGTGGAGGTAATGGAACCGGAACTAGTGAAGGAACACGAGCCTACTTTATCCATGGATAGATGCACTCTTAAGTCATCTGAGGTAATTGAGCATTAGAAATTGTTCTCGTTACTTGTACATATTGCATCATTGATTTATCATGTCTAATATTTTGTTTATTAATTCATGGTTTAGGGCATCGTAGAGTGTTCCTTGTTTTTGTTTGGCTCGTCTAGACCGGTTGGTAAGGGCATTTCTTACACCGATTTAAGTGTTATGTTGCACAATCGTCCATTAACTCCCGATCATGTGAAAGTCAGAGTTGATATTGCTTACAAGGCGGAAGCACCGTTGCCAATTCCACTTGAGGATGTAGGTATCAACAATGTGGGGAGGCAATAGATACCTTTGTGGCATGGCCGCAGCAACTCGTAAGAGTAAGTGACATGTTATTTTTTAATAAACATGATTCATAATCATATATTTATTAAATTACGTGGTCACTAACTATGTATCTTACTAAAATTAATGCAAAATATTTAGGTACCCGTAAAATCCAAACCCAAGGACAAGGTTAAGGGCAAGGGGAAACAGCAAATAGTTGGGTTAGTTACATCCCCAGCAAAGAATCAGGGCAACCTTCAACCTTCCCCTTCCACATCTCCTGTTACACCCTTTTTTACTTTTTTCCAAGTCCATGTTAATGCTAATCTGGTTGATGGAACAACCCTGAATGTAAATATTCCTCCAGAAGTTTTGGGGCACACAGAAGAATTTCCCCTTGTATCTCGATGCCAATGAAGAAATGTCTGAAATTTTTACTTATGGCATTTAGATAAGTCAGATTACTATTATTGTATATATGAGGTACTACATTTAAATTTAAACTATATGTGTTTTTTCATTGTTTCACCTAAATTAATATTAAAGTTATTATTAATTCATTAATTTGTATACATTTAATTTAAGGTATTTGTATTATGAGATACTGATCCTAGAAGGACGGGCTCAGAGGTTTGTGTTCTTGTGTCCAGAGAGCACATATTTGTCATTTGACAAGCTTATCGCTGCTAAAACATATATATCTAAATGCCTGGCGCTAGGAAACCCTGAGTCTGAGACATTATTTCTGTCACCGTGTAACGTTAGCAAGCAATCAATCTCAATGCAAACACAGTGTACTATTAGATCCATTGCAAAAGAATTTGAGTTGCCGTAAAAAAATGAAGGATACATACGACTAATAAGAATATAATATATAGTGTTAAATTGTGCTTATTTTGAGTTTTGTGTGCTATGAATTTTAATGATTCAAAATTAATGATGATGTTTGTTTTTGTACTCAAGGCTGTACAAATTCTTCGACGACTTGATGGAAGTTCCAGGCCGTCTCGATTTTCCAAATCATCCATCGCATTTAACTGGATAACTGTAAAGGTATTTATCAAAATACTTATACAGTTATTTAATTTTAAAAATTAAATCTATATATATTGATTTAATATTTTTAATTTTATAGTGCCCCAAACAACCAAATAACAATGATTGTGGGTACTATGTTATGAAGTTTATTAAATATATTATTGTTCACAACCAAATGGAAGTCCCAAAGGAGGTATGCAATTTGTTCTACTTTAATTACTCTTATATTTCACCATTCTTTCAATTTAATTCTAATATAAGTTATTTTTTATTTCGCAATACTTTCCCGACTGTAATTACGAGTCATACTCTGATCCTCAAATTCTTGAATTAAAGGAAGAGTGGTGTTCCTACATGGCAAGAAAGTTTGTTTTACATGTATGATCTTTGTGTTGTTGCATTTATATATAGTAGTATGTGATATGATGTTGTATATATGAGGTTTTGTTTGGTTAGTATTGTTTTGTTATATACACATGTATGCTATTTTGGGATGTCAATATTTTACGGGAGTGATTATGCTAAAATTTTGTTACAAATTTCTTTCAAATTAATATAGAACATTTTAAATATAAATTGATATCATAGTTGTTTTTATATTTATGTTCTGAGTTAATTGTTCATATACATTTTAAACTTTAAAATGTTCTCGACTTGAATAGTTCTCAGCCTCTAGCAATCGAAATGTTGTAGCGTAATACTAAAACAGTAATAAAAAAAATAAAAAACCAAAGAGTCAGCGCTTCCTTGAAAGAAGCGCTGACTATTTTTTGATAATAGCCAGCGCTTTTTCACAGCGCTGATTATGTTGGATAATAGCCAGCGCTTCTTTGAAAAAGCGCAGTCTATTATCAAGGATAGACAGCGCGCTTTCAAAGAAGCGTTGGCTATTATCGAAATCGCCAGTGCTTCCCAAACCCTATCTTTTCGAAACACAATCACCAGCGGGTGATTAGGCAGTGCTTTTAAGCATTGGCGAAGGCAAAAAATAAGCGTTGTTTATGTCGTTTTATGTTGTAGTGGCAGTTCCAAAAGTTTCTTACCACCCAGCCACATGCCATGTCTGCCTCCTCCTTTAAAGGTTTGCCTTCCCTTAGCCTGTCAGATATATCTTCACCCTTATGGATACTTGATTCTGGAGCTGCACACCATATGTCATATGATTATAATTCTTTTGTGTCTTTAAACCTGTCTCACCTATGTCTATCATGACTGTTGATGGCACTCCCATGCCAATAGCAGGCACTGGGTCTGTTTCCACATCTAACTTGTCTCTTTTAAATGTATATTACATTCCTAATCTCACTTTGAGTATTGCCTCTGTTGGTCAGTTATATGATTCTGGTAATTTAGTTTTGTTTTCTCCCACTCATTGTTATGAGCAGGATCAGTAATCCAGGAGGCTGATTGGGACAAGCCATAGGCAAGGGGACTTTACTTTCTAGATGAGCTGAAAGTACTAGATGTTGCAGCTTCTACTGTTGACTTGTCATCTTTTCGGGTGAGTTCATCTTCTTTTAGTTTTTATTTGTGGCACTCTCGTGTTGGACATGTTTCCTCTTCTCGTTTGAAATACTTAGCTTCTACTGGTGCCTTAGGAAAGTTGCAAACAAATGATATTTCTGACTGTGGTGATTGTAAACTTGCTAAATTTTCTGCTTTGCTCTTTAGCAAAAGTGTTTCAGTTTCTAATGCACCTTTTGATTTAGTTTATTCTGATGTATGGGGTCCATCTCCGGTTCCTACCAAGGGTGGATCTAGATATTATGTATCTTTCATTGATGATTGCACTCCTTATTGTTGGGTTTATCTTATGAAGCATCGTTATGAGCTTTATGGTATTTATCATATGTTTCGTGCTTTAGTTAAAACTCAACATAATGCTGTTATAAAGTGTTTTCGGTGTGATTTAGGTGGTGAGTATACCTCTAATAAATTCTCTGAGTTACTTGCTTCTGATGGGACCTTGCACCAAACTTCTTGTACTGATACCCCGGAACAAAATGGCGTTGCTAAAAGAAAACATCGCCATATTGTTGAAACTGCTCGGTCCCTTCTTTTGTCTGCCTCTGCTCCAAGTGAGTTTTGGGGTGAGTCTATTCTTACTGCTGTTCATGCCATTAATAGAATTCCATCCTCTGTCACCTCAGGTTTGTCTCCCTTTGAAAAATTATATGGTTGTGTTCCTGATTATTCGTCCTTGAGAGTCTTTGGTTCCACTTGTTTTGTCCTTCGCCCTCATGTAAAACATAGTAAATTGTCTTCTCGTTCTACGATATGTGTTTTCCTTGGTTACGGGGATGGCCAGAAGGGTTATTGTTGCTATGAACCTTCAAGTCAAAAACTATATGTTTCCCGTCATGTTGTATTCCATGAGCACATACCATTTTACTCTATTCCTCCTAACTCTCATGGTCTCACTAGGTCTGATCTCACACATATTGATCCTTTTTCCATGGATGTTGATGAATCTGATTTTGAGAATTGCAGGGTTGATGACACTAGTACTTCTACAGCTCCAGACGTTCCCTCCGTCCCCACGACCCCTCAAGAACCTCCTTTGGTTATTATTCCTGCAGCTACTCCTCCTCCTCCTCCTCCTCGGTATCCTCTACGTGATCGTAAGTCCACTAAATTACCAGATTAGGTTTACTCCACTTATTCCAATTCTTTTGCTTCTTTCCTAACCACTATTCATAGATTATCTGAGCCATCTTCCTATAAAGAGGCTAGTCTTGATCCCTTTTGGCAGTAGGCTATGACAGGGGAACTTTCTGCTTTACACAAGACAGATACTTGGGACGTAATACTTCTTCCACCAGGGAAACGTGCTATTGGATCTCGTTGGGTATACAAGATCAAAACCAAGTCCGATGGGTCAGTTGAGTGTTACAAAGCCCGTCTTGTTGCTAAAGGATTCTCTCAAGAATATGGCATGGATTATGAAGAAACTTTTGCTCCTGTAGCCAAAATGACTACTATTCGTACTCTTATTGTAGTTGCATCTATTCACCAATGGTATATTTCTCAGTTAGATGTTAAAAATGCATTCCTAAATGGTGATCTTCAAGAAGAGGTTTACATGGTTCCTCCACCAAGTGTTTCTCATAATCAAGGGGGAATTTGTAAGTTAAAGAAGGCTCTCTATGGTCTTAAACAAGCTCCTAGAGCTTGGTTTGAAAAGTTCTCCACTGTGATTGCCTCTCTCGGCTTCCATTCTAGTTATCATAATTCTTCTTTGTTTCTCAAGTCTACTTCTCATGGTCGTGTTATACTCTTTTTATATGTTGATGAAATGATTGTTAAAAGGGATGATGTTGATGGTATTTCTGAGTTGAAATTACAGTTGGCCAAGTAGCTTGAGATGAAGGATTTAGGTCCTCTTCGCTATTTCTTGGGGATTGAAATTGCCTACTCTCCTAGAGGCTATCTTCTCTCCCAATCTAAGTATATTGACAACATTCTTGAACAAGCTTGTCTCATTGATACTCGAGCAACAGGCACTCCTATTGAGCTTAATGCTAAATATGTCTAATCTGATAGTGTTCCTCTACCAGATCCCACTTTGTATCGCACACTAGTTGGAAGCTTAGTGTACCTTACTATTACTAGACCGGATATTGCTTATGCAGTGCATGTTGTCAGTCAATTTGTTGTTTCTCCTACTACAGTGCACTGGGCAGCTGTTCTTCACACTCTTCGTTATCTCCGGAGCACTCAGTTTCAGAGTCTTCTATTTTCCTCATCTTCTTCTTTGAAGTTGTGTGCTTACTCTGATGCTGATTGGGCTGGTGACCCCACTGATCGCAAGTCTACCACAGGGTTTTGCATCTTTCTAGGAGATTCTCTTATTTCATGGAGGAGCAAGAAGCAAGAAGTTGTTTCCCGCTCCTCTACAGAAGCTGAGTATCGTGCTATGGCAGACACCACTTCAAAAATAGTTTGGTTACGTTGGTTGATTTCTGATATGGGTGTATCTCTTTCTAAACCAACTCCTATGTACTGTGATAACAAGAGTGCTATTCAAATTGCCCACAACTCGATTTTTCATCAATGCACCAAGCGTATTAAGATTGATTGTCACCTCACTCGCCATCATCTTCAACATGGCACCATTTCTTTACATTTTATCTCTTCCTCCATGCAGATTACTGACTTGTTCACCAAATCTCATTCTATTAAGCGTTTTCATTTTTTAACTGACAAACTCTCAATGCTTTCTGTTAATGCATCGTGAGTTTGAGGAGGGATATTAGATAATATTAGTTTATAAGGGTAGTATAGTCTTTTAGTATTCTACTATATATTCTCCTTTTATCTTTGTATTGTTAATACTTTGTTATGTTTGTCATATTGGAACCCTAAGGGAGCTCTTCCCCTTTTTTCCTTCTCTTCCTCTTCTTCCTTTTCTCCATATGATTTGTATGTTTGTTAACAATTTTATCGTATTGTGTGGGCATATTCCTAATACCTACATCACTATGCAATAAGCTTCAAAAAATGATGAACTCATTTTGATAGAGTTGAGTGGTAGAGGACAAAGAGGAGTCAACTGGCTATTATGGGATAAGCTAGTTGTTAGTAAAAATAAAAAATAAAAACATAGAGGAATAGACTTTTGCTTCTTTCAAAGCTTTAACTTGGTCATGCCAAAGAAACAATGGTGGAAAATTATCTTTGAACCTGATGGTATTATATCTTGAATTTACAAAGCTAAATTTTTTCAAAGGGGACTTTTTGGATTTGCAAGTTTGGCACAATCCACACTAATGTAGAAGGAGGATTTTACACTGGTTAAAATTGACATTTTACACCGATTTTGGTGCCGGTGTAGATGCTCTCGGTGTTGTATCTTGCGGTTTTTACACCGGTTATTTAACCAGCGTAAAATGTTCATTTTTACACCGGTTATATATCCGGTGTAAAATGTCCATTTCGTGTTCTATTTTATTTTTTGAAGGACATTTTACACTGGTTATTATAATAACCGGTGTACAAAACCTTCCTTTTACACTGGTTATTCAAAACAATCGGTGTTAAAAGTCTATCTTTTACATCGATTTCATATATAACCGGCGTAAAAGGTTATATATATTTTTTTGTTTCTCTCTTTATTTTTGTCCATTCATATCCAGAGGCTATCTAAATTGACAATGAATAGGCAATAAATTTACCAAGAATTGGCACCAAATGTGCCCAAAATTCAAACCATTTAAAGATATCAGATTTAATCTATAAACATATCAAATATACACATAAACAAAGTTAACTATATATATATATATATATATATATATATATATATATATATATGGGTCAGGATCAAATGACATCAGGTGTCAAACTTAGCATAATGACACCTCTAATAACTTTGTGTATAATGCAAATTTCATCGATCCAACCGTTAAACTAAAAGTTCTTTGTAAATAGATTCAACATATCAAAATTCATAAAATTCTAAAATTATTTGATACTTCATCGAATCACTTTATTTTGACGTATAATATGTTACTTAAAATATAAGTAAATATGCACTATTAAATTACATATCTACAAATTATAAGTAAATATAAGTAAATATGCACTATTAAAAATTTGTATATATGGTTATCGAGTTAATATAACATGATTCAACGGTTGGATCGGTGAAATTTACATTATACACAAAGTTATTAGAGGTGTCATTATGCTAAGTTTGACACCTTGTGTCATTTGATCCTGACCCATATATATATATATATATACAAACAATCTACAAAGAATCAAGTGCTATATATACAAAGTCATTTTGATGATCTTCTAGTTCTTTTTGAATTTGTTCCTCGGGCTTCTTCTAAATGTTCATTCTCAGCCTTCATTTTCCTTTCTTTTTCCTCAATCATTTGCAAAAGGAATTCAGCCCAAGTTCGTCTAACATGCTCAATTTCATCTTGACCATATTTAGATGGGCCATCTAATATCTGCATATTTAAACATATATATAATAAATTAAACCGGCCTAAAAGTAATAACATGTTTTTCATATTACAAATATAATAGTAAGAGGTTAAAAATTTTATTACTTTTTCTCATCCGTCAACAATATCCGCCGAGATAATTGTTAACATACTTTTCATCACATAGTACCCACAGGCCCAGTCATTCTTTTGTCGAGGCCCCTACAAATGAATACCATAGTAACATATAATGAGTAAAAATTATACACATTAACTAGTACTATTAAATGTAAATGAATTTCAAGAAGATAAACTATTTACCTTAGGCTTCACCCAGTTAGGTTTCTTATTATATATCCTGATAAAAGAACATATTCAACAAAATTAAGTTGCAAATTAGGAGACAAAGAATCAATGTATATATGATAAATATAAGTTTACCTTTCAATCATGCCCTTAATTACATCGTTTGGTTGATAGTGCAGTGAACACAACCAAACAATAACATTATCACTAGGCTTAAGGATAAACAACTACCAGTGATCGCTGCAAATAATGAACAACAATAATGGTTTATCTGAAGCAGAAACAGACAAAAGCAAACTAGGCTACCCATTTGACAACAGCTAGTAACATATGTATTTACCTATGCAAATACGCTCCTAAGTAACACATTTTTGGCTCACTCTATATCTTATTTTCCATGTAAGATTGAACTACTTCTGCAGGAAGGCTATTTTTGTTGGAAATAATCTTGACTTCAAAGAATCCAAATAGATCGATATTGCCCTTTGCGATATAGAGGCGATGCAGATCCTAAGATTTTTAATAAAATGTTAATTACAATTAGCAAATAGATTTTGAAATAGTTAATAAATTTTGAAATAGTTAATTGTTGGAACCTAAACGATTGAGAAGTTTAGACCCTCATTAATTTTGATGATAACAAAGTATTCACAAGAGAACAATTTATGTTCTAACAATTCTTGAAGTGTGCAGATATTCTAAGCCACTCAAGCAAGAAGAAAGTAATTCTCAAGAGAATGATTCATTCCATGTGTCAGCATCCGGCTCATCCTTGTGAGCGTCTGGAATTTTATCTTTATGACACGGCTTACACAATTGCTACGAGCGTCCGAACTTCCAATTCTGAGCGAGCGTCTGAACTTCATTTCAAATCACGTGTTAGTCACGTTGCTGCTCTACCTCTCAGAAGTTTCTGGAACGGATTTCAAAATTGATTCTAAGCGCTAAAATTGTTGTACGAGGTATCAAAGGTGAAACCTTTAGCTACAAGACAAAAATCGTACAAGCAAGGTAGTACAAAAAACGGTAATATGTACTCTTTGGGATATTCTCGCAAAGCAAGAAAGAGCGTTTTGAATTTACCTCGCTCAATGGAAAGGAGCCATTTTTACCTCAACGGTAATATCCTTGGAATTCATATATATACCTCATGGTATCCATTGAAGAAGCAACGAATATCTTGTGAGAAAGCTTGAAATCTCACAAATATTTATGAGAACAAGCACGCGCTTACGTGAGCAATCAAGTCTCGTGCTAAGTCTCTGGACTACAAGAACTGAACTTCGGCGTCCGACCTCTTTCTTTAAGAAAGTTTTTCTATAGTTGAGCTTAATCTTTTATCCTCTCGTGAGAGTTATTTTTAAATGTATTTCAACTCACTTGTAAAAGTTTGTTTTGGCCTAGTTAAATTTGTTTCCTCAAAGGCTCGATTGTCTTGAGTCGTTTTGAGAAGTTGAGAGTATTGTCAAGTTGTGTGATAGAATACTCTTGAGAAAATTGTAATCAGATTGATTATAGTGGAAAATCCTTCAGGAACGAAGGGACTAGACGTAGCTACCAGTTTGGTAGTGAACTAGTATAAATTTCTGTGTCTCCTGCTTTACTGCTTTCTATTCATTTCTATCTTGCTGTGTTAAAAACAAGTTTTATCAAACTACTTTTTCCAGCGTCCGATTATTCCCAGCATCCGATAATTACAATTGATATGTTCACGTTCATTAATTACAATTGATACAAAGTGACGTGCACCATAATGACAACACCTCGGCGGAAAGCCACTGAGTACCATCAATAATCTCATCCATGTCATGCCTTTCAAAGCCGAACCATGGAAGGACATAAGAATCATGCTCCAAGTCTACTTAGAACCTATCACCTTTGATATTCTTTAACTTTTCAACAAAATTTTCTCTAGGCAGTTGGTCCTCAATGTCAGGTGCACAATTATTACCCTTAGTGCTGACATGCATGGTAGCTCTAGGAGAAAAATCAGGTGGAGCATTATAATTGCTCACACCCATAGATTGCAGTGACTGTATCAAATGGGCCGTGCGAAGAGTTGGTGGTCGCTGAGAGTGGACTTCGACAAGTAAATGTAGCACAAATAGGTGGGCTGGCTCCTGGGCTCAATTCTTTGGTTGGGAGCGAGTTGCTTAATGTTGGGGGATGTAAAATTGGTGAGAATGCTTAGTGTGGGTCTGAAGCACTTTGCTCTAGTGGACCGGTGCTTGCTCCTTTGGGCCTTCTTTGCGCACCTGTGCTTGTTCATTCAAGGCTTCCTTGCGCAGCCCCTCCCTCTCCATTCCATGATGGTCCAACGACTGAAGGTAGGGATCACACTTTGGTTGGCCCTCGACCTTGTGACCCGTCTTCTTCCTTGAGCTCAACCAGTTCGCCACAACCACAAACGGTGACCGAAAAGCTGATGGTGATGGAGAAAGGGAAGAAATTTTGCAAGAAGGCTAGGAGAAAGAAGAAGGGGCAAATACAACAAATGGGACATGCAGAGAACGACACAATACAGACATGGGAGAGATTTTTCTTCCTTCCTCAAGATTCTTGAAGCTCACTGGTGGGGTCTCGGGGAAGCTGACAAAATCTAAAGAGGAGGTTGGTAAATCTTCACAAGGGCTATGTGATGAAGGATTGTGTGGGACTAACAAGCTCACGGCCAACAGTGGTGGAATGCCACTTTTGGGTGTTTGTGGACTCCCATTTGCTTCTTAGAAATCTGATGAATTGTCTCTGCGGCCCAATTATACCCGCTCGCCTGAGTAGTTTGCTCATTCTTTGTCTGGCCTTAATTTAATTGTTGATTTAGACTAGAATGTGGCACAACCTACTGTGCCAAATCTGGTTAATTCTGACCCCAATTCGAGCGGTGGGAGAGATGATATTGATGCGGGTAAAATTATCAATATGGGAGAGAAAATTGGCGTGTCCCATAGAGAGAATACAACGGTTAATAGGATGCTTGGGTTGGAACGGCGTGATCAAACTGGCAATACTGTTGAGGAGTGGGAGAGAGTGGATTAATGATTGTGTGTTCTATTAATATTAGAGGGTTGGGAATAAGGCCGAAGAGGAACAAAATTTGGGCGCTTGTTCGGGAGTTAGGCGTGGATTTTATTGCTATCTAGGAAACGAAAATGGAGGTGGTCTCTGATAGATTATGTCATCACCTTTGGGGGAATGAGCTCTGTCAATGGCATTATTCTCCTTCAGTCGGTAATAGTGGTGGTATTCTTTCTATCTGGGATCAATCTAAAGGTAACATACTTTTTCATTTTTCTAGTTTTGGTTTTGTGGGGGTCTGTTTGGAGTGGGAGGTGGAAAGGTCAAAATGCTTTATCATTAATGTATATTCTAAATGCAATCTTTCGGATAAGAGGCATATGTGGGGGGAGTTATTAATGTCAAAAAGGGGCTTTGGAGGTGGTCTGTGGTGTGTAGTTGGGGACTTCAACTTAGTTTGTTCTCTAAGTGAGAGGAGGGGTGCCGGGGGTCCGGCTGGTTCGGTAGACACTGTTGAAGCTCGTGACTTTTGTGGTTTTATTGAGGATATGGGCCTTGTTGACCTTCCCCTAGTGGGAAGGAAATTTACTTGGTTCAAACCCAATGGGGTCACTATGAGTAGGCTGGATCGTGTTCTGGTGTCTGATAATTGGATTGACCATTGGGGGGATATGGTGCTATGGGCATTGGATCGAGATGTTTCCGATCATTGTCTGCTTGTTCTGAAATATCCCCATGGTGGATGGGGTCCAAAGCTGTTCAGATTTAATAATCATTGGTTGCTCCATAAGGACTTCAAGGGGTTGGTACATAATTGTTGGTCCTCTGATTCACTGACAGGTTGGATGGGATGTGTGCTTAAGGAGAAGTTGAAAAATTGAAAGGTGTGCTTAAGCAGTGGACCAAGGAGGTTTTTGGGGAGGTGGATATTAAGATCTAACTATTGATAGAATACATTAAGGCCTTTGATTTGAAAAGTGAATCTGAGGGACTTTCCTTGGAAGAGGTCGATAATAGGAAGGCATTTTTCTCCTAGCTCTGGCTGTTATTGAAGAGTAAGGATAGTTTTACTTTCCAGAGATCTAGAGCGAAGTGGTTGAAGGAAGGGGATGCAAGCACTCGGTTTTTTCATTCGTGCCTCAAGTCTCGGGGGGTGAGGAATAAGATCTCTGCCCTAGGCATTCGCTGTGAGACTACACGCTATTTTAGGGAACACTTCTCTGAGGAGGAATGGGACCGACCGAGCCTTGATGGTGTAGATTTCCCTGCTTTCTCGGCTCTTGAGTCTGCTTCTTTCTTAGTTCCCTTCTCATTAGAGGAGATTGATGGTGTGGTGGCTGCTTATGATGGGAATAAGAGTCCTGGCCCTGATGGTTTTAATTTCACTTTTGTTAAAACCTTTTGGGATCTGATGCGCTCAGAGGTGGGGTTGCTTTTCGAGGAGTTCTTCTTAAATGCTAGGCTTCCAAGAAGCTTCTCGTCCTACTTTATTACCCTTATACCTAAGGTTAAGTGTCCTTATTCTCTGAGTGATTTTCGGCCCATTTCTCTTCTTGGTTGTTTGTATAAGCTGGTAGCTAAGGTGTTGGCAGCTAGGTTGAGTAGGGTCATGGATGCCCTCATTGCTCCTACCCAATCCGCCTTCATAAAAGGGAGGAATTTGGTGAATGGAGTGGTGATCGTTAATGAGGTTGTGGACTTTGCTAGGAAGAAGAAGAAACAGTGTTTGATACTCAAGGTGGACTTTGAGAAGGCCTATGATTCGGTGAACTGGGTTTTTTAGATTATATGATGCAGAGATTCGGATTCGATGATAGGTGGAGAGCTCGGATTAGGGCATGTGTGTTCGCTGGGAGCTTATCAGTTTTGGTTAACAGTAGCCCTACGAAAGAAATCAACATCAGAAGGGGGCTAAAGCAGGGAGACCCATTGGCACCGTTTCTCTTTCTTCTGGTGGTTGAGGGGTTAGGTGGAATAATGCGACAGGCAGTTTCTGGAGGGCTATTTTCTGGGTTCTGTGTGGGTGGGTCGGATTTGTTGGTGTCTCATCTACAGTATGCAGATGATACTCTCCTTATCGGGGAGGCTAGTATGGAGAACTTATGAGCAATGAAGGCGGTACTTAGATGGTTTGAGTTGGTGTCTGGTCTCAAGGTGAATTTTGTAAAGAGTAACCTGATAGGGGTTAATGTGGAGGAGTCCTTTTTGGCCCAGGGGCCTAGGTTCCTTAATTGTAAGACTGGGGTACTCCCTTTTAAGTACCTTGGTCTTCCGGTTGGGGCTAATCCTAGGCGTGCATCTACTTGGGGCCCAATGGTGGAGGTGTTGCGAAGTAGGTTGCTGGGGTGGAGGCACAGGAATGTTAGTCTTGGGGGGCGGATTGTTCTTCTCAATTCAGTACTCAGTAGTATCCCTATCTTTTACTTGTCCTATATGAGGATGCCGGTAAAGGTTTGGAAACAAGTGGTGAGGATTCAGAGAGAGTTCTTGTGGGGTGGGGCTTCAGGGGTGAGGAAGATTTCGTGGGTTAAGTGGGTGGATATTTGCAAGCCTAAGAGTAGGGGGGCCTGGGGGTTAGGGATCTGAGGTGGGTGAACTTTAGTCTGTTAGGGAAATGGAGATGGAGGCTGCTAGGAGAGAGTGGGGCTCTTTGGTGTTAGGTGTTGAGGGAGAGGTATGGTCCTTCTGTGACTTCTAGTATGTATTTTTCGGATCTGCGAGTTCCTTCATCGGCTTCAGTTTGGTGGAAGGATATATGTCTGGTTGGAGGGGTTGGGGGCTTCGGGTCGGATTGGTTCTCGGCGAGTGTGAGGCGGCGGGTAGGTGATGGGAGGTTTACCTTATTTTGGCATGATGTCTGGTCTGGGGACTCTACTCTTCGGAGCAGATTTCCCAGGTTATTCTCACTTGCAGAAGACCTGGAGGGGCTGGTTAGTGGTAGTGGGAGGTGGGTCAATGATACTTGGGTCTGGGATATTCCTTGGAGGAGACAGCTTTTTGTGTGGGAGGAAATCTTGGTGGATGACCTTGTGGGGGTGTTGGTACCATTATCCCAGTTTGCTGAGTCAGATCGGTGGGTATGGACCCGAAACCCTAGCGGTTTATTCTTCGTGTCCTCGGCTTATAGGATCTTATCGGAATCATCTTCCCGAGTGGTGCGGCTCTCTGATTTTGAGGTTAGTGTGTTAGGCAAATTATGGAAGAGATTAGCTCCTTCTAAAATAATTGCTTTCTCTTGGCAGTTACTTTTAGATAGAGTTCCGACTCGGACAAATTTATTTAACAAAGGTGTCATTTCTGATTTGTCTGCTACTACCTGTGTGCTATGCGGGTCGCACCAAGAGTCGGCGCTCCATCTTTTCGGTAGTTGTTCTTTCTCCTCTGCGGTTTGGTATGCTATTACTAGCTGGTTGGGCTGTGACTTTGTACAACCGGTTGATCTCTTCTCCTCGTTTTCCCAATTCACTAACCTTGGGGGTAGCTCCCAGTGTAGGCATGGATTGGCGCTGATTTGGCATTCTGTGTTGTGGGCTATTTGGGAGTTACGAAACGGATGCATTTTGGGGGGGGTGCCTGATGCGGGACATCTTCTTGACCGCATTCGGTCCTCGTCCTGGAAGTGGTTTTTGGCTTCGACAAAATCTTCTCCCTGTTTGTACTATGAGTGGTTTGTAAACCCCCTAGCTTGTATTGTGAGGTCTTAGTTTTTCTGGAGCCCTTTGTGGGTTTGTATCTCAGATAGCTTTTGGCATCTGCTTGGGTTATGGCCTTTTGGCTCTTTTATCTGGCTGTATCGGGTTGGGGTACCCCTTGTACCTCTGTTAATACAAACATTTTTGCCATTCAAAAAAAAACATTACTAACAATATTGATAAAGTTAGTATTTCTTACACATTTCATTAATTGTGTCAAGTTACACATACCTCCAAAACCCTTTGTTGGATCTCGTCCTTCATACTTATGCTTATCTCATCTCGGATCTCCTTTGAGAGCTTATCCTGGAGCTCTTGTTGCTTCTTCTCATTGAACTCCTATTGCATCTTCTCCAGGAACTCCTATTGCATCTCTCCCCGGACCTCCTGCTGGATCTCGTGCCGGATGGCCGGAAGTACCTCACCAGAGATCATTCCTGAGATGGGGCGTGCAGGTCCTCCATAGTATTACTTTAGGCCCACACCCCAACCAGCAGTGCGGACACGACCAGGGTGCTCTTGTGTTCCGATAGCAGTTGTTAGGATATCCTGACATCCATGTGGAACAAAAGATCCTTGTGTGCTCTGTTCGACCAACTCTTCTGACAACATATATATAAATTTGTCAATTAATACATGGTATGAGAAAATGCATAAGTTGTAAAACAATTACATTGATGAATCGAAAGATTTACTTACGATCCTAGCAGCCACTGAGGCTGTGGCCTCAGATGTATAATCTCCCGATGGCTTTTGTCGGGTCATCAGCCATAGCTCATAACGTCCTGGTTCGGGAGGAGGCTTATTTAAAACTGAGCCTGCTTCATCTCCCAAGTCTTCAGTCATTTTTTTCAACCTCTCTTCCGCAATTTACATAACCCCCACGAGACATTATGTGGGGGTATATATTCTTTACGGCATTTTGCTTGCCCTTTTGCCTTTTCGCCTATTACAAATAACACATAACAAATTAAAAATCAGTAAAAAATTTAAATTAGCTAGGACAATTAAAAAATAACCATTGACACTCACCTGAAACTCTTCACCATGTCGGCTCTGGACAAACAACTGCCATGATTCCACGGAGATATAACTATATTTACCTAATGGCGTTGTGTTGCCATCTTTTTCTCCCCCACCAAATGCATAAGTCTTGGAGAGCATTGTCTTAAATTGCTTCTAACGCTCCCTCGCATATACAAGCCATTTCTTCTTAAGTCGTTCATCATCAGGAACAGTGAAGTTTTGCTACAACAATTACACAACAATATGGTGGCGCTAGTAAATGAAGCTAAACATTGTTTTTATGTTAATATATAAGCAACAACAATAGTTGTGTTAATATTAAATACCATGACATCTTGCCAAATCATGTTCTTGACATTCTTGTGTATGCCTTTCTAATTACTTTCTTTGATACTAGCCTTGTTACGGCTAGATAACCAACATAACTCTTGAACTTCGCAACATTCTGATCACTGGGTTGGAAGGTAGCAGGATCAAACTCAACATGGTACCTCTCACTAGGGGCACGCCTGGCAGTAAAACCAGTCAAAGTCACGGCACCTCTAGTCCTAGACCTCGTAAGAGAGGAGGCTGAAGAATCATCGATGACCTATTCTCTGCATTACAAGCTCTAATAATCAAGTAATGCCATAAACTATTCACATATAGCAAGATTCATAAGCACTTACTATAGAATGTTAATGCAGAGCAGTGGTGACAGCAACAAAGGGCAACTAGGTATAAATATCTTGTGTTTATCATTGTTAAAATGAGTTCTCTCTCAAAACCCAATACCATCATATATGCAGAGAATAATAAGTTGTTTTACTTGGAGTTGGAATAAATATGCAGAGCCACAAAGCTTTTACATCTTTGAAGCATGAAGCATAACCATGGAACCACATAACTGAGGCTACATTTGAATGTCACACACTCTTATTCAACTTCAAGGTCTCATATGTGTTTATTATATACAATGATGAATCAAACACCCAACAGAAGAACATTCATCGAAAGAAGAAGCAGGGAAACTTACGTGTCGATGAACTCACCTGAGAAACAAATACACGCACAAAAGGCAAAGTTGAAGCAGAGAAGACGAGCACTGACGATCGCGAAAGGAAAATCGAAACAGAGAAGAAGACGAGCGTTGTCGAACGCGAGCTCTAGCGAACGGTGCTAGGGGAGAAGATGAAACAGAGGCGAACTGGGCGGACGAGAAGGATTAGAACGGTAGCGAGAGAAAGAGCTTCGAACGACGGCCAAAGAGAATGACGCGAGAGAATGAGAAGCTTGGAGACGGTGGAGTGCATGCAGCAGCGACAGAGAAATAGTAGGGTAATCTGTATGAGAAGAAGAAGAGCCCACATAAATGAGAATGAGAAGAAGAAATTAATAAAATCAAAAGAAAAGATATTTAACACTGGTTCTGGAAATACCCGGTGTAATAAGTGTTCAGTTTAAGGATTTTACACTGGTTGGGTTTATAACCGATGTAATATGTTAGGTATTTAACACCGGTTATATAGAACCCCGTGTAAAATGTCTTCAGTTTATAAAAGCCAAGTCTTTTACACTGGTTGGTTATATATTCGGTGTAAAAGGTGACGCGATAATTTCAAAATTGTCACCGCATCACTTTTTACACCGGTTAAACTTAAAACCGGTTTAAAAAGTGTAGTTCTTTTCCGTTTCGTGTGCTAGTGGCAAGTTAATCATGGCGTAGTATCTGGAGTTCCTGGGTTTTGCTGAAGGAAGGCTAGGTGGTGCATAGGCGAAGGATCGAGAATCCTTGTTTGGTATAACCCGTGGCTTTGATATGAAGGTCAAATGATGAGAATCCACGACCCAATACAACCCCATTTTGTGGACATGAAGATGAAGGATAACTAATATTTGCATCCATAAGATACTGGTGTGTTGTCGGTACCCTCAGTAGAGTCGATCAAAGAGGATAAAATGGTATGGTGGCCTAGTAATCAGGGAGTGTACTAGACAAGATGGTGGTTTCAAGCCAATTTTTAGCATGAGGGGGATTGGAACTTGCTATGGAGAATGAATATCCCACAAAGAGTGAAAATTTTTCTACTATAAGCATGTAGGGATTGCCTCCCTATTCGATTGTGTTTTCAAACTAGAGGGGTTCAGTGCCAAGCACAATGTGTGTTGTGTACCACCGAGTTGGAGAATTACTGAAATTATTTCTTGACATGCCCAATGAGTGTAGATTGTTGGAAACAATTAAAACCCCTTGGGAGGCCATATAGAATCGATGCTGGAGCAGGTTGATAGTTCCTTTGAACCATTTTTCAAAATCTGTGGTCTGCCAGAACCCCATATAAGTCATTGTTTGGTATGATCTTGGAAAGCATCTATAGGAGAAGGAATGTGAAGTTGTTGGAAGAAAAGGACGAAGCAACCTTACTGATCCTTAATCGAGCTGGAGAAGTGGACTAATGAAATTAAGGACAATCTGGGAGACATCGCAACCTGCAAACTCTGTTAGTTCACACTCAACTTAGGCTAAACCACCCTGGGGTAGCTTGAAATGCAATATTGAAGCAACATTTTTAGATAATAAAGTAAGATTGGCTTTGTGATGTGCTTGAGGAACGATCATGGTTAGATTATATTTGGGAAAATAATCTGAAGTGTGCCTTTATACTACAAAAAAAGGTGATTCTGATGCCTTTTTTTTAAGGAGGTTTCTGAAACTACCTCAAATTAGCATGAATCAAAGTAAATACGGCATTTTTTTAAACTGCGTCAAATCATGACTATGCGATGGCAATTTTTGTTTCGAATCCGCACAAAGCCAAATGTTAAGCGCAGAATTCTTGTTTTAATCTCCCTCCACCTCTTCCTTTTTCTTTTGTTTTTTTTCCCCAAAATCAAAAACCCTACCATTTGTTAATGAAGGGGCGCCAACGGATGCGACTGCCGCAAACCGCCGTGGTGGGTTTGCGGTGCTCATGGTGGGGTTCACTGTCACGGTTCCCTATTGGTTGGCTGTTGGTGGTATGCAGAATGCGACAGGAAAAGGACCTGTGGTTCGAGGCGGTTGCAGCGAGATCCAACGGTGACGAGGTCTAAACGAAGTTGCGCCTCAAGGTGAAAGTTGGCACAGACGAGGTGGGTAACGGTGGTTTAGCGCTCCGATCTGGTCCGTGAGGAAAGATTTTGATGGGAGAGAAGAGGCACGCAAGTGATCAGGTACCGCGTCACCCGTGAATCCGGGATGTGCAATGCCGGTGCTGTTCTGGGTTGGCTCGCGGTGTGGGAGGTGTGCCGATGAAAAGCCAAGCACGGTGAAGGAAGCATAACAGTCCGACTTCTGGACGTCTTTGCCTCTTTCTTTTCTTCCTATTTTTACTCTATTCCTCTAACTTGAATCTACTATTGTTGTTCTGTTTTCCTTACAGGGATTCTGGTGGTAGAAATTTTGATATAGGGCAGAATTACGGGGTTGAAGAAATTGCAAGTTACTCTAACGGGCTTCATTCTTTTGGTTGATGTTTGTTGACTCTTTTAAATCTGATCAAGATTATTGTTATGAATATGTTGCATGGTTTTCTTCTTTTGCGGATTACATTTGATATGCTTATTATATCTTTCACCAAGACATCAACTTATATCGTAACTAAATTCATTTCCGCAGGATGAAATAGCAGATAAGTCTTATTTGGGTGAAGAGCACAAGTATGAGATTACTGAAAGCATGTGTATAGAGATGGAATACAATGCTGATAGAGCATGGTATCTAAATTTAGTTTTCATTAGCATTTTTAAATGACTTCTTCTGTATTTGGTATGTGTAGTGTTATCATGGAGGAATCTTTTTGGAAGAGGGGTCGGAGTGCTTAAGAATGTTATATTAGAACAATGTGTTGGTTCCTTTGTTGTTCTTATCTTTTATAATTCTTGTTTTGAGACTTAAATCGCTTGAAGCTTTCACACCATGCAAGTTTTACATTATCTTAATGGTGATAGGGGTGAAGATGCATGTGAGTCACTAACTATATTTGCTATTCTCCAACCATACCCTGATTTGTTATTTTCAATGCTTCAAGGCAATTCTATTTCCTTGATTCTCTCATTTAGCTTTCAAAGCAATTAAGTAATTGTTAAGGTAAGGTAGTTTAGACATACAATTAATATGCAGAATAGAATATTTTGTTTCTTGCAATTCATTGAGGTTTATTTTGTTTAATGTATATAAGAGATATAGATAGAATCTCAATTACTCTGTTTATGTACCTCGAATGCTACATATTTGATAGAATGTGTATGAAATGGTCATAGTATGTTATGCCTGTTGAATTTCACGCTCTCATTCCATCAGGTACCATCCCTAATTCTGAGTTAAAGAGCTGAAAACACCCTTCTATGACCAAAGATTACACTTCAAAGTCGGGCAATAGCATATAATGTCAGTTATTGGTACCTGATGGTTGCAATCTTTGGTGGTTCCTCGCACTTTCATTGGTAAGCTTTTAAATTTTCTAGCCTTCTCTCATTTTTTACCATATAATGTCAGTTATTGTTGCCTAAAACTCAGTTCTTGTTTCCTGTGATAAGCATATAATGTCATTTCACTCAGTTAAGCATAATTTTCCAAGTTATAGTGTTGTGTTTAACTTTAGTAATCGATTATACAAGAATGTTAGCTTTCTATTTTGTAACTTGCTGATGTTGTAATCACAATCTTTGAATGAGAGTTGAATGGATTTGAATTAGTAAGCAACTTATGTTTTCTTAGTCATTGAGTGTTGTAACTAGTGTAGTCAGTATATCTTGCATCATTCATATGCTGCAAGATTAATATGATTCATATCTCGTAACTGGTGTAGTCAGTATAACTTTAGTAATTGAATGAGTGTTTAAGCATTCTTAGTCATATGCTTTTATTACCAAAACTGTTATACTTTGAGTCTATCCCTATATTTTGTGACATTTTGTCTGAGAGATGCTGTTATATCTGAGATCATATACATATTAACCTTTGATTAATGTGAATTTGGTATCAAAAGCATATTGGAAACTCTTGTAGCTGAAATGCTTGGATATTGGTTGGTTCAACTCACATGGCTTTAACTGTTTGGGGGTAAAATGGCTCAAGATCAATAATTTTCTTGCAAAAGATGATTTTAACACAATGAAGTATGTGAATACATGATAGATGTAAGCATGTACCATGATTTTAATTTAATTGTTAAAGTCCAAAGGTAGAAAAAAGTGTCAAGTGTGGGTTGCAATCATTTAGGGAACTTTGATGTATAGGCTGTATCTCAATCCATTATCTTCCTTTTTGAAAAGCACAGCTTGTTAACATGTTTTTGCTATTAATACTTCCAGTCAGTTTACTTATATTTCTGTGTTTAAATTTCTTATAAAATTCAGTGCTTTTTTTTTTTCCATTCTTGATGATAACAATTGTTTTTCTTTTAATAGAACTTGTGAAATCTGCGGATCCATTGCACACAATGTAGCTGGTGTAGTTGAAGTTGAAATGACAGAACACTGGAATTAAGCAAATTATGCCTCCATGGTACCACCAACTGCACCGGTCGCCCCTGCAGAAACTCGAAGCTTCTGGCAGTGCCACCGGTTCTTGAATTTCCTTCTTGCCTGGCTTTGAATAATATGATTGTACATATATGATTATTTTATACGTAAGTGTTGGCTTTGTACATATATGATTGCTACATGTTGTAAATTTAATTATTTAAATAATAAATGATTGACTTGAAAAAGTTTGATATTTTTTAGTCAGTTTTGAATTGTTGAATGGTGAATACAAGAGGGAATGTGAAAATCAATAAATTTTTTTTGCAAAAAAAAAAAACGATAAAGGAGGTTTTTAACGCCCGCAAAATGAAAATCAATAATTTTTTTTTTTGCAAAAAAAAGAACGATAGAGAAGGTTTTTAGCCCCCGCAAAATGAACCATCGCAATATGATTTCGATACCAGGGTTTTCAGAAAACCGTTGCAAATTGTTTGTGGCGAACGTATTTGCGTCGTTTTTTAAAACCCCCACAAATTGGCCCTTTTTATTGTAGTGTTACCTTGGTTCGGGAGGGGGAGGATGGGTTTGTTGCAAGAAGATTGATGGGCAATGGAGCTAATTAAGGTTGGATTGTCTATATTTCAAATTGGATTGCAAGACCATGGTTGACAAATATTCTTTACCCTAAGGGTGATGCCTCGAAATTTTGTGCTATCATCTCTCAGTATGGGGAGCTTTTTTCTACAAAGCCAAACTTTGAAGTTGAGTTTGTAAACAGGAAAGGAAATGTAGTTACTCATATACTAGCAAAGGTGGTTACTGCTTAATTTGGCTAGTTCCCATCTTTTTAGTAGTATTCTAATTTGTATTCTTGCTCCTCTTTCCATTCCTTTGAATTCAAATAAGTTTATTCACATGAAAAAAAAAATTAAAATAAATAATCGTAAAAAGTGCTTATGAGATTAAGGCCTCGTTTGGATTGACTTATGGAGAGCTTATTCGGGCTTATCTACTGGCATAAGCGCTTATAGAGCAGTTTGGGAGAGCTTATGTTAAGAGCTTATTATGACTGTCCCATAAGCTGTTTATAGCATATTTCCATAAGCTCTCAAGATTAGCTTATAAATTTGGCTTATGCAGAGCTTATTCTTTTTTCACAGAATATCCACAGGACTTGTGCTCGATCCCGTACTTCACTCTTTTTTCCGTTCTTATTTTTACGCCACTTTTCATTTATTTTTATGCGCTAACCATTGTGTTGGAAACCCTTGTGTTGAACTGTCTCCCGCACTCTCCATCTCTGAAACGCAAAACTGCTCTGCTCCCCACTGTCACAGGTATTTCGATTTTTTTGTTCAATCTCCCTTTTCATATTATTTGTGTCTAATTCATATGTGTTGCACCTGTCTCTTTCATTTTTCTTCAAATAATTTCTCCTTTCTGTTATATTTTTTTTTCCTAATTTGCGTTGGAATCGCTGAGACCTATTGTATGTGGAAACACCCATTTTTCTTCATCTGGTTGTAATCGCTCAGATGCACTTGGATTGACTTTTGTTATATGACGCTAATTTTTCAAATTTTAATAACCATTTTTTCCGTTAAAAAAAACCATTTTGTGATATATATTAGTTCTTTTATAAATTTTTAATATATTTTTTATTATGTTTTGAATTTTTAAAAATTAAACATTTTATAAGTGCTTATGTAATTATGCACTCAAACAGTTCAATTTTTGTACAAGTACTTTTCAATATACATATCCAAACGCAAATAGTTTATCCAATGTAAGCGCTTATGGCATAAGCTCTCATATAATAAGCTCTTATGCCATAAGCGCTTAAATAAGCTGTTTATCCAAACGGGGCCTAAGTTTAACGAGTAGCTACTAATTTTTTTTTCTTTCCTAACTCAAGCTGAGGGGCGTTCAAGTTACTCTAGGAGTAACTCTTGTCTGAGATACTCTGGTTAATATCACTTTGTAGATATTGAATTTTATCTATCCAACCGTTAACATCGTCATATTATGTTAATGATCATGTATACCAAATTTTAAATAAATTGGACATCAATAGCTATATAATTATATGGTCGACATTTTACATATAAATTAAAACGTATAAGATACGTTGAATTGAAGTGATCTGATGAAGTATTAAATATTTTTAAAATTTTATGATGTTTTATGGAGTTGATCTAATCAATAAGAACTTTTAATGTGACAGTCCGATTGATGAAATTTGATGTCTATTGAGAGATATTAACCTGAATAACTCATATAAGAGTTACTCCTGAAGTAACTTGAACGCAACTCACTCAAGCTACTAATTTTCTGATTGTCTAAAAAAAAAACTACTAATTTTCTGATTGTCTAAAAAAAAAAAAGCTACTAATTTTCTGATTGTACCAATCACCATAGAGACCGAGATTACTCATCTCTTTCTGGTCCCAATTTTATAGTAATTTTTTATTTGTGCTTTTTACCATAATTCCAAAATTTCTTTGACTGAATGTGTGTGTGTGTGTGTCATTCCCGTGTAGGGGCTCTCTTTGGTCCCCTTCACTTCACCGGTAGCTACATGTTCTTCCCGACCGCGCGCTCGTTGTCTTGTTCATCGTGATTGTGACCAACCTAATTACCCAAGTTTTTTCTTCTTCTCTCTTTTTTTTAATTTTTTGTTAAGAAAACAAAAATGATATATACCTTATGGATCCAACTTTTGACTCAGCCTATTTAGCAATTTTAAACTCTCCAACTTATTTTAATTAATTCAGTTCCCCCAGCTATACATAGGGTATTGCAATTTTTTACTTTGTTTGTAACCTTTTATTTAATTTACTACTAAACTCCTCATTTGTATTTTCTTCTTCGTGCTTAGTACGACACTTGTTGATAAAGCTATAATGTACCTAACAATCATCACCCATTCAAAGGAGTGTTACACCAATCTCTGCTTTCCTCTTTTCATATTTCAGCACTCTCTCTCTCTCTCTCTCTCCCCCCCCCCCCCCCCACACACTCACTCTTTCTATATGTGACTTGAACTTCTTTATCATTATAATATAATAAACCCTACGGCTTTCTAAGATATCTTCCCAAGAACACACTTATTTACCTTGTCATCTCCACCTTTGATAAAAATTCAGAAAAAAATCACATACTTACACTTCTTGAATGATTTTTACAAGGCACTTCGTTTTGCATGGCTGGTGATGCAGCATTCCCCTCTAACATTACTTGCATGACCCTCTTCTTCTTCTCTTTGCTCTTAGCTTTTCATTTCGCTATGGCCGTCCCGGAACGCACCTTAACTTCTACGAAAGATGATGCGAAGAAGAGGAACAACAACATGGTAGCTTCTGCTTCTTCAGCAAAAGAAGGAAGTACACAAAATCTCATACCAAAAGGTATCTATGTTCCTGATCTACCGAAGGGTCATAAGGGAAGAAGATCTCAAGCTCCACGGCAATGGAAAAACAAGATATTCAATGAAAGTGAGCATGAAGTCCCTAGTGGTCCAAACCCAATTTCAAACAGGTAAATATTGAATATCATGGTAGGAAAAGAAGGGGAAAGGATAGAAAATAAAATTAAGTTTTACCAATCCAGAGGTTTGTGGTTTAATTTTCAGGTTCTTTATGTTGTCTTTTCCATTGTAATATTTTATTATTATTTTGTTGTTCATTTTTGTCCATTTGCATTGAATTGATTTGGGGTGCTAGCTAGGGACTCAAAACATGCAGTTTGATGATATGTGAGTGCAGTTCTATTCATATCATATTATTGTCATGAAACTGAACTACACGTACCAATCATTTAAACATGAGGATATGTGTACATGAGATTCTATCTCTGGTCATCATTGTGTTTATATATGTATATATATGGTTGCTGCTTTTCAGAAGATACTCATCATATTTTTCTTTTTTAATATCATTTTTTAAATTATGTATTATTTTGTCGCCAAAGCACAGTCAAATTTATCCTCAATAGATCATATGATCAATAATCTTGGGATCGAACGCTGAACTAATGAATTGTATGGCATATATACAAGCTAAATAATGCGATGCCACTTACAATTAATTCTGTTGGTGATAAGCATTCCAACTTCCTCAAAGACATGAAGAAAATTTTGATCAATGAAAAATCAATTTGCAAAACTGTTTGTGAATGATTTAGGCATGAGTGTTGGAGGAAAAACTAAGTTTCATAAAAACTTAATTCAGTAATAAGGTTATTTTTATCACTTTTTATTTATAAGGTTATTAACGCTATTGGAAAAAAGTTGAAATAACAACAAAGACATAGAGATAAAAAAGATAAAAATTATTTTTAATTATTCGGTCTCTAAGTGTTACAAACGCTAAATTTAGAGACTAATTTCATTTTTTTTTTCTTCTCTACTTTTTGTTTCAATAGTCCAGCTACTTTTTGCTTCCTATTGGTAAGGATCCAAAGCAAAATGATTCAACTTGCAATGAAGGTTTGGGGGCTTTTGTTTATGACGAGGAGTTACTTACTGAACACAATAATGAAATGAGAATTGGGGTTAAAAAAAGTATGCAAAAACATTCCTCATCCACCATTGTTTTGCGTGAAAAAGTTGCACGGATTTGGCATTCAAAGTAGTGTTTGAAGGGTCAATATCTTTCATCCCCAATTACCCAAAATATCCTCATCACTTTCTCTACACTTGCATTGTATCCCTTGTCCCATTACTTTAAACCGAAACAAAACATTATAGGCTGACTCAATTTTTTTATGTACATATCCAGTGTCTCTTTCCTCTTGCTAATACCCTCTTGTTTGTTTATCATATGAAACTGCCAAACCGATTTGGAATAATTATTGGGTCCTTTTTCTTTGCCTTCCTTGTCTAGTAGATGTTTATTGAATTTTTGGAAGCTCTATTGGTAGCCGCTGTATGATCATGATTTCAAATTTTGGTTTATAGTTACCAAGATTCCTTAGTGCTAATCATCATAAATTATCTTTTAGCTTTTTATGGAATGAAAAACATTCACATTATAACGTTGTGACACAGTACCACTTACTAAATTCATTGTTAAAATTTAATCAATGTTACGTATCAATATTTTCCACCACATCTCAATATCACATCCCATCTCATTTAAAATTTTGTTTTGTAATTGAAAAAAAAATGAAAATATAGGTTCATGTTTTACACCAGAGCTAAAGGGTAGGTTAGACAATAGTACATGATTTTGCTTTCGCTTTTGGTTTTAAGGGGTCTTATCGATCACTTTAATTTGTTACCAAGACTCAACTCAAATTAATGCTTTGTAAGAGTATGGCTAGAGAATGTTTGTCAAACAAAAAAGATATCAAAAGAACTGCCATTCCTGCTTTGACAAAAGCAATCAAAGTGCCTTGACAGCTTTCCTTTTTGCGACTGTGTTCTTTATTTGGTTATTTTGGTTTCCTTTTAAATTATTCGTTATCTTCATTCAAGGGTAGTTTTCTTTTTCTCTTTTTCTTTTGGGTTCTGATTTCAGAAAAGGATAATTTTGGGTTGGGAATATTTTTACAAAATAACTACGTCGTGAAAAACATGTCAATCTCATTGGATCCTTTGCAGCGCTGCATAGAGTGCAGTCACTGCATGGCCGTTGAAATTAACATGGGTAATTCAACTCGATTCTCACTTAACATAATTTTATGGCTAAAAAACACTTTTCGTTCTTTAACTCTTTTTTTTTTAGTTTTTAATTTTGCCCCTAACTATTTAAGTTTTTATTTAGGTCTCTTAAATTATGAAAGTCACTTCAATTTCATCATCTTTTCATTTTTTTTTTTATTTTAGACGAATGACCATTTGACACGTGAAATAAAAAAATGAAAAATTAAATGGAAATCACATACGTATTGAATGGTCATTTGTGTAAAATAAAAAAAGGACAAAATTGAAATAACTTTCGTAACTTAAAGGACCTAAATGAAAACTTAAATGGTTAGGAGACGAAATTGAAAACTAAAAAAAAATTTAAGGGAGTGCAATTTAGTCTAATTTTAATCCCAAATTCTAATTTTGTAAACAATTTGCCCATTTTTCAGAAAAAATTATTACTAAATTTATTGTTTAAGAAAGATAAAATACTCTTGTTAGGGGGGAAAAAAAAAAGCAAAGATAAAATCCTCAAATTGATCTTACAAGACACATAAAACATTGGTTTGATCATTTAAAAATTTTAAATATCGATTCAATCTTTGATAGTTTAAAATGAATATTAATTTATGAACTAAACTGATGTTCAAAATATATAGTCTATTATAGTTGACAAATTTTTTTAGAAAATAAAAATTGCAAATAATTGAAATTTTATTGTTCGCAGAAAATAAAAAAAACAAGACTCGCAAGTGCGGAAGATAGGAGGTGGGGGAAGAGGGTGGTCACAGATATGGGAGATGGTGGAGGTGGGAGGGCTCCTGAAGGTGGGAGAGGGGTGGGGTGGGGGTTAATTTTAAGGGATAGAAGCATTTTAGCCTTTTTATTTAGGGAAGAGGAGGTGAGAAAATTAAAAAAGAGGTGGGGATATAAATAAATTCCCTTAAATAACAACCGCCAATAATACGACGAATACCACCGTTGCCAGTTGTTACTAAACCTTGGTGCCAAAAAGCCACAGCCAGCAAAATGATTTGCTGTTACCCTCTCTACCCTTCCATGTATATGTATGTAAATACCAAATAGCATTGCTTCTATGAAATAATTGGTCAGATCTGCTACTTGCTAGTATCAAAATGCAAGCTCTAAGCAAATAAAAACCTGTAATAGAGAATTAAACCGCATCAGCATATCCACAAGCAATTTGATCACTTCATGGTAGTCCATAAAGACCTAATTTCCAATTCCATAGGGCGTTAGCAAGCAGACCATCACCTAAAAAGTTAATTTCTCTGAACATGTGTTTTTTAGGACATCCAAAATGGTTCATGTGAGCATAATATATCCCAGCAGCAGCAGCTACAGGTACTAACTATAGTTGCAGGAACCTTCACCCTCATAACCAGTGCATATAAAATAATCCTTCATGTGATCCAAGCCATGCACCCGATTCTTCCTCTGCTTTAAAATCTGTACACCAAACAATACATTTTCAAATCAGTAACATGTAAAACCACCCAAAAAGTGCTGACAACACAGGAGAATTTATAAAATTGAAAGCAGAATGGCCAAAAGAAAATAGTGCTCAGTACTTCTAAATGATTGATAGCACATAGTGGAGAGAACTGAATCAGTGAACTTATCCTCCAAAAGCAATTCGCCGGACTTGATACTCCATAACCGTAGCTTGCAATCCTCTCCACCTGAGATGACCAAGTCAGAATTTTTCAAAAAAGGATGCTAAATAAATAACATCACTGAAATAACATCCACCTGACATAACAAATCTCTCAGTGGGATCAACACCAAATTGTATAGGAGTATGTGAATTAACATGCCCTTCATAAGATTGAACAGCACCCCTCTGGAGTAGGCGGCAATCATAAAGCCTCATCTAAAAGGGAAAAGAACAGGTAATTAAGAAGTAATCTTTCTCACTACCTGCAAGCTGTGAGAAATGGTTGCTACCATGACAATTTCATTAACATCATCATCTTGTCAGTTCTAGTAACATAGAAGAAGTTCCATCCCATCAAAAGGAAAGATAGTTAATAGACTTGGTTTGGGTTTGTAATGCCTTTATTGGTCATTATATCAATCATTTTATTATCTAGCTGACGCAAGACCAAGAGGATTAAGTAAAGATAATCCCTAGCGCAAAAGGAAATTCAATTATATAAAATCATATTAGACTTTGTACACTTTAAATACAAAAAATTTCTCTTCAGACTTCAATGTAAATATAATGAATGAATTCACACAAAAGCCTAAACATGAGATTCTGCTGGAAATTATCAGTATTCTATGCCATGTAAGAGCCGTCATAAACGATAAATATAAGTAGTAGTTTTCCTGTAAAGAATAAACTAACCGATCCATCCATGGAGCTTGCCAAGAAATACTGATCATCATACTGAAGTGATGCCAAACTAGTGTCAAATCGACAAAATAAATTACAGAAATTAGTCGGTCAAAATCAATAGAATTCAAATCAAAATATAAGTCACTCACCACAAAATAAATAAATAAATAAATCAAAATATAAGTCAAGTAGACAGCTTAGCAGGAAAAAGTGATAAGTTTTCATCATATGTGAATTTAGAGTGCTTAATTGAATTAAATACATGAGGAATTGAGAGAGAGTTGAATATATATTGAGCTTAAACTTTGAAATTCTTTGCACTTGGTTGATTGATTGCATATTTTAACTTTTACATTATTCTCATGTATGTTGCACTTGAATTGCTAGGAATGGAAACAAAACCAAAAGAAGTTACTCTCAAGAACTCAATTAAAAGCAAAGAAGATGATTAAAGTGAGCTTAAGATTGAAGGCATCGAAATCTGCGAAAAAATCAAGTTTTGGAGTTATGCGGCGTGTGGCGCTTCTTGAGCAAAGGAATGCGGCGTGGCGTGCATTTATGAAGTTTAGTTACTGTCTTCAAATCGCATGGCGCATTGATCATCAAGTATTCGGCGTGTGGCATCAGTGATGATCTGCAAAGCGGAGGCTAGGTCGCGGCGTGGCTTTATCAGCTGTGATGCAGCGCCAGCGTCTTTGCTTGAATCCATTTAAATAGATATTTGTCCACTTTTTGAGGATCTTGGACCTTTTCTAAACCCCAAAAACGAGGACAAAGACAAAGGAGTGCTAGGGTTCCATTTCTTCATCTTGAGGGAGGATTCAATCTTGGGAACAAGGTTTGGATCATCGATGGAGTTTTCTTCTTCCATATGTTTGTTTTCTTTTTCCTACTATGAGTAGCTGAATTTCTTAGATTAGGATAGAGATGAATCATGTTCAAACTCTTATGTAGTTAGTTACTCTTATATTAATGCAAGTATATGTCATGTAAGTTGAGTTTCCAATCTACATACTTCATGCTTTTCAATATTTGATCACTATTGCATTGATTTTAGGTTTTCATCTTGATTGGAAAATAGGATGAATGAACTTGAGGCGAGATTAGTAACCATAATCATGAAGATTATAGGAATATAACTTGTGGTTATGTGTTCTAATGAATCCTTTATTCTTATTGCTTAGTTTAATCATTAATCACCTAAGGGATTAGGGATTGTGGTTAGAATAAAGGGTTTATGAGGCAAGGGATTGTCCTTAAGCTAATTGAGTTGATTGAACTTCAATTTATATGTAAATTACTTAAGTTAATGATGAACTAGTTACATAAGAGTAGTACAAGAAGGATTCAAATCCTAGTCATTTTCTACTAATTAATAGTTGATTCCATCTTTAATTTTACTTGTTCAAAGTTACAATTACGATCAAAATATCCAAATCATTTTTCGTTCAAAAGTAATTACACACTTGTTTTTTGTTGATGCCGTCATAATCACACGGAAGGCGATACTACACTCATTATTATATTATTAGTTGCGATTGGTGCACTTGCCTTAAAAAGTAGTGTATTAAAATACACTAACAAATTTTAGGCGTAGTTGTCGAGGATTGTTGATTTGATTGTCAGCAGGCAAAGGAGTTACTAATTTGAACAATTTCTTGTTTTTATTTCTGTTAGTTAGTTTTGTGGATATACTTTATCTTGTTTCAAAATATTGTTGTCGTGTGTTAATCATCTTTCTAGTTGTTATGTATGCGAGGAAGCAGTTTATCTGAATTAGTGTTTGATCAGGAGATAGAAAAAGGCTGACAAAAGCAAATAGGAAGAAGGCTAAGAAGGCAAGCGGCGAGAAAAAACATCAACAATCTCAAGCACACTTCATACCTCGTTACTCGGGTAGAGGAAGAAATGGCGAAACCGCCACCTAGGCGTACTCTTGGTGATTTTGGTAGAAACATGAGAGAGATTGGTTATTGGATATCGACGATGGAGGCCAATGCGTTCGAGATCCGTACTTCTCTTACGAGTGCCCTCGAAGCAAAATCAGTTTTACGGGTGAGAATGAAGACCCGACCACGCTTGGTGAATTTCTTTGAAATATGTGGTACTTTGAAGGTGGAAGGTGTTCTGAGGAAAAACAAAAAGCGAGATTATTTCCTTTTACTTTGAGGATAGGGCAAAAGGGTGGCTAAGTTTATTAATTGAGGAGTATTACTACGGAATGACTTAGAAGATAAATTCATGGATCGGTTTTCCCAGCGGCCAAGGATTTGTCGAAGGAGAGGTGAAGTGGTAGCTTTGAACAAAGATGGTGAAACCCTCTATGATGCTTGGAGAGATTCAAAGAGTCTTTGTTGAAGAGATGTCCTGGTCATGGTTATGATGACTTGGTGCGAATGCAAATGTTTTGTCATGGGTTGAGGCCTAACACAAGAATGATGCTTGATCTTCTGCGGGAGGCTCAATGAATTCAAAAGCGGTGAAGAAGCGAGAGAACTAGTTGAGGCAATGGTCTCGAATGATTATCTTGTTCACCGTGATAGAGGAGCACAAAGCAAAAAGGGCATGTTTGAGCTAGAGACAAGTGATGCTATTTTGGCTCAAAACAAATTAGTATCTGACAACTTGAAGCCACTTACAAAGAACTTAAAGATTTAGAAGCGGGATCTTCTTCAACGCCTTACAAGCTAAAGCGATGGCCCGATAATAAGAGTGTGATTTACGTGGTGGAGGGCATGAAAATGGGCAATGTGAAGCCCAGGTGAGCTTAGTGAGGAAGCTAAATACATGGCAAATTTCCAAAGGCCAGGAGGAATCCATATTCACACCTATAATCCAGGGTGGAAGAATCATCCCGACTTTTCTTGGAAGCAAAATGATGCTCCTCAATCAGCAAAGCCTCATGACAGTGAATCAAAATAAGCAATCCGACTTAGAAAATGCTCTCACTCGGTTTATGAAGATGACTGAAACAAACCTCCAAAGTCATGAAGCTCATTTCAAAAATCAAGATGCATCCATCAAAACCTTGAAAATCAGATTGGACATGACTTTCCGAAGCGACTTGCGAAGGCAATCAAAGGTAAGTTTCTGCAAACAACGCAAACGATCAAAAATGAGTCTTGTAATGCTATTACTCACGAGGAAGTGGAAAGGTGGTAACACCATCTATGGTGGAACCATTAGTCACACGAATGTGATGATGCAAATGACAAGGTGATGTTGGATGAGGAGTTGAAGAAAAAAAAATGGGTGATTGATGTTGAAGAAGTTGAAAATGAGAGTGAGGAAAAGAAAAATGATGATAAAAAGTTGAGATTGGTGGATGAAGGCTCCATCCTCCCGAGGAAGAACAAAAGCTGAAATTTTTGAAGGATGGGAACAAGCCTCAGATTCTTCCTCCATATGTGAGGCTTCCTTATCCTCAAAGGAGAACAAAGAAAAAGAAAAGGAGGAGCAATATTCAAGATTTCTTGACATTTTTAAGAGGTTGCAAATTAATATACCTTCATTTGAGCACTTGAGCAAATGCCTACATATGCCAAGTTTATGAAGGAAATTCTCACGAAGAAGAAAAAAATTGAGAGATGAAACAATCACCTTGACTAAGGAATGCGGTCTGCAATAATTCAGCGAAACTTCCTCGAACCTCAAGATCATTAGTTTCACGATTCCCTGCACTATAGAGAATATAACTATTGGGAAGGCATTATGTGACTTAGAAGCAAGTATTAACCTCGTACCACTTTCTATATTGAAAGAGTTGGGAAGATGATGTGAAGCCTACCAGGATGTCGCTTGATTAGCGAGCCGATCAATTAAATATCCTTACGGTATTATGGAGGATGTCTTGGTAAAGGTGGATAAGTTCATTTTCGGTGACTTTGTTATTTTGGACATGGAGGAAGATGCGAAGTTCTCTTACATTGGGAAGACTACTTTCTTTTAGCAGTTGAGAGCTCTTGTGGATGTGCAGCAAGGCGACCTAATGCTTTCGGCGTACATGATGAGAAGGTGACCTTTAATTTGTTTGAGGCAATGCAACATCCAGTGATAGAGATACTGTGGCCAGTGTAGACAACATTTCTTGTCGATTACTTGGTGGAGGAAACTTTTTCTCGGCGGTATCCTTGACTCTTGAAAGTACTAGTGCAATGTTGAAAATCTTTGTGAGGAGGATGAAGATGAAATAGCGAGAATGTGTGAGGCAGTTTGCGACACTGAAATCTGAGGCGTGAATTTGAAAAAGAGAAGAATTGAAGAAAGAGGAGAATTCGGCTAAAGAAGCAGAAAATTGAGTTGAAACCCACTCCCTTCCCACTTGAAATGCTGATTCCTTGATGATAATGAAGAAAGTCAGGTTATTGTGAGCGATTCATTGTCGAAACTTGGAGGAAGAAAAATTGATGAGAGTGTTGAGGGGGTACAAGACAGCAATAGGTTGGTCTATTTCGGAGCTTAAAGGTATTAGCCGGCGTGCATGCATAAAATTCTGCTGGAGAAAGAGTATAAACCGGTGATGCAACCTCAACGGAGATTAAATCCTACAATGAAAGATGTGGTCAGAAAAGAGGTCCTGAAGCTTCTTGAAGCGGGCATGATTTATCCCATTTCCGATACTGCATGGGTGAGTCCAGTGCAAGTTGTTCCCAAGAAAGGAGGGATGACGGTGGTCAAAAATGAAAAGAATGAGCTCATTCCTACAACAGTGTTGTTAATCGCGGATCGCGAAAAATCGCAGCGAGCCCAAAATCCGCTATGTGAAATAGCGGATCGCGTAGCGGACAAATAGCGCAAGTCAAATAGTGGGTGAAAAAATTAAAATTATAAATAAAATAGTGAACTAAAAACTCCAAAACAGTGAACTAAAAACTTCAAAACAATAATATAACTCCAAAACAGTGAACTAAAAACTCTAAAACAGTAACAAAAACTATCAAATTCAAGCAACATAAACTCAAAGAGTATAAATATAGCAGGAGAAAGTACAGTAAATTAATAGTAGTGTTTATATTATTACATAATAAATGGAGTAATAACTAATAATTTTACCAAGTGGTGCACACTCTTGTCCCAAAAAAAAAAAATACACTTTGTATAAATACTAAATAGAAGAAGCGCCGCACATAGCACAAAAAAATAAATAAATAAATAAAGAAGCAGCGCTGCACATGATGTGTTAAAAAAAATAAAGACGCATTTATCAAAAAAATAAAAAAAATAAAGCGGCGTATTTGCACACAAAAATACACTTTGAATGATGGGTTAAAAATAAGGCCGACTTTTAATTGTTATTGGGCCAAGCCCATTATAACCTTAGTAGGTAACCACAGCTTTCTTTATGCGCATCGTGGAATTCCAACTGCGCCGCCAAGTGACCACTTCATTCTTCTACCTTCTTGGTTTCCCTCCTCTCATCTTTGTCTCCTTCTTCCATCGGTCTTCTTCATTTTCTTACCTTCTTTCTCAACTCTTAGCTTCTTCACGCGGCCATGGGCTCGTAGCGACGAGGAGGAAGGAGGAGGAGTTGGGAGGGCCTTGGCCCAGAAGGAGTGTTCCGGGCGGCGAAGAGGAAGCGAGAAGTGGCGATGCACTCGAAAACCCGACCATAAAGCGAAAAAACCGCCGCTCTTCGCCGTTATCGCGTATGTGCGCGGCGGAATTGGTGGCGGATAACGGCATCGCGATCAATATAAGCGATCGTCGCGAATGCCTCATCCGCGTCAGCGGTTCGTCGGCCAGGCGAAATCCGCGCCAATAATAGCGTATAAGCGTAGCTGACGCCGCTATTTGACAACAACTTGTCCTACAAACGATGGCAGGATGGAGAATGTGCATAGACTACGCAAACTCAATAATGCCACAAGGAAAGACCATTTTCATTGCCTTTCATGGATCGGATGTTAGAAAGGTTAGCGGGGCCAAGCTTTTAATGTTTTCTTTATGGCTATTAGGGTATAATCAAATTGCGATTAATCAGGAGGACCAGAAAAACGACTTTTACTTGTCCTTTTGGAGTATAAGCCTGAAGCGGATGCCATTTGGATTATGCAATGCTCTCTGCACTTTGAGAGTGCATGCTCTCCATATTTTACGACATGATTGAAAGCTCAATTGAAGTGTTCATGGATGATTTCTGTTTTTGGCTCATGTTATGATGCATTGCCTATCAATTTAACCTGTTTCTTAAGAGTGCGTGAACACGATTTAGTGTTAAATTGGGAGAAATGCCACTTCATGGTTAAAGAAGGGATTGTTTTGGGACATAAAGTATCGGCAAAGAAGGAATCGAGGTGGACTGAAGCAAAGATTGAGGTAATTGAGAAGTTACCTCTGTGAATGTCGAAGAGTGAGGAGTTTCTTGGTCATGCGGGTTTACTCGAAGATTTATTAAGGACTTCTCAAGATTGCAAAGCCAATGTGCAATCTTCTTGTTAAAGACTACGATTTCAAGTTTGATCAAGATTGTTTGAGTGCTTTTAATGTCTTGAAAGAAAAGGCTGGTTTCCTCTCTATTATAGTGGCTCCCATTTGGAGTTTACCATTTTGAACTCATGTGCGATGCGGTGATTATGCGATCGGGAAGGTAGTTTTGGGACAAATAACGAGAAAAATTCTTTCATTGCCATACATTATGCTAGCAAGGCCTTGAATGAAAATCGGTGAATTATGCCTGCTTTGAAAAAGAATTGCTAGCTATAGTATTTGCTTTGGAGAAATTTCGATCTTACTTGATTGGATCGAAAGTCATTATCTATCTTGATCATTACGCCATCGAAATACCTGCTCACTAAAGTTGATTCTAAGCCTGCGTCTGCTTTCGGATGGATATTGTTCTTTGCGAGGAGTTTGATTTAGAAATAAAAGACAAGAAAGGGAGTGAGAATGTGGTGGTGACCATATCAAAGTGGAGAATTCTGAAGTATGATCAAGGAAAAGAGATTAACGAAGAATTTCACGATGACGATTGTTGATGGTATCACGAGAGGCCATGGTTTCTTTGATATGGCTAACTTTAAGGCATGAAGTGTGATACGGAGAGGATTATACTTGGCTTGTGAAGAAATTCTTCAAAGATGCAAATTTCTACATTTTGGGATGATCCATTTTTGTTTTAAGCGGGCCCGATGGGCTATTGAGAAGGTGTGTCACATGGGGAGGCACAAAGTATCATGAAACCTTGTCATGATTCAAGTATGGAGAGTCATTATGGTGGAGAAAAATTTGCTGACCAAGGTGTTACAAAGTGAGTTCTTTTGGCAGCTCTTCAAGATTGTCATGAATATGTCAAGCGTTGTGACAAGTGCAGGCCACGAGAAGCATTTCCCGAGAAAAAATGAGATGCCCTGATAGCATTTTGGAAATTGAACCATTTGATTGTTGGGGTATTGATTTCATGGGCCACTTTCCGTCATCTTATTCAATCTATACATTTTGGTGTGTGTTGACTATGTCACAAAATGGGTTGAGGCATGTGCAAGCTATGGCCAATGATTCCCAAACGCATGGTGGTCAATTTTTGAAGAACATATTTTCCAGTTTGGAGTGCCTAGAGTGCTCGTAAGTGATGGGACACGCATTTTTAACAGTACTTGGAGACATTGTTGAACAAGTATGATGTAAAACACAAGGTTGCCACTCCTTATCACCTGAAACTAGTGGGCAAGCGGTGAAGTTTCGATAGGGAGATAAAGAAGATTTTGGAGAAAGCGATTGGTGCTTGAGGAAGGATTGGTCAAAGAAGCTGAAGCGATGCTTTGTGGGCCTCTGGGACCGCATTTAAAGCATATTGGGGTTCTCTCTCCCAATTTGGTTTATGGGAAGTCATACACTTACCATTGGAGTTAGAACACAAGGCATTTTGGACCATAAAATTTCTGAATTTTGATTCCAATTTGGTGGACAAAGAGTTCTTTGAGAATTGAATGAAATTTGGAAGAGATGAGGTTGATGGCTAAACATGAGAATGCAACCATTTACAAACAAAGAACCAAGGCTTATCATGACAAGCAAGCTGGTGAGAAGAGACTTCCCGGCCAGGCCAACAAGTTCTGCTCTTGATTCAAAGTGAAACTTTTCCCGGGAAAGTTGAAGTCAAATGTCGGGACCATTTATGTCGAAGGATTTTCCACGCGGGCGGTGGAATTAAGAACCGGCTCCACAAAGAACTTTCAAGGTTAATGGCGAGATTGAAGCCATTCTTTGGAGGAAAAGTCTCAGGGGCAAGAGTAAGCGCTTGTTCTACAAGATCCATGAAATGATCAGCGTCAAGCTAGTGGCGTTAAAGCACCCCTTTTTTAAGAGGCATCATGTTTGCCATGGCAACATGTTTGCCCTAAAAAAAAAAAAAAAAAAACTGCTGCGAGGTGATGCGGCGTGGCCAGCAAGATTAAGCGCATGGCGTGCATTTTGTCAATTTCTTACATTTCTAATCGGCGTGGCGCGCATTTACCTTCTGCACATAATCTCTGGCGTAGCATAAGACGATCGTGACCCGGAGAAGCGAGACGCGGATCATGTAATGACATAGCGCATAGCGCATTTCTTATTTTTATTACGTTTTCTAATCGGCGTGGCCGCGCATTTACCGCATACATTCATTGGCGGCCCGGCATGGGTTACTAAAGGTAGGTGGTCACAGCTCCTTCATTTTATTCACTCAATCCATTTCTTAAAAAAAAAACCCTAACTCTCAAAACTTCAAACCACTCAATCTCAAATTTCTTAGAGGGCTTAATCTTCACATTTTCTTCACCTCATACATCATTCATCCTCAAGTAAGTAACTTTATGACTTCATTTCTCTTATTTTTCATTTTCTTTCATCTCCATGAATGGTGAAAGAAAGTTTTCGAAAATATGAAGTTATTAGTTGATAAATTTGATGTTGTTGTTGTGAGTTGTTGATTTCTTATGCAATTGGACTTTGAGAACTTGAATTTTCTTATTTTGGGAAGTTATGCATGATTAAGCCATTGTTGGTGTGTTATATGCTTATGTTTGCACACAATGTGTTTGACAAAATGCTTATGAGAGTATAGCGAATAGAGCATGATAATGAGCCGCCCATTACTTCATATTTGTGCCATAGATTGTTTCAATGACAAAATTTGGTTGTCTAAGCTGAAATAATTGTGAAAATTATTAGTGATGACCAAAGGTTTGTCTAATTGCAACAGTGCATAATGATTCTTTTGTCAAAAACCATTGAGATTTTCAACTTTTGCAGAGCTTTAATATGAAAATGGTGAATTGCGTTGATAATCTCTTTGTTGGAAAACCATGGTGGTGAAGTGATAATGCTCGTACAGAACTTTAAAATATTTGTGTTGGTACTAACATTGGAAACAATTTTGCACAAATCTTTGTTCTATGTGCGAGGAATTATATTTCATGACCCGAGAAAAAGAAAAGAAGGCAGCTGTTTCCTCTTTGCGGAAACTTTGACTGACACTTTTTAGATCTTTGGCGTATGCCCAACCGTTATGCCACGATACCTACAAAGAAGGAATTTGTGAGGGAGAAGACATTTCAACTCAGTGACAATGATTTTATGGAGATTCAACACAACATCGTGCAGAGACATTGGGAAGCTTTCACCTCTTATCCCAAGAAAGCTAGTAGAAAGCTAGCAATGGAATTTTATGCTAATGCTTATCAGGCATTTTATGCTAATGCTTATCAGGCTGAAGATGACGACATCGCCGATGACGATGCTAGATTTGTTAGTTATGCAAGGGGAAAGGCGATTCCATATGATCCCCATCGATCATGACTGTTTGATTTGCACGATATTGAAAATTGTGGCTATCCGAGCGAGGAGATGAGTTGGAAGAAGCGGATGAAGAGGCCATTCGGCACTTAATGTCGTAGGGGCAAGATTGGGTCGCGGAACCAAGATGGGGCGGCGAGAAAAATAGAAGGTCGAATTTGACTCCCACCATGCAAAGGCATGGGGTGTATTTGTACTTAATACTTTCATTCCTTGTGCGATGTTTGGTGAATCTGAGATAGGGCCCATCTGGTGTTTGCCATCATGAATGGTGGCCGGTCAATGTGGGCTCAATTTTAGCTAACGATTTTATACCCATCGGCTCATGAAAAGGTAAGCGGATCTTGGGTGAGCCATGCATCTCTCGTCGGCTTTTATGTAAAGGGTCAGTGTAAAGGTTCCAAGCAAGAAATCGAGAAAATCCAATACTTCAGGGGACCACCATGGCGGTGATTGGATCGGGAGAGTCTATTCACTTGTCGACCACCTCAAACCTCCTGTCGGCATCACCAGGAACCAAAGGAAATGGGGATGTTTGTTGATCCTCGGTTCAAAAATTACCCTCGATGGCTGATTTTGAGATTATCTGAGAGGATTGGGGTTGAGGTTGAGCGTAGCGCCATAGAGCAAGGAAGAAACACAGCGCAAAGCGAGGATGTAGCTATCTATAGAGCCATTGGTGCTTACCCAAAGTGGCGATTACCGTGAACATGGGCGCTGACATTTTCAAGAGCACCCTGAGTGATGGTGAAGGGCCTTGAGCGGCTCCACTAGATCTTTCATGTTTCTTTCGGCCCGATGGCGTGGCGGCCCGCCAATCCCATTTCACTCGGCGGTTTGAGTCTCATGGCTCACCGTTTTGGTTTTCTACTTTTATTTTTTGTTTTCTTTTATTTTTCTGTTTAAATGTCAATATTCAATGTACTTTGTACTGATTTTTTTTGGGAACTCTAATTTCCTTTTCTTGTACCTTGTGCTAAATGAATTTTTTAGTTGAAATGTTGGTTTGATAAGTGGGTTTCTGGTTTGCTATTTTCATAATCCCCATGATATGCATGCTTATGAATTATAATGGATACACAATTGGATTGTGACTTTGCATGCCTCTTTTTGATCTAAAATTTCATAAATAACCCTTTGAGGCATGTTAAGTAACATTTATTTGCACAAGATTGTTTGTGCTTAATTTCCTCTACAACGATGAGCATTTTGTGCCAAGCAGAACTTTTTCTTCTTGTGTGCTTAGATTATATGTGATCTTAATTTGACTTAGTTCTTAGGGTTTTGTACTTGCATGTTTACACATATTGAGGCAATATTTTTTTAATACCTAGAGCCTAAATACACCACCTAATTCATTTAATCCTTTGTTAGCCCGTTTGAGCCTAATTGTCCATTATTTGCGATCTACCTTCATTACAAGCCTAAGACCAGAATATCAATCGTCCCTACTTACTTGGAGTTCGGTGGGCCATATTACGGCATGTCTTGGCATTTGATTAAGTTTGGGGTTGCTTGAGGGCAAACAAAAATTCTAAGTTTGGGGTGGATGTACAAGGACTTAAATTGTCCAATTTTGTTTAGAATTTTGACTTGTTCATTGTTGTATAAAAATATATATATATATACAATGACTTGTCCATTGTTGTTTATAAAGAAAAATATGTTATGTAAAAAAAATAAAAATAAAAAAAATATTAGGTCATTAATGTGAAAATATTACCTATTGTTCTTGATCAATTGTGTTGGGGGAGATTTGTGTTGAATGAATACAAGGTTAGATATCAATGTCGTGAAGTGGCTTATTTCTGACTCCAAGATTATGAGCCTACTGTCCAAATAATTTCTACCCTTACCTAAGCCCCGTTACAATCTTAAAGACCTCTTAAATGTGTATTGCATTGCATTGTATTTACTTCTTTAGAACTTGGTCAAGCCTATGGTAGGGTGTTACGTGTGATGTGATTGAGAGAATGATCCGACTAACACCTGAGTGAGAGTGAAATATCATTTGTGAGGAAAGTCTGATAAGTTGAGCATAATTGATAATTGTACGTTGTGTTGCTTAATGTGTTTATTTGGGAGAATTTGGAATTGAGAAAGCAAGTGATATGAAGGCATGAATTGTCACCTTTGACAAGTGTGATTAAAAAGAAAGTTGATTGAGCATGTGTTGATGGTGGAGATTGAAAATGCATCCATTAGTTTCATTTTGACCCATGTTTTAATTTATTTTTGCTTGAGGACAAGCAAATTGCCAAGTTTGGGGTTGTGATAAGTTTTCATCATATGTGAATTTAGAGTGCTTAATTGAATTAAATACATGAGGAATTGAGAGAGAGTTGAATATATATTGAGCTTAAACTTTGAAATTCTTTGCACTTGGTTGATTGATTGCATATTTTAACTTTTACATTATTCTCATGTATGTTGCACTTGAATTGCTAGGAATGGAAACAAAACCAAAAGAAGTTACTCTCAAGAACTCAATTAAAAGCAAAGAAGATGATTCGTGAGAGCTTAAGATTCGAAGGCATCAGAATACGCGAAAAAAATCAAGTTTTGGAGTTATGCGCGTGACGCGCTTCTTCAGGCAAAGGAATGCGCGTGACGTGCATTTATGAAGTTTTGGTTCTGTCTTCAAATCGCATGGCGCATTGATCATCAAGTATTTGGCGTGGCGCGCATCGGTCTGATCTGCAAATCGACTCAGTCGCGGCGTGGCGCAGTGATCGATGGCGTGACGTATCTATGCGAGAATCCATTTAAATAGATATTTGTTCACTTTTTGAGGGATCTTGGACCTTTTCTAAACCCAAAAACACTGAGGACAAAGACAAGGAGTGCTAGGGTTCCATTTCTCTTCATCTTCAAGGAGGATTCAATCTTGGGAACAAGGTTTGGATCATCAATGGAGTTTTCTTCTTCCATATGTTTGTTTTTCTTTTTCATTACTATGAGTAGCTGAATTTCTTAGATTAGGATGAGATGAATCATGTTCAAACTCTTATGTAGTTAGTTCTCTTATATTAATGCAAGTATATGTTATGTAAGTTGAGTTTCCAATCTCTATACTTCATGCTTTTCAATATTTGATCACTATTGCATTGATTTTAGGTTTTTCATCTTGATTGGAAAATAGGATGAATGAACTTGAACTGAGATTAGTAACCATAATCATGAAGATTATAGGAATATAACTTGTGGTTATGTGTTCTAATGAATCACTGTTCTTATTGCTTAGTTTAATCATTAATCACCTAAGGGATTAGGGATTGTGGTTAGAATAAAGGGTTTATGAGGCAAGGGATTGTCCTTAAGCTAATTCAGTTAATTCGAACTTCAATTTATATGAAATTACTTAAGTTAATGATGAACTAGTTACGTAAGAGTAGGTACAAGAGGATTCAAATCCTAGTCATTTTCTACCAATTAATAGTTCAATTCCATCTTTAATTTTACTTGTTCAAAGTTACAATTACAATCAAAATATCCAAATCATTTTCGTTCAAAGTAATTACACACTTGTTTTTGTTGATAACCGTCATAATCCCTGTGGAGACGATACTCTACTCATTATTATATTACTGGTTGCGATTGGTGCACTTGCCTTAAAAAAGTAGTGTATTAAAATACACTAACAAAAAGCTTACTAACCAGGAAATAGATGAAGGCATCCTAATGGTTTGAGAAGGATATATGTTTCCGGCAAGCTGCAAAATGGGAGTCGCATAAGCATATCAACAATAGCTACATACTGCTAATAGTGTTACGGCATTCACAAGTGAATCATCAGTCATTGAAGATCTAAGAATACCATCATAGCACAAGAAATAACGAGTTCCACCAAAATCAGAAATCTATACAGCGGCATGAACTTGGATTCACAAAACGCAGAAGAAACTACTAAAGGACATTAAACAATAAATGATAAACAAAAGTGATCATTATAAAACGGCAAACGGGAACAGACTATTAAAACTTGTAAAAGTCATATGGGGTTTTAAGAACTTGTTTATAAAGATATGATTTTCTAACTTGGTCCTCATAGTCTTTTTTTTTTTTTTTTTTTTTGTAATTCACACTCATTGTTAAGCGGGGATATAGAAAAGTATAGCAACCAGCAGGGAAGTAGAGGGATATGTAAACCATAGGATTCAAGTGGGATACATGAAATGGAAGAATATTTTGATTGTAATTTACAATAGAAAAGTAGCACTTAAGTTTGAGAGAAATTTTACAACTATAAGACCTACAATATTGTATGAATATTGGACAATTAAAAGCCTACAAGAAATAAGCTCAATGGTACAAAGCTCCGAACATAACGGTGGATGAGTAGACACACAAGACAAAATTAAGAATAACAGCATGAAATGAGAGAAAAAGTTGGAGTAACACCTATTATGGAAAAAATGGTAGAGAATTTAATTGGTTTAGGCATGAGTGGATGAGGCCTATGGCGAAAGGCAGATCAAATAGAGGATAGTCCAATACTTGGAGGTAGAGAGAGACCAGACCAATGAAAAATATAGGCCAAATCATAAATAAGGATTTAGATTTAAATGACATATCATTGGACATGATTTATCATTTTTTTTTTTGGGTGAGCAGACATGATTTATCATTAATGATATAATATGGTATCGTTTGATCCATATAAGCAACACCACCTAGTGGGAGAAGGCTTTTGTTGTTATTGTTCAATACTCACTGTTAAGTTTGTAAACAGAACTGCAATAATTATATTATACTAGTTTGATAAATTAAAATACATGTGCCAAGTGACATCAACATTTAGGAGTTAAATAAAACATTTGGTCAGTATAGTTTTTCCTGACAAACAATTTGATTTTTATAAAGCAAAACTTTTTTAATCAAGTTCCTAGTTCTTCAAAAGAATTTTATTTTTAAGATAAACTCTTCCATCTTGAATCATATGTAAGATCACTATCATGATAAACTGATTGAAAAAAGTTTAAAACTTGCCATTTGACTGTAAAGGCCAATAACAAAAGGAATTAAGAATAGATTTAATCAATATTTCAGTTGGATCTATTATCCAAAGTGAATGAATTACCATGATGAAAGGCTTACCAAATAGTTTAGAACTAACAAGTTAGCTGATCCTCAAAGCTTATTCTAAAGCTGGAAGAATCTAAGATCTGTCTTAGTAAATCAAGTAAAACTCAAAATCTAACAAGGTTTTGTCTTATTGTCTACCACAATTTTATCACTACGACCAATAAATTTAACTATAGCATGGTAAGAACTAAGAAGGACAAAATGTTTAACTGTCATGAACTACCTGTCCAAAAATGTTAATTTATTAAGTGAAGACCCAAATGGTTTTCTATTATACCATTAAAACGCCCCCTCATGCAAGAGTCCTTTAGGCTTGAAGTGCGGACAACGTACAAACCTGCCTAACCATAAACTAGAATTCAAGTTTTTATTAAAAGAATGGAGGGGCAAGGTTCAAACTCTAAACCAATTGGTTATAAAGGTTCCGATACCATGTCAATGACCATTTTTTCCGAAAGTTTAAGCAATTAGGTGAAGATACACAAATACTTTTATATTGAGTGAATCACCAATTTAGTTCTTGAAATTGTAGGGCGTTGTCAACTTAGTCCCTGTAATTAATAAAATTTCAAAATAATCCCTGAATTTGAAAATTCTCAATCACATTAGTCTCTGCCAGACCATTTGAGAGACTAAATTGACCGATCCAAAAGGATAAATATGATCAAAGATTTTCAATTTCAAAGACTATTTTGGACTATTAATAATTTCAAGGACTAAATTGACAGTGCTCTACAATTTCAGGGACTAAATTGGCGATTCACTCGTTTTATATTATAAGGAATAAGGAATAATAGTAACACAATCTTGAAAACACTCTTTATGATTGGTTTATTTTTTAAAAAGTCAATTTAGTTGCCTTATAAATTGATCACTTTTTAAAAATGAATTCACATTTTAGGGAATGAACCAATCATGAAGAGTGTATTAAAAATAGAATGTTATTAGCATTCTTCTTTATATTATATCTTTGACAAATGCCATTGCACATGCAATGTATACCTGTTAGCCAAGACAGCAAAATTTGAATAAATCCCTCAATTACTGAACAGTCCAGACCGAATTACTGATTTTTATAAACTTAAAATATCCATAAATAACAGTTTTAGCTACAGTGAGATCATGTTAAAATTAAGTGAAACTATAAGGATGGAAGCAAAGATCTAAAGAAAACATCCTGTGTAAATCTGAAAAGTTGGCCTAATTTAATATTATACAACTGTTATTCATTACCAAATTAGTGCTCTAAAATTAAATATTAAGCAACTTTTTAATATCTTAATGGTCTGTAACCTCTGTGGTCAAGTCTGAGAGCAACCTTCAGAAGTATTAGCAATCATACTACAGCGCTTCACTTTCAACACACAGTAAAATTTTCAGTTTTCGTCTTTTTTCTCTTTAATATATGCTTTACTAACAGTTTTCCCCAACTCACTTTTTACATCAGTGTTTACATTGTTTACACATTTTGTATCTCGTTGCAATATTTCATTATGGTATATCTTCATTCTTTCTTGACATCTTCTCTCCACTCTCTCTTTAATTCTTTTTTTTTTTTTTTTGGGGTGACCCAGGGTATCCTACGGCCGGAAGCCAGTGACTAATCTCTCGAGGTATTGAGATCTATTAAAGGGGTTGACCTCTCCCAATATATGCTCTTCCATACACGAGTCAGGATTAGTCTCTCTTTAAAAAATGAAGATATAAATACAGGACTAGTAAGGATTAGTCCCTCGAGTCTCTCATTAATTCTAAATTTAAAAAATGAAGATAATACCTTGAACCAATCTTTATCAGAAGTTCCAACTTTCTTGTCTGAAGATGTATAAGATATCCTATGGGTAGCAAGTCTACCGGAAAGCCTTCCTCTTTTCACACGAAAATCTACAGCGACAACTGCCCCATTTCTGAGTCCGCATAAAATCACATTTCCCTACAACAACAATAAAAAAGTCAAATAACATATTTTAAGAATCACAACCTCAAAATAAATGTAAAAAGATATGACATGGTTTTGTAAAAACCTGAAAACATAAAAAAATGACAAACCAACAAATATCACAATTCATTTTATAAAAGGGAATCGGTTTAAACATGTTTTTGGTCTCCTTAATATACCCATTTTTTGTTTTACTCCCTGATTATTTTTCCCCCCCCCAAAATGGTCCTTGTAATATATATTTTTATTCATTTTGGTCCTCGTTTTGTTTTAGTCCCTGTAATATTTGGTTCATGTTCAATTAATCCTCGCATTATAGGGACTCACACAAAAAAAAAAAAAAAACCTGAAAACATAAAAAAATGACAAACCAACAAATATCACAATTCATTTTATAAAAGGAATCGGTTTAAACATGTTTTTGGTCTCCTTAATATACCCATTTTTTGTTTTACTCCCTGATTATTTTTTTTCCCCCCAAAATGGTCCTTGTAATATATATTTTTATTCAATTTGGTCCTCGTTTTGTTTTAGTCCCTGTAATATTTGGTTCATGTTCAATTAATCCTTGCATTATAGGGACTCAAACACAAAAAAAGTATATGATAGGGACTAAAACAAACAAAAAAAAAGTATATTACGCGAACTGAAACAAAACAAAGAGGACCAAAAGGAAAAAAAAAATTATATTACAAGGACTCTTTTGAAACAAAAAACAATGTGTATTTATAGGGGCCAAAGAAATTTAATTAAAGAGAGGAAAGGAGGAATACAAGTGAACAAGAGGATAAGACATTGTTGTGAACAAAGAAAACAAAAAAGAACACAAAACAAAGATACTTTGTCTTTGTTCATAATAAATTTAAGGGTTATATATGTTTCTAGTCACTACAAATTACAAAACAACATGCTTTGAAGACTAAACGCATGTCATTTTGTAATTTGTAGGAACCAAAAAGTGGGTACAGGGACTAAAAACAAAATTCGGGATAATTATAGGGACTGAAAATATATTTAACCCTAAATTTAATAACAATAACAAAGCGGAAGAGATTAGTGACATGATATGAATCGTACTGATGCCAGCCATACTATATTCTATATACTAAGAAAATTCAGTTCATATTCATTATTTAAACCCAATAAAATTTCCATGAAGTCACAATAAAAATGTAATTTCAATGTAACGATTTATTTGATTTTCTTCGATGTAATGATTTATTTGATTGAAGGAACATGGATAATTTAAAGTACCATGTACCAGACAGTACTTTACAAGGGATAACTTACTGAATTAACGATCTGTTGTGCAAAAATATCACTTTTACAGCGTAAAAACCATGACTTTGTCCCAGTTTCCAGATCAAGCGAAGCACCTCCCAGATTAGTACCTAAGAAAAGATAAAGAAAAACACAAATGAATATCTTACAAATGATTAGATAGAAAATTAACAGGGAAAAGAAAAACATCTTGTAATGTCTAAAAAATCTTGTATATATCACAAATTCACTATTGTCATCTTTATGAACTACCAATAATTCTAGTTATTAAGTCATTTCTTACAGCTCATTTTTGGTTATTTTAAGCTGATAAAAGCAAAAAGCAGAGTGAAAAAAAAAAAAAAGTGAAACAAATCATTCACAACCATATTGATACAGGAAACACTAGATCATTCTATGTAGCTGAAATTTATAAGCTGAAACTCAACAGTAGAGATATTTAAAGGATTAGGAAAAATATTTTCCAGATGAATGAGATGAAAAATGCCGAAATTTAATCATCAATTTATGCAGCCAACTCTCAATAATCTAAAATTCACGATAAACCATAAACAAAAGTTTGGATGCATGTTATGCCCTAAAATTAATATCCCTTATGGCCAATGCAATTGGTAATAATCAAAAATCAATGGTTGGAACCTATACAGGGAAGTGCCAATAAGAGAGCATGAGACATCCCAAATATGCATGGCCATTCTAACTGTTAGGTCCGAATTCTGTACAAAATGACATGTGGCTATCTCTGAATTTAACATTATTTGGCATTAGCACCTGCATATGTGTGTGTATGTGAAAGAGAGATAGGGACAGAGGAAGGGAAAGAGAGAGGAGAGAAATATATAACTTGCCAATTATAGCCCGATGTCTATTATAATCATATTCAGCTGTCCAAAGGGTACATTTGAAAGATGCAATTTCCTCTAGTCTGCTCCATGTATTCACTATACCTGGTCCAAGTTCTAATGGTTCAACAAGACTGAGAGTATAAACTGATCCACCTGATGTCTCTGATCCCAAAGTAGTAATTCTGTTTTTCATGTTAAGATCTTTCACTTCAAGTTCAAATTAATCCTAAATAAGTGGAATTGGATGTCCCAATATTGATATTAGAGAAGATTATACAAATATGTCAAAAATAAACTGTACCATGCTATATTATGAAAAGTGAGAAGAGCTAATCCTGACAATTCAATTATATAGATGACCAAGATTAGAAGTCACTTGAAAGTCATATGACTTTATGTTTGAATCTTTCCTATGCATGCATGATCAAATATATATATAGTGCTTTTGGAGCAAAACAAAAAGTAAACCCGAAATAAATAAATAAATAAATAAATAAATAAATAAAAGGATACAACGCATGTTCAACAATAGGACCATCATTCACAGCATGTGAAGACCGCTTTGGACCCAATCTTATAGAAGATATTCTGGAGGACATGAGCAGTGAACCTCCATTAGGTCCAAAAATCGGCCCTGGCACCTCATTATGGTCATCTGTATTCCCTTTAACATGACTCCTCACACGATCTGGCATCAACATTATCTCACCATCAAAATTTTGCCCAATCCTCCCAACTTCAGAAAATCTGCGAGTACCAAACTTCACAAGCAACATTGTACATCAAAGTTCACAAGAATCAATTAAAAAAGTCAAAATGTTTTTAGGTTCAAGTGCGGCCAGTGTGATCCAATCAATATGTAGGATCATCAAATTACTTAAAACATGTTGAGGTGAATAGGTATTAGATGTCATTTAAGAGTTCTAAGACAATGTTGCAAAAAGATAAATGCAAAATGGAAAAATAAAGTGAGTAACTTAATGTCAAGGTGAAAATATATGCACCAAATGACTAATACAAAACATATTAACTGTTAGTGGTATCATTACTAAGGTAGGTGATCAATTTATCTGCTAATTAACTATCTCTTAATATTATATAAGCAATGAAAGGAGGGTATCTAATTCCTTTTTTCTACGATAATAACTTAAGAATATTTATTCCTTACAGAGTTGAGTGTTGCAATAATTCAGTGGCAGACGCATGTACATGGGTTTGGGGGCAATTGCTCCCACAAGAATTTTTTTTACTTGAAGATACTCCCTCGAGTCCATATTACAAGAAACAAAAGGGTCTATTTTTTTGTCCAAAATATAATAAACATAAATCAATTTTCAAATACATTAAATGTTAATCTTAAATTATACCCTTATTTATAGTAGTGTCATTGATTACAAGTAATCTTTTCACTCATTTCATAGAAGGGGTATTTTTGAAGGAAAAAAATAGATCTTTATGAGTATTAATTAAAATTAGCTTATTTCAAAAAATTTCCTTGGTCTGTATGAATTAGGGTTTTTTTTTCTTGAGCACTTAATAATTTTATTTTTTGCCCCATGAAAAATTAGATATTGCCCCCATAAGACACTTTTTTAGAGTAAAGGCTCAAACTAGTCCTTGAAAAGAAACTGGGAGACCTATTTGGTCCGCATGAGAAACGAAAATTACCCATCCCATTTAGTCCTCAAAAATCTCAAATGTCGGTCAAATTAGTTCCTCATGAGGACTAAAATATTCCTAAAAATATTCTAAAAAAGACTAATTTGTCCCACATTTGAGATTTTTGAGGATCAAATTGATACTTTTCATTTTTCAGAGAGCAAATAGATCTCCGTGTTTTTTGTCAGAAACTAGTTTGGGTCTTTACTCCCTTTTTTTAAATGGAAAGTTATAAGAGACAAAATTTTGCCCCACCATTTTGCCCCACCAGAAAAATTTTCTGGATCCGCCACCGCACTAATTGCTCTCATTTGCAATGTCGGACCTAACTTCTACTTTCTGTTCAGACAGGTAAACTTTTTAACTTGGAAGGGTTTATCTAACATAATAAGCACAAATACTTTTGTCTTGTGCATTGGGATGAATATATTATTTTGTACAATTTGATGAGATAATGAAAAACAGCTTACAGAATACAAAGAAGGATTTACCTATTTTTAACTATTAGATACGGCTTATAAGACATGTTTGCTATACAACCATTTTACATTCACCCAAGCATATACTTGCAAAGCACAATATAATGTAGTTGCCTCACTCGTCCTATTCCTAAGAGGGTGGTGAGAAGGTATTATTTGGAATTTCCCACAAAATACTAAGGAATTTAGCTTTGTTCTTTAGCTTACTCGACATTCAACTTTTAACCTAAAAGTCAATAAGCTTTTCATTAACAAAAGAAAACATCTAGAGCAAAATATTTAGTCAAATCAAAATAGGAAATGATTTACTTGAAAGGTCTGAATAATCTGAATATTATTGATTGACAAAATACAAATTATAGGCTCTAATATATAGACTATTGAATGTGAATCCTAATAAATGATAATCAAGTAAAACGGAAACAAAATTTGTCCTAATAATTACACACTATCATGGTGATATCAGATATGCACAGAAGAAGAAAAGAATGAAATATTCTATCCTAAAATAGTGTCATTTGGAACACTTCCCGAAGTCGGTGAGTGGTTATCAATTATTCTGAGCTTGCACGTAAGTAATTGAAACAACTTTATTGACAAGCCTTTAGTTAGCACATCTGCTACCTTGTGCCTGGAAGGAACATAGGCAGTTGTTATTGTTGAGATCCCGCATCGACTAGAGATATGACCAAATTAGTCCTTATAAGACTTGGGCAATCCTTACTTCTTGAGCTAGCTTTAGCAGTTGAGTTATGCCTAAAGCCCAAATTCTATGATGGTATCGGGGTCTATCTTAGATCTGTTATTGGGCAGAGATCTATGTTATTCCACACACATTTGACCACACTCCAGATGTCCAATCTTGGACATGAAGGAGGCTGTTATTCCACCCGCAATTGTCCACACTCCAATGTCCAATTCTGGACGTAATGGGGTGTGTTGAGATCTCACATCGACTAGAAATATGGACAATTACTCCTTATAAGGCTTGGGCAACTCTCACCTCTTGAGCTAGCTTCCAGAATCGATTTAGGCCTAAAGCCCAAATTCTAAGAGTTATCAAATCAACACAAAACTTCTTTATGAAGCATCGGTCTATCTCAATGTGTTTTATCCTGCCATGTTTAACCAGATTATAAACATGCTAATAGTCATTTTGTTGTCACAAAACAATTTCATAGGACCTTCATACTTTACCTTCAAGTCATCTAGTGCGATCTTCATCCATAATAGCTCACAAATTCCTTTTCCATAACTCGAAATTCAGCCTCAACATTTCATTGGGCAACTACATTTTGTTTCTTGTTTCTCCAGATTTCAAAAACATAAAATAACCTAAGGTTGACCTTTTGTCAATCGAAACCTGCATAGTCCACTCTACATTCATATCATGGTCAAAACTTCCAACTTTTCTGAATAACAGTCCTCTCCCTGGTGTGGCTTTGTGTTAGGACCCTACATGAGAGGTGGGCTCAAATGGGCAGCAGTAGCACATCACTTACTCAGGCCCATAGTGTGGAGAGCTTATGTTAAGAGAAATAGGAAAAAGGGGCAGAATGGGAATACCCACGTGGTAGGGAGAGAGAGAAGCATGACTTGTGTGAGTGGTTTGCGGTTATAAGCAAGGAGAGTGGGAGAGAGGGGGTATGATGAGATCATTTCAGTTGTAAGAGGCAGAGAATGTGTATTCTCTGATGGAGCCTAGCTCTGGGAGTAGAGGGAATTGTTATCCCTTCTACTAGTTTCATTTTCCATCAATAATACACATTACTTCTTCCATTATTGTCTTTCATTTGCTATTTAATTGTCATTTCTCTATTTCGGCGTTGAGGTTCGCATCAAATTGGTTCGACCTGCCGGATACGTCGTGATAGGATCAGCGCTTTAGGGAGAACACGTACAGAAAACACCACTGAACATGGAGGAAAGGTTGGATGCTCTAGCAAAGAAGATGACCAGCATCAATATGACTCTCACAGATATGCTGGTCGAGCAAAAGGAAAATCATGAGAAACTGGTGGCTTTGATTGTGAAAAATCTGGGCCAGAAATCGCAAGATGGTGAGAAGATTCTGGAGCATGACGAACGACAAAAAGCAACACCGGAAAAAGAGAACCAAAAATCAGAAAATTATTCACCATCAGAGGCTCCGATAACATCAGATCTGAAGAATCTGCAAGGAGAACTGGTCGGAGAGTCCCACCATTTGTCCAGAAGGTGGAGAAGCCAAAAGAGACGCAGGAACAACCACTGATAGAGGGAAGATTCTCCATATGGGTATTACAAGGGGAGAAAGGAGAAGAAGAGTGGGAGCGAAAACCGTGAGCGATCGGGTTTTACTAACACCGATTGTCCCACCACCGCCGCAGGAACCGCCGGACACCGGTTCACTCGCGGTCGCCCCTCCACAACCAAACTCGTCGCTCGCCGGTCCACTTAAAACAGCCTTTGGGTCGCCGTTAACAAACTCGCCACAGATGACAACAGAGGCGAACGAGATTCGGTTGGAGAAGAAAGGCAAAGGGGAGAATATAGGGTTCACGGTAGGAGAGGAGAGACGAATAAAACAGAGGCTGATTGCTCCTACACCACCGCCGGAACTGCTACCAGAACTGCCGGAACCGCCCGACACAGGTCCATTAGCGGCGGCCCTTCCACAGTTGGGGCCACTTTCTCCGCCGCCGCAATCTCCGCATGCGCCACCAACGTTTGACCCAAGCTTCGCTACCGGAGTTGTCGTCGTCGCCAGAACCACTGGAGTCTGGCCAGGTTCGAGTTGGTGGTGGTTAGTGAAGGTTGAGGCTTCTGGGGTCAGCAACGGAGATAGAAGGGAGGAGAGAGGGGCAGAGAAGCAAATACGAAAAATGGGTCAGTCTTTTGACCTAATGGGCCAAGCCCAATTTAAATTTTGTTTGTTGGGTGAGGTGTTTGATTGGGCTGAGTTAAAGTTATTGGCCCTGTTTCTTTTTAATGAGGGCATGTCTTCTTTATGTCAATATACCACCACCACTGCGACAGGTGTGCCCCCAACTCATGATGTTGCTTTCTTTAATTCTATTTCATCAGCTATTGACCATACCTCTCAGTCACGAAGGACTAATTTAGAGAAACTGCAAAATATTGAGATTCCTATATTACTGGTTAGGCACCCGATTGGTTCATACATATTTGTTCATATGTTGAAGAAGTCTTCGGCGAAGGTGAAATATTGTGTTAAACTTTACCCATTTTTGACATTAAACCCACACTCAGCAACACGGTTGGTTACTACAAATATTGCAAAATCCCAAATTTTAGCTGTGGGTCTTAGTTATCTGGTTGTATCATTAGGATTGCTGCCAATCAATGCTCTGAGTATAAGTGTCACAAAATCACTTGGTGCATGCTCTCACTTGTCACCGTACAATACTATGTGAAACGTCCTCCATATGCTCATGCTTGAATTCAATAGGTTATCAGAGACAGCAGATTGGGCGTTCATAAGTGAAAGGAAGTCTCAATTTGTGTATTTGTTTGGTGTTGATGATCACGAGGGCCCATTTGACTTGCTTGGGGCGTCATGGTTTGCAAATGCAGTTGAGGCTGCATGCTTTCACTTGTCAACGCATTGTACCATGCGAAATGTATTGTATATGGCCATGACTGAATTCAAAAAGTTACTAGAGACACCAGATTGGACATTTATAAGAGAAAAGGAGGCTGAATTTGCATTTGCAGTGGGTGTTGATGATCATTGCAGCAAGACTGAAACTATGCGGAGGGTTCAAGAATTTGAAGCTAATTTGTTAAGCTCCCACCAGTGGAATCCTGGAGGAAATGGCTTGGTTTTCAATGACTATTGCACCAGGAGAACTTTCAGGGGATGTTGTTATGGGACACAAGAGGCTTTTCACCTTATGAGATTTGTCTTGCGGTGGTGTTTTGTTCACGTCCATGTTGCTGCCTTACTGCATGGTTTAGCAACTGCTGTTTTGCCAAAATTATTCGTGCCCAGTTTCTTTGGTGTCTTGCTAGCTGTTCATGCTAAGGCTATAAAGGATAAATTGTACTCTAAAGACAAGTTCCTTCTTTCAGACTTGAGGACAAGTCTGTTTGTCAAGAGAGTGGCAGTGTTAGGACCCTACATGAGAGGTGGGCTCAAATGGGCAGCAGTAGCACATCACTTACTCAGGCCCATAGTGTGGAGAGCTTATGTTACGAGAAATAGAAAAACGGGGCAGAATGGGAATACCTATGTGGTAGGGAGAGAGAGAAGCATGACTTGTGTGAGTGATTTGCGGTTATAAGCAAGGAGAGTGGGAGAGAGGGGGTATGATGAGATCATTTCAATTGTAAGAGGCAGAGAATGTGTATTATTGATGCAAAATGAAACCAGTAGAAGGGATAACAATTCCCTTTACTCCCAGAGCTAGGCTCCGTCAGAGAATACACATTCTTTGCCTCTTACAACTGAAATGATCTCATCATACCCCCTCTCTCCCACTCTCCTTGTTTATAACCGCAAACCACTCACACAAGTCATGCTTCTCTCTCTCTCCCTACCACGTGGGTATTCCCATTCTGCCCCTTTTTTCTATTTCTCTTAACATAAGCTCTCCACACTATGGGCCTGAGTAAGTGATGTGCTACTGCTGCCCATTTGAGCCCACCTCTCATGTAGGGTCCTAACATTCTCTGACGGAGCCTAGCTCTGGGAGTAGAGGGAATTGTTATCCCTTCTACTAGTTTCATTTTCCATCAATAATACACATTACTTCTTCCATTATTGTCTTTCCTTTGCTGTTTAATTGTCATTTCTCTGTTTCGGCGTTGAGGTTTGCATCACTTTGAGATACTAGAAAATTAAATCTACAACCTGCAAGTGTCTTATCCTCAAGTCATGCATGAACTGGCTTACATGATAAATCTGGTCTAGCATATGTGAAGTATATAAATTTCCCCTACTATTTTCTGATACTGAGCTTTATCAACCTTGGGACTATACTCTTCATCGCTCATCCTACGATTCTGGTCAATGGGAACATCTGTAGGCTTACATTCAAGTTTGTCTATCTCCTTAAGGAGGTCTAGCACATATTTCCATTGGGAGACGAAATGCAATCAAGCACAAATGCAAATGGAAAAGAAAAAAATAGAATTTACCTCAGGGAGCCATTTATGCCGCCAGTCATTAAAACATCAGTTCTAGACTGACCCTCTTCTGTCTGCACACCAACATTTATGTGTTCCAAAGCACTAATACCTAACCTATCAGTTTCCGGATACTTCCAGACCTGAAAATCCAATCTTTAGATTAGACTCAAACACAAGGAATGACATAATAAAAATAAATAAAAGCGAAATTGTCGAAGAAATTAATTAACACACCGCAGGTTGAGATGCTTGTATTTTCCGGAATTCCTCAGTGAAGTTACACTTGCAAAAGGGTGAGGCGTTGACATGATGACCATCTAACTCCCTAACCTGAAGCAGCTTACACGTTCTGTTACTAAGATTCCTATGAGAACTCCTATTCCTTTCCTGCAACTAAAATCAATCAAATTTCCAATTCAATTTCATGTAAAAAAAACCCTAAAGGTGTGTCAATTCAGGAATTATATATAATATACCTCGGAGGAAGAGGATTGGGGTGACTTTGCAGTAGTGGTGGTCTTGGTTTTAGAGGAAGAGCCAGGAATGGGGCCTTTGATGGGGAAATACCTGTTCTTCTCAGGGTCATAGTAGAACCCAGGAAGCTCTGTCTCAAAAACCACCATTAGTCCATAACCATCAATCATTGTTAACTAGTTAATTAAATTATTATTAGGAAAGAACGAACAAATAGTTTTTGAATCAATTGTTTCACCTTGTGGTTGTGGCATGCCTTCGTCGCTTCCGAACCAGTGAGAAACCACCTAAGAGTTTGCGCTTTTACTTGTCGGACGACGAAATCTGCAGCGCGAAACGAGTTTCGGGACTGGGACTGGGACTGGGAAATACTACGTCACCAACCTTATGCGGCGGAATAAATAGCTTTTTTGTTTCCGCTTTCCACGGTCCACCCCGCCACGTAGACCACTATGGGATTCTAATTTTTGGGGTGTTTGGTTCCACGCGTGTAATGAATTGATTTTATAAAATTGGTTTCGATAAAAAATGAGTTGAAACAAATATAATTTATATTTGGATATATTTATGATAAAAAGTGGTTTGTGTAAAGAAATATTGTTTAAATTGTTTTGGTTATTGTACCCAAAAAAAAATTTGTTTTGGTTAAATTTTTTTTGAGAAAAGGAGACATGAATCATTAGTATTGATCCGGAGTGGTCAAAGGCTCACTCCGAACTGGGTCAATCCGATGCAACAAGAGGAATTTACCCTAGTACGATATCAACCCAAATAGGCCCAAGGCCCACTTCGGTTGTCCAACCCGACTCAGGAGTTCCTTCCTTTGGCAACAAACCCTAGGAAGGACATGGCTACAGCGCGAAACCCTAGAGCATAAGGCATTGCGGCTCTATCCCTAAAAGTAACCTTATCCGCTCACAACCCTAGAAATGATGACGCCTGTCGGATACATTCGACGGCTGACAATCAATCTAGGGTTACTCGATACTATCCACATGTCAGCAGCCTGACATCACCTATGAAAGGTCCATGACCTAATCAATAAAGGTACGCACTGTTCATATTTCCTTACCTCATTTTACTCTAATACTGACTTAGGTATCAGAGTTTGTGTAGGTACACCCCACCTTCGTACTCTGTCGCTTGCGCTCCTCCTCCGGCCACTTCTAAGATCCACTTCGGATCAATGGCGACCACAGTAGAAGACATTTTCTTTGTTTCTTTACCAAATCTTTCGATTACAATGGTCGGACCTAAGCGACACACCACGCGGAATACGACCCGCATACCTACATCCCCTGATGTTAACGAACAGGACGAAGAGATCCCTGTCACCGGGGGCCATACCAGCGCCAGAATCACAGCCTACCCTTGCTACTGCTGCCGCTGTCAATGAGGTGCGCGTCCTCTTTCGACAACACACGGAGACCATGGCGGCCCAGAACCTCCGTCTCATTAACATTGAAGACCGGCAGATCGATTTGTATAAAAGGGTCGACGCTTACCGTCGCTCGCCGAGTCAGAGCCCCTCTGACCGGCGGGAAACCTCCCATGACCGAACCATCACTAGAGACAGAACTGACGATCATCAAACTTCCAGCCACAGATCTGCTACTCGCTCCTCTCACAGAGCGATTTCAGAACGGTCCTCTTCGAAGCGTCGTTTGCCAACGAGATCTCGGATGCGCCACCGCTCCGACGATCGTTCATCCCAGCGATGTCGCTCTCCGAAAGGTGTGCGCCGCCATGGCCGTCGCACCCCAAAACGCACGTCCCCTCGACGTTCTACCTTATCACGGCCCTAGTATCATCGACGGTTCCCGGGCTACAGCGACCACCCCTTCTCCTGCCATTCCATATCCCCCTAGGGATCGCGAGAACGCGCTCATCACCACCGACGCCGCCGTTCGACGCGCGTATCCCCTCGACTGACAACCAGCCACGTCCGATGTTCGCGGGCGAGTGTGACTCCACCGAGACGTCGTCGACCGTCGGCCTCACCAACTACATATTCGGGAACGCAAACTTCCGAGGAGACCGATGACCACTTCTCCTCAGGCCCCTTCATTGAGAGGGTTGCCCGATTCCCAATTCTGAAGGACTTTCGAAAACCTCCCCCGCTAGAAACCTACGATGGCACAGCGGATCCCGATGAGCACATCAGTTGCTTCGACACCATAATGGGGTTCCGCAGGGCCAAAGGGCCGGTGAAATGCAAAATATTCCCACTCACCCTCAAGTAGGCAGCTCTGGCTTGGTTCCAGGAACTAAAACCAAAGCCCATAGATTCTTGGTCTGAGCTCACCGCTCAGTTCTGCTCTCATTTCACAGCATCTCGCGTTCAGCCGAAGTCCGTAGCCACACTCAACGCTATGTACCAGCGAAAGGACGAACCACTTCGGGATTACATCGAACGTTTCAATAAAGAAGCCGTTTTCGTCAAGAAAGCCTCCAACGAAATGAAACTGTATTTGTTAGAACAAGGCTTAATTGAGGACAGCCTGTTCAGCATCAATGTCGGTGTGGACAGACCAGAAACTCTTAACGACTTCCTTCGACGCGCGGAGAAATACATCAACTTCGAAGATAAGCAAATGGCCTTGCGGTCTAAAAAGCGGACCTCCCAAGGGAAAGGTTCTGCAGACGAGGAAGATCGGTCGGGCCGAGACAAGGACCTCAAGGGTCCCCGAAGAAGGTACGAAGAGTACACCCCGCTGACCGCCTCTCGATCTCGCATCCTACAGGAATGTGCCAGCACGGAGTTCAAGGACGCGGGAGTTCGGTTTCCCAAACCTCTCAAGGAGCGCCCAGGAACAGATAGGACGAGGTATTGTCGATTCTATAAATGTGCAGGTCATAATACCGACGAATGCATCCAGCTGAATGACTCCATCGAAACCCTAATCCAGAAGGGGAAACTACAGAAATACGTTAAACCGAGGAACGGAGGAGGACGAGACCGATCCCGATCCCCCGACCTAGGCGCGATAATAGTTCCACCTTGACCCAGGCGGAGAACCGCCCTCAGCAGCCTAACGAAGACGGGGCTAGGCCCCCACCCATAGCAATGGTAATTTCTGGAGGCTTAACGCGACAAACTTAGCCCTCCACCAAGTCTTCCAAACGGAAGATGCGAGAGGTGATGTCCATAGCTACAGTCTACTCTCCTGTCAACCGACCCAGCTCAAGCCGACCACCTTTGGCTTTTTATGATGAAGACCTCCCGGATGATGGCCCAAACGACCAAACCCCCTTGCTGATTTGCGCCTACATGGCAAATTTCGATGCTAGAAGGATCCTAGTTGATCAAGGGAGTTCGGCCGACATCATGTTTGTCGCCCTCTTCAAAACCTTAAAGCTGACCGAAAAAGACATGATTCCCTATCACGGCTCCGACCTCTAGGGATTCAATGGTTCCACGACCAAACCCATTGGCTACATTGAGCTAATGGTCACGTTTGGCGACAAAACCGACACTAGAACCATCAAAGTATAATTTATCGTCCTCCCATGTCCGTCCCCATACAACTGTATCCTGGGAAGGCCTACCCTGACAGAATTAGGAGCGGTTACTTCCATCGTCCACCTCAAGATGAGGTTCCACTCATCCACCATTCATGGCGACCTTGAAGCAGCCAAGCGCTGCTACCAACTCTCAATCAAGGGGCAAGAGAGCAAACCGGCTCCACCAAAAAAGAGCGTCGAGTCACCCGATGTTAACTTCGCGGACTTTGACGCAAGAATCGAGCCCAAGGACGAAGTTGAGGGAGAGGCAGATTCCGTCGCCAAAGAACTTCGAAAGAAGGTACGCCGACCTATCCCCGACGGGGAATTTCTGAAAGTTCAACTGGGAGACGATCCGACGAAAACTGTCCAGATCGGCGTCGACCTTCCCACCGAAGTGAAAAGTGAGCTGATCAAATGCCTAAGAGCCAATGCCGACCTTTTCGCATGGATCGCAGCCGACATGCTGGGAATCTCCCCCGACATCGCATGCCATCACCTCGCCCTGGATCCCTCCGCGAAGTGGGTCGCTCAAAAGAGGAGGAAGCAATCCCCTGAGAAGACCGAAGCTACCAAGAAAGCTGTTAGTGATTTAGTTAAGGCAAACTTTGTAAGGGAGGTTAAGTATACAACTTGGCTCTCGAATGTAGTCCTCGTTAAGAAAGCTAATGGAAAGTGGAGAATGTGTGTTGATTATACTGATCTCAACAAGGCTTGTCCAAAAGACGCCTATCCCCTCCCCAACATCGACAAACTCATGGATAACTCCTCGGGTTTTCGATTACTGTCCTTTATGGACGCGTATTCTGGGTACAACCAGATATCAATAAATCTTGTCGACCAGGAAAAGACTGCATTTATGACTGACAACAGCAATTACTACTACAAAGTAATGTCGTTCGGTCTCAAAAATGCCGGAGCGACTTACCAATGAATGATGAACAAGGTCTTCAAAGACCAGATCGGCAACGTGCTCGAAGTTTACATGGATGACATGATCGTCAAATCAGCCGAAGAGCCAAACCATGTGGCCGACCTATCGAACGTCTTCGAACAAGCGCGCCAACACAACATGAGGCTCAACCATGAGAAATGCATGTTTAGTGTAAAAACGAGCAAATTCCTGGGCTTTTACTTAATAGAGCGCAGCATCGAAGCCAATCCCGATAAATGCCGCGCAATCACTGAAATGCGGCAGCCAAAATCTAAGAAAGATGTACAACAACTGATAGGAATGATAGCTGCCCTCACCAGATTCATTTCCACGTCTGCCTAAAGAGCACTTCCCTTCATCAAATTACTGAAGAAAGGAGTATAGTTCGAATGGACTTCGGAATGCGAAGAATCCTTCACACGGCTAAAAGAAACACTATCTACTCTGCCAGTCCTGACTGGGCCCTATGCCAGAGAGACCTTGTACCTTTACCTGGCAGTTTCCGAAGAGGCACTCAATGTCGTCTTGATCAGAGAGATAACAGAAGGACAAAGGCCAGTTTACTTTATAAGTAAAATGCTGCAAGGACCCAAACTTCGGTATCAGAAAATCGAAAAGATCGCTCTAGCGCTAGTCATTACAACAAGGCGACTATGACAATATTTCCTATCCCACCACATTACAGTCCTAACCGACCAACCACTCAAGCAAGTCCTCCACCGAACCGACCTGGCAGGGCGGATGATTAAATGTTCCATAGAACTCTCCGAGTTCAGCATTTCTTTTGAGTTCCGACAGGCACTCAAAGCTCAAAGCTTCGCTGACTTCATAGCGGAGATGGCTTCGACGACCGAGGACTCAAACACAAAATGGACCATCCACGTCGATGGGTCCTCAAATCCGAAGGGAAGTGGAGCCGGCCTGATCATGGAAAATGTTGAAGGCTTGACCATCGAATTCTCCCTAAGCTTCTCATTCCCCACATCAAACAATCAAGCTGAATATGAGGCGTGCATCGCCGAGCTGACCTTCACCTGTGATCCGGAAGCCACCGAAGTCAGTCTCCGCACCGACTCTCAACTTGTAGCATCACAAGTTAACGGGAAATATCAAGCAAAAGACCCTTTGCTGCAGAAGTACCTGGCCGTGGTCTAGCAGCTGATGAAAAGCTTCAAGAAAATAGAAATCGTACACGTGCCTCGGGAGCAGAACTCGAGAGCCGACATTCTATCTAAACTGGTAAGCACGAAGATAGCCGGGTGCAACAGACCGGTCATTCAAGAAACCCTTTCCCATCCAAGCATCATGACCGCATTAGAAATCCCGAACTCTCCGAAAGGGATCGACCGAAACTTCGAGCATGTCCTCATTACACCTTCGGTATACACAATTACTGACTTCGGCAACTCGTGGATGACGCCGATCCTCAAATACATCTGCAAAGGGGAACTTCCCCTCGACGACAAGGCAACATCAAAAATTCACCACAGAGCATGCTCCTACTCCATCGTCGAAAATCGCCTATACCGAAGAGGCTTCTTAGTACCTCTCCTGAAATGCCTCGATGCAACCGAGGCCCAAAATGTGCTTGTCGAGATCCACGAGGGCGTCTGTGGTCAGCACCTTGGCGGTCGATCTTTGGCCAAGAAAGCACTTCGAACTGGTTACTACTAGCCGACAATGGATGCAGATGCCATCATCTACGTGAAGAAATGCGATAAATGCCAAAAGCACGCCGACATCCATAACGCTCCTCCTTTCGAGATGACTGTACTGTCTTCCCCCTGGCCATTCGCCTGGTGGGGAATCAATCTCCTCGGACCATTTCCTATGGCCCCAGGACAAGTCAAGTACTTGGTCGTAGCGGTAGACTACTTCACAAAATGGATTGAAGCCGAACCAGTGGCGAAGATCACCGCAAAAAACATGATCAAATTCTTCAAAAGGCAAATCCTCACGAGATTCGGCATTCCCAAAGTTATTATCACCGATAACGGAACACAATTCGCAGACAAGGGGTTCCAGAAAACCTTAGCAGACTTCGGGATAAAGCAGAGATTCACTTCGGTCGAACACCTGCAAACAAACGGGCAAGCCGAAGCGGCAAACAGAGTCATCTTGAGGGGCTTGAAAAAGAGGCTCGACGAAGCCAAAGGAAATTGGGCGGAAGAGCTCCCACAAGTACTATGGGCATACCGAACTACTCCCTACTCCTCCACTGGAGAAACGCCATTTCGGCTTACTTACGGATCCGAGGCCGTGATCCCAGTCGAGATCGGAGAGTTGGGCTGGAGAACGCTCCACCCCCTTCGAGCCTCGTTCAATCACCAACAGTTAAGAGAGGAGCTAGATCTCCTCGAAGAAAATCGAGAGCTAGCCTCCCTAAACGAAGCTGCTGTAAAACAGAGAATTGCAGCAAGGCACAATCAACGAGTTGTACCTCGTGAATTCAAAAAGGATGATTTGGTCCTAAGGAGAGCCGATATCGGCCTAAAAAATGCAAGTCAAGGGAAACTAGCATCGAACTGGGAAGGCTCATATCAGATTTTCTCGAAGACCGACCATGGTGCCTACACCTTAGAAACCTTGCAAGGACAAGCAATTTCTCGAACATGGAATGCTGCCAAACTTAGAAAATATTTTAGCTGAATGCTTATGTAACTCCCTCACGGAAGGGAACCCACCACTTGTAAAAATCAGAGCATAATGAAACGACGCTTCGACAATCGAATGTTTTGTTATCGCGATTATTGAGGTTTTAATACCGTTGTTCATTTGGGTAGACGAGCCAACTCCGACCGTATGGAGTTTCGCATCGTCATGCCTCCTTTGGGAGTCTCAACCGACGTGACTAGCCATCACGACGATCTACGGACATTTCCAACCCATCGCACACCCGAGGCTTGACGACTCGTCAAGTCTCCGGGGAAGAGGGAAGGTTCCCTTGGCCGGGCTCCCTTCCCAAAGTGACGGAATCGCAATAAGAAATCACGTTGCGAAATAATAAACAAACACTGCATCCACCAATAAAGGTTGAAAAAATGAAAATTTCATTAAGTTGAAATAACAAAGTACAAAATGTCCTTAACAAAGGAACGAGTACAAAAGACAAAGACAGTCAAAAACAAAAACAACTACAGAAACAAATAAACAAATCAAGCATTGGCCGAAGGGCGCACAATCAGGATGGCCTGGGTCTCGGCATTGATGATGTGGTCTCCTGAAACTATTCCTGAGTCGATGGTGCCCTCAGTTCGAATCTCGACTCCGGGATTCAGGAAAACTATCTGCTTAACGGCATTCTCGAACTGAGCAGAGCCGATCTTCAGCATGGTCTTCTCACAAGGTTCCCTTTCCGCCAAGGCGGTTTTCAGCCTCTGACCCTCCTCCAGCGCCTTCTTCAGCTTGGCGATCTCGGAGCGATAGGCATCCCTCTCCTTGCGACAAGCATCCCTATCCGCAGTGATCTTATCTGCCTTGGACTTAAGGTCATCATTCTCCTTCCGGAGTTCTTCATTTGCCGACGACAGCTCACGGCAATTCCTCTCGGCCTCTTCGGCCCGATTTGTCTCTTTGGAAAGTTGAGTTTGAAGACCCACGGCATTCTGCACCTTGGAGAGAAGATCCTTGTTCTTATTTACCAAATCACAGATTCGATCCTTTTGATCTCGATCTCTCTTCAAGGCGGTCTCCGCTTGACTCTTAGTCTTACGTAAGCGAGCGATCTCCTCCTCCATGTCCTTCACCTTGTCCCCAATCTGTTGCCAGATGGGCCGACGAGACACTTCAGAGGATTGGGCAGGACCCTGAGGTTTAAAAGGCAATACTTGTTGCTCCAAACCTTTTACCTTCTTCGGCTTTGAATGGGGGAGATCGGAAGAGGGAGGCCTTTTATGCTTCTCAACATCGATGATGTCCGCAGAAGCACTGACCACTTCGGGCACCGTGGAAGGTTCCGAAGTCACATCTTGAACCGAAGGAACTGGTCCAGAAGTACCATTTTTCGGCGTACCAGAACTATAAGCAACGGGCACTTCGGCGACAGCAGACGGAGCCCGAACTCCATTCCCTCCATCAGAACCTTCTTCCAGCTTCTTTGGCAGGGCGGCCTTGGCAGCAGCAAAAACGGTAATCTTCGACATGGACTCTACAAAAAGAACAAATATGTCAGACAAAGACCTACATAACTTAACACAAGCAAATGAAACACCTACCTAAGATACTTCGAGCGTCCTCCCAAGTCGCGCACCACAGCAGAGTTCGAGTATGGATATACCGCTTGACCAACATTTGCTTCTAAGTTTTAGGGTCGACGTAAACCTCAGGCTTAAAGCCGCCAACCCAATCGCGGACCTTCTTCACCCAACCTTGCTCCAGCTCGGCGAGGTTGGAGATCTTGAAGGTATAAGACCCAACCGGGCGATCGAAAAACGACCCCGACCAATAAAAGGGGAACTTCGGTACTTCTGAACCGTCGGCGGCGAGATCGAAAACACACTCCCGAGCGACATCGTCCATCGGAAGAAGAAAGAAATACTTTGTCTTGAATCTCTTAAGAGATTCACTGTACAAATCGAATGTCTTGCCATTCGGCTTGAAGGAAATCCAACCCTGCCGCTGGTCGACCTTATCCGAGGTCTTCATAGGCGAAAATAAGTGAAAAAAGACTCGATAAGAGGCTGGGACTTCGAGATGCCTGCAGATTAGGTCGAACGCCCTTATAAAGGCCTAACTGTTACGATGAATTTGAGAAGGGGCCACACCCAAATGCCCTAAAACAGACAATTTGAAGTGCGAGAAGGGGAATGAAAGCCGCATCTTGGTAAATAACACCTCGTACATCGGAATGGACCACAAATCGCCGCCTTCTGCGAAACAAATCCAATGATCAGCTCCCGGAGCTAAGAAGACCCACTCCCTTCCAGACTCCACTGCCTCCACCACTTGAACCCGACTCTCCAGCTCGGCAATGTCTTCATCTGTAGAATATTCGGACCAGAGGCTAAGAACCTCGGGAGAAACCCAGCCGTTGTCCCCCGCATCGGTGGGAAGAGCAGAAGGGTCGTGCAAATCGATGCTTCGCTTCTTTCCCATGGTAAACCTGTCCACGGGGACTTTAGGGTAAGAGCCAGTATCATATACTTCTTTATACCACTGAGCTACTTCGCGAAAGTCGCAGGGGCGTTGGAACTTGTCTTCCAAAACCACCCGGAAGCGCTCCAACCGTTCGCGAGTAATTTCTACTCTGCGTTTTAAACGCTCCTTCGCCCCTTCCTCACGGGAAGGAGGCGGCGCCACCAGGGGCATCGCCGCAGAGGCACAAACAGGAGGGGGAATCTCCAATTGTAACCCCCCATTACCAGAAGCCGAACGAGAAGCATGAGACTCCATTGATACTCACAAACAAAAGTTTCGAACGACCCCCTATTCAGTTTCTGATAAATGAACAAAAAGAAGGGCAAGAAAGCAGAAAATACCTTTTGTACACGAAGGAGGCACAAGCAGAAGGAGGAAGTCCTAAGAGTTTGGCTCTCACTGAAACTCTGCGCTCGAAAGGAAACATTTGCAGAAAATGCAAGGAGATAGAAAAGCAGTGAAGAAGGAAAGAAGAATGAAACGCAAGAAGGATGGCAAGGCTACCCCCCCTCGCGCAGAATTTATAAGGATTCTGGGTGAACAGTAATCAATGCCAAAAGTGATAATAATGACAAACTCTAGAAACGAGGCGACTTTTCGGCGAAACGTCACCCAATCACTGCCACAATTGCCTAGGAAAATGGGCACGTCTTTTCAAAAGCCAGAATTTGAAAACAGATCGCCTCGGCTCAAAGTGACATGTCACGAATTTGACCGATTTACTAAGTCGTCCCAATGAGACGTCGACACTTGTTAGTGTGGCCGAAGTAATTACTTTCCACGTCGAGACAGGACTAAGGAGCAAACAACGACGAGTAACGTACTTCACTGGATAATATCTGAAGTCATCAATAACTAATGACATCGACTATGGGGGGCAACTGATCCGGAGTGGCCAAAGGCCCACTCCGAATTGGGCCGATCCGATACAATAAGAGGAATTCGCCCTAGTACGATACCGACCCAAATAGGCCCAAGGCCCACTTCGGTTGTCCAGACCCAGGAGTTCCTTTTTCTGGCAACAAACCCTAGGAAGGACGTGGGCACGGCGCGAAACCCTAGAGCATAAGGCATTGCAGTGCTATCCCTAACAATAACATTATCCGCTCACAACCCTAGAAATGACACCGGCTGTCGGATACATCCGACGACTGACAATCAATCTAGGGTTACTCGATACTATCCACACGTCAGCAGCTTGACCTCACCTATAAAAGGTCTATGACCTAATCAATAAAGGTATGCACTGTTCATATTTTCTTACCTCATTTTACTCTGATACTGACTTAGGCATTGGAGTTTGTGCAGGTACACCCCACCGTCGTACTCCGTCGCTCGCGCTCATCTTTCGGCCACTTCTGAGATCCACTTTGGATCAAGTATAAACTAGTTTTACACTGACATCTAATGAGAGTTTATCATATTGCAGTTATTTTCAAGATGCATTTATTAGAGTGGGGTGACATAACTGAATACTGGGTTCTTATTGGTTGTCAGTGTAAAATTGATTTACACTGACGATGTATGTCCATTAAAATCAAATGTTTTTTAGATATGTAATTACTAAAATGGATCGAAAGTATTCATAATACTTCTTTGCACATATTTCTTTCCTATTTATTTATTTAGCATTAATTCTTTTTCTTTATGTTAATTTATTAAATAAGAGGTATATATACATATGGGTGTGCGTATTATTCATTAACATATTTTATTTAATTATGGTTATATGTATTAACAAATAATTTTTTACTTTATGTTCATTTATTATGATTAATTCAGGTATATATATATATAATTATATTTATTAGCCATGAGATTAATTTAGTTTGTAAATAATTATAAATAAATAAAGCTTTCAGTTAAATTTGACATCTAGTTAACGAACCGTAACTTTGTCAAAAAAAAAAAAAAAATGAAAACGTATACGGATGGCAAAATCAAAGCAAATGGGCTTTTCACTTTGTGTAACAAAAATTGATAAATGGGCCTTTGGGACCCGATCCCACTTGTCTTCTCTAACCTAGAGACAGAGCACTGCGACAACACCAGAAACAACGCTCAACAGGGGTTGAGAAAACCATTTTCTTGCAGGTGGCAAATCTGAGAAATCACATGTAACTTGCATAAGAATTGATTTTAACCATAAATGAAAGCTAGGAAAGATTGCTTCAGTAAATATCGATTTCCGGTAGACGAATCACTTTCTCAATCAAGACCTAACATCCTCCCAACACAATAAAATCGCGATTAACCATTTCAAAGTTGCGTCTGTCGTTGCTCAACGCGGAACCCAATGGACATTTAATTTATTTTCATAATTTTATTATCAATTTTACAAAATTAATAATTATAATATCTGTCGATGTATACTTTCTCATTTTTAATAATTAATTGAATTACATATCAGTTATTCGGTCCGTTTGTTTTAGATTCGGGTAGAATTGATTGTGAAAAATCTTGTTTAAAAAATTGATTTTAAAAAAATCGAGTTTTAAAAAAGTTGATTTGTGTTTGGTAATGAGAATTTAAAAGTGAGTTTAAAAGAATTGATTTGTGTTTGGTAATGATAGTAAAATCACTTTTGATGTGTAAATATAAAGAATTTTGTGAGTCTCACACCTAGAATCAATTCTACTAAACAAAAAAACTTGGATGTTGTTGCTTTTATTAGAATCGCTTCTGGAATGCAAACGAGATTCTAAAATCTTCTAAAATCTAAAACAAACACATGAACAGTAATTAAAAAAATGTTGGGAATCACTTTTGAGGTCCAACCAGGATTTTAAAAGGTAAAACAAACAGGCTAGATGACAAAAATGAGTCTCTAAGTATATATTACCTAATTTTATTTAGGAAATATATATCTGAAAACTTCAAGTACAATTTTTAACTAATATAATTGATAATTGATGTATTTTCAAGCACTAATTTGACTATTTTTATTTTACTAAATTTGAGTGTGGTTTTTAAAAGTTAGCCTTTCATGATCAACTTTATTTAAAAATTTGGTCTTTATATGTGAAACTCAGTGCAAAGAAGTTAAAGTGTAAATGCTAAAATATACTTCAATAGGTTCATATTAATTTTCGTTTTAGGTAATGCACACATCTTAAGAAAATCATTAATGATACTCATTTCTAAAATAAAATAATATATTTTGACTAAAATATATTTACCACAGTCTTTTTATACAAGGGGGCTTAGACCCCAAGAAACAAGAACAAAACAAACGAAAAACCCTGGGAAAAAAGATCCCAGCAAGATCCGCCTTCACGACAAACAACAAAAACATAGGAACACTATTAAAAAAACTTGTTACAGACATCTAAAGACAAAACAAACTTTGCAAGGCCGTTCGTTACTTGGTTGGCTTCCTGAAGAGTATGCTCAATCAAGTAGGAACCTTCCCCACCCATAAGCCTCTGAACGTCCTAAACTAGAAAGCCTTGCAGATGCCAAGAAGGATAGCCCAACACAATGGGTCCGACCACCACCTTAGAGTTAGAATGGATCAGCAAATTTGTGACCCCATGCGCTAGAGCCAAGCTTAACGAATGCAAATCTTCTGTCTCACTTTTCTGTCACATTCTCTGTCCTCCACCAATGACAATTTGCCACATAATAAAATAAAATTATAATGGATTAACACATGCATATCTCCAGCCTTTGATTGGTGGGAGACAGAGAGACACCATTTTTTGGGACATCAGATGTTTTTTCAAGCTTAACCTAGTCTGAATCATCGCAAGATTAGCTTCAAGTACCGAGCAAGGAGGAAAGCACTCGCGAAGCCACTGATAAATGCACCTCCAACATCACATAAAACACCACCTGCAGCAGCCTTTAAACCCATATCAAAAATAGTAATGTCATAGTTCAATTTAATCCACCCTGTATCTAGTGGATGCCATCTCGACTCCTTAACCAACCTGCTCTTACCCGCCAACTGATAAACAAGTTTGTTCTCACTCAAGATCTGTTGAATTTCACGAGGAGGGAAACCCTAGCAGAGCCATATTTTCGAATCTAGTCGTATGCTCCTTAGCATATTTCCTTGCTGACCATCTGAAATAGCTTCTCTAGGCACAACACAAATAATATAGAGAGATTGGATCACCTTGTTTGATACCCTTAGATGGAGATACTTCTTCAAGGTCCTCTCATTCTAAAGCATCCTTATCTTGGCCAAAGATATAGAGTTCCCGGCTAACTTAATTAAATTCCATAGAAGCCCAATGTCTTCTAAAGTCTCTCTAATAAAAGACCAATGCATGCAGTCATAAGCTTTTTCCAAATCAATATTGATAGTCATCCACCCTTTCTTCCTTTTTTTTTCTTCCTCGTGATGGAACACTTCCTAAGCCACAATAATGTTATCTCTACTTTGCCTGTTAGGCACGAACTGCTTCGGCAAGGATTAACCAACTTTCCCATTACCAGTCTCGGATGACGAGCTAATAATTTCGTAATAACTTGTAGGAAACATTGCACAAATTATTGGGTCTGAAGTCTCTAATATTGCTCACCTGCTCCACTTTAGGAATAAGAATGATTATGGCCTCATTAATCTCTTTCACCTTTTTAGGCTCCATGAAGATGCCTAGAACTAAATTGCAGAAGGAGTCACTAATGGCCTGCCACTGGCTCTAGAAAAATATAGCCTATAACCTATCAATACCAGGGGCTTTGAAAGTGCCTAAATGGTTAACCACATTAAAAATGTATTTCTCGTCACCTCCTTCAACAAGTAAAGTCCATATGGGAAGGCTTCAGTTACCCTCCTCAAAAAGTAGAGTCCTATAGTAATTTGTGATCAAAGCTTACAATTCAATCGGATCACTCGGCTAACTCCCATTGCCATCTTGAAGTAAATCATAGAAGTTCTTTCTTCTTCTCACTGTTGTGACCCCATGGAAAAGCCTAAAATTACGATCACCAAATGAAATCTATTTGGAGTGGGACTTTTGAAACCAAAGAATCTCCTATTGTAACAACACTTCTTCATACTCCTTCCAAAACCTCTTATGCGCCCTCTTAATCTTAACAGTTGGGTTAGCTATCGATTTTTCAGACACGTTCTCCATGTGACGAATTAGACTAGTCTTTTGGTCGAAGATATTGCCAAAAACTTCTTTGTTCTAAGCCTTTAGCCTGCCATGGAACTAAGGCATATGATCACACCATTGAGCATTTCTTGACCACGAACTAGACATTAACCTCAAGAAATCATCATGAGTAAACCAAAAGGCCAGGAAACGAAAGCGTCGACAATTTTTGTTTGGCCTACTTTTCCTCTTCATTTGCATCAACGAATCGAAAGATTGCCAAATCACCAAAAGTGAATTAGCTAGTTCGACCTCGACCTCATAAACGATTTGGTAGTTTAGAAACCGAAGTCTTCGTCAACTCGATGCCTTGTCTTCCATAAACCACCGATTTGCGGGACAACTGTTTCGGACTAGGCCGAAGATTAAAGGCCTACTATGAAGGCCCACACCGAAAGTATCTTACGAAAGATACCTCAGAAGAAACACAATTGTTATGTCATGCATATCGCTACATCATGAGATCACGACGCCATAAGGATCGCAATGTCAACCACATATCCGAATGACAACCAATGGTTCTCCGCAAATTTTGCCAAAATCTACGTCATAAGCCTCGCCATCCGATCTCTTATGTAAGGCTATTTCACCAAATATCTCAGATACGCAAACTATCTCTACTAGACTCTTCCTTCGCTCATTTACTTACTTAGGCATCAAAGTCCTTACAAGTACAACCACCACTGTCACCATCGTCACTTTGCCACATCGATGTTTACTCTGGCCACCCAATTCATCATTTTTGACTAGAGGTGAGGTTCACACCAGTTCACATTCAAATAAAATAAAAGTTCACACAATCTACTTAAAATTTAGGCTTAATTACTCTTTTGGTGTCCCTGTTTGAGTTATTTTGAATATCTGGTTTTTAATTGCTCAATTTAGGTCCACACTTTCCAAATTGCTTGGTTTCAGTCCATCTATTTACTTGGCATCCAATAGTTAATGAAAATGCTAATGTGATTGCTCACATCAATGTGACGCTGACTTTGGTTACAAACACGATGACTTGCTTATGTGGATGTTGCAGCTCAGGCAAGTGCACCTGATCGTAACTCGTAATAAAAGTGGAGTATTTTTAAGACTCTGAATGTCGAACCCACAGGAAATGCATGAGTATCAATGAAGTAAAGAATTTATCCTATTAGGCTAACGAAAGTTGTCATTAGAGAATAGCAAAAGTTGTCACGTAACTAAAATAACAATCAAACGAAATGCAAGAACGGATTAAGAATATTATGGGAGGTCTAGGGGAACCGGGTTCACCAATACTCAACTCTTGAATTTACTTATTAATTATTACGAGATCTATTTTCTAATTGATAGCTAATCACTCACTCTAAATTACTAAGAACTACCCAGTTAATAGCTTTATTCCTAAATAACTACTCCGTTTTGGTCTAGGAAGGTAATTAAAGGAAAGAGCATTAAAAATAGGTAAGTTTGTTAATTTAATAACCGATTAGAAACACACAATAACCTTATCCGGGCATATAAAACGAGTTCTTTTACTCCTAGAGATTCGTTAACTCACTATCTTCCTGTTACCGCCAATTAAGTCAACTAATTAAAGGTTGATCAAGCCTTATAGGATTAAGCATGCTAGGGATAAAACAATCAATCAAATAAATAGAAACTCATAAAATTAATTAGATAAATAACAAAAGCATTGTAAAGGATCCCCATCACCCCTAGTAATGGGTTTAGCTACTCATATTCAATGATAATAACATAAACACAATCATAAAACCATAGGAATCCATAATAAAGAGAATAAAATCTAAACCGGGACACCCTTTCGGTATGACAACAGTCCTTAAGCACGTTCTTCACGTCCTCACGAGCTCCGGTATTGAAACGAGATTGGCACCAAGCTCCAAGGAAACAAGAATCAACAGAAAGACAAGGGAATTGATGTAGAACTCTCAAAAAGGGGTTTTAGATTCAGAAATTCGTCAAAAGGTTTTCATCTTAGGCTAAGGGGGGCTATTTATAGGTTGGGATGCGGATTAGGTCATCTATCTTTCAAATCTGCACAATCTGGGACGGGATACGGCCGTACCGAATATATACACGGTCGTACCGGACTTTGATTGCAATGTTGGCCCGTACTTGTGCACCATGCACTCCCTGACATCAACTGTGTACTGCCGTACTGGATTTTTTCATCAGCGCCAGGTGGTACTGACCAAGAGGGTACACCCCTACAGATTCTCTGATTTAGGTATAGTCATACTGAAGTACTGTCAGGCCGTACCGCTCGTTCAGTAGTGCTAAAACTTTCCAAAACTTGCTAGTTTCCAGTCCATTCTCGTATTTTTTGCTCTGAGTGGTGTCTTTATGATATTTCTGCAAAATAGGACATAAGTGAGTACCTTTGTGCTTTAAATAGTATAAAATGATATAATTAAGTACTAAAAATGCCCTATAAAAGTAGACAATTTGGTGTGATAACACATCTCCACACTTGAGCTTTGCTTGCCCTCAAGCAAATCACTTGGGTAATTATAATAAGAGAAACTACTTTCACTGAATAGGGGCAAAAACACGAGTATAAAAACAAAGTGATATCATAAAACATGCCAATAAATAGAATGTCCAATTAGAGGTGTAAGTCCAAATAAGTCAACAATCTGTGATTTACAAGTCACACTCTCACCAATCTCAAAGTGTTTATAGGTATAGTCATTAACACTCAAATTTTTCAAATGAAGTGACATTACCATATGTTTGTACGTTGACCAAAACTCTACTATTAAAATCTATTTATCAAGCAAAAGAGGAATAAGGGTCTTTCATTGGTTGTAACGGGGCCAAGGTAATAATGTTAGGTATGATAAAAGAAAGAAAAGGTCATGCAAAGGGTCAGAAACAAATCAACCAAAACAAGCAACTTTTTCTTTTTCATTCTAAAGAGCAGGCAAGAATCCCCAAATTTTTTATCAATACTTTTTGCATTTTCTGAAGGCACTGTCCTGATAAACCATTATAAATTTTTTTTTCAATGATTTTTCGTTTCTTTTCGTTTTCCTCCTTTCATACATTTATGCAGTAAATAAACATTTTTAAGAACTAGAAGGGGAAATAAATACTAAGCCTTCTTTTTGTAAACAATACAAGGGATTCATAACATTATTCTTTTGATCTTTTGCCACTAATTGCTCTTAAAGAATACTTTCTAAGATTGCCTTCACAGAGTATAATCAATAGTAACAAGAAGGGGTACCAAAGAAATCTAATAAAGTACTTTTAGGCACAAAATTGAGCAGCTAGTGGTAAGATGTATTCAAAATAGAAGTGACATGAAAAATTCCTAAAATTGTCATTTTCCAAATTCACATGAAAATAAACTCATATTCGCTTTTATAATGGTCTCAGCACAAGTTTTAGAATGCACATTCATAGAAAAATATCACTCAAACAAAGAAAAGACGCAAAGAGTATGATGTGGCCTCTTGTTTCAGGCTCAAATCTCACATTTAGTAGCTTACACAGAAAATTAACACTCACAGAACTTCAATGCTAATTTTTAGCAAATTTCAATACTAGCAACAAATTTAATTCAACCACAAGTTGTCGAGAATATTTTTTTTGTAACCCCTAAATCAGCAAAATTTTAAAGTTCTCTATAATTATAAGCAATTGTAAGCATAGCCAAGTAATAACCATAATATGAAATCTCTCCCCACACTTATTTCTAGCAATGTCCCCACTGCGACTAAGATAAAACAAGCACAAAAGAAGATAAAAAAAATAAAATAATTGTGCTAAAGTAAAAGAACGTGGAAAGAGACTCCCATCTGAAAAATATCACGAGCAAAATGAATGGGGATATGGGCAAGGTATGTTGTTTCCTTTCGCAATACCAATGAAGCTGGTAAGCGGGCGGTAGAACTGTGCATCACAAAACTCAAAAATTTAGAAATAAAATAAAAAGAAATAACAGTAAAATAAAATAACAAAATAAAATTAAAAGCAATAAAGATAAAATGTATCCTGCGAGCATGCCAATATATACAAATCTCTTCTCTTTTTAATACAAAAGAAAGAGCCTAAGTACTAAAAGAGAAAATAAAATGTAGTCCCGCATCACTCGTCAGGAAGGTAAGGCTGGAGACTCTGAAGGTGCTCCAAAATAGCTGCCAGCTGTTGGTCCACGTGGGTCCTATGCTCCTGAAAGCTAGTCTGCATCTCATCGAGACGCATCATGACGTCCTGGTAGGAGTGGTCCTGTGGTGCTGACTGTGGTTGTGGCGGTGGTGGCGAATGAATCTATGCTAAAGGCACAAAATCTGCAGCCTAATCCTGCTACTGCTCCTGCTGCTCCTCCGGTCTAACGACCTCATACTCGCCATGCCCCAGTCTCCGCAGAACACCAATGTTGCAGAGAGTCGAAAGTCCAGTCTCTGCAGAACACCAGTTTTTGCAGCTGTTTGTATCTTTCCTTATGCTGTTGGGGGATATAAGATGGCACAGCTTTGGACGCGCGTGCTGCTGCAGATGAGGAACCATCGCATCTATGGCGCTTAGACATTTAATAAAAATAGGAAAAATTATAATTCTATGCAGAAACTGTGTTAGGTATGGCGGTGCTTCGTGTGGTACGACTGTACTGCATGGATATGTACGTCCTAGTTTCAAAAGTGAGTATAGCCTGACTTAAGGAATATGTACGGCCGTACATTGCCATAGGTACGCCCGTACCTCTGCCTGTCTTCAACCCTAAGGCCACCAGTACGGCCTATTCTTCATAGGTACAACCATATTGCGCTACGGTTTTGTGAAAAATCTACCCTATGATCAGATTTTCTCAGTTTTAAGCCCAAATTTTAAGGCTCTAATCATTCCTAGGGTCTCTAAGCATGCAAAACCAAGCTAAAACTAATCCTAAATTGCTAAAGTTAGAATTAAACAAATCGAAAACTTAAAATAACTAAAAACTTAAAATAACCAGTAAAACAGGCAATCAATCTAAGAAATAAGTTTAGAATCAGTACATGGATAGTCTTGGAATGAAAAATGCGAAGAAGTTGAGAGTAGATGGTGCTTGAGTGGAGAGGATTTGGGCGTACGAGGGTATGATACTCCCTTACCTCTCACTGTTGCCTTAAATATTCAGCCTCTGGACACGGGGTACGGTCGTACCTGGTTATATGTGCTGTCGTACCGGTTTGTTTCTCCGCATTTCTCAGGATGAAGCTGTGTGGTACGACTGTGCCTAATAGAAGGTTCGCCTGCACATACTAATTTTCCAAAAAAAAAATTGGTTTTTCAGAATATTTCATTTTTTGTATTTTTAATAATTAATAAAAATAAAATCAATAATGAAACAGAATAAATAAATAAAATAAAAAACAATAAAAAGAAAAGTGTTTGTAGACACGGGTTGCCTCCTAGTAAGCGCTTGTTTAATGTCCCGAGCCTGACGGTTCGGAGGACCAAGAATTAGTCCTCAGGGGCAAATATCCCTTCTTTAACATTACCTTTTGTTTTCTTACCATTGGGGAAGACTGCAATATAATTGCCTTCTTCAGAGTGATCCATCCAAGCAGGGCCTGAGCACTTTTTTGGTGGGTTCATTGTGTACCCACAATCTTTACAGATGTAAATTGGCTCTCTTATAATAGGTGAAAATGTCCTAATAAATTTCTTTACTAAGTCATTATGTGTCTCTATTTCTTCAGCTGGTAGGAGATATAGCCATATCTTGACTTCCTCATCTAATGAGAATGGAAAGATCTTCAATTTTGCTTTCATCTGGGGACAAGTTCTCATATTTTGCTTTCCTCATCTTTTGCAGAACTGTCTTATGTGCTTAATAGGATGTCCTGTTGTTCCCTTAAATTGTAAAGTTGACACCTCTGAGATAATGGATGGGTCTAATTCAAAACTGACGAATTCCTCAGAAGTATATTCCTTTAATTGTTGAAATCCTAGGATATGATCCTCCTTTTCCTCAATTGTGGGTTGGCAAGCCTTGAAAAATTCTTTCATTAATTCTTCCTATGTTGCAAAGTGGAATTTTTTGTAAATTGAGAACCATTGCTTAGCCACTCCTCCAAGAAAAAGGGGGAATAACTTAAGTCTTATCCTATTTGTGGTGGTTCCTCTATAATTGTCAGTCTTAACCAAGTCATAAAAATTTAAAATATGGGGGATAGGATCCTCCCTAGGAAGTCCTTTGAATTTAGGCAAACAAAGTGCTTCCACTATCAAGGAAGGGGTTATGTTCTTATCCTGCTCAATATAGTTGCTGTCTGGTTTCTCAACTTGTTCTTCTTTTTCTTTCTCCAGTTTAGATTCCATATCCTACAAGAAACAACATGAAGCACTAGAGGAAGAAATTTTGTTAGCATTATAAATATTAAAAATCTCTTCTTCATCATCAATTCTTAGAGTCATGGTTCCCTTTTTTACTTGGATAGTAACATCTCCTGTTGCCAAAAATGGTCTTCCCAATATAATAGGGATATCTCTATCTTCCTCAATATCCAGAACTATAAAGTCAACTGGGAAAATAATTTTTCCAACCTTAACTAGCACATCCTCTATTATCCCTCTTGGGTAAACAAGAGTTCGTCAGCTAACTGCAAGGACATGTTAGAAGGTTGTGGTTCCTGTAAATTTAATTTTCTAAAAATAGAGAGAGGCATTAGATTCACACTTGAACCCAAATCACATAGTGCTTTAAAAGAGTTATTACCAATAGAGCAAGAAACAACAAAGGTTCCTGGGTCTTTAAGCTTAGGTGGTAATTTATTCATTAACATAGCGGAGCAATCTTCATTTAAATTCACTGTCTCAACCTCTTCCAATTTATTTTTGTTAAAAATTATTTCCTTTAAGAACCTAACATACTTAGGTACTTCAGAGACAATTTCAGTAAAGGGAATATTGACATGCAATTTTCTAAGTTTTTCTAATAATTTCATTGCTTGCCTATCCTTAAAAAAGATTGGGAACTTTAGGAAAAAGAGTTACTTACCTGCCGAGGCTTAGTTTTAGCCTTCTCCTCTTTACTTCCCTCCGGAATGTCCTTCATTGTAATGCTTTGTACCTCCCTTGCCATTAAGATTGCATTGCACTTCTCATTTGGATTTGGTTCTACTTGACATAGAAGTGCTCATTTTTCTCTGAGTCACTACATTTATCAAGGTTGCCATTTGGTCTTTCAGCATTTTCTAGTCTTCTGTGTTAGTGGTCGCTAATTTTTCTAACTTCTTGAAACTTTCATCCACTTGTCCCACGAAGTTATTGAAGTCATTCACACTGAGACTTCTATCATTTTGAGCACGGTTCTGTAAATATGGAGGTTTGTAAGTATTCTGATTCTAGCCTTGTGATCTCTGTTGGCCTCCCCATGAGAAATTGGGGTGGTTTCTCCATCCGGGATTATAAGTGATTGAGTAGGGGTCATTCTGTGGCTTATTCCCAATAAAATTATCCTCTTCAGTGCAGTCTTTAGAATCATGACCTGTTACTCCACAGAAATTACAGGAGGCTTTGGTTGCCTTGGTTTCAATAGCCTTAGGTCTTTCTTCAGTCTTCCCCATGAAACCGACCAAAACTCCCATACACGGATGTTCGTGCCTTTGTATAAACTTCAGCATAGCTTCTTGCATCCCTGTCTTTGGATCAAAATCCTTTTGGCCTACAGCAATTACTTCTTCCAATTGGCCTTCAATTGCCATGCATCCCCAGTCATTATTAGTTGAAATTGCATTGGACTGAGTTTGCGCTACCATGAGAGTCTCTATCTTCTTGGTCATTGCATCCAACTTTGCTTCAAGGGTTGTGTTTGCTTCCACTTTATAAATTCCTGCTTGCTGGTTCTTCCTTCCGGTTTGTCTTTCACTTGCTGACCATTTAGCATTATTCTGAGCTATTTCAGTCATTATATCATAAGCCTCAGTGGGTGTCTTCTTTCCAAAAGATCCCCACAAACAGCATCAATAGCACCTCTTGTTTGCATGGTAAAATCATTGTATAAAATCTGAACTAACTGCCATTTGGTGAAACCTTGATGAGGGCAGCTTCTAATTAAATCTTGGAATCGCTCTCATGCCTCATGCATTGATTCTCCTTTATCCTGAGCGAACCCATATATGTCAGGTCTCAGCTTCGCAGATTTTGTGGGAGGAAAGTACTTATTTAGAAACTTGGTTTTCGGGTCCTCCCAGGTGGTAATAGAATTTGGTAGAAGTGATTGCAACCTTAATTGTGCCTTTTCCTGTAGTGAGAATGAAAACAATCATAACTTGATGGCCTCTGGTGTCACACCATGACACTTGACAGTGTTAGCAACTTTCTAGAATATTTTGAGATGAGCATTTGGATCTTCAGAAGGTAAGCCAGAGAATTGCACTGCAGATATCATTAAAATCAGTGCTGGCTTCAATAAAAAATTTGATGCCTCAATTGCCGGATAGTTGACGTTGTCCACCACATCCATAGTTGGAGTGAAATACTTGTTCAACGTAAGTTCGTTCTCCATTGCTAGCTACTGTCTTCTCAACAAACGAATTGTTCTTTCAATTTCAGGGTCGAATTTCAATTTAGGATGTTGAGACCTTGTCCGCATACACTAAAGGAAACCAAATTAACATGTCCTTAAAACAATAAAATAAACAGAAAATAAATAAACAAAATAAAATGCCTAACGTAAATAGAATCTTGTTCAATTAATATCGCTAAACATTCCCCAGCAATGGCGCCAAAAACTTATTGCGGCTCAGGCAAGTGTACCTGATCGTAACTCGTAATAAAAGTGGAGTATTTTTAAGACTCTGAATGTCGAACCCACAGGAAATGCGTGAGTACCAATGAAGTAAAGAATTTATCCTATTAGGCTAACAAAAGTTGTCATTAAAGAATAGCAAAAGTTGTCACGTAACTAAAATAACAATCAAACGAAATGCAAGAACGGATTAAGAATATTATGGGAGGTCTAGGGGAACCGGGTTCACCAATACTCAACTCTTGAATTTACTAATTAATTATTACAAGATCTATTTTCTGATTGATAGCTAATCACTCACTCTAAATTACTAAGAACTACCCAGTTAATAGCTTTCTTCCTAAATAACTACTCCGTTTTGTTCTAGGAAGGTAATTAAAGGAAAAAGCATTAAGAATAGGTAAGTTTTTTAATCTAATAACCGATTAGAAATAAGCAATAACCTTATCCGGGCATATAAAACGAGTTCTTTTACTCCTAGAGATTCGTTAACTCACTATAGTCCTGTTACCGCCAATTAAGTCAACTAATTAAAGGTTGATCAAGCCTTATAGGATTAAGCATGCTAGGGATAAAACAATCAATCAAATAAATAGAAACTCATAAAATTAATTAGATAAATAACAAAAGCATTATAAAGGATCCCCCATTACCCCTAGTGATGGGTTTAGCTACTCATATTCAATGATAATAACATAAACACAATCAATCATAAAACCATAGGAATCCATAATAAAGAGAATAAAATCTAAACTGGGACACCCTTTCGGTATGACAACAGTCCTTAAGCACGTTCTTCACGTCCTCACGAGCTCCGGTATTGAAACGAGATTGGCACCAAGCTCCAAGTAAACAAGAATCAACAGAAAGGCAAGGGAATTGATGTAGAACTCTCAAAAAGGGGTTTTAGATTCAGAAATTCGTCAAAAGGTCTTCAACTTAGGCTAAGGGGGCCTATTTATAGGTTGGGATGCAGATTAGGTCATCTATCTTTCAAATCTGCACAATCTGGGACGGGATACGGCCGTATCGAATATATACACGGTCGTACCGGACTTTGATTGCAATGTTGGCCCGTACTTGAGCGCCATGCACTCCCTGACATCAACTGTATACGTCCATATTGCCTTTGACACGGCCATACTGGACTTTTTTATCAGCACCGGGTGGTACTGACTAAGGGGGTATGCCCCTACCGATTCTCTGATTTAGGTACGACCGTACTGAAGTACTGTCAAGCCGTACCGCTCTTCTAGCAGTGCTAAAACTCTCAAAAACTTGTCAGTTTTCAGTCTATTCTCGCATCTTTTGCTCTGAGTGGTGTCTTTATGATATTTATGCAAAATAGGACGTAATTGAGTATCTTTGTGCTTTAAACAGTGCAAAATGATATAATTAAGTATTAGAAATGCTCTATAAAAGTAGACAATTGGGTGTGATAACAGTGGATATGATGCATTCTTGGCTGTTGACCCAACTGATATGGCAACGGGAAAAATTTTAAGGCATGATTGCATTTTTGTCCCTCAGCTTAGTGCTTGTGTGATTTTTGTCTCCGAATTTTTTTTGCTCGATTGTATATAAAAAGCCTAACACAATCAAGTCAAAATGACTTGTTTAGTATCTATGTTCGGAATCTTTTGTTCTTATACAATTTTATACACAATTGAGGAAGTTAAAATAAGAGAGGAAGACACTCTATAAGATTCAAACCTGCAACGTCCTATGCATAAAAGTGGCGTCAACATCTAAGCCAGTTTTTAATATTTTTTGTGAAGAATTTATTATATGTAACATTCTTAAACCACAACTAGAATTTTGTGGGAGTGCGCATAGTCATTTCAACACCACTCACTACAAGAATTTGATTACTTACCTACGAACTATTAGCTAGGGCAACATGGTGGTAGATATTTTTTTTGGTACCGAGGGCCTGGGACGTAGGAAACATTATGCTGACTCTTAGCGAGAGCTTTTGGCCCACGGTACGTAAAAGCATATGACCGTTATGACTCTACAGGTAGCGAGGGCTTTTGGCCCACGGTAGTTGCTTCATTTTATTCGCTCTGTTAGCGAGGGCCTGAGGCCCACGGTACCATTAGCATAGGTTTCTCCGCCTGGATTAGCGAGGGTCCCTGAACCACGGTAACATCACGCTTCTATATAACCGCACGCAGGCTGCTTCTTTCCTGCTTCATTCCTTCGATCATGCGCTTCCTCTCTCTTACGGCATTCTGCCATTGTTACAGTAAGCTTCGTCTCCATTTATTTTTCGTCCGATCTAATCTCCCCTCTCACAATAAATTTCTCCCTATATCTATTTATATATCTCTATGTCATGAAAAAATTACATACATTCATTCTTATTTGTTTTTTGTTAGTAGATCTGAAGCCACCTCGACGAAATCACTACCACCGGAACCATTCACTCACTCATAGGTTAGTAATTTTTTTGACTAAATAGTTATTATATAATTTTTTAGTAATTTATTAATTTTTTTGACATAATAGTTATTAATATGTTTAGAATATTATATATCAGGGTTAAATATAATTTTAGTCGCTATAAAATTCACAAATTCTGCTTTTAGTCCCTAAAAAAAATTCGTTCGAACTTTAGTCCCCCTAAAATTCTCTATTAGCAATATTGGTCCCTACCGTCTAAATTTTGCTGACTCAGCTAACGATTGTCTAGTCAGCAACTGCCACGTTTCGTATGACGTGGCACCCACGTGGCAGGCGAGTCATCAAAAATAATTTTTTTTAATGCATACGTGGCTGCCATGTCATGTGACACATGGCGGGTGTTGTACGGGTCATTTTAAATATGTTGTGCATCGCTATAAAATTTTCAAATTTTTATTTTAGTCCCCACAAAATTTAAGTTTTGATTTTTAGTCCTAAAAAATTCAAATTTTGATTTTGGTCCTTAGTAATTTTTTACCCAATTTTAGTGCTTACATTGTTAACTAAAATTTTGGCACTTGACTTTTTATAAATATAAAATAAGGTTATGCAATAATTTGTCTCAAATAGATGGCATGAAAATTTAAATATTTTTATACACTTGTTGTAGTGAAGGAAATTTCATGATGCACACTAAAAAGCCATTGTGTAGGTAGTAGTGTAATGTTAATCTTTCTACGTACAATGTTCTTCCACATTAATTTAGGCAACAACATTTGAGTTATCATTTTTTTATCAAGAAAACATTTTATTTAACATGTAAATTTCTTTATCAAAAAAAACATTGGATTTAACATGTAATACATTTCAAGTGTTGATGACATTGAATTTTCACAACAAATAGAGTTCAAAAGATCAATTTGGGAATTAAATTAGGTCCTCAAATGACTTACCAAGTTGAAAGATTTAAAGTGTCCAAAAGTAATACTGTGTTGTAAAACAAATTTATTCGAAATGCAAGAACTCAAAATTCGAGTCTTTGAAGTGACTCCAATAAAACAACGACAAAAACATGATTTGATTGAGTTTATAAAAAACGCAATCAAAGACACATAAAAGAATTAAGAATATCATCTATTTGAGATAAATTATTACATAACCATATTTTATATTTATAAAAAGTCAAGTGCCAAATTTTAGTTAACAATGTAAGTACTAAAAGTGGGTAAAAAATTATTAAGGACCAACATTAAAATTTGAATTTTGGGGACTAAAAATCAAAACTTCTATTTCGTAGGGACTAAAATAAAAATTTGAAAATTTTACAGGGACGAAAAATATATTTAAAATGACCCGTACAACACCTGCCACGTGTCATATGACATGGCAGCCATGTATGCATTAAAAAATATTATTTTTGATGACTCACCTGTCACGTGGATGCCACGTCATACAAAAGGTCTATGTGGCAGTTGCTGACTAGACAACCATTAGCTGAGTCAGCAAAATTTAGACAGCAGGGACCAATATTGCTAACGGAGAATTTTAGGGGACTAAAGTTCGAACGAAATTTTTGTAGGGACTAAAAGCAGAATTCGTGAATTTTATAGGGACTAAAAACATATTTAACCCTATATATTAATTACACACACACACACACACATATATATATATATAATATTGACATACTGTAAATTTTTTATAATATATAAATATATTTAGAATATTCTGAATATCAAATTAAATAGTTGTTTTTTTTATAAATAGAGATATATACCTTAGAAGAATGTCACATGTGTTTTAATTGTTTAAATATTTGTTCTTTGAATGAATATATGATAGTATTAGGTTTTATTATATTATATGTTTAGAATTAAATGTTATTGTTATGCTAGGATTATATTATGTTTTAATATGTTATGTTTTGAAAAATACCTGTTAGGAAAAATGTGGGTTACGTTGCAATTAATATATGTTTTTAGTAATATATGAATATATATATATATATATATATATATATTTAAAATATTTTTTTTATCAAATTATATAGTTGTTTTTTTTATAAAGGGAGAAAAATACTTTAGGAGAATTCTATTTATGTTTTTAGGTTTGTGTGTACATTCCAATCATGACCAACACCACTTAGGCTTCAATATGACAACACGTTTGAGGACCTGAAATCCAAGATTCACCGCAAACTCAATCTTGGAGAACGAACGGTGCAGAAGGTAATATATCGTTGTCCTCGGCTTGATGCACGCGACAAGATTATATACCAGAGCATGGACATAGAAAACATTCTTGACGTACGCATGATGTTCACCATCCACCTCCAACATACATTTCGGACATTCCCGATCGAGTTGTGCATTCGCGTAGTTGAGTCTGCAGATGATCTTGACGTAACTGACCTGAGTCTACCATAAGAATGTAATCTCTGTTTGTGTTTCATTTTAAGAATGTAATGTTTTTTTAACGCCATGTGTTATATTAAAAACGTAATGTCTTTTTTATTAAAATTTAATGTCTATTAGTGTTTTATTAATGTCTTTCTTTATTATAATGTAATGTCTGTTAGTGTTTTATTAATGTCTTCTTTATTAAAATGTAATGTCTGTTTGTATTTTATTAATGTCTTCTTTATTAAAATGTAATGTCTGTTTGTATTTTATTAATGTCTTTTTTAGTAATATGTAATGTCTGTTTGTGTTTTAGTAATGTCTATTTTATTGTCACGTAATGTATGCGTCACTATTAACAAGTGTTTAATTTTTTAAAAGTTCTCAGGACAATCAAGAAAAAAAAGAAAAATGTGAATTAAATGAATAATCTTTTTGTATTAAAATAAAAAATAATAACAAATAATCTCTTTTATATAATAAAAAAAATTAAAACAAATATTTTTGTCTTAAAATTAAAAAGGGAAGGTAAAAATAATAATAATATTTTGTCTTAAAAAGAGATGAAAGTATAAAAAATATATAGTGAAAAGGAAATGAAACGAAAAATAAATAAATAATAAAACTACCCTCTCCCTGATACACCTGCGCCCCCACCTTTTTTTTTTTTTTTTTTATTTTTCCACATTACCCCCCACAAAAGCCCATTTTTCGGTAGGGCCTAAACAAACCCACCCACTAATAATAATAAAACCGTAAGATTCCTCTTGCCTTCCTTATCTCCTGATGAAGCCCCCCCCCCCCCCCAAAAGTTTGCTCTCTTCTCTATCATCTCACTCATCTCACTCACTCTTCATCCTCTCATTCTCTCTTCTTCCTTCTTCCATTTTTACTTCTCAAAAACGACGCTCCTCCCCTCCATCATCTCTTTTCTTTTTGTTCTCCACTAAATATGATCTTCAACATCTCCATCTCCATCCCCCACAGAAAAACAGATGAGTTTTTTTTCCTGTTTCTTCCACCTGTTAGATTTATTTTAAAAACGAATATGTTTTTTGTTTTTGTTTTATTGATATGATGTTTGTTTCATATTTTGCAAAGAAGGGAGGAATAAAGGAATGGCTATGAAAATCCTCTCAGATGCATGAAAATGTTCTTATTTTTTCATCTCTGTTCTTTTATTAATTTTTCTATTTGATTCTTTATTTTCGTTTTCCCTTCTATTTTCATCTCTGGTTCTATTCTTTATTTTCGTTTTTTTCGTTTCCCTTCTATTTTTATCTCTGGTTCTATTCTTTATTTTCATTTTTCGTTTTCCCTTCTATTTTCGTCTCTGGTTATATTCTTTATTTTCGTTTTCATCTCTGTTCTATTTTATTGGCCCTCTGTTTTATTTGAATCTATTTAAGATAGTATTTAGTATTGTAGTATTTTATTTTCATCTCTGTTTAAACACTCATCTATTTCTATTATACTTAATTTATTAAGGTTTAATTGTAGTATTCTTTCATGGGAAATATAATTCAATTTAAGGGATTATATATGAATTTCTGGGATTATGTTTGAAGTTCTGGGTAGGGCTTTTTCAATTTGTGGTCTAATTTTCAAATTATTTTGTTACCAGTTCTGGGTAAATTTTTTTTTTAAAAGGCTTACATTACCGAGGGCATTGCCAAATTGAGAACTCTCAGAAATCATCTCATTTTTTATTTTTTTTAAAAAATTCGATACTTACCTACGGCCAAAGGCCCACGGTAAGCAACACGGTTTTCAGAAAAATCTACTTTGTTACATACGGCTAGTGGCCCTCGCTAATGTACCTACGAACAGACGCCCTCGGTAATACCAATAACTACCTACGGCTTATAGCCCTCGATAATTACCTACGGCCTTAAAAAATTACCCTCGGTACGTGTTTCCTACGGAGCGATAACCTACGAACTGTGGGCCCTCAGTGGGCCCTCGATAAACCACCCATTAGCGAGGGCCTTTCGTTCTTAGCGAGGGCTTTTGGCCCTTGGTATATCCTGCAATTCTTGTAGTGACTATTATCCACATGTAGGTCAGAGGTTCGAACCCTACTGTGTTTGGATTAGTGCCACTATGTTTTTATATACTAACTAATAGGTTGGTCTTTTTTTAAATGTCAAGCTAATATGGACCAATTAAATTGCACAATTATTTTTTTATAAAGAAAAGTTTATGTGAGGTTGGTCTTGAGGGCTCATCAGGGTCATGTAAAGCCTCAATGCTCAATGAACGCTAACAGATATACTTACATATTACCCACTAACGAGGTCTTCACATCGGTAGCAAGATTCGAACTCACATCCTTTTGGAATATGAGTCGTATCATTACCAACTAAACCAACCTTCGCTGGCATAAATAGCACAATTATGAAGACCAAAATTAAGTAATTAGAAATATGATGATCTAAATCGTCCAAATAGTAAACTAGAAGAACCAAAAGTTCCCACATCCACATTAGCAGCCACGCCAACAGTCATGCAACATTATATCCACGTCATGAAGCCACATCAGCAATACATCTACGTCAACAAGTTGTGCAATGAGCATCATATATATTCACATAAGCAGTCACATGAATATTTTTATTAACTATTGGATTGGATGTCAAGTTAACAGATAGATCAAAATCGAGTAATTTGAAAAAGTGTGTACCAAAATTGAGCAATTAAAATTGAAAAACCAAAATCGTCCAAACACTGCAATAAGGAGACAAGAAATGAAATCTCTATCTCTATCTTTATCTATATTATATACAATTGAGAACAACGCCAAATATGAAATGTTCCAACTCATTTTCTCATAGCCAATCAGAATACATAAACAGTTCAAGGCGGCAATCCGCAAATCGTTCCCTCCAAAAAATGGTGACATGGCATAGTCAGCCGTATAAAAAAGAATAAAAAAACCGAAAGAAAATATAAATATGGAAAATGTTCAAATATAATACACGAATTAAATGACTTTACAACAAACAATTATTGTTGAAATCCTCATATAAACAGCAGCTAAAACATAAAAATGGAAACAAATCTTTTTTCAAATGGTCATATCCAAATTAATGAAATACTAAATACTTACATATTCAAATTTTATTATTTTATTATAGTATACGATTTTAATGGTGGTTGTTTCAAATAATAATTATAATATTTAAAAAATAAAAAATTATTACAGGGATTATTCAAAAATAATAATTATAATTATTTGAAAAAATTATTTTTCAAATGGTCATCTCCAACGATTTTTATTTTCGGGAATTATTTTAGAATTTCGTTAATTGCATGAACCAAATTATTAAACCCCTACAATTTCAAGGATTGAACTGGTGATTCACTTAATTTTTTTTTCATGAAGAAAAATAAAGAATCTCAATAACTATGGATTTACCTCAAAATCACGTTGCTATTTATTACTACATCACAAATCTATTTCTACTATTTTTTATGTACTTTTAAAAGGACAAAACTTACCTACAATACCATAGATGATGTAGGTGTTGTTCTTCATTAAAAATATCTATAACTACCCATAACTCCTTAAAGCCTATAAGTGTCTCAAAGCCTTTTATGTCCACGTGTATATTTTTTAGTGGAGAACAACTACAAACTCCTATAACACTGTAGGTAAGTTTCCTCCCTTTGAAAAAACTTTTCACGCTTTCTAGATTTAATATTTATAATTATTTAGATTGTGAGATATAGAAGTAGTAGCGGACCTACGTACTGGTTCGACGTGCGGTCATGAATGAGCAGGTACAAGCTTACTGGGGAGGATTGTGGCTTAGGTCTTAGTTAGCTTCTATAGCACCAAAATTGAGGAAGAGATGACAGTCAGCATTTGTGAAAAAAATGTCATTTTCGTAATAAAAAAATTACGTAATGGAGATTAGTTAAAAGTTAACATAAAATTATAAAATTGATCAAAATAATTATATTTTCATCTTATAAAGGAGGAAAGTCTGTGTTTTAAAATAAGAAGGGAGGGAAGTGTAATATCCCCCATCTTTTGAGGGAGGGGAATGTATTTTATTCATTTTTGTATTGTGTCCAATATATCTAGTTTTAAATTTGGTATGATTTTAACATTTATGTCTTTACGATATTATTAATTATATCTTTTTGAAATAAATTGCCCACATTGACTCAGGGTCCTGGATTTACTTAAGTATAAGTGTGTGTGTGTATATATATATATATAATTACATATCAATAAAAACTATAATATTTGTCTTTCCAATACATTTTAGTTCCTATTTTTTATGTTAAATAATATAATAAATATTTTTTAGTTTATTATTACTGTTAAAAACAATGAATGCACTATGATATTATTACAAATATGCATTTCACAATATCACTTTAATAATGTGTTTTTTTAATATAATTCTAAGAGAAACATTTTTTTAGTATAGTCAAAATATTATTTTACAACAAATATATAAATTTCTCTCCCAAGTTAGTCATAATTTATTGCTAACCAATTTTTTTATAGTGGACAATAGTAAATAGTAAATTAAAATTTTGGATACTTTGTATGTCATTTTTTTTGCATCCATTTTTTCGTAGAATCTTTTACATATCAATTATCTTATACAAATATTGAGAAGTCAACATATGTAACAGTAGTATTGAGGGGAAGGGGAATAGGATAGTGGGACTTTATATAATAGTAATTAACTAATTAATTAAGTAATTTAACTAATTATCTAATTCATATAAATAAACATAAAACAATTACTTATTAACAAATTATACGAAATAAAATTGTATAATAATTTTTTAAATTAGTTCAAGGACATTTTTGACCTTTTAAAAATAATATCGTTTCTCTCTTCTTACTTTTTGTCGAACCAAATAAAGGGAGAGAGACAAACACATTTCTTTCTGTTATATTTCTCTCTTCTTTCTCTTATATCAATACATTTAATCTATTTTATTTTCCAACTCTTTCTCTCTTCTCACACTATTTCTCACCTCTTTATCAATTATCACTTTGTTCTTTGAACCAATTTGCTAAAAACATTTTTAACGCAAATTTTAAATCAATTCTTTAATTCCTTAATACATATATTTAGAAAACATTTTAAATTAAAAAATAATTGATTTTATATGAATTTTTAGAAGCTACTATATACCCGTGCAAGGCACGGGTTACACACACTAGTTATATACAAACGTGAATAATTTAAAAAAGGAAACAAAACAAATGGCATCACGATATAAAACTTCAGAGCCACGTTAATTAAAATTGCTTACATGGAATAGCCGAGTCTCAAATACAAGGAATTAAAATATAAAAAGAAAAATAAAAGAAATAAATATAACATTTAATGATCTGTCTAAATATAGCAATTGTTACAAACATGAAAAGTGTTCATTGCAAAATTAATTACAATCCACAATATTTGACACATTTTAAATACAATCTATAAACATTTGAATCAAAAAAATTGCGGTCAATGCAATTAATTATAAAATAAAACCCATCACAATTATAAAAGGCAACCCTAAATACTAAATGGTAATGTTAATTTAAAAAATATGGAAATATTCTTAATTTAGATTGAATATATCCCTAATATTATTTTTTAATTTAATGATTTTGATCAATCAATTGTAGATTTTATTTTCTTAGTCGTATTACAATCATGATTTACCCTAATTCGGCTTGCTCATTATTATACATATGCCTAATACAAACAATATGCCACAAACAATTGCTTTTACCTTAAACTGATTTAATCACCTTCCCACTGTTCATCGTCTTCATAGCAAAAAGAAAGACACCATAAAAGGTTCATAATCTTCACCATTAAAATGGTGCAGTCCCACCATTCATAATCTCTGCTCCTCCCTTCTCTCACCCACGACAACGAATCACTGAGAGTCCAACTTCAACATAAGAACCATGATCTGATTTTATCACACTACAAGAAAAAGCGCGAATACCGACGGTTAATTACCAACGGTCAGAACCCGTCGCCTAAAAACCGGGGTTTTCGACGACTTTAGCCGTCAATAAAGGCAACCTGTCTTACACTAAACTTTACCGACGGCGTAGATCATCGGTAAAGTTTAGCGTAAGACGGGTTGCCTTTACCGATGACTAATGCCGTCGGAAACCCCGGTTTCTAGGTGACGGGTTATGACCGTCGGTAATTGGCCGTCGGTATCCGCGTTGTTTGTAAAGTTCCCACTTATTTTCAAATACGACCGTTGGTAATCACGACGGTCAATTTAGTCAACGAGTGTACCGACGGGCTTAGCCGTCGGTAAAGCCACGTCCGACTGCTGTGCTTACCGACGGTTTAAGCCGTCGGTACATTAAATTAGGCCGTCGGTAATCTCCTTATACGGCCAGAGGTTAACCTTTCTTCCCCATTCGCTCACAGAACAGTCTTCTCTTTTCTCCTCTCTCTCTTCCGCCACCACGCCGCCCTCCACCGCACTTTCGCCTCCCTTGAGCTCGTGTGACTGTCGTTCTTCACCTCATTCCCTTACCGTTATTCCTCTCTTGCACAATACTCCTAGCTTGCACCTCCATTTCTCCCTCTCTCGCGGCCACACTCCCATCGTGGTTCTGCTTCTGCTAGCCTCACCGTCCCTATAGCTGCTGGTTGCCACCACGTCACCACCACGCTGAACAGCCAAATTACCGGCTGCTCACCCAAGCCACCACCGTCTTTCTACCTCTCTTAGTTTCCCCTTGGTGAGTTATCTTCATCCTTTATTTTTCCCCAAATTAATTTCTAAAACCCTAGCTTTAAATTGAAATCCCAATTCATAAAAATCCAGCATCAGGTCAAATCTTTCTCACATCTCGCATCTAGCTGAAGGAGGAACAAGGAAGAAGAAGTTGGGAATAAGGGAAAGAAGCTGACTTGTTTGCAGCTGAAAGAGAAGTTTAAGAGTCCAAGAAGCCAAGGTGAGTGTTCTAATATTACATGAAAATGTTGCTCCTTAAGTTATTCCATGGATGAACTTGAATTATTATCAAAACAAATACATACTAAAGTTTGAGTAAAATTGGATTGAATCTGCATGAGTTGTCCTGTTGAAATTTGGATTGAATCTGAAGCTGTTATTCTGATGACTCTGATTGAATGAATGTAATCTAACTGGTGTTCTGCCTTGAAATGTTGTTTTGCAACCAACCAGAATTAAGAAACAGAAAGTTTGATTGATCAATCTTCACCAATTAATAAACACAACATGCTTCTTGAATAGGACTTGATATAATTACTGCATCACATAACTTCCAATCAGAAATTAGTAAAGTTTTTTTATGATTGTTGATTGCAAATTATTAATGATGTTATGTGATGCTACTGTCATGTGATGTTATGGAGACATTAATTTATTGGTTTTGGTTTTTCTCAAAAGGGAGTTATGATTCTTTGATTGGTTTTTGCTAGAGTCTACTTCTTCTGCTTTCAATTAGATTACTACTTATACTATAGCTATCATTTCTTATATTAATAATACTATGGCTTATAAAAAAAAGATCTGACTTTAGACTCCATAGTGAAATTTTAGCTCTACATAGTTCTTTCAACTCCTTATTGTTAGTTGTATTGGGGTTGCTATTTCCCTTAGTTTTATTATTTCTTTGGCATTGGTTTGCTTAGAAAGTTGCAATAGATGCTAGTTAAAAGTAAAAGCTGACGAACTAGTGTTGCTTGAGCGCAAGAGTGCATGAATAATTCTGTTTTACCGCATAATTTGTTATCTTGCGGCTTTAAGTCAAAATTGTGAGTTCAAAATTGAACTTAAGAAGAGGTCTTGGTAAATTGGAAATTGTTTCTGATCATATAACTGGATTACTACTTTGGTAAATTGGAAGAAAGTTAGCGTGAGAAACAGATCCTCAAACCTGAACTTAGTAACTTGGAGAGGAGTGGCACAATGGAAATCATGTGTTTTTTTCCTTTTTGTTTTGGTGTTTAATGGCTGTGTTGAGTTTAGTGTCCATAGGATTTGTTGGTAGCACTCTTGTTTTGATGATCACATTGTGTTTGGGTTGGTTGACAAGGTTGTTTTTAAGATCATGTGTTAAGCTAATTAGTGGAATGTATGTGTTATATTAATTGTGTGTTGTTGGGCTCCTTGCTTTGCAATTGCTGATTACATTTAATTGTGGTCCTGAGAATTTTAAGATTGGGTTGGCAGCCATACTTATGAGTGGGATTGGGTCACTCATATATGTTTTTTATATTTATGGTATTTAATTGAAATTTTTTCTGTGTGCCCTCTTTGTTTTTTTTGTTTTTTAAATTGTCATAATACTACTTGCTATATATGGTAGCTTGTTAGTTTAACTTTTCTATGTTTTTTAGTATTTTTTGTCCGAGGCCGCCACACTGCTCCGAGACCGCCACTGGTATCGAAGGATGCAGACGTTCTACTTCTCCTTAGCACTCTCTTGTTCTGAGAATTAGGTATGCACTCTCTTCACATGTCGGTTTCTTTTGGGTGGAAAAGGGTTGGTTGTTGACTCCCACACCGACATTTTTCTTTGATTTCCTTCATAGTTCTCTCCACAGAGGGAATTTTGAAGTGATGTATGTTTTGGCTAACAAATATACGTGAGTGAGTACTTTTGTATTCCTTACCTATATTTGAGAGTCTAGGAATGGGTTATGATCACGAATTGGTCAATGGCACACCCCGATTTTGTGAAAACTTGATCATATATGGTTAGTGATTTCGTGCTTTAAATTGTATGTTATAGGGTTTAGGGTTGTTAGTGATTTTGTGCATTAAATTGTATGTTATAGAATTATTTTGTTGTTAGTGATTTCGTGCTTTAAATAGTATTATTGAATATTTTTCTATCATGCTTTGATGCTTGAAATGTCGGTTCTTTTTGGGTGGAAAAAGGTTGGCTGTTGACCCCCACACCGACATATATCTTTGATTTCCTTCATAGATCTCTCCACAGAAGGAATTTTAAAGTGATGTATGTTTTGGCTAACAAATATACGTGAGTGAGTACTTTTGTATTTCTTACCTATATTTGAGAGTCTAGGAAGGGGTTATGATCACGAATTGGTCAGTGTCACACCCCGAGTACGAAGTGTTTAGTAAAGTGATTAATGCTGATAATTCCATGTTTGCTTAGGTTTCATGATCCTATTAGAGATCAAGTACAACCCGACAATACATTATACATATGTTAGATTGGCCCTGGGTAGGAGGAAGAGATCAAGTACACTACTCACAACTAACCCACTACATTCAATGGATAAACATTGAGTCACCAGTAATTAATTTTTCAGTGCAAGTTTGGCCTTCCCAAATGCTTCCTTGGCTGCAATTTGCTTTGTACATCTCTCTGTACTTCTTTCCTTTGCCACTTCTGCTTGTCTAATTCTATCCTTTAGGAGGATGTCAACTTCCAACCTGTTTCTTTTTAAATGACCAAGTCGATTTTCTACTTCTATCATCTCTACTTTTGAGTTTTAGTGAATCATTTGCTTTGCATCCTTCTTTACATGTGAATCGCGCATATAAAATTAACATAACTACTATACGAAAATTGTTATGTTAATTATTGATGAAATGGATGTTTGATTATTGTTGCACGAGCTCTATCGTGCAACTCATATTAGGAGGAGTACCAGTGATTTTGTTGATGATCGGTCGAGGCGGACTCAGGAAATTGTAAAATATAATGAATAGTTTTTTAATATGTTTATATTGTTTTCTTACAAAAAAAATTGACTTATTTGTTTATGTTTGACAGGAGGAGTTTGAGGTGAAGATGTCTCAGATTAGATCTCAGACATCATCATGTTCCCCGTCTCAGAGCCCTGAGGATCCATCTGCACTGCTCAGGGTTTGAGCAGATGTTGTTGGCGGCAAGAAGAAGGGTCGCCTATATGGTGCCGGAGACCTTGCCAGCAACTACAGGAAAGGGGTCATCCGCCTCCACATCAGAGAGTCATCGAGTAGTGGTGGTGCCAGTCGTCGCTCTGCTGCGGATGAGCAGGAGTTAGCCGAGGCAAAGCGGAAACTGGCCGTGCAGCAGGAGGAGACCCGTCGGACGAACACCATTTTGGCTCAGGTGCTACAGCGACAGAAAGAGATGTACCAGATGCTAGCTCGCCAGTAGCCTCCTCCGCCTCTGCCGCCTCCGCCTCCGCCTCCTGGTACTGATCATGTCGATGACACAGATGGTGTAGAGCATCTCGATCATGATAAGGACTACCAGGATAATTAGTGATGTTTGTACTAATATTTTCAATTTTTTTTTAATTACTGATGTTTGTTCGGATTATTTATTTATTTATTACGTTTCTTTTTTTTAATTTGTTTTTTGATTTACGTTATCACATTTTTTAATATGGGAATAAATTAATAATTAAATAAGTAAATAAATAAATAATTAATAAGTAAAAGTAATCAATTTAATTTAATTAAATTAATAGTTAATTAAATTAATTAAAGAAATTAATTAATTTAAAAATTAAATAAATAAATCTGTCACATTTTTTAATATGGGAATTAATTAATCTATCAATTAATTAAATTAAATATAAAAATTAATCAATTAATTAATCAATTAATTTAATTAATTATTTAATTAAATTTCCGGAATAAAAAAAATTAAGAGTACTGATGGGTAAGGCCGTCGAAAAAAAACTTCTGGCATTACTGACGGCTTTGGCCGTCAGAAATTACCTCCGGACGTTGACCGACGGTTTCGCCCGTCGGTAATATTGACGGTTTCGCCCATTGGTAATACTGACGGTAAAAAAAGCTTATCGGCAAACATTTGCGATGCCCGTTTTACCGACGGCCTATAGCCCGTCGCTAATTTTATGTTTTCGACGGCTTTTCGGTGTTACTGACGGCTTTTGGCCGTCAGTACGCCCGCGTTTTCTTGTAGTGTCAGAAGTGTCAGTAATAAACAAATCTTCAGAAAAACACAAATTCAAATCAGAACTTCTCTCCAAGAAAAAAAATGAAACTTCGGTGAAAACTAAAAACCATATATCAACAAGAAAATTAACTAATGGGTCTTCTATGTTGAGCTCAAAGACCAAACTTTTAGCATCAAATTGAATTCCACGAATAAAGGCCCTAACTTTCCCATTACTAACAAAAAAGAGAAAATAGAGAAAAGAATTACACAACTAAGTGGTGGGTGCTTCTGTAAGTTAGCGGTGGGGTTGAGTTGGAAAGTGGTGGTGATGATGAGTCTCGCTCACAAGCTAGTGGTTCTGCCATGGTACCGCCGCAACCTTCACCTCCTCCATCGACCCAAGCATTCACTGTCGTCCTGTTTCCGTACGCGGCCCCTCGGCCATCTCAGGTGCAAAGCAAATGATTGGGACAGAAAGAGAAAAAATATGGTATGGTGGGTTTCACAATTAAATCCCTGAGACGTCCAATTTAACCGTAAAAAATGGTGGTGCAACGTGCACCACCTACACCACTTCGGCATGGTAGACGGAGCCTAAACATGAATTTACAACTTCTTTCTTTGTTTTTTTTAAAGAGATTGGCAAAACTTCTATGCATTCGTACATGTCACACCGTTTCTATGCATTTTTTGAAAAACATATGGTTATAAAATTAAAGCTTTACATTATAACAAACATAATTAGCTGTTATAGTTCTCTAAAAATGCAGAAAGAATGAGAGAATTTAAGCAGAGAAAATAATTAAATAAAATCCTATCTTTTTGATCCAGAACTCTTTGACCCCGCTCCGGTGTCCAGGGGAAAGGGGCATTGACTAATCCGAAGTTCGGCCGGGAGGTCTCCAAGTTGATACGAAAAAGAAAAGATGTGGTACTGTGATACGTACTCAAAGACGATGAGATTATACCGACAATATGTAATGTGTCTCCGTCAGGACTCAATAATAAAATAAACATTTATAAAAAATGATATGTGCTCAAATACAATGAAATTATACAAAAAAAATGAAATGTTTCCCTATCGGGACTCAAATGTAAAAATATTCATTCATAAATAATAAAAACATTTATAAAATTGATAAATGCTCAAAAACAATGAAATTATACTAATAACATGTAATTTTTTTGTTAGGACTCATAAGCAAAATAGTCATTTATAAAAATAAATACATTTATAAAGACAAAATAAAAAATAATTAAAAAACTAATATAAAAAAAAGCAAAACAAAGAAAGAAATAAAAAATAATTTTAAAAATCAATATAAAAATATAAAAATGCAAAACAAATAAAGATATAAAAAATTCAAAAAATTAAAATTATAAAATTAAAATGTTATGAAAGTAACAAAAATAAAAGAATTAAAAAGCTAAAAAATTCGACAAACAAATAATATAAAATTTTAAGAAAATAAAAATTAAAAAAATTAAAAGTTAAAAATTAAAAATAAATAAAATAACTGGATGAGAGAGGAAAGCGGATTGTCGAGGGATGAGAGAGGAGAGAGAATTAAGGTTTATGAGAAGGAGATTAATATTATTTTTTTTAGAAATGATTTATTAAAAAGTTATATGGACAAAATATATAACATCTGCATGGCATACCTATGTTGCGGTATGCTCATTAGTGTTCCCATCATTCAACGGTAGAGTATGCGATGGAGAATCCTAAAAAAGATGACGCGGTTTATGCAGAAAAATAAAAAATTAGCACAAGGTTTCAATAGATTAAATTTTATTATTCCAATTATACAAAATACTATCCATTATTTACTTATTATTCAATATGAGTAATAACTACATGCATGGTGATACTATTAACTTACAAAATATAAATTATTCTGATACCCGTGCACGACGCATGCCAATATTTATTATATTTCATTGTTGAAACCAAATATTTTTTGAAGCACATTTACAAAAATGTTCCCGTGCATGGCACGGGTTACATACTAGTTATATACAAATGAGAATAATCTCATTGATTATTCTCCAAATGGCATCTTCTAAGAGAATTAGCATTTAATTAATGATTATGTGTCATCTATATTAAGAAAAATCGTTGATGTGGTAAAAAAACCAGTGACATGGAGATATGAAATGGCATTGACATGTACAAGTTGTTAAAAAAGTTATCATAAACCGTTGATAATGTATTTAATAAAAAATAAGAAAAAAGAAATCTCTATTATATACAAATGAGAATAATCTCATTGATTATTCTCCAAATAGCATCCTTTAAGAGAATTAGCATTTAATTAATGATTACGTGTCATCTATATTAAGGAAAATCGTTGATGTGGTAAAAAACCAATAACATGGAGATATGAAATGGCATTGATATGTACAAGTTGTTAAAAAAATTATCATAAACTGTTGATAATTGCTGTGTAAAAATGTAGTTGTGCAAGTATACACAATCGTGAACAAGTAATATAAAGTAGGAGAGATCATTCCCACAAGGATTGATTAAGTTCTTTCACAAGTTTTTTCTTTTGCAAGCGAGTTAGTGAGTAAATAATAAAAATAAAAAATAAATATCAAGTTTTTTTGTGCAAATATTGTTTGAACAGAAAAGTAATAAGCAATTGATTAAGTAAACATTGGATAAAAAGCAACTAGGAATCAGTTCAATTGTATATTCACTAAGTTGGTTCAGTGCCATCAGTCTGTGCCATGACACCTGGGCACAGGGCACTAAAGTGTGTACCTTTCAGCACTTTCAATAGGGTTAAGTAAAGGGCACCTTATGTCTAAGCCCCCATTATGTTCCCTTTTGTCTAATAAGTATGACCAAGAACACCCTGTGAGACATGTGACAACCACCCTAAAAATTAAATGGAGCCGCCACCAATATTTTATTTTTATAGGAAACATTGGAAAACCTAATTTTGAATATGGTTGAAAAAAAGAAGGTCTTTGGACCAGATTCGGGTTCGGGAGTTGATTACGTGCAAGGAAGGATTAGCACCCCTACGCGCCCATTAAAAAAATGGTACCCATTAATTGTTCGAGAAAAATTGTTTGCCCTTTTTTAAAAAAATAATTCCCTTTAATAAATTTATAAGATAATAAGAAAAAGAAACAAAAATTATTAAAAAGAAAGAACATTTTTATTGTATTTATTGTTATTTCATCTCCTTTTAATAAAATAGAAATATAGACTGAAAATGAGAATTATTTCCACCAGTTACTAATTTATTAAAAAAAAAAAACTTAAATGAAGAAACAAAATTCAGAAACTTATTTTGTTTTTATATCCCTATCAATCTTTTATTCATTTCTGGTTATTTATGAGATAAAAATAATAATAATATTACAAATAAGTCCCTGGTTTGGGTCTGGCCCCATTGGAAGACCAAACCAAACCCAAAAATTTCAATCTTTGCTTTCAAGTCCTTTTTTAATATAATAGTTACAAATTGATCCTTTTTATCCCCTATTTACAATTCAGTCCCTATTTACCATCTCTTTACAAATTAGTCCTTATTTAGAGTTTATCTACAATTTAATCCCTGCCTAGGGTTTATTTGCAGTTTAATCCCTATTTAAGGTTTGGCCCCGTTGGAAGGCCAAACCCTAAACCTAGTTACAGTCCTAATCATGGGGACCAACAGAAACAACAACGATAATCACGACAACCAATCAACAACAACTATAGCAATAACAATGCTGATAAAAGTTTACAGTAAAAATGACAGCAGGTTGAATAATATAGGCATATAGATCTCAGTCCAACGTACAAGTCATGGTGAAAGAAAAAAAAAGGAAAAAAAGAAGAATGAGAAAAGGAAGAAGAAGATAGAAACCTGGATCTTAGCTTTCCAGAAAACCAACAAATAGAAGAAGAAAAAAGGGCCTAAAACTAAAAATTTAGGTTTCAGTGTTTGGGGGGGGGGTCTCACGGATCTTGCTGGGTCCTGCTCCTCCTTCTTCTTCTACCTCTCTGTCTCTCTGTCTCTTTCTTTTTCTCGCTCGGGTTCTCTTGTTTTTCTAGGGTCCAGTCCCTCTTTCCTGCGTCTCTTCTCCCCTTTTATAGCCTCTTCATTCCTCTTCAAGACCTGCAAATTAAAAGGGGAAAAAAATCAGTATTGATTTTAAACAAAAATAATAAAAGGAGAAAGAAAGAAACTTCCCCTTTTGGAGATACGAATCTCTGATTGAGAGATTTGAGGATGAGTTGAGGCCGCGGCCTAGGGTTAGGGTTAGGGAGAGAATGGAGGTGTGGGAGCGCGGCTAGGATGAAGGGTTTGCGTTTTAGGTTTAGGGTTTGGATGGAGAAGAGGGATGAAGAGAGATGGGGCGGATTAGATGAGGGTATGGGATTGGGGATGATGAAGGCGTGAAGGAGAAAGAAGACGCCGCAGCGCCGCAGGTGATGAAGGAGTGAAGAGGGAATGAGGGAAGGAGAGGTTATCAGGTTTTTAGGTTTAGGTTTGGGCTTAGGTGAAGCTGGGCCATGCGCGTGTGGTTGGGCTGGTGAGTGTGTGATGCGTGCGTGAGGAAGAGGGAGACGCAGGAGGTGTGAAATGGAGAAAGGGGTGCGTGAAGTAAAAGGTATAGTTTGGACTTGGATTGTGCTGCTATTTGCACCCTCAAATTTTATTTTTTACACACCCCTATTCAAATAAAAAAGTCCCATTTTTCTTATCCATTCTTTTCTTCTCTTTTTAATCTCTTTTATTATAAAACCAAAATATTATTTTATTTATTAATACTACCACTACTAGTTAAAATAATTTAAAATAAATAATAAAATAAAACAGAATAATAATAATAATAAAAAAGGCCGGACAAAATTAGGGTGCTACAGCTGCCCCTCCTTAATTACATTTTACTTGAAGGTCTTCGTGCATTCGTTGTAAAAGATAATTAAGGATAAATGACTCTAATTTTGTTTAGAACGACATTGTTTGTGGATGCGAGATTAGCTCCCGACTTTGCTTTGGGATTCTAGGTCTGATTCCTAGTGAATTCCTGCATTTACATATAGGTTTAGCTCTTAACTCTTATAAAATTGGTGAGAGATTCTAGGTTCGATTCCTAGCGAATTCTCAGTAAGGCGTTAGGTCCGATTCCTAACTCTTGCAAAATTGGTGAGAGATTCTAGGTTCGATTCCTAGTGAATTCTCAGAAGGCATAGGCCTGCCTAGCTCTTATAAAATTGGTTGGAGATTCCAGGTTCGGCTTCCTGGTGAATTCCCAGTAAGGCCTAGTTATGACTAGCTCTTACAAAATTGGTTGGAGATTCCAGGTTCGGCTTCCTGGTGAATTCCCAGTAAGGCCTAGTTATGACTAGCTCTTACAAAATTGGTTGGAGATTCCAGGTTCGGTTTCCTGGTGAATTCCCAGTAAGGCCTAGTTATGACTAGCTCTTACAAAATTGGTTGGAGATTCCAGGTTCGGCTTCCTGGTGAATTCCTAGTAAGGCCTAGTTATGACTAGCTCTTACAAAATTGGTTGGAGATTCCAGGTTTGGTTCCTGGTGAATTCCTAGTAAGGCATAGTTATGACTAGCTCTTACAAAATTTGTTGGAGATTCCAGGTTTGGTTCCTGGTGAATTCCTAGTAAGGCATAGTTATGACTAGCTCTTACAAAATTTGTTGGAGATTCCAGGTTCGGTTTCCTGGTGAATTCCTAGTAAGGCATAGTTATGACTAGCTCTTACTAAATTGGTGGGAGATTCCAGGTTCGGTTTCCTGGTGAATTCCTAGTAAGGCATAGGTATGGTTCCTAATCCTCACGAAATTGGTGAGATTACTTCCCTACCTAAGGTAAGCCTGGGGTGCGAGCTTCTTCGTCACTCGACACAAGTTTTGGGTCAGATTCCCAACAAAGGTAAGTCAGATTCTTACCGCTTGTTAAAAGGTACGAATTGATTACCTTACTTTAAGGAATGTCCGTGGTATGAGCTTCTCCGTTACTCGAAACAATTCGGGTCAGATTCCCGACAAGGTGTAGGACAGGTTCCTAACTCATGCTAATAGATTGAATAGGCTGAGTACTAGTTCTTACCGAGTAACAACAGACCAACTGTATGTAATATTTTGAGAGGGTGGGTCACTGGACCCGAAAACTTTGATGATTATGCAGGATGCAATGAGTGGTATGCCATGCATGAGAATTTTTTTATATTTTTTTTTAGAGAAATGATTTTGAAAGTGGGTCTGAGGCCCAGAAGTATTAATGATCATCCAAAATGCAACGAATGGCATGCTATGCACGAATATTATTATTGTTTTGAAATTTTTTGATTTCCCTGAATTCCTTTGTGGGCTCTGCCCCTAGACTCATGGGATGGTAACTTTCTGTCAGATTGATTGTCTGAATGGTTGACTTTGTACTGCACCAGGTTTGCGTTTTTGCCCCTTGACAAATCATTTTGTGGATCTTCAAATTTCCACCTTCATGCTTGGATGCCTTGGGAAGGATTAGATTGACAACTCTGATCCATAGAGACTTTTCAGTGTCCCTTTGGCCTTCGTTCAGCCATGATGGGAAAGATCTATGTTGAGAGATGATCATCTTGTGAAGTTCTGAAATTGGAATGAAATCTTGAATGCGAAGCTTTTAGATGATGGGCTCTGTTTTTGCCCCTAGCTTCTTGGTTTATATCTGTGAGGTCCAATCTGGGTGGACATGTTTGTAAATTTGACCCTAACTTTTGCCTAGGCCGCTCTTTGCGAGTTTTCAACCTAGCGGGTCGCTCTAACTTTTGCCTAGACCACCCTTTCGGGTTTTCAGCCTAGCGAGCATTTTATTTTATATTCTTCCCCTTTTTAGGTAAAGCAACTGCACTGAGGAGTTTATATGGATCTCCTCCTTCAAAAATAAAGTTTTGAGAAAATATGAGCAATTTGACTTCGATCAGAATGGACTTTATTAGGGTTGTAATGTGGCCAGGGGTTAAGGGTTATGAAAGAAAGGATATTTCAGGCCCAAAAAGTGTTTAAGGGTTTATAAAAACAAGGATCTTTAGTGTAAAGATGCACTTCATTTTTGCTAGCACATTTGTTTCACCTTTGCGGTTTCCTTTTTGATCTTCGCAAGTGTCTTTGACACGTTTTTGATATTTCTTTGAATTGTCTTTGATACTTTATTGCTTACTTTGCTCTTTTTCTTTTTGAGAGGACAAAGTTGATTGAAGACTTGTGCTATTCTTCATTGCATGAACGATCCTTATTCGGGGTATTTGAAAGAAAATTTCGTTTTAGGCTCAAAAGGGGTAGCAATGGATAAGTACTTTTGTATTTGCGGATAGAGAAAAACGGCCAAACCTCATCTCAAAATCTCATTGCTCACATCTTCACAAAACTTAACTTTTGATAACTTGTGCACTTGCTTTACCATTAAAAAAAGAAAAATTCAAATTGCAGTTTTATTGATGAAAAGATGAGAACATAATGAGCCCTTTACAAGATATGCCCCAGGGCTTTGGGCAAAGCGTAAAAAATAAATGAAGGTTGCTTAAACAGGGCTATTCCTTGAAGTTTTATCGCTTGGCGTTGATCAAAGCCCAACAATCCTTAACGGGATGGCCCACTGCCTCAGTACATGTCGTGATGAGCGTCACTTGTTTCTTCTTCCATCTCTTGGCTCATACTGCGCGATGGTTGTTGAAGGTTGTGGTTGCCAATCCTTCCGCTTATTATCCCTGCTTCCACTCTTTCCCCAACAATGACTAAGTCTGAGAAGCTTGAAGAGACATTTCTCATCATCAGATCATAGAAGGGTTGTTGAAGTGTGTCAATAAACATGGTAACCATCTCTTTCTCAGATAGCGGAGGTTCCACTTGGGCTGCAATCCCACTCCATCTTTGGGCATACTCTTTGAAGCTTTCATTACCCCTTTTTACCAGGGTTTGCAACTGAGAACGGCCAGGAGCCATGTCCATATTGTACTTATATCGATTGATGAAAGCTTTGGCCAAATCATTCCAGGAGTTGATTTTGCCCTGCTCTAACTGCATATACCAACGTAGGGATGCCCCTGTAAGACTCTCTTGGAAGAAGTGGATTAAGAGCTTATCATTACTGGAGCAGGATGCCATCTTCCGGCAGTACATGATGAGGTGGCTTTTTGGACAAGTTAAGCCTTCATACTTGACAAACTCAGGAACTTTGAATTTTGGAGGAATCACCACGTCGGGGACCAAACATACTTCTGAAGCTTTGAACTCAATATGATTTGCCCCTTCAATGGCTTTCAGCCTATCTTCCATAATTTGGAATCTCTTCTGATCTATGGAGTCTCCTGATGGGCCATTGGAAGCCTCTCGATACTCATTAGTGTTAGTGGAATAATTCTTCTCAGTGGTCAATTTTGGATCCAAGTTCTGCAGAAGGTCAAATAATTTGTCTAACTATTGATTTGGCCAAGCTCTTCTCTCATCGCTTGCTGATTCTGTTCCAACAAATCCATGAGTCTAGATTGGGCTCGAGTCCGGTAGGGATGCAGGGAAAACTTATTTGTATCTATTTTCTGTTGGGGGAAAAATGAGTTATGTTATGCATGTCATTAACGTTTTTTTGTGTGTACATTTTATGATAGATAATGGAGAAACATTTTTTACTTATTTATTTATTTTATAAAATTAAAGTGAATGCAACGATGTTGTCTAAAAAAAGAGAAAATGCCTTTTTTTTTGAAAATTTGTTTTTTTTTATTTAGAGGGAAAAAGGAATGAGAAGGGATTTTTTTACTGTGTTTGTTTTTTACAAAGAAGAGTAACAAATAATATTTTTTGGGGAAAAATATCATTTATTATTTTTCACAATTTTGAAATGTGAATGAAAAATAAATGGATGATGGAAACATGGGTAGAGTGTGCCCCTTGTGATGTAGGCCGGTAGCTCCTTAAAAGGATCTAGGGTTTGTATTAAGTGCCTTTCCATTGGGTGGATTTAAGATACTAATCTAAAAAGGTCCCTAGAGCCAAGGGTCCCATTTGAAAATGTTACCACCAATAATAAGTATATTATTAAAGGATGGTTTTTTTTTCAAATGAGCCAAACTCTAGGTGAGACCTTCATAGGAACCTACTGGCCGTACGTCCAGCAGAGCACCCATTACACAACCTCTCCTAACTTAAGGTTCACTCGGGCCCGGGTATAGGGCACCCACTCATAGTGTGTGTAAACAAAGTGTATAAAGTGTAGTGTGTGAAGGAGCAAACTTAAAACTACCCGCTGCAAAATAAATAAATAAAAACAATATATATACATGTCTTCTACCCTAAGGTTTCAAATGCATAATCATACATAATATTTACAAGAAAAAAAAACAAATGAAAGAGAATAAATCACAAATGAAAAATAATTTTTTTTTATGCAAGTTTTCTAAGCATATATACAAATGAACAAATAAAAACAAAAAGGGAATAATTCATTTAATAAGGCAAATAAATCACATAAACAATCATAGGGCTTAACTCTCAAAAGTCCCCAGTGGAGTCGCCAGCTGTGACAACCACCCTAAAAATTAAATGGAGCCGCCACCAATATTTTATTTTTATAGGAAACATTGGAAACCTAATTTTGAATATGGTTGAAAAAAAGGTCTTTGGACCAGATTCGGGTTCGGGAGTTGATTACGTGCAAGGAAAGATTAGCACCCTTACGCGCCCATTAAAAAAATGGTACCCATTAATTGTTCGAGAAAAATTGTTTGCCCTTTTTAAAAAAAATAATTCCCTTTAATAAATTTATAAGATAATAAGAAAAAGAAACAAAAATTATTAAAAAGAAAGAACATTTTTATTGTATTTATTGTTATTTCATCTCCTTTTAATAAAATAGAAATATAGACTGAAAATGAGAATTATTTCCACCAGTTACTAATTTATTAAAAAAAAAAACTTAAAATGAAGAAACAAAATTCAGAAACTTATTTTGTTTTTATATCCCTATCAATCTTTTATTCATTTCTGGTTATTTATGAGATAAAAATAATAATAATATTACAAATAAGTCCCTGGTTTGGGTCTGGCCCCATTGGAAGACCAAACCAAACCCAAAAATTTCAATCTTTGCTTTCAAGTCATTTTTTAATATAATAATTACAAATTGATCCTTTTTATCCCCTATTTACAATTCAGTCCCTATTTACCATCTCTTTACAAATTAGTCCTTATTTAGAGTTTATCTACAATTTAATCCCTGCCTAGGGTTTATTTGCAGTTTAATCCCTATTTAAGGTTTGGCCCCGTTGGAAGGCCAAACCCTAAACCTAGTTACAGTCCTAATCATGGGGACCAACAGAAACAACAACGACAATCACGGCAACCAATCAACAACAACTATAGCAATAACAATGCTGATAAAAGTTTACAGTAAAATGACAAAGAGGTTGAATAATATAGGCATATAGATCTCAGTCCAACGTACAAGTCATGGTGAAAGAAAAAAAAAGGAAAAAAAGAAGAATGAGAAAAGGAAGAAGAAGATAGAAACCTGGATCTTAGCTTTCCAGAAAACCAACAAATAGAAGAAGAAAAAAGGGCCTAAAACTAAAAATTTAGGTTTCAGTGTTTGGGGGGGGGGTCTCACGGATCTTACTGGGTCCTGCTCCTCCTTCTTCTTCTACCTCTCTGTCTCTCTGTCTCTTTCTTTTTCTCGCTCGGGTTCTCTTGTTTTTCTAGGGTCCGGTCCCTCTTTCCTGCGTCTCTTCTCCCCTTTTATAGCCTCTTCATTCCTCTTCAAGACCTGCAAATTAAAAGGGGGAAAAATCAGTATTGATTTTAAACAAAAATAATAAAAGGAGAAAGAAAGAAACTTCCCTTTTTGGAGATACGAATCTCTGATTGAGAGATTTGAGGATGAGTTGAGGCCGCGGCCTAGGGTTAGGGTTAGGGAGAGAATGGAGGTGTGGGAGCGCGGCTAGGATGAAGGGTTTGCGTTTTAGGTTTAGGGTTTGGATGGAGAAGAGGGATGAAGAGAGATGGGGCGGATTAGATGAGGGTATGGGATTGGGGATGATGAAGGCGTGAAGGAGAAAGAAGGCGCTTGCCTTGTGCAGTGATGAAGGAGTGAAGAGGGAATGAGGGAAGGAGAGGTTATCAGGTTTTTAGGTTTAGGTTTAGGCTTAGGTGAAGCTGGGCCATGCACGTGTGGTTGGGCTGGTGAGTGTGTGATGCGTGCGTGAGGAAGAGGGAGACGCAGGAGGTGTGAAATGGAGAAAGGGGTGCCTGAAGTAAAAGCAGAAGTAGGCTGGACTTGGATTGTGCTGCTATTTGCACCCTCAAATTTTATTTTTTACACACCCCTATTCAAATAAAAAAGTCCCATTTTTCTTATCCATTCTTTTCTTCTCTTTTTAATCTCTTTTATTATAAAACCAAAATATTATTTTATTTATTAATACTACCACTACTAGTTAAAATAATTTAAAATAAATAATAAAATAAAACAGAATAATAATAATAATAAAAAAGGCCGGACAAAATTAGGGTGCTAGAAGACAGATTTACTATGTCTAGCCTAATCAAAATATCAATATCCCTCACATTAATTCATGAAATCAACATGTTATTACCTTTTAGCACCTAACATACATGTACCCAACAAAAGGTGATCAGACTTAGGTCAAGCATATAATAAATTAATGCGCATAAGTCAAAAGTGCAAAGATAAAGACTGATAGGTAATAACCAACAAGGTTTCAATACAATATCACATCATCCTAGCTTAAGAAAATTAGCTCATAATGAGCTTAGAAACAAAACAACAAAAACTAGTGCCAAAAATCGAATCCATGGCACTAGAGCTAAGAGTTAGAACTGTTACAGAATTTAATAAAACAGTAAACAGAAGTAGCTCCCAGCTTTGTCAAATCGAGAGGTCCTCCTATTCCAACACTGTCTTGCTGAAACTGCTAAATCAGTGGCTGTGCAAGAACCTTCTCTCCATGAAAATGGCTTTGAGCTTTGGTTAATGGTGCTTTGGAAGTGAGGAAGTAGAATACGGCTGTTCCTGAGAAGGGGACAGATGCTGCCCTAAGGAATATCCCAGTCCCAGCCTCCTTCCTTGATTAAGTCATTTTGCTTTTATAGCCTCTCCTCAAATAGGCTGACAAATGTTAATCCCCATGAAAGTTATTCTTCTTTGGCCAAAAAATAAAGGCTTTTGTCCTTTAGCTGAGAGAGAGAAAACACTGTTGATCAGTGGGGACCATAAAAAGGGCGCAGCAGTCTTGCACTAAAGGACAGGGTCCTTTCTTCCAGCACACATAGCTTTAAACACGCTGCTGCACTAAGTCCAGGGGCTGCTAACATCAGGGTCCGGTGCCATGGCACTAGACTTGGCACTGGGTATTTTCCAATAAAATCTTGCACGTAAGCAAAACACATCAAAATGCTCACAAAGGCACTTAAGTGCCTTAAAACAGCTCCAAGTAAGGGATAACACATTATTTAAACAATTCTAACAAATAAGGACTTTAAACAATTCTAACAAATAAGGACTCTAAATTGCTCTTGAACTCACATGATTTAAAGTCATAAAAGCATAAATAACTCTTATTTCTAAGAGTTATCACACCCCCAAACTTAAACCATTGCTTGTCCTCATGTAATGACACAAGCACAAATAGAAAACATCAAAATGTTACAAATGCAGCAGCAACTGAATAGGTGAATTCAAAATTTTATTGGATGGTTTTCATATGGCTTCACTTTCAACTAACACTTTGTCAAGCAATCCCTTTGTGCATCATGCCTCCCTGATTTGTTCCACTGACCTCAAGTGTGTGTGTGCACCCCTTATTCTCAATTAAAAAGCTAGTATAGACCTATCAAGTTCATCTCTGTTTCCCCCTAAAGTGTCCCTAATCTGCACCTCCTAATCGAACAAAAGGAAATAGGCTTACATTTGGGCACTAGGGGCTTCAATACACGAAGAATTACATACACAAGCTGAATGATCAAGGCTCAATGCACACTTATTCATTTTTTTTACTATTTTCCTTTTACTAGAATTTGCCTCTTTGTCTTTTAACGCGAATAACAACAATTATAATGAAGTTACCCGGTTATTCAACAAAGAGGCTTATTCCATTTTTTTTATATGTTTTTGGCTTTTTTCTAATTACTAATGTGTGCATTGACCTATTAATTGAATATTTACAATGAGCATACCCCAAACTTATCTTTTTTCCTATCCCCCCTCATTGGTCAAATTTGGCAACAAAGTTCAGTTCACAAAAGGGGTTCAACATCAACTAGTTCACAAGCTACCTATTCTTTCCTCTCAAGCTAAGGGTTTGTGTTAAAGGCCAGTGTTCCTATCAATTGCCAATCAACACAAAGTTCTAACACATCAAGCACAAATTCCTCATTAAGTTCAGCTAATGTGTCGACCCAATTTTTTTTAACAGCATGGAAAACAGGACATCACTGCTACAAATGCAACCTACAATATCCTAGACTGTCCCTCCCCCCAACATAGTACCTTGCAGTGTCCCCACTGCAACAGTTCTATGTTAGATGAAGGGTTGACACAACAAACATTTTAAACAACCTATGAACAGCTAAAACAGAATGCAACAAACAACAACACAAACAAACATACTAAATATTTACTACAGAAAAAAATAGTAAAAGACTAGGGTGAGAAAATCCCTGCTTGGAGCCTAGAGCTCCTTCTCTTGATCTGGCTTAGCTTCTTCAACAAGCTGGCACTGGGCTCCTACTCCTCTTCACCAGTTAAGGTGATCACTTCAGCAGCCCTTTTCTTGCCTCAGCTGGCGAGGCTTTCTTTTTGGGTGGTGTCTCAGCAGGAGGAGGTGGAGGAACCTAGTCATCCTCAGCATTTACAGTGCAGATGCTAGTGCAGGTGCTGCCTCAGCACTGACAGGTTTTATTTGCTCTTGATTGCCAGGTGCAACCACAGGTGCTGAAACAGGTGCCGTAGTGGCACCTGCAATTGCAATTGTAATTGCTGCTTCAATATTCACAACACCCTCTTCAGCAGTACTTGCTTCTCTCTCCTTGCCCTTCTTAGTATTCTTCTTTTTCTTGAATTTGTGTGGATCAAATTTTTCATCCTTCACATTTTGGATGCAATCCTCCTCCTTCATTATGGCAGCAATGATCACAGGAAATGTGTTTTCCTCTCCAAAACGAGCATCCTTTAAGTGTGGAGGCAGCAACTTCAACTCCAAAGTGGGAGGTTTCTCAATAGAGGGTGTATTGTCCATAAAACAACCCTCATTCAGCTTCAATGATTCAAATTTCCTGGCCCACAATTGGTTAACTTCCTTATCTTCTAAGATCCCTTCTTGCTTGAGCTCCTCTTTATCAAATCTGGTAAGCTCCTCCTTGAGCGCATCATGAATTCTCAAAAACTGTTTTTGTATTAAGGAGTCAATGGTTCTCACAAAAGAACATTCATCTATGCTTTCATTAGGATACTTTAAAGCATTCAACGCATTGAACTTGATTTCTTGGCCATTCACCCTCATAGTGAGCTCCCCTTTCGGAACATCAATCAAAGTGTTCCCTATAGCAAGGAAGGGTCTACCCAAAATGGTAGGCACTTCAGCATCAGCATCAAAATCCAAGATGATAAAGTCAACTGAAAACACAAACTTGTCTACTTTGATCAGAACATCTTCAATTTTTCCTTCAGGATAGGCTATAGATCTATCTACTAACTGTAGAGTCACAGTTGTTGGTCTAGCTGTTCCAATACCAAGCTGGTCAAAGATGGATTTGGGCATCAAAATTGATGCTAGCCCCACATCACACAATGCACACCCACAATAAGTCTCTCCAATGGAGCATGGTATGGTGAAACTGCCAGGATCTTTTGATTTCTGAAGAATCTTACTCTGCATCAACATATTGCACTCCCTAGTCATGGATACTGTCTCAAATTCTTCGAGCCTCCTCTTCTTTGTAAGAACATCTTTCATAAACTTGGTATAATTTGGCATTTGTTGCAATGCATCAACAAGAGGAATGTTGATGTGTAGTTGCTTCAGGACCTCCATGAACTTGCCAAATTGTTTGTCTTGATGGGCTTTCTTCAACCTCTGAGGGAATGGTGGAGGTGGTAGTTCTTGAATCAGTTTTAGGTACAAGGTAGCTGGTGTAGGTTCTGCAACAGGTGCTGAGACTGGTGTTGGGATGGCACCTGCAATGTGTCCTGCAGACTCTTCATTATCATTTGTTGTTTCTGGCAGTTTAGAGTCCCTTCCTTTTATGAACTTGCTGGTGTTAGCTTCTTGCTTATTTGAGGGCCTAACAAGCTCTGTCCCACTTCTCAAATAGATAGCCTTCAATTGCTCCTGCTTTGGAGGTTCAGTGGTGGATGGCAACGAGCCACCGGGCCTTTAAGTAATAGCAGTAGCTATTTGCCCAATTTGATTTTCTAAATTTCTAATAGCAGCTCCTTGGCTCTGGTATTAGGCTTTAGTCTCATTCATGAAAGCCTTCAGCATGACTTCCAATGAGTTTTCTGCAGCAGGTGCTGTTGCAGGCACTGCAACAGGTGCTGCAGGATTATTGTTACTCCATGAAAAATTTGGGTGATTTTTCCACTCAGGGTTATAGGTGTTGGAGTAAGGATTATTATTTTTGTTGAAATTCCCTGCATAATTGACAGAAACTAGATTACTTGGGCATTCTTCATATAGGTGGCCTCCTCCACAGTAGACACAAGAGATGGCCTTGGCTTGAGCAAGTGCTGTTTCTGCAGAGGTAGTAGGTGTTGTGGCAGGTGCTGTGGCGGCACCTGCAGTATTCAAATTTTTCAGCATGTTTGCAATTGAAGCTACCTGTGCATACAAGCTGTCATTTCACTCACTTCATGGACTCCAACAACCTTTTTTGCAGCACTCAATCTAGCAGTAGGCCGCAGATATCTGTTGGCAGCAATGGTCTGCATTTTCTCATAAGCATCATTGTAAGATTATGTCAAAAGGGCACCACCAGAGGAAGCATCAAGCATGTCTCTTGTTCTTACTGAGAGACCATTATAGAATGTCTCCATTTGAATGTAGATAGGTATGCCATGGTGAGGACATTTTCTGAGCTGCTCCTTGAACCTTTCCCAAGCCTCAAACGGTGATTCCTCTTCATTTTGCTTGAAAGATGTAATTTCATTCCTCATCCTAGCATTCTTGATTGGAGGGAAATACTTGGTGAGGAATTTTTTAGCCATTCCATTCCAATTAGTAATAGAGTTAGGCTCTAATGAATTCAGCCAAGCCTTGGCTCTATCCTTCAAGGAATATGGGAACAACCTCAGTCTGAATGCATCATCAGTCACTCCAGGAATTTTGAAGTTACTGCACACTTCAAGGAATTGCTTCAAGTGCATATGAGGGTCTTCTTGAGGTGCACCTCCAAATTGGCCTACTGTTTGCAGCATTTAGAACATCATAGGCTTAAATTCAAAATGATTTGCAGTGATGTCAGGCCTTACGATGTCAGTGTGCATAGTTTGAGGATCAAAAACAGCATAGTCCCTTATTGGCCTGTCCCTGTCATTAGCCATGCCAATGGTATCAACATTCAGCACCAAAGCTTGGTACTGGTTGTGAACACTATGTTGGAACTGAATGCTACCCTCCTCTTCTACCTCAGGAATTGATTCATCAGTACAAGGATCAGTGGCTGCCATGACTACAGCAGCTCCGAAAGCACCAAAACCTTGATTCTGCCTCAACAACCTTCTAAAAGTTCTGTCAATTTCAGGATCCAACTGGTACTCTGGTGCAGTATGCCTACGCATGTGCTAAATTGGTTTTACTGCTGACACAAACATCAAAAGATTAAAATATCTTAACTAACAAACCTACTAAATTCAAAACTATGTGATTTAATCAATTCAATCCCCGACAACGGTGCCAAAAACTTGTTGTGTAAAAACGTAGTTGTGCAAGTATACACAATCGTGAACAAGTAATATAAAGTAAGAGAGATCGTTCCCACGAGGATTGATTAAGTTCTTTCACAAGTTTTTCCTTTAGCAAGTGAGTTAGTGAGTAAATAATAAAAATAGAAACCAAACATCAAGTTTTTTTTTGTGCAAATATTGTTTGAACAGAAAAGTAATAAGCAATTGATTAAGTAAACTTTGGATAAAAAGTAGCTAGGAATCACTTCAATTGTATATTCACCAAGTTGGTTCAGTGCCATGGCACCTGAGCGCAGGGCACTAAAGTGTGTACCTTTCAGCACTTTCACTAGGGTTAAGTAAAGGGTACCTTATGTCTAAACCCCCATTAAGTTTCCCCTTGTCTAATAAGTATGACCCAGAACACCCTGTGAGACAGATTTACTATGTCTAGCTTAATCAAAATTAATTAAAGTGTCCTTTAATCAATAGCCCTCACATTAACTCATGAAATCAACATGTTATTACCTTTCAGCACCTAACATACATGTACCCAACAAAAGGTGATCAGACTTAGGTCAAGCATATAATAAATAAATGCACATGAGTCAAAAGTGCAAAGATAAAGACTGATAGATAATAACCAACAAGGTTTCAATACAATATCACATCATCATAGCTTAAGAAAATTAGCTCATAATGAGCTTAGAAACAAAACAACAGAAACTGGTGCCAAAAACCGAATCCATGGCACTAGAGCTAAGAGTTAGAACTATTACAGAATTTGATAAAACAGTAAACAGAAGTAGCTCCCAGGTTTGTTAAGTCGAGAGGTCCTCCTATTCCAACAATGCCTTGCTGAAACTGCTAAATCAGTGGATGTGCAAGAACCTTCTCTCCATGAAAATGGCTTTGAGCTTTGGTTAATGGTGCTTTGGAAGTGAGGAAGTAGAATGCAGCTGTTCCTGAGAAAGGGAAAGATGCTGCCCTAAGGAATATCACAGTCCCAGCCTCCTTCCTTAATTAGGTCATTTTGCTTTTATAGCCTCTCCTCAAATGGGCTGACAAATGTTAATCCCAATGAAAGTTATTCTTCTTTGGCCAAAAAATAAAGGCTTTTGTCTTTTAGTTGAGAGAGAGAAAACACTGCTGATCAGTGGGGACCATAAAAAGGGCGCAACAGTCTTGCACTAAAGGACAGGGTCCTTTCTTCCAGCACACATAGCTTTAAACACGCTGTTACACTAAGTCCAGGGGCTGTTAACATCAGGGTCCGATGTCATAGCACTAGACTTGGCACTAGGTATTTTCCAATAAAATCCTGCACATAAGCAAAACACATCAAAATGCTCACAAAGGCACCTAAGTGCCTTAAAACAGCTCAAAGCAAGGGATAACACATTATTTAAATAATTCTAATAATTAAGAACTCTAAATTACTCTTGAACTCACATGATTTAAAGTCATAAAAGTATAAATAACTCTTATTTCTAAGAGTTATCAGTAATGTATTTAATAAAAAATAAGAAAAATGAAATTGAACTTAAATTCAGAACATGGTATTGATTGTAATAACTTTTTTTGGGAAACATATTAGATATGAAACGTTAACTTTAGAAAACATGGTCAAACATATAAATGATTTCATAAATTAAATATTTTCATTTTTAAAATTTAAAAAAACGTGTATTAATGTTTAGTATCGGCCGAATTAAGTATTAACATTATGAAGAATTTCTTACCTAATAAAATAGTAATATCGGCTGAATTAGGGTTTTAGGAAAATGAAAAAACCATGACCTACTAGATTTACAAGCATTAGGCTTTCTACAAATAGTGGACAAAACAAACCAGATTCATTTCGAATTTGATACTCATCGTTACTGTTTTTTATGTTTTCGTATCCTTCTACTTTTGTGCCAAATTTCCTTCAACAAAAATGAACCCCAACCATAATCAAATTCCTGACATCGTCCCTTCAATTGGTCAGAACTGGAATATAGTAGTTGGAGGTTTTTATTAATTCTAACTATAAAATCATATGGTTCCTTCTACAAAAATATCACGATTTGTATTTGTGTTTTATCAGGCAAAAGTATACTGCTTAATACTCTTTTATTAAGTTTCTAATTTTTATTAACTTATTAGTATTATATATGTCACAGGATGACCGATAATCAACAATACCATAATATGGGGCTGAGGCGACTAAATGATACATCCGTTGGTCAGATTGTTCAAGATTTGTTAAGCATTTACAATATGATAGCTATTTCTTAACATGTGAAAGTTGTACACGTGACTTTTTACAAGCTGATTGTCAAAGTTCCTTATTGTCTTTTCACATTTTGATCCAAGTAGTGTCTTATTTTAGTGATTTTATAAATATCGGTTTGTTCTTTGTATTCCAGCTTATTAGTCCAAAATATTAATTATTTTTTTGATTTTGTTGTTGGTCATTCTAATATCTCATTCTACATGAACCTTTTTACTTGTGCTTGCGTATATAAATACATTATTATGAAAACAATATACTGGAAATTAAATTTATAGCTTCTTATTATTTTTGTTCTTAAAATGGACACAATTCAATTTTGAATCCACAATGAATAGAATTAGCATGTTTATCAAAATAGTAATCGTTTATTTTCATAGGCAAGTTTTAAATACTTATCAAAAATAAATTTGTTCATATTGACAACAAATGATATATTCGATTTGGGTCATGATAACAAATCCAAAAAATATCATACACAATTAAATCGTGACGAATTACTGAATAGTAAAACTTGGCCATGTAAATATAATCTCTTAAGTGTTCTATTTTAGCACAAAATATATATCAGCATTATTACAAGTCAATAAAAAAAGTATTATCTTCTCATGTATTGAAAATATTAAAGAAAAAATATTACAAACATTTTTTCTATTATAAGAATAAATTTTTATCATTACGAATCATGCATGAATTACATTACAATAATGAAATCCTTAACATTACCTATTTCATGCAAAATATTGCAAAACAAATTAAAACAAATCATGTAAACCTGTTAGTCAATCAAATCAAAAAATTGATAGCTTGAATAAGAGATAATAACTGATAAGTCTTTTATTAGAAAATCATACATTTTAAATCTTAAATACATTTAAGAAAAAATAAAAATAATCTTTAAAATTTAAAATTAGTACCATTGATAATATATCAAATTATTAGCTGATTAATATCAAATTAGTAGCTGATTAATTTCATATTAAGGAAAACTTCCCAAACATATATTGTTTAATGTAGCCAATTCATATATTTATGTGTTAATGACATTATATCATTGACTGCACATTTGAGTAACTAATGAATAATAATACAAATTTCCGTTTAGTCTTACTTATTTCTTTAAATACCATCACCCATAAGAGAAATACAAATGCAGTAAATTTATATTTGAAATAAAACAAAAATCAAGCAAATCGAGAATAAAATGGCTAAACATGGTAGTAAAACAAAACAATAAAAAAATAACGAAAAGGGTTATGTTGGAACCTAAACGATTAACAAGTTTAGACCCCTCAATAATTTTGATGATAACAAAGTATCTATGTGAGAACAATTTACTTTCTGATAAGTCTTGAAGTGTGTAGGAGATAAATTTATCTATATTTTTAACATCACTCAAGCAAGAAGAATATGTTTACAAGAATCTGAGCACACTAGAAGTGTTTGCATCCGGTTCCTTTCTTGCATCTGGTATATGTATACAAGCGAGCATCCGGCTCTCAAAGACTACGAAATGTGGAACTGAATCAAAACTAGTGAGCATCTGATACAGTCTAGCGAGCATCTGGTTATTTAGTAAAGCACGTGCAAATCACGCTTAGTCTCTCTGCTCCCTACCTCAGCGAATCCTTTCAATAAATTCAAATTTGATTGTGCACTCAATTTGATAATACGAGGAATTAAAGGTGACACATTTAGCTAAGGGACAAAGTTCATACACTTTTCAAATTGTGTCAGGCTGCAAATGATTGGAAAAGAAAATAGGACAAACGGTAATAAAGCTGTACTATTCGAATATTCCCATGGAAAGGGAATTGTTGATATTTTACCAAATTACCTCATTCAATGATTGGAGCTAATTTACCTCACAATGGTAACTTTAGAGCTGCCTATAAATACTCCAATTCTACCATTGAAGAAGGTTACAGAATTACAATTCAAGTGAGCAACCTAAGATTCTGTGCCAAGAACTCTACGAACCAGACTGTGAACAATTCTTCAGCGTCTTATTCGTTCTCTTAGAAAGTTATATATTTTGTGCTTTAACTTATCATCCTCTCGTGTTGAGAGTTATTTCCCTTGTGACAACCACACAAAAATTTCAATGGAGCCGCCACCTATGTTTATTAAGGAAAACAATAGAAAAAAACCCTTTTTAGAAATAATTGTAGAAAATTGTCTTCGAGCCAAATTTGGGTTCGGAAATTGATTATGCATAGAAAAGGTATTAGCACCCCTACAACATCCATTCAAAATGGTGTTGGAACCTAAACGATTGAGAAGTTTAGACCCTCATTGATTTTGATGATAACAAAGTATTTTTCAAGAGAACAATTTATCTTCTAACATATCTTTGAGTGTACAGGTATCAAAACTTCTTATATATGTACAAAACACTCAAGAAAGAAGAAGATATTTACAAAAGAATTGAATACAATCCACTAGTGTTAGCATCCGAACTCACTCCAGCGTCTTGCTAACAGCAAGCGTCCAGTAGTGTTACTCCTTGACACGTGGAATACTCAATTGCTGCGAGCGTCCGTCCTCTATTCTGAGCGAGCGTCTGATCTCTTTAAGGAAGCACGTGATGATCACGTTTTTTGCTCTTAACCTCAGACTGTTGTGGAACGGAATTTGAATTTGATTTCATGCGCTCATTTTGATGTACGAGGAAGCAAAGGTGACACCTTTAGCATAAGACAAAAATCGTACAAGGCAATTACAAATTACAGATAGTACGAAAATAGTAATGTGTACTATTCTGATATTCTCTGGAAAGGAAGAAAAGGACTACATTTCAAATTACCTCACTCAATGGAAAGGAGCTATTTTTACTGCAACGGTAATACCCTTGAAGACTCCTATAAATACCCCAAGGTATTCATTGAAGAGAAGTTGGAAAAAGTGTGAAGAAACTTCATTCTAAAAGCAATATTACTCTAGTGAGCAATGAAGTTTCGTGCCAAGTTTCTGGTCTACAAAGAACTGAACTCACCGTCTTATACTTTCTTTTAGAAAGCCATTCTGTTTTGAGTTTAATCTTTTCATCCTCTCTGTGAGAGATATTTTGATTGTATTCAAGAGTATAATCTCTTTTGTAAACTGTATTTGGCCTAGTGAAGGCTTTGTTCCTCAAAGGCTCGACTGCACTGAGTCGTTTTGAGAAGTTGAGAGTATTGTTAAGGTTGTGACAGTAGAATACTCTTGAGGAAAATTGTAATCAGTTGATTATAGTGAAAAATCCTTCAGGAACGAAGGGACTAGACGTAGCTACCAGTTGGTGGTGAACTAGTATAAATCTCTGCGTCTCTTCCTTTACTGCTTTACATTTATCTTTACCTTGCTCAGTAAAACAAGTTATCATAAGGGGTTTATTTTCTACATCCGGTTAATTTCTTTGCATCCGATATACAAATAGTTTTGAAAAATCTGTGTTGTAGTGTTTATTACGTAAAGTTTGCGAAAAGTTTTTTAACACAATTCAACCCCCCTTCTTGTGTTCACGTTCAGTTGGTATCAGAGCTCGGCCTCTTGGTTGAGCACTTAACAGTGTTAAGAGAAAAGATCCTATACTGTGAACATGTCTACTGAACGTGGTCATATGAATCGTCCTCCTCTATTCGATGGAGAAAAATTTGATTACTGGAAAGATAAGATAAAAGCTTTCTTTGAGACACAACAACTTGAGTTGTGGGATATAGTTCAAAGTGGTTACATTCCTCCCACTAATCCTCGTGGTGTTGCTATAGCCAGAGAATATTGGAATGATGAGCAGAAAAAGAGATATCAAATCAATCAAAAAGCTAGATTCATTCTTATCTGTGCTATGACAGAAAAAGAATATGATAAATGTGGCAAATTTGATACTGCCAAAGAAATCTGGGACTCACTCGTTTTATCTTATGAAGGCTCTGCCCAAGTAAGAGAAACCAAAGCTAGCATGTTGGTTTGCCAATACGAGTTGTTCAAACTGAAAGATGGTAAAAGCATTGAAACTATGTTTGGAAGATTCCAAACACTTGTTCATGGGTTACAGGCCCTTGGAAAAAGTTACACTACACTTGACCATGTTAGAAAGATCTTAAGAAGCTTGACTAAGCAGTGGAGACCCAAGGTCACTGCTATTCAGGAAGCAAAAGATCTAAATGTCCTACGACTTGAAGATCTTATGAGTTCGTTGAAAGCACATGAACTTGAGCTAAACAAAGAAGAACCTGTCAAAAAGGGCAAATCTATTGCTTTGAAAGTCGCTCAACATAAAGCTAGTTCTTCCAAAGCTCTTCAGGCTGAAGAAGAAGAATCGGAAGATGAAGCTTCAGAAGGAGATGTTGACACATCAGAAGATGAGCTCGTGTTTATATCCAGGAAGATACAAAGAATGTGGAAGAAGAGAAACTTCAGGAGGAAGTTTCAGAAGAAAGATACTAAGGACAAGAAGGAAAGCAAGGACAAGGACAAAGCTCAAGTCATTTGCTATGAATGTAAAAAGCCTGGACATTTCAAGTCCGAATGTCCTAATCTTAAGGAGAAGCCCACAAGAAGTTCTTTCAAGAAAAAGAAGAAAAGTCTCATGGCTACATGGGAAGATCTAGACTTATCCTCATCTGAGGAAGATAATGAAGTAGAAGCAAATCTCGCTCTCATGGCGCATTAATCGACCTTGATTCAGAAGAAGAAGTTGAAGAGGTAATAGTATATGATTCCTACTCTGAACTTCAACTTGCATTCGATGATCTTCTTAAGGACTCTGCCACTCTCTCTGTTGAGTATAAGAATTTGAAAAAGAAGTTTTCAAAATTATCACAAGACTTTCAAGCTTTAAACAAAGAAAATCAGTACTAATAAAGAGAACCGTGGTCGAAATCGAAAATCAAGATCGATGGATAACCAGCCTGACCGCTAACAAGCAACCGTGGTCGAGATCTCTCGCCGAAAGCTCTAAAGTTGCTGAGCAATCCTAAATGCAAATCAAATGATTATGAATATGCATTTCAAAAGTTTCTTGCAGAGAGTGTAACTCAAGCAAGCAAGCTTCAATGATTTGGGGCGCCAAGAAACGACAACTCATGGTCTTGGTTATATATCAGATGAACCTGTTTTAGAAAATGATTCAGCATCTGATAAATCCAATAATCATAGTAAATGCTTGCATTGTACTTACTGCAATAAACCTGGTCATTTGAAAAGTGCATGTACTGTTTTTAAAACTGTTAAGGATAAGCTTCCTTCAAGAACTAACAAGAAAGGACCCAAAAAGATATGGGTACCTAAAGATAAAATAGTCTATGTTGGAGACATGCTTAGCAACAAAGTCAACATACCTATCTTGGTACTTAGACAGTGGATGCTCGCATCACATGGCAGGAGAAAAGCATATGTTCCAAGAACTAAGACCTAAAGAAGCTGGATTCGTTGGTTTCAGAGGAAATTAGAAAGGTAAAATAGTTGGAATTGGTCGCATTGGTAAAGGCTCTCTTCCTTCTATTGATAATGTTTTATATGTTGAAGGACTGAAACATAATCTATTGAGCATAAGTCAATTATGTGACAATGGTTATGAAGTCATATTTACAGAAACTGGATGTCTAGTAAAAAGCAAGAAAGACAGCTCTATTTTCTTTACTGCTAAGAGGAAACAAAATATTTACAAAATTGATCTCTCTGAACTTGCAAAACAAGATGTCAAGTGTCTCATGTCTGTTGACGAAGAACAATGGATTTGGCACAAGAGATTGGGTCATGCCAATTTAAGATTAATCTCAAAATTAAACAAACACAGTCTTGTCAGAGGCTTACCAAATCTTAAGTATCAATCCGATGCTCTCTGTGAGGCATATCAAAGAGGAAAACAAGTTAAAACTTCTTTTCAATCAAAAAATGTTGTTTCAACCTCTAGACCACTTGAGCTTTTGCATCTTGATCTTTTTGGTCCAACAAGGACAGCCTCTTTAAATGGAAAGAAATTTGGGTTAGTCATTGTTGATGATTTTACTAGATGGACATGAGTTAGATTTCTTGCTCACAAAGATGAGTCATACAAGGTATTTACTGTATTCTGCAAAACAGTTCAAAATGAAAAAGGAATTTGTATTTCTTCTATTAGAAGTGATCATGGGGGAGAATTTGAAAATGAAAGCTTTCAAAAATTTTGTGATGATAACGGCATCTCCCACAATTCTCTGTTGGAACCTAAACGATTGAGAAGTTTAGGCCCTCATTAATTTTGATGATAACAAAATATTCACAAGAGAACAATTTATGTTCTAACAAATCTTGAAGTGTGCAGATACTAATATTACATATATTTCTAAGCCACTTAAACAAGAAGGAAGAAGCTCTCAAGAGAAGGATACACTTCATGTGTCAGCATCCGGCTCATCCTAGTATACTGTCCTATGACGTCTGGAATTATCTTCTCGTGACACTAGTCTTATCCATTTACTTTGAGCGTCCGATCTTCCGTTCTGAGCAAGCGTCTGAACTTCATTATAAATCACGTGTTGGTCACGTAGTTGCTCTTACTCTCAGAAGTTTCTGGAACGGATTTCGAATTTGATCTTATGCGCCAAAATTGTTGTACGAGGTATCAAAGGTGACACCTTTAGCTAAAAGACAAAAATCGTACAAGCAATTGTGAAAAGCAAGGTAGTACGAAAATGGTAATATGTACTACTGAGATATTCTCTGGAAAGGAAGAAAGAGACAGCTTTTTGAAATTACCTCACTCAATGGAAAGGAGCCGCTTTATCAGAATCGGTAATATCCTTTAGAACTCCTATAAATACCCCAAGGTATCCATTGAAGAAACTGCCGAAACTCTACAAGAGAATATTGCTTCATTTACTGAGAACAAGCACTGTTGCTATACACTACAAAGAGTCAATACTCTAAAAGCACTGCTTCTGTGAGCAATCAAGTTTCGAGCCAAGTCTCTGGACTACAAGAACTGAACTCAGCGTCCTACACTTTCTTTTAGAAAGCATTTCTATATTGAGCTTAATTTTTATCCTCTCTGTAAGAGTTATTTATACTTGTATTCAACTTAACTTGTAAAAGTTGTTTTGGCCTAGTTAAGGCTGTTTCCTCAAAGGCTCGACTGTACTGAGTCGTTTTGAGAAGTTGAGAGTATTGTCAAGCTTGTGACAGAAGAATACTCTTGAGGAAATTGTAATCAGTTGATTATAGTGGAAAATCCTTCAGGAACGAAGGGAATAGACGTAGCTACCAGTTTGGTAGTGAACTAGTATAAATCTCTGTGTCTCTTGCTTTACTGCTTTCTATTCTTCTTTATCTTGCTCTGTTAAAAACAAGTTTTCACAAACTGCTTTTCAGCGTCCGGTTTATTTCCAGCGTCCGTTTAACAAACTGTTTTGAAAAACCTGTGTTCTAAGTGTTTTAAACTTAAAGTTTGCGAAAAGTTTTCAACACAATTCAACCCCCCTTCTTGTGTTCACGTTCAGTTGGTACCAGAGCTCGGCCTCTTGGTTGAGCACTTAATAGTGTTAAGAGTAAAGATCCTACTGTGAACATGTCTGCTGAAGGTGGTCATATGAACCGTCCTCCTCTATTCAATGGAGAAAAATTTGATTACTGGAAAGATAAGATGAAAGAATTCCTTGAGGCACAAAATCTTGATTTGTGGGATATAGTTGAAAGTGGATACATTTCTCCTGCTAATGCCCTTGGTGTTGCAATACCTAGGGAAAACTGGACTGATGATAAGAAAAAGAGATATCAAACCAATCAGAAGGCTAGATTTATTCTCATCTGTGCTATGACAGAAAGAGAATATGATAAATGTGGTAAGTTTGATACTGCCAAAGAAATCTGGGATTATCTTGTTTTGTCTTATGAGGGTTCAGCCCAAGTAAGAGAAACAAAGGCTAGCATGATGGTTCGCCAGTATGAGCTATTCAAAATGGAAGATGGAGAAAACATTAAAACTATGTTTGGAAGGTTCCAAACACTTGTTCATAGGTTGCAGGCCCTTGGAAAAAGTTATACTACACCTGATCATGTGAGAAAGATCTTGAGAAGTTTGACTAAGCAGTGGAGACCCAAAGTCACTGCTATTCAAGAAGCAAAAGATCTAAATGTCCTTCGGCTTGAAGATCTTATGAGTTCTTTGAAAGCTCATGAACTTGAGCTAAATGAAGAAGAACCTACCAAGAAGAGTAAGTCTATTGCTTTAAGAGTTAATCAACATAAACCTAGTACTTCTAAAGCTTTTCAGGATGAAGAAGAAGAATCAGATGATGAAGCTTCAGAAGGAGACTATGATGGATCAGATGATGAGCTAGCTTTCATATCTAAGAAGATCCAGAGAATGTGGAAGAAGAGAAACTTCAGAAGGAGGTTTCAGAAGAAAGATACAAAGGACAAGAAGGAAAGCAAAGACAAGGACAAAGGCCAAGTCATTTGCTATGAATGTAAGAAGCCTGGACATTTCAAGTCTGAGTGTCCTAATCTTAAGGAAAATTCCACAAGAAGCTCCTTCAAGAAAAAGAAGAAAGGTCTCATGACAACATGGGAAGATCTTGACTTATCCTCCTCTGAGGAAGATAAAGAAGAAGAAGCTCACATTGCCCTCATGGCGCATTAATCGATCTTGATTCAGAAGAAGAAGTTGAAGAGGTAATAATATATGACTCTTATTCTGAACTTCAACTTGCTTTTGATGATTTGTTAAAGGATTCTGCCACTCTCTCTATTGAGTATAAGAATTTGAAAAAGAAATTTTCAAAACTATCACAAGACTTTCATTCTTTACACAATGAAAACTCTGTACTCAATGAAGAGAACTGTGGAAAACTGAAAATCGATTAATGCGGTGGATAATCAAGGCCTGGAAGCCAACAAGCAACCGTGTCGAGCTCTCAAGTTAAAAGCTCTGTAGTTACAGGAAATCCTAACTGCAAATCAAATGACTATGAACATGCATTTTAAAAGTTTCTTGCAGAGAGTGTAACTCGAAGCAAGCAAGCTTCTATGATTTGGGGTGTCAGTAAAACGATAACTCATGGTCTTGGTTATATATTAGATGAACCTATTTTGGAAAATGATTCAACATCTGATAAATCCAATAATCATAGTAAATGCTTGCGTTGTACTTACTGCAATAAATCTGGTCATTTGAAAAGTGCATGTACTGTGTTTACAACTAAGAAGGACAAGTATCCTTCAAGAACTAACAAGAAAGGACCCAAAAAGATATGGGTACCTAAATATAAAATAGTCTATGTTGCAGACTTACTTAGCAACAAAGTCAACACACCAATCTTGGTACTTAGACAGTGGATGCTCGCGTCACATGACGGGAGAAAAACATATGTTCCAAGAACTAAGACCTAGAGAAGCTGGATTCGTTGGTTTCGGAGGAAACCAGAAAGGTAAAATAGTTGGAATTGGTCGCATTGGTAAAGGCTCTCTTCCTTCTATTGATAATGTTTTATATGTTGAAGGACTGAAACATAATCTATTGAGCATAAGTCAATTATGTGACAATGGTTATAATGTTGTCTTCTGAGAAAATGGATGTTCAAGAAAAGCAAAAATGATGGATCTATATTCTTTACAAAGAAAGAGGAAACAAAACATTTATAAAGTTGATCTTTCCGAACTTGCAAAACAAGATGTCAAGTGTCTTATGTCCATTGAAGATGAGCAATGGATTTGGCACAAAAGATTGGGTCATGCCAATTTGAGGTTAATCTCAAAATTAAACAAGCACAATCTTGTTAGAGGCTTACCAAATCTTAAGTTCCAACTGATGCCCTGTGTGAGGCTTGTCACAAAGAGGAAACCAAGTTAAAACTTCCTTTCATTTAAAAAATGTTGTTTCAACCTCGAGACCACTTGAACTTTTACATCTTGATCTTTTTGGTCCCACAAGGACAGCCTCTTTAACTTTAAAGAAATATGGATTAGTCATTGTTGATGATTTTACTAGATGGACATGGGTTAAATTCCTTGCCCACAAGGATGAGTCTTTTAAGGTATTTACTGTTTTCTGCAAATCAGTTCAAAATGAAAAAGGCATATGTATTTCTTCTATTAGAAGTGATCATGGGGGAGAATTTGAAAATGAAAACTTTCAAAAATTTTGTGAAGAAAATGGCATCTCCCACAATTTCTCCTCTCTTAGAACACCTCAACAAAATGGTGTTGTAGAAAGGAAAAATAGGTCCCTCCAGGAAATGGCCAGGACCATGATCAATGAAGCTGATATTATGACACATTTTTGGGCGTATAAAGAACACAGCTTGCTATATTCAAAATAGAATTCTTATAAGACCTATCTTGAATAAGACTCCTTATGAATTGTGGAAAGGTAGAAAACCAAACATCTCTTACTTTCATCATTTTGGTTGTATTTGTTATATTTTGAATACTAAAGATCAGCTTGGTAAGTTTGATTCCAAGGCTGACAAAGGAATCTTTTTGGGATACTCTGAAAGGTCTAAAGCTTTTAGAATATACCACAAAGAAACTTTGACAGTTGAAGAGTCCATTCACATCAAGTTTGATGACAAGAAGCCTGACACTGCTATGTCAGAGCTAGATGAGTTATTTTCAGAATTAAACCTTGGTGACAAGTCAGACGGTGAACATGCATCTTCATCATCCGGTGGTGACCAGACGAAGAATTCTACTGAAGCAAGAAAAAGCTGGAAGTACAAAATCAATCATCCAAAAGATCAAATCATAGGAGAACCTGGTGATAAAATACGAACTAGATCCTCTTTCAAGGAGCATGCTGATTTTGTACTTCTCTCTGAAATGGAACCTAAGACGATTGATCAAGCTTTGGAAGATGAAGGGTGGATTCTAGCAATGCAAGATGAGCTAAATCAGTTCCAAAGGAATGATGTATGGAAGCTAGTCACTCTACCAGAAGATAAACAAGCTATTGGTACTAAATGGGTATTTAGAAATAAGCTTGATGAAGATGGTAAAGTTGTGAGAAATAAAGCAAGGTTAGTTGCTCAAGGTTACTCACAAGAAGAAGGTATTGATTTCACTGAAACTTTTGCACCTGTTGCAAGACTTGAAGCTATTCGCATTTTACTTTCATTTGCAGTACATCATGAGATAACACTATATCAAATGGATGTGAAAAGTGCTTTTCTAAATGGTTTTATAACTGAGGAAGTTTATGTTAAACAACCTCCTGGTTTTGAAGATATTGAATTTCCAGAACATGTTTTTAAACTTAAAAAGGCTCTATATGGTCTTAAGCAAGCTCCCAGAGCATGGTATGATAGACTAAGTTCCTTTTTAATGGAAAATGGATTTACAAGAGGTTTAGTTGACACTACTCTTTTCAGAAAATCATCTAACAAGCATTTCATACTTGTTCAAATCTATATTGATGATATCATTTTTGGAGCCACTAATGAAAGCCTTTGCAAAGAATTTTCTAAGCTTATGCAGGCTGAATTTGAGATGAGCATGATGGGAGAATTAAAGTTTTTCCTTGGAATACAAATCAAGCAATGCGTTGATGGTATCTATATACATCAAAGCAAATATATAAAAGAATTATTGAAGAAATTCAAGATCTTTGGATTGCAAGCCTATGTGTACACCTATGCATCCTACCCGCACTCTTAGTAAAGATGAAATTGGTAAGAAGGTAGATCAGAAAATGTACAGAGGTATGATTGGATCTCTACTTTATCTTACGGCTTCAAGACCGACATTATGTTCGGCTCACTGTGTGCTAGATTTCAATCAGATCCTAGAGAATCACACCTAAGTCTTTGTAAAAGAATATTCAGATATTTGCAAGGAACTACTAATCTTGGTTTGCTTTATAAGAAATCAAAAGATTACAAATTAGTAGGTTTCTGTGATGCTGACTTTGCTGGAGACTGAATTGAAAGGAAAAGCACAAGTGGAGGCGGCCAGTTCCTTGGAGCTAATCTTGTGTCCTGGTCAAGCAAAAGATAAAGCACTATTGCACTCTCAACAGCAGAAGCTGAATACATCTCAGCAGCAAATTGCAGTTCTCAAATTCTGTGGATGAAGTATCAACTTGAAGACTACTTGATAAAAGAGAGTAACATTCCTATCTTTTGTGATAATACATCTGCCATATGTCTTACTAAAAATCCTATATTGCATTCTAGAGCAAAGCACATTGAGATTAATCATCACTTTATAAGAGACTATGTTCAGAAAGGTATTCTAGAAATAAATTTTGTAGACACTGATCATCAGTGGGCTGACATATTTACAAAACCCCTTGCTGAAGATAGATTCAATTTTATAAGAAGAAATTTAAATTTCCATCTTATAAAAGAATGATTAATCTCAGCGTCTTATGATAGATATCATGTGAGCATCTGATATGACATAAGCATGTATGTGTATAAGCATCTTATTTGTCATATGCATCATAACTCATCGTCTGGTGAATCGGTTGCGTGCGTCCGAGCACACTCACACGTGTCACACGTGTTAAGGACTTAAGCGTCTCATCATATCTACTGAGTCATAATTGTTTTTGTCTTTTGATAAAATCTTTTTCTTGATTTTACTTTTCTTTTGGCGTCTGCATTTAATGAAAAGGCGAATCTTTATTTTATTTTCTTTTTGATTTAATTTTTATGTGGAAATACGAAGCGATATTTTAAAAAAGGGGACTGTACCAATTCTCTATTAACTTTCCCACTACTCCACGTTTTTCGCTCCACTCTACGTTTTCTGCAAAACCGTGCTATATCTCCATCTCTTTCTCTCTGTGTGTGTTTTCGAACCCTAAAACCTCCATTACCTTCTCTTCAATTGCTACAATGGCCGACAGATAGGTTGGACAATACACTGCTGCCTTCGATGTCTTCTCTGAGGCAAAACTTCTGAATGAGAACCGGGTTGATTTCGAGAACTTCAAGCTGTATGGTTTTGATTTTGAGGAAGGTCTTGAGAAACTGGGCTGGAAGAACTACTTCATCTGGGAACCAGTTGATGTACTGAGCTACACTATTAAGGAATTCTGGGGAAGTGCATACTTACTTCCAGGGGAAATAATAGAAGGTCACATCAGAGGATTCAAACTACGTTTCACTATCAGCTCTATTGCTCAGACAATCAAGTGTCCGTGTGAAGGAATCAGTTACCACTCAAACTGGGCTGATGCTTACAGAGGACTTGAAAGAGTCAATGAAGCTCTGTTTGAGAACTACCATGAACTGAAGAAGAAGAAGAACATCTCTCCCACGGCTAAAGACTTGAAAAGCCACTACCGTGTACTGCACAAAATCATCGCCAAGAGCGTGATTCTGAAGGCTGGGTCAAGCGACTTAGTGAACTACGAGCAAAAGTTCATTATGAGGAACTACATGGATGGGAAGAAAATCAATCTGCCAAGGTTGATTATCAACAATCTGATAAATGCCCTTGTCTTCTCAAGGAAGAATGTTGATAAGAAGAATATAGTCAAGACAATCCCATATGGAGTTCTTCTCTCCATTATGATGATCAAAGACGGCATTGTAAGGAAGCTGACTGACTCCATCAACACAGAGGAAAAGGAAAGATACTTTGGAGTTGGTGATGTTGTTCGTCCAGAAGTTTTTGGAGTCAACAGTCTGGTGGTCAGGATGCAGCTTATTACAGGCTCCATGATCAAGAAGGTGAAAATAGAGCAACAGGAAGGAGAAGCCGAGAAGAAAACCACCAGAAGCTCAATGACTGGTGTGAAAAGACTTGCTGAGTCCCCTTCAAGGGAGACCAGAAGAACAAAGCAGAAGGTGGCACCTGCACCGACTGTTGAAGAACCAGAAGATGAGGATAGAATTCCCATCAGAAAGGTCTTGGAGAAACAATTTAGACCAGCAGCTGAAAAGGATGTTTCAGCGTCCGGTCAAGGGAAGCAAATCCCTCTTCCTCCTCCTCCTGCTATTGTTGTCACCAGAGGGTCCAAAAGAAGGTTGGTTAAGCCATCAGAAGTTGACCCAAAGGTACTTGATTTTACTGCTGATGAATCAGTATCTGTGTTTGATGTTCATGATGTTATTCCTGCACCACCTTTGTCTGTTTCACAACCACAAACACAAACCAGGAAAACCAGAGCGAGCCTCCAACAAACCTCAACCCTCTCTAAACCTACCCAACCATCATCCACTGCACTCAACCTTGAACTACCACAAATTTCTTCAAATACTTCACTGGCTACATATATCTCCAAACTTCACTCTCATCCCTTTAATCTATTATTCAAAATACCTCCCATTAATCCCTTCAAACCCTACACACCTAAAACCTACAAAATCACCAAAACCACTCCCAACTTACTCACCATTACCCTTAAACCTACAGACGCTGGTGGAAGGAAGACTGTCTCATACAAACCACAGTTTGTTAAGTATGAGATATATCATAGCATCTACAATCGTCTCTCCACATGGCATTTGAAAACCTTCACCTCTGGAGTCGCCAGACAGAGATTGCCTCTCCAATAAATGCTACCTTCAAGGATGGAGAAGACCACTTTCAGATGTCATTTAAAGGTAGATTGAGACCAAAGATCCTGCAGCGAGCAATTCCCTTCTCTCGTTGATCTTCCTAGATCCCTACCACAATCTGAACCACTCACGTTGGAAGAATGCGGAAGGTGGATCACAGATGAAGAAGTCGCCTTCATGGCACAATCGCCTTGAGATGAAGAGGATTGAAGTAATCGACAAAGACAGGATCCTTCTTCTCAGACAAGAAAGATTGTACTGCATGCATGCAGATGGCTACCTTGGTCCGCCCCTGGAAAAGGTAAGAACTCGCTCTGGCAAGCGACCATTCAAAGAAGATCGGGCTCAAGGAATATGAGAAGGCTCCTAAAAGTACAACCTTAAGGAATTCTCTAAGCTTCCGATTGCCAAGATCTCTCGAGGATCATGCCGAAGGTTTTACCCGAATTCTTCAAGGAAGATGAATGGAGAATCGGCTCCTCAAACCGCCGCAATGCCGAGAAGGCCACTATTCCAACAAATGGGCACAATCACCAGACCATCGACATCAATCTTAGCAGCTTTATTTCGATGATATGTTCGGATGCTCGAATCGTGCCTTTGATCGCATGAAGATATATGACCAATGGGCTGCTGTGACCAAGCACTTCGACATTGGATTTACTTGGAGTCAATGGTCTAAATCGTGGAAAGACAAAGCCATGTTACCATGCCTCGTCCCCTTTGTGCTAGAAGAAGATGACAGGGAAAATCTGCGAAGAATTTACCTGGCAGAAAATGAAGCACTTTCTTTCACTTGTGAAGCATTAAGTGTCTTTATCAGAAGTATATGGGGAGAAGATGCTGGAAATATGTTTGATTCTTTCACTACTGATGTTGTTCTACACAGAGAAATCATCTTCATGAATATGCTGTATCCAGAAGATGTGAAATATCAATGGGAAATTCAAACAAAGTCTGAGCTCAGAAAACTTGGAAATCTCATCAAATGGTTTTTACCAAATGATGCATTTTTTCTAAGAGCTCAAAGGAAGAAGGAATTGAGACTGAAGCTATCCAACTGGGTGCTAGCAGAGCATCAGAAGATGAAACTCGCACTGCACGTAAGTTGGACCTTCTACTTCTACTCCTGCAGTTGAGATGGTCACTATTCCCAAAGCAGAGTTTGAAGAAATAAAGGCCACAAACATGAAAGTCACTCAGCCGGAGTCTACTCTGAAACTACTATATGAACGTCTCAACATCCATCCACCACCTCTTCCGAACCCTTGAATTTATTTATTTCTGTGTGATATAAACTATTTCTTTGTTTTGTTGATACACTTATATATATATACACTATTTTTTGCTCTAATCATCTGACTTATATTCAAATTTTTCTAAGTCTTATTTTGACTATGATGTGTTTTTACACTCTTTTTGTCTGATGACAAAAGGGGGAGTAAAAGAAAGGTATGATGAACACGTGAAAATCTGACTAACCCACCGTCCGATGTTCACACTCCGATGAATACGCTGGAACTGAAGTATCATGCATAGCATTTCATACATAGCACTTGTGTGGTTATTTATTAATGCGCTAATATTCATTGATCTAGTGCTCTTATAATGATAAATAAATTTGGTACTAGTGCTCTTATAATGATTAATATATTTGATACAATTTGATTAAATCAATCTTTTTGATCAGCATCCGATCTTACTCTGATACATCTACGTATTTGTTTTGCGATCACTTAATTGATTTTGTTTATCAACTATCGCCTTAATACTAGAATTATCTTATATATCAAAATTGTTAAATCCAGGGGGAGACCCTTGATGTCATTTTGAAACTAAATTGTTCATCAACCTTAGATATTTGTCATCATCAAAAAGGGGGAGATTGTTGGAACCTAAACGATTGAGAAGTTTAGACCCTCATTAATTTTGATGATAACAAAATATTCACAAGAGAACAATTTATGATCTAACAAATCTTGAAGTGTGCAGATGCTAATATTACATATATTTCTAAGCCACTTAAACAAGAAGGAAGAAGCTCTCAAGAGAAGGATACACTTCATGTGTCAGCATCCGGCTCATCCTAGTATACTGTCCTATGAGCGTCTGGAATTATCTTCTCGTGACACTAGTCTTATCCATTTGCTTTGAGCGTCCGATCTTCCGTCCTGAGCAAGCGTCTGAACTTCATTATAAATCACGTGTTGGTCACGTAGTTGCTCTTACTCTCAGAAGTTTCTGGAACGGATTTCGAATTTGATCTTATGCGCCAAAATTGTTGTACGAGGTATCAAAGGTGACACCTTTAGCTAAAAGACAAAAATCGTACAAGCAATTGTGAAAAGCAAGGTAGTAAAACGGTAATATGTACTATCGAGATATTCTCTAGAAAGGAATAAAGAGATGACTTTTTGAAATTACCTCACTCAATGGAAAGGAGCGGTTTATCAGAGCGGTAATATCCTTTAGAACTCCTATAAATACCCCAGGGTATCCATTAAAGAAACTGTCGAAACTCTACAAGAGAATATTGCTTCATTTACTGAGAACAAGCACTGTTGCTATACACTACAAAGAGTCAATACTCTAAAAGCACTGCTTCTGTGAGCAATCAAGTTTCGAGCCAAGTCTCTGGACTACAAGTACTAAACTCAGCGTCCTACACTTTCTTTTAGAAAGCATTTCTATATTGAGCTTAATTTTTATCCTCTCTGTAAGAGTTATTTATACTTGTATTCAACTTAACTTGTAAAAGTTGTTTTGGCCTAGTTAAGGCTGTTCCCTCAAAGGCTCGATCAGATCGAGTCGTTTTGAGAAGTTGAGAGCATTGTCAAGCTTGTGACAGAAGAATACTCTTGAGGAAATTGTAATCAGTTGATTATAGTGGAAAATCCTTCAGGAACGAAGGGACTAGACGTAGCTACCAGTTTGGTAGTGAACTAGTATAAATCTCTGTGTCTCTTGCTTTACTGCTTTCTATTCTTCTTTATCTTACTCTGTTAAAAACAAGTTTTCACAAACTGCTTTTCAGCGTCCGGTTTATTTCCAGCGTCCGTTTAACAAAATGTTTTGAAAAACCTGTGTTCTAATTGTTATAAACTTAAAGTTTGCGAAAAGTTTTCAACACAATTCAACCCCTTCTTGTGTTCACGTTCATTCTCCTCTCCTAGAACACCTCAACAAAATGGTGTTGTAGAAAGGAAGAATAGGTCCCTCCAAGAAATGGCCAGGACCATGATCAATGAGGCTAACATTGCAAAACATTTTTGGGCAGAAGCAGTAAACACAGCTTGTTACATTCAAAATAGAATTTCTATTTGACCTATTTTGAAGAAGACTCCATATGAACTGTGGAAAGGAAGGAAACCAAACATTTCATATTTTCATTCATTTGGATGTACGTGTTATATTTTAAATACTAAGGATCAGCTTGGTAAGTTTGATTCAAAAGCTGACAAAGGAATCTTTTTGGGATATTCTGAAAGATCTAAAGCTTTTAGAATATACAATAAAGAAACTATGACAGTGGAAGAATCCATTCATGTCAAATTTGATGACAAGAAGCCTGACAGCCATGTCGAGCTAGATGAATTATTTTCGTAATTAAATATAGGTAATACTACAAATAGTGAACCTACATCTTCATCATCCGGTGGTGACCAGACACAAGAATCTTCGTGAATTCAGAAAAGAAATTTGGAAGTACAAAGCCAATCATCCTAAAGATCAAATCATAGGAAAACCTGGAGATAGAGTAAGAACCAGATTCTCTTTTAAAGAGCATGCATATATGGAACTACTCTCAGAAATGGAACCTAAAACGATTGATCAAGCATTGAAAGATGAAGGTTGGATTCTGGCCATGCAAGAAGAGTTGAATCAGTTCCAAAGAAATGATGTATGGAAGCTAGTTACTCTACCAAAAGAAAAGCAAGCTATTGGTACTAAATGGGTATTTAGAAACAAGCTTGATGAAGATGGAAAGGTTGTGAGAAACAAGGCAAGATTGGTTGCTCAAGGTTACTCACAAGAAGAATGTATTGATTTTACCGAAACATTTGCACCTGTTGCAAGGTTAGAAGCTATATGCATTTTGCTTTCATTTGCTGCACATCATGATATAATTCTTTATCAAATGGATGTGAAAAGTGCTTTCTTGAATGGTTTTATAACTGAGGAAGTCTTTGTAAAACAACCTCCTGGATTCGAAGACATTGAATTTCCAGAACATGTCTTCAAGCTTAAAAAGGCCCTGTATGGTCTTAAGCAAGCTCCCAGAGCTTGGTATGAAAGACTGAGTACATTTTTGATGAAAAATGGCTTTACCAGAGGTCTAGTAGACACTACTCTTTTTAGAAAAACATCTGTAGTACCCTAATTTTGTCCGGCCTTTTTATTTTATTTTATTATTTATTTTAATTAGTAGTAGTAATAATAAACAAAATGATATTTTTTTGTTTTATAATAAAGGAGATAATAAAAAAAAGTGAAAAGTAAAAAAAGAGGGAAGAAAAGAATGAATGAAAGAGGGAATTTTTATTTAAAGGGGTGTACAAAAAATAAAACTGGGTGGTGCAAATAGCACGCAGCAAGCCACCCACGCAGCCCATTTTCCCATTCCTTCGTACACCCCTTCTTTTTCATTTTTACACCCTTCCTCTCCTCACGCGTTTCCCCCTGCTGCTCACACCCCTCCTTCCTTGTTCGCACACCCCAGCCTCACGAGCCAACAAACGCACGGCCCACTAGCCCAATTTCAGCAACTCTAAAAACATCAAAACCTAACCCTCTTCTCACATGCGCAACATCCCTCCTTCTCTCTAACCCTAGCTCTCACGCCTCCATCCTCTCCTCCTTCTCTCTAACCCTAGCTCCCAAATCCCAAGCGGCCGCACCATCTCCTCCTTCTCCTCGGCCCTTCAATCTCTTCCTCACCCTAACCCTAGCCGCAACCAACCCTCTCAACCTCATCTCTTCTTTCCCTAATCATCCTCCATCATTCACGCTCCCTCTCTCACATTTCTCTCATCTTCTTCATCTTCTTTCCCTTCTCAAAACCCTAGCACAGAGAACCCGATTCTCTCCCCTCCTTTAAACCTAGGTCCCCCTCTCCTCCCTTCTTCATCCTCATTCTCCTCATACAGTAACCTATCTTTTCCCATAATCTTTTCTTTCCTTTTCTTTTCTTCTATTTTCCGCAATTCAAGATGCAGATGAGGAAAGCGAATCAGGGAAATTTCTATCCCCTTTCTTTTCTTTTTAATTTTCATTATTATTACGATTTGGTTCTATTTTTGTGACAGGGATCATGAGGCTATAAAAGCCAAGCTCGAGACCACTGACAAGGAGAGTGAAAAAGGATTTGGCGAAGCAAAGAAGAGGAGGCCGAGGCAGTGGAAGAGCGTGGCCATACCACCCATTGAGGCTACTAGAGATAAAAAAACTAAACACCATTAGTCTTAGGTCTTTTGAGCCCTTTCTTCATTCTTGTAATTTTTCTGGGAAAGAGTCGATACCTGTGTTTCATCCTCCCTTTTATTTCCTTTTCTAAATACAATCTTGTAACAGAGACTTAAATTGAATGTTGTAATCAATTTCTGTTGTATTCTCCTACTTTTCTTCATTTTCGTCCTTTATTTTTGTAATTGTTGGGTTGCTGTTGCTGTTGATTGTTGTTGATTGTTGTTGTTGTTGTTATCGTCGTTGTCATCCTTGTTGTTGATATTGGTATTAGTTTTGGTACGCTCAGTTCTGAATTGAAGTTAGGTTTAGGGTTTGGCCTTCCAATGGGGCCAAATCCTAAATAGGGGCTAAACTGCAAATATACGATAAATAAGGACTAAATTGTAAATATATGATAAAGAAGGACTGAACTGTAAATATAAGGTAAAAGGGGTCTGAAAGCAAAGAAAATAAAAAGTCTTCCTTTTTTAATTTTCTGTTCATATGCGTTTTAAGATTTGGTCCTCCAATGGGGCCAAATCCTAAATAGGGACTTATTTGCAATTTATCTTTTTATTTTATAAATAGTCATAATTGATTAAAAAATGATACGGGGCATGCAAGCAAATAAAAACTTCTCTTCTTATCTATATTTTATTGACATAATTAGTTTATATCCTTTTAGGTTTTTATTTATTATTTTTTGTTACACTAAGAAGGAGTAAAAAATGATTTTTGTAGAATACTTGAGTTTTCTTTCAAAGTCTTCTTTAACATTTTTGTAACGTGATAGTTAGTAAACTTATATTTCTTTTAAAAAAAATTCATTTTGGAATAATTTATTTAATGATAAGCAAATTTTTCTTTTTAAACAATTAAAAGGGTACCATTTTATGGGCGTCTTAGGGGTGCTAACACCTTCCCTATGCGTAACCAACTCCCGGGCTCGAAATCTGGTTCACAGACTATTACGTTTAAATTACCCTCATAAAAAAGGTTTTTCCTATTGTTTTTCCTTAATAAACTTTAGGTGGCGGCTCCATTAAAATTTTTAGGGTGGTTGTCACAGCTGGCGACTCCACTGGGGACATTAGAGAGTTAGGCCCTATGATTGTTTATATGATTTGTTGCTTTATTAAATAAATTATCCCCTTTTTGTCTTTTTTGTTTTTATTTGTTCATTTGTATATATGTTTGTATATGTAAATCCTAGGATATAAAACATGCGTTAGAAAATACATATTTTTTTTATCATTTTATCTTATTTGTGTTTATGATTCATTTTCTTTCATTTGTTTTTTTTATGTTATGTATGTTTATGTATTTGAAACCTTAGGGTAGAAGACATGTATATATATTGCATTTTTTATTTTGCAGCGGGTAGTTTTAAGTTTGCTCCTTCACACACTACACTTTATACACTTTGTTTACACACACTATGAGTGGGTGCCCTATACCCGGGCCCGAGTGAACCTTAAGTTAGGAGAGGCTGTGTAATGGGTGCTCTGCTGGACGTACGGCCAGTGGGTTCCTATGAAAGCCTCACCCAGAGTTTGGCTCCGTTTGAAAAAAAACCATCCTTTAATAATATACTTATTATTGGTGGTAACATTTTCAGACGGGACCCTTGGCTCTGGGGACCTTTTAGATTAGTACTTTGAATCCACCAAATGGAGAGGCACTTGACGTAATCCTTAGACCCATTTTAGGAATTACCGGCCTCGGTCACAAAAGGAGCTTACCCTACCACTTTAGTTGTTTATTTATTTTTGCAAACTTATTTCGAAAATAATATTTCCAAAAAATAGTTTTTCAAAGTACATACCTTTATTTAGAAACCTAATCTATTATTCCAAAAAAATAGATGCTAAGTTTCTACTCCACGTAGGATGTGAACTTTGTATAAAAAGTATAAGAGTATATTTCTTTATATCTTCATAAGTAAAATAAATACGGTGCTTTCTTTCTTTATTTTTCCTTTTCTTTTTCTTTCCATTCATGAAATGACAAAAATAAACATAATCATACACATTCATATACATGCATTAACACTAATTACCCTGTTTCGTCAGGCTTGTCGGAAATTTCGAAATTTTTGCAAATGTCTTCGGAAAGCGCAATTGTGGGTTTAGAGAGGAGAAATACTTTAAAATTCAATATCGAACCCCCCCGTTTGATGCATCTGAGAACATTGGTTGACTTCATAGCCGAGAATTGGATGCAAGTGGATCGAATTAGTTTCGTAGGGAAATTTGGAAACATTTTGGAATTGCTGAATGTGGACGTGCAAGTAGGAGCCTTAACAACATTGGCCCAATTTTATGATCCTCCCCTAAGATGCTTCACGTTCAAAAATTTCCAAATGGCGCCAACCTTGGAGGAATACCGGAAAATTTTGGGCTTTCCAGAAAAGAAAAACGGTCCGTATCGCCATGCAAAGCATCCGCCAGCTATGAGTACTATTGCTGATGTTTTAGGCATCCCTAAAGAAGACTTGATGCTCGCAGTGAAGATAGAAGAAGATTTCAAGGGCTTCCCCAGGAGTTTCCTGGAAGGAAAGGTTAAGGATCTTCATGATGCAGGGAAATTAAAGGAATGCATGGATGTGGTAGCCCTTATTATCTTTGGTGTGGTCTTATTTCCTCATGTTGATCATTTTGTGGATGAAACAGCTATTGACGCCTTCATAGCATTTAAAACTCAAGGTATGGACCCCACTACTGCCATCCTCGCAGATTTATACTATGAGCTTCATATGCGCCACGAGAAAAAGGGAGGTCGAATTCGTTGTTGTGTCCCTGTTTTGTACTTTTGGCTGAAAAATCATTTGGTAAAAAGAGGGCATCCCTTTGGACCAATGAGCAATGCAGGGTGGGCTACTTATTTACTGAGTCTCAGCGAGGAGTCTATAATATGGTATTCCAGAGAACAGGAGATCAAGGAGGTAATCTGTCGGTGTGGAGATTTTCCCAATGTACCCCTTATTGGGACCATAGGCTGCATCAACTACAATCCTACCTTGGCTTTAAGACAACTCGGTGCCCCGATGCTGGGTGAACCTGCTGAAGAAGAGCTAGCCGCTTTCATTATACATGATCGGGGCTCCTCGGATTTGGCATTATTCACAAGGGTGTGTCGAGCTTGGAAGAAAATGGTCAAAAGAATATTAGGGCGCAAGAGTACTCATGCAGATGAAAAATACTGCCAATGGGTTATAGCAAGAGTTCAGCAAGTCAAGCTGCCTTTCCAGAACACATTTTTGGTTCCCGAAGTGCCACCTCCACCTCCTGCTGAAAATGAAGAAGTGGAAGAACTAAAGCTGGCCTTAGAAAAAGTGGAAGAGGAAAGGAAGGTCCTCCGAGAGAACTTGAAAAGGGCATATCTAGATATAGAGGTCCTACAAGATGAATGTGATAGAAAAACTGAATCTTTGGAAGGATCCCAGAAGAAGGCCAAGGCTGAGAGAGCAAGTCGACTCCAAACTCAGGGTTGCCTGAAGGCTGCAAATCAACAATTGGACTTGATGAAAAAGGAGTTAGACCTGGTTCTCTGCGAAAAAGGTAACTTGAGGAAAATGTGGGCTGATTCTCAGAGGGCTAGCATGGCTTTGCAAAGACGTATTGAAGACTCAATACAACAATTGAAAAATACCATGCAATCGCACGAAGCCCAACTTGAGGAAGAAAGGAGAATTGCTGAAGAAAAGTTCATAGGCTACCACATAGATCTTGAGGAAGAACGTGAGAAAGTCCTCAACATGCAAGAGAAGATTGACAACCAGCGAGAGATCATTACTTGGTTTGATAAGGAAACTAGATATTGGATGGATCGTTGCTCCAAACTGGTCTGCCTTGCAAATAGAGGTATCCAAGATATGCCAGAACTATTGGAAGAAGCGGAATCAGCAATAGGATTCCGACTTTTACCAAGAAAAGTGATGAGTTTCCTAGAGTACTGTAAGGTTTTGGTGGAGGAGTTGGAGAAGCAGATCCGACGAGATCGTTGAAGACCGTGTTTCTTGTGTTTTTATGTGTTTTCACAATTTCCTTTTCTTTCTCAAGTCTGTAAGCCCCTTAGGGCAATTTTGAATTATGATATTCCCGTTTAATACAAAAGTATGTTTTCGCAATATGCAGCAAACCGATAAGGCATTTGCAAAGTTTTATGACTCTCCAATAAGCCGACAAAAGTAAAAAAAATGATGAGCATCATACATAGCATGCATAACCATGGAATAAATCATTCATCTATACTCACCATATCCTTCATAATTCAGAAAAATAAACACGAAGAAATTGCACCCTTACAGAACGAGATCCCAAGCCAGACTCATGGACGCGTTAGAACAAAACCAACAGGCCATGAGAGGGGAACTTGACCGAATGAGTACGCGGATAGATCGGCTATGTATTTTGTTGGAAGCTCTGCATGCGAAAAGGATGTCGGAAACAGAACGGTCCGAAGAGGATCAAGACGAAAGTCAGCCAGGAGAAAATGAGACGCACGCCCATACCACACAAGGGCATGCGCCTCTAAATAATGGGACCTCGCAGAACACAAATACACAAAATTTTGTACCTATCATCACCCCCCAAGAGGATGCTCAAGCCAAAGAAAAGTTTCAAATACTTGAAGACAGGCTAAAGGCAATCGAAGGGGCAAACCACATAGGTTTCGAAGCTTCAGACATGTGTTTGATCGCCGATGTAGTTATTCCTGCAAAGTTCAAAGTACCCGAGTTTGACAAGTATAAAGGAGAAACATGCCCCAAAAGCCACCTGGTCATGTATTGCCGAAAGATGGCTTTCTGTTCTAATGATGACAGACTCTTAATCTATTTCTTCCAAGAAAGCTTAACTGGGGCACCGCTGCGATGGTATATGCAGTTAGAGCGGTCTAAAATCAGCTCATGGAAGGATTTAGCTAATGCTTTCGTCAGACAATACAAATACAATATGGACATGGCTCCCAGTCGTAATCAATTGCAAAGCATGAAGAAGAAAGACAGTGAGAGCTATAAGGAATATGCTCAGAGATGGAGAAGCATGGCTGCTCAGGTGGAGCCACCCTTGTCAGACAAAGAAATGATCGACACGTTCATAGACACGCTCCAATCACCCTTTTATGACATGATGATTGGAAGTATGTTCTCAAGCTTCTCTGACCTGATTGTCATAGGAGAGCGTGTGGAAATGCGGATGCAAAATGGGAAGATCCATAATAATACTTCATCATCCCACGCGCAAAAGCCCTTCGTCAAGAGAAAGAAAGAAGGAGAGACTAACGCAGTGAGTAGTGCCCCTCTATACGTTGCGGAAACTATCACGCCTAAGCCTCCTGTTCAAAGGACGCCCTTTACTTCTGATAGTCAAGGAGGTCAGAACCCCAATCAACCGAGAGCTCACAATCCTCAGGGAAGAAAGTCGGTCCAGTTTGATCCGATCCCCATGACTTACAAAGATCTCTATCAGCATTTACTCAAAAACACATTGGTGGTCCCTTGCCCGCAAAAGCCTATGGAACCACCTTACCCAAAATGGTATAACCCGGACGCCACTTGTGAATACCATGCTGGGGTAGCAGGCCACTCTATAGAAGAATGTCGGGCTATGAAGTTCAAAGTTCAAGATCTGATAAATGCCAAATGGTTTGAGTTTCCAAGAAAGTAATCCCAATGTGGGGAACAATTCGTTACCTAACCACGGGAATACATCAGTAAATATGATAGACAATGAGCACGAGGGAAGAATAATAAAGGATGCCGCTGAAATACAAACCCCTATCAGAGAAGTGTTCATCGAACTTTGCAAGGTTGGTTTGATAGAAAGAACAGGTATCAGCAGGACCTGTGATGGAGATCTTTTGTCTGATGAAGAATGTGAGGAATTTAAAAGTATCCTCCAAAAACTGCTTGATACAAACATAGTTCAAGTTATCTCCCAGAGGGAAGAAGAAGTATCTATGGTCCAATCTGCGCAGAGTTCGGGAACCACGGTCCCAAAGCCCTTGGTGGTTCAATTCTCTAAGAATACATCACCCATAGTGCCTAATGCTCCCAAAGCTATTACTGTCCAAGTACCATCTCCTTTTCCATACAAGGACGACAAAGCAGTTCCTTGGATATACGATGCAAAATTCCAAGTCGAAGGGAGTAATACACAACCAAGCGTTCCGACTGTTACCAACATCCTGGGGATAGGCGGGATGACTCGGAGTGGGCGGATTTATGCCCCTGAGAAAGAACCAATAAAAATAGCCGCAAAGGGACATGTAAAAGACCACAACAAAGGGAAAGGAGTTGCGGTAGATGAAGGAGACATAGGGAAGGAAGACAAGAAAGAAGTCTCCCGAGCGAATATAAAGTAATAGATCAACTAAACCGCACACCAGCGAGAGTTTCTCTACTTGCCCTATTGATGCACTCTGAGAGTCACAGGAAAGTATTGATGAAAATCCTGAATGAAGCCCATGTGTTTCAAAACATCACCTTGAATCAGTTCGGCGACCTAGTTGGTAATATCGCCGCATGCAACTATCTCTATTTTAATGATGAAGAAATGCCTGTAGAAGTAGAGGACACAATAAGGCACTACATATCTCAGTTCAGTGTAAAGAGCATCTTATAGCTAAGGTCCTTGTGGACAATGGATCCTCCCTGAATGTGATGCCTAAATCTACCTTAGATAAGTTATCCATCGACAAAACCCATATGAGGCCCAGCTCGGTGCTCGTGAGAGCCTTTGATGGGTCAAGAAGAGAAGTAATGGGTGAGATTGAGCTGCCGATTCAGATTGGCCCTTTCACTTTTACCGTTAATTTCCAAGTGATGGACATCAGGCCTAACTATAGTTGCTTGTTAGGAAGGCCTTGGATTCACTCTACCGGGGTAGTACCATCAACTCTGCATCAAAAATTGAAATTTGTGGTGGATGATAAGTTGATCATCGTATCCGGAGAAGAGGACCTGCTGGTAAGCAAGCCAACATCTACGAGTTACATTGAAGCAGCTGAAGAAGCCCTTGGGACATCATTTCAAGCATTGGAAATCGTCGATAGCACTTACGTAGGGTTTACAACTAAAAAACCCTGCCTATCCAACAATGCCCTAATGGTGGGCGGAGTCATGCTAAAAGGAGGATATCAGCCAGGAAAAGGACTAGGGAAAAGTCAGGAAGGTATTGTCTCGATCTTAAGGATTCCTGAAAACAAAGACCGATATGGCTTGGGATTTGTCCCCACCCGAGAGGACAGGGAAAGAGCAATCGAGGCAAGGAAAGAAAAGAGGAAGGCTCGGCTTGAAAATCGGGAACCCGAGTTTGGGAAAATGCACATCTGCGATCTCCGTCAGCCCTTTCGTAGTATTGGATGGATATATGCAGATCAAGTAACTGCTGTAGAAGAGGATCTTGCTGCTCTCGAAGAGGAATGGGTTCGCCCATGTTCCTCAGTACCTTGCAATTGGGAGATCGTGGAAAATCCTAGGATCCTTAATGCATTTTCAATGTAATCCATTTAATGCTCACCTCTCCGCTCAGCCCGAGGCGGCAGAGGAAATGTTAAAGGGCCCCGCATGTTTTTCAAAATCCTATTTCGAATATTAATAAAATGCATTTTGATTTCATCCCAAGCGTCTCTTTTTCTTTTCCTTCCTACTTCCTTTCCTTACTCTCTCCTTATTGCTAACCTTGATAATGCAGGCTCATGGATAATACTTTTGAAAACGATTGTGCTGAAGTTTCGTTACCAGATTTTGATTGCCTAATTAATCATACTGATGAAGGTTGTGAAGAGGATCATCCCGATGAAGATCTTCCCCCTGAATTAATGAGACTTATAGAGGGGGAATCCAGAAAGATTGAGCCTCACGAAGAACCAACTGAGTTGATTAATTTGGGAACTGAAGAAGACAAAAAAGAAGTCAAGGTTGGTGTTACCATGTCACAAGGAGTAAAAGCTAAATTGATTCAACTCCTTCGAGATTATAAAGACGTATTTGGCTGGTCTTACCAAGATATGCCAGGGTTGGATACCGATATTGTTGAACACAAACTACCTCTTAAACCCGATTGCCCTCCTGTCAAACAGAAATTGAGGCGCATGAGACCGGATATGTCATTAAAGATTAGGGAAGAAGTTAAGAAACAATTTGACGCCGGATTTTTAGCCGTGGCTAAATACCCCCAATGGGTTGCTAATATTGTCCCTGTTCCAAAAAAGGGAGGAAAAGTCCGAATGTGCGTTGATTACCGAGACCTTAATAAAGCAAGTCCCAAAGACGATTTCCCTTTGCCTCACATTGATGTTCTGGTGGATAATACCGCTCACCACGCTGTTTTCTCTTTCATGGATGGTTTCTCCAGGTACAATCAAATTAAAATGGCCAGAGAAGATATGGAGAAAACTACGTTTATTACAGCTTGGGGGACCTTCTGCTATAAGGTGATGCCTTTCGGCTTGAAAAACGCCAGGGCAACATATCAAAGGGCAATGGTGACTCTATTTCATGACATGATCCATAAGGAGATAGAGGTCTACGTGGACGATATGATCGCTAAGTCGCAAACTGAAGAAAGCCATATAATTGATTTGCGGAAACTTTTTGAGCGATTAAGAAAGTTTCGCCTCAGACTCAATCCGGCCAAATGTAACTTTGGTGTTCGGTCAGGTAGGGTGCTGGGATTCATTGTGAGTCAGAAAGGAATAGAAGTCGATCCGAAAAAAGTCAAAGCCATCTTAGAAATGCCACCGCACGTAAAAGGAAGTTCGTGGTTTTCTAGGGAGGTTAAACTATATTTCCTGCTTATATCGCAACTCATCGACACTTGTGAACCAATGTTCAAATTGCTGCGTAAAGACCAAATTATTGAATGGAATGAGAAGTGCCAAGAGCCTTTCGACAAAATCAAGCAATAGCTACAAAAACCCCCTGGGCTGATACCTCCAAGACGTGCGTGCCATTAATCCTCTATTTGACAGTGCTAGACGGATCTATGGGATGTGTACTTGGACAGCATGACGAAACGGGTAAAAAGGAATGTGCCATTTACTACTTGAGTAAGAAGTTTACCAGATATGAAGCTAATTATTCGATATTGGAGAGTACTTGTTGCGCCCTAGCCTGGGCCGCTCACCGCCTAAGACAGTATATGCTTTCTCACACAACTTGGTTGGTGTCAAAGATGGACCCGATCAAATACGTATTCGAGAAACCTGCTCTCACTGAAAGGATTGGCCGGTGGCAAATGTTGTTATCTGAGTATGACATTCAATACGTCTCTCAGAAAGCCATCAAAGGTAGTGCCTTAGCTGAGCACTTAGCCAATCAACCAATAGATGACCATTCACTTGTCTGCTATGAATTTCCTGATGAGGATGTAATGTCCGTCAAAAGAGAAGAATTAAGAAACAAAGAGTGGACCATGATGTTCGATGGGGCTTCTAACGCATTGGGGCACGGAATCGGGGCAATACTAATATCCCCAGAAAATCAATACATTCTTGTCACGGCTCACTTGTGTTTCAGTTGTACCAATAACGTGGCAGAATATGAGGCGTGTGTCATGGGAATCAGGGTCGCCATAGAAACTAAGGTCAAAGTCCTAAAAGTATATGGGGATTTTGCCCTAGTTATCAATCAGTTGAATGGGGAATGGGAAACTCGAGATTCTAAGTTAATTCCTTACCACGAGTATATCCAAGAACTCGTCGAATCCTTTGATAGGATCACATTTCAACATGTCCCACGAGAAGATAATCAGTTGGCTGATGCGTTAGCCACGCTGTCATCTATGTTCCGAATAAACAGTGACAAGGAAATGCCTCTCATCCTGATGGAAAGCCGTGCCAATCCTGCTTATTGCCAGGCAATAGAAGAAGAATCCGACGGAAAGCCATGGTACCATGACATCAAGTGCTACCTCAAAAACAAGGAATACCCTTCGGGCGCCTCAGAGAACGACAAGCGAACTTTGAGGAGGCTTGCTATGAGTTTCTTTTTGAACGGCGACGTACTCTACAAAAGAAATCACGACATGGTACTCCTCCGATGTGTGGACTCTGCAGAAGCAAGACAAATTCTTGACAACGTCCACGAAGGTACCTTCGGGACCCATGCCAACGGTTATGCAATGGCCCGAAAGATTCTCAGAGCTGGGTATTATTGGCTTACAATGGAAAGTGACTGCATCAAGCATGTGAGGAAATGTCATAAGTGTCAGACTTATGCTGATAATATTCATGTACCTCCAACTTCCCTAAACGTCCTCAGTGCACCCTGGTCGTTCTCCATGTGGGGTTTGGATGTCATAGGAATGATTGAGCCAAAAGCCTCCAACAGACACCGATTCATCCTTGTGGCTATTGATTACTTCACAAAATGGGTCGAAGCAGTCTCCTATACCAATGTGACTCGCAGTGTTGTGGTCAAATTCATAAAAAAGGAAATAATTTGTCGGTACGGTTTACCGAGAAAGATCATCATGGACAATGGGACCAATTTAAACAATAAGATGATGAAAGAGTTATGCGATGATTTCAAAATTCAACATCACAATTCTTCTCCATATCGTCCAAAGATGAATGGAGCAGTGGAAGCGGCCAACAAAAATATCAAGAAAATTATTCAGAAAATGGTGGTAACTTACAAGGATTGGCACGAGATGCTCCCTTTTGCTTTACACGGGTACCGAACTTCCGTACGCACTTCAACGGGGGCAACACCTTTTTCTCTAGTATACGGGATGGAAGCAGTACTCCCTATAGAGGTAGAAATCCCTTCTCTAAGGGTAATTATGGAAACTAAACTCGAAGAAGCCGAGTGGGTCCAAGCACGATATGACCAGTTGAATCTCATAGAAGAGAAAAGGTTAGAGGCAATTTACCATGGCCAATTATACCAAAAGAGACTCAAGAGAGCGTACGAGAAAAAGGTACGTCATCGAGAATTCTCGGAAGGGGAATTGGTATTAAAATTTTTTTTACCTATTCATAAAGACCAACGCGGAAAATGGACTCCAAATTATGAAGGTCCGTATATAGTGAAAAAGGCATTCTCTGGGGGAGGTCTCATTCTTATAGATATGGAGGGGCATGACCTACCGCTGCCAATAAACTCAGATGCAGTCAAGAAATACTACGTCTAGAATGGCACAACATAAAAAAAAAAAAGGAAAGCTCGCTAGGCCGAAAACCTGAAAGGGCGGTCTAGGCAAAAGTTAGAGCGACTTGGTAGGTTGAAAACCCAAAAGGGCAGCCTAGGCAAAAATTAAGGTCAAGTAAAAGCACTAAGTTGAAAACCCGCAAGGGCAATTTAGAACAACCCGCTGGGTCGAAAACTCGCAAAGAGCGGCCTGAGCAAAAAACCAACCTGAAGGCGTCAAAAGTAGATAGAATTGAACCCTGACCAACTGGGGCAGAGATGGTCGAAACTAACCACAGACACAAGTTTGTGAAGTTGATCAAGAAGGCGATCGGAGTCTGAATCACGAAAGAGCAGCACAATTTGTTTTCAAAGGAATTATATGTATAGTAGATATTTCTCACCGGTTTCTAATTTAGCAAACACGAACTTATTATGTTTGCAATATTGTATCTTTCCCACCATAGTGGAAATTCATTCTTACCCATATTGCCATTTATTGATCAGCATAATAGAATGCTTATTCTAGCCTCTCCAAACTCAATTCGGGATTTTATCAATTTGCATTTTCTTTCTAGAGAAATCTGTGCTAAAAGACAAACATGTGCAAATCAAAACATAAGAGCATTGTGTAATTACTGAAAATTCTAAAAGAATCTAAGGAATTTGACGTCTTCACATTAAGGAAAGGAGCTAGTAAGGCACCTCATCTAATGCAAAATCATCAATGGCGAATACGCTATGAAAAGGTCAATTAGCTTGTTCAGAACTCGCTAACTAAAGAGATTTGGAATTAACTTACCAAGAAAAGTTTTAGAAGTAGTCAAGAAGATACTGCCTATCCCCAATAAAGCAAATAATCCTCATGCATGACATGTTGTTCACTGCATCTTGCATAATCACCAATACTTTTTGATACACAACCCGTCTTCAAAAACATTTCTCTAAAAATAAAATTTCATTTTCATGCATGGCATGCCATTCATTGCATACTGCATGACTATCAAAGTTCTTTGGGTCCATTGATCCACTCTCTCAAATATTACATAAAATTGGTTTGTTGTTACTCAGTAAGAATTAGTACGCAGCCTATTCAATTTATTAGCAAGAGTTAGGAATTCGTCCTACACCTTGCTGGGAATCTGACCCATCACCTGGGAGTCTGACCCATCACCATGGGGATCCAACCCAAGCTTTTAACCGGGAACCTAACCCATATTGAGTGACAGAGAAACTCATATCACGGACATTCCTTAAAGTAAGGTAGCCAATCCGTACCTTTTAGCAAGAGTTGAGGACCTGACTCACCCTTGTTGGAAATCTGACCCAAACCTGTGTCGAGCGACAAAAGAGCTGACACCCTAAACTTTCCCTAAGTAGGGGAATAATCAATACCAAAGATATGAGGGTTAGGAATCAGACCTACGCCTTATCAGGAATTCACTAGGAAGCCGAACCTAGAATCTCCAGCCAATTTTTGTAAAAGCTAGGAACCAAACCTATGCCTTATCGAGAATTCACTAGGAACCAGACCTAGGATCTTAAAGCAAGGTCGGGAGCCGATCACGCATCCTCAAACAACTTCAATCTAGACAAAATTGTTGGTGTAAGCCCTAGAGGCCAATGTTTTTCCTTTGGACTTATATTTTGTATCATGTAGTTTATTTATTATATGAGGCATTTTCAATTATTATGTTTGTTTCAACGTAATAAAGTCCTTGAGTAAAAGTTCGTTTTCAATAGAACATTGAGTAGACGACTCGGTTGTGAGATACTAAAGAACTTACTCTAAATATCCGTAGTCGAGTATTATTATTATTAAGGACAATAATAATGCATCAAGACTATTATGTGGGTGGACTGATAACCTCATCTCACAGGTTATAGATATGAGATATCAAGTCACCACATAGGTACACGTTAGGGTAATTGTGTACTCGATTGACCCGCCATGAGAATACTACATAGTGTGTTATGTAAGTGTCATGAGTTATTCTCATAGTGATAGTGGTGTATGCCACCCTCAGACCTGAAACCACTATGGTCCCTACATGAGGAGTTGAGTGTTTTATTGCCGTCAAACATTGTCTGTAACAGGACAATTATAAAGTCGGTCAACTGGGCACTCAACGAGTCATGCAAAGAGACATGAGTGACCTAGATGGGATTTGCCCCTCCTACATAACAGGAGTAATATCTGTGGGCCCTTGATGTAGTATGATCAGAAATGCATGGCCATGTCAAGTAAGTCAATATGAGATATTGATCTTATTTGTTGTTACTAAGTCTACTCGGGCATCAAGGAATATAATATTGAACTATACAAGGGTGACACATACTATGCCTTATGTTCAATATAGATATAAGGGCAAAAGGATAATTATACACATGATCATTATCACGGAAAGGTTACGTCACAACACTGACATTCTCGTTACTTGGGTAGCAGTGATGTATTGCTAGACACCGCTCACTGTTTATAATATTAAATAGTGATTTAATATTATTGCCAACGTTACGGGAACCTACAGGGTCACACACATGAGAACAGGCTAATGGGAGATTAAATAAATAAGTGAGACTCATTTTATTCGGTGGTGCATTCTTACGATGCACCAAATGAGTCAAGAAAGGCCTTGAGAACACGATAAGTTACGGTGGCGCCGAGAGCACACGGTAGTTACGATGCGCTAGGTCAGTCTTAAGTGAAGTCTATAAATAGACTCGTTAAGATCAAGTCGAACACTGAATTAAAACCCTAGCCGTTCCAAAGATCGTGACTTGCATCGTGGATCGGTTCAGACGTCCGCCTAGCACTGCGTGACGGAGACCGCTCCCATTCGAAGGCTGTTCGTGTGGACTACGTAGAGGCGTTGTTTTCTGTGCGACGCTCGTGCTCGATTCCAATTTTCGTCTGCAAACGATCTGCGCTACAAGAGGTAATTCATATAACCCTGAGTCATGACCATTCGCAAGGATCCATGGAAGGGAAAGTTTAAATTTCCGCTGCGTTTTTAAACTCTGTTATTGCGCTATTTCCCTACAAAAATTAGAGTCCTTTATCCTTAATTATCTTTTACAACGAATGCACGAAGACCTTTGAGTAAAATGCAATTAAGGAGGGGCAGCTGTAGTACCCTAATTTTGTCCGGCCTTTTTATTTTATTTTATTTTATTATTTTAATTAGTAGTAGTAATAATAAACAAAATGATATTTTTTGGTTTTATAATAAAAGAGATAATAAAAAAAAGTAAAAAGTAAAAAAAGAGGGAAGAAAAGAATGAATGAAAGAGGGAATTTTTATTTAAAGGGGTGTGCAAAAAATAAAACTGGGTGGTGCAAATAGCACGCAGCAAGCCACCCACGCAGCCCATTTTGCCATTCCTTCGCACACCCCTTCTTTTTCATTTTTACACCCTTCCTCTCCTCACGCGTTTCCCCCTGCTGCTCACACCCCTCCTTCCTTGTTCGCACACCCCAGCCTCACGAGCCAACAAACGCACGGCCCACCAGCCCAATTTCAGCAACTCTAAAAACATCAAAACCTAACCCTCTTCTCACATGCGCATCATCCCTCCTTCTCTCTAACCCTAGCTCTCACGCCTCCATCCTCTCCTCCTTCTCTCTAACCCTAGCTCCCAAATCCCAAGCGGCCGCACCACCTCCTCCTTCTCCTCGACCCTTCAATCTCTTCCTCACCCTAACCCTAGCCGCAACCAACCCTCTCAACCTCATCTCTTCTTTCCCTAATCATCCTCCATCATTCACGCTCCCTCTCTCACATTTCTCTCATCTTCTTCATCTTCTTTCCCTTCTCAAAACCCTAGCACAGAGAACCCGATTCTCTCCCCCTCCTTTAAACCTAGCGCCGTCCCCTCTCCTCCCTTCTTCATCCTCATTCTCCTCGCGGCCGTAACCTATCTTTTCCCCACAATCTTTTCTTTCCTTTTCTTTTCTTCTCTATTTTCCGCAATTCAAGATGCAGATGAGGAAAGCGAATCAGGGAAATTTCTATCCCCTTTCTTTTCTTTTAATTTTCATTATTATTCTGATTTGGTTCTATTTTTGTGACAGGGATCATGAGGCTATAAAAGCCAAGCTCGAGACCACGGACCAGGAGAGTGAAAAAAGGACTGGGCGAAGCAAAGAAGAGGAGGCTGAGGCAGGGAAGAGACCGTGGCCATACCACCCATTGAGGTTACTAGAGATAAAAAAAACTAAACACCATTAGTCTTAGGTCTTTTGAGCCCCTTTCTTCATTACTGTAATTTTCTGGGAAAGAGCTGATACCCAGGTTTCATCCTCTCCCTTTTATTTCCTTTTCTAAATACAATCTTGTAACAGAGACTTAAATTGAATGTTGTAATCAATTTCTGTTGTATTCTCCTACTTTTCTTCATTTTCGTCCTTTATTTTTGTAATTGTTGGGTTGCTGTTGCTGTTGATTGTTGTTGATTGTTGTTGTTGTTGTTATCGTCGTTGTCATCCTTGTTGTTAATATTGGTATTAGTTTTGGTACGCTCAGTTCTGAATTGAAGTTAGGTTTAGGGTTTGGCCTTCCAATGGGGCCAAATCCTAAATAGGGGCTAAACTGTAAATATACGATAAATAAGGACTAAATTGTAAATATATGATAAAGAAGGACTGAACTGTAAATATAAGGTAAAAGGGGTCTGAAAACAAAGAAAATAAAAAGTCTTCCTTTTTTAATTTTCTGTTCATATGTGTTTTAAGATTTGGTCCTCCAATGGGGTCAAATCCTAAATAGGGACTTATTTGCAATTTACCTTTTTATTTTATAAATAGTCATAATTGAATAAAAAATGATACGGGGCATGCAAGCAAATAAAAACTTCTCTTCTTATCTATATTTTATTGACATAATTAGTTTATATCCTTTTAGGTTTTTATTTATTATTTTTTGTTACACTAAGAAGGAGTAAAAAATGATTTTTGTAGAATACTTGAGTTTTCTTTCAAAGTCTTCTTTAACATTTTTGTAACGTGATAGTTGGTAAACTTATATTTCTTTTTAAAAAAAATTCATTTGGGAATTATTTATTTAATGATAAGCAAATTTTTCTTTTTAAACAATTAAAAGGGTACCATTTTATGGGCGTCTTAGGGGTGCTAACACCTTCCCTATGCGTAACCAACTCCCGGGCTCGAAATCTGGTTCACAGACTATTACGTTTAAATTACCCTCATAAAAAAGGTTTTTCCTATTGTTTTTCCTTAATAAACTTTAGGTGGCGGTTCCATTAAAATTTTTAGGGTGGTTGTCACAACATCAAACAAGCACTTTATAATTGTTCAAATATATGTTGATGACATTATTTTTGGAGCTACTAATGAAAGCCTTTGCAAAGAATTTTCTAAGCTAATGCAGGCTGAATTCGAGATGAGCATGATGGGTGAACTAAAGTTCTTTCTTGGAATTCAAATCAAACAATGCAATGATGGTATCTATATACATCAAAGCAAATATATCAAGGAATTGCTAAAGAAATTCAAAATAGTGGATTGCAAACCTATGTGTACTCCTATGCATCCCACATGCATTCTTGGTAAAGATGAAACTGGTAAAAAGGTAGATCAGAAGATGTACAGAGGTATGGTTGGATCTCTACTTTATCTTACAGCTTCAAGACCTAATATTATGTTCAGCTTCTGTCTGTGTGCTAGATTTCAATCAGATCCTAGAGAATCACATTTGAGTGCTGTTAAAAGAATCTTTAGATATTTGCAAGGATCTACTAATCTTGGTTTGCTTTATAAGAAATCAAAAGATTACAAGTTAGTAGGTTTCTGTGATGCTGACTTTGCTGGAGACCGAATTGAAAGAAAAGCACAAGTGGAGGCTGCCAATTCCTTGGAGCAAATCTTGTGTCTTGGTCAAGCAAAAGGCAAAGCACGATTGCACTCTCAACAGCAGAAGCTGAATATATTTCAGCAGCAAGTTGTAGCTCTCAACTTTTATGATAATACTTCTACAATCTGTCTTACTAAAAATCCCATATTGCATTCACGAGCCAAGCACATTGAGATTAAGCATCATTTTATAAAAGACTATGTTCAGAAGGGTATTCTCGAAATAAAATTTGTAGACACTGATCATCAGTGGGCTGACATATTTACAAAACCCCTTGCTGAAGATAGATTCAATTTTATAAGAAGAAATTTAAATTTTCATCTTATAGAAGAATGATTAATCTCAGCGTCAGATGATATGCATCATCTCAACATCTGATATGACATAAGCATGTATACGTATAAGCATCTTATTTGTCATGTGCATCATAACTCAACGTCTGGTGAATCGGTTGCGTGCGTTCGAGCACACACACACACGTGTCACACGTGTAAAGGACTTAAGCGTCTCATCACATCTACTGAGTCATAATTATTTATGTCTTTCGATAAAATCTTTTTACTTGATCTTGTCTTCATTTAATGAAAAAGCGAATCTTCATTTTCTTTTCTTTTTTAATTTTTATGTGGAAATACGAAGCGATTTTTTGAAAAAGGACTGTACCATTTTCTATCAACTTTCCCACTACTCCACATTTTTCGCTCCATCACTTCACTCTGCATCTCTTGCAAAACTGTTCTCTCTCTCTCTCTCTCTGTGATTTCAAACCCTAAAACCTCCATTACCCTCTCTGCAACTGCTACCATGGCTGATAGAAAGGTTGGACAATACACTGCTGCCTTCGATGTCTTCTTAGAGGCAAAACTCATGAATGAGAACAGAATTGATTTTGAGAACTTCAAGCTATATGGTTTTCATTTTGAAGAAGGTTTGGAGAAACTAGGCTGGAAAAATTACTTCATCTGGGAACCAGTCGATGTACTGAGCTATGCTATAAAGGATTTCTGGGGGAACGCTTACCTACTTCCGGGAGAAATTATAGAAGGACACATCAGAGGCTTCAAGTTACGGTTCACCATCAACTCTATCGCTCAGACCATCAAGTGCCCTTGTGAAGGAATCAGTTACCATGCTAACTGGGTTGACGCTTACAAAGGAATGGAAAACGTCAACGAAGCCCTGTTCGAAAACTACCGTGAGTTGAAGAAGAAGAGCATAACTCCCACTGCCAAAGACTTGAAAAGTCACTACAGAGTACTGCACAAAATCATCGCTAAGAGCGTGATTTTGAAGGCTGGTTCAAGCGACATAGTGAACTACGAGCAAAAGTTCATTATGAGAAACTACATGGATGGGAAGAAAATCAATCTGCCAAGGTTGATTATCAATAATCTGATAAATGCTCTTTTCTTCTCAAGGAAGAGTGTCGATAAAAAGAATATCATCAAGGTTATCCCTTATGGAGTTCTTCTCTCCATAATGATGATTAAAGATGGTGTTGTGAGAAAGCTGATTGACTCTACTAACACAGAAGAAAAAGAAAAATACTTTGGTGTTGGTGTTGTTGTTCGTCCTGAAGTTTTTGGAGTCAACGGTCTAGTCAGAATGCAGTTGATAACTGGCTCTATGATCAAGAAGGTGAAATTAGAGCAACAGAAAGGAGAAGCTGAAAAGAAAACCACCAGAAGCTCAATGGCTGGTGTGAAGAGACCTGCTGAATCTCCATTAAGGGAGACAAGAAGAATGAAACAGAAGGTGGCTCCTGCACTTACTGTTGAGGAACCAGAAGATGAGGATAGAATTCCTATCAGAAAAGTCTTGGAAAGAAAGAATAAGCCAACAGCTGAAAAGGATGCTTCAGCGTCCGGTCAAGGGAAGCAAGTCCCTCCTCCTCCTCCTGCCGTTGTTGCCCCTAGAGGAACAAAAAGAAGGCTGGTTAAATCTCCTGAGCTTAACCCAAAGGTACTCGACTTTACTGCTGATGAGTCAGTATCTGTCTTTGATTCTCATGATGTTATTCCTGCACCCCCATTGTCTGTTTCACAACCACAAACTCAAACACAAACCAAGAAAACCAGAATGAGCCTCCGACAAACCTCTACCCTCTCAAAACCTACCCAAACACCATCCAATACACTCAACCTTGACCTACCACAAATTTCCTCAAATACCTCACTTACCACATACATTTCTAAACTTCACTCTCACCTCTTTAACCTATTATTCAAAGTACCTCCCATTAATCCTTTCAAACCCTACACACCTAAAACCTATACAATCACCAAAACCACTCCCACTTCACTCACCATTACCCATAAGCCTACAGACTTCGGTGGAAGGAAGAATGTCTCATGCATTAACAGACCTCGGTTTGTTAAGTATGAGTCATATCACAGTATCTACAATCGTCCCTCGAAATGGCAATTGAAAACCTTCACCTCTGGAGTTGCCAGACTGGAGATTGCCTCTCCAATGACTGCTACCTTCAAGGATGGAGAAAACCATTTTCAGATGTCATTCAAAGGAAGATTGAGACCAGAACCTGGTAGCAGAGCAATCCCTTTCTCTGTCGACCTTCCTAAATCCCTACCTCAAACTGAACCTCTCACACTGGAGGAGTGTGGAAGGTGGATCACGGATGAAGAAGCTGCCTTCATGGCACATTGTCTTGAGATGAAGAAAATTGAAGTTATCAGACAGTTCAGAGATCCTTCTTCTGTATCCGTAAAGATTGTGCCAGATAGACAAAGGTGGCTACCTTGGTCTATCCCTGGGAAAAGAAAAGAACCTGCTCCTGGCAAGTAGCCATTCAGCAAGATCGGGCTCATAGAGTATGAGAAGGCTCCCAAGAAGTATAACCTTAAAGAATTCTCTAAGCTTCCTATTGCCAAGATCTCTGAGGATCATGCCATAATGTTTTACCTTAGTTCTCTGAAGGAAGATGAATGGAGAACGGGCTCCTCAAACTGCTGCAATGCCGAGAAAGCCACAATTCCAACAGTTGGCACTATCAGCAAAGTTGCTGACACCAATCTGGGAACTGCCTACTTTGATGATACGTTCAGGTGTTCAGTAATCAGGCCTCTTGACTGCATGAAGATATATGTCCAATGGGCTGCTGTGACCAAGCACTTCGACATTGGATTTTCTTGGAGTCAATGGTCTGAGTCTTGGAAAGACAAAGCCTTGTTACCATGCCTCGTCCCCCTAGTGCTTACAGAAGATGACAGGGAAAATCTGCGAAGAATATACCTGGCAGAAAATGAAGAACTCTCTTTCGCTTCTGAAGCATTGAGTGCCTTCATCAGAAGAATATGGGGAGAAAATGCTGGAAACAAGTTTGATGCTTTCACTGCTGATGTGCTTCTGCATAGGGAAACTATCTTCATGGATTTGCTGTATCCAGAAGAGGTGGAGAAAAGAAGGAGAATTCAGGCAGAATCTGAGCAGAGGAAACTTGGAAGTCTCATCAAATGGTTTATACCAAATGATGCATTCTTTCTAAGAGCTCAACTGAAGAAGGACTTGTGATTGAAGCTATCCAACTGGGTGCTAGCAGAGCATCAGAAGATGAAACCTGCACCAGTATCAAAAGCTGGACCTTCTACTTCTACTCATGCAGTTGAAATGGTCACCATTCCTAAAGCAGAGTTTGAAGAAATGAAGGCCACTAACCTGAAAGTTACTCAGCTGGAGAATGCACTGAAGTTATTATATGAACGTCTCAACATCCCTCCACCACCTCCACCAAACCCTTAATTTTTTTTTTGTGTGATATAAAATATTTTTTTTGGTACTCTTATATATATATATTCATTGTGTTTGCTCTAACTATCTGTTTTTATATATATACCTATCTCTGATTATCTGTTTATATATATTCAAATTTTTCTAAGTCTTATTTTGACTATGATGTGCTTTACACTCTTTTTGTCTGATGACAAAAGGGGGAGTAAAAGAAAGGTTAGATGAACACGTGAAAGTCTGATTGATAAATTCACCGTCCGATGTTCAAACTCCGATAGATACACTAAAACAGAAGTATCATGCATATCATTTCATACATAGCATTTGTGTGGTTATTCATTGCTCTAATATCTATTAATGCGTTGATATTCATTGATCCAGTACTCTAATAATGATCAATAAAATTGGTATAATGAAAATCTTTTTGATAAAATAAAAATCAGCATCCGATCTCACTTTGTTAAATATATGCTCTGATACATCTACGTATTTTTGCGATCACTTAAATGAATTTGTTTATCAACAATCGCCTTAATACCTAAATTGTTCTTATATATCTAAATTGTTAAGTTCAAGGGGAGACCCTTGATGTTATTTTGAAATTAAATTGTTCATCAACCTTGGATATTTGTCATCATCAAAAAGGGGGAGATTGTTGGAACCTAAACGATTGAGAAGTTTAGACCCTCATTGATTTTGATGATAACAAAGTATTTTTCAAGAGAAAAATTTATCTTCTAACATATCTTTGAGTGTACAGGTATCAAAACTTCTTATATATGTACAAAACACTCAAGAAAGAAGAAGATATTTACAAAAGAATTGAATACAATCCACTAGTGACAGCATCTGAACTCACTCCAGCGTCTTGCTAACAACAAACGTCCAGTAGTGTTACTCCTTGACACGTGGAATACTCAATTCTTTGCGGCGTCATCCTCTATTACGGCGGCGTCTGATCTCTTTAATGAAGCACGTGATGATCACGTTTTTTGCTCTTAACCTCAGACTGTTGTGGAACGGAATTCGAATTTGATATTATGCGCTCATTTTGATGTACGAGGAAGCAAAGGTGATACCTTTAGCATAAGACAAAAATCGTACAAGACAACTGCAAATTACAGATAGTACGAAAACAGTAATGTGTCTATTCTGATATTCTCTGGAAAGGAAGAAAATGACTACATTTCAAATTACCTCACTCAATGGAAAGGAGCTATTTTTACTGCAACGGTAATACCCTTGAAGACTCCTATAAATACCCCAAGGTATTCATTGAGGAGAAGTTGGAAAAAGTGTGAAGAAACTTCATTCTAAAAGCAATATTACTCTAGTGAGCAATCAAGTTTTGTGCTAAGTTTCTGGTCTAAAAAGATCTGAACTCAGCGTCTTATACTTTCTTTTAGAAAGCCATTCTGTTTTGAGTTTAATCTTTTCATCCTCTCTGTGGGAGATATTTTGATTGTATTCAAAAGTATAATCTCTTTTGTAAACTGTATTTAGCCTAGTGAAGGCTTTGTTCCTCAAAGGCTCGACTGCACTGAGTCGTTTTGAGAAGTTGAGAGTATTGTCAAGGTTGTGATAGTAGAATACTCTTGAGGAAAATTGTAATCAGTTGATTATAGTGAAAAATCCTTCAGGAACGAAGGGACTAGACATAGTTACCAGTTGGTGGTGAACTAGTATAAATCTCTGCGTCTCTTCCTTTACTGCTTTACATTTATCTTTACCTTGTTCAGTAAAACAAGTTATCATAAGCGGTTTATTTTCTGCATCCGGTTAATTTCTTTGCATCCGATATAAAAACAGTTTTGAAAAATCTGTGTTGTAGTGTTTATTACGTAAAGTTTGCGAAAATTTTTTTAACACAATTCAACCCCCCTTCTTGTGTTCACGTTCAAATGGTACCCTTTTAATTGTTTTAAAAAAGATGTTTGCCTTAAAAATTTGATTCCCTTAATAAAATTTGTTTATTTTATATATTTTAGAGAAAATTAAGGAAGAAGCCGCGAAATGACCCAATCGTGCGAGTGGCATTTCGGGGCTCCTAGCCAAAAGGTAAATGCAAAAAGGTTAAATTTTATAAAATAGAATTGAGCAAGAAGGCCCAATTTAAAGTCACTTTTCATATTAACCAATTTATTTATAAAAAAAATGGACATGGTGGAATAGAATTTCAGGAATGCCCTTTTTGCCTTTATGCCTCTCTTAACAACATATGTCCAATTCGGTCCCTACCTATGGTTTTGTCCCATTGGAAGGCCAAACCCTAACCCTAATTTCAATCTCCACATGATGCAGAATCAGAAGACGAATCAGAAGCACATAACAACAACCACGATCTAAAAAAAAAAGGGCGAATAATAAATAAAATAAGAGAAGGTGAAGAAAAATATAATAGAATGAATTTCAATCCTTAGAACTGAGTTTCTATTACATGACCATCTGAAAACAGAAGAAATAGAATAAAAAGGAGAGGAAGATGAAACCTGGGTTTAAGCTTTTCCCAGGAAGTTATACAGAAATCAAGGGACGGGGAATCCCAAAAAAAAAAACTAAGACTAAACAGTGTTTAATTTGGGTTTTCTGGTAGCCTCACAGGTTCCTTCTTCTTCGTCTCGTCTCTGATCTCGCCTTTTTTCTTTCTTTTCGATTCGGCCTTTTCTTACTTTTTTTTTGATTCGCTTGTTTTTCTCCTCCGGGTTCACTCCCCTTTTTTGTGGTCTTGAGCTTGGCTTTTAGAGCCTTTTAGCCCCCTGTGATAAAAATAGAAGTAGATCAGAAAATAAAAAGCAAATAATGAAATAAAACAAAATAAATGAGAAAATACTCCCCTGATTCGCTTCAATCTCCACGTTTTTCCAGTTTCTTCTGAGATCTCGCCTTCGGTGTTTGAATCCAGACCAGATCACGAAACATTTGATTCAGTTTAGCTAAAACGAAAAGAAAACTAAGATTTTAGGGAGAGGATACGAGAGATACGATTGATTAGAAAGATTTGGGGTGAGATTTGAGAAAAGAGGAAAAAGGAAATAGGAAGAAATGGGGGAGGGTGTTGCGGCCATAAGTTTTGGGAAGAATGGAGGATAGGGAGATGATGGAGAGGTCGCCGTGGGGGCTAGGGTAAGAGGGAATGAGTGAGAGAGAGAAGGGTGTTGGGGAGCGGCCGTGAGATAAGGGAGAGAAGTGAAGGAATGAATCATTTTTAGGGTTTTATGACTTAGGGTTAGGGGAGTTGAAATTTGGATCCAGTTTGAAAGATCGGGCCATATGGGTTTAAACCGCCTGATAAATTTGAGAGGGTCGAAGTGCGGGAATAAAAAGAAAGGGTGCAGGTAGTGAGAGAGGGGGATAGGCAAGCAGGGAGCATACGCAGCAAAGAACAGGGGTGCGCGAAGTAAAGCACTGAGGGAGAGAGTGCTGGTCTGCTATTGGCACCCCCAGTACCATTATTTGCATCCCCTTTTGCTTTTTTTTTATGGTAAAACTCTAATTCATTTCATTATCAATCAAATCCTGAATACATGTTAGAATATCAAAATAAATCTGAAGACTAGCCGTATATGTGGCCACCTTAGCTAGGTTATGAGCAACCATATTGGCACTCCTCCTAATAAACTTCACATGAGAGTTTTGACAAAAAGAAATAAGGTCCTCCTTACATTTGTGAACTAGTGCACCAAATTCAGTGATATCATTACTAGGCACATTGAATCTATTCAACACCAATTAGGAATCCATCTCGAAAATAACATCCTTAAATCCCAATTCCCGTACCCACTCGATAGCCACCTGCAGCCCATAAGCTTCTTCTAATTTTACATTCACTGAAGGTTGGAACCATTGTGTCTTTGCTCCCACAAATAGGCTAAATTCAACCCTTAAACAAATTCCTACCCCAAACCGGTTATAATGTTGAGAGAAGGATGCATCAATGTTGCATTTTAGAAATCCAGGCGGTGGTCTCGCCCAACAATTCATCCCCTGCTCCAAATGGTGATGAGCTCCATTTCTAGGAGTCCTGGCTTTGAACCATTCCTCCCATAGATTTTTGCCACAGAAAATTATGTTCATTGGGCTATCATTAGTGCCTTCCTAAACTCGTTGGTTTCTACTTTGCCAGATACTCCACACGTAGAACATGATCAAGCACTCTCCACATATCCAACCTCTGCCACACAGCTGAACTCTTTAGGCAAGCAAGCAAAATGTGCTCAGTTGACTCATCTGGATGATCATACCATGGGCAAGTATTAGCTACTGAAATACCACGGCGATTGATATTTGCACGTGTAGGGAGCACCCCACGACAAGCCTGCCATAAGAAGTTTTTCACCTTCGGTGGCACTTTCAATCGCTATAGCTCCTTCCAAGCACCTCTCACCTTCAAATGATTTGAGTCTAAAATTGTGTTTAGGCATAAATTATAGGCCGAACGAACCATGTATTACCCCTGATTATCTGGCCACCAGAGCCTCCTATCTGACCGAATTGCGTCGCATAGAGGAGTGGCAAGGATAGCTTCAGCATACGCACCAAATCCTCATTCCAACTTTTAACATCTGGATCCATTAGGTGCGCAACACACATTCCCGGGTCCATCACTATTCCATTCGCTGGGCCAACATATTTTCCATCACCGGCCCATTTATCATAAAACACCCTTATTATATTCCCACCACTAATACCCCACTGAGACCCCTCTTCCAAAATTACTCTAGCTTCAATAAGACACCTCCACACATAGCAAGAGTTACTACCCCTTTTTGCTTCAAGAAAATCACATTGTGGGTAGTATTTAGCCTTGAATAACCATGCCACTAGAGAGTCTGGTTGAGTCATTAACCTCCACCCTTGCTTACCAAGAAGAGCAATGTTAACATATAGAGGTTCCGAAAACCCATATCTCCATCATTTTTATGCATACAGAGCTTGTCCCAAGACATCCACTTTATTCCCTAAAACCTTCCACCCCCATTGTTCCACCAAAAAGATTTCATAATTTATTATAATTCCTCTATTAAAGAAGAAGGCAGAAGAAAAATACTCATGAAGTAGGTTGGAATAGATTGAAGCACAGATTTGATCATCACTTCCTTACACGCTTTTGTGAGTGTCCTACCTCCCCACGAGTGAATCTTGCGCCAAACACAGTCCTTAATAAATTTAAAAAGGTATTTCTTACTTCTGCCAATCACGGATGGGAGTCCCAGATATTTGCCAGTGCCTAAACAAACTTGAACTTATAGCCTGGATGCTATATCATCTCTTGTCTCTACCTCCACGTTTCTACTAAAGAAAACTTCTTATTTTTGGGATTTAACATGTTGACCCGAGGCTTCCTCATATATGGCGAGAAAACTCTTCATTATCTTCGCTTCTTGAGAAGTAACCATGATAAAAAGAAAACAATCATCGGCAAATAAGAGGTGAGTAACTATAGGTGCTCCTCTATAGATTTTGACACCATGTAGGTCCCTTCTACAGACCATGTAGGTCCCCTTTTGCTTATTCTTTTATTTTTTCTCTTCTCTCTTTTTTTTCCTTCTTTTTTCCTTTTCTTTTCTTTCTCACTTTATTTTTTCTTTTTGCCTTCTTCTTTACCACTTTGAGACTAAAAAAATATTTTTTTATTTTTTCATTAATAAGATATATATATATATAGAAAATAAGAAAAAATTTAAAAGAAAAGGGGACGGAAAAATTGGGGTATGACATCTCTGTACTCAAATCTTCTTTGTAAAACTTGTATTGCCTTGTAATAGGCTGATTCGTCAAAGGCTCGAACGTACTGAGTCGTTTTGAGAAGTTAAGAGTATTGTCAAGTTTGTGACAGTAGAATACTTTTAAGTTTTTTTTATAATCAGTGTGATTATAGTGTAGAATCCTTCAGGCACGAAGGGACTAAACGTAGCTAGCAGTTGGTGGTGAACTAGCATAAATCTTTGTGTCTATCTTTTTCCTTTGCTTTAATTATATTTTTAGTTTATGAAGAAAAACAAGTTTTCACTAACTACTATTCAGCATTCGATTCCTTTTTTGCATCCGGTACTAAAAAGGTTTTCAAAAGAACTTATTTTCAAGTTGGTTTTGGTCTTAAGTTTATAAAAAGTTAAACACAATTCAACCCCCTTCTTGTGTTCACGTTTAGGTTACCTCTATGAAATACGATGATTCAAAATAAGATATTATGTATAATAATTAGCTTATATTTCCCACTTATAATCAGGTATTAGCAGATCATAACTAATAACTAATAATAACAAATACGTGTATGAAAATTATTAAATTGGATATATTACCAAAGTAAGCTAGGCTTAATTTTTACGCGTACCAAAATCATGATGATTCGAACAATATTTGATCAACATTCCGTCAAATTTCCGTTTAGTCTTACTTATTTCTTTAAATACCATCATCCGTAAGAGAAATACAAATGGAGTAAATTTATATTTGAAAAAAAACAAAAATCAAGCAAATCGAGAATAAAATGGCTAAACATGGTAGTAAAACAAAACAATAAAAAAAATTACGAAAAGAGTTACCTACATGAAATACAGTGATTCAAAATAAGGATATTATGTATAATAAATAGCTTATATTTCCCACTTATAATCAGGTATTAGTAGATCTTGACTAATAACTAATAACTAATAATAACAAATACGTGTGTGAAAATTATTAAATTGGACATATTACCAAAATAAGCTAGGCTTAGTTTTTACGCGTACCAAAATCATGATGATTTCGACAATATTTGATCACACATTCCATCAATATTTATTTTCAGACATTATGGTATAAATGTTATTTGCAAACGTTTTTAACGTTATTTAACAAAATTCATTTGTATTCAATTTTAGGTCGGAATCGAGAATCATTTCAATATACGAAGGGGACAAATTTGTATACACATTTATTTACTTTCCTACTATAGAATGTATTGCCAAATACAAATGAGAAATTTAATAGGGTCCAATCTCTATATAAATAACATGCATACGGTGTCAACACCATTATCCATTATCATACAAATAATACTCATCTGATAGTATTACCATAATATTGAGAATATGCCTCCTAAGTACGACCTCCTTTCTAATGCCAAGCATGGTAACTGGAGTATAATCGTTGGTATAATCAGAATGTGGCAAGTTCCTGATTTGAATAACATCAAGCTGCCATTTTCCTTTGAGTTGGTCCTCATTGACACTGAGGTTAAAAATTTAATCCATATGGTTGGCATACTAAAATATTGTTGGAATTATCAACTTATGTTAATATAGTTATATGTGTTTTTACTACAGGGGAACAAGATACATGCTTCTATTCGCAAATCTTTAATCTATCGTTATGAAAGTGATTTGAAAGAGAAATTTGTTTATCACATGAGTAATTTCGGGGTTGCTGCAAACATTGGAGCATATTGTCGCACTCACCACGAATTTAAGCTTAATTTCCAATATACTACAAAAATTAAAAAAGTTGACGATGTTGTTGTACCTATGAATGACTTTACTTTCACGCCACCTGCTGATTGTTTTAAGGAGAATTTTGATATGAATTATTTAGTTGGTGAGTTTTTTAGTATTAGTTCATTTTCAATAGATATAGGATATGATACATTTGTGTATAACTTCGTAATTGATATCTTTGTAGAACTTTTCATATAGATCTGATAGGTGTTCTTACTGGTATTGGTAAGGAGAGGGAATATGAGAAAAATGGTGTAAAGACAAGAGTGATTGTCATGGAGCTTGATAACAATGGGTAAACATCCCTTATCACAATATATTTGCTTTCATTTATAAAAATTGGTACATGGTGATTAATTTATTAATGGCTTGAACATTGTATACTCATTGTATAATTATGTCATTCCATCAGCTATCGATTCCAAATCACGTTTTTTGGGAATTATGTTGATGAGCTCAATTCATTCATTTCATCTGGTGAGTCCGCTTATTTGCAAAATGCAAAGATTTTGGAGGTAAGAAATTGTTGATGCACATATATGTGTTAAACAATTAAAGTAATTAAAGTAAATATCATTGGTTTGTTTTCATGAGTTATATATTATGAACTAAGTATGAAATTTTATGACAGGAAAACCAGTCCTACAAAATTCTATCAGGGCATCGAAGCTATTGTCCTCTAAATCGATTTATATATACGTATATATGTAATAGATAATACATAATAAAATAATATAGCAAAAATAATTAAAAATAGGAATGAAAATTCGAAAGGATAATTCTCATAAATTATCATGATGTGATAATAAAAAAATTTATATAAATATATATTGTATAATTATGATCCAACTCCATAATCAAATTGTTAATCGTATGAGATTTTATATCTGTTGCATTTTAGATTTTTGATTGAAAAAAGACATGTAATCATTTATTTAAAATTTTATATATATAATTAAAATTCATATATATTATTTAAAATATATACATATATACATATATATATATATTAAAAATATATATACCGTTTAATTTATGCACTCTGTTGTGGGCACCTCCCATTTTCTGCACACACACTCTTCAGCCCACACGCCCAAATGGCCCAAACCCAAATAAAACCTAACCCTAGTTTTAAAGGCAGAAGGAGATAATCTCTCCCCCGCATTTCCCTCACCAGCCGCTGCCTCCCCCTAACTTTCGCCCCCTCTCTCTCTCTTTTTCTTTCTCATCTTCCTTCCCCTTTCTTCTCTAACCCTAGGCCGCCACACCTCCCTCTCTCTCGGCCTCCTTCCTTTTTTTTCTCTCCTCCATTAAATCAGACCCAAATCTCTCCCAAAATCTCCAAATCCATCAAGATCTCCACCAAGTTTCCCACAGGATCAAGGATTTGATGCGCAAAAAGGGGGATTTTCGTTCCATTTCTTTTCCTTCCTTTCCATTTCTATTTTATTCTTATTTTGATTCATTTGCTGATTTGGTTTGTGATTTATTTTCGCAGGTGTTGGGGCTATAAGAGCCAACCTCAAGGTCACAGAGAAAGGGAAGAGCGAACTGGACACAAAAAAGAGCACAAGGAGGACGAACAAAAGAGGCAGAGGCAGAAGGAGGAAACCGCGGGAAACCGCGGCCAAGAACCCGTGAGGCTACTGAAAAATCCCAAATTAGACACTATTTAGTCTTAGGTTTCTTTTTATCCCCTCCTTTGACTTCTGTATAAATTTTTTGGGAAAGGCTTAAACCCAGATTTCATCATCTTCACCTTTTTATTTTGTTTCTTCTGTACATATGATTATATAATAGAGACACAAATCTAAGGATTGCAATCTATCCCATCGAGTTTTTCTTCACCTTTTCTGATTTTTATTTGTTATTTATTTCTTTCAGTTAGATTATGGTCATTTGTTTGTTGTTATGTGCTTCTGGTATGTATTCCGATTCGGTATCATGTGAGGACTTGGGTTAGTGTTAGGGTTTGGCCTTCCAATGGGGCCAAACCTAGGGACCGAATTGTAAATATTTTGTTAAGGGGTAGGGCATAAAAGCAAAAAAGGGTATTTACCGAAATTATTTCCTTTACAGTTTTTTTCTTAAAAATAAATAAGTTAATATAACCTGTGAAATAAATTTTTTTCTAAAAGTTTCTATTTTTTATTTTTCTGTGAAACAATAATAAATAAATAAATTTCAGCAAAGGAATTAATTTTCAAGGCAAACATTTTGTTAAAACAATTAAAAGGATACCGCTTTTTATAAGCGGGCGTCGTGAGGGTGCTCATCCTTCCTTGTGCGTAATCAACTCCCGAACTGGAATTTGGTTCGAAGACCATTTTTTCAAGTTATTTCAAAAAAAAGTTTTTCCTATTGTTTTCCTTAATAAACATAGGTGGCGGCTTCATTGAAATTTTTGGGTGGTTGTCACAGCTGGCGACTCCACTGGGGACTTTAGAGAGTTAGGCCCTAAAATTGTTTAAATTGATTTGTTTGCCTTACTTGATTTATTTCCCCTTTTTTTATTTGTTCATCATATATTTTGCTCATATGCTTGTATATATGAACCCTAGGATAGAATATATATATATATATATATATATATATATTGTTTTCATGTGTTTTGTGGTGGGTAGTATTTAAGTAATTACTCCTTCACACACATTTCACCTACACATTTTGTCACACACTATGAGTGGAACCCTGTACCCGGGTTTGAAAAAGCTTTAAGTTAGGAGAGGTTGTGTAGTGAGCACCTGCTGGACATACGGCCAATTGGGTCCTTGTGAAGGGCTCACCTAGAGTTTGGTTCTATTTGAGATAAAAGCTTTCCTTTAATAGTGACCTATTATTGGGAGTGTAATATTTGCAAATAGGACCCTTGGCTCTATGGACCTTTTTAGATTAGTACCTCAATCCGCCCATGAAAAGGCACTTATGTGAACCATAGACCCTTCTAAGGAACTACTGGCCCATTTCATAAATGGAACATACCCTACTTATCATATTTTTCGCGTGACAAAAGTTGTAGAACCTAAGATCTTAGGAAGTACCGGCTTAATTCATAAGGGGCACACCCTGCCCGTTTTCCGTCATCCATTTATTTTCCAAAAAATTGTGAAAGAGAATAAATAGTATTTTTTCAAAAAATATTATTTGTTCTTCTTTCAAACAAACAATAAAATATAGTTTCAAAAAAATATTTTTTCCCTTCCTCACGTCATTCATTTTTACAAAAATAAATAATAAGTTTTCAAAAAAAAAAACATTTTCTCTTTCTCATTGCATTCATTTTTTTATATAGAAAAAAACAAAATGAAGGAAAATATTTCTCCTTTCTCCATCATAATCTTTTGCATAAAATTTACATATAAAAAAAAACATTCATAGCATGCATGACCATGACATCCTCATAACATAACTCATGTTCTCTTCATATATCAGAAAATAGCTGTAACCAAGCTTTCCCTGCACCCTTATCGGACACGAGCCTAAGCCAGGCTCATGGATGTGCTGGAACAAGATCAGCGAGCAATGAGAGAGGAGCTCGATCAAATGAAGGAATAGATAGGCAAAATGTTTGACCTCTTGCTAGGCTTGGACACAAAATTGATCCCTAAAGGAAATCCTCTCATCAATGACAATGAGCGTCAAGAGACTTCCACTGGCCATTCAGGACCACAATTCGTAGCCATGACTAACCAGGAGAACTCTCGTGCTAAGGAGAGATTCCAAATTATGGAAGAGAGGCTGAAAGCAATTGAAGGGGCAAATCATATTGGGTTCGAAGCTTCCGACGTATGCTTAGTCCCAGACGTGGTGATTCCTCCAAAATTCAGAGTTCCTGAGTTTGCTAAGTATGAGGGGTTAACTTGTCCAAAAAGCCATCTCATCATTTATTATCGGAAGATGGCCTCCTATTGCAATGATGATAAACTCCTAATCCACTTTTTCTAATGGAGTCTTACTGGGGCATCCCTACGATGGTATATGAGTTAGAGCAAAGCAAGATCGCCTCATGGAAAGACTTGGCTAATTCTTTCTTCAAACAATACAGCTACAATATGGACATGGCCCATGACCGCTCCCAGTTGCAAACCATGATAAAAGGGGCAATGAAAACTTCAAAGAGTATGCCTTAAGATGAAGAGGCGTTGTAGCCCAAGTGAAACCTCCACTGTTTGAGAAAGAGATGGTTACCACATTCATTGACACACTTCAACAACCCTTCTATGATATGATGATGCGAAATATCTCTTCAAGCTTCTCAGACTTAATCGTTGTCGGGAAAAGAGTGGAAGCGGGGATAACAAGCGGAAGGATTGGCAACCTTGAAGCTCAACAACCATTGTGCAGTATGGGCCAAGAGAGGGAAGAAGATACAAACGCTGCTCATCACGACATACCACGTTGGGGGCAGTAGGCAACTCAATTGAGAATTATTGGGCTTTGAGATACAGAGTGCAAGATCTGGTCAACGCCAAGTGGTTGGACTTCAAGGAAGATAGCCCTGTTTAGACAACTTTCATATGTTTTATGCTTTGCCCGAAGCCCTAGGGCATATCTTGTAAAGGGCCCATTATGTTCTCATCTTTTCAGTTCGTCAATAAAACTGTGATTTGAATTTTTCCAATTTAACTCCTAGATTGATGGTAAAGCAAATGCACACAATGTATCAAAAATTAATTTTTGTGAAAATTTGAGCAATAAGATTTTGAGATGAAGTTTGGTCCTTTTCCTCTATCCAAAAAATATAAAAAAATTATATATCTCTTGCTACCCCTTTTGAGCCTAAAAAAAAAATCTTTCAAATACCTTAAACAAGGATCGCCCATACAATAAAGAATTGCACAAGTTTTCAACTTTGTAAGCGAGAAGGTATCAAAGTCAATTCAAAGAAATGTCAAAAATGTGTCGAAGACACTTGTAAAAAAAAGTAAAAAATAAAAAAGCAAAGGCGAAACAAATGTGCTGGCAACTAATGAAGTGCATCTTTAGACTAAAGATCCTTGTTTTCATAAACCCTTAAATACTTTTTGGGCCTGAAATATCCTTTCTTTCATAACCATTAACCCTTGGCCACGTTACAACCCTAATAAAGTTCATTCTGATCAAAGTCAAATTGCTCATATTTTCTCAAAACTTGATTTTTGAAAGTCCGTACAAACTCCTCAGTGCAGTTGTTTTACCAAAAAAAAGAAAAGAATATAAAAGAAAAAAGCTCGCTAGGCTGAAAACCCGAAAGGGTGATATAGCCAAAAGTTAGAGCGACCCATTAGGTTGAAAACTCGCAAAGGGCAACCTAGGTAAAAGTTAGGGTCAAATTCACAAGCATATCAATCCGGATTGTGCCTCCTGAACCTCAGCATAAACCAAGAAGCTAGGGGCAATATCTGTGCCCATCATCAATAAGCCTCGCATCCAGGGTTTCATTCTAGTTGCAGACTACACAAAGTGGTCTGTCTCTTAACATAGATCCTTCCTCACATGGCTGGACAAAGGCCAAAGGGACACTGAAAAATCTGGGGATCAAAGGTGGTCGGTCCAATCCTCCCAAGAGCATCCAAATCATCCAAAGAAAATTCAAGGGTCCGCAAAAATAGACAAGATGATCTATCGAGTGAGAAATATACAAATATGATGCATTGCAAGGTCAACCATTTGAACAAACAAGCAAACATAAAGTTATCAGCCCATGAGTCTAGGGGCAGTGTCCTCAAAGGGATTTAGGGGAAGCAAAAAAAGAAAAAACTCATTCTTTCAATACAAAACAATACTCATGCATGGCATACCATTCATTGCATCTTGCATGATCATCAATACTTTAGGGTCCACTACCCACCTAAAAAAAATTGTCATTGCTCCAAAAGCAAAAAGAATATTCACGCACGGCATACCATTCATTGTATCCTGCATGATCATCAAAGTTTTTGGGTTCATCAACCCATCCTCTCCAGTATTGCACACAGTTGGCTTGTTGTCTACTCAGTAAGAACTAGTACTCAACCTACCTAACTCATAGGAATTCGCTAGGACTCAGACCTAGAATCTCCTACCAATTTTGTAAGGAATCGAAGTCATACCTACACCTTACATGGAATTCACTAGGAAACCGAATCTAGAATCTCCTACCAATTTTGTAAGGAGTCATAGTCATACCTATACCTTACACGGAATTCAATAGGAAATTGAACCTAGAATCTCCAACCCATGGAATTTGCTAGGAAATCAAACCTAGAATCTCCAACCCAAGAAATTCACTAGGAAACCGAACCTAGAATCTCCTACCAATTTTGTAAGGAATCATAGTCATACCTATGCCTTACTGGGAATTCACAAGGAAATCGAACCTAGAATCTCCCACCAATTTTGTAAGGAATCATAGTCATACATATGCCTTATAGGGAATTCACTAGGAAATCGAACCTAGAATCTCCTACCAATTTTGTAAGAGCTAGGGACCAAGCATATGCCTTACCGGGAATTCACTGGGAACCGGACCCAGAATCTCCCATTAATTTTGTAAGAGCTAGGAGCTAAGTCTATGCCTTACTGGGAAATCGCTGGGAACCAAACCCAGAATCTCCCACCAATTTTGTAAGAGGTAGGAACTAGACCTATATCTTACCGAGAATTCACTAGGAATCGAACCTAGAATCTCCCATCCCAAATGAATCAAACATTTGGTCTTTCGGGGAATTCACTAGGAACCAGACCTAGAATCCCTAAGCAAAGTTGGGAACCAATCCCGCATTCTCAAACCACTTGTTTCGGACAAAATTAGTGCCTTTTATCCTTAATTACCTTTTACAACGAATGCACGAAGGTCTTCGAGTAAAATGTAATTAAGGAGGGACAGTTGTCATACCCCAAATTTGTCCGACCTTTATTTATTTATTTATTTATTTATTTTGATTAAATTAGTAGTATCAATATTAAATAATAAAAATAAAAAAATATATTTTTGGTCTTGGAATAAAAAGAAGAAGGCAAAAGAAATAAAGTGAAAAAGAGGAAGAAGAAGAAGAAGAAGAAGAAAAAAACGGAAAAAGAGATTGCAAATCGCAATTTGGGGGGGTGCCAATAGCAGCCCAACACTCTCTCCCTCAGCGCTTTACTTTGCGCACCTGCCTCCTTTTTACGCGCACCCCTGCGCTTCCCTCCTGCGCTCTGCTGCGGACACCTCCCATTTTCTACACACACACCCTTCAGTCCACATGCCCAAATGGCCCAAACCCAAATAAAACCTAACCCGAGTTTTAAAGGAAGAAGGAGATAATCTCTCCCCCTCATTTCCCTAATTGGCTGCTACCTCCCCCTAATTTTCGCCCTCTCTCTCTCTCATCTTCCTTCCCCTTTCTTCCCTAACCCTAGGCCGCCACTCTCCCTTTCTCTCGGCCTCCTTCCTTTTTTTCTCTCCTCCATTAAATCTGGCCCAAAATCTCCAAATCCATCAAGATCTCCACCAAGTTTCCCACAGGATCACGGATTTGATGCACAAAAAGGGGGATTTTCGATCCATTTCTTTTCCTTCCTTTCCATTTCTATTTTATTCTTATTTTGATTCATTTGCTGATTTGGTTTGTGATTTATTTTCGCAGATGTTGGGGCTATAAGAGCCAACCTCAAGGTCACAGAGAAAAGGAAGAGCGAACTGGACCCGAAAAAGAGCAGAGGGAGGACGAACAAAAGAGGCAGAGGTAGAAGGAGGAAACCGCTGCCAAGAACCCGTGAGGCTACTGAAAAATCCCAAATTACACACTATTTAGTCTTAGGTTTCTTTTTATCGCCTCCTTTGACTTCTGTATAAATTTTCTGGAAAAGGCTTAAATGTACCCAGGTTTCATCATCTTCTCCTTTTTATTTTGTTTCTTCTGTTCATATGATTATATAATAGAGACACAAATCTAAGGATTGCAATCTATCCCATCGAGTTTTTCTTCACCTTTTCTCATTTTTATTTGTTGTTTATTTCTTTCAGTTAGATTGTGGTCATTTGTTTGTTGTTATGTGCTTCTGGTATGTATTCCGATTCGGTATCATGTGAGGACTGGGGTTATTGTTAGGGTTTAGCCTTCCAATGAGGCCAAACCTAGGGACCGAATTGTAAATATTTTGTTAAAGGGTGGGGCATAAAAGCAAAAAAGGGTATTTACTGAAATTATTTCCTTTATTTACCTTTTTTTCCTTAAAAATAAATAAGTTAATATAACCTGTGAAATAATTTTTTTTTCTAAAAGTTTATATTTTTTATTTTTCTGTGAAACAATATAATAAATAAATAAATTTCAGTGAAGGAATTAATTTTTAAGGCAAACATTTTGTTAAAACAATTAAATGGGTATCGTTTTTTATAAGCAGGTGTCGTGAGGGTGCTAATCTTTTCTTGCATGTAATCAACTTCGGAACTCAAATTTGGTTCGAAGGCCATTTTTTCAAGTTATTTCCAAAAAAAGGTTTTTCCTATTTTTTTCTTAATAAACATAGGTGGCGGTTCCATTGAAATTTTTGGGTGGTTGTCACAAGTAAATTACTCGATTCAGTTATTCTCAAGGCTAATACCCTCCAAGATACAACTGCCACTTCTTGCTAACACTGCACATGAATTAATAAGGTCACATAAATAAATCTTATAAGCATAGAGGAACCAATAAACCGTAAAATCACGTTTCTTATTAACAATGTATTGGTTTGACAGATTAGAAAATTGAGTATTTGAAGGAAAGAAAATAGTCACGGTTTCTCAAAAGAATTGTTGAAAAGTCAATAAGGAAACCAAAAATCTTAGAATGGCTAAATTTCAAAATACCTGACATGATCTTTGGAAACTAGAAAAAATGGAAAGAAAATAGTCACGGTTTCTCAAAAGAATTGTTGAAAAGTCAAGAAGGAAACCAAAAATCTTAGAATGGCTAAATATCAAAATCCCTGACATGATCTTTGGAAACTGGAAAAATGAAGAGATTTTTTTCTCCTCTCTAAAGAGCATTTTTAACGGCATGTCTTTAAGTTGATGTGTGCTGCGTCCCTTATTTGCCTTATTTTGACAAATTCTGGCTTTCAATTGTGTTCTTTCTCTCTTATAGTGGGCTCCATTTCGCCATTAGTTGCCGTGTTCTATACAGTTGGTTTGACCAAAAATTAGATAACGATGCACTACAACTCAGCTGTCACTTGGGCTGAATGAGAACACGTGGACTGTAGAAAACGTTGCAAAATTCTAGTTGACGTCCGCTGCTGATGCTCTTAGAAAAGCAAGTATCAATATATACAACCCCTTTTTTTCTTGTCGTTGGCTATTCTTCATTTAAAACAAAAAAACCAATTAATGAATTAATGGAGAATAATTGCTGCACAACCAAGTTTCTAACGGTTAAAAAAAACAATCAATTGGATGTTACAATAATAAACTATCTGTTGGAATATGACTAGTCAATAAATAAATAAATTTTAATAATTGTCTTTAAAATAAATAAATAAAAAATAAAATAATATTATGACTTCAAAATAAATAAAATAAAAATTATTTCAACAATCCCCCACAATTTATTTTAAAGTCAAAAAGAAATGTTCCCAAGAGCTTGAGATATCAATGCATAAGCACTAGTGTCTTTTAGACTATGAAATAGCACATAAAGCAAATGTGTTATGACCCACTAGAATGTCGGTGAGATTAGAACCTCTATGAACCCCATTCTGTTTGTGAATCAGTGAACTCATCACTCACATTGATCTCTAGTCCAATGTTGTTAACGCGGTGTGGTGTATTTTGACTTTGCACTGTTACCTGGATTTCATGAGTGGCTCTAGAAAGTCTGCCAAAGCTTTCATAGAGGCGGTCCCACCTCAACTCATATAGGTGAATCTATCAAGTGTACACTACAGTCAAGCACAACACTCATTTATCATGAGCTATAGATTCATTAAGAGTATAAACTCAACCTCCAACGCGGTAGTACTATACTATCCTACACCATTGGGATGAACTATCATAAATAATGGATAGTGTCTCATCAAATTGACAAGTGACTTGTTTTTACTATATGAACATAGACATGTGAATTTTCACAGGTTATATTGGGTTACCATCACTCTCAATTTTTGAATTAGGCATAACATAAGTCTCATCCCCCTCGATGTATTACTCATTAGCTTTTTGCTTAGTGGTTTACTAAAGGATCCTCACATAGTTTAGGGATATAACCCACTATTTAGCAGTTGCTTTACCCAATTATGACGTGTATATGCGCATATATCTCAATTGTAAACTTGATTATTGCCGCTAGGCAATCATCATGTAATAATAAGGAAAACACAATTTTCTTCCATAAAAGAATATTGGCTAAGATATTCCTTAGTCATCAATTCTCATATCTCTCCATATTAGATCGAGTTGTACAGGTCTGCTTGGCTGACTTTCAAACGACAAAACACCTGCAAAGAGAAACACTAAATCCTCTTGTAGATTTATTATACAGGTCTACTTGAACATATTCCAAGCGACAACACATCACAGAGGGTAAAAATAAAACTACTTTTAGATTTATTCTCATATAAACTAAATCCAAATAACTTCATTGTATCATTCTAATACAATGGGAAATCCATTAAATACAATACTATAATTCATGATAGCTCTCAAGTATATGATGAGTCTAGCAAGTGCCAGAAATATATCTATTTTTTTCTTTTCAATTTTCATAACAAAACAAAACTTCTCAAAAAACCTTCTCAAACCAAAGTATTGAAATATACACAATTCAAAATCAATTTTCACAATATGAATATCATATGCCCTCACAATAAAATCTATTTAAATAAATTTTACTAGAATTGAAGTGGACATGCACTAACAATTTTTTTTAATCACTAATAACGCATTACAAAAATAGATTAATATCATTTGCCTGTAATACCCCCACATTTTGAGAGTACAACTTTGACAAGAATCAAAAACAATTATGGTACCAACTTTGCTCAAGGTAGACACATACACCAAATTATAACACATATATAACACACATGGATAATATTTTTTTTTCAGCAATCAATTCAATAACAATAAATCAAGAATGATTTAAGAACAACAATAAAAATATTTATGACAAGGAAATACTCTTAAGATTGTTGGAAAAATTTGTTGTTAAATTAAAAAAAAAATAAAATTCACATAAATATTAATAAAATAAACCTGACAAATAATTAACACAAAAACAAAGAAAAATAAGTAGCAATCAAATAAGCAATTAAATAATATAAAACATATGTAAAAGAACTTATCGATTTTGGCTGAGGCGTACAATGCAATGGGCTTAAGAGTATTTCGCCACCACAAGTAAGTTACTCGATGCAGTTGGTCTCAAGGCTAATCCCTCCAAGTTACAACAGTCACTTCTTGCTAACACTGTACATGAACTAACAAGGGCACAAGAACAACTCTTGGATGCTCAAGGGAACTAATAAACCGTAAAATCACGTTTCTCATTAACAATGTAATGGTTTGATAGATTAGAAAATTGAGTGTTGGAAGGAAAGAAAACAGTCACGGTTTCTCAAAAGAATTGTTGAAAAGTCAAGAAGGAAACCAAAAACCTTGGAATGGCTAAATATCAAAATCCCTGACGTGATCTTTGGAAACTAGAAAAATGTAGAGATTTTCTAGTCTCTAATAGAAAAGCAAGTGTCAATATATACAGCCCCGTTTTTTTCTTGTCGTTGGCTATTCTTCATTCAATACAAAAACAAATCAATTAATGCATTAATGGAGAGTAACTACTGCACATTCAAGTTTCCAACGGTTAAAAAAAAAATCAATTGGATGTTACAATAATAAACTATCCGTTGGAATATGACCAGTCAATAAATAAATAAATTTTAATAATTGGCTTTAAAATAAATAAATAAATAATAAAATAATATTATGACTTCAAAATAAATAAAATAAAAATTATTTCAACAATTAATATATTATCCATGTAATCAATTGTGAATTGTGAATCCCTATTCTCTATATATGTTGTTTCATAGTATAGCATAATCAATCTCTAGTCTAGAGCCAGTGCAAAATAATTAGCCATGGAAATGTTTCCCATGTTGTCTTACACTCTCCCTTTCCTTGTTTTCCTTCTCACTTTGAAGCTTTTTTCCCATAGCAGAAAACTCAGAAACCTCCCACCAGGACCACTTTCTCTTCCCATAATTGGCAACCTCCACCTCCTCAAAGCTCCAACCCACCGCACTTTTCAACGCATGTCACAAAAGTACGGCAACATCTTTTCTCTTTGGTTCGGTTCCCGTCTTGCAGTCATTATTTCATCACCATCTGCATTCCAAGAATGCTTTACCAAACACGACCTTACCTTGGCAAATAGGGCACCTTTACTCACTGGAAAGTATATCTTCTACAACAACACCACCATAGGAACCAGCTCCTACGGTGAACACTGGCGCAATCTTCGCCGAATCACTACCGTTGATCTTCTTTCAACTCAGAGAGTCCATTCCTTTTCAGAAATCCGAAGGGATGAAACAAACAAGCTGATAAATGAATTAGCAAAGGACTCATGCATGGATTTTGCACGAGTTGAGCTAAGTTCCATGCTCCATATCATGATGTACAACAATCTGTTGAGGATGATAACTGGAAAGAGATACTATGGAGAAGACGTGGAGGATGTGATAGAAGCAAAGGAATTCAGAGAAACGGTTGTAGATTTGCTGCGAGTTGCAGGTGTGTCTAACAAGGCAGATTACTTGCCTTTTCTTAGGTGGTTTGATTTTCAAAATTTGGAGAAGAGGTCAAGAAATATTAGTGAGAGATTTGAAGCGTTCTTGAATAAACTCATTCACGAGAACCGTAGCAGGAAGCAGCGAGAAAATACCATGATAGATCATCTCCTAAATCTGCAAGAATCACAGCCTGAATATTATACCGACCAGATCATCAAAGGGCTTATTTTGGTAATCATTTTAATTAATTAATTACTTGTTTCTAAATTTCTGAATATCATAATATCAGCGATTTAAATCGCGGTTGCGGTGACAGTCACGCTCGCGTCGCGGTTGATGTTGCAGAAAATTGGGGACAAAAGCAGCTGACAGCAGCCTCTAGCGATCGCGTAGATCTCAAAAACCTTGATATCGTGATCGGGTTGATAAAGTCGTAAAACCACCGGTCGTTAATATTTTTGGTGACCGACTTGAAAAGTCGCCGAACCACTAGTCCCTAATATTTAGCAACCGATTTAGCGATATACTTTCATATTCAGTAACCCATTTAGCAGCCAATTTCAAAAACTGGTCTCTAAATCGATCGCTACAGTAACATTCCGTCACTAAATAGCATAATCTAAAATCATATGTTATGCTCTACCAATACTTACACTTGTTGTTGTTGTTGTTGTTGCTTTGACTTCATATTTTTTATTTGCATTTTAGGCTATGCTCTTCGCAGGAACAGACTCTACCACCGTAGCTTTAGAGTGGGCAATGTCCAATTTATTAAATCACCCTGAGGTGTTGAAAAAGGCAAAAGATGAATTGGACACTTATATAGGGCAAGACCGCTTGTTAAATGAATCAGACATTTCAAATCTTCCTTACCTTAGAAAGATAATTCTCGAGACACTACGGTTGTATCCTCCAGCTCCATTGCTAATACCACACATGTCTTCAGAAGACATTACTATTTGCGGATTTAATGTTCCACGAGATACCATAGTGATTATTAATGGTTGGGCCATGCAAAGAGATCCTCGGGTGTGGAATGAAGCCACATGTTTCAAACCTGAGAGGTTTGATGAAAAAGGAGAGGAGAAAAAATTAGTTGCGTTTGGGTTTGGAAGAAGGGCTTGTCCTGGAGAAGCAATGGCTTTGCATAATGTTGGCTTTATTTTGGGATTATTGATTCAATGCTTTGACTGGAAACGAGTGAGTGAGGAAAAGATTGATATGACTGACAAAAATTTGTTCACCTCGACAAGGTTGATTCCATTGAAGGCCATGTGTAAATCCCGTCCAGTCATCAATATGGTTAATTTGAATAATTAATAGTAGTAAATTTGGCAAAGTTGTGTATAACTGCATCTATGAATTATGATCGAGTGTGTAAGATTAATTTTCAGTTTTCAGTGTTTAAGTGGCATCCACCCACCCCGCAGATGCATGTTCAGATTTGTATGCATATCTGCTGTCATATCTGTTGCCTGTAAGTTTCTGAGGGTAGCAATGAATATAATAAAGTGGGGATGCACTTATTGTACTACATAACCAGCTTATCTAAAATAATTTTCTTTAATTTTTATTAATTATGACTCACACTAGTATAATGACCCGTGTGTCATGCACCAGTATATATTAATTAGCTTTTGAAATTTTTTATAAAATAATAGATATTTCTATCAAAAACATTTTTCTAAACATTTGTATGAGAAATTATATATCAAAAATTTTAAAAGATATGTTCTGCTTCAATCATGGATTACAAAATTGTTAAATATGTAATTAGATATCATGTTTCGAATAAAATAGGAAGGAAAAATAAATACAAATTACAATAGAGTTAAAAGAATATTTTAAATACTTTTAGTGGCATATATATAAAAGGAATTTTAAATATATAAATATTATGTTTTAAGCTTTGTTTGGTAAAAAATAGCGGATAGTGGATAAGCTAGCTGATAGCAGATAAGCTAGCGGATAGCAGATGAGCTTATAACGGATAAGCTAGCAAATTGAATTTAAAGTGTTTGGAAAAATTAGCTGTTAAACTAGCTGATAAATATAAAATGACATAAAAGGACATTTGTAATAAATGAGAGAGAGAATACATGGGTTAATAATTTAATAGAGGATAAACAAGGAATTTAATTAAAGTAATAAGGGTAAAAATGAGAGAAAAAAATGAAACGCTATAAGCTATATAAGCTCAAACGCTACTTCAAGTAGCGTCTGAAAAAACGCTATAAGCAAGAGAAAAAAAAATGTTATAAGCTAATATTACCAAATACTTTTTACAAGCTTATCCGCTATAAGCTCGCAAAATAACCTTATCAAACAGAGCCTTAGACTCATTTGTATCACGCTCGTGCATCGCATGGGTCATATAAGAGGGTTATCAACTTATTTATGTTATATAGGAAAGGTTAAAAAATTAAAATATTTCCAACATTAGGATCTATAACAAAAATCAATTTGGTTCTGCGGTTCTGCATTTCTTGCAGTTTGGCGGACTATGTAGGTCCAAAAAGGCCATGTATTTGATATGGTGTGCTGCTGTTTGGGCTATCTGGTCTATGCAGAATAGAATTATGTTTAAAGAGGAGGTGGCTAGCTTCACTTTAGTGCTGGCGCAGATTAAGTCAGTCTCTTGGAGATGGTTAATTTATAAAGCAGATAGGAACACAGCAGCAGCTTACTCAGATTGGTGCAATAATCCGATTGGTTGCATACAGTCCCTGGAGGGTTGAGTAAGTGCTGGGCGAGTTGTGTCAGTGGCAAGGTTTTATGTGTAAGCCTCTTATTTTCATAGGATGGGCAATGACATGTGGGGTATTGAGGGGTCTGTGTAATGCTAAGGTGTAAGTGTTATGCAGGAGTATATATAATTTGCTCCTGATACGTTCTTTGATGTAAGTTGGCACTTCTTGTGCTGCTCTCTTTATTCTTATAATAAGATTTTGCTTATAAAAAAAAATGAATTGAAATTAAATCTAAACATAACTCACATAAGTTTGAGGTTTATTTAATGACTTTCAGAAAAAATTGCAAATTTTTTTTAAAAAAATCTGATGATCCCATTTAAAAATATAATATATTCTTATAATCTTTCTGAATTTTTAAATAAGTTTTGAACAATTAGAATAATCCTAAAGATCCCATTAATTAATGCATAATATTTTATTTTGATCGGATAATTCTTATAATCTCACTAAATTTTTAAACAAATATTTTATGTATAAGAAGAATCCATGGCCCCATCCAAATATGTAATATACTTTTTAATATCAAAAGACTATTAAATAGGTTTTTATATAGAAGAGTAGCTCTATTAAGAAATAAGAGCATGATTAAAAATGTCATCAAAAAAATAAAAAGACCATGATTAAAAAAAGGGCAAATTGCTTTTACCTCCCCTGAGCTTTGTTAAAATGTAACCCACACCCCCTCTAGTTTCCAAATGACACTTGTCTCCCTTGACTTTAACACCGTTACACTCCCATTAGTTAGAGAAAGAAAATAAAGCCTCAGAGTTTTGGTTCATCTTCTTTTACATTTGTTCCCCAAATTAAAGAAACAGAGTGTACGTCTTTTCCATTTGAAAAAACTTTTTCTCCATCACTATTTACGTTGCATGCTGCCTTGTTTTGATAACCGAAGCTCGTTCATCATACTGGAGCTCCTTCATGAGCCTGAAGCTCCTCCGCTGGACAACAATATTGGTGCTGCTCTGAACCTCATTTGTTGACCTCGTAGTGATTATTTTCAAATTATGCAAATCAGTTCAATTTCATGGCTGATGTGAAAGGAGTTGAAAAATTAGCAAAAGGCACAAAAGGTCCACATTTCAACTACAGGAATTCAAGGTTGAAGACTCAAAATCAAGAATTAGGGATTTGAAAAATTCTTAAAAGCGTGCACAAGGTTGATGCGAATTGCCTGATTCAAATTTTCTTTCGACTTGCAGAAACTCAACAGCTGATGCGAAAGTATTTGAAAAATTATGGATAAGAAAAACGTCCATATATTAAAAAACTCAATGAATTACTCAAACCAAATTTGAAGAACTGCAATGAACTTACAATAGTGGAAGAAGATTTATCAGCAATGAGGGAAAATAGTTCAGACATTTCTTCAGTTGAGTATCTGTGCGAGTGAAAGTAAGTGGAGTAAGCATGAGATGGAAGAGTTTTTTTTATTTTTTACTTTTTTGTATAAGAGATGAAGAGTTTTAACTGATGACAAACGGTGTTAAGGTGGAAGGGAGGTGTGTGGCACTTTGAGAAAAAATAAGGGAAGTTTGTGTTAACTTGAAAACTAGAGGGAGTGTTTGTGTTGTTTAAGAAAATCTGAGGGAGGTTAGTGCAATTTGCCCTTAAAAAAATTAATATATATAATATGTAGGCCCGTGCTGCGCACGGTATATATTAAAAAGATATGATTTTTATATTAAAATATTAAAGTAATATCGAAATTGAAATATTTTCTCATAGTAAGTTAGATAGTAATGTTATTTTCAAACTCTATTAGAAAATAAGGAAAAAAAAACAAATTAAACTGTATAATACAAAAGCAAGTGCTATACACAATATTTATAATAAAAAATACAAATTTTATATTAAAGACATAATTTCTATTAAAATATTATCCTACAATATGTTAATTAATAATGTCCTACAATATGTTAATTAATAATGTTATTAATTTATATAATGCACAAAGTATATTAAAAATACTATATTATTTTATATAAAAAATTTATATTAGTATATAATTTTTAATAATAATTAACTAAGTTAAATAGTACTATCTCCGTCCCTAATTATAAGCTCCTTAGAACAAAAAATTTTGTCCCTTTTTATAAGCCCATTTTTAATTTACAAAATACATTAATTATTTTTTTACAATATTATCCCTAATTAATATAATTAGTATAACACTTTCACTCTCTTAATAGATTAGACTTTTTGGGATATGATAAGTCACTAATAAATGAAGGGTAAATTTGGAAAAACATACACATTATTGACAACTAACTACTTTTTTTAATATGCGTGTTTTTGTCCTAAGGTGCTTATAATTAGAGACGGATGTAGTAATTTCAATAATAAAATTCGTATAACCATTTCTTGAGTTTTTACATATACGCAGGAATTAAATATTATTTTTTGGCAATTGAATTCAAAGCATTTGACTTATTCTTTTTAATTTCACCGTTTCCAACATTAATTATTGGATAGTTCCTCTTTATGTTTTAAATACCAATTGCAAAAGTCAAAATCATTAGACAATGTATTTCATATAATTTTTTAGTTTAACAATGACCTGAAAATCTTACCATTCAACATCCGATGTCGTAATATTTGTTTCAAAATTTGACCGATGACTTGAATAGTCGTAATATTTGTTTCAAAATTTGACCGATGACTTGGTATTCAAGTTATACTGGTATGATAATTGATAAGATCACTGAGAATATTTAAAGAGAATAAAATCATTATTAAGAAATCCAATAAAACATCCTTTTGCAATAGATCAACTTCACATTTACACCAAACACAAACTATACAAATAATAAAAAATCAACACCAGTACTTTTTTTTTTGTTTCCCATAGATCTCCTCCAACGGAGGCAATCCTATTTGAGGCAACACCAGTACTCTTACTTGGAATTTTTAATACACATGAAATAAATCATATGTAAAAACTTAAATTGGGAAAAAAATTTAAGTTTTGTTTAAAGCTCTAGCAAACTTTGTTCAATGTGCTTTATACATTAGAGTGATTTGGAAAAATGAGTTTGGTGAATAAAATGATCGAACTTTTTCTTTATCTCATCAGGATCTACCCCCACAATTTTAGACAGCTGAGCTCTTCCACTAATCAACAAAAAGGTATAGGCATAGCTTTGATTTCCAACTTGGAGGCAACTTCCTACTTAGAGTCACACAAAGTATTAACATTGTGTATTTTGTATTCTGTTAATATTTTGTATTTAGTCCTGTTAGTTGTTTCTATTAGTCTACTATTCGGCCCAGTTAGTTACTTGTTCTAGGCCATCTTCTTGATCTGTTTCTTTCTTTTGTAACCCATATATAATGGGCCCTTTGTACTCTTTTTGATTCATTGAATACAACAAGTATTATCCATTATCTTTTCTAAACCCGATACATCTTCATCAATATGGTATCAGTGGTAAAGAAACCCTAATCTTGCTTTTGCCTCTTTCATTCTTGTGAAACCCTAATCGTGTTTCTCCTTTCTCTTTCGCCATGGTCGAGGATTCTAGCACCTCCGCCCCTGAAGATGACACCCAAACGACTAATCTGGTGACCACACCGGTTAAACCCTCTTTAAACCCCTCAAATCACTATTACCTTCACCCTGGCAAAAACCCCGGTTACGTTCTCGTTTCGTCGCCTCTCTCCGGCGATAACTACTATCATTGGAGCCGTGCTATGACACGGGCTCGCTCTTCCAAAAATAAAGTCAAATTCATCAATAGCACATTGCCACCACCTCCTACGACGGATCCCTCTACGAAGCCTGGGAGTAGGGGTGGGAATAGTCGATGCCAGGCCAGTGCGCCAAGCCTGGCCTGCTGAAAATTCAGCCTCGAGCCTGGCCTATTATCCGACATGTGCCCATTTTGGCGCCGACTGACCTTTTTGAAAGCCTGCTTAAAAGCCTACTTTACATTAGGCCTTACATAGACCACTAGGCCTTACTATTAAAAAGGCCAAAAAAAAACCTATCACACTAAACAGGCCAATGGGCCTAGCACTGAAAAGACAAATAAAGTTTGGATTCACAGCGACATCAAACCAGTTTTTATTTTTTATTTTTATTTTTATTTTTATTTCATTTCACACACACACACATATACACAAAACCAAAATTAAGAAAAGAGAAACGACATATCATTGCCAGGCATTAACCCAACAAAAGATCCCAATTTTCTACTAACATGTCAATTCAACAAAGCCATGTTCAAATGCATACATATCACTTGCGGATTTTCTTAGTGGCTGAACAGGGGATAATAATCGCAGCAAGCAAACAAAATTAGAAGATATGATTAACTTTAATCAAACCACAACAACCATGTATTAGAAGGAGAGGTCGAACTTACATATTTTACACTAAAAATGTGGAAACTTGCCAAACGTAAATTTCTCACACAAATCTTTACAATTACAGAGACAACAAAAGAAAACACTTTCTCTCAAAATCTCTCCTTGCCGAAGAGTTATTCCCACCCACACCAAAAAATCTCTTTCTGGAAAAAGAAAAAGAACACAAAAAATCTCCAAAATCCTTTCTGCTCCCTCAAAAATCCGATCGCCAAATCATTTATGTGCTCACTCAAAAAAAAAAAATCGAACCCTGAAACCCAGAGAACAAGAAGAAACCCGAACCCTTTCTATTTACCAACATTTTTTCCCCTCTTTCTGAAGCCCCAATCTGGATTTATAGCAAAGCTCAGTTGACCCCTCTTTCGATTGCGTGGCACTAATGTTTATGTTTTTCTCTTTGCATTGTTGGGTACTGGTTTGGGTTTTTGTTGGGTATTAGTAGAGGGTGGAGGTAGGGGTGGGGGAGGAGTTACCGTGGCTGGTGGTGTTGGGGTGGTTCTTTGTGTCTGGGTTTGGAGCTTTTCTTCAGTTCTCACAGATGATATGTTGAAGAGAGGGGGATGAGGAGACACAAAAGAAGCACGGCGGGAAAAGGGGTGACGTCTCAGAGGCAGATAGGGTTGACCTTCAAAAATGGGAGGAGGGGTGACGGCTCATGAAGACTCTAAAAACCCTAGCCGCACTGAACAAACGAATGAGGCAAATGAGTTTTAAATAAAGAGAACAAATATCAGCTACGTTCCCACCGGCAATTAATCCTCAAAGAGAATTCAAACGTATTCCAATTTCATTTAACACATGTGGGGCCTCCATTATTTCTACTGAGAATTCAATGTTTCACTTGCTACACGTAATTTCAAATGTAATATTTTATTCCATTTTTTTTGTCAACAATATTTTATTCCATTAAAACAATACATAAAACATAATAATATAATGAAGGCCGGCCTACAAGGCCTAATAGGCTGTTTTATGAGCCAAAGCCTGGCCTTTTTATGTGAATGGACTTTTTCAAAAGCTTGAACCTGACATTTTTATTAAACGGGCCAGGCCAGGCTAGGCCTTAAATAGGTCGGGCCATGGGCCCCTGTCGGCCGGCCTGGCCTATTCCCACCCTTACCTGGGAGAGATGCAACAACATAGTCATATCCTGGATCACTAGGACCATATCTCTTCAAATCTCTTAGAGCACAGCCTCCTTCAACACTGCGCGCAACCTCTGGCTTGATCTTTAGCACAAATTCACACGGGGACACCATTTTCGGATGTCCGATTTACTCCAAGAACTACATTCTATGAAACAAGGTGAACGATCTTTGTCTACATTCTTTATTGGCATGCAAATTTTATGGGATGAGTTAGAGTCCCTTCATCCCACACCTCATTGTTCTTGCACTATCCCTTGTTCTTGTGATCTTAACAAATCTGTTAAGTCATACAAGGACAAAGAACACGTCTTCTGCTTCTTGAAAGGCCTCAATGAGGTTTTTCAACCTGTTCGTAGCCAAATCCTTTTAATGAACCCATTACCATCCATTAGTCAAGTCTATTCAATGGTCCTACAACAAGAAAGAAACCCTAACAATTCTGCCTCTGTTGAGTCTACCGCTTTCACCTACAATTCTTCCAATTTTTCCACACAAGGCAGAGGAAACAGTGTGCAAGGCCGAGACAGAGGCAGATCAAATAAACATATGGTTTGTACCCACTGTAATCGTACAAATCATACCATAGAAAATTGTTTCTTTAAACATGGTTTACCCCCAGGCTACAGAACCAGGGCTCAAGCCAATGCCATTCAAACCAACAACAATAATCAAGAATCACATACTCAGCCCGAAAAGGCCACCCCCAACACCAATAATGATAATTCTTCACCCTTAACCCGTGAGAACTACAAATACCTTGTCTCCCTCCTCCATGCCTCCAAAATTGACAAAGGAAGTTCCTCTCAGTCTGCCAATCATCAATCTTCATCTGACTCCACTACACACCTAGTATCCAATGTTACTAAAATAGGTACCATTTCCATTCCCTCCTCATTGGATTATAGACTTAGGGGCTAGTGATCACATATGTCCCAATATTCATTATTTTTCTTCTTATAAAAGAATCTTACATATTCCTGTAAAATTACCAAATGGTGATGTTTTACATGCTTCTCATTCAGGGACCATTAAATTTTCTTCTGATTTTTACTTAAATGATGTCCTGTATATACCATATTTTCATTTCAATTTAATTTCTGTTCATAAACTAACCAAGCAATTAAATTGCAAAGTATATTTCTCACATGATAATTGTTATATACAAGACCTGTCTACCCAGAAGATGATTGGACATGCTGATCTATGTAATAACCTTTGCATTTTTCAGCACTCCCACCAAACCCCTTTAAATACTAATGTTGCTTCTGTTTGTACTGCCCTTGTTAATACCATTTCTAATAATTGTGAATCTTTTGATTTGTGACAATTATAGACTAGGACACCCCCTCTATTAATGTCTTACAACACTTGTGTACCAATTTTCCTTATATTGAATTCAATAAAAATCTGATTTGTGATTCATGCCATCTTGTAAAACAATGCAAACTCCCCTTTCCCCATAGTTTTACTAAGTCATTGCATGCTTTTGATTTGTTGCATATGGATATCTGGGGACCCATTAGTATACCATCTTTCCAAGGGCACCAATACTTTCTTACTATTATTGATGATTTTACTAGGTATACATGGATTTCTACTATCAATATAAGAATACAAAGGGTTGGTAAATTTGATAAACTAGACTACCATATTTTTGCCACCTATCATTTTAAAGGGACAAATATGTCAATATAAATAAAAATAAATAAAAATAAAAATTAAATTCACATAAAAAATTAATTTTTTCTACCTGCTTTTACCTTTTTCTTTCTCACTTTTCACTTTTTTCCCTCTTTCTTCTATTTCTTCTCTCTCTCTCACGTCACACTCTTTCTTTTTCTTCTCTCACACCCTCTCTCTTCTCTTTCTTCTTTCTATTTCTTTTTTTGTCAATGTCAACTTCTTTCTATTTCTTTCTATTTCTCTTTTTCTATATTTTTATATTTTATCATTATAATTTTTTTATTATTTATAAATAACTATTTTCGTTTAAAGTCTCAATAAGAAAACTTTACATATTGTCAATATAATTTTATCGTCTTTGATCACACATCAAAATTTATAAATATATTTATTATATATTTTTTATAGATGATTATTTTATTTTTGATTCTTAACAGGATAAAACATTACATACTATCGGTATAAATGATTATTTTGAACGTGAACACAAGAAGGGGGGTTGAATTGTGTTGAAAACTTTTCGCAAACTTTAAGTTAAAAACACTTAGAACACAGGTTTTTCAAAACAGTTTGTTAAACGGATGCTGGAAGTAAACCGGACGCTGGAAAAGCAGTTTGAGAAAACTTGTTTTTAACACAACAGGATAAAGATAAATAGAAAGCAGTAAAGCAAGAGACACAGAGATTTATACTAGTTTAGTTCTTGTAGTCCAGAGACTTGGCTCGAAACTTGATTGCTCACAGAAGCAGTGCTTTCAGAGTATTAACTCTTTGTAGTGTATAGCAACAGTGCTTGTTCTCAGTAAATGAAGCAATATACTCTTGTACAGTTTCTGCAATTTCGACAGTTTTCGGCAGCATCTTCAATGGATACCTTGAGGTATATATATGAGTTATGAAGGATATTACCGTTACAGTAAAAATGGCTCATTTCCATTGAGTGAGGTGATTTCAAAAAGCTGTCTCTTTCTTCCTTTCCAGAGAATATATCAGTAGTACATATTACCGTTTTCGTACTACCTTGCTTTTTACAATTGCTTGTACGATTTTTGTCTTTTAGCTAAAGGTGTCACCTTTGATACCTTGTACAACAATTTTGGCGCATAAGATCAAATTCGAAATCCGTTCCAGAACCTTCTGAGAGTAAGAGCAATTACGTGACCAACACGTGATATAAAATGAAGTTCAGACGCTCGCTCAGAATGGAAGATCAGACACACAAAGCAAATGGATAAGACTAGTATCACAAAAGGATAATTCCAGACGCTCACTAGGACAGTATACTAGGATGAGCCGGATGCTGACACATGGAGTGTATCCTTCTCTTGAGAGCTTCTTTCTTCTTGTTTGAGTGGCTTAAAAATGTATGTAATATTAGTATCTGCACACTTCAAGAATTGTTAGAACATAAATTGTTCTCTTGTGAATATTTTGTTATCATCAAAATTAATGAGGGTCTAAACTTCTCAATCGTTTAGGTTCCAACAATCTCCCCCTTTTTGATGATGACAAATATCTAAGGTTGATGAACAATTTAGTTTCAAAATGACATCAAGGGTCTCCCCCTGAATTTAACAATTTTGATATAAAAGATAATTCTAGTATTTAGGCGATAGTTGATAAACAAATTCAATTAAGTGATCGCAAAGCAAAATACGTAGATGTATCAGAGTAAGATCGGATGCTGATTAAAAGGATTGATTTAATCAAATTGTATCAAATTTATTGATCATTATAAGAGCATTAGTACCAAATTTATTTAACATTATAAGAGCACTAGAACAATGAATATTAGCGCATTAATAAATAACCACACAAATGCTATGTATGAAATGCTATGCATGATACTTCAGTTCCAGTTTATTCATCGGACGGTGAAAATCGGACGGTGGGTTAGTCAGATTTTCACGTGTTCATCATACCTTTCTTATACTCCCCCTTTTGTCATCAGACAAAAAGAGTGTAAAAACACATCATAGTCAAAATAAGACTTAGAAAAATTTGAATATAAGGCAGATAATTAGAGCAAAAATAGTGTATAAGTGTATCAACAAAAATAAGAATTATCACTTAGTACCAAAAAAAAATTTAAAGCAAAACAAAGTTTAAGGATTTGGTAGAGGTGGTGGAGGGATGTTGAGACGTTCATATAGTAATTTTAGAGCAGTCTCCAGCTGAGTGACTTTCATGTTGGTGGCCTTCATTTCTTCAAATTCAGCTTTGGGAATAGTAACCATCTCAACTGCAGGAGTAGAAGTAGAAGGTCCATCTTCCGCACGGTGCAGTGTTTCATCTTCTGCTGCTCTGCTAGCACCCAGTTGGCTAGCTTAAGTCTCAATTCCTTCTTCCGTTGAGCTCTTAGAAAGAATGCATCATTTGGTATAAACCATTTGATGAAATTTTCAACTTTTCTGAGCTAATATTCTGTTTGAATTTCCCATTGATATTTCACATCTTACGGATACAAAGAGATTCATGAAGATGATTTCTCTGTAGAACTACATCAACATTGAAAGCATCGAATCTATTTCGACCTTCTTCTCCCCATATACTTCGATAAAGACACTCAAGGCTTCACAAGTGAAAGAGAGTGCTTCATTTTTCGCCAGGTAAATTCTTCGCAGATTTTCCTGTCATCTTCTTCTAACACTAGGGGTCGAGGCATGGTAATATGGCTTTGTCTTTCCAAGACTCGCACCATTGACTCCAAGTAAATCCAATTTCAAGTGCTTGGTCACAGCAGCCCATTGGTCATATATCTTCATGCGCTAAAAGGTCCGACATCGAGCATCCGAACATATCATCAAGTAGACTGTTCTAAGATTGATGTCGATAACTCTGGCGATTGTACCAAGCTGTTGGAATAGTGGCCTTCGGCATTGCAGCAGCTTTGAGGAGCCGATTCTCCTTTCATCTTCCTTCAGAGAAGTCAGGTAAAACCTTCTGGCATGATCCTCAGAGATCTTGGCAATCGGAAGCTTAGAGAATTCCTTAAGGTTGTACTTTTTAGGAGCCTTCTCATATTCCTTGAGCCCGATCTTGCTGAATGGCTACTTGCCCGGAGCAGGGTCTTTCCTTTTCTCGTGATGCACTAAGGTAGCCATCTGCATGCATGCAGTACAATCTTTATCGATGAAGAAGGATCCTCAGATCGTCTGACATTTCAATCTTCTTCATCTCAAGACAATGTGCCATGAAGGCAGCTTCTTCATCTGTAATCCACCTTCCGCATTCTTCCAAAGTGAGCGGTTCATAGTGTGGTAGGGATCTAGGAAGATCAACAGAGAAGGGAATTGCTCTGCTTCCAGATGCTGGTCTCAATCTTCCTTTAAATGACATCTGGAAGTGGTCTTCTCCATTCTTGAAGGTTGCACTTATTGGAGAGGCAATCTCCAATCTGGCAGCTCCAGAAGTGAAGGTCTTCAAATGCCATGTGGAGGGACGATTGTAGATGCTATGATATATCTCATACTTAACAAACTGTGGTTTGTATGAGACATTCTTCCTTCCACCAGCGTCTGTAGGTTTAAGGGTAATGGTGAGTAAGGTGGGTGTGGTTTTGGTGATTTTGTAGTTTTTAGGTGTGTGGGGTTTGAAGGGATTAATGGGAGGTATTTTGAATAACAGATTGAAGGGATGAGAGTGAAGTTTGGAGATATATGTAGTCAGTGAAGTATTTGAGGAAATTTGTGGTAGGTTAAGGTTGAGTGTAGTGGATGATGATTGGGTAGGTTTAGAGAGAGTTGAGGTTTGTTGGAGGCTCATTTTGGTTTTCCTGGTTTGTGTTTGTGGTTGTGAAACAGACAAAGGTGGTGCAGGAATAATATCATGAGCATCAAACACAGATACTGATTCATCAGCAGTAAAATCAAGTACCTTTGGGTCAACTTCTGATGGCTTGACCAACCTTCTTTTGGATCCTCTGGTGACAGCAACAGCAGGAGGAGGAGGAGGGATTTGCTTCCCTTGACTAGACGCTGAAGACGCTGAAGCATCTTTTTCAGCTGCTGGTCTAAATTGTTTTTCCAAGACTTTTCTGATGGGAATTCTATCCTCATCTTCTGGTTCTTCAACAGTAGGTGCCACCTTCTACTTTGTTCTTCTGGTCTCCCTTGAAGGGGACTCAGCAGGTCTTTTCACACCAGTCATTGAGCTTCTGGTGGTTTTCTTTTCAGCTTCTCCTTCCTGTTGCTCTATTTTCACCTTCTTGATCATAAAGCCTGTAATAAGCTGCATCCTGACCAAACTGTTGACTCCAAAAACTTCTGGACGCACAACAGCACCAACACCAAAGTATTTTTCCTTTTCCTCTGTGTTGATGGATTCAGTCAGCTTCCTTACAATGCCGTCTTTGACCATCATAATGGAGAGAAGAACTCCATAAGGGATTGTCTTGACGATATTCTTCTTATCAACATTCTTCCTTGAGAAGACAAGGGCATTTATCAGATTGTTGATAATCAACCTTGGCAGATTGATTTTCTTCCCAGCCATGTAGTTCCTCATAATGAACTTTTGCTCGTAGTTCACTATGTCGCTTGACCCAGCCTTCAGAATCACGCTCTTGGCGATGATTTTGTGCAGTACGCGGTAGTGGCTCTTCAAGTCTTTAGCCGTGGGAGAGATGTTCTTCTTCTTCAGTTCACGGTAGTTCTCAAACAGAGCTTCATTGACTCTCTCAAGTCCTCTGTAAGCATCAGCCCAGTTTGAGTGGTAACTGATTCCTTCACACGGACACTTGATTGTCTGAGCAATAGAGTTGATAGTGAGGCGTAGTTTGAATCCTTTGATGTGACCTTCTATTATTTCCCCCGGAAGTAAGTATGCACTTCCCCAGAATTCCTTAATAGCGTAGTTCAGTACGTCCACTGGTTCCCAAATGAAGTAGTTCTTCCATCCCAGTTTTTCAAGACCTTCCTCAAAGTCAAAACCATATAGCTTGAAGTTTTCGAAATCAACCCGGTTCTCATTCAGAAGTTTTGCCTCAGAGAAGACATCGAAGGCAGCAGTGTATTGTCCAACCTTTCTGTCGGCCATTGTAGCAATTGAAGAGAATATGATGGAGGTTTTAGGGTTCGAAAACACACACAGAGATAGATAGAGAGAAAGAGAGAACGAGTACGGTTTTGCAGAAAACGCAGAGTGGAGCGAAAAATGTGGAGTAGTGGGAAAGTTAATAGAGAATGGTACAGTTCTTTTTCAAAATATCACTTCGTATTTCCACATAAAAAAATTAAATCAAAAAGAAAAGAAAATAAAGATTCGCCTTTTCATTAAATGCAGACGCCAAAATAAAAGTAAAAGTTTTTATTGAAAACGTAAATAATCATGACTCAGTAGATATGATGAGACGCTTGAGTCCTTAACACGTGTGACACGTGTGACACGTGTGGGTGTGCTCGGACGCACGCAACTGATTCACCAGATGATGAGTTATGATGCATATGACAAATAAAATGCTTATACACATACATGCTTATGTCATATCAGATGCTGAGATTTTGTTTATTTTCAGACGCTGAGATTAATCATTCTTCTATAAGATGAAAGTTTAAATTTCTTCTTATAAAATTGAATCTATCTTCAGCAAGGGGTTTTGAAAATATGTCACCAATCGATGATCGTGTCTACAAATTTTATTTCTAGAATACCCTTGAACATAGTCTCTTATAAAATGATGCTTAATCTCAATGTGCTTTGCTCTAGAATGCAATATAGGATTTTTAGTAAGACATATGGCGGATGTATTATCACAGTAAGATAGGAATGTTACTCTTTTTATCGTGTAGTCTTCAAGTTGATACTTCATCCACGAAGTTGAGAACTACAACTTGTCACGAGATGTATTCACTTTCATGTTGAGAGTGCAATTGTACTTTGCCTTTGCTTGACCAAGACACAATATTAGCTCCAAGGAATTGGCAAATTTCCACTTGTGCTCTTTCTTTCAATTCGATCTCCAAAGAAAGTCAAGATCACGTAAACCTACTAATTTGTAATATTTTGATTTCTTATAAAGCAAACCAAGATTAGTAGTTCCTTGCAAATATCTCAATATTCTTTTAACAAAGACTTAGGTGTGATTCTCTAGGATCCGATTGAAATCTAGCACACAAAGTGCATCGAACATAATGTCAGTCTTGAAGCCGTAAGATAAAGTAGAGATCCAATCATACCTCTCAGACATTTTCTCGATCTACCTTCTTACCAATTTCATCTTTACTAAGAATGCAGTAGGATGCATAGGTGTACACATAGGCTTACAATCCAAAGATCTTGAATTTCTTTAATAATTCTTTGATATATTTGCTTTGATGTATATAGATACCATCACAAAGATTGCTTGATTTGTATTCCAAGGAAAACTTTAATTCACCCATCATGCTCATCTCAAATTCACTGCATAAGCTTAGAAAATTCTTTGCAAAGGCTTTCATTAGTGGTCGCAAAAATGATATCATCAACATAGATTTGAACAAGTATGAAATGCTTGTTTGAGGATTTTGAAAAGAGTAGTGTCAACTAAACCTCTTGTAAATCCATTTTTCATTAAAAAGAACTTAGTCTATCATACCATGCTCGGGAGCTTGCTTAAGACCATATAGAGCCTTTTTAAGTTTAAAAACATGTTACGGAAATTCAATATCTTCAAAACCAGGAGGTTGTTTAACATAAACTTCCTCGCTTATAAAACCATTTAGAAAAGCACTTTTCACATCCATTTGATATAAAGTTATCCCATGATGTGCTGCAAATGAAAGTAAAATGCGAATAGCTTCTAGTCTTGCAACAGGTGCAAAAGTTTCAGTGAAATCAATACCTTCTTCTTGTGAGTAACCTTGAGCAACTAACCTTGCTTTATTTCTCACAACTTTACCATCTTCATCAAGCTTATTTCTAAATACCCATTTAGTACCAATAGCTTGCTTATCTTCTGGTAGAGTGACTAGCTTCCATACATCATTTCTTTGGAACTGATTTAGCTCATCTTGCATTGCTAGAATCCACCCTTCATCTTCCAAAGCTTGATCAATCGTCTTAGGTTCCATTTCAGAAAGAAGTGCAAAATCAGCATGCTCCTTGAAAGAGGATCTGGTTCGTACTTTATCACCAGGTTCTCCTATGATTTGATCTTTTGGATGATTGGTTTTGTACTTCCAGCTTTTTCTTGCTTCAGCTTCCGCTTGAGTAGAATTCTTCGTCTTATCACCACCGGATGATGAAGATGCATGTTCACCGTCTGACTTGTCACCGAGGTTTAATTCTGAAAATAACTCATCTAGCTCTGACATAGCAGTGTCAAGCTTCTTATCATCAAACTTGACATGAATGGACTCTTCAACTGTCAAAGTTTCTTTGTTGTATATTCTAAAAGCTTTAGATCTTTCAGAATATCCCAAAAAGATTCATTTGTCAGCCTTGGAATCAAACTTACCAAGCCGATGTTTAGTATTCAAGATATAACAAATACAACCAAAAGGACGAAAGTAAGAAATGTTTGGTTTTCTACCTTTCCACAATTCATAAGGAGTCTTATTCAAAATAGGTCTTATAAAAATTCTATTTTGAATATAACAAGCTGTGTTTACTGCTTCTGCCCAAAAATGTTTCGCAATATCAGCTTCATTGATCATGGTCCTGGCCATTTCCTGGAGGGACCTATTTTTCCTTTCTACAACACCATTTTGTTGAGGTGTTCTAGGAGAGGATAAATTGTGGGAGATGCCATTTTCTTCACAAAATTTTTGAAAGCTTTCATTTTCAAATTCTCCCCCATGATCACTTCTAATAGAAGAAATACAGATGCCTTTTTCATTTTGAAATGATTTGCAGAAAACAGTAAATATCTTAAAAGACTCATCCTTGTGGGCAAGGAATTTAACCCAAGTCCATCTAGTAAAATCATCAACAATGACTAATCCATATTTCTTTCCAGTTAAAGAGGCTGTCCTTGTGGGACCAAAAAGATCAAGATGTAAAAGTTCAAGTGGTCTCGAGGTTGAAACAACATTTTTTAAATGAAAGGAAGTTTTAACTTGTTTTTCTCTTTGACAAGCCTCACACAGGGCATCAGATTGGAACTTAAGATTTGGTAAGCCTCTAACAAGATTGTGCTTGTTTAATTTTGAGATTAACCTCAAATTGGCATGACCCAATCTTTTGTGCCAAATCCATTGCTCATCTTCAACAAACATAAGACACTTGACATCTTGTTTTGCAAGTTCAGAAAGATCGACTTTATACATGTTTTGTTTCCTCTTTGCTGTAAAGAATATAGATCCATCATTTTTGCTTTTTACTGAACATCCATTTTCTGTAAAGACAACATTATAACCACTGTCACATAATTGACTTATGCTCAGTAGATTATGTTTCAGTCCTTCAACATATAAAACATTATCAATAGAAGGAAGAGAGCTTTTACCTATGCGACCGATTCCAACTATTTTACCTTTCTGGTTTCCTCCGAAACAACGAATCCAGCTTCTCTAGGTCTTAGTTCTTGGAACATATGCTTTTCTCCCGTCATGTGACGCGAGCATCCACTGTCTAAGTACCAAGATAGGTGTGTTGACTTTGTTGCTAAGCATGTCTGCAACATAGACTATTTTATCTTTAGGTACCCATATCTTTTTTGGTCCTTTCTTGTTAGTTCTTGAAGGATACTTGTCCTTCTTAGTTGTAAACACAGTACACGCACTTTTCAAGTGACCAGATTTATTGCAGTAGGTACACTACAAGCATTTACTATGATTATTGGATTTATTAGATGCAGAATCATTTTCCAAAAGGGGTTCATCTGATATATAACCAAGACCATGAGTTGTCGTTTTACTGACACCCCAAATCATAGAAGCTTGCTTGCTTCGAGTTACACTCTCTGCAAGAAACTTTTGAAATGCATGTTCATAGTCATTTGATTTGCAGTTAGGATTTCCTGTAACTACAGAGCTTTTAACTTGAGAGCTCTCGACACGGTTGCTTGTTGGCTTCCAGGGCTGGTTATCCACCAGATGCTGATTTTAGGTTTTGGTTTACGGTTCTCTTCATTGAGTACAGTGTTTTCATTGTGTAAAGAATGAAAATCTTGTGATAGTTTTGAAAATTTCTTTTTCAAATTCTTATACTCAATAGAGAGTGGCAGAATCCTTTAACAGATCATCAAATGCAAGTTGAAGTTCAGAATAAGAGTCATATATTATTACCTCTTCAACTTCTTCTTCTGAATCAAGATCAGTGTCTGCCATGAGGGCAATGTGAGCTTCTTCTTCTTTATCTTCCTCAGAGGAGGATAAGTCAAGGTCTTCCCATGTTGCCATGAGACCTTTCTTCTTTTTCTTGAAGGAGCTTCTTGTGGATTTTTCCTTAAGATTAGGACACTCGGACTTGAAATGTCCAGGCTTCTTACATTCATAGCAAATGACTTGGGCTTTGTCCTTGTCTTTGTTTTCCTTCTTGTCCTTTGTATCTTTCTTCTGAAACCTCCTTCTGAAGTTTCTTTTCTTCCACATTCTCTAGATCTTCTTAGATATGAAAGCTAGCTCATCGTCTGATCCATCATAATCTCCTTCTGAAGCTTCATCATCTGATTCTTCTTCTTCAGCCTGAAAAGCTTTAGAAGTACTAGGTTTATGTTGATTAACTCTTAAAGCAATAGACTTACTCTTCTTGGTAGGTTCTTCTTCATTTAGCTCAAGTTCATGAGCTTTCAAAGAACTCATAACATCTTCAAGCCGAAGGACATTTAGATCTTTTGCTTCTTAAATAGCAGTGACTTTGGGTCTCCACTGCTTAGTCAAACTTCTCAAGATCTTTCTCACATGGTCAAGTGTAGTATAACTTTTTCCAAGGGCCTGCAACCCATGAACAAGTGTTTGGAACCTTCCAAACATAGTTTCAATGTTTTCTCCATCTTCCATTTTGAATAGCTCATACTGGCGTACCATCATGCTAGCCTTTGTTTCTCTTACTTGGCGTAACCCTCATAAGACAAAACAAGAGAATCCTGCATTTCTTTGGCAAAGATCAAACTTACCACATTTATCATATTCTTTTTCTGTCATAGCACAGATGAGAATAAATCTAGCCTTCTGATTGGTTTGATATCTCTTTTTCTGATCATCAGTCCAGTTTTCCCTTGGTATTGCAACACCAAGGGCATTAGCAGGAGAAATGTACCCACTTTCAACCATATCCCACAAATCAAGATTTTGTGCCTCAAGGAATGCTTTCATCTTATCTTTCCAGTAATCAAATTTTTCTCCATTGAATAGAGGAGGACGGTTCATATGACCACCTTCAGCAGACATGTTCACAGTAGGATCTTTACTCTTAACACTGTTAAGTGCTCAACCAAGAGGCCGAGCTCTGGTACCAACTGAACGTGAACACAAGAAGGAGGGGTTGAATTGTGTTGAAAACTTTTCACAAACTTTAAGTTAAAAACACTTAGAACACAGGTTTTTCAAAACAGTTTGTTAAACGGATGCTGGAAGTAAACCGGACGCTGGAAAAGCAGTTTGAGAAAACTTGTTTTTAACACAGCAGGATAAAGATAAATAGAAAGCAGTAAAACAAGAGACACAGAGATTTATACTAGTTCAGTTCTTGTAGTCCAGAGACTTGGCTCGAAACTTGATTGCTCACAGAAGCAGTGCTTTCAGAGTATTGACTCTTTGTAGTGTATAGCAACAGTGCTTGTTCTCAGTAAATGAAGCAATATACTCTTGTACAGTTTCTGCAATTTTGACAGTTTTCGGCAGCATCTTCAATGGATACCTTGAGGTATATATAGGAGTTATGAAGGATATTACGAATTCTGATAAAAAAATGGCTCCTTTCCATTGAGTGAGGTGATTTCAAAAAGCTGTCTCTTTCTTCCTTTCCAGAGAATATATCAGTAGTACATATTACCGTTTTCGTACTACCTTGCTTTTCACAATTGCTTGTACGATTTTTGTCTTTTAGCTAAAGGTGTCACCTTTGATACCTTGTACAACAATTTTGGCGCATAAGATCAAATTCGAAATCCGTTCCAGAACCTTCTGAGAGTAAGAGCAATTACGTGACCAACACGTGATATAAAATGAAGTTCAGACGCTCGCTCAGAATGGAAGATCAGACGCACAAAGCAAATGGATAAGACTAGTATCACAAAAGGATAATTACAGACGCTCACTAGGACATTATACTAGGATGAGCCGGATGCTGACACATGGAGTGTATCCTTCTCTTGAGAGCTTCTTTCTTTTTGTTTGAGTGGCTTAGAAATGTATGCAATATTAGTATCTGCACACTTCAAGAATTGTTAGAACATAAATTGTTCTCTTGTGAATATTTTGTTATCATCAAAATTAATGAGGGTCTAAACTTCTCAATCGTTTAGGTTCCAACATATTTTTTCTTTTGGGTACAGACGGAGAAACATAAAATGTTGTCGGCATAACATAAAAATTTATAAATATTTTTATTATATATTATTTATAGATGATTATTTTACTTTTGACTCTTAACGGGAAGAAACATTACATACTGTCACTATAAATGATTATTTTTCTTTTGGGTCCAGAGGGAGAAATATAAAATGTTTATTTTTTATACGAGCATAAACGTCTTTATTAACTACAAGAAAACGCGGGCTTACTGATAGTCAAAAGCCGTCAGTAATGCCAAAAAGTCGTCGAAAATGTAAACTTACTGACGGCCACTAGCCCGTCGGTAAAATGGGCATCACAAATGATTACCGACGAGTATTTTTTTATCGTCGGTATTGCTGGCAGGCTAACTCGTTGGTTAAAAACTAACGATAATTTCCGACGGACAAGGCCGTCGGTAGATTTCTGATGGGCACGACCGTCGGTAGTGACAGACTGTGTTACCGACGGCCAAGCCCGTCGGTAATGTTAATTTTTTTAATTTAATTAAATAATTACTTAAATTAATTGATTAATTTTTTATATTTAATTTAATTAATTGATTTATTTATTCAATTTTTAAATTAATTAATTTCTTTAATTAATTTAATTAACTATTATTTTAATTTAATTAAATTGATTAATTTTAACTATTAATTAATTAATTATTTACTTATTTACTTATTAATTTATTCTATATTAAGAAATGTGATAACGTAAACTAAAAATTAAAGTAAAAAAGAAACATAATAAATAAATAAAAAATACCCGAACAAACATCACTAATAAAAAAGCAAAATAAAAAAATATCCGAACAATATCAAAAATATCAAAAAAAATAAGTACAAACATCACTAATAATCCTGGTAGTCCTGATCATGATCGAGATGCTCTAAACCATCTGCTTCATCGACATGATCAGTACCAGGAGGCGAAGGTGGAGGCGACGGAGAAGGAGGAGTCGGCTGAAGCTGTTGGCGAGCTAGCATCTGGTACATATGTTCCTGTCGCTGTAGCACCTGAGCCAAAATGACATTCGTCCGACGGGTCTCCTCCTCGGAAGCGGCCGCTCTCTGCCTCAGAGTAGCTAACTCCTGCTCATCCACGACAAAGCGACGACTAGAACCACCACTACTCAATGACTCTCCGATGTGGAAGTGGCTGGTCCCTTTCTTGTAGTTGCTGGCAAGGTCTCCAGTACCGTATAGGCGACCCTTCTTCTTGCCGCCAACAACATCTGCCCAAACCCTGAGTGGTGCAGATGGATCCTCAGGGCTCTGAGACAGGGAGCATGATGATATCTGAGATCTAATCTGAGACATCCTCGCCTCAAACTCCTCCTGTCATGCATAAACAAATAAGTCAATTTTTTTTTGAAAGAAAACAATATAAACATTATTAAAAACTATTCATTATATTTTATAATTACCTGGGTCCGCCTTGACCGATCATCAACAAAATCACTGATACTCCTCTTAATGAGTTGCATGATGGAGCTCGTGCAACTGTACCTCTCTACCCAACCTCTTCGACTGTAATTATTTAATAAAAAACCTTAAATAAATAATAAATAATAACTAACAATAATAATAATAATAATAATAATAATAATAATAATAATAATAATAATAATTATTATTATTATTATTATTATATAACACGTACAAGTCGAGCAGCGTGCTGCGCCTGACTGACGGAACCTCCGGTGTGCAAGCTCCCACCCTTCTCGGAGGCTCTGTTCTTCTTGGCCTTCTGGCAGATCGATTTGTACTCAGCAGAGCGCCAGTGCTCTCCCAGCTGCTGCCAGATATGATCCTCTATCCAGTGGGGCTGTCCCCTGAGGTGGGCATCTCTAAGCATATCAGGGAGACGGTGGGAGACCTTCATATGGAAGTTCTTCTGGATCCGCTCCTCATCCTCATCCTCCCAAGCAACCCTCTCATGTATCAATATAAGACATTATTAAACATAATTGAAATTTATTAAATAAAAAAATAATATACAATAAAATAAAAATTGCAACTTACTCAGAAAAATTTGAACATATGCTTCCGCTCCTCGTCCTTCAACATCCCTCAAGTGGGCCAAAATGTCTGGTAATTCTCCTCAATTATTGCTGTGATAGCCTTCGCAGCTGGCTTTGAGGGAATGAACCTGAACAATAAAAAGATGTCAAACAAATTAAAAAATATATATATATACATGTAAATTATTAATAACTCAAAAAAAAAGGTAAATACTTACCCTTTACCAGCCGGCCTGATAATAACTCAGCCATCATGCAGCATCTCAATATCCTCAACGAGCTCCTGGTCAACATCCTGCTACTCAACCTCCTGCTGCTCATCCTCGTCCTGCTCAACCCCGTTCTGATCAGGTGTATGGCTCGTACTATACTCATGCTCGGACTGATGAGTATCGGACACCGTCTCAGGCACAACATGGGAGGAAGAAGTGTCATGTGTCTGTTGGAACCCCGGGTTGGGGATCATGTAAATGGGAGGCAAATGAGGCGTCAGTGCAGAAGGCGCTGGAGGGTGTATAGGTGTCGAATGTGCCGTAGGCTGTGTAGGGGCCGAACGTGCTCGAGACTGTGTAGGCGTAGATGTACGCGGACGTTATGTGGATGACAACGTCGAAAACCCAGCAGCGTCACGCCTAATAATATTCTGCCTCCGACGATGGGGGGGTCGATGGCGATGACCTTCCCCTTCCCTTTGCCACCAGTAATTAGGCCTAAATCCAACTCTCTGCAGGTGATGCATGACCTCACTTAGGCTCTTAATCATTCTGCAATCGCAATTAAGGCACGGACATCTAATCCCTCTATTAGTTAAGAAATCTTCATGTGCCATTGCGGCTTGGATAAAGTAATCAACCCCATCGCAAAAAGATTGTTTTAAACCACCTCTCCCTGGATACAACCTATCATACATCCAACTACGACTCGAAGAAAAAAATTCCATCTTCTGCATGTTAAAAAAAATGACAATTTCAGCAGCACGACGTTCTTAGAACCGCTCTCTTTCTTTAAATGGTATGACCGTATCCCATTCGAGAAAAACTCCTTCAGAACTCATATAATAGTCATTCCTTAATTCTAATATCTTATACTTGACAAAATTTCGGCAGCATTTTCCATTGGTCTCTGCGTACACTAAATGATCGTAGTTATGAATACCGCGATCAAGTATGCACTCAGAGAATAAAAGGAAATGAATCGAACCGAAATTTCATCAAATATAAAGATACTAGAATTAAGCAACAACTATTATACGAGTAAAGAAAAAGTTTTTTCTCAAATTGTCCGACTTGGACAATTCAAGGTTCAATATACAATGAACATGTGGTACCCTAAAAGAGTACATGCACTCAATAATATATTGAACCTCAAACAGGAAGCTAAGGCTTTTCTCCGATACTAATATCAAACATAGAAATAAAACAATAAACTAATTAAAATATATATAATAAAATTTAATATCGATTTTTCTCCGCCAGGCCTAAGTTGTTTGAGGCCTCAACATCACTTTTCTTTGCAAATCGTCCTTCAGTACTTCTTGCCCTTCTCATAGCATGCTGATGTCTAGGGGATTGTACCCTCCGATACCATGCCAACTAATCCTAAGTTTCTTTTAGTTCGTTAAACACATTATGATCAAGTTTTCACAAAATCAAGGTTCTTAGAAAACTATATAACTTGGGTACTCATCTTTCCCAAGGTTCCAGCACGGCAACATTACGGCTACGACAGTTTATATCACTAACATATATGCACATATCACAGCCACTACATCATTCATATATTTCATCAATAATCATACATCTTACTAATGGTGGTTCGGTTTACACAACAAAACCTAATAGGATCATGAAGCCTAAGCAAACATGGAATTATCAGGATTTATCACTATACTAAACACTTCGTACTCGAGGTGTGACACTGACCAATTCGTGATCATAACCCCTTCCTAGACTCTCAAATATAGGTAATGAATACAAAAGTACTCACTCACGTATATTTGTTAGCCAAAACATACATCACTTCAAATTCCCTCTGTGGAGAGAACTATGAAGGAAATCAAAGAAATATGTTAGTGTGGGGGTCAACAGCTAACCCTTTTCCACCCAAAAGGACCCGACATTTCAAGAGAGTGCTAAGTAAAAAAAGAGTACCACCGTCTCAGAACAGGAGAGTGCTAAGCAGAAGTAGAACGTCCGCGTCGTTGGATGCCAGTGGCGGTCTCGGGAGCAGTGTGGCGGAGCAGTGAAGCTACTGAATAACACAAACAAAACAATGGGTAAATATATTTATGGAGATTAATTTCCAACACACAGAAACCAAACAACAAATAAAAAATTATCAATAATACCCTAAACCCTAAACCTAAAAAAAAAAAAAAGATATCATACAACCTAACAACCTAACTATCATGCCAACCTATTTATGTATTTAAAATTAGGGTTTGGCTATCATGTCATACAACTTATATATTTCAGCGAGTTAATAATAAACTTTCAATTCCTAATCATACAAGCACATAGTAAAAAATTTAAATTATAATCATGCATAATTTCTAATGTAAATTTTAGTCTCAATTATCAATTTAGAAATCAGTTTAGAATCAACTAGTTTAACACTACTTATATCCTACTGCTTCCATCTAATTCATTGCTATACCAAATGTCCTTCATTTTGCAGACAGACATGAACATATCTCGTTTCTATTTAACAGTACAATCCATTATTTAACAGGACCAAAGCAGCTAAAAAACCGATCAAAGCAAATCAAATTCCCACACAAGTCAAGCTAAACCAAATTCCAATATTCAGGTCAATGAAGATTATTTGAAGCTATGAATTTAGTATCCAATAACCAGTTACCACAACTCAAAAAGGACCAAAGCAAGCAAAAAAGGACCAAAGCACAAAAGTTGCATATACCTGAAATGTGTGGTATAGCAAAAACGAGACGGAGCTGTGTCTGTGTGACGGAGAACGAGACGGAGGCGAAGCTGTGTGGCAGTGCGGAGCTGTGTGACGGTCTCAGAGATGTGTGGCGAAGCTGTGTGGCGGTGCCGAGCAGAGCTGTGTCACTGCAGTAGTAATCACAAACACAAGATTAAACTCAAAGAACTACAGAAGAACAATAAAAACAACTAGAAACAGAAAGGAAAAATCATTACGCAAATGATGCAGTGCCGGCGAGGAAAACCAAATTAAACTCATAACTACAGAAGAACAATAAGGGTTGAAGGGAAATAAACAATGTACCTTCTTAATGATAATAAGGGAAAGTTCTTTCAAGGAAAAACGAATAGTGAAAATAATCTAACAAAAATAAAAAGAATTTCCATGACCTTCGAAGTATGAAAAGAAAATTGGCATTGTCATATCATAATCTCATTGCTAACTCAACCTCATTCTAGTAAAAAATGAAAATCTTCTATGAACACATGAGCCTCTACGAAGACCGACCCTTTCCATTTTTACAAAGGTATTATTTCAACAAACACCAAAACAAAAAGGAAAAAACACATGATTTCCATTGTGCCACTCCTCTCCAGGTTGTAACCGCAATACAACTTTCCATACATAATAAATTTGGTTTGAAAAATAACATTAATCCACATAACCAATTAACAATTATCCACATGGCACTTAAAAATTTCAACTGAAGCAGTGAACGACAAACTTCGATACATGAATTGAACATAAACAAAAGCATTGAAATGGAAGGAAGGGAAAGACCTTGTGTGGTAGTTGATTAATTTAACAACAAACTAACTAACGAGTATTTATTAGGTAATATGTAGCTGTAAGAATTACTCTTATCAGGATTCAAAACAAATCCTCCAAAGTTACTAAGTTCAGGTTTGAGGATCCGTTTCTCACACTGACTTTCTTCCAATTTACCAAAGTAGTAATCCAGTTATATAATCAGAAACAATTTCAAATGAACATAATTAAATTAAATACTTAAGAAGAGACATAAACACAAACATTCTGTGGCAAACAAATTAAACCACAAAAAATACAGAAGCAAAAACCTAATAAGAAGTATGATTCTCTAATTTGTGTTTTTCTTTACAGCAACTTACGCCAACCAAGAAAGAATAAGAAATTGGGCATTCGTATAAGGCTTCAAGGCTACATACAATTTTTTTTAAAAATGCAAAGGATATTTTAAATGCATTTGTCCACAACAATGACTGTAGTTTCAGTTATCCGAACACAACCACAATCTAAAATGATGCCGACAAACATACATAAAGCAGAATCACAGAAATGGCTTGAAAAAAAAATGAACAACTTCATGAAGACTGCAAAAGCAAAACACACAGAATAATTGGCTCAAACATGTAAAAGAGTTCCACTACTATCAATTTCAAAAGCAAATAAACTAACTAATTCATACGTGACTTATATCCTGAAAGCAAAACAAGTTCCAAACGCATATAAAAAACAGAAGTTTGTAAGAAAACAGTGTCTTACCTTAAACGGTGACGAGTTCTGAAGCTTTTACTGCTGAAACGGAAGTGATTTCTCCTTTGTGGTTCCCTTGGATTTTATTTCGTGAAGTAGAAAAGCACTAGAAGTTTCTCTAAATCCTCAAATGCAAATAGAGAGAATTAATTAGAGCTATATAAAAAATAAAAAAAACCCAAATCCAAGGTTTCACAAAATCCCTAACAATGGAGTTCTGAGCCAAAGAATAAGAAAGATGAAAGATGCCTGGACTACTGGAGGGGTTGGCAGCGAACTGGTCACATGGTAGATCTGTGGTGGTTGGTGGCAGCGCGGTGAGCTCTGCTGGCTTTGGTCATGTAGCGACTTCGCTAGCAGTGGAGCGTAGATGGCTGGCGGTGGCGCAATCTGAATGGAGGTGTGGAGATAGATGCGGCGCGGTGCAAGAAGGAGCTGTGGGGGTGGTGGTCGTCGTTCTTGTGCTTCAACTCAAGGAGGGTGGGTGATGGCTGATCATAACAGGAAAGACGATCGAGAGAGAAGAGAGTAGAGAATAGGAGAGAATGAAAAATGGGAAAGAAGGGCTCGTGTCTGGTTGCTAAACGGAGGTTATTGACGGCCTCATTAAAGTTATCGACGGGTTTAAGCCGTCGGTAAACTCACCATTCAGATGCGGCATTACCGATGACTATGTCTTCCGTACAGACGGGCATAAGCCGCCGGTATTTGAAAAATAAGAGGGAACCTTGGCCATATCGACTGCCTTTACCGACGGACACAGCCCGTCGCAAAAAAAATCTGCATTTCTGACGGCTTAAGCCGTCGGTAAATGTAACCCGTCTGACAGTAAAGTCTAGCGTAAGATGGGTTACATTTACCAACAGTTTAAGCCATAAAAAATGCCGGTTTTTGGCGATGAGCTGTGTCCGTCGGTAAAAGGTCGTCGGTATGCCCACTTTTTCTTATAATGATTATTTATAAATGATAATTTTGCTTCCTAGTCTCTATGGGAAACCGTGGATGCAATTTTATTGTCTTTTAACGCATATCAAATTAATAAATGTTTTTATCATTTGTAAATGATTATTTTGTTTTTTAGTCCTTATTGGAAAACATTACATGCCGTGAGTGTAATTTTATCAGGTTTGAACACATATCAAATTTGCAAATGTCTTTATCATTTATAAAAAAATATTTTTGCTTTTTTGTTCGTACGGGAAAACATTACATGTTTTCGGTGTAATTTTATTATAAATAATTATTTTGCTTTTTAGACCTTACGGGAAAACATTACATGTTGTCAGTGTAATTTTATTATAAATAATTATTTTACTTTTTTGTCCCTACGGGGAAACATTACATGTTCTAGTGTAATTTTATCATCATTAAACACATATCAAATTTATAACTGTATTTATTATTTATAAATGTATTTAATTTAGTTGTGATATTGTTTTATGGCTATTAACACATAGAGGTGGTTCAGAAAGATGTTATTAAAATTGGTATAAGGACCACTGTATTAAAATATTTGCCAGATCAAAAGACATAGCAACTGATATTCAATTTTATTTGATGCATATAAATGCTTTAGAGACATTCATTGCAACTAACACGGCGCGACCCGTGCACATACACAGGTATTCTACTAGTTTCTAATGAAACTTAAGTCTGATACCGGAACTTGCATTTCACATTTTTTCAAACTATGTATTTACCCAATTTTCAGCCAAAATAAAACAAATTAGGACTGATAATGCAGTTGAGTTTAGCATGCCTTCTTTCTATGCTGATTTAGGCATCATCCACCAAACATCTTGTGTGGAAACTCCTCAATAGAACTCTATTGTTGAAAAAAACATTGACATTTATTAAATGTCACAAGAGCTTTGCTTTTTCAAGCAAAGTTTTTTAAATGTTTTTGGTCCTTTGCTGTTTGCCATTCAGCCCACATAATAAATAAATTATACCTACCCCTGTTTTGGGCCATAAATCCCCTCATGAGCAACTCTATCAACAATCACCCACATTCCTTAATTTGAAAGTATTTGGCTGCTTATCTTATGCTACCGGCCTAACCCAAAATAGACAAAAATTAGACCCCACGTGCTTGGAAGTGCCTTTTCGTAGGATATAAGCCAGGGACTAAGGGTTATCTCCTATTTGACCTACAAAACCACACCACTTTCCTTTCTAGACTTGCTATCTTTTATGAATCCAGTTTTCTTTTTGCCTCTGCATCTCAACATCCCACTTTTAATGACAACCCTGCTTCTAAGACAATAGATTGTATCTTCCTTTTTGACACTATCCATTCTTCCTCTAACAATTCTCTTCCTCCAACAGAATCTGTTTCAGATTCTGATATATCCCTATTAATTCTCCTGAAAATCAGATAGAACCTAATACAATAATCCCATGGAAATTTGGCACTACTAGAATGTTGTCTGTTAGCGTTAGCCAAAAGCGGAAGCTAAGTATGAAAAGCCTACGCTAAATCACGATTAGCGTCAGTTTCGTGACCGGCACTATAAAGGTCGAAGCTAACTTTTAGCGTCCATCATTTTGAGGCCGACATTAGTTAGCGTCGGCTTAGCCCACGCTAAAATCAAAGCTAAAAAGGCGACCGACGCTAAGAAGCATCAGTCTGACCCACGTAAACGGCCTACACTAAAGTTAGCGTCAGCTAGAAGCCCACGCTTATTAGCGTCGGTTTGGACCACACTAAATTTTCGTGTCAGGGTTTAATGTGGGCTTGACCGACGCTAATAGTTTTGGTTTAAAAAAAAATAGCAATCTCTACTTCTGAAATTCTTCCTTATCACTTACAGACACCTTTTCCATGCCTCTTAAGGGCCCTTTCCAAGTTCTCAAATTACACAATTTTGTAATTATCTTCTATAATGGCATAATAAAAGGAAAGTTTACTGCATCTAAAATACGAATCTAAAAAAAAGCACAATATTTCTTAAGAAAGCATCATGTCTAACACCACATAACATGGAACTCAAGAAATCCCGTTTATTCATAATAAAATTATGCATAACTGTGCAGAATTGGCATCTCAACCCCTAAATTTTCATTAATTAGTCCCCATAATGATACAATTCAGATCATAATTTAAACTACTAGAATGTTGTTTGTTAGCATAGGCCAAAAGCCGACACTAAGTATGAAAAGCCCACGCTAAATCATGATTAGCGTCGGCCTAGTGTCGGTGTCGTGGCTGACATTATAAAGGTCGAAGCTAACTTTTTGCGTCAATCATTTTGAGGCCGACGCTAACTCGTCGACTAAGCCCACGCCAAAATTGATGCTAAAAAGGCGACCGACGCTAAGTAGCATTGGTCTTACCCATAAATGAATAGAATAAATGAACAGAAGATTTGAAGCAGAACAGTAGCTATGATACTTACTGATGTTTCAATTGAATCTATGCTTGAGATATATGACTACGACTACAACTACAAAAACAACAACAAATAGATATAATAAAACTGAATAGAATAAATTATATCATTTCAAAAACATTTTCTTTTGAAATATTCACAAATTGTTTCCATTTTTCAGTTGTCGAAATTGAGATAGACATCTTGCAAACATGTTTTGGTTGTTAAAACAAATAAATGTTCCTATAAACAACAATCAAAAGTAAACCTCACATTTAGAAAAACCCAAAAAATGAAAACAGCCGATGCATCATCACAGGTTTTTTTTTTTTTTTTTTTATAACACCCTTAAAGCTCCTTTATCCAGTATATCCATAAGAATTGTTTCTCTCAACTAGAGCTAGAATATTAAACAGGGGTCTTAATCCAGTCAGACTTACATTAGGAACAAGGCAACCAAAATAATTTTAATAAAACCTAAAATTTTAATAACAAGACAATCAAATGGTTCAAAATTCAAACAACAAACTCAGCAAAATTTGCACTGTTAACAATGGTATGTCCATGTCCAAACAACAATTTACTCCAAAATAACAAAGAGATGGGTAATAATATATCCAAGAACTTCATATATTAGATGCCAATTGAAAAAGCCCTCAATTTTATTTTTGCACCGCACACCTATCAAAAAACTATGCCAGAAATGAAGAGGCAGTAAGTTAATCAGTGACACATTAAACCAATGTAGTTGGTGAAGTAAAGATGAGACTTAAACATAAATTTGAAGGAATCAAGAGAGGTACCTGCATAGTTAAGTAGGTTTGTGGAACCATATTTGCAGGTGAAAGGAACTTCCAATGTTGGCAATCCACAACGAGAAACAGGTGAAGCAAACTGCAGAGGAAAAAAGAGACGCTAGAACCATCAAGGTTTACATGGACAATGAGCCCTCCTGTCTCCAGTTTCTCTCGCTTTAATCCTATTCCTGAATCAGAAAATGAATTAGAAGAAGATATGGTTCAACGTTAATCCAGTTCCTATTGCGTCGTCATCGTCATCGCCGGTAGTCAGAAGGAACCTTGAGGTGTCTTTGTTGCTGGAGGCAGCGATTGTGGCTGCCAACGGAAACCATGAGACCTATTGTTGGCAGCAAAGGGCAAGGATTGCGAGTCCGGAGGCCGGAGGTGCGAATCAGTGGTGGTCCGTGGTGCGAATCCGTGGGGGAGAAAGATATGGGTGCGAGAGAGAGGGGATGAATCTACTTGTAGGGATTTCACTGCTATTGCTTCCTCCCAAAATTGGCATTTTACATCAATTAGATGTTCACAATGCCTTCTTACATGGTGATTTAGAAGAGGAAGTCTATATAGACTTACCTCTTGGATATACTTCATCCAAACCGAATCAAGTATGTAAGTTACATAAGTCTCTATATGGTTTAAAACAGTCTAGTAGACAATGGTTTGCTAGTCTATCCAATTTTTTAATATCTCAAGGATTTTTCCAATCCAATTCTGTTTTTTCTCTTTTCATTAAACACAAAACTACTTCTTTTACTGTTTTGCTTGTGTATGTTGATGATCTAATATTGGCTGGAAGTGATTTACAACCAATTCATGATATTAAATCTGCTCTCAATAATAAATTCCATATTAAAGACATGGGACATCTTAAATATTTTCTTGGTTTAGAAATTGCTAGATCATCTACAGTTATTCACATTTGCCAAAGGAAGTATGCATTGGATATACTTTCTGAATGTGGCCTTTTGGCATGTAAACCGGTCTCAACTCTAATGCTTAAAGGCAAACATCTGACTTCCAAAGAAGGCACACCATTGAAGGACCCTACATCATATAAAAGACTCATAGGTAAGTTGTTGTATTAAACAACTACCTGCCATGACATTACCTTTTTTGTTCAACATTTGAGTCAATTCTTGAGCTCTCTAACAAATCTCCACCATGTTGCTGCCATTCGTGTTTTGCACTACGTTAAAGATTCTCCTGCTCAAGACCTCTTTTTTCCTAGCAACTCTTTTATTCAACTTAAGGCTTCTAGTGACTCAGATTGGGCCACATGCCCAAATACAAGACGTTTAGTTTCTGGTTTCTGCAGCTACCTTCGGGACTCTCTCATTTCATGGAAATCTAAGAAGCAAACCATTGTGTCTCGATCATCATCTGAGGCCGAATATCGTGCACTCGCAAGTGCTGTTTCTGAAATACAGTGGATTATATACCTTCTATAAGATCTACGGCTTCCATTTACTACACCAGTACTGATGTACTGTGACAACAAATCTACGAGACATATTGCTACAAATCCTTTCCACGAACGCACAAAACATATCGACATTGACGGCCACCTTGTTCGAGAGAAGTTGCAGATGAAACTCTTTCATTTACTGCCCATTTCCTCCAAAGACTAGTTGGCTAACATTTAGACTAAAGCATTGAATCCTCACCCCTTTCATTATTTGATTTCCAAGCTGGGAGTGAAAAATATACACTCTCAAGCTTGAGGGGGCATATTAACAATGTGTATTTTGTATTCTGTTAGTATTTTGTATTTAGTCATGTTAGTTGTTTCTATTAGTCTATTATTCGGCCCAGTTAGTTACTTGTCCTGGGCCATCTTCTGGATCTGTTTCTTTCTTTTGTAACCCATATATAATGGGCCCTTTGTACTCTTTTTGATTCATTGAATACAACAAGTATAATCCATTTACTTCTCTAAACTCGATCCATCTTCATCAATACAAAGCATCGAAGCCTGCAACAAAAGGTAGTTAAGAGAATTATGAATGCGAGTGATAAACATCAATCATGCATCGACTTTGTCTAATACGAAACCACCAAAAGAGGACTATAAAAGATATTATTATAGGTTCCATGTTAATATCATCTACAAAGTTACAATTGATTATGATTATATTTATGATGATCAATAATGCCATCATTATAAGTTAAAAGACTTGAAACCTACATAATTTTTTTATTTAGTTTGGATTAGAAATAACTGCTGATATAAACACAGCCCTCAAAGTCGGGTTTGGAATTTGAAATAAAGGGTTCATAGCTATGGACATCTTGATAGGTGGAGGCCAGTTCTTCGAAGAAAGGGTTCATAGCTATGAACGTATAAGACTCAGAGAGCAGTCTTTATTAGTAGCTTTAGTTATGCAGTGTTCCCTCGATCTTGAGTCAATTTTTACAACCTTGTACTTTTTGCGATGTTGCTGGCCAGCAATTAGTTTTCTGTTGTTGCTTCTTCAAAAGGTTGTTCTCTCTCTCTCTCTATAAATATATATATATATATATATATATAGAGAGAGAGAGAGAGAGAGAGAGAGAGACACAAGTTGGAATGAAATATGAGACACATAAACTACACTACAAAAGAAATGCTGATTATTCTTGTAAATAAGACACCAATTGAATTGACATATATAACACAAGATATCTAATTCTAAGCATGGGTCATGTACATAGGAAAATGGGACATGGAGTACTATCACAAATGATATGAGTACAAATATATATATATATATATATAGAGAGAGAGATACGCAAGTTAGAATGAAATATGAGACACATAAACTACATTGCAAAAGAAATGTTGATTATTCTTGTAAATAAGACACCAATTGAATTGATGGGACAAAAAGAAAGAGTGTCCCATTCTTGTGGAAAATGAAGCATTAGCTATATATAGGTAGTTAAACACACACAAACAACCTGATTGGTGGCTTTATCTTCTTTGTTTTAGGATAAAGTACCATTTAAGGAAGTTGATCTTCACAAAGAATAACGTTATTTGTCACTGCATCCTTCCACCTTGGGGTAAAGGCAAATAAAATCGCATATAATCTCATATGAAAATGAGTGACAGAAAGATACAAATAATATATGTCAACTAATCTTGTGAATGGGTATAACGATTCATGAGATACATTATTATCTATATAAATAAAAATCAACATCAAACAAAAATCTTGGGATAAAAAAGCTCATCAAGACCTCCTTCCATTTTTCGGCACGTTCTGAGCATCTAAACGCAAGGGGTTGTTGGGTATCAAAGTGTGAGATAGTCCCACATCCCCTAATAACAAACAAAACAAAGAATATATAAGATGCTTGCTACATCCAATGTGGTCATGTATTCTTGCTACATCCAAAAAAATATAAATATAAATATAAAAAACCAACAAGTGGCATCAGATCCCGTTGACGTAGGTCCTGCAACGATCCACACCCTCTCATAACAGGATGCGTACATATGGGCCTGAGACTTATACTTAAGGGGGAGATGTTGGGTATTCAAGTGTGACATAGTCCCACATCGCCTAATAACAAACAAAATAAAGAATATATAAGATGCTAGATCCATGAACCTATTACCTTAAGGTTTTGGGATCAAATGTGGTCATTTTTTCTTGATACATCAAAAAAAAAATATATAAATATAAATATAAAAAACCAATAGGGTTGAACCCAGAGTTACCTTAGATATGGCAGTGTGCATAGACATATCACTATATAATAGTAGTATAATAGAACAGATGGTAATTAGAGCAGCTTGACTTGGTTGGCCACATGGTTAGGGTTAGGGACTAGTATCACTTAGTTTGACTTGGTTGGCCACATTGTAATGGTTAGGGTTTTTAAAAGGGCTTATGATTCTGTGAATTGGGGATTCTTGGATTATATCTTGTAGCAGTTCGGTTTTAATGATCGGTGGAGAGCTTGGATGCAGGCGTGTGTATTTTCTGGGAATTTGTCGGTGTTGGTAAACGAAAGCCCAACCGAGGAGGTTAACATCGAAAGGGGTGAAATAGGGAGATCCTTTAGCCCCGTTTCTCTTGCTTTTGGTGGTGGAGGGGTTGAACGGTCTTATGCGTCAGGCGGTTACTTTGGGGCTATTCACTGGTGTTACTATTGCTAAACCAGGATACACAGTGACACATTTATAGTATGCGGATGATACTTTGTATATTGGGGGGCTAGCGAGGACAACCTTTGGGCTATGAAAGCGGTTCTCAGATGGTTTGAGCTGGCTTCTGGTGTTAGAGTTAACTTTACAAAAAACAACTTGATAGGAGTAAATGTGGATGGGTCTTTCTTAGCGATGGCAACAATGTCCCTTAACTGCAAAACTGGAGTGCTCCCATTTAAGTACCTTGGCCTTCTGGTGGGGATGAACCCATGACGTGCTTCTACTTAGGACCCGATGGTGGAGGTGTTTCGGAGTAGGTTGCCTGGATGGTGCCATAGGAGCATTAGTCTTGGGGGGAGAACTGTCCTTCTAAACTCGGTGCTTAGTAGTATCCCTATCTTCAATCTATCAGTTATGAGGATGCCGGTGAAGGTTTAGAAGCAGATAGTTAGGATTCAGATCGAGTTTTTGTGGGGTGGGGCGTTAGGGGGTAAGAAGATATTGTGGGTAAAGTAGGATGATGTTTGTAAGCCTTAGAATGGGAGTGGCTTAGGTGTGAGGGATCTGAGGAGAATAAACATTAGTTTCTTAGGTAAATGGAGGTAGAGGTTACTAGGGGAGGAGGAGGCCCTGTGGTGTAGGGTGTTGGTCTCAGAATATGGCCTGGGGGTAGCTACTTTGTCGTACTTCGGAGTACAGAGAGTTTCTCCTTTGGCGTCGGTAAGGTGGAAGGATATTTGCAGGATTGGTAGTCCAGAAGGTGAGGGGTAAGATTGGTTCACAGAGAGTATTTTAACGAAGATAGGAGATGGCAGTTTACCTCATTTTGGCATAATACCTGGCTTGGCCACTCTTCACTTAGCCGCAGATTCCCCAGACTATATTCTATTGCAGTGGACCCGGGGGCACAGGTAGGAAGTTGTGGCAGTTAGTGTGATGGGACATGGATCTGGGAGGTCCCTTGGAGGAGAGGCTTCTTTGCTTGGGAGGAGGATTTGGTGACCGACCTTTATTCTTCTTTGGCAGGAGCATCCATGTCGGCGGAGCCGAATAGGTGGGTATGGACCAGAGATTCGAGTGGTAAGCATTATGTTGCCTCTGCATATGCTTTTCTTGTGGAGTCATCTTCTCATGTGGAACAACTATCGGATCTAGAGATTAGAGTGCTAGGAAAAATTTGGAAGAGTTTTACTCCTTCAAAGGTAATCGCCTTTTCTTGGCAATTACTTTTAGATAGAGTGGCGACTCGAACAAATCTGCTTAGTAGAGGCGTGATCGAAGATCCTAATGCTACTTCGTGTATCTTATGCAGTTCCCATTCGAAATCGTCCCTACACCTCTTTAGTAGATGTGAGTTCTCTTCCGCAGTTTGGTATGCCATTGTGAATTGGCTAGGGTTCGACTTCGACACTTCGTGCTTCCCCCGGATCTCCCCTCCACCTTCTCTCAGATCGGCGGTTTCGCAGGTAAGTCGTCGGATAGACAGGGATTGACACTCATTTGGCATACTGTTCTTTGGGTTATCTGGGATCTTAGGAATGAATGTATTTTCTTCTGGAGGGTGCTTGATCTGGGTCATACGATTGACCGCGTCAGAACATTGTCCTGGCAGTGGTTTCTGGCCCGTGGCAAGTCCCCTCTGTGTCTGTATTATGAGTAGTATGTTGACCCACTGGGTTGTATTGCTAGGAGATAATTTCGAGTAGAGTTGTTATGGCTTCGTAGGGGGTAGGTCCGTTTATAATCCATGTGATTGCTTGTTTGGGTTGGAGTACGCCTTGTACTCCCTTAATTAATAAAATTTTTGTCATTCAAAAAAAAAAGCAAACAAAAGTCCTGTAAATGGAAGTATCAGTAAGTCACACATTTTATTTATGTTGTGATGTATGTTGTGTAAGCCTTGGGGTGTTAGTAGGGGAAATCATATCAGAATTGATAATTACAAAACATTATTCAGCATACAGAAGACACAAAAACATTGGAAAGCTATGTGGAATTACTCAAGAAAATTTGCCGGTGATCATGGCACATAGTTGACAGATATCATAGAAGCTCATTCTTGGTTGTCAAAGATGGAGTTACACACTTTTGATGGGATTGCTACCTTGGTTAAAGAGCACAAACAGGAAAAATCTTTGAAGTCAATAAAATCAAGAAAATAGAGGAGGTAATTCCAACTGGTTCACAAAAGTGTACCTTAGTCAGTCATATCTTTCAACTTGATTTCATTTTCATGGTGTAATTTCTTTAGAATTTTGATTTCACCCATTGCAGTTATAAGAAACTGTAATGAGGATCAAATTAGAAATAGTATGAATTATAACCTATGAGAATAAAGAGTTATTACCTACTTTAATCAAAGGAAGAAAAACCTAGCTCGATCCTCCTCTTAATTTCTCTTGCATTGTCTCTTCCAAAACCCTTTCAACATTCACTGACAATGCAACCTACTTTGGCAAAATGATACAAATCAAGCAACAATTTTAAAAGAAACTTCATTCTCATGCCCTAGATTCACAAATGATTTTCACCAAAGTGCTTTTCTTGTACACCTCAGGGACATGCATGGCACTTGATTATTTTATTTAAATTTTTCTTCATATCATCTGCGGTAACCCTCTTACCCTTCAAGATCCTGCAATTCTTCTTGGTACGTCGTCCTCTGTAGGGAAGACATTGGCTATGCCTTATTCCTCTGTGCATTGTATCTCCTTTAATCGCTTTATAGTAAGTGCACCCCCTGAAGATTCCCAAAGAAATCAAACCGTTAAAAACGACTAACAGAAAAGAAAAATAAGAGAGAAGGTGGGAGTTATTTACCAAGCCTCCTTCAATCATATATTTGGATCCGAACCCCATGAATGTACTGCAGTGATAACTCAATTCGATCATTGTTTGGAATTTCCACACCCAGACACAAACACGTTGGATGCTTAACCTGTGAACCTGCACAATCATCAGAACCGCGTTTAGTTTTTTCTTCTACTGTGCCAAACCCCGAAACCCTAATCATGTGTCATTACTTTTTGTTTGAGAGGGTCCAGAATAGGGAATGAGACTCTACTGCAGAAGAATCTGACAACGTTAAATGAGTCAACATGAACTTTGCTGGAATATAAAAACGTGTGAGCTGTGTGAGAGATACGATGATGAATATTTTTGCACGATGTTTTAATTAAATTTATTGCTTAATTTTGGATATTAATGTTAATTGAAACGCACATGGTAACGTATATTAAATTATTACATAATTTGTGTTTATTTTTTGAATTTTGTAACCAATTCATATTCATTGTTTCCAAATTAAGAGCTTGATATTATGACCATTGAAATCGACTTGAGTCAGGGCCATTAAGTGGACATAAATTATTTTATTTTCTATAAAAGTTACCATCTATAATAAGAATTCATTTTTTTCTGACAGGATATAATAAGAATTCGTATTATTGTATATTTTAAATTATACATTTTTTTGAATTTTGAAAACAATTCATATACATTGTATTATGGCCATTGAAATCGTTCTGAGTCAGCACTGATATGGTCATTAAGTGGCCATGAATTATTTTATTTTCTGTAAAAGTTACCATTTGTAATAAAAAAAACGTGCCTTTATATCATATTGTATATTTTTTATATTTTAAATATTTTAAATTTAAAATTGTATATTTTTAAATATTTAAAAAGCTGTGGCCATGAATCTGTCTATATTGCATATTTAAAATTTTTAAAATATAGAAAAAAACTATTGCTTATTTGTTTGTCGGTTGGTTCAAATTTCTTTTATTAGTTATAATAATGTGTTAATATATTTACAATATGATTCATACTATAATTTATATTGTGTCATATACAGCTATTATATTCATTTAAATAAGTTGTGTTATTGAAACAAACTGTAAAATAAATTAATTACTAACATTATTGATTATCATATTTAAGTTTTTTATTTACTGTTATATTAAAAAATTATATTAGCTTTTTTTCCAATTTTTAATAAAATATAGTCCATAGTTAATGCATTAAACTGATTAATATGATTATTTTTTTATAAATAAAAGAAAAAAATTCACTTAGTTTTGGCACAAAAATGATGACTAAGCGACATGTAATGGAATTGATGTTGAAGTAAGACGACACATACACTACAAGAATAATCGCAATCACCTAGGGACTATTACTGAGGGTCACGTGATGGTAGGTACAATTTTTTTGTTACCGAGGGCTTGGGCCCTAGGAAAAATAAGGATGACCCTTAGAAGGGCTTCGACCCTAGGTACTATTTTTTTTTACCGTTAATCATTTGTGACGGCTTTGGCCATCGGTACGACACTTTTTTTTACCGTTAAGCATTTGCAAGGGCCTGTGGCCCTCAGTACGCCACGTGGATATGACCGTTTTGCATTAACGAGGGCCACACGGTACTCCATTTGCCAGATTTGACCGTTGCAACTGCTTCCTATATTTATACGTTCCTTTCTTCCTCTTCTTCTTCATACTTCTTAATTATTCTTCCCTTTGTTTTCTTCTCCATACTTATATCCATTCCCTCTCCTTATCTTCTCCATCAATCCATACTGATATCAGAGTAAGTTTCTCTCTATCTCTCTCTGTCTCTATCTAATGAAAAAATTACACTAATCTATATCTATTTTTTTGTTAGTAGATTCGGAGCCACACCTCACCGGACACACCACAACCGAAGTCACACCTTGTCGGACTCACCACCACCGGAGCCACTCACTCACCAATTTGTAATATTTTTTTTTTGTCAATATAGTTATTATATATTTATTTAGTAATTTATTAATATATTGATATGTTTGTAGTAATATATTAATATATTTAGAATAATTGTTTATTATATAGTTGTTTTTAGAATATTTTTACATAGTTGTCTTTTTATCAAATAATTTTTATTATTATTTTAGGATTAGAGAAATATACTTTAGGATAATATGATATATGTTTTTAATTATATATATATATATATATTTGTTTTTATTAATGAATAGTTTTAAGTTTTATTATATTATGTTTAGTATTAAATGTTATTATTATGCTAGGATTATGAAAAATACATGTTAGAAAAAATGTATGTTAGTTTTAATTAATATATGTTAATTTTGGGTAATACCTTTAGGATTAGAAATTATTTGTTTGAAGGGAAACACATATTAAGATAATTTTATATATTTTTTTAATTGTTTATTAAATTAGTTTTTTCTTGCGTTAATTGTTAATTGTTATTAGGATTATAGTGAATTAAATGTTAGGGAAAATGTATGTTAAATTATAATATTAGATACTTAATTATAGCAATATTTGTTATTGTTATAATTGATAGAATTGTATTAGCGCATTATACTGATGGGAGATCCCGTCAGAGACCACAATTTATTGTTCGTGTCTTTAATTTGAATATCGATCGTTGAGTAACCTTTAGTTTTAATTCTCGTTTGAGGTTCAACATATATATATATATATATATATATATATTGAATCTTGATTATCGATCGTGTTTTTCTATATCAATCGGCGTCTCTGTAATATGCAGAAAATGGATCGTAGTTGGATGTATGATAGGACTTTCCTGGAAAAAGGGGTTTGAAATGAGCTTTTGTAAAAATGGTTGATCAGTTTGTCCAGCACGCAAAACGTCAGGATAGTTATCGCATTGAAGGGGGGATTAGATGTCCGTGCAAGATATGCAAGTGTCAAGGTGTAAAGACGGAGGGTGAGGTCAAATTGGACTTCTATATGCACGGGTTCAAGCCTGATTATTGGATTTGGACTAGTCATGGCGAAGTTATTCCCACTATTAATCTAAATATTGAAGAGAATTGCACGGGTGCATCAAGCAGTGGTCCACCTAATATGGAATATGGGCAGTTTGATATGATGCAGGGGATGATTTCTGATGCTCTAGAGGTGAATGTGTCGTTCGAGGAGGAGCAATATGATGACATGGATGAACTTCTGAATGAGGAAGCACAAAAATTCTATAATCTTTTGACAGAGATAAACAATCCATTGTTTGAAGGGTCTGATCAATCTAAGTTATCAATGTCTATGAGGCTTTTAAGTCTCAAGTCAACCTTCAATTGTGCTGAGACGTGCATGGATTATATGACCCAAATTATATTAGACGCAACACCGGTTAAAGCTGGTTTGCCATAGAGTTATTGTGATGCTAAAAGGTTGGTGTCCAAGCTGGGTTTAGGTGTTAAAAGGATCGATTGTTGTGTGAACGATTGCTTGTTGTATTATGATAATGAATTTGGCACAAATGACAGTGTGTGGGTTGAATGTAAATTTTGTCAACAGCCTAGGTATTGTGTCCGCAAAAGGGGGACAAGTAGGAGTAAATTGTTGGAACCTAAACGATTGAGAAGTTTAGACCCTCATTAATTTTGATGATAACAAAGTATTCACAAGAGAACAATTTATGTTCTAACATTTCTTGAAGTGTGCAGATACTAATAATACATATATTCTAAGCCACTCAAGCAAGAAGAAAGTAATTCTCAAGAGAAGGATACATTCCATGTGTCAGCATCCGGCTCATCCTTGTGAGCGTCTGGAATTTTCTCTTTATGACACTAGGCTTATCCAATTGCTACAAGCTTAGAACTTCGATTACGAGCGGCGTCTGAACTTCATTTCAAATCACGTGTTAGTCACGTTGTCGCTCTTCCTCTCGAAGTTTACGAACGAATTTGAAATTGATTACGGCGCTAAAATTGTTGTACGAGGTATCAAATGTGACACCTTTAGCTAAAAGACAAAAATCGTACAAGCAATTGTGAAAAGCAAGGTAGTACGAAAGCGGTAATATGTACTCTTTGGGATATTCTCCGGAAAGGAAGAAAGAGGCGACTTTTGAATTTACCTCACTCAATGGAAAGGAGCCATTTTCTTTATCTGGTAATATCCTTTGGAACTCCTATATATACCTCATGGTATCCATTGAAGAATTAGGGAAAAAGCTTATTTGAAATCTTCTTTGAAATATTACCTCATTTATCGAGAACAAGCATTTGTTGCCATACATTACAAAGAGTCAACCTCAAGCATCGCTTACGTGAGCAATCAAGTCTCGTGCTAAGTCTACGGACTACAAGAATCTGAACTCGGTCCGACCCTTTCTTTTAGAAAGTTTTTCTATAGTTGAGCTTAATCTTTTATCCTCTCTGTGAGAGTTATTTTTATTGTATTTCAACTCACTTGTAAAAGTTGTTTTGGCCTAGTTAAATTTGTATCCTCAAAGGCTCGATTATCTTGAGTCGTTTTGAGAAGTTGAGAGTATTGTCAAGTTGTGTGAGAAGAATACTCTTGAGGAAATTGTAATCGGAGTTGATTATAGTGGAAAATCCTTGAGGAGCAGAAGGGACTAGACGTAGCTACCAGTTTGGTAGTGAACTAGTATAAATCTCTGTGTCTTTTGCTTTATAGCCTTCTATTTCTCTTTATCTTGGTGTGTTAAAAATAAGTTTTCACAAACTGCTTTTCCAGCGTCCGATTATTTTCAGCATCCGATATATAAACAGTTTTGAAAAACTTTTGTTCTAAGTGTTTTTAACTTAAAGTTTGCAAAAAGTTGTAAACACAATTCAACCCCCCTTCTTGTGTTCACGTTCAGTTGGTATCAGAGCTCGGCCTCTTGGTTGAGCACTTAACAGTGTTAAGAGAAAAGATCCTATTTTGTGAACATGTCTACTGAAGGTGGTCATATGAACCGTCCTCCTCTATTCAATGGAGAAAAATTTGATTACTGGAAAGATAAGATGAAAGCATTCCTTGAGGCACAAAATCTTGATTTGTGGGATATAGTTGAAAGCGGATACATTTCTCCCGCTAATGCCCTTGGCATTGCAATACCTAGGGAAAAGCGGTGCGATGATCGAGAAAAGAGATATCAAACCAATCGAGAAGGCTAGATTTATTCTCATCTGCTATGACAGAAGAGAATATGATAAATGTGGTAAGTTTGATCTTTGCCAAAGAAATGCAGGATTCTCTTGTGTTGTCTTATGAGGTTACGCCAAGTAAGAGAAACAAAGGCTAGCATGATGGTACGCCCGGTATGAGCTATTCGAATGGAAGATGGAGAGAACATTGAAACTATGTTTGGAAGGTTCCAAACACTTGTTCATGGGTTGCAGGCCCTTGGAAAAAGTTATACTACACCGATCATGTGAGAAAGATCTTGAGAAGCTTGACTAAGCAGTGGAGACCCAAAGTCACTGCTATTCAAGAAGCAAAAGATCTAAATGTTCTTCGGCTTGAAGATCTTATGAGTTCTTTGAAAGCTCATGAACTTGAGCTAAATGAAGAAGAACCTACCAAGAAGAGTAAGTCTATTGTTTTAAAAGTTAATCAACATAAACCTAGTACTTCTAAAGTTTTTCAGTGAAGAAGAAGAATCGATGATGAAGCTTGAAGGAGATTACGATGGATCGACGATGAGCTAGCATTCATATCTAAGAAGATCCAGAGAATGTGGAAGAAAAGAAACTTGAAGGAAGTTTGGAAGAAAGATTCAAAGGACAAGAAGGAGAGCAATGACAAGGACAAAGCCCAAGTCATTTGCTATGAATGTAAGAAGCCTGGACATTTCAAATCCGAGTGTCCTAATCTTAAAGAAAAGCCCATAAGAAGCTTCTTCAAGAAAAAGAAGAAAGGTCTCATGGCAACATGGGAAGATCTTGACTTATCCTCGTCTGAGGAAGATAAAGAAGAAGAAGCTCACATTGCCCTCATGGCAGACACTGACATTGACTCAGAAGAAGAAGTTGAAGAGGTAATAGTATATGATTCCTACTCTGAACTTCAACTTGCTTTTGATGAGCTTCTTAAGGACTCTGCCACTCTCTCTATTGAGTATAAGAATTTGAAAAAGAAATTTTTAAAACTATCACAAGATTTTCATTCTTTACGTAATGAAAACTCTGTACTCAATAAAGAGAACCGTGTCAAAACCGAAAATCAACGTCTGGTGGATAACCCGGCGTCTGGAAGCTAACAAGCAACCAGGTCGAGAGCTCTCAAGCTAAGAGTTACGTAGTTACTGAGCAATCCTAGCGCAAATCAAATGACTATGAACATGCATTTCAAAAAGTTTCTTGCAGAGAGTGTAACTCGTAGCAAGCAAGCTTCAATGATGCAGGGTGTCGAGAAAGCGACAACTCATGGTCTTGGTTATGTATCAGATGAACCCCTTTTGGAAAATGATTCAGCATCTGATAAATCCAATAGTCATAGTAAATGCTTACATTGTACTTACTGCAATAAATCTGGTCATTTGAAAAGTGCATGTAATGTTTTTAAAACTGCGAAGGATAAGCCTCCTTCAAGAACTAACAAGAAAGGACCCAAAAAGATATGGGTACCTAAAGATAAAATAGTCTATGTTGCATACATGCTTAGCAACAAAGTCAACACACCAATCTTGGTACTTAGACAGTGGATGCTCGCGTCACATGACGGGAGAAAAGTATATGTTCCAAGAACTAAGACCTAGAGAAGCTGGATTCATTGGTTTCGGAGGAAACCAGAAAGGTAAAATTGTTGGAATTGGTCGCATAGGTAAAGGCTCTCTTCCTTCTATTGATAATGTTTTATATGTTGAAGGACTGAAACATAATCTATTGAGCATAAGTCAATTATGTGACAATGGTTATGAAGTTATCTTTACAGAAACTGGATGTTTAGTAAAAAGCAAAAACGATGGATCTATATTCTTTACAGCAAAGAGGAAACAAAATGTTTATAAAGTTGATCTTTCTGAACTTGAAAAACAAGATGTCAAGTGTCTTATGTCTGTTGAAGATGAGCAATGGATTTGGCACAAAAGATTAGGTCGTGCCAACTTGAGGTTAATCTCAAAATTAAACAAGCACAATCTTGTTAAAGGCTTACCAAATCTTAAGTACCAATCTGATGCCCTTTGTGAGGCTTGTCAAAAAGGAAAACAAGTTAAAACTTCCTTTCATTTAAAAAATGTTGTTTCAACTTCTACACCACTTGAACTTTTACATCTTGATCTTTTTGGTCCCACAAGAACATCCTCTTTAGCTGGAAAGAAATATGGTTTAGTCATTGTTGATGATTTTACTAGATGGACATGGGTTAAATTCCTTGCCCACAAGGATGAGTCTTTTAAGGTATTCTTTGTTTTTACAAATCAGTTCAAAATGAAAAAGGCATCTGTATTTCTTCTATTAGAAGTGATCATGGGGGAGAATTTGAAAATGAGAACTTTCAAAAATTTTGTTAAGAAAATGGCATCTCCCACAATTTCTCCTCTCCTAGAACACCTCAACAAAATGGTGTTGGAGGAAGGAAAAAAAGGGGCCGCCAGGAAAAGGGCAGGACCATGATCAATGAAGGCGATATTGCGAAACATTTTTGGGCAGAAGCAGTAAACACAACTTGTTATATTCAAAATATAATTTATATAAGACCTATTTTGAATATGACTCCTTATGAATTGTGAAAAGGTAGAAAACGAAACATTTCTTACTTTCATCCTTTTGGTTGTGTTTGTTATATCTTGAATACTAAAGATCGACTTGGTAAGTTTGATTCCAAGGTCGACAAAGGAATCTTTGGGATATTACGAAAGATCTAAAGCTTTTAGAATATACAACAAAGAAACTTTGTGATTGAAGAGTCCATCCATGTCAAGTTTGATGATAAGAAGCGACAATCGCTATGTCGAGCTAGATGAGTTATTTTCAATTAAACCTTGGTGACAAGTCAGACGGTGAATATACATCTTCATCATCTGGTGGTGACAAGGCGAAGAATTCTACTCAGCGGAAGTGAAGCAAGTAAAAGCTGGAAATGCAGAACCAATCATCCAAAAGATCAAATCATAGGAGAACCTGGTGATAAAGTACGAACCAGATTCTCTTTCAAGGAGCATCTTGATTTTGCACTTCTCTACGAAATGGAACCTAAGGCGATTGATCAAGCTTTGGAAGATGAAGGGTGGATTCTAGCAATGCAAGATGAGCTAAATCAGTTCCAAAGGAATGATGTATGGAAGCTAGTCACTCTACCAGAAGATAAGCAAGCTATTGGTACTAAATGGGTATTTAGAAATAAGCTTGATGAAGATGGTAAAGTTGTGAGAAATAAAGCAAGGTTAGTTGCTCAAGGCTACTCACAAGAAGAAGGTATTGATTTCATTGAAACTTTTGCACCTGTTGCAAGACTAGAAGCTATTCACATTTTACTTTCATGTGCAGCACATCATGAGATAACACTATATCAAATGGATGTGAAAAGTGCTTTTCTAAATGGTTTTATAACTGAGGAAGTTTATGTTAAACAACCTCCTGGTTTTGAAGATATTGAATTTCCAGAACATGATTTTAAACTTAAAAAGGCTCTATATGGTCTTAAACAAGCTCCCAGAGCATGGTATGATAGACTAAGTTCCTTTTTAATGGAAAATGGATTTACAAGAGGTTTAGTTGACACTACTCTTTTCAGAAAAACCTCAAACAAGCATTTCATACTTGTTCAAATCTATGTTGATGATATCATTTTTGGAGCCACTAATGAAAGCCTTTGCAAAGAATTTTCTAAGCTTATGCAGGCTGAATTTGAGATGAGCATGATGGGAGAATTAAAGTTCTTCCTTGGAATACAAATCAAGCAATGCACGGGGGGTATCTATCTTCATCAAAGCAGATATATCAAAGAATTATTGAAGAAATTCAAGATCTTTGGATTGCAAGCCTATGTGTACACCTATGCATCCTACTGCACTCTTAGTAAAGATGAAATTGGTAAGAAGGTAGATCGAAACTGCATGCAGGTATGATTGGATCTCTACTTTATCTTACGGCTTCAAGACACGATATTATGTTCAGCTGCACTTTGTGTGCTAGGTTTCAATCAGATCCTAGAGAATCACACCTAAGTGCTGTTAAAAGAATATTTAGATATTTGCAAGGAACTACTAATCTTGGTTTGCTTTATAAGAAATCAAAAGATTACAAATTAGTAGGTTTACGTGATCTTGACTTTCTTTGGAGATCGAATTGAAAGAAAAAGCACAAGTGGAGGCTGCCAGTTCCTTGGAGCTAATCTTGTGTCTTGGTCAAGCAAAAGGCAAAGCACAATTGCACTCTCAACACAGGTTGAATACATCTCAAGAACAAGTTCTGATTCTCAACTTCTGTGGATGAAGTATCAACTTGAAGACTACTTGATAAAAGAGAGTAACATTCCTATATTTTGTGATAATACATCTGCCATATGTCTTACTAAAAATCATATATTGCATTCTAGAGCAAAACACATTGAGATTAAGCATCATTTTATAAGAGACTATGTTCAGAAGGGTATTTTAGAAATAAAATTTGTAGACACTGATCATCAGTGGGCTGACATATTTACAAAACCCCTTGCTGAAGATAGATTCAATTTTATAAGAAGAAATTTAAACTTTCATCTTATAGAAGAATGATTAATCTCAGCGTCTGATAATAAACTAAATCTCAGCATCTGACATGACATAAGCATGTATGTGCATAAGCATCTTATTTGTCATATGCATCATAACTCATCATCCGGTAAGTCGGTTGCGTGCGTCCGAGCACACCCACACGTGTCACACGTGTTAAGGACTCAAGCGTCTCATCATATCTACTGAGTCATGATTATTTACGTTTTCAATAAAATCTTTTACTTTTATTTTGGCGTCTGCATTTAATGAAAAGGCGAATCTTTATTTTCTTTTCTTTTTGATTTATTTTTATGAGAAAATACGATGCGATATTTTAAAAAAGAACTGTACCATTCTCTATTAACTTTCCCACTACTCCACATTTTTCGCTCCACTCTGTATTTTCTGCAAAACCGTACTCGTTCTCTCTTTCTCTCTATCTCTGTGTGTGTGTTTAAACCCTAAAACCTCCATCACCTTCATCTCAACTGCAATCATGGCTGGTGTAACAACCTCTGAGTATACGGCTATCTACGACACCATGGCTGAAGGAAAAGTCTTGTTGGAAAATCGAGTTGATTTGGAAAACTTCAAACTCTATGGCTTCGACTTCTACAGTGGTTTCAAGGCAATGGGCTGGGAACACTATTTCTTCTGGAACAAGGTTGAGGTTCTAGTGACTGCGATCAAAGAATTTTGGGGTAATGTTCAGTTACACAAAGGTGGTATTTTTGAAGGAACCGTGAGAGGCTACAAGTTTGTTTTTACCATCAACAACATCTCTGAAGTTACTGGTTGTACCTGTGAAGGTATCGTCTTCTACACAGATTGGGCTGACGCATTTCATGGCATTGAGAAGGTCAATGATGATCTGTTTGAGAACTACAAGCAGTTGAAAGAATCTGGTGAAACTCCTACTGCAAAGAATCTGAAGAGTCATTTCAGAGTTCTTCACAAAATAATCACCAAGAGCGTCTTGTTGAAGGCTGGCTCTAGTGACATAGTCAACTATGAACAGAAGTTCATCATGAGACACTTCATGGCTGGTAACAAGGTAAACCTGCCAAGGTTGATCTACAACAACCTGCTTAATGCACTGGTTAACTCGAGAAAAGGTGTTGCTGACAAGAAGAACACCTGCAAGTGCATTCCTTATGGTGTCCTGCTCACTAAAATGATGATCATGAGTCTGGTCATAAACAAGCTGACTGCTTTACCAGATCAAGAAAAGGCGACGTATTTTGGTACTGAGAGCATTGTGATTCCTGACACCTTTGGAGTCAACAGTCTGGTCAGAATGAAACTGATCACTGGGTCCATGATCAAGAAGGTGAAAACAGAGCAACAGGAAGAGGAAGCTGAAAAGAAAACCACCAGAAGCTCAATGACTGGTGTGAAAAGAACTGTTGAGTCTCCTTCACGAGAGACCAGAAGAACAAAACAGAAGGTGGCTCCTGCACCTACTGTTGAAGAACCAGAAGATGAGGACCGAGTTCCCATCAGTCAGGTTCTGAGAAAAAGGAACAAACCAGAAGCTGAGAAGCAAGTCTCAGCATTCGGTTTACAGAAGAAAATTCAGCGTCTGCCTCCAGCAACTGCTCAGGCAATCTGAACCTGAACCAAAGGTACTGAATTATTCTGATGAGTCTGTATCTGTTTTTGCATCTGATGATACCATTCCTGCTCCACCAATATCTGTTGCACAACCACCAAACACTCAGGCAGGTACAGAAAACCTCCATAACTCCCAAACACCTTACCCAAACACAGACCAATACACTCACCATCTCATCACCTAAAACCTCCACATATAACTCCCTCACTACATACATTTCCAAGCTTTATTCTCATCCTTTTAACCTACTTTTCAAAATACCTCCCATTAATCCCTTCAAACCCTACTCACCAAAAGCCTACAAAATCACCAAAACCACTTCCACCTTACTTACCCTTACCCTTAGACCTACAGACGCTGGTGGAAAGAAGAATATCTCATACAAACCACAGTTTGTTAAGTATGAGATATATCATAGCATCTACGATCGTCCATCCACATGGCATTTAAAAACCTTCACCTCTGGAGCTGCCAGATTGGAAATTGCCGCTCCAATAAGTGCAACCTTCAAGGATGGAGAAGACCACTTCCAAATGTCATTTAAAGGAAGGTTGAGACCAGCATCCGGAAGCAGAGCAATTCCCTTCTCTGTTGATCTTCCTAGATCCCTACCACAGTCTGAACCGCTCACGTTGGAAGAATGTGGAAGGTGGATCACAGATGAAGAAGCTGCCTTCATGGCACACTGTCTTGACCACAAAAGGCTTGAAGTCATAAGACAATATCGAGACCCATCATACATTTACATTAAGTTAGTACCAGGTAGCCAAAGGTGGCTACCTTGGTCTATCCCCTGAAAGCGGAAGGAACTCGCTCAAGACAGCGACCATTGACAAGATCGGGCTAAAGGAATATGAGAAGGCACCTACAAAGTACAATCTTAAGGAATTCTCCCAGCTTCCGATTGCCAAGATCTCTGAGGATCATGCCAGAAGGTATTACCTGACTTCTCTGAAGAAAGATGAATGGAGAACTGGCTCCTCAAACTGCTGCAATGCTGAGAAGGCTACTATTCCAACTGTTGGGACAATCAGCAGAGTTACTGACATCAATCTTAGAACAGTGTACTTCGATGATATGTTCAGATGCTCAGTAATCAGACCTCTTGACTGCATGAAGATATATGACCAATGGGCTGCTGTGACCAAGCACTTCGACATTGGATTTACTTGGAGTCAATGGTCTGAGTCTTGGAAAGACAAAGCCATATTACCATGCATCGACCCCCTAGTGCTAGAAGAAGATGACAGGGAAAATCTGAGAAGAATTTACCTGGCAGAAAATGAAGCACTCTCCTTCACCTGTGAAGCTTTGAGTGTCTTTATCAGAAGTTTATGGGGAGAAGACGCTGGGAATAGGTTTGACTCTTACACTGCTGATGTTGTTCTACACAGAGAAACCATCTTCATGAATTTGCTGTATCCAGAAGATGTGAAGCATCAATGGGAGATTCAGACAGAATCAGAGCTCAGAAGACTTGGAAATTTCATCAAATGGTTTATACCAAATGATGCATTCTTTTTAAGAGCTCAAAGGAAGAAGGATTTGAGACTGAAGATATCCAACTGGGTGCTAGCAGAGCATCAGAAGATGAAGTCTGCACCTGTACCAGAAGCTGGACCTTCTACTTCTACTTCTGTAGTTGAGATGGTCACCATTCCCAAAGCAAAATTTGAAGAAATGAAGGCTACAAACTTGAAGGTCACTCAGCTGGAGACTGCACTGAAGTTACTCTATGAACGTCTCAATATCCCACCTCCACCTCTTCTAAACCCTAGAAATTTTTTTTTTACTTGTGTGTTATATAAAATCTGTTCTATTTGGTTGATACACTTATATATATAACTATTTTTGATCTAATTATCTGCCTTCTATTCAAATTTTTCTAAGTCTTATTTTGACTATGATGTGTTTTTACACTCTTTTTGTCTGATGACAAAAGGGGGAGTAAAAGAAAGGTATGATGAACACGAAAGAAAGGTATATTGAACACGTGAGAATCTGATAATTCACCATCCGATGTTCATTGTCCGATGGATACACTGGAACTAAAGTATCATGCATAGCATTTCATACATAGCATTTGTGTGCGCTAATATTCATTAAATTTGATTAAATCAATCTATTTGGTATATAATTTGCATCCGATCTCACTTTATTAAATATATGCTCTGATACATCTACGGATTTTTCGCAATCACTTAAATGAATTTGTTTACCAAAAATTGCCTTATACCTGAATTGTTCATATATATATCTAAACTGTTAAATTCAGGGGGAGACCCTTGATGTCTTTTTTAAACTAAATTGTTCATTTACCTTAGATGTTTGTCATCATCAAAAAGGGGGAGATTGTTGGAACCTAAACGATTGAGAAGTTTAGACCCTCATTAATTTTGATGATAACAAAGTATTCACAAGAGAACAATTTATGTTCTAACATATCTTGAAGTGTGCAGATACTAATAATACATATATTCTAAGCCACTCAAGCAAGAAGAAAGTAATTCTCAAGAGAAGGATACATTCCATGTGTCAGCATCCGGCTCATCCTTGTGAGCGTCTGGAATTTTCTCTTTATGACACTAGGCTTATCCAATTGCTACAAGCGTCCGAACTTCCGATTCTGAGCGAGCGTCTGAACTTCATTTCAAATCACGTGTTAGTCACGTTGCTGCTCTTCCTCTCAGAAGTTTACGGGCAATTTGAGAAATTGATTAAGCGCTAAAATTGTTGTACGAGGTATCAAATGTGACACCTTTAGCTAAAAGACAAAAATCGTACAAGCAATTGTGAAAAGCAAGGTAGTACGAAAACGGTAATATGTACTACTGGGATATTCTCTGGAAAGGAAGAAAGAGACAGCTTTTTGAATTTACCTCACTCAATGGAAAGGAGCCATTTTTACTGTAACGGTAATATCCTTTGGAACTCCTATATATACCTCATGGTATCCATTGAAGAATTAGGGAAAAAGCTTGCTGAAATACTGCTGAAATATTACCTCATTTACTGAGAACAAGCACTGTTGCCATACATTACAAAGAGTCAACCTCTGAAGCACTGCTTCTGTGAGCAATCAAGTCTCGTGCTAAGTCTACGGACTACAGACTGAACTCAGCGTCCGACCCTTTCTTTTAGAAAGTTTTTCTATAGTTGAGCTTAATCTTTTATCCTCTCTGTGAGAGTTATTTTTATTTGTATTTCAACTCACTTGTAAAAGTTGTTTTGGCCTAGTTAAAATTTGTATCCTCAAAGGCTCGATTATCTTGAGTCGTTTGAGAAGTTGAGAGTATTGTCAAGTTGTGATGAAAGAATACTCTTGAGGAAATTGTAATCAGGTTGATTATAGTGGAAAATCCTTGAGGAGCAGAAGGGACTAGACGTAGCTACCAGTTTGGTAGTGAACTAGTATAAATCTCTGTGTCTTTTGCTTTATAGCCTTCTATTTCTCTTTATCTTGGTGTGTTAAAAATAAGTTTTCACAAACTGCTTTTCCAGCGTCCGATTATTTCCAGCATCCGATATATAAACAGTTTTGAAAAACTTTTGTTCTAAGTGTTTTTAACTTAAAGTTTACGAAAAGTTGTAAACACAATTCAACCCCCCCTTCTTGTGTTCACGTTCATAAATCAGTTCCAAGGAAGGCCATGTTTTATTTTCCTGTTGTATCAAGGCTGCAAAGATTGTTTGCATCGATGCAGACTGCTGGTAAAATGACGTGGCACTATGACAATAGAAGAACTTCAGGTGAGTTGTGTCATCCGTCTGATGGTGAGGCATGGAAGCACTTTGATCGAGTACATCCTGATTTTGCCATGGATCCACGCAATGTCCGACTTGGGTTATGCTCTGATGGGTTTACACTGTATATCCAGTCGTCGACTAAACTATATTCTTGCTGGCCAGTTATTGTGACCCCATACAATCTTCCTCCTTATATGTGCGTGTCTAAACCTTACATGTTCTTAGCTTGTGTAATTTCGGGCCTAAATTCACCAACAACTGGTATTGATATCTATTTGCGACCTTTGATTGATGATTTGAAGAGGCTGTCGATTGGTGTTATGACATATGATATTTTAGGAGGAATTTGACGCCCAGATGACTTAGTATCGAGCTAATTCTCAGTCTAGTAGTGAGTCTAACCTAGATGAATTGAGTCAAATTGAACTAACAAATTGGGTGAATGTTGCTGGCGACAAGAAGAAGGGACGGGTGTATGATGCTGGAGCCCTATCCTCATGCTATCGTAAAGGGGTTTTTTGGCCACGATATTAATGTATCTTCCTCCTCTGGCAGCAGTACTGGATGGTCGTACACAGACGCAAAATTTTTGGAGGTCCGGGGGCAATTACAAATTGCGTTGTGTGAGGCGCAGGAGGCTAAATAGGGGAACCAAAAATTGAGGACTCAGGTTAATCAGATGCAGGAGCAGTAGAGATAGATGTTTGCATTCTTGCAACAGCATGCCAGACCACCGCCACCTCCACAGCCACAGCCACAACCATCGCCACCAACACGTCAGCAATACTACTACGAGCCATCACCGGCACATTCACAGGACCAGCCACCGCAACCGCCACAATACTAGTATGGATATTGGCCATCGCCCCCACCGTCTCAGCATTATCATCCACCACCACCGGCACAACAGTATTACCAGCCCCAGCACCTATGCATCGGGCTCCATTACCAGTCAGGGCACCACATTTGCATACGATGCGGCCGATGAAACAATTTGCGACAGTTATACTTAAAATGTAATAAGTACCATAAAATCTAATTAATCCACAAATAAATATCAATACATGTCAAATATATAATGAAACAAAGTCTAATCATCATCTGCACCACCGTAATAATCATCATCATCGTTACAACCAAGAGTATACGGGTTGTTAAAACCCGCCAGCATGCCTGTGAAATCATTGGCCCCATCATCTGTAGATGTGGTGCCTTGACCTGGCTGTGGCGCTTGGTGCATAGGTGGCTGGGGCCAATATTACTGCTGTGCCGGTGGTGGTGGATGATAATGCTGTGACATGGGGGCAATGGCCAATATCCGTACTGGAACTGTGGCGGTTGCAATGGCAGGTCCTGTGAATGTGCCGGTGATGGCCCGTAGTAGTACTATTGACGTGTTGGTGGCTGTGGTTATGGATGTGGCTGTGGCTGTGGAGGTGGCAGTGGTCTGGCATACCGCTGCATGAATGCAAACATTTGTCTCTACCGCTCTTGCATCTGATTAACCTGAGTCCTCAATTCTTGGTTCCCCTATTTAGCCTCCTGTGCCTCACGCAATGCAATTTGTAATTGCCCCTGGACCTCCAAAAATTCTGCGTCCATGTGCGAGTGTCCAGTACTGCAGCCAGAGGAGGAAGATGCATTAATATCGAGGTAAGAAACCCCTTTACGATAGCATGAGGATAGGGCTCCAGCACCATACACCCGTCCCTTCTTCTTGTCGCCAGCAACATTCACCCAATTTGTTAGTTCAGTTTGACTCAGTTCATCTAGATTAGACTCACTGCTAGCCTGAGAATTAGCTTGATACTAAGTTATCTGGGCATCAAATTCCTCCTGAAATATCATACGTCATTACACCAATTGTAACACCTGAGGACGAGATCGACCTCGTATTAGGACGTCGGATCGAGACCTCGCGTCGAGATCCCGTGTCGAGACCTCGTACCAAGACCTTGTGTCGAGATCCCGTGCCAAGATCGCGTGCCGAGGTCATTTACCGAGCTGAGGAGACCGCGTGCACTAGCTGCTGAGCTGAGGAGATCGCGTGTCGAGTTGATGAAGTCGCGTACCGAGCTGAGGAGGTCGCATGTCGAACTAAGGAGGCCGCGTGCACGAACTCGTGTTAGAGCCTTGTGCGCTTGCACGAGCACCCTAGTCGACATAGTGTCGAGATGATATCACTCGTATTTTTACGAACGTTATTCAGCGTTATGACTATTGTTTGTAATAATTATATTGTCGGCTTGCAGTCTCGTCGCCGTGTCTAGATCTCTGACCTATAGAGTAGAGGGTAATCATGAGAGAGGAGCGATTAGATGGGTAGATTGACTGATGGGATTGGCATCTCATAGCTGGAGTTACGATAACGCCCTTCTCTCACCAGCTGTATATTCGATCAGCCCTCACAAACACTCACTTTCTCTTTTCTTCTTTCTTCTTCTTCCTTTCTTCTCTGAGTTTCCTTCTTTCTCTCCAAAACTTCCATCGAAGAAACCTTGAGTTCCATCGAGCTTCTGCATAAGCTTTCTTCATCAACCTTGTTCCTCATCATCTTCTCGACCCATATCTCACCTGCTCGACCACCATTTGAGGTATGAAAAACAGATTTTCTCTTCCTTCATACTACTGTTTAGCGCCATTTCTTCTTTCCATCTTAGCTAGTTTTTATGCTTCCAAATCATGTAACTGATGGGTTTTCTTCTTCATGTCATTACCTCCCTTTCTAACCGATTATTTGGGCTTGTAAAACAAATTTCTTCCTCTGATTTCTGCAATAGGCAGTGCCCAAAAACCCTTCCTTTTTGGTTTGTTTCGACTTCTTGTTTTAGTTTGTTGTTTGTTGCTTCTTGTTGTTGTTGTTGTCGATTTACCTGTTGTAGCATCAGAAACCTTTTTCATGGACTTTTGATCGAAAACCCTAACTTTGTGTTAGAGGAAAAATGGTCTTGTCTGAGATGTATGAAAGGAGTTATTTTGTAATGTTTACTTGGGTTGTGGTTAAGATTGGGATGAGAGCTAAGTGTTATTAGAACCCATAGATCGAACTAAGTTGTGTTTGTTTTAGGAAGTCTGATTCCCGAGATCGTGTGATTTCCGAATCGAGGTGTACGGGAGAGCGAACCCGAGGACGTGGGAGCAGTGGGATCCAGATTGAGAACTGTACGTGTCGAGGTCGACTGAGAAGCGTACGTGTCGAGATCGAGTAAGGGAAGTCGTTGTCGAGCTCGTTTGAAGACAGCGTGTCGAGGTCGTTGTCGAGCAGCATTAACTTGGAGTTCGGTAAGGGCACTTCATATTCTACGTGTTTATGTTTTGTGCGTAAGGGCAACTCTTAGACATTGTTAAGGCTTTATTTGATATGTTTATGTGTAAGGATAATCTGTAGAGATGCTTATATGATTGAGTTTTTGCATGTATTTAATATGAGATTTAATATATGTTGTGAACTGTGTATTGCCTGTTGAATTGTGCTTCTTCATGCAATTGGTTGTATTGCTTAAATGATTAAATTGGGTTTTCTTCATGTTAAGCATGCTCTCCTTATTTGATATGTGATCAAGTAATTTTATGTGTCACTCTTTGACTGCGGCGAGCTAATCATCGAGTGAGAGAGCTAGGGAGTCGTATGACGTTTTTGAGCCGGACCCAGATAACTGAGGGTGCTAGGTCCCCTTTTTGTTTATGGTGGATTGGCTAGGCGTTGCATTATCAGTTTGGGGATGGACCTGCTGTTAATGTATGGAATTCGGTTTGGGGATGGACCTGCCGTTTACCTATTGCGTCAGTTCGGGGATGGACCAGCTGACGATATTCCGGAATAAGAGTCGAGTCGAGTCTAGAGTGAGATGGTCGAGTCACGTTGGTGAATGTTATACTTTGCTGTTTGCTTATTTCTTTATGCCGTGCTTATCTTGAATTGTTGAGAAGTTGACCCTTTCCCGTGGTGCCTTCAATCCATGACGGTTACCCAGGCGATGTCGAGGGCGCAGGGAACTCGACAGCAGATGATGGCGAGGAGGAGCTCGACGAGGACCCGAGCGACGACCTTCTATATTTGTCGTGATTGATTATGTTGCTGGATGTTGTTTTTTTTTATGACTGTACCTTGTTTTCTTTTGGAGTAGTATGTCGTGACCAGTTTGGGCAGTATCGTTTTGTCGTTTCAGGGTAGACTGGTGGTTTTACTTTTGGAGCAGCCCCCTGCGTGGGAGTCTGCCGGAAGTACCCCCAGGGTATGATTGCTCTCTTGAAGTCGTCATACCTTAGGTGTATTTTCTTTATACATTGCTACTCTGTATTTTGTCTACATTATTATTTCGAGTGGTATATATGCATGTATGTTTTATTGGAATTTATGTCTTGTGTCTTAGTTGCACCATGTTTTCGAAAAGCTGTAATTACTCTGATGTGCACGAGCTGGTTTTATAAAAAAAAAAATAGATCGTACTTTTAAAAGGCACAAGAGTATCGTTTTAAAACGCATCGCATACAGGTTTAGTTGAGCTCGGTGTGTTGAGCTCGGTAACTCGAGCTCGGTATGTTGAGCTCGGTAGCGGTCCGGAAACGGGTCGTTACACCAATCGACAGCCTCTTCAAATCATCAATCAAAGGTTGCAAATAGATATCAATACCAGCTGTTGGTGAATTTGGGCCCGAAATTACACAAGCTAAGAACATGTAAGGTTTAGACACGCACGTATGAGGAGGAAGATTGTATTGGGTCACAATAACTGGCCAACAAGAATATGGTTTAGTTGACGAATGGATATACGGTGTAAACCTATCAGAGCATAACCCAAGTCGGACATTGCGTGGATCCATGGCAAAATCAGGATTTACCCGATCAAAGTGGTTCCATGCCTCACCATCAGACGAATGGCGCAACTCACCTGAAGTTCTTCTATTGTCATAGTGCCATGTCATTTTACCAGCAGTCTGCATCGATGCAAACAATCTTTGCAGCCTTGATACAACAGGAAAATAAAACGTGGTCTTCCTTGGAACTTATTTACTCATACTTGTCCCCCTTTTGCGGACACAATACCTAGGCTGTTGACAAAATTTATGTTCAATTAACACACTATCGTTTGTGGCAATTCATTATCATAATACAACATGCAACCGTTCACACAACAATCGATCCTTTTAACACCTAAACCCAGCTTAGACACCAACCTTTTAGCATCACAATAACTCTATGGCAAACCAGCTTTAACCGGTGTTGCGTCCAATATAATTTGGGTCATATAATCCATGCACGCCTCAACATAATTGATGGTTGACTTGAGACTTAAAAGGCTCACAGACATTGATAACTTAGATTGATAAGACCCTTCAAACAATGGATTGTTTGTCTCTATCAAAAGATTATAGAATTTTTGTGCTTCCTCATTCGGAAGTTCATCTGTGTCATCATATTACTCCTCCTCGAACTACACATTAACCCCTAGAGCATCAGAAATTATCCCCTGCATCACATCAAACCGCTCATATTCCATATCCGGTGGGCCACTGCTTGAGGCACCCGTGCAATTCTCTTCAACATTTAGATTAATAGTGGGTACAACTTCGCCATGACTAGTTCAAATCCAATAATCAGGCTTGAGCCATGCATATACAAGTCCAATTTGACCTCATCCTCAGTCTTTACACCTTGACACTTGCATATCTCACATGGACATCTAATCCCCCTTCAATGCGGTAACAATCTTGGCATTTTGCAAGCCGGACAAACTGATCAACCCCTTTAATAAAAGCTAGTTTCAAACCCCATCTTACAGGAAAAGTCCTATCATACATCCAACTACAATCCATTTTCTGTATGTTACAGAGATGCAGATTGATATAGGTAAACGCGATCGATAATCAAGATTCAATATATATATATATTGAACCTCAATTAAAACTAACATACATTTTCCCTAGCATGTATTTTTCATAATCCTAGCATAATAATAACATTTAATACTAAACATAATTTAATAAAACTTAAAACTAACATAGATTCATTAAAAAAAATACAATTAAAAACATATATCGTATTATCCTAAAGTATATTTCTCTAATCCTAAAATAATAAAAAAATTATTCTAAACATATTAATATATTACTACAAACATATCAATATATTAATAAATATCACATATATATAATTAATAAATTACTAAAAAAATATATAATAACTATACTGACAAAAAAATTTATTACGAACCTGTGAGTGAGTGGTTCCGGTGGTGGTGAGTTCGACGAGGTGTGGCTCTGGATCTGCTAACACAAAAAATAGATAAAGATTAGTGTAATTTTTTTCATTAGATAGAGACAGAGGGAGATAGAGAGAAACTTACTCTGATATTAGTATGGATTGATGGAAAAAATAAGGAGAGGGAATGAATATAAGTATGGAGAAGAAAGCAAAGGGAAGAAGAATTAAGAACCATGAAAGAGAGGAAGAATGGAGATAGAATGGATATAGGTATGGAGAAGAAAAGAAAGGGAAGAAGAATTAAGAAGTATGAAGAAGGAGAGGAAGAATGGAATGTATATATATAGGAAGCAGCTGCAACAGTCAAATCTTGCAAATGGCGTACCGAGGGTTGTGGCCCTCGCTAATCTAAAACAGTCATATCCATGTGGCTTATCGAGGGCCACAGGCGCTCACAAATGCTTTACGGTAAAAAAAAATGGTACCGAGGGCCAAAGCCCTCGCTGAGGGTCATTCTTATTTTTCATAGGGCCTAAGCCCTCGGTAACAAAAAATTGTACCTACCATCACATGGCCCTCGGTAATAGTTCCTGGGTAATTTATCCATTATTATTTATATATTAATTAATACACGTATGTTAATTTATCTAATTGTTTCTGACCTTCGTTCTTTTTTGCGTAAACAGGCATCATGGCAAACTCATCCACCACAGACGCCTCCAAAAAAAGGACTAGACGTGCCACGAACCTATCACATTTGACCGCTAGATGTAATCCTGATCATAACTATGAGCTTGAGTGGGATGCATTTACAGGCCAGCCCGCAGGTCCTAAAGCAACATCATTCAAGAGTTGTGTGGGGATACTTGGACGAACCAAGGCCAGTATTTTGATTAAGCGAATGGAGATTAGTAGATGATATTACCAAGAACTTGATTTGGCAAGATATCTTGGTATTAATCCATTTTTGTTTTCCTCTATATATTTGTATCTTGTTATGTGTGCATTTACTAACACCACCATTTTGTTATGTATTGTAGACATTGTTTGATGTTCCTAATGATGAAAAACATAAGAAGAAATGGATATCTTACGCATGTGAGCGTTTGAAGACTTTAAAGCTCAACTAACCAGGATGTACGTCTTTGGAAAAGGAGATAAAGGCGGCAACACGAATCCATGTCTTAAGTATAGTTTCATTTCAAAAGAAACATGGCAGATTTTTGTTAGGAGTCGAGAGGAAGAAGCGTTTCAAGTTAGTTGGAATTATACTTTTTTACTTGGTCGTGCTAATTTAATTTTTTTACTGATTTTAATTTGTGGTGTGTTATTTGTAACAGGACAAAATAAGAAAGGGACTAGAAAATTCATCAAAGAATATCTACCCCCACTAATTGTCTCGTGGGGTTTATCAAAAGCTTAAGGAAAAGATAAAAGAAGAGAGAATGAAAGAAATGCAGGAAGAGGCGGGTGATGAAGCCTTGGTTTTAGATGAGCCTCCTCAACCAACACGATATGAGCCATGATTAATGGCTCGACAAAAGGCATCAGGAGCTTATACGAATGAGGCCACAACCTTAATGGCTTCTAAGATTGTAAGTAAAATTTTCAGCTTATTAGTGTTATTTTACACATACTTATGCATTGCCTTACACAATCTTAATGTGATTTTATATGTTGTAGGAATCCCTGGTTAAAGAGTCCACGCAGGGTATTTTGTTCCACATGGACATCAAGATATCTTGACTACTGCCATTGGAACACCCGAGCAACCTGGCCGTGTCCGCATTGCTGGACGAGGTGTCGGCTAACATTATGGAGGACCTTCACGTCGCACCTCAATAGTTAGAGGTGGTGTGGAATATGAAGTGATGAGACAAGAGATCATGCGGGAGGTTACCCAAATGTTTAAACAGCAGATGGATCAGTGTTGCGGCTCAGGCAAGTGCACCTCATTGTAACTCATAATAATAGTGGACTATATTTCAGACCCCGAATGTCGAACCCATAGGGAATGTGCGAGTACCAATGACTTAAAGAATTCTATTCTATTAAGCTAACGAAAGTTGTAATTAGAAAATAGCAAAAGTTGTCACGTAATTAAAGAAATAATTAAACTAAATGCACGAACGGATTAACTGTGTTATGGGAGGTCTAGGGGAACCGGGTTCACTAATACGCTACTCTTGAATTCACTAATTAATTACTACGAGTTCTCTATTATGATTAAAAGCTAATCACCCATTCTAAATTACTAAGAACTACCTAGTTTGTAATAGCCTTCTTCCTAACTAATTACTCCGTTTGGTCCAAGAAGGTAATTAAAGGAAAGAGCATTAAGAACATGTGGGTTTCTTAATCTAATAACTAATTAGAAACAAGCAATAACCTATCTGGCATATAAAGTGAGTTCTTTTATTCCTAGAGATCCGTTAACTAACTGTGGTCCTGTTACCGCCAATTAAGCTAACAAATTAAAGGTTGATAAGGCCTTATAGGATTAAGCATGCTAGGGATAAAACAATCAATAAATTAATAGAAACACATAGAGTTAATTAGATAAATAACAAAAGTATTGTAAAGGATCCCCCATCACCCCTAGTGATGGGTTTAGCTACTCAAAATCAATGATAATAACATAAACACAATCATAAAACCTTATAAATCCATAACAAAGAGAATAAATCTAAACCGGGACACCCTTTCAATATGACGACGGTCCTTAAGCACGTTCTTCACGTCCTCAAAAGCTCTGGTAACGAATTGGGATTCACTACAACATAAAACGACATAAACAACGCTTATTTTTTGCCTTTGCCAATGCTTAAAACTACTACCTAATCACCTGCTGGTGATTGTGATTCGAAAAGACAGCGTTTGACAAGCGCTGGAGATTTTGGAAATAGACAGCGCTTCTTTGAAAAAGCACTGTCTATCTTTGATAATAGACAACGCTTTTTCAAAGAAGCACTGTCTATTTTCAGAAATAGACAGCGCTTCTTTAAAGAAGCATTGACTATTATCAAAAATAGACAACGCTTTTTCAAAGAAGTGCTGACTATTTTGCTTTTTTTTTTTTAGCTATTTCAGTATTATTATGTTGCCGCATTCCATTGAACAAGTGATCCAATTCCTGCATCAAAGAGATTCACAAGAAAGGAAACAATCACACATACAGAAAATACCATCACACACACACATACATAAAATACCAACACATATCACACACACATACAAAAAATACCTTCACACACATACATAAAATATCAACCAATTAATCATTGACTTGTATATTTTTATACTTCAATTTTAATTTCTAACAAAATTTTGGCAGAGTCTCCCCTAAAATATGGACATTCCAAAATTTATCTAATACCTGTAACAACAAAAAATACCATATACTAGCCAGCACAAGTCACTATACAAGTCTACCAGTATGTAATTCACAAATACTTAATCTACTAAACAAGTCTTTGAAGTAACCAACCAATTCACAAATACTTAATCTACCAAAAAGACTTTGAAGCAATTTGATTTATTACCTTTGTGACTTAAGAGTGCAACTATCTCTAGCGCTATCTCTGGTTCGGAAGATATTCTTCTTCACAGTCGGTCCGGAAGAAGCAATCTAGCTATCTGCAAAAAAATTAGACACACAAGTAATTAGACACAAGTAAAATTCATAGTCATTTAACAAGTAATTATTAGACAAATTTAACTAAAAAAATACAATCTACATACATGTTTAAGTCATCTTCGATCTTTTCCTTTTTCTTTTCCTCCAATTGATCCAAAGGTCCTCTTTATGATCATGTCTAACATATGTATCATCATCTCTTGATGTACTTTGCTCACAAAACAGTGATTGCATCACAAAGAAAGGGTCATCCTCAATATCAGCAACTTCATTTGCTTGATCATCAATCCCATAACCAATTTTTTTGTTAGTCAACAAAACAATGGACCAATTCATATCAAATGGATCGGTGACATAAAACACTTGTCGAGCTTGCGATGCTAAAATAAAAGGCTCATCTTTATATCCCAACTTACTGAAATTCACCTTTATGAACCCCAACTCATCCGTTTCTACACTGTAATTATTGTCAACCCACTTACAGTGGAACACAGGGACGCGAAACATAGCATAATCCAACTCCCATATGTGTTCAACGACCCCAAAGTATGACATATTCGCATATATGGGATTTCTGTCTTTGGCACTTGAGATATGCATAGCTTGAGCAACAAGAGTGACCCCACTATTTTGCATTTTACTCTGATCATCATGTTCTATTGTATAAAATGTGTACTCGTTCATCAAATAACCGGTGTAAGAGACAATGTGTATACTTGGACCCTTCGCTAACCATTTGAGTCTTTCTAAAACTGAGGTAGGATTTATAGCAAACTCTGTAGAAATGTGTTCTCTTAGCCACGTTATAAAATACCGATTGTGTTATCTTGTTAACCAATTTTGATTCTTATTTGGGTGCACACTCTTGAGCATTTCGTTGTGTTTTAAAACATACGACTCAACCTCGTCGGCGTTGTGTAAAACATATAAGTGTGCTTGCTCCATCTGTTGCCTTGATATAGTCAATATTTTACATCCAGTAATCCATTTCCCTTCGCTTCCTCCCGTGTGACGAGACTTTGGCAACCCTATGGAATATCCACCTTTAGATAGGTAGTCGGAACAGAATTCAACAACTTCTTCGACTGTGTACCGCTCAATAATACAACCCTCTGGCCGTGATCGGTTTTTCACATACCCTTTTAATATCTCCATGTAACGCTCAAACGGGTACATATATCTCATGTAAGCTAGTCCACACAATTGTGTCTCTCTAACCAGATGAACTGCCAGATGAATCATTATGTCAAAGTGGATCAATCAAAACAAGCTCACATAAAATCAAAACAATTTCGGTTTGCAATGCTGGCAGCTTTCCTGGGTCAATCACTCTGCTGCAGATCTCCTTGAAGAAGAAACAAAGTTTAGTTAAGGTATTCCACACTTTGATGGGCAAAATAGATCGTATACCAATGGGTAGCAAATTTTCCATGAGAACATGGCAATCATGGGACTTTAGACCCTTTAAATTGAGATCTCTCATTGATACGAGGTTCATAATGTCTGAAGAATACCCCTCTGGAACCTTAACTCTGTGAAGAAACTAACAAAGAACCGTTTTCTCTTTTCTAGATAAAGTATGAGCGGTTGGAGGAAGATATGTACGTAGTTTCTCCTTCTTTACCGGTCCCAATTCCCATCTCAATCCCATACTAACCAAGTCCCACCTTGCATTGATGTCATCTTTAGTCTTCCCGGGCACATTCAGCAAGGTGCCAATGACACTATCAAAGACATTTTTTTCAACATGCATCACATCAATGAAATGTCTCACGTATAATGAACTCCAATATGGCAGCTCAAAGAAAATCGACCTTGTCTTCCACCCTCGTGTGATAAGCTCTCCCGCAAAAGGCTTCCCGAATTCAATACTCAAATCTTTTACCTTTTCAAATAGTTGTGCACTCGTCAAAGGCAAAGGAGCTCTACGTTCTTCAGTATTTCCATTAAATACTTTCCTCCATGACCGACAATGATGCTTTTGAGGCAAAAACCTATGATGCCCAAGGAAGACATTCTTCTTACCATGTTCCAATCGCATCCAATCAGTACCATCTTCACATATAGGGCATGCACACTAGCCTTTGGTACTGTATCCAGACAAATTACCGTATGCCGGAAAATCATTAATTGTACCGAAGATCATAGTCTTCAAGGTGAAACTTTCTTCTCTATACCCATCGTACACCTCTACACCCGTTTCCCACATTTTCTTCAAGTCTTCAATTAAAGGAGCCAATAGTATATCTATATCATTTCCTGGTTTTTTGGGGCCAGAAATTAACATAGACAACATCATATATTTGCGCTTCATGCATAGACATGGGGGTAGGTTATAAATCACCAAAATCACAAGCCATGTACTATGAGAGCTACTCTGAACACCATGCGGGTTAAATCCATCAGTAAACAATGCAAGTCTTAGGTTTCTTGGTTCTTTCCCAAAATCAGGATACTTAATATCAATTTTTCTCCATTGAGGAGAGTCTGTCGGGTGCCGCAACATGCCATACTTAATCCTTTCATCCTCATGCCATGTCAAGTGTTTTGCATCTTCTGAACTACTGTACATGTGCCTGAATCTGGGAATTATGGGGAAATACCACATAACCTTCTCTGGAGACGATTCTTTCTTCTTATACCGTGATGCATTACATTTAGGACACGACTTTAACGATGCATATTCATTTCGAAATAAAATGCAATCATTAGGACAAGCATGTATCCTCTCATAACCCATGCCAATAGAGTGTAACATTTGTTTAGCCTCGTATGTCCGACTAGGAAGCACATTATCAACCGGCAACATATCTTTCCTGATTTCAAGTTATACAGCTTTAACATCGCCGATAATCTCGTGAATTTCGTACAACCATCATACAATGGCTTCTCCGCATCACTTATCAACTTCTCAAACATTTGAGGACAATCACGAAGATCTTCTTCAACTGCATTTGTCATCTCTTCAAAACGGTCCCATCATATGAATTTGTACCGGTGTCATATGCCGCATCTCTCCCACTATTCCCTATATTAGAAGATTCACCTCTTGTCTCACCGTGTTTTGTCCAACAAGTATAAGTTTGATCAATCCCATTCTCACTAAAATGCCATTCCAATTCCTTAACACTAACTTTGTCTGCATAACAACAACTTAAACAAGGACATACGATTCTACTATGGTCTGTTGTATGCCCAACTACAAACTTAATAAAATCTTGCACTCCATCCTTATATTCATTTGACAAACGATTGGTAGACATCCACTTCCGATCCATTCTAACTTCAACCTTTAAAAAAACTAAGTTAGTCCTTGGGTAATATAACATCATATTAGTTAGTCTTGTTAAGTAATACAACATCACAACAAAACATATTCAAAACTTCTTAATAGTACGACGATAGCATGAGAAACGACGAGTAGGAATGGCGAGCAGAAACAATGCAGACAGCGAAAGAAAGAGAGAGATGAACGCATGAGAGAGAAAGAGCAAACGAAAGTGATGAAACAGAGGTATACTGCGCGCGTTTTATGATTTACTTTTTGGAATAGACAACGCTTTCTTAGGAAAGCGCTGGGAATTCTGATAAAAGACAGCGCTTTGGTAAGAAAGTGCTGGTAAAGGTGTAATAAAAGACAACACTTATTGTAGCAAGCGTTGTCTATTCGCGAACCGGATATTTAGCAGCGCTTACTCGAAGAAGCGCTGTTTAAAGTCAATCAGCTTTTCTTTTAGCCAGCGCTTTAGTGGTAAGCGATATTTAAAGTGGTGCCATTTTTAAAACATTCTGTTGTGGTGATTGGCACTAAACTCCAAGGAGACACAAATCAATAGGAAGGCAAAGGAATTGATGTAAAACTCTCAAAAAGGGGCTCTTGACTTGAGAATTTGTCAAAAGGTTCCTAACATAGGCTAAGAGGGCCTATTTATAGAGTGGGATGCGGATTAGGTCATCTGGCTCTCAAATCTACATATTTTGGGATGGGGTACGGCCGTACCGGATATATACACGGTCGTACCGAACTTTGCTTGCAACGTTGGGCCGTACTTGTGCGTGCTGCACTCCCTGATATGATCTGTGTACTATCGTACTGCCTTTGGCACGACCGTACTGGACTTTTTCATCGACTCCAGGTGCTACTGACCAAGAAGTGCGCCCTCTTGAAATTCGACTTAGAATGCGGCCGTCTTGAATGATTTGTCGAGCCGTCTGCATCGTCGGTAGTGCTAAAACTCTCCGAAACTTGCCAGTTTTTAGTCCATTCTCGCATCTTTTGTTTTGAGTGATGTCTTTATGATAATTCTGCAAAATAGGACATAAATAAGTACCTTTGTGCTTTGAATAGTGTAAAATGATATGTTTAAGTACTAAAAATGCTCTATAAAAGTAGACAAATTGGTGTGTTAACACATCCCCACACTTGAGCTTTGTTTTCCCTCAAGCAAATTACTTGATTAACTATAGTAAGAGAAACTATGTCACTGGATAGGGGTAAAAACATAAGTATGACAACAAAGTCATATCATAAAACATGCCAATAAATAGAATGCCCAATTAGAGGTGTAAATTCAAATAAGTCAACAGTCTGTGGTTTTCAAGTCACACTCTCAACAATCTCAAAGTGTTTATAGGCATAGTCATTAACGCTCAGATTTTTCAAATAAAGTGACATTATCATAGGCTTGTACATTGACAAAACTCTACTATTAGTGTCTATTTATCACGCAAAAGAGGAATGAGGGTCTTTCATTGGTTGTAATGGGGCCAAGGTAATAATGTCAGGTATGATAAAAGAAATAAAAGGTCATGCAAAGGGTCAGAAACAAATCAACCAAAACAAGCAACCTATTTCTTTTTCACTTTAAAGAGCAGGCAAGAATCCCCAATTTTCGATCAATATTTTTTTTTTGCAATTTCTGAAGGCACTAGCATGATAAACAATTGTAATTTTTTTTTCTTTTCAATGCTTTTCCTTTTCTTTTCCTTTCCACCTTTCATGCATTTAAGCATCAATTAAACAACTTTTAAGGACTTGGAGGGGAAATAAATACTAAGCCTTCTTTTTGTAAGCACAAATAAGGGATTCAAAACATTATTCTTTTGATTTTGCCACTAATTGCTGTTAAAGAATATTTTCTAAGGTTGCCTTCACAGAGTATAATCAATAATAACAAGAAGGGTACCAAAGAAATTAAATAAAGTACTTTTAGGCACAAAAGTGGGCAACTAGTGGTATAATGTATTCAAAATCAAAGTGGCCTGAATAATTCCAAAAATTGCCCTTTCCAAATTCACATGAAAATAAACTCATATTCGCTTTGTAATGGTCTCAGCACAAGTTCTAGAATGTAGATTCATAGAAAAATATCACTCAAACAAAGAAAAGAGGCAAAAGCATGATGTGGCCTCTTGTTTCAGGCTCAAATCTCATATTTAGTAGTTTACACAGAAAGTTAAAACTCACAGAACTTCAATTCTAATTTTTAGCAAATTCCAATACTAGCAATGGAATTAATTCAATCACAAGTTGTCAAAAAAAATAATTTATAACCCCTAAATCAGCAAAAATTTAAAGTTCTTCTATAATTATAAGGAGTAAGCACAGCCAAGTAATGAGCACAATATAAAATCCCTCCCCACACTTATTTCTCGCAGTGCCCTCACTGCGACTAAGTTAAAGCAAGCACAAGAAGATAAAAGAAAATGAAATAAGTGCAAAAGTAAAAAAAGGTAGAAAAAGACTCCCCTCTGAAAATATCATGAGCAAAATGAATGGGGATATGGGCAAGGTATGTTGTTTCCTCTCGCAATACCGATGAAGCTAGTAAGCGGGCGGGAGAGCTGTGCATCACAAAACTCAAAAATTTAGAAATAAAATAAAAAGAAATAACTGTAAAATTAAAAACAATAATAATAAAATGTATCCTGCGAGCATGCCAAAAATATATACATCTCTTTTTAATACACAAGCCAGAGCCTAAGTACTAAAAGAGAAAGAAAAATAATCCCGCATCACTCGGCAGGAGGATAAGGCTAGAGACGCTGAAGGTGCTCCAAAATAGCTGCCAACTGTTGGTCCATGTGGGTCCTGTGCTCCTAAAAGCTAGTCTGCATCTCATCGAGACGCATCATGACGTCCTGGTAGGAGTGGCCCTGTGCTGCTGGCTGTGGTGGTGGTGGTGGTGGATGCTCCTATGCTAAAGGCACAAAATCTGTAGCCTACTCCTGCTGCTCCTTTTCCGGTCTGACGACCTCATACTCGCCATACCCCAGTCTCCGCAGAACACCAATGTTGCAGAGAGTCACAAGTCCAATGGGCTCCATCTCAAGGCATGGGGCCTCCACTCTGGTGCGAACTCCGAGGTGAGCTGCCAGTAGTGAAATGAAAGAACCCAAGACTATGTGTCCAGTGTTTTGGGTCTGAAGGTGAATGCCTAGCTGGTGCACATGCACAAGAAAAACATACCGGCGTCGCAGCGGTGCCCCTCGGTCATGGCCCAAAGCAGAAATAAGTCCAGCCTGGTGACTGTGCCGTCACTCAAGGCTCTCCCGTTAATGGAATGGGCAATCCATATGTCCACTGTCTGCACAGCTGGGAATGTAATGTGCATCCCTAGTGAGAGCTCTCCAACTCTCTGAGTCCTGCCAACCCTCTGGGATCTCTAGAAGTGCTCCCAAATACTCCGGCATCTAAACTGTCTCTGCGTCTCAAATCCTAGCCCGATGTTAAACTCGGCCAGGGTCATCTCGTGGTGAGTCCCACAAAGCCAAAAAGTAACTACTAGATCCTGCTCTGGCTCATCCTCCATGTCTGGGTGTTGGGGCTCCCTGTCCCTCATATGATAGCCGCAGGTGGCTAGGAAGTCTAAGACAGCTTCCACATGAGTGGGCTGTCTCATGGAGGCTGCCTGGAGCTATCTGATCCTTTGCAACAATGCCTCCACCTCCTATCACAGGCCAACCTGCTGGAGGGCGTCAAAGTCCAAGAATCTCTGTGTGTGGGCGTGGAAATCCCGCAGCTGTTTTTATTGCTTTGTGTGTTGCGGTGGGATATAGCTAGGCACGACCTTAGAGGCGTGTGCTACTGCAGATGAGGAACCGTCACCTTTCTGGCGCTTAGACATTTTCCAGCAAAAATAAAAATAGGAAAAATTAGGATTTTTAAGCAGAAACAGTGTTAGGTACAGTCATGCTTCGTGTGGTATGACCGTACTATATCTCTATGTACGCCCTAATTTAAAAGGTCAGTACGGCCTGACTTAATGAACATGTACGACCGTACGTTGCCATAGGTACACCGGTACATATGGTCAATCTTCAACCCTATGGCCGCTAGTACGGCCTGTTCTTGACAGGTACGATCGTACTGCGCTACGATTTTGTGAAAAATCTACCCTATAATCAGATTTTCTCAGTTTTAGGCCTAGATTTTAAGTCTCTAATCATTCCTTAGGTCTCTAAGCATGCAAAATCAAGCCAAAACTACTTCTAAATTGCTAAAGTTAGAATTAAACGATATTGAAAACCTAAACTAACTAAAAACTCAAAACAACCAGTAAAACAGGCAATCAATTCAAGAAATAAGTTTAGAATCATTACCTGGATAATCTTTCGATGAAAACTGTGAAGAAATTGAGAGTAGAGGGTGCTTGAGTGGAGAGGATTTGGGCATACGAGGGTATGGTACGCCCTTACCTCTCACTGTTTAGCTTAAATATTCAGCCTCTAGAAACAGGGTATGGCCATACCTGGTTATATGTGCGGTCGTACCTGTCTGCTCTCCGCGTTTTTCAGGATGAAGCCGTGTGGTACGGTCGTGCCTGATGAAAAGTACGCCCGTACATATTGGTTTTCCAGAAATTTTTTGGTTTTTCAGAATATTTCATTTTTTTGTATTTTTAATAATTCATAAAAATAAAAGTAATGATAAAATCAATAATAAAACAAAATAAACAAATAAGATAAAATAACAATAAGAAGAAAATTGTTAGTGGACACATGTTGCCTCCGATAAGCGCTTGTTTAACATCCCGAGCCTGACGGTTTGGAGGACTTAGAATTAGTCCTCAGCGGGCAATAGCCCTTCTTTGACATTACCTTTTGTTTTCTTACCATTGGGAAGGACTGCAATGTAATTACCTTCCTCAGAGTGGTCCATCCAAGCAGGGCCTGAGCACTTTTTTGGTGGGTTCATTATGTACTCACAGTCTTCACAGATGTAAATTGGCTCTCTTATGATAGGTGAAAATGTCCTAATAAATTTCTTTAGTAAGTCATTCCATGGCTCTATTTCTTCAACTGGTAGGAGATATAGCTATAACTTGACTTCCTCATCTAATGTGAATGGGAATATCATCAATTTTGCTTCATCTGGAGACAAGTTCTCATATTTTGCTTTTCTCATCTTCTTGCAGAACTGCCTCATGTACTTAATAGGATCTTGCCTTGTTGTTCCCTTGAATTGTAACTGTGACACCTTCGAGATAATAGATGGATCTAATTCAAAACTAGTGAATTCGTTATGAGTATCATCCTTTAATTGACGGAATCCTAGGATATGATCCACTTTTTCCTCCACTATGGGTTGGAAAGTTCTTACAAATTCTTCCATCAATTCTTTCTAAGTTGAAAAGTGAAATTTTGGATATATCGAGAACCATTGTTTAGCGAATCCTCCAAGAGAAAGGGGAAATAACTTAAGTCTTATTCTGCCTACGGTAGTTCCTGCAAAATTGTTAGTCTTGACCAAGTCATAAAAATTTAATATATGAGGAATAGGATCCTCTCCATACAGTCCTTTGAATTTAGGCAAACAGAGTGTTTCCACTATCAACGAAGGGGTTATATCTTTATCCTGCTCAAAAGAATTGCTATATTGTTTCTCAACTTGCTATTCTTTTTCTTTTTCCTGATTAAGTTCCACATCCTGCAAGAAACAACAAGAAGTACTAGAGGAAGAAGTTTTATTAACATTATAAATATTAAAATTTTCCTCTTCATCCTCAATTCTTAAAGTCATGGTTCCCTTTTTCACTTGAATGGTAGCATCTCCAGTTGCCAAAAATGGTTTTCCCAAAATAATAGGGACATCTCTGTCTTCCTCAATATCTAGAACTACAAAGTCAACTGGAAAAATAAATTTCCCCACCTTAACTAGCATATCCTCTATTATCCCTCTTAGGTAAACAAGAGTTCTATCAGCCAACTGCAAGGACATGTTAGAAGGTTGTGGTTCCTGCAAATTTAATTTTCTAAAAATAGATAGAGGTATTAGATTAACACTTGAACCCAAATCACATAGTGTTATAAAATAGTTATTACCAATTAAGTAAGAAACTGCAAAGGTTCCTGGATCTTCAAGCTTAGGTGGTAATTTATTTAATAACATGGCAGAACAATCTTCATTTAATTTTACTGTCTCAACCTTTTCCAATTTATTTTTATTAAAAATTATTTCCTTTAAGAACTTAACATACTTAGGTACTTCAGAGACCATTTTAGCAAAGGGAATATTGACATGCAATTTTCTAAGTTTTTCTAACAATTTCCTTGCTTTCCTATCTTTATAAAAAAATTTAGAACCTTGGGGAGAATAGTTACATACCTGCTGAGGCTCATTTTGAGCCTTCTCCTCTTTTGGTTCCACCTTTGCCATAAAGACTGCATCTCATTTGGATTTGGTTCCACTTGACTTGGAAGTGCTCCTTTTTCTCTTTGAGTCAGCACATTTAATAAGGTTGCCATTTGTTATCTCAACGATTTCTGATCTTCTATGTTAGTAGTTACTAACTTTTCTAAGTTATTGAATTTTTCGGTCATTTGTCCCATAAAGTTGTTGATGTCGTTCTCACCTAGACTTATACCATTTTGAGCATGATTCTGTAAATGCAGAGGTTTGTAAGTATTCTAATTCTGACCTTGTGGTCTCTGTTGACCTCCCCATGAGAAATTAGGTTGGTTTCTCCATTCAGGATTATAGATGCTTGAGTAGGGGTCATTCTGTTGCTTATTTCCAATAAAATTCACCTCCTCAGTGCAATCCTTAGAATCATTACTTGTTACTCCACAGAAATTACAAGATGCCTTGGTTTCTATAGCTTTAAGTCTTTCTTCAGTCTTCTCCATGAAATCAGCTAAAACTCTCATACATGGATGTTCGTGCCTTTGCATAAATTTTAACATAGCTTCTTGCATCCCTGTCTCTGGGTCAAAATCCTTTTGTCCCACAGCATTGACTTCTTCCAATTGGCCTTCAATTGCCATGCATCCCCAGTCATTATTTATTGAAGTTGCATTGGACTGAGTTTTCGCTGCCATTAAAGTCTCTATCTTCTTAGTCATTGCCTCCAATTTTGCTTCGAGAGTTGTCTTGGCTTCCACTTTATAAATTCCTGCTTGATGGTTCTTTCTTCCGGTTTGTCTGTCACTTGCTGACCACTAAGCATTATTCTGAGCCATTTCAGTCATTATATCATAAGCATTAGTAGGTTTCTTCTTTTCGAAAGATCCTCCACAAGCAGCATCAATAGCACCTCTAGTTTGCATGGTAAAACCATTGTATAAAATCTAGACTAGCTACCACTTGGTGAAACCATGATGAGGGCAGCTTCTAATTAAATCCTAGAATCGCTCCTATGCCTCATGCATTGATTCTCCTAAATTCTGAGCGAAGTCGGATATGTCAGCTCTCAGCTTTGTAGATTTTGTGGGAGGAAAGTACTTATTTAAGAACTTGGCTTTCAGGTCCTCCTAAGTGGTAATAGAATTTGGTGGAAGTGAATCCAACCATAATTGTGCCTTCTCTTGTAGTGAGAATGAGAACAGTCTTAACTTGATGGCCTCCGGTGTCACACCATGACACTTGACAGTATTAGCAACTTTCTAAAATCTTTTGAGATGAGCATTTGGATCTTCAGAAGGTAAGCCAGAGAATTGCACTACAAATACCATACAAATCAATGCTGGCTTCAATTTGAAATTTGTGGCCTCAATTGCCGGATAGTTGATGCTGTCCACCACATCCGTAGTTGGAGTGAAGTACTCGTTCAACGTGAGCTCGTTATCCATTGCTAGTTGCTGTCTTCTCAACAATCTAAGTGTTCTTTCAATTTCAGGGTCGAATATCAATTCAGGATGTTGAGACCTTGTCTCCATGTAACAAAGGAAACCAAATTAGAATGTCCTTCAAAACAAACAGAAAATAAATAACTAAATAAAATAAATGCCTAATGAAAATAAAATTCTTATTCAATTAATATCGCTAAACAATCCTCGGCAACGGCGCTAAAAACTTGTTGCGGCCCAGGCAAGTGCACATGATTATAACTCGTAATAATGGTGGAGTATATTTAAGACTCCGAATGCCAAACCCAAAGGGAATGTGCGAGTACGAATGGCTTAAAAAATTCTATTCTATTAAGATAACGAAAGTTGTAATTAGAAAACAGCAAAAGTTATCACGTAATTGAAGCAATAATTAAACCAAATGCACGAACGGATTAACTGTGTTATGGGAGGTCTAGGAGAACCAGATTCACTAATACTCTACTCTTGAATTCACTAATTAATTACTTCGAGTTTTCTATTATGATTGAAAGCTAATCATCCACCCTAAATTACTAAGAACTACCTAGTTTATAATAGTCTTCTTCCTAACTAATTACTCCGTTTAGTCCAAGAAGGTGATTAAAGGAAAAAGTATTAAGAACAAGAGGGTTTGTTATTCTAATAACTGATTAGAAACAAGCAATAACATATCCGGCATATAAAGCGAGTTCTTTTATTCCTAGAGATCTGTTAACTAACTGTGGTCCTGTTACCGCCAATTAAGCTAACTAATTAAAGGATGATTAGGCCTTATAGGATTAAGCATGCTAGGGATAAAACAATCAATCAATTAATAGAAACACATACAATTAATTAGATAAATAACAAAATTATTGTAAATGATCCCCTATCACCCCTAGTGATGGGTTTAGCTATTCATAATCAATGATAATAACATAAACACAATCATAAAACCATATAAATCCATAACAAAAAGAATAAATCTAAACCGGGACACATTTTCAGTATGATGACAATCCTTAAGCACGTTCTTCACGTCCTCAAAAGCTCCGGTAGCGAATCGGGAATGGCACCAAGCTCCAAGGAAACACAAATCAATAGGAAGGCAAAGGAATTTATGTAAAAGTCTCAAAAAGGGGCTCTTGACTTGAGAATTCGTCAAAAGGTTTCTAACATAGGCTAAGAGGGCCTATTTATAGCGTGGGATGCGGATTAGGTCATCTGGCTCTCAAATCTGCACATTCTGGGATGGGGTACGGCCGTACCGAAGATATACACGGCCGTACCAAACTTTGCTTGCGACGTTGGGCCGTACTTGTGCGTGTTGCACTCCCTGACTTGATCTGTGTGCAGCCGTACTGCCTTTGGCACGGCCGTACTAGACTTTTTCATTGGCGCCAGGTGGTACTAACCAAGGGAGACGCCCCTACTGAAATTCTGACTTAGGTACGGCCGTACTGAATGACTGTCAGGCCGTACCGCTCGTCCAGTAGTGCTAAAACTCTCCAAAACTTGTCTGTTTTTAGTCCATTATCGCATCTTTTGCTCTAAGTGGTGTCTTTATGATAATTATGTAAAATAGGACATAAATGAGTACCTTTGTGCTTTCAATAGTGCAAAATGATATGTTTAAGTACTAAAAATACCGTATAAAAGTAGACAAATTAGTGTGTTAACAATTAGTTCAGGATGAAGGTTGAACGTGAACACAAAAAGGGGGGTTGAATTGTGTTGAAAACTTTTCGCAAACTTTAAGTTAAAAACACTTAGAACACAGGTTTTTCAAAACAGTTTGTTAAACGGATGCTGGAAATAAAGCCGGACGCTGGAAAACAGTTTGTGAAAACTTGTTTTTAACACAACAGGATAAAGATAAATAGAAAGCAGTAAAGCAAGAGACACAAAGGTTTATACTAGTTCACTACCAAACTGGTAGCTACGTCTAGTCCCTTCGTTCCTGAAGGATTTTCTACTATAATCAATATGATTACAATTTCCTCAAGAGTATTCTACTGTCACAAACTTGACAATACTCTCAACCTCTCAAAACGACTCAGTACAGTCGAGTCTTTGAGGGAACAGCCTTAACTAGGCCAAAACAACTTTTACAAATAAGTTGAATACAAGTATAAAAAACTCTCACAGAGAGGATAAAAATTAAGCTCAATATAGAAATGCTTTCTAAAAGAAACTGTCGGATGCTGAGTTCACTTCTTGTAGTCCAGAGACTTGGCTCGAAACTTGATTGCTCACAGAAGCAGTGCTCTCAGAGTATTGACTCTTTGTAGTGTATAGCAACAGTGCTTGTTCTCAGTAAATGAAGCAATATACTCTTGTACAGTTTTGGCAGTTTCAATTTCAGCAGTCTCGACTTCTTCTTCAATGGATACCTTAGGGTATTTATAGGAGTTCCAAAGGATATTACCGTTACAGTAAAAATGGCTCCTTTCCATTGAGTGAGGTGATTTCAAAAAGCTGTCTCTTTCTTCCTTTCCAGAGAATATCTCAGTAGTACATATTACCGTTTTCGTACTACCTTGCTTTTCACAAATGCTTGTACGATTTTTGTCTTGTAGCTAAAGGTGTCACCTTTGATACCTCGTACAACAATTTTGGCGCATAAGATCAAATTTGAAATTCGTTCCAGAGGCTTCTGAGAAGAGGAGCAATACGTGACCATTACGTGATATAAAATGAAGTTCAGACGCTCGCTCAGATCTGAAGATCGGATGCTCAAGCAAATGGATAGGATTAGTGTCATAAGAAGATAATTCCAGACGCTCACTAGGATAGTTTACTAGGATGAGCCGGATGCTGACACATGGAGTGTATCCTTTTCTTGAGAGCTTCTTCCTTCTTGTTTAAGTGGCTTAGAAATGTATGTAATATTAGTATCTGCACACTTCAAGAATTGTTAGAACATAAATTGTTCTCTTGTGAATATTTTGTTATCATCAAAATTAATGAGGGTCTAAACTTCTCAATCGTTTAGGTTCCAACAATCTCCCCCTTTTTGATGATGACAAATATCTACGGTTGATGATCAATTTAGTTTCAAAATGACATCAAGGGTCTCCCCCTGAATTTAACAATTTTGATATATAAGATAATTCTAGTATTAAGGCGATAGTTGATAAATAAATTCAATTAAGTGATCGCAAAACAAAATACGTAGATGTATCAGAGTAAGATTGGATGCTGATTAAAAAGATTGATTTAATCAACTTGTACCAACTTTGTTTATCATTGTAAGAGCATTAGTACCAAAAATATTTATTTAACATTATAAGAGCACTAGAACAATGAATATTAGCGCATTAATAAATAACCACACAAATGCTATGTATGAAATGCTATGCATGATACTTCAGTTCTAGCGTATTCATCGGATGGTGAAAATCGGACGGTGGGTTAGTCAGATTTTCACGTGTTCATCATACCTTTCTTTTACTCCCCCTTTTGTCATCAGACAAAAAGAGTGTAAAAACACATCATAGTCAAAATAAGACTTAGAAAAATTTGAATATAAGGCAGATAATTAGAGCAAAAATAGTTATATATATATGTGTATCAACCAAAAATAAGAAATAACACTTAGTTCCAAAAAAAAATTTAAAGCAAAGCAAAGTTTAAGGGTTTGGAAGAGGTGGTGGAGGGATGTTGAGACATTCATATAGTAATTTCAGAGCAGTCTCCAGCTGAGTGACTTTCATGTTTGTGGCCTTCATCTCTTCAAATTCTGCTTTGGGAATAGTGACCATCTCAACTGCAGAAGTAGAAGATCCAACTTCTGGTATAGGTGCAGGTTTCATCTTCTGATGCTCTGCTAGCACCCAGTTAGATAGCTGAAGTCACAATTCCTTTTTCCTTTGAGCTCTTAGAAAGAATGCGTCATTTGGTATAGACCATTTGAGGAAATTTCCAAGTCTTCTGAGCTCAGATGCTGTTTGAATTTTCCATTGAAATTTCACATCTTCTGGATACAGCATATTCATGAAGATGATTTCTCTGTGAAGAACAACATCAGCAGTGAAAGAGTCAAACCTATTTCCAGCTTCTTCTCCCCATAAACTTCTGATAAAGACACTCAAAGCTTCACAGGTGAAGGAGAGTGCTTCATTTTCAGCCAGGTAAATTCTTCGCAGATTTTCCCTGTCATCTTCTTCTAGCACTAGGGGGACGAAGTATGGTAACATAGCTTTGGCTTTCCAAGACTCAGACCATTGACTCAAAGTAAATCCAATGTCGAAGTGCTTGGTCACAGTAGCCCATTGGTCATAAATCTTCATGCAGTCAAACGGTCTGATTACTGAGCATCTGAACATGTCATCGAAGTAAACTGTTCTAAGATTGATGTCAGTAATTCTGCTGATTGTGCCAACTGTGGGAATAGTGGCCTTCTCAGCATTGCAGCAGTTTGAGGAGCCAGTTCTCCATTCATCTTCCTTCAGAGAAGTCAGGTAATACCTTCTGGCATGATCCTCAGAGATCTTGGCTATCGGAAGCTTAGAGAATTCCTTGAAATTGTACTTTTTGGGAGCTTTCTCATACTCCTTGAGCCCGATCTTGCTGAATGGTTGTTTGCCCGGAGCAGGTTCTTTCCTTTTCCCAGGGATAGACCAAGGTAGCCACCTCTGTCTATCTGGTACTATCTTAACTGAAACAGAAGAAGGATCCCTGTACTATCTGATTACTTCCATCTTCTTCATTTCAAGACAGTGTGCCATGAAGGTAGCTTCTTCATCTGTGATCCATCTTCCGCATTCTTCCAACGTGAGTGGTTCAGATTGTGGTAGGGATCTAGGAAGATCAACAGAGATGGGAATTGCTCTGCTTCCGGATGCTGGTCTCAATCTTCCTTTAAATGACATTTGGAAGTGGTCTTCTCCATCCTTGAAGGTTGCACTTATTGGAGAGGCAATCTCCAATCTGGCAGCTCCAGAGGTGAAGGTTTTCAAATGCCATGTGGAGGGACGATTGTAGATGCTGTGATACATCTCATACTTAACAAACCGTGGTTTGTATGAGATATTCTTCCTTTCACCAGCGTCTGTAGGTTTAAGGGTAATGGTGAGTAAGTTGGGTGTGGTTTTGGTGATTTTGTAGGTTTTAGGTGTATAGGGTTTGAAGGGATTAATGGGAGGTATTTTGAATAACAGATTGAAGGGATGAGAGTGAAGTTTGGAAATATATGAAGTGAGTGAAGTATTTGAAGAATTTTGTGGAATGTCAAGGTTGAGTGTATTGGTGTGTGTTTGGGTAAGTTGTGTAGGAGCTATGGAGGTGGTAGTGTTTACGGCTTTACGTACGGGTTTGAATGTTTGGTGGTAGCAAATGAGATATTGGTGGAGCGGGAATGGTATCATCAGATTCAAAAATAGATACAGAATCATCAGAAGAATTCAGTACCTTTGGTTTAAGCTCAGATCGCTCGACCAATCTCTTGACACATGCAGAGGCGAGTTGGAGGTGGACGTTGAATTTCATTCTTACATTGGCCGGACCTGAAACTTGTTTCTCGACCGGCTTGCTCCTTTTTCTCGTAACTGGTGATGGGAACTCGGTCCTCATCTTCTGGTTCTTCAACAGTAGGTATAGGAGCCAACTTCTGTCTTGTTCTTCTGGTCTCCTTTGAAAGAGACTCAGCAGGTCTTTTCACACCAGGCATTGAGTTTCAGGTGGTTTTCTTTTCAGCTTCCCCTTCCTGTTGCTCTATTTTCACCTTCTTGATCATGGACCCAGTGATCAATTTCATTCTAACCAAGCTGTTGACTCCAAAGGTGTCAGGAATCACAATACTCTCAGTACCAAAATACTTCACCTTTTCTTGATCTGGTAAAGCAGTCAGCTTGTTTATAACCAGACTCTTGGCCATCATTTTAGTGAGCAGAACACCATAAGGAATGCACTTGTAGGTGTTTTTCTTGTCAGCAACACCTTTCCTCGAATTTACCAGTGCATTAATCAGGTTGTTGTAGATCAATCTTGGCAGGTTTACCTTGTTACCAGCCATGTAGTGTCTCATGATGAACTTCTGTTCATAGTTGACTATGTCACTAGAGCCAGCCTTCAACAAGACGCTCTTGGTGATTATCTTGTAAAGAACTCTGTAATGACTCTTCAGATTCTTTGTAGTAGGAGTTTCACCAGATTCTTTCAACTGCTTATAGTTCTCAAACAGATCATCATTGACCTTCTCAATGCCATGAAATGCATCAGCCCAATCTGTGTAGAAGACGAGACCTTCACAGGGACAACCATTGACTTCAGAAATGTTGTTGATGGTAAAAACAAACTTGTAGCCTCACGGTTCCTTCAAAAATACCACCTTTGTGTAAACGAGCATTACCCAAAAATTCTTTGATAGCAGTCACTAGAACCTCAACCTGGCTCTAGAAGAAATAGTGTTCCCAACCCATTGTCTTGAAACCACTGTAGAAGTCGAAGCCATAGAGTTTGAACTTCTCTAAATCAACACGATTTTCCAACAAAACTTTTCCTTCAGCCATGGTGTCGTAGATAGCCGTATACTCAGAGGTTGTTACACCAGACATGATTGCAGTTGAGATGAAGGTGATGGAGGTTATAGGGTTCAAACACACACATAGAGAGATAGAGAGAAAGAGAGAACGAGTACGGTTTTGCAGAAAATGCAGAGTAGAGCGAAAAATGTGGAGTAGTGGGAAAGTTAATAGAGAAAGGTACAGTTCTTTTTCAAAATATCGCTTCGTATTTCCACATAAAAATTAAATCAAAAAGAAAAGAAAATAAAGATTCGCCTTTTTATTAAATGCAGACGCCAAATTAAAAGTAATTTTTTTTTATTGAAAACGTAAATAATCATGACTCAGTGTGACACGTGTGGATGTGCTCAGACGCTTGAGTCCTTAACACGTGTGACACGTGTGGATGTGCTCAGACGCACGCAACCGATTCACCGGATGATGAGTTATGATGCATATGACAAATAAGATGCTTATGTACATACATGCTTATGACATATCAGATGCTGATGTTTTGTTTATCTTCAGACGCTGAGATTAATCATTCTTCTATAAGATGAAAGTTTAAATTTCTTCTTATAAAATTGAATCTATCTTCAGCAAGGGGTTTTGTAAATATGTCAGCCCACTGATGATCAGTGTCTACAAATTTTATTTCTAGAATACCCTTCTGAACATAGTCTCTTATAAAGTGATGTTTAATTTCAATGTGATTTGCTCTAGAATGCAATATAGGATTTTTAGTAAGACATATGGCAGATGTATTATCACAGAAGATAGGAATGTTACTCTCTTTTATCAGGTAATCTTCAAGTTGATACTTCATCCACAGAAGTTGAGAACTGCAACTTGCTGCTGAGATGTATTCAGCTTCTGCCGTTGAGAGTGCAATTGTGCTTTGCCTTTTGCTTGACCAAGACACAAGATTAGCTCCAAGGAACTGGCAGCCTCGACTTGTGCTCTTTCTTTCAATTCGATCTCCAGCAAAGTCAGCATCACAGAAACCTACTAATTTGTAATCTTTTGATTTCTTATAAAGTAAACCAAGATTAGTAGTTCCTTGTAAATATCTGAATATTCTTTTAAGAGCACTTATGTGTGATTCTCTAGGATCTGATTGAAATCTAGCACACAGGCAGACGCTGAACATAATATCAGGTTTTGAATCCGTAAGATAAAGTAGAGATCCAATCATACCTCTGTACAGTTTCTGATCTACCTTCTTACCAATTTCATCTTAACTAAGAGTGCAGGTAGGATGCATAGGTGTACACATAGGCTTGCAATCCAGCATCTTGAATTTCTTCAATAATTCTTTGATATATTTGCTTTGATGTATGTAAATACCATCACTGCATTGCTTGATTTGTATTCCAAGGAAAAACTTTAATTCTCCCATCATGCTCATCTCAAATTCAGCCTGCATAAGCTTAGAAAATTCTTTGCAAAGGCTTTCATTAGTGGCTCCAAAAATGATATCATCAACATAGATTTGAACAAGTATAAAATGCTTGTTTGAGGATTTTCTGAAAAGAGTAGTGTCAACTAAACCTCTTGTAAAACCATTTTTCATTAAAAAAGAACTTAGTCTATCATACCATGCTCTGGGAGCTTGCTTAAGGCCATATAGAGCCTTTTTAAGTTTAAAAACATGTTCTGGAAACTTAATATCTTCAAAACCAGGAGGTTGTTTAACATAAACTTCCTCAGTTATAAAACCATTTAGAAAAGCACTTTTCACATCCATTTGATATAGTGTTATCTCATGATGTGCTGCAAATGAAAGTAAAATATGAATAGCTTCTAGTCTTGCAAGTGGTGCAAAAGTTTCAGTGAAATCAATACCTTCTTCTTGTGAGTACCTTGAGCAACTAACCTTGCTTTATTTCTCACAACTTTACCATCTTCATCAAGCTTATTTCTAAATACCCATTTAGTACCAATAGCTTGCTTATCTTCTGGTAGAGTGACTAGCTTCCATACATCATTCCTTTGGAACTGATTTAGCTCATCTTGCATTGCTAGTATCCACCCTTCATCTTCCAATGCTTGATCAATCGTCTTAGGTTCCATTTCAGAGAGAAGTGCAAAATCAACATGCTCCTTGAAAGAGGATCTGGTTCGTACATTATCACCAGGTTCTCCTATGATTTGATCTTTTGGATGATTGGTTTTGTACTTCCAGCTTTTTCTTGCTTCAGCTTCTGCTTGAGTAGAATTTTTCGTCTTGTCACCACCGGATGATGCAGATGCATGTTCACCGTCTGACTTGTCACCGAGGTTTAATTCTGAAAATAACTCATCTAGCTCTGATATAGCAGTGTCAGGCTTCTTATCATCAAACTTGACATGAATGGACTCTTCAACTGTCAAAGTTTCTTTGTTGTATATTCTAAAAGCTTTAGATCTTTCAGAGTATCCCAAAAAGATTCCTTTGTCAGCCTTGGAATCAAACTTACCAAGATGATCTTTAGTATTCAAAATATAACAAATACAACCAAAAGGATGAAAGTAAGAAATGTTTGGTTTTCTACCTTTCCACAATTCATAAGGAGTCTTATTCAAAATAGGTCTTATAAAAATTCTATTTTGAATATAACAAGCTGTGTTTACTGCTTCTGCCCAAAAATGTTTCGCAATATCAGCTTCATTGATCATGGTCCTGGCCATTTCCTGAAGGGACCTATTTTTCCTTTCTACAACACCATTTTGTTGAGGTGTTCTAGGAGATGAGAAATTGTGGGAGATGCCATTTTCTTCACAAAATTTTTGAAAGTTCTCATTTTCAAATTCTCCCCCATGATCACTTCTAATAGAGGAAATACAGATGCCTTTTTCATTTTGAACTGAATTGCAGAAAACAGTAAATACCTTAAAAGACTCATCCTTGTGGGCAAGGAATTTAACCCATGTCCATCTAGTAAAATCATCAACAATGACTAATCCATATTTCTTTCCAGTTAAAGAGGATGTCCTTGTGGGACCAAAAAGATCAAGATGTAAGAGTTCAAGTGGTCTCGAGGTTGAAACAACATTTTTTAAATGAAAGGAAGTTTTGACTTGTTTTCCTCTTTGACAAGCATCACACAGGGCATCAGATTGAAACTTAAGATTTGGTAAGCCTCTAACAAGATTGTGCTTGTTTAACTTTGAGATTAACCTCAAATTGGCATGACCCAATCTTTTGTGCCAAATCCATTGCTCATCTTCAACAGACATAAGACACTTGACATCTTGTTTTGCAAGTTCAGAAAGATCAACTTTATAAATGTTTTGTTTCCTCTTTGCTGTAAAGAATATAGATCCATCATTTTTAGTTTTTACCGAACATCCATTTTATGTAAAGACAACACTATAACCACTGTCACATAATTGACTTATGCTCAGTAGATTATGTTTCAATCCTTCAACATATAAAATATTATCAATAGAAGGAAGAGAGCCTTTACCTATGCGACCAATTCCAACTATTTTACCTTTCTGGTTTCCTCAGAAACCAACGAATCCAGCTTCTCTAGGTCTTAGTTCTTGGAACATATGCTTTTCTCCCGTCATGTGACGCGAGCATCCACTGTCTAAGTACCAAGATTGGTGTGTTGACTTTGTTGCTAAGCAAGTCTGCAACATAGACTATTTTATCTTAGGAACCCATATCTTTTTGGGTCCTTTCTTGTTAGTTCTTGAAGGATACTTGTCCTTCTTAGTTGTAAACACAGTACACGCACTTTTTAAATGACCAGATTTATTGCAGTAAGTACAATGCAAGCATTTACTATGATTGTTGGATTTATCAGATGCTGATTTATTTTCTAAAAGAGGTTCATCTGATATGTAACCAAGACCATGAGTTGTCGTTTTACTGACACCCCAAATCATAGAAGCTTGCTTGCTTCGAGTTACACTCTCTGCAAGAAACTTTTGAAATGCATGTTCATAGTCATTTGATTTGCAGTTAGGATTGCCTGTAACTACAGAGCTTTTAACTTGAGAGCTCTCAGCTTTTGGTTGCTTGTTGGCTTCCAGACGCTGGTTATCCACCAGACGATTTTAGTTTTTCAGTTCTCTTCATTGAGTACAGAGTTTTCATTGTGTAAGGAATGAAAATCTTGTGATAGTTTTGAATATTTTTTTTTTCAAATTCTTATACTCAATAGAGAGAGTGGCAGAATCCTTTAACAGATCATCAAATGCAAGTTGAAGTTCAGAATAAGAGTCATATATTATTACCTCTTCAACTTCTTCTTCTGAATCAAGATCAATGTTTGCCATGAGGGCAATGTGAGCTTCTTCTTCTTTATCTTCCTCGGAGGAGGATAAGTCAAGGTCTTCCCATGTTGCCATGAGACCTTTCTTCTTTTTCTTGAAGGAGCTTCTTGTGGACTTTTCCTTGAGATTAGGACACTCGGACTTGAAATGTCCAGGCTTCTTACATTCATAGCAAATGACTTGGGCTTTGTCCTTGTCTTTGCTTTCCTTCTTGTCCTTTGTATCTTTCTTCTGAAACCTCCTTCTGAAGTTTCTCTTCTTCCACATTCTCTGGATCTTCTTAGATATGAATGCTAGCTCATATTCTGATCCATCATAATCTCCTTCTGAAGCTTCATCATCTGATTCTTCTTCTTCAGCCTGAAAAGCTTTAGAAGTACTAGGTTTATGTTGATTAACTCTTAAAGCAATAGCCTTACTCTTCTTGGTAGGTTCTTCTTCATTTAGCTCAAGTTCATGAGCTTTCAAAGAACTCATAAGATCTTCAAGCCGAAGGACATTTAGATCTTTTGCTTCTTGGATAGCAGTGACTTTGGGTCTCCACTGCTTAGTCAAACTTCTCAAGATCTTTCTCACATGGTCAGGTGTAGTGTAACTTTTTCCAAGGGCCTGCAACCCATGAACAAGTGTTTGGAACCTTCCAAACATAGTTTCAATGTTTTCTCCATCTTCCATTTTGAATAGCTCATACTGGCGAACCATCATGCTGGCCTTTGTTTCTCTTACTTGGGCAGAACCCTCATAAGACAAAACAAGAGAATCCCAGATTTCTTTGGCAGTATCAAACTTACCACATTTATCATATTCTCTTTCTGTCATAGCACAGATGAGAATAAATCTAGACTTTTGATTTGTTTGATATCTCTTTTTCTGATTATCAGTCCAGTTTTTCCTAGGTATAGCAACACCAAGGGCATTCGTGGGAGAAATGTAACCACTTTCAACTATATCCCACAAATCAAGATTTTGTGCCTCAATGAATGCTTTCATCTTATCTTTCCAGTAATCAAATTTTTCTCCATTGAATAGAGGAGGACGGTTCATATGACCACATTCAGCAGACATGTTCACAGTAGGATCTTTACTCTTAACAATGTTAAGTGCTCAACCAAGAGGCCGAGCTCTGGTACCAACTGAACGTGAACACAAGAAGGGGGGTTGAATTGTGTTGAAAACTTTTCGCAAACTTTAAGTTAAAAACACTTAGAACACAGGTTTTTCAAAACTGTTTGTTAAACGGATGCTGGAAATAAAGCCGGACGCTGGAAAACAGTTTGTGAAAACTTGTTTTTAACACAGCAGGATAAAGATAAATAGAAAGCAGTAAAGCATGAGACACAGGTTTATACTAGTTCACTACCAAACTGGTAGCTACGTCTAGTCCTTTCGTTCCTGAAGGATTTTCCACTATAATCAATCTGATTACAATTTCCTCAAGAGTATTCTACTGTCACAAACTTGGCAATACTCTCAACGTCTCAAAACGACTCAGTACAGTCGAGCCTTTGAGGGAACAGCCTTAACTAGGCCAAAACAACTTTTACAAATAAGTTGAATACAAGTATAAATAACTCTCACAGAGAGGATAAAAATTAAGCTCAATATAGAAATGCTTTCTAAAAGAAAGTGTCGGACGCTGAGTTCAGTTCTTGTAGTCCAGAGACTTGGCTCGAAACTTGATTGCTCACAGAAGCAGTGCTCCCAGAGTATTGACTCTTTGTAGTGTATAGCAACAGTGCTTGTTCTCAGTAAATGAAGCAATATACTCTTGTACAGTTTTGGCAGTGTCAATTTCAGCAGTCTCGACTTCTTCTTCAATGGATACCTTGGGGTATTTATAAGAGTTCTGAAGGATATTACCGTTACATAAAAATGTCTCCTTTCCATTGAGTGAGGTGATTTCAAAAAGCTGTCTCTTTCTTCCTTTCCAAAGAATATCTCAGTAGTACATATTACCGTTTTCGTACTACCTTGCTTTTCACAATTGCTTGTACGATTTTTGCCTTGTAGCTAAATGTGTCACCTTTGATACCTCGTACAACAATTTTGGCGCATAAGATCAAATTCAAAATCCGTTCCAGAGGCTTCTGAGAAGAGGAGCAATACGTGACCATCACGTGATATAAAATGAAGTTCAGACGCTCGCTCAGATCTGAAGATCGAACGCTCAAGCAAATGGATAGGATTAGTGTCATAAGATGATAATTCCAGACGCTCACTAGGACAGTTTACTAAGATGAGCCGGATGCTGACACATGGAGTGTATCCTTCTCTTGAGAGCTTCTTCCTTCTTGTTTAAGTGGCTTAGAAATGTATGTAATATTAGTATTTGCACACTTCAAGAATTGTTAGAACATAAATTGTTCTCTTGTGAATATTTTGTTATCATAAAAATGAATGAGGGTCTAAACTTCTCAATCGTTTAGGTTCTAACAAAGGTATACTCCCAACAACAAAGTCAGGCACCAGTGCCCTCTCCTAGAGCTACTGTGCGTGTCAGCAGTAAGGCTAGCTGTTCACCAAATAATGAGAAGGAGGTGGAACCGCCTAAAGAAGAAATTTTGACAAAACTGGGTTGCATGTCGTTCACTATTGTTGGTGAAGGTGTTCAACTAGACTGGAAGCATGACCATGTCCAAGTTTGTTGGGTCGATAAGAAGGACTTAACGGACCTGGCGCATGGCAATGAGTGGCTTTCCAATTCCCAATTGTCATTATAGTGCATGTAAGTAACACTATATTATTTTTACATTTTATTTTCTAAGTATCAATTATAATGAACTTTTATTTAAACATCATAGGTATTTGTATCGCTTATTTATCAAGAAGGGCACCAGTACTTCAGATTCTCAGCAAGCATACCTACAGAATAAGATAACTGATGAGCAAAAAGACTGTTTCTTAGCACCGTACTTGTATAGGTAACTACATTTTATTAAATATCGTCAAATTGATAGTCTAGTTTAATTTTGTCTCTATGTTCTTCTGATACACATTACTTTTGCCCGATATTCAGTACGCACTGGCAGTTGATGATTGATGAGTGAATATTGAAGGGTATTTTAAGCACATTTCCCCATATTTCTAACCCATTTTCATATGATAAATCCTCATAATTGCTCATATTGTGCAGAAAAGGGTTAAAGAACCCTCTTGAAGCAAAAGTATGCAACTCGGGGCAAAAACGGGTCAAAAAGAGCGAAATTCTAAGATTTTGGACAAGAGATACGGCCGCACATATTCTATGTACGACCATACACCCTTGCGAAGGGAAGTAAGGGCATACAAGGCAATTCAACACGGGCCAGCGCCGAAGTTTTATAGGTGTACGGCCGCACATACCTTCAATACTGTCGTACATAGTGACGAATTCAGCTTTTACGCTGTTGCGGTATTTTGACCATAACTAGAGCTAGGAATGTCCGATTGAGGTAATCTTTGTGGCGTTGGAAAACTCTTGAAAAGATCTACAAGGCTACATAGATTGGGAAAGGCATGTACTACCGTACTTAGTGTGTAGTACAGCCGTACATATTGTTGCAGTATGGGCTAGTGCCGAGGAATTTCGAAGTACGACCGTACGTATGGGCAGTAAGGTTGTACATACAACTGGAATTGACCTATTTGAAGGGTTCTTGACCTAATGTTGCCACATCTATAAATAGCAATCCAAGGCCCCTCATTTTGGACGCTTTTGGAGAGAGAAAAAGTCCAAATCCTAATCTTGGAGCCTGTGAAGCCATCAAGGAGACTTTGGAGATGAGCCAGAAATGATTCCTTCCCAGTTTTCTTCTACTATTTTTGAATATGTTTCTTTGTGACATGAGTAGCTAAGCTCTTTTCTAGGGTCTTTGGTGTAGTTTACCTTAGTAATTCCTTGGCTATGTCTTAGTGATTACTCTATTCTATTTCTATTCTGAATTTATTATCTATGTTAAAATCCCTTAGTATTATGACTGCTTGTGATTTATTTATCTATGTATGAAACGTTGCATAATGAACGTGAACACAAGAAGGGGGTTGAATTGTGTTAAAAACTTTTCGCAAACTATACGTAAAAAACACTTCAACACAGGTTTTTCAAAACTGTTTGTATATCAGATGCAGAGAATTAAACCGGATGCAGAAATTAAACAGCTTATGAAAACTTGTTTCTTGAGCAAGGTAAAGATAAATGTAAAGCGATAAAGGATGAGACGCAGAGATTTATACTAGTTCACCACCAACTGGTAGCTACGTCTAGTCCGCCGTTCTGAAGGATTTTTCACTATAATCAACTGATTACAATTTTCCTCAAGAGTATTCTTCTATCACAAACTTGACAATACTCTCAACTTCTCAAAACAACTCAGTGCAGTCGAGCCTTTGAGGAACAAAGCCTTCACAAGGCCAAAACCAGTTTACAAAAGAGATTATACTTTTGAATACAATCAAAATAACTCTCACAGAGAGGATGAAAAGATTAAGCTCAAAGCAGAATAGCTTTCTCAAAGAGGGTATAAGGCCGAGTTCGATTACGTGTAGACCGAAACTTGGCACGAAACTTGATTGCTCACTTGAGTAATTTTGCTTTCGAGAATGAATTTTCTTCACGCTTTTTCCAACTTCTCTTCAATGAATACCTTGGGGTATTTATAGGAGTCTTCAAGGGTATTACCGCGATAAAGAAAAATATCTCATTTCCATTGAGTGAGGTAATTTGAAATGTAGTCCTTTTCTTCCTTTCCAAAGAATATCAGAATAGTACACATTACCGTTTTCGTACTATCTGTAATTTGCAATTGCCTTGTACGATTTTTGTCTTATGCTAAAGGTGTCACCTTTGCTTCCACGTAAATCAAAATGAGCGCATAAAATCAAATTCGAATTCCATTCCAGAACAGTCTGAGGCTAAGAGCAAAAACGTGATCATCACGTGCTTCATTAAAGTGATCAGACACTCGCTCAGAACAGAGGACGGATGCTCGCAGCAATTGAGTATTCCACATGTCAAAGAGTAACACTCTTTGGGCGCTTCTTTGTTAGCAAGGCATTTGGAGTGAGTTCGGATGCTGACACTAGTGGATTGTGTTCAATTCGTTTGTAAATTTCTTCTCATTCCTTGAGTGTTTCGTACATATATATGAAGTTTTGATACCTGTACACTCAAAGATATGTTAGAAGATAAATTGTTCTCTTGAGAATTAATTTGTTATCATCAAAATCAATGAGGGTCTAAACTTCTCAATCGTTTAGGTTCCAACAATCTCCCCCTTTTTGATGATGACAAATATCTAAGGTTGATGAACAATTTAATTTCAAAATAATATCAAGGGTCTCCCCCTGAATTTAACAATTTTGATACATAAGGACAATTAAGGCATTAAGGCGATTATTGATAAACAAATTCATTTAAGTGATCGCAAAAATACGTAGATGTATCAGAGCATATTTTTAACAAAGTGAGATTGGATGCTGATTTTTATTTTATCAAAAAGATTTTCATTGTACCAAATTTAGTGATCATTATTAGAGTACTGGGTCAATGAATATCAACGCATTAATAGGTATTAGAGTAATGAATAACCGTACAAATGCTATGTATGAAATGATATGCATGATACTTCTGTTTTAGTGCATTTGAACATCGGACGGTGAATTAGTCAATCAGACTTTCACGTGTTCATCAAACCTTTCTTTTACTCCCCCTTTTGTCATCAGACAAAAAGAGTGTAAAGCACATCATAGTCAAAATATGGCTTAGAAAAATTTGAATATATATAAACAGATAATCAGATACAGGTATATATATATATATATATATATATATATATATATATATATATAAACAGATAATCAGAGTAAAAACAATGAATATATATATAAGAGTACCCAAAAAAAATTATATCACACAAAAAAAATTTAAGGGTTTGGTGGAGGTGGTGGAGGGATGTTGAGACGTTCATATAAAAGCTTTAGTGCATTCTCCAGCTGAGTGACTTTCAGGTTAGTGGCCTTCATTTCTTCAAACTCTGCTTTAGGAATGGTGACCATTTCAACTGCAGGAGTAGAAGTAGAAGGTCCAGCTTCTGGTGCAGGTTTCATCTTCTGATGCTCTGCTAGCACCCAGTTGGAAAGCTTCAGTCTCAGTTCCTTCTTTTGTTGAGCCTTTTGAAAGAACGCATCATTTGGTATAAACCATTTGATGAGACTTCCAAGTTTCCTCTGCTCAGATTCTGACTGAATTTTCCTTCTTTTCTCCACCTCTTCTGGATACAGCAAATCCATGAAGATAGTTTCCCTATGCAGAAGCACGTCAGCAGTGAAAGCATCAAACTTGTTTCAACCATCTTCTCCCCATATTCTTCTGATGAAGGCACTCAATGCTTCAGAAGCGAAAAAGAGTCCTTCATTTTCTGCCAGGTATATTCTTCTCAGATTTTCCCTGTCATCTTCTGTAAGCACTAGGGGGACGAGGCATGGTAACATAGCTTTGTCTTTCCAAGACTCCAACCATTGACTCCAAGTAAATCCAATGTCAAAGTGCTTGGTCATAGCAGCCCATTGGACATATGTCTTCATGCAGTCAAGTGGCCTGATTACTGAGCACCTGAACGTATCATCAAAGTAGACTGTTCCCAGATTAGTGTCAGTAACTCTGCTGATAGTGCCAACTGTTGGAATTGCGGCTTTCTCGGCATTGCAGTAGTTTGAGGAGCCAGTTCTCCATTCATCTTCCTTCAGAGAACTAACGTAAAACCTTCTGGCATGATCCTCAGTGATCTTGGCAATCAGAAGCTTAGAGAATTCTTTAAGGTTATACTTCTTGGGAGCCTTCTCATACTCTACGAGCCCGATCTTGCTGAATGGTAGCTTGCCAGGAGCAGGTTCTTTCCTTTTCCCAGGGATAGACCAAGGAAGCCACCTTTGTCTGTCTGGTACAATCTTTATGGATACAGAAGAAGGATCCCTAAACTGTCTGATAACTGCAATTTTCTTCATCTCAAGACAGTGTGCCATGAAGGCAGCTTCTTCATCTGTAATCCATCTTCCACACTCCTCCAGTGTGAGAGGTTCAGTTTGTGGTAGGGATTTAGGAAGGCCAACAGAGAAAGGAATTGCTCTGCTACCAGATACTGGTCTTAGTCTTCCTTTGAATGACATCTGAAAACGGTCTTCTCCATCCTTGAAGGTAGCAGTCATTGGAGAGGCAATCTCCAGTCTGGCAACTCCAGAGGTGAAGGTTTTCAAATGCCATGCAGAGGGACGATTGTAGATGCTGTGATATGACTCATACTTAATAAACCGTGGTTTGTTAATACATGAGACATTCTTCCTTCCACCAAAGTCTTTTGGTTTATGGGTAATGGTGAGTCAAGTGGGAGTGGTTTTGGTGATTGAATAGGTTTTAGGTGTGTAGGGTTTGAAGGGATTAATGGGAGGTACTTTGAATAATAGGTTAAAGGGATGAGACTGAAGTTTAGAAATGTATGTGGTAAGTGAGGTATTTACGGAATTTTGTGGTAGGTCAAGGTTGAGTGTATTGGATGATGGTTGGGTAGGTTTTGAGAGGGTAGAGGTTTGTTGGAGGCTCATTCTGGTTTTCTTGGTTTGTGGTTGTGTTTGTGGTTGTGAAACAGACAATGGGGGTGCAGGAATAACATCATGAGAATCAAATACAGATATTGACTCGTCAGCAGTAAAGTCGAGTACCTTTGGGTTAAGCTCAGAAGACTTAACCAACCTTCTTTTTGTTCCTCTAGGGACAACACCAGCAGGAGGAGGAGGAGGGACTTGCTTCCCTTGACCGGACGCTGAAGCATCTTTTTCAGCTGCTGGCTTATTCTTTTTCTCCAAGACCTTTCTGATGGGAATTCTATCCTCATCTTCTGGTTCCTCAACAGTAGGTGCAGGAGCCACCTTCTGTTTCATTCTTCTTGTCTCCCGTATAGGGGATTCAGCAGATCTCTTCACACCAGCCATTGAGCTTCTTGTGGTTTTCTTTTCAGCTTCTCCTTCCTGTTGCTCTAATTTCACCTTCTTGATCATAGAGCCAGTTATCGCCAAAGATTCGACTAAACCGCTGACTCCAAAAACTTCGACGAACAACAGGTGCCAACACCAAAGTATTTTTCTTTTTCTTACGTGTTGGTAGAGTCGCCGACTTTCTCACAACCTTGTCTTTACTCATCATTATGGAGAGAAGAACTCCATAAGGGATAACCTTGATGATATTCTTCTTATCGACACTCTTCCTTGAGAAGACAAGAGCATTTATCGATTATTGATAATCAACCTTGGCGATTGATTTTCTTCCCATCCATGTAGTTTCTCATAATGAACTTTTGCTCGTAGTTCACTATGTCGCTGAGCGACCTTGAATCACGCTCTTAGCGATGATTTTGTGCGATACTCTGTAGTGGCTTTTCAAGTCTTTGGCGATGGGAGTTATGTTCTTCTTCTTCAATTCACGGTAGTTTTCAAACAGGGCTTCGTTGGCGTTTTCCGGTCCCTTGTAGCGCCAACCCGGTTAACATGGTAGCGATTCCTTCACAAGGGCACTTGATCGTCTGAGCAATAGAGTTGATGGTGAAGCGTAACTTGAAGCCTCTGATGTGTCCTTCTATAATTTCTCCCAGAAGTAGGTAAGCGTTCCCCCAGAACTCCTTTATAGCATCGCTCAGTACATCGACTAGTTCCCAGATGAAGTAATTTTTCCAGCCTAGTTTCTCCAAACCTTCTTCAAAATCAAAACCATATAGCTTGAAGTTCTCAAAATCAATCCTGTTTTCATTCATGAGTTTTGCTTCTGAGAATACATCGAAGGCAGCAGTGTATTGTCCAACCTTTCTATCAGCCATGGTAGCAGTTGCAGAGAGGGTAATGGAGGTTTTAGGGTTCGAAATCACACAGAGAGAGGGAGAGAGAGAGAGAGAAAGAACAGTTTTGCAAGAAAATGCAGAGTGAAGTGATGGAGCGAAAAATGTGGAGTAGTGGGAAAGTTGATAGAAAATGGTACAGTCCTTTTTCAAAAAATCGCTTCGTATTTCCACACAAAAATTAAATCAAAAAAGAAAAGAAAATGAAGATTCGCCTTTTCTTTAAATGAAGACGCCAAAAGAAAGGTAAGATAAAGTAAAAAGATTTTATCGAAAGACATAAATAATTATGACTCAGTAGATGTGATGAGACACTTAAGTCCTTAACACGTGTGACACGTGTGGGTGCGCTCGGACGCACGCAACCGATTCACCAGACGATGAGTTATGATGCACATGACAAATAAGATGCTTATTCGTATACATGCTTATGTCATACCAGATGCTGAGATTGTGCATATTATCTGACGCTGAGATTAATCATTCTTCTATAAGATGAAAATTTAAATTTCTTCTTATAAAATTGAATCTATCTTCAGCAAGGGGTTTTGTAAATATGTCAGCCCACTGATGATCAGTGTCTACAAATTTTATTTCGAGAATACCCTTCTGAACATAGTCTCTTATAAAATGATGCTTAATCTCAATGTGCTTGGCTCGTGAATGCAATATGGGATTTTTAGTAAGACAGATTGCAGAAGTATTATCACAAAAGATAGGAATGTTACTCTCTTTATCAGATAGTCTTCAAGTTGATATTTCATCCACAGAAGTTGAGAGCTACAACTTGCTGCTGAAATATATTCAGCTTCTGCTGTTGAGAGTGCAATCGTGCTTTGCCTTTTGCTTGACCAAGATACAAGATTTGCTCCAAGGAATTAGCAGCCTCCACTTGTGCTTTTTCTTTCAATTCGGTCTCCAACAAAGTCAGCATCACAGAAACCTACTAACTTGTAATCTTTTGATTTCTTATAAAGCAAACAAAGATTAGTAAATCCTTGCAAATATCTAAAGATTCTTTTAACAGCACTCAAGTGTGATTCTCTTGGATCTGATTGAAATCTAGCACACAGACAGACGCTGAACATAATATCAGGTCTTGAAGCTGTAAGATAAAGTAGAGATCCAATCATACCTCTGTACATCTTCTCGATCTACCTTTTACCGCTTTCATCTTTACCAAGAATGCATGTGGGATGCATAGGAGTACACATAGGTTTGCAATCCACCATTTTGAATTTCTTTAGCAATTCCTTGATATATTTGCTTTGATGTATATAGATACCATCATTGCATTGTTTGATTTGAATTCCAAGGAAAAACTTCAGTTCACCCATCATGCTCATCTCGAATTCAGCCTGCATTGGCTTAGAAAATTCTTTGCAAAGGCTTTCATTAGTAGCTCCAAAAATAATGTCATCAACATATATTTGAACAATTATAAAGTGCTTGTTTGATGTTTTTCTAAAAAGAGTAGTGTCTACTAGACCTCTGGTAAAGCCATTTTTCATCAAAAATGTAAGCAGTCTTTCATACCAAGCTCTGGGAGCTTGCTTAAGACCATACAAGGCCTTTTTAAGCTTGAAGACATGTTCTGGAAATTCAATGTCTTCGAATCCAGGAGGTTGTTTTACAAAGACTTCCTCAGTTATAAAACCATTCAAGAAATCACTTTTCACATCCATTTGATAAAGAATTATATCATGATGTGCAGCAAATGAAAGCAAAATGCGTATAGCTTCTAACCTTGCAACAGGTGCAAATGTTTCAGTAAAATCAATACCTTCTTCCTGTGAGTAACCTTGAGCAACCAATCGTGCCTTGTTTCTCACAACCTTTCCATCTTCATCAAGCTTGTTTCTAAATACCCATTTAGTACCAATAGCTTGCTTATCTTCTGGTAAAGTAACCAGCTTCCATACATCGTTTCTTTGGAACTGATTCAACTCTTCTTGCATGGCCAGAATCCAACCTTCATCTTTCAATGCTTGATCAATCGTTTTAGGTTCCATTTCTGAGAGTAGTGCCATATCTGCATGCTCTTTAAAAGAGGATCTGGTTCTTACTCTATCTCCAGGTTTTCCTATGATTTGATCTTTAGGATGATTCGCTTTGTACTTCCAAATTTCTTTACGAATCCGACACGAGGATTCTTGTGTGCAGTCACCACCAGACGATGAAGATGTAGGTTCACTATTTGTAGTATTACCTATATTTAATTCTGAAAATAATTTATCTAGCTCTGACATGGCTGTGTCAGGCTTCTTGTCATCAAATTTGACATGAATGGATTCTTCCACTGTCATAGTTTCTTTATTGTATATTCTAAAAGCTTTAGATCTTTCAAAATATCCCAAAAAGATTCCTTTGTCAGCTTTTGAATCAAACTTACCAAGCTGATCCTTAGTATTTAAAATGTAACACGTACAACCAAATGAATGAAAATACGATATGTTTGGTTTCCTTCCTTTCCACAGTTCATATGAAGTCTTCTTCAAAATAGGTCTAATAGAAATTCTATTATGAATGTAACAAGCTGTGTTTACTGCTTCTGCCCAAAAATGTTTTGCAATGTTAGCCTCATTGATCATGGTCCTGGCCATTTCTTGGAGGGACCTATTCTTCCTTTCTACAACACCATTTTGTTGAGGTGTTCTAGGAGAGGAGAAATTGTGGGAGATGCCGTTATCATCACAAAATTTTTGAAAGCTTTCATTTTCAAATTCTCCCCCATGATCACTTCTAATAGAAAAAATACAAATTCCTTTTTCATTTTGAACTGTTTTGCAGAATACAGTAAATACCTTGTATGACTCATCTTTGTGAGCAAGGAATCTAACCCATGTCCATCTAGTAAAATCATCAACAATGACTAACCCATATTTCTTTCCAATTAATGAGGCTGTCCTTGTTGGACCAAAAAGATCAAGATGCAAAAGCTCAAGTGGTCTAGAGGTTGAAACAACATTTTTTGAATGAAAAGAAGTTTTAACTTGTTTTCCTCTTTGACATGCCTCACAGAGAGCATCGGATTGATACTTAAGATTTGGTAAGCCTCTGACAAGACTGTGCTTGTTTAATTTTGAGATTAATCTCAAATTGGCATGACCCAATCTCTTGTGCCAAATCCATTGTTCTTCGTCAACAGACACGAGACACTTGATATCTTGTTTTGCAAGTTCAGAGAGATCAATTTTGTAAGTATTTTGTTTCCTCTTAGCAGTAAAGAAAGTAGAGCCGTCTTTCTTGCTTTTTACTAGACATCCAGTTTCTGTAAAGATGACTTCATAACCATTGTCACATAATTGACTTATGCTCAATGAGTTATGTTTAAGTCCTTCAACATATAGTACATTATCAATAGAGGGAAGGGAGCCTTTACCAATGCGACTAATTCCAACTATTTTACCTTTCTGGTTTCCTCCGAAACCAACAAATCCAGCTTCTTTAGGCCTTAGTTCTTGGAACATATGCTTTTCTCCCGTCATGTGACGCGAGCATCCACTGTCTAAGTACCAAGATAGGTGTGTTGACTTTGTTGCTAAGCATGTCTGCAACATAGATTATTTTATCTTTAGGTACCCATATCTTTTTGGGTCCTTTCTTGTTAGTTCTTGAAGGAAGCTTATCTTTCACAGTTTTAAAAACAGTACATGCACTTTTCAAATGACCAGGTTTATTGCAGTAAGTACAATGCAAGCATTTACTATGATTATTGGATTTATCAGATGCTGAATCATTTTCTAAAAGAGGATCATCTGATATATAACCAAGACCATGAGTTGTCATTTTACTGACGCCCCAAATCATTGAAGCTTGCTTGCTTCGAGTTACACTCTCTGCAAGAAACTTTTGAAAAGCATATTCATAATCATTTGATTTGCATTTAGGATTGCCTGTAACTTTAGAGCTTTCAGCTTGAGAGCTCTCACACAGTTGCTTGTTAGCGGTCAAACGCTGGGTTATCCATCGATGCTGATTTTCGCTTTCACGGTTCTCTTTATTGAGTACAGATTTTTCTTTGTTTAAAGCTTGAAAGTCTTGTGATAATTTTGAAAATTTCTTTTTCAAATTCTTATACTCAACAGAGAGAGTGGCAGAGTGCTTAAGAAGATCATCGAATGCAAGTTGAAGTTCAGAGTATGAATCATATACTATTACCTCTTCAACTTCTTCTTCTGAATCAAGGTCAGTGTCTGCCATGAGAGCGAGATTTGCTTCTACTTCATTATCTTCCTCAGATGAGGATAAATCTAGATCTTCAAGTCGTAGGACCTTAGATCAATGCTTTCACCATCTTCCATTTTGAACAACTCGTATTGGTGAACCAACATGCTAGCTTTGGTTTCTCTTACTTGGGCAGAGCCTTCGTAAGATAAAACAAGTGAGTCCCAGATTTCTTTGGCAGTATCAAATTTGCCACATTTATCATATTCTTTTTCTGTCATAGCATAGATAAGAATGAATCTAGCCTTTTGATTGATTTGATATCTCTTTTTCTACTCATATTTCCAATCTTCTCTGGCTATATCAACACCACGAGGATTAGTGGGAGGAATGTAACCACTTTGAACTATATCCCACAACTCAAGTTGTTGTGTCTCAAAGAAAGCTTTTATCTTATCTTTCCAGTAATCAAATTTTTCTCCATCGAATAGAGGAGGACGGTTCATATGACCACCTTCAGTAAACATGTTCACAGTATAGGATCTTTTCTCTTAACACTGTTAAGTGCTCAACCAAGAGGCCGAGCTTTGGTACCAACTGAACGTGAACACAAGAAGGGGGGTTGAATTGTGTTAAAAACTTTTCGCATACTATACGTAAAAAATACTTCAACACAGGTTTTTCAAAACTGTTTGTATATCAGATGCAGAGAATTAAACCGGATGTAGAAATTAAACAGCTTATGAAAACTTGTTTTACTGAGCAAGGTAAAGATAAATGTAAAGCAGTAAAGGATGAGACGCAGAGATTTATACTAGTTCACCACCAACTGGTAGCTACGTCTAGTCCCTTCGTTCCTGAAGGATTTTTCACTATAATCAACTGATTACAATTTTCCTCAAGAGTATTCTTCTGTCACAAACTTGACAATACTCTCAACTTCTCAAAACGACTCAGTGCAGTCGAGCCCTTGAGGAACAAAGCCTTCACAAGGCCAAAACCAGTTTACAAAAGAGATTATACTTTTGAATACAATCAAAATAACTCTCACAGAAAGGATGAAAAGATTAAGCTCAAAACAGAATAGCTTTCTCAAAGAGGGTATAAGACGCTGAGTTCAGTTCTGTGTAGACCAGAAACTTGGCACGAAACTTGATTGCTCACTTGAGTAATTTTGCTTTCAGAATGAAGTTTCTTCACAGTTTTTCCAACTTCTCTTCAATGAATACCTTGGGGTATTTATAGGAGTCTTCAAGGGTATTACCGTTGCAGTATAAATATCTCCTTTCCATTGAGTGAGGTAATGTAGTCCTTTTCTTCCTTTCCAGAGAATATCAGAATAGTACACATTACCGTTTTCGTACTATCTGTAATTTGCAATTGCCTTGTACGATTTTTGTCTTACGCTAAAGGTGTCAGCTTTGTTTCCTCGTACATCAAAATGAGCGCATAAAATCAAATATGAATTCCGTTCCAGAACAGTCTGAGGCTAAGAGCAAAAACGTGATCATCACGTGCTTCATTAAAGTGATCAGACGCTCGCTCAGAACAAAGGACAGATGCTCGCAGCAATTGAGTATTCCACGTGTCAAAGAGTAACACTACTGGACGCTTGCTGTTAGCAAGACGCTGGAGTGAGTTCGGATGCTGACACTAGTGGATTGTATTCAATTCTTTTGTAAATTTCTTCTCCTTCCTTGAGTGTTTCGTACATATATATGAAGTTTTGATACCTGTACACTCAAAGATATGTTAGAAGATAAATTGTTCTCTTGAGAATTACTTTGTTATCATCAAAATCAATGAGGGTCTAAACTTCTCAATCGTTTAGGTTCCAACACATAATCTATCGGAGGATCTGGGGTTTTATAACGGGGCAATAAAGGAACCTTAGGTGATTAAATTGAATGTTTTAGTTAGTTAATCTATCGGAGCATCCAGGATTAATTAATGGACCTAAAAGGGAATTGGGGTCTTATATAACAAAACTAGTTAGGGGAGGTATAGGTCCTTTTGACCAATTCAAACGCCTAGACTATTATAGGACTTAATGCTTTCACCCAAGGTTGCTTTTAGGAGGAAAAGGTTATTGGCTATCTGAGGATCAGGGCTAATAGGTAGAAAGGGGTCAATAACATAGAATAAAGAAGGAATATGATAGACTAGGATTAAGAAAGGAACGAACGGGATAAATGAAACCAAGGCCCTAGGCTCTAACTCTATTGTTCTCTGAAACGTTTTTCACGCTTTCTTTTTCCATTGCGCACTCAAACCAACTATTCGATACTTAAAGAATTGAGATGCCTAGAGTAGAATGATTTTATCCTTATTCCCTGTGGGTTCGACAACCGGGACTTAAAATCCCAATTTATTACTATAGCTGACCAGGTGCACTTGCCTGAGACGCAACAATGATCATTTGTCCTAAGGACAATCTCATAGTTTGGACATGCTCGTTGCATAAAAAGCCAAACCCAGCCTTTAAGCGCACAGTTGATATGTAAGCTTTTATTTGTCATACTTGTGATATATGTATTATTACTTAATTTTAGATCTATAATTAACCTACTTTGAATGAATATTCTTTTATCAGAGCCATGGAGGGATATAATTTAGTGAAGCATGGTCGTAGAAAAAAGAAACCCGATTGGGTGTATCTCCAAGTAAGTGTCTTCATGAAAATCATTAAGCTTTTGATAGTAGTTATGTGTATATATAATATTTGTTGGAATTTTATATTCCAATAATTAATATGGGCTGATATCATTAATAATTATATTAGCTATTTATCATAAATGAGCTATATTTTATGTGATCGTATAAAGTTAAAATAAGATAAGCTCATTGGACTCCTAATTTAATTGATATGGGCCTTATATGAGTAGATGTTAGTGTGGCCCGATAAGGGGATAATGGGTACCCTATTAGGTTTAACACACAAAAAGAAGGCTATGGCCCCTAATACACCGAATCGCCATCATCCATTCTCTTCTCCCCGTCTGAAGAGAACCTAAAGTCTCGTGAGAGAGCTCAATAAGATTCTATTGAGGAAGAACCATAAAGCCACCGCTAACATGCTCGATGTTTGTTGCTATGGATCCAGAAGCTCGTAGTTTGTTCGTGATCATTCTTTAGTATTCCACTTCATGTGATTGATTGTTATGGATCCAGGTATTCTTCTAATTCTTGATAATCCAACATGTCGTAGATCCTAAGGGTAGATAATATGTTGTTCTTATTGAGCATACTTGCATGTCTTTATAGCTTTCACCTCGAGTATTTCTTCTATGAGATTTTAGCATGCTTGTTCTTGTTGTTGTTATTAATAAGGTCTTAATTCCAACAATATTTACTTATTATATGCAACTATGCTATTTATTTGTCGGGGGCATGCCAATTGAACGCTTGGGCATATAAGTACTATGTGATGAAAACCATGTTGACCATTGTCACTGCAGATATTGTTAGTGGATGGACGGAGGTAATAGAATTTTTAATAAGGCATACATGTTATAATTTTTTTGGTTAGTTAATTATATAAGTTTTTAACTTGCAGGTATTCAGTGACTCATCTGAGTATACCACCGCTGAAATTAATGTATTACGGGAAACATGGGCTCACTTTTTTCTTCTTCAAATGCTTGAGGTGAATTAAGATACATCACAAGATATTTATATTGGTCTATCAAAACAATGCATGAGTTATGTCCATTCCCTTCACAAAGTAGGTTATTTCATTACTTAAGTACGTTTTAATATACAACCAAATTAACCACCACAGTCTGATGGGTTCCTTATATATATCATAGGCCCAATTGTCCATGGCCCACTTAGAGTCAACTTCAACGAGAAATTGGGGAAGAGGGAAATAGTTAGTTACGGTTAGAGAAAGAAGTGGAGTCTGTTATATAGGGGAGGAGAGAGTAGTGGGGTATTATTCAGTATCTTTTCAGTTAGAACCTGTGAGGGTTGGGCAGAGAGAGAAATGTCTCTTCTTTGAGGAGCTTCTACTCTGGGGTTACATGGGTTTTTCCTTCTGTAATATACATCTATTTTCATTCAATAATACAATATCTGTTTCTCTTGATTTCGGGTTCCTATCAATTGGTCCGACCTGCCGGATCTATCGAGGGAGAGCCAATGATGTCAGAGAAGGTGATTCTAACTTTTGATGGAACGGGAGAAGCCTACTGGTGGTTGATCCAGTTGGATCGTTATTTTGTAGCCAACAGTTGGCTACACACAGAGATGAAAGTACGATGGGTTACTGTGTTCGCTTTGAAAGGTGCAGCGGACAAATGGTGGTCCTCTAGAAAACAAGGCAATCAGACTGTCTCATGGGAGACTTTTGAGAAGGCTTTCATTAAGGAGTTCATACCTAATCTATGGGAGATGATACAAGCTGCAGAAGATGAGGAGCAAGAGAAAACGGGCCAGGATCAGAACGAGGAGGCCAAGGGTGATGAGGAGTCAAAGGATGGTGATGAAGAGACCGACTCTGTGTTCCAGAAGGTTCCAACTAACCTGATGTTGCCGTCAAAGCGGTCAGATCAAAAATTACTGGCGAGAACCACGGAGGCTTTGCCGTCGGAGCGGTCAGATCAAAAAATTCCATCGATGACCATGGAAACGCAGAGCGGGGAGGTTTCTACAGGGCTCCGTTCGCAGAGTCTCACAAGGGTAGAGGAGGAGTGGAACCAAGATGTTACGGTGGAACCACCACCGCCTCCAGAGCCGCCGGACTTAGATCCCTTCATAGCGGCCAAGATACGTTCAGAAATGGCAAACGAAATTTGTTGGAACCTAAACGATTGAGAAGTTTAGACCCTCATTAATTTTGATGATAACTAAATATTTCTCAAGAGAACAATTTATCCTCTAACATATCTTTGAGTGTACAGGTATCAAAAGCTTCATTTATATATGTACAAATCACTCAAGAAAGAAGAAGAAATATACAAAAGAATTGAATACAATCCACTAGTGTCAGCATCCGAACCCACTTCATCATCTTGTTAACAGCAAGCGTCCAGCAGTATGACTTCTTGACACGTGGAACACTCAATTGCTACGAGCGTCTGTCCTCGGTTCTGAGCGAGCGCCTGATCTCTTTAATGAAGCACATGGTGATAACGTTTTTGCTCTCAGCCTCAGACTGTTCTGGAATGGAATTCAAATTTGATTTTGTGCGCTTATTTTGATGTACGAGGAAGCAAAGGTGACACCTTTAGCATAAGACAAAAATCGCACAAGGCAATTGCAAATTGCAGATAGTACGAAAACGGTAATGTGTACTATTCTGATATTCTCTAAAAAGGATGAAAAGGACTACATTTCAAATTACCTCACTCAATAGCAAGGAGATATTTTTACTGCAACGGTAATACCCTTGAAGACTCCTATAAATACCCCAAGGTATTCATTGAAGAAGTGTCAGAGAAAAACTGTGAAGAAACTTCATTCTGAAAACAATATTACTCAAGTGTGCAATCAAGCTTCGTGCCAAGTTTCTAGTCTATATTGAACTGAACTCAGCATCTTATACTTTCTTTTAGAAAGCTATTCTGTTTTGAGCTTAATCTTTTCATCCTCTCTGTGAGAGTTATTTCGATTGTTATCAAAATCATAATCTCTTTTGTAAAACTGTATTTGGCCTAGTTAAGGCTCTGTTCCTCAAAGGCTCGACTGTACTGAGTCGTTTTGAGAAGTTGAGAGTATTGTCAAGTTTGTGACAGAAGAATACTCTTGAGGAAATTGTAATCAATTGACTATAGTGGAAAATCCTTCAGGAACGAAGGGACTAGACGTAGCTACCAGTTGGTGGTGAACTAGTATAAATCTCTGAGTCTCATCCTTTATTGCTTTACATTATTTATCTTTACCTTGCTCAGTAAAACAAGTTTTTATAAACTGTTTAAATTTCTGCATCCGGTCCTGTTTAATTCTCTGCATCCGATATACAAAACAGTTTTGAACAACTTATTTTGAAGTTTTTACGCATAGTTTGCGAAAGGTTTTTAACACAATTCAACCCCCCTTCTTGTGTTCACGTTCAAAATTGAAATCGAGGAAGGGAAGAGGAGGAAGGAAATCGGGTCAGTGAATCGGAGCAGATCTAACCCGAAAAGGCACGGATCATGGGTCAATAGGGATCCGGATCGGTGGAGTGCTTCGGGTCGACCCGGACTGTTGGGCTCGGGCTCGCATATGGAAAACGGGGCTAAGATCATGGATTTTTCTTCCCATGTAATCACTGATTCCGAATTTGCATACGCCATCAAGGATTCCCCGGGTTCTGAGATTCGCAAGGGTGCACACATGATTGTCACTGTTTCGAGGACACGCTGTTGGAAAATATCCCGCTGCAGAAGGAGAAAACATAGGAAAAGATCAACAATGGCGTCCTTGTCACGTACATTTGGGGATTCGAAGAAGTTCTGGTTCGCCACATCTCTGCATGTCCAGTATGTTCAACAACCTCAACTACGGCGACGTCAACGTCGAATTTTGATTCTGTTCCAGTGGCTTCCGCCACCATCATCTCCTCCACTTTTGATTCTATTGCAGTGGTTGTGGGCAGCTGGTCATAGGGGCACCGTCGCCGATTGCCCAAGCTCCGTCGCCGGAGTTCTCGGCCCAACCAAGATTTCGCCGCGGGAGCCACCTCCCTCAGATTCACCAGAGTTGTCAGACGCGAGGCCCCACACGTTGGTGAACGATTTTATCTCAGCGAAGTCTTTGTGTGTGCTCACCAAAGAGTCACGTATCACCAGTGGGAAGGTTCTGGAGAAAGTAGGGGCGACTTTTGACATTATGGGCCAACAAATGATAGAAAGGATAGCAGGTGAGTTACGTTATTGGGTTGATGTAATGGGCCAAGCCCAATTTACTAATGAAATGAAGGTAATAATGTTTAAACAAATGATAAGAGCAGAGTGGGAACTTCCCTGTTTGGGTCCATTGCCTAACTTACTGGGCCTAACCCAAATAATTAATGAATCTCCTTTTGAATTCTTTGAGGAAATGCTGGTCGAAATGGTTATGGTTTTATATGCTGGTAGTCACAGTGATTTGGTTGAGAGCGGACTACATGTTTTCAGAATGATTAGAGAGGCTCAGGACCTGGTGCAAGAATTAGCAGAACCTCCTGCGTCTATTTTTGCTTCTTTGTTTGGTGCATGTAGGTGCTACCTAGATTGCAATCTTGGGAAATTTTGTTATTGAACACAAGTGGATTTTAAGCTCATGAAGTTTGTAGTGCAGGGTTGCGTTACCCTTGTCCATGTTGCTTGGACTGAGATGGAGCTATTGTTGCTTGAGAAGGTTTTAGAGGTGTATATGGATAATTGTGGGACAATGGAAGCCCTTGGGTACACTTATGTTCAGCTGGGTCAGACTAACAAGGGCCATGAATTTATTAAAAAAACTACACAAATTGATCCTTTTGCTTCCCAGGCATTTCTTGAACTGGGAGAATTGTTGTCTTACACAGGGGCTGTACCAGACGCTTTTAAAATTGCTCATACTCCTTTTAAGATGGGAGATCAGGAAGTATCAATTGAACTACTTAATAATACTGGTGTCAGTAAGTTTGAAAAAGGAGAATTCACGCCTACTCAACAAACTTTCTAGGAGACTCCAGGTAATGGAATTTGGCTTTCTTTCATGAATGCGGAAACTAAGTTTCTCATTGATGCTGTTCCCGCTACTCTCCAATTCAAGGACATGCAGTTATTTCATGGCCTTGAAGGTAATAGGAACCATGTGGAAAAACCATGGAATAAAGTCACGGTGCTCTTTAAACCGGCCCAATTACTTGAGCAGTTAAATGAGTTTAGAACTACAAGTATATTATATCGTCTAATTTTGTTCAACTACCTAGACTACATTGATGCTTTAAAGGTACATGACAAGTTCCCAAAGGCATTATCCATGCTTGGTGAGATGGAGTTGATAATTGAAGTCTTTATAAGTCGCATTAAAAGTGCTGCAATACGGACAAGGGGCCAGTATCCTAAAATGAGAACAGGATCCATTTCGAAGCCTAATGTAGTGGTACTTGCAGGCAACGAGAGTAAGTGTAATGGTAGAACAATCATTGAATGGCTCATTCCTTGGGAGGCACAAACAGCAGAAGAAACTACTTGGAAGGAAGCAATTTTCATCAAGCAGCTACACCCTTCCTTCTACCTCAAGGGTTGTGAGGTGGCATCGACTAGTAAAGGACTGTTTTGTTTTCTCTGCCTTGAGGACAAGGCAGAATTTAAAGGAGGTGGTATTGATGGGTTCCTTATCTATATCATAGGCCCAATTATCCATGGCCCACTTAGAGTCAACTTCAACGAGAAATTGGGGAAGAGGGAAAGAGTTAGTTACGGTGAGAGAAAGAAGTGGAGTCTGTTATATAGGGGAGGAGAGAGTAGTGGGGTATCATTCAGTATCTTTTCAGTTAGAACCTGTGAGGATTGGGTAGAGAGAGAAATGTATCTTCTCTGAGCAGCTTCTGCTCTAGGGTTACAAGGGTTTTTCCTACTATAATATACATCTATTTTCATTCAATAATACAATATCCTTTTCTCTTGATTTTGGGTTCCTATCACAGTCTTACTTGAGTTTTCTTTGTTTTCTCACAGCTTCTCCAAGTTTCTTCACCCGAGTATTCTTTCAGGCTTTACAACAACTCTCAATAAATACTAACTTTCACTAGGCACTAGCCAGCTAGAGAGAAACACAACTCATAAAAATATGAATGAACACTTTGGTATACAGCTCATGGACAATTAAAGAATGGGTGTCTATTAAGCTTAGAGCCAACAAATTAATTCACTCCTTTATGGATTTACAGATCAATAAAATAGAGATTTAGGAATAAGTAGAAAAAATAAATCTTGAGAAACTAATAATATTAACTTTTGACAGCGTTTTTGAAAAAGTACTATATTGCTATGATCTTCAGCTTCCAGTTTCAACAAAGAAAGGGGAAATGAGTTTTAGTTTAACAAAAGGAAGACATTGTGGCTAACATGGGTTTTGGGATGGGAAACAATGGCAGTGGAACATGACATGGAGAAGGTTTTTATTCCAATGGGAATTGATGCAACTAGAGGAACTAATGAAGAAGTTGCAAGAAGTACACCTTTCTAATTATATAAATGATAAGGTATGGTGGAACTTTAGCAAGGACGGAGAATTTTCTGTCAAGTCATTCTCCAAAGCTTGCTGGGAACATATCATGCCTATGCATAGTGTAAGAGATGTATGGAGGGGAGTGGCGCTACCAAAAGCTGAATTACAATTGTGATTTATCCTACAAGAAAAGCTGAACACATAAAGCAGGATAAAGAAATTGAAGCTTATCAATGGGGATGAGAATGATGTGAAAAGTCTGTTCTGCAAGAGTGATGAAGAAACAATAAATCTCTTATTTCTACACTGTATGAAGATCTGGAAAATCGGGATTGATGTCTTAAAATGGTGGAATGTGCAGATTCCAATAACCTCTACACCAAAACCATGGTTTGATAGCTGGGTGGGAATAATAGAGGGAAGTTTCTAAAAGAAGCTTTGGATCTCATTATGTTATGTAGTGTTTTGGTCATTATGGAACCAAAGGAATATAGTAGTTTTTGAAGCTGAGCAAACAGATTGGGATCAATTCTCATTCCTACCAAAGCTAAGACTAGGATTTTGGATGAAAGGATGGAACTCGGAGTACCCCTATAACCCAGAAGAAGTAATACATAATACCAAGGTTTTAAATTGCGATTGCGGTCGCGGTTGCGGAGACCTCAAAAACCGTTACGTTGCGGAAAATTGCGGTCAAATGCGCGTCGATGCGCAATGCGATGCGGTTGCGGAGACCCAAAAAACCGTTATGTTGCGGGTGCAATTGCGGTTGCGGACCGTAATTTAAAACCTTGCATAATACTGAAGGGTGCGTGGTTGGAAACAAAAAAAGAAAGGATAGAAGGAGCTTAACTTGGTACCCACCACGACCAAATAAACGAAAGTGGAATGTTGATGGATCCTCAAAAGGTAAACCAGGACCTGCAGGTAAAGGAGGAGTGTTACGAGATGAAAAATGGACTATTATGGCTAAATTTGCAGCATCAATGGGTGTGAGAGACTCAAATGAAGCAGGTTTTGGCAATTATTTTTGCACTTGAGTTGTCATTGGATCAAGAGTGGCGGCATCGAGGAGAATTAATTGTAGAATCGGATTCAAAAAATGCCCTTGCTTGGGTTAGTGGAAAGAGTCCTTGCCCGTGGAATCTGAGATTATGCAGTAACAAGCTAAATAACTTCTTGTTTATGTTGCCAAAGGTGTATTATGTGCATGTTAATAGAGAAGTAATTGAGATTACAGATGCTTTGGGTAAGGAGGGAGCAAGTATGGAAGGTTGATGGATTGAATGATTCTGAGATGACAATTTTGAAGTTTTCGTGGTGCAAGTTAAGGAGGATACGGAGTTGATAATGGCATGTTGTGCCGATGACTAGTTGTTTTTTGAGTGCAGCAAATGGTCATGTGAGGTTGATAATTTTTGTTGCATAGTTGTTTTAGTAGTAATAGTGTTTGAATTGGATTTCTGCATGAGCAATAGCTGTTTGTGTCGTAATTAATGTAGACTCGGGATGCATTTTTTTGCTTCGGCTTTGATGGGTTTGATGTTGAACAGATGTAGTAGAATAGATTACCATTCGATGTAGTGTTTCAAGTGTGTTGTCTTGGCACTAGCTTTTTAAGTTGAGGGTGGTGTTTTAAGATGATGAAACTAAATTACAGGGCGGTAGCACCTAAACTTGTGAAGATGAGTATATATAAGGCCGCAGGAAATAAGCCGATGAGATAGCAGATAGTTGGCCTCAGTTGGTGAATCCCCAATGCCTTATTTGAGATCAAGATCGGGTGTCACAAATCAGCTGGTGTCGAGTTATTTGGATTGAATCAGAAGCCTCTAAGTGAAAACGAAAGGAAAGAAAGGGTGTTGATATATGTTATATATAGCCGAATCCTTGTGATGCCATGCAAAGTGGCTAAACCAAGCCAACCGATAATATCTTTTTTTTGTTTTATTTTTAGACAAATCTTATCGTTTGATTTGTTTCTCTTTTATTATTATCCTTTCCTTTTTTTTAGGATCGTATCAGTTTGTTAGGATTTGATTTGCATTAGGAATTATCTTCTTAGGATTTGTTTTGCATTAGGTTTTATCCTTTTATTTCCTTTATATATTTGTTTCCCAAATACGTTGGAAGTTAGTTTTTGAATTATTAATGAAAATCGAGAAGCTTTTCTCAAACCCTTTGTGTCAGTTCCTCGGTATTCTTTGAATCAACAAGTTTTGAATCAACGAGGTGTTATCGTCAACCTCTCAGTTATTCTTTGACTAAACGAGTAGTTGAACTTTTTTTTCCGCCCATCACGTATGCTGCATCACCGTGTCTGCTAAAATTTTTTTTTGGTAGTTAAATTTATCTCTTAGAGATGCTTTAGTACGTTTTGTTGGGTAGTTAAGTTAGCCGAATTCTAATATATTTGCTTTAAGTCTTGGTGTGAGGCCAACTAATAAGGCTGCCATGTGTTGTTTATTAGAGGGTCAAGGGTGTTCTCACTACAAGAAAACCCCATATTACCGATGAAATTTTACCGACGACCCCGACTCCGTCGTTAATATTTTAATTACCGACGGCTTAGCCGTCGGTAATGCGCCGAAAAAAAGTTGCGTACGAAATTAAATTTTTTCTACTTTACCAAAGGCTAAGCCGTCGGTAATTACAGACGAGTTGTAGGCCATCTGTAATTACCGACAGCTTAGTCGTCGGTAAATACTTATTTCATTTGTAATTTAGTTTTTAAAATTACTGACGAAAAATCCGTTGGTAATTGAAAAAATTTTACCATTGTTTTGGTAACTACCAACGGCTTAGCTTTCAGAAATGGCTGTTAAATTACTGACGGGCGGTTCTATTTTCCCGCATTTAATTTCCTGGACGGTGTTTTGTTAGTGAAGGCTGTAATTACTGATGGGCACCTGTTTTCTCTTTTCATTTTTATCTTCCCTTCCCTCTCTTCCTCTGCGGCTGCACCCTTGTGCTTCACTTCCTCTCCTCCATAGTTCCTCTGCATGGCTGCGCCCTTTTGCGTTCTCTACGCCCTTTTGTTTCTCTTCCTCTCCGCGGCTCCTCTGCGCCCTTATGCGTTCTGCCGTTCTGCATCTCTTCTTCCTCTCCGCCCATCGACCGAACCAGGCACAGCGACCACCACTGCGCCATGCAATCACATCTCTGCTCGGCCACTGCCAAACCTCTCTGTCTCATTTTCCTCCGCCGCACAGGCACAACTCCGTCTCGTTTTTGTTCTGCCTCACATTTCAGATCTCAGCCACTCAGGTATTGGTTCTTTTTGTGCTTTGTTCCTTTTTTTCTTGCTTTGGTTTGTTCCTTTTTGTGTTGTGGTACTGGCTGTTGGATACTAAATTCATAGATTAGCATCATTTTCATTTACCTGAAGATTGGAATTTGATTTAGCTTGACTTATGTGGGAATTTGATTTGGTTTGATCCTTTTTGTGTTGTAAATTAGAATACTAAACTGAGAATGTGTACTTTGTTCCTTTTTGCTGTTTATTCACTTGGTCTAATTAGTTTGTTCTTTGTTTTCTAATTTACTGAGAATGACCTAGTCAATACTTCAATGGTATTAAGTGGCTGCATGAATCTATTGAGAAATTGGATGAATTTTTCTACTTGTATTAGGTCATTAGTTTGTCTTAACTTCAAGAAAGTCAGGAGACACTGCCAATTGATTCTGACCTTATTGCACCCTGTAATCATTACCATCTTGAGATAAAATGGATAAACCAACTATTCTATATATATACATATATATATATAGAGAGAGAGAGAGAAAGAGAGAGAGAGAGAGATTTGTATATGTAAACCTAATTGGTGCTCTTGTTTACTTAAGATAAGTGAGAAATATTTTGTAATGATACCTGATGTTATTCATGCCTTCAGGACAATATTGCTACAGAGAATTCATTCGCTGAACATATAACTTCACTCATCCTTCATTTTTCCTGTATTGACAATTTGAGTGATATAAATACTTTATTTAAGAAGCTTAAATCCAATTAATTTAAGGCTGGTTTGTAAAAATAGGCTTTTTACTTTAAAACAATATATCCTTTTGGTTGTCGTATGAATCTGATAGGTATGAACAGAGATGATGGATTCTTGTGATTATTGTCTTTTTATATCCGTGGTTCAAGTAAACGTGTACACCCAGTACAAGGGAAAATTTTGAGACAACAAATGATTAGAAGTATCTATACTCCTTGGCATGTTAACTGGTTATGAGTTGACAATTAATTGTAGCTTTTTGTTAGAAGAGTAACTGCCAGTTATCACCCATGTGATGTATTTGTCGACAGTCTCTAGGATAGTAAGTTGCAGGAATAGTCTAAGTTATCCAAAATCAATGATTTGAACATAACGTTTTGGTTCAAATCAAAACATAGAGGCTTGACTGTACTAAGTCATTCTAAGAAGTTGTGAGTATAGCCAGTTTGGCAGTATTACACTCTCAAGTGTAATCAGGTTGATTATAGTGGAGAAATCATTCAAGTGTGTGAAGGGACTAGACGTAGCTATCAAGTGATAGTGAACTAGTATAAATCACTGTGTCACTCTCTTCTCTCTTCTCTTTACTTACATACTGCCTTATTTTATTAACGAGTTGTTTTGAAAAGGTTTTCATAAACACACAAGCTTTAAGAAAAGTTTTCTAAAACCTAATTCAAACCCCCCTTTCTTGTGTTTTTTCCACGTTCAATTGGTATCAGAGCTGGGCCTCTTGGTTGAGCACTTAACAGTGTAAGAGGAAAATATCTTATTCTTTATTCATGGCATGCAAGGAAGTCGGTGGTCACGTTAACCGTCCTCCTTTGTTCACTGGAACAAACTTCGACTACTGGAAAGATAAAGTTAAATCCTTCTTCGAGTCTCAACAACTCAAACTCTGGGATATAGTTCAAAAACAATACACCGAACCAGTTGATTCCAAAGAAAATCCCATTCCTGGGGATAAATGGACAGAAGAGCATAAGAAAGCTTATCAACTACATCAGAAAGCAAGATATTTCCTTATTTGTGCTATCTCTGAGAAGGAATACGAGAAATGCGAAAAGAATGATACTGCCAAGGAGATTTGGGACTCATTGGCCTTGGCTTATGAGGGTACTTCCCAAGTGCAAGAAACCAAAGCTAATATCTTGGTTAAACAATATGAACTCTTCAAAATGGAAGAGGGTGAAAGCATTGAAACTATGTTTGGAATATTTCAAACACTAGTTCATGGTCTAAAGGTTCTTAAGAAAAGCTATATCACTGCTGATCACGTTAAGAAAATCTTAAGAAGCCTGCCAAAGAAGTGGAGACCTAAGGTCACTGCTATTCAGGAAGCAAAGGACCTGAATGCCTTGCAACTTGAAGATCTTCTGAGTTCCTTGAGAGCTCATGAGCTTGAGCTAGCTGAAGAAGAACCTCCTAAGAAATCAAAGTCTATTGCTTTGAAATCTACAAACAAAGCATCTTCTTCCAAAGCTCTACAAGCTGAACTTAAAATAGATGAAGCATCGTCTGATGAGAGCGATGGAGACACAGACGAAGAAATTTCCTTAATATCAAGGAAAATTCAACGTATGTGGAAAAACAAAGGAAGGTTCAGAAAGCAGTTCCACAAGAAGGACTCAAGGGAAAGGCAAGACTCAAGGGATAAGAAGGACTACAAGGACAAAAGCCAAGTTACTTGTTACGAGTGCAAAAAGCCAGGACATTTCAAGTCTGAATGTCCACAACTTGAGAAACCAAGGAAAGGTGGTTTTAAAAGCAAGAAGAAGAAAGGTCTCATGGCAACATGGGATGATTCCGATTCATCTTCATCTGATGATGATGAGGAACACGCAAACATGGCTCTAATGGCTACCATAGGTTCAGACAGTGAAGAAGAAGATGAAGAGGTAGATTATAATCTATCTTCTGATATTGAAATAGCTTTTGATGAACTATTAGATGCGTCTTCTAAACTCAACACTGAGTATAAAGCTTTGAAAAATAAATTCTCAAAATTTTCAAAAGAATTTCAAATACTCAATGAGGAGAATGAGAAGCTCAAAGCTGAAAATCACCATTTGGTGAATGACAGCTCTAAGACTAAGGAAAAAGTTGAATATAACTCTTCAAAATATGAAAAGGGATTTCAAAGATTACTCGTTGAATGTGTTACGCGAAGCAAATAAGCATATATGATTTGGGGCGTAAGCCAAAATGGTAAAAAGGGTCTTAGTTACAAACCAGAGGAACCCACTTTTCAAAACACAAATTTGAAAACCAAAGATATCAACAATCATAGTGACTGTCTGCTTTGTACCTTTTGCAATAAGAAAGGACACATTAGAAGTACTTGTTATGAATTGAAAAATAAGAATGACAAGTTTCCTTCTAGAACTAACAAAAGAGGACCCAAAAATATTTGGGTACCTAAGGACAAAATTGTATATGTTACAGATCTGCTTAGCAACAGAGTTATAACACCGGTCCTGGTACTTGGACAGTGGATGCTCACATCACATGACGGGAGAAAGGCGTATGTTCCAAGAACTCCAACTTAAAGAAAGTTGAATAGTAGGTTTCAGAGGAAACCAAAAAGGTAAAATCATTGGAAGTGGAAAAATTGGTGAGAAATTCCTACCTTCTATTGATAATGTCTTATTGGTTGATGGCTTGAAGCATAACCTACTAAGTGTAAGTCAATTATGCGATAGTGGTTATGATATTGGCTTTAGTGATAATGCATGTATAGTCAAAAGCAAAAAGGATGGATCCATTTTTTTTAAAGCAAAGAGAAAGAACAATATCTATAAAATAAAACTTTCTGAGTTGGCAAATCAAAATGTAAAATGCTTTTTGTTAGTTGATGAAGAGCAATGGACTTGGCACAAAATATTGGGGCATGCTAGCTTGAGGTTAATCTCAAAGCTTAACAAGAAAGAACTTGTTAGAGGCCTACCAAATCTTAGGTATCAATCTGATGCTCTTTGTGAAGCATGCCAAAAAGGGAAACAAACAAAATCTTCTTCTGAATCCAAAAATATTGTTTCCACCTCAAGGCCACTTGAGCTTTTGCATTTAGATTTATTTGATCCAACTAGAACCACATCTTTGCCTGGAAAGAAATATGGGCTTGTTATTGTTGATGACTATACTAGATAGACATGGGTAAAATTCCTAGCTCACAAGGATGAGTCATTTGCAATATTTTCTGTGTTCTGCAAACAAGTGCAAAATGAAAAAGGTTTTTGTATTACAACCATTAGAAGTGATCATGGTGGAGAATTTGAAAATGAATCATTTCAAAACTTTTGTGAAGAGCATGACATCTCTCACAATTTTTCATCCCCTGGAACACCACAGGAAAATGGTGTTGTAGAAAGGAAAAAGAGATCTTTACAAGAAATGGCCAGAACCATGATTCACGAAACTAATATTGTAAAACACTTTTGGGCAGAAGCAGTAAACACTGCATATTAAATTCAAAATAGAATCTATATCAGACCTATCTTGAATAAGACTCCTTATGAATTGTGGAAAGGAAGAAAACCCAACATTTCATATTTTCACCAATTTAGATGTGACTGCTTTGTTCTTAATACAAAGGACAGTCTTGAAAAATTTGATTCAAAATCGCACAAAGCTATCTTTTTAGGATATTCTGAATGCTCTAAAGCTTACAGAGTATTCAACAAAGAAACATTAATTGTTGATGAATCTATGCATGTGAGATTTGATGACAAGAAGCCTGACAATGAAGCGTCAGAGCTAGATGAAGTCTTTGTAGATTTACAGATAAGCAAAGAAACAGATGAAGGTGTCATAGGAAAGAAACAGATGTGTCTGGTTCTATATCTGGTGACAAGACCCAAGAAGAAACAATAATAGACTGGAAGTTCAAACCTCATCACCCAAAGGACCAAATTATTGGCAAACTAAGTGATAGAGTTAGAACAAGATCATCTCTCAGGGAACACTCTGACTTTGCATTGTTGTCAGAAATAGAACCCAAAACAATTGATGAAGCACTAACAAACGATGGATGGATACTTGCTATACTTGCTATGCAAGAAAAGCTCAATCAATTTCAGAGGAATGATGTTTGGAAGCTTGTGCCTCGTCCAGAGGATAAGCAAGCCATTGGAATGAAGTGGGTTTTCATAAACAAACTTGATGAAGATGGCAAAGTGGTAAAAAACAAGGCAAGACTTGTTGCTCAAGGGTACTCACAAGAGGAATGTATTGATTATACTGAAACCTTTGCCCTTGTAGCTAGACTTGGAGCAATTAGAATCTTATTATCATTTGTTGCACATCATGGCATTACTTTATATCAAATGGATGTTAAGAGTGCATTTTTAAATGGTTTTATAAGTGAGGAAGTGTTTGTAAAACAACCACCTGGATTTGAAGACATTGCTTATCCAGAACATGTTTTCAAACTTAAAATGGCTCTTTATGGTCTTAAACAAGCTCCAAGAGCTTGGTATGACAGATTAAGTTCTTTTTTAACGTCAAACGGTTTTGAAAGAGGACAGGTGGACACTACACTCTTTAGAAAATCATCTAAAGAGCATTTTATTATAGTTTAAATATATGTTGATGATATTATCTTTCGTGCTACTAATGTATCTCTTTGTGAGGAATCCTCTAAGCTTATGCAGAATGAGTTTGAAATGAGTATGATGGGAGAATTAAAATTCTTCCTTGGTATTCAAATCAAGCAATGTCAAGATGAAACCTATATCCATCAGACTAAATATGTGAGAGAACTCCTAATGAAGTTCAAGCTTGAGGAAACCAAACCTATGAGCACACCAATGCATCCAACATGTGCTCTCGGCAAAGATGAATCTAGTAAAACGGTAGACTAAAAGGTATATAGAGGTATGATCGGTTCACTCCTTTATCTTACTGCCTCAAGGCCTGATATTATGTTTAGTGTCTACTTATGTAAAATATTCCAATCTGATCCTACATAATCTCACTTAACTATTGTTAAGAGAATCTTTAGGTATCTCAAAGGAACTACTAACCTTGATTTGCTTTATAAGAACACAGAAAATTACAAGCTAGTAGGTTTCTGTGATGCTGACTTTGCTGGAGATAGAATTGAAAGAAAGAGCACAAGTGGTGGCTGCCAATTTCTTGGAGCAAACCTTATCTCTTGGTCCAGCAAAAGGCAAAGCACAATTGCACTATCAACTGCAGAAGCTGAGTATATATTTGCTGCAAGCAGTAGCTCACAACTACTATGGATGAAATATCAGCTTGAGGACTATCAGATTAAAGAGAGTAACATTCCTATATACTGTGATAATACCACTGCAATATGTTTGACTAAAAATCCTATTTTGCATTCACGTGCTAAACATATTGAAATTAAACATCACTTCATTATAAACTATGTTCAGAAAGGGATACTTGAAATTAAATTTATTGATACTGACCATCAATGGGCAGATATCTTTACAAAACCTCTTGCTGAAGATAGATTCAACTTTATAAGAAAGAAATTAAATTTTCATCTTATAAAGGATTAAATGTTTAATTTGAATATGGTTGCCTCTGAAATGGCTACGTCTGATTGCTTATTTGCCTCTGTTTCGTTGCTGCCTCTGCTGTTGCACACGTGCCTCTGTTGGTCACACGTGTCTCTATTTGCATATGTGAGTCTGTCTGATATGTGCCTCTGTTTATATGTTAGCTCTGATTATTGTTTAATTATTAATCATTTGTTTATAGTTTATTATCTTATTATTATTTAATTTTTGTATCATCTGTTTTGATGACTGTTCATATGAGTCTGTTGCATTTATCACAAAGGTGCCTCTGGGAATTTTTGTGTACACGTGTCTCTATGAGACTGGTTGACGCGTTAGTGGCTGAGAGTTACTCTCACTGAGTCATTATTATCTTTTACTACCCGAGGACAGTTTTACTGCGCCTCGTTTACTCAGTGTATGGCATGTTTCAGTTTTGAAACGACACATTATTTATTTCATTTATTTTGAACATTGAAAAAGGCGGTTTGCCTTCTTCAACACGTTTTATTACCCACTCACTCACTCACTACACCCACTACTCACACTATCTCTCTGAGAAGCCTCACTGTTTGTAACCCTAAACCCCTTTCGTCTTCTATATTCTCTCTCTGCGATTCTCTGTACCTGCAATGGCCGCTCCACAACTGTTTGCTTATGGTCCTGAGGAAGAACCTCAACTACCTTGGTGAACGCTGAGCAACACCAACTGAAGGTGATGGTGGAACACCAAGTTAACTTCCAAGACTTAGCTGATAAAAGGGTACCCCTTCCGAACTGATTTCATTGATATGGGTATAATGGATTTCTTTTGTATGAAAAACTACCCAGTATATGAGGAACTGGTAAAGAAATTTTGGATGTATGCTCGGTACAAGGACAACACCATTCACAGCTACGTTCAGAAGAAGAATATTTTGATCACTCGGGACATCATTGCTGATGTTACCAAATGCCCTAATTCTGGAGCTGTTATAAAAAAAGGCTGGGAAAAGGATTTTGGTGGCTGGGAAACAATCAACGACTCCATCTATGAGAAACCTGGTAGTTCTAAGGCTGTGGATATGAAGAACAGGTTCAGAGTGCTCTTCAAGATCATAATGCACTGCATTGTTCCGAAGTTTGGATCTGTGGACACTGTGAGCAGTGACCACAAGTTCATTATGTGGAACTATGAGACCAAGGCCAAACTCAACATGCCAAGCCTCATTTTTTATCATCTGCGCAGAAACAATATGTTCTCCAGAAAAGGAAAAAACATGAACATCCCTTATGGCAGGATGTTCTCTGCTATAATGGAAACTCAAGGCTTGATTCGGCATCTTCAAGAGCTTCACACTGAAGAAGTTGGAGTTGCACTCAAAACCATGAATGTACCAACCTTCTCCAGTGAGAACGTGAGGAGAATGAAGCTTCTATCCGAAGAGGTTATTGCTGAGATGCAAAAAGAAAAAGAAGGTGTGAGAAAACCTGTAAGGAAGGGAAAGAGGAAGATAAGTGAAGATACTGATGAGCCAACCAGGAGAGTAACTCGGAGCACTGGCATCCACATTGCTGAGTCCAATCACTTGGTACAACTAGTGAGACCTGCATTCATGCCCTCAGTGATGCCACAAGAATTTGAGGAGAAGAAAGTTGAGGTTGATGAGATGATAACCAAATGCAAGGAAGACAGCTATCAATATTACCTACACCTCAAAGAAGAAAGGCTAAAGGGACAAGCCTCTGTTACAGCTGCTGCTCCTTCCACCACTACTCCTACTGTTGCCTCCGGCACTACTACTACTGCAACAACCACTTCTGCTCCTACAACCATCAATATTGTTGTTTCTGGTACAACTGCTGCACCTGCTACTTCAAAGTTGAAGCGGATAACCAAGTTGGGTGATCTCCCAGCAGCAAAGAAAACCAAGGTACTAGATGATGCAGTATGTTTGTATGATTCTGTTTATGGTTCTGCATCTGTTGGGTCTGAACATTCTACACAACCTGTTGTGTCTAAACCAATCCCTCCTCCACAATCCTCTAAACCTATTCTCCCATCAAAACCTTCCCAACCCAAACCTTCTAAGAAACCCTCTCCTCTTAAAAAGCCTTTGCCTTCTTTACCCTCTGACTCATCTTCATCTGATGAAGAGGAAGCTGATTATGTCCCTTTGAGACAGAGACAGAGACCTCAATCCCAAGTTCAATTTCCTTATATTGAACCCATCTCTGCTATTCACCCTTCAACCTCTACTTCTGCATCACATTCACCACAAATCACTCACATTCCATCATCTCAACCACAAACAATCAAAACACCTTCACCACAACCTAAACCTACTACTCCTCCACTTAGCCCCAAATCACCACCTAGACCTCCCTCACCTCCTTTAACTCAACCTGATCTCAACATACCTCCACAATCCGAACTTGTTACTGAAACAGAACCTGAGCCCTTTGTCCAGGAAACCTTAATCCCCTTACCTGGCTCTGATACTGTTTGTGAAGCACTACCCCTCACCATACTTCAACCCGTGCCTGACCCCACATTTAGAATCCCTATTCTTGTCCCTTTCTTGCCTCAATCCATTTCTCCACCCCATTCACCCATATTAGCAGAACCTTTGGAATCTGATGATGATGTTACCATCATTGATCCTCCAACTCTGGCTCTTCTTGTAACCCCTGGTCCAGATGCTCAGAGTGAGTGTGAACCCTCACCAAAAGCTGTGCCTGAATGCTATCCCCATTTGATTGCCAGTTTTGAATCTCTTAAGGCTGAGAGATACCGAGAGTCTCGCTTCTGGAAATTCCTTGGAGAAGAGAGAGTTGATGAAGTTCTTTCTGAACTAGTTCAAGAGGACCGCTATGAAAATTGGGTAATTGTGCGTAACTGGTTTGATAAGCATAAACAAGATCAACTTGAAATAAATAGGAGATGGCACTCTGCTCTTAAATGGAAAGTTCCTCCAAAGGACACAACTCCTGTTGTTTGGGAGCCTGAACCTGCTCCAATTCTTCTACCTCCTCCTCCTCCTCGTGTACCGCCACCTCAACAAGAACCTGTTACACCTCCTCCTGCCTTTACTGCAATGGTTGCTCAACCATCCTCTTCAGGGACAGCTTCTACCTCTGCTACTGAAAGCCATTCTGTGGTGGTTCCTCAGGATGTTTTCGATAAACTTGTTGAAGAAAACAAGTTCACCAAGTTCATGGAAGCAACTGAGAAGCATTTTGAAGAATCTGACAGAAGGCAGGACCAGATGACTGAGTTACTGCAAGCTATTCTAGCCCGATTGGACAAGCCATAGAAAATCTTAGGCTTTTTTCCATTTTTTTGTTTCAGCCTCTTATTTTTTTTTTGGTTACATCTTTTGTACTTTGACTTTATATTATAATGAAATCAAATTTTGGCACTTAGTTTTCACTTTATCTTTCTTAAACTGTTTTGACTGTGATGCTCTTTATTTCTGTCTTAACCTTTTTGTCTAATGACAAAAGGGGGAGAAGAAAATATAGATAGAGTTATTGATGAAGCTAATGTATCAACCAAATGTCATCATGCATTGCATTTCTTGCACTATTAACTCTGATACATTAACTTGGAATAAAGTTATGTGCTCTGAAAGTTGCATATATTTGTTTGGCAAGTTAAATCTTGCATCAAATGCTCACGATCTTTGTATTGAATGTGATCTGATATTTACACTTGAAAAATATTTATATATGCTTAATTCAGGGGGAGCCTCTGAAATTATTTGAAATAAATATTTTTCTAAAGATAAATTGTTCATCAATATATGTATTTGTCATCATCAAAAAGGGGGAGATTGTTGGAATCAAGTGGATTCAGAAACAATGACCCTTAACTGTTTTGATGATAACAAATGATTAAGAGAACAATTTATCAGAAGAAGATATCTAAGAAGACTTAGTGAAATCTTGAATTTCACACATCTAAGTCTGGTATTGATCCTCTGTTTTGATGCTGACATGATGCGAAAGCCTTGCTCTGAAGTTGGTGAACTCTGTTGGTGATCAACGCTCTGGTGAGACCATACATGACATAGTCAACTCTGTTTGACCAGTCAACTCTGTTGGTAAACCAAGCTCTGGCAAGACTAGCTCTTGACTTGGTCAACTCTGTTTGGTCATCCAATGCTCTGGTAGACAACACTCTATTGAGACCACATTCTATTTGGTCAACGCTCTAGTCTTCTGTCAACGCATACAACAGACTATGGTTAGACCACTTTGTGGAAGCCTACATTTAATTCTACAAGACTCTCTGTTATATGAAAGGCAAATGAATTCTACGCTGAAGAAGTTGCCTCTGTTTCAAGCTCACTCTAATGAACAGTGTAGCTCTGATAAGAAACAGACTGAAGCTTATTTAAGGCTACTTCACGTATTTAAGAGACCTCATTGATGAAGCATTTTAATGTACTAGGTATCAAAGGCCAAAGGGAATATCAACGAATATAATCATCAGGAAACTTGCTCTCGAAGGGTCTAATATTCAAAAAGCTCACAAGAGACAAACACTCTGATTTTGTCTACTGTGTCAGTATGCTTTGAGCAGAGTGGAAAACGACGTGACTTACTAAAGCCACAAAAAGGGGATCTGAAGTCTTTTGACCTAGGTGAAATGAGCTATTAGGTCACAATGGCACTATTCACAATCCTAGCTATATATACCTTACTTCATCCACTGAAGTAGGTTAACGCTGTGATACAAAGTGAGCAACCAAGAATCATTCCAAGTATTTGAGATCACATTGAACAAAGCACTTAATCGTTTTTATTCTTTCAGTTTGAAAGTTATTCATTGTTCTTATGTTTTTCATTGTAGATCCTCTCTATGAGAGTTATTTGATATTGCTTCAAAACATTTTTGAACATTGTATTTAGCCCAGTAATGGCTGCATTCCTTAGAGGCTTGACTGTACTAAGTCGTTCTAAGAAGTTGTGAGTATAGCCAGTTTGGCAGTATTATACTCTCAAGTGTAATCAGGTTGATTATAGTGGAGAAATCCTTCAAGTGTGTGAAGGGACTAGACGTAGCTATCAGGTGATAGTGAACTAGTATAAATCACTGTGTCACTCTCTTCTCTCTTCTCTTTACTTACGTACTGCCTTATTTTATTAACGAGTTGTTTTGAAAAGGTTTTTATAAACACACAAGCTTTAAGAAAAGTTTTCTAAAACCCAATTCAAACCCCCCTTTTCTTGTGTTTTTGCCTCGTTCACTATTTGATAATCACTCCTAGGTTGAAAAGACTGTATGCATCAATGGAGATTGCAGATGAAATGAGATGGCATTCTGACAATAAATCTGGGTTAGGCATTTTACATCATCCATCTGATGGTGAAGCATGGAAGCATTGGTGTATCCAGACTTTGCAAACGAACCAAGAAATGTAAGGCTTGGTTTATGTTTCGATGGGTTCACACCTTACATTCAGGCATCTACAACCCCATATTCATGTTGGCCGATTGTTGTGACCCCATATAATCTCCCCCCTGAAATGTGTATGACTAAACCATTTATGTTTTTGACTTGCCTCGTACCCGGACCATCTAATCCGAAAGAAAAAATAGATGTGTTCTTACAACCTTTAATAGATGAGTTGCAACAGTTGTGGAGTGAGGGTGTTTTGACTTATGATATCTCTAAAAAGCAATACTTTCAAATGAGGGCATCCTTGATGTGGACAATTAATGACTTTCCCACATACGGTATGTTGTCTGAGTGGGGTACACAAGGTAAATTGGCATGTCCCATATGTATGGACGATACAAAATTGTTTAGACTAAAATATGGGGGGGAAACTCTTAGTTCGATTTCCACCGTCGATTTTTACCGCGTGATCACAAATTCCAAAGAAGTAAAAAGAGGTTTACAAAAAATAGGGTTGAGAAACATGGGCCTCTTGCAATATTGACGGGTGATATCATATGGAATTGGGTCAGTGGGGTTCCAAGCGTGGTAGAAGATGGAGAAGTTGATAAGTTACCTGGGTATGGACGTAATCACAATTGGATAAAGCGAAGCATATTCTGGGATCTTCTATACTGGAAAAATAATTTATTAAGGCACAATCTAGATGTGATGCACATAGAGAAAAATGTATTTGATTATCTGTTTATTACAGTCATGAATGTTAAGGGCAGAACAAAGGACAATGAAAAAGCAAGAATGGACTTGGCCCTCATATGCCAGCGTAGTGACTTGGAGTTGATTCCAAAAGCCAATGGAAAAATGACAAAACCAAAGGCAAATTATTGCCTTTCTGAATGAGGCAAAGAATGTGATGAAGTGGATTAAGGAGATTAAGATGCCAGATGGGTATGCTTCAAATTTGGCAAGATGTGTAGATGTTAATAGAGGGAAAATGTACGGGATGAAGAGTCATGACTGTCACGTATTTATGGAGTGTTTGCTCCCATTTGCATTTAGTTCATTGTCTGACCTTGTGTGGAGACCACTTACAGAGTTAAGTCAATTCTTTAAGGGCTTGTGCAGTAATAATTTGAGCCGGGATGATTTGATGAAATTAAATGAAAATATTTCATTAATCTTATGCAAACTTGAAAGAATCTTCCCATCAGGATTCTTTGATTCAATGGAGCATCTTCCAATTCACCTCCCGTACGAGGCAGCGCTTGGTGGTCCAGTTCAATACCAATGGATATATCCATTTGAAAGATATTTGTTGATATCTGCAATTATCTCTCTCTATATTGTCATATCTTTATTATAAGCCATTCTATTCTCATTTATTTGTAGAATGATGGGTGATTTTAAGCGGTCAGTGAAAAACAAGGCTAGAGTAGAAGGCTCAATTTGTATGTCCTACTTACAACGGGAGACAACATATTTTTGTTCACATTATTTCAAAACGATTGACTTGTATGCTAAAAGTCAACTTAATGAAGCTGCAAGATTGAATGACAATGTCACATCAACACTGTCAATTTGCAATGGACTAGGACGTCCTACTGGGCAATCCAAAGCTCACTGGTTGAGTGATGCTGAATGGAGGTCTGCTCATGTACACATCCTCATCAATTGCATCGAGGTTAAGCCATATATTGAGTAAGTAATACACCATTAAACCCACACTTGGTGTATTTACTAGTATATACTCACAATAATTCTGTCTTTCTTGGCAGTTACTTTTTGCAATATAACTCCATCGATGAAGCATATCCTTCAGTTCAAACTCATATTCATGCTGAATTCCCAGAATGGTTTCGGTCCTATGTAAATATTTGACCAAAAGCCTATTGTAAATAAATTGTCTCCTTATCCTCATTGTGAATGTCTTGTTTGTATAGGCTACTAATCAAGCAAATGGCGTGACTGACCTAAACTTTATATCATTAGCTTGTGGTCCAGAGTCAAAGGCCATAAGTTGACACAAATACTTCATTAATGGGTGCAAATACCACCCACAAGCATGGACTCAGGGTAAAAAGACCATAAACAGTGGGGTTTATGTCAAAGGGGTTACAGAAGGAGGAGAAGATGATTTCTATGGTATCATACAACATATCTACGAATTAAAGTATCACAATTTACCTCACAGCATTGCCTTGTTTTATTGTCAATGGTTTGATCCAAGACGGAATAGAGGAACCCAAGTTCATCCGCAATATGGCATTGTAGATATCAAGATGAACAAGCATTATGATCGTTACGATCCATTCATAATTGCACAAAAGGCTAGATTAGTGTATTATGTACCTTACCCAGATATGAGGACAGACAAACGTGGTTGGTGTGCAGTGATAAAAGCAAAACCCAGGGGCCGTGTAGAGGTGAATGAAATTGACGATGACTGTAACGCCCGATATTTAATTATTTATTTAATTAAATATTTTCGAATATTTTTCCGATTAAGTTTTCGAAGTTGTGAAATATTGATTTAAGTGGTGTTGGTTTTAGTTGGATTAATTTAGTTGAATTAAGTTGTAGAATGTTATTAGATTAATACTATTATTTGTTATGGGCTTATTTTAATGTTAGAAGTAGTAGAAAGGGGGTGTAGGAATTTAAGCCCAATAAGACATAATAAGGATAATAGTGTTATTATATTAGTTATTTAAAAAAAAATAGAGGTATCAGTAGAATGAAAGAAGAAAATAAGGGTTTTTGGGAGGAGATACGAAAAGTTGCCGGCAAGGAGAAATCTAGGAGTCAATCGGAGAGTTAGAGCAACCTTCAATCCAAGGTAAGGGTGGGGTTCCGACTTCTAATGGGTTGTATGATAAGTAGTAAGGGGGTGAGATTATTGTGGTTGAGGAGATTTAAGGGAATAGGTGAAGGGGTTGTCCTTGAATCCCATTGTTTAATTTTGCTATTTGTGTGATAAATATAGTTTCAGATTGTTTAGGGGTGTGTGAAATTTATTTTAGCTTGGTGAAATTTATGTTCCATTTTTATTGGTTGATCTGTCATTTTCCTTGGTTAGCGCACAAATTGGGTTTGTGCCTAGAAATCGACTCCAGAAAATCATGCGCAGTTCATATGCATTTGGCTCGGTCCGTTTTGCTAATCACGTTTCTTTTTCTCTTTTGGTTTTCTTCATGAGTCTTCTTGGTTTTCATTACGTTTCCTTTGGAATCAAAAGCATGGAAGTTATATATATTTTTTTAATCAATTAAAAGAAAAGGAACGGGTCAGTGTGTTTGTTAAATGGTATAAGGAAATGGTTTTCATTGGTCAAGCTATTAAAGTACTAAGCAGGTCATGTTTTTTTTTATTGTTTTTTTTATGTTGAATTATTTGCATTTTGTTAGTGCTTGTGTCCATGCCTGATGGGTTGAAATTGTGCACACCATCTAATTGGTCAATAAGCTTGTTTAATGGTTGTATGTGTATGTTATAAGTGTTAAAAAAAAAATTCTATTTTTGAGACTTAGGATATTACTGGAATGTTAGAGTCCTAAATTCACATGTCTCCTAATGAATTAGTTGATAAATTGTGAATTTTAGGATTTTATAAGAAGTTTAAACGGACGAAGTTTTATAGTTATTGATAACTGAATTAGGTAAATAAATTAACTTGTCTCGTTTACATTTAATTTATAGCATTTCACTTTTCTGTTTGTTGTGCAGAATCTTTAAGCATGTTGTTCCTGTTTGATTTTTCTGCATGCTGTCTCTGTTTGTTGTGCAGAATTTTTCTGCATGCTGTTTCTGTTTCTGTATATATATTAATGTAGCGAATTCTGCTGTTTTTCTGCAGAATTTGCGTAGTTGTTGTTCTGTTCTTTATGCAGATTTTTGGTTGCAAATAATTCTGTTATTTATTCTTTGTTGTTGTGTTGTTGAACTTCATAATTATTGATGCATACATAGCATGTCATGTTGGGAGCTTACGCTCTGTTAAGTTGGCCTGGATTGGCAATTTTTACGTTGGGAGTTTTGCTCGTATTTTTCTGTTGGGAGTTTTGCTCGTATATTTTAAGTTGGGAGTTACGCTCCAATGGTACCACATGCATGTGCATTGTAACTAGTCGTACTCAGTGTTGCATATTTAAGTTGTTGTGTTGATCAATTGTGGTGATAGGTGTTGTTTGAAAGTTGTGAAGTGGTGATTTTATATAATCTGATTCTAATATAATATTTATCATACCCTCGATTATATAGTTCGATATCTCACCCCTTCTGTTTGAATGCTACCCTCTCGTTGGTAACGTCACGGGTAATCAAAAATGAAGGTCGCTTACCTTCATTAGTTCGAGTCGGTGTCGCCGTTACGACACGTAGCACTCGGGGATGATCGCATGATTTCTTTATTGTTGAATTTTATTATGTTGCTGAATTTTCAAGTTGTTTTCATTAAAAGACTTGATGCCTTAAAGTTGTTTTGAATTGGACAAGATGTTATGGTATTTTCAGTTGAATTTATGGATCCGCTGCGTAATAATGAAAGTTGTTTGATTTTTAAAGGCTAAACAGGTTGTTATCGGTTCATCCGAATTTTATGTGTTATGTATCTGAACTACAGGTGATTGAATGTCGTTGTTCTAAGTTGAAAGTGTAACATTCCATATGTTTGATGGAAATTTTGCAACTCTGATTTTTATATTATTCGTTGGGTAGAAATGGGGTGTTACATTAGTGGTATCAGAGCAGGTTGGTCCGTCCGGCCAAGTTGTCGAGTAGTAGTTTTGTTTAACAATCGAGTATTGTTAATTAGTTCTAACCTTTGTTTATGTTATAGTGATAAGTTGAGATGGCTGGAAGGAACGATGCTGCAATTGCTGCTGCTTTACACGCAATGGCTCAGGCTTTACAAAATCAGCCGAATGCTGACGAGAATGCTGGATCTCATAGTTTGGCGACTTTTCAGAGGGAGAATCCACCTACCTTTACGGGTAAGTATGATCCTGATGGGGCGTTGGATTGGTTGAAAGAGATGGAGAGAATCTTCCGTGTGATGAACTGCACTCCAGCACAGAAGGTTCGATATGGGACTCATATGCTAGCAGTCGAGGCTGATGACTGGTGGCTAGAGACTCGTCAGAGGTTGGAAGCTGCAGGTGAAGGTATCACTTGGGATGTGTTCCGGCGGAGTTCCCGAGGAAGTATTATCCAGAGGATGTTCGTGGTAAGAAGGAAATTGAGTTTCTTGGTGAAGCAAGGAAATATGTCTGTCATCAATATGCGCAAAGTTTGTTGAGTTGGGTAAGTTTTATCCGCACTATAGCGAGGCAACCGCCGAAGTTTTCAAAGTGCATCAAGTTTGAGAACGGGTTGCGCCCAGAAATCAAGAAGGCAGTTGGATACCAAAAGATTCGTGTCTTCTCTGATTTGATTGACAGCTGCAGGATTTATGAAGAGGATAACAATGCTCATTATAAGATCATTAATGAGAGGAAGAGCAAGCGCCAACAGAATCGTGGCAAGCCTTATGATGCTCCAGCTGGTAAAGGTAAACAGAAAGTGGCTGATGGTAAGAGGACTAGTGGGGGAGATGCTCCTGCTGGTGTGGTTTGTTTCAAATGTGGGAAACCTGGCCATAAGAGTAATGTGTGTACTGCTGAGGTAAAGAGGTGTTTCCGTTGTGGCAAGACTGGGCATGTAATATCTGAATGCAAGCATAAAGAGATGATTTGTTTCAACTGTGGTGAAGAAGGACACATTGGTAGTCAGTGTCAGAAACCAAAGAAGGCGCAAACTAGTGGAAAAGTGTTCGCTTTGGCTGGGACTTAGACAGCTAATGAGGACAGACTCATCGGAGGTACATGTTTCATTAATAGTACTCCTTTAATTACTATTATTAATACTGGTGCTACTCATTGCTTTATTGCTGCTGATTGTGTTAAAAGATTGGGTCTTACGTTGTCTTCTATGAATGGAGAGATGGTCGTCGAGATTCCAGCTAAGGGATCGGTGACTACTTCTCTTGTGTGTTTAAAGTGTCCTTTGTCGATTTTCGACAGAGACTTTGCTGTTGATTTGGTTTGTTTGCCGTTAAGTGGGATGGATGTGATCTTGGGCATGAACTGGTTAGAATATAACTATGTTCATATCAATTGTTATAGCAAGTCCGTGAGGTTTTCTACTCCCGAAGAGGAGGAAGCTGGGTTGTTGTCTTTTAGGCAGTTAGGGCGGTTGATGCAAGAGGAAGCTCAGGTGTTCTCGTTGATGGCGTCGTTATCTATTGAGAACCAAGCTACAATTGAGGAGTTACAAGTGGTGCGCGAATTTCCTGAAGTTTTCCCTGATGAAATTCTTGATGTACCACCAGAAAGAGAAGTTGAATTCGCTATTGATCTTGTACAGTACTGACACTGTTTCTATGGCACCATCTGAGAATGTCTGCATCTGAATTGTCAAAATTAAAGAAGCAATTGGAAGATTTACTTGAAAAGAAGTTTGTAAGACCAAGTGTGTCGCCGTGGGAGCTCGGTGCTACTAGTAAAGAAGAAAGATGGAAGTATGAGGCTTTGTGTTGATTATAGACAATTGAATAAAGTAACGATTAAGAACAAGTATCCGCTTCCAAGAATAGATGACTTGATGGATCAATTGGTGGGTGCTCGTGTGTTTAGCAAGATTGATTTGAGGTCGGGTTATCATCACATTAAGGTGAGGATGAAGATGTTCGTAAGACGGCCTTGTAACGCGATATGGACATTATGAGTATTCGGTGATGCCTTTCGGTGTTACTAATGCGCCGGGAGTATTCATGGAGTACATGAACCGTATCTTTCATTCTTATTTGGATCGGTTTGTGGTGGTATTCATTGATGACATTTTGATTTACTCTAAATCGGAAGAAGAACATGCAGAACACTTAAGACTAGTATTGCAAGTTTTGAAGGAGAAGAAGCTATATGCAAAGCTGTCTAAATGTGACTTTTGGTTAAAGGAGGTTAGTTTTCTTGGTCATGTCATTTCGGGTAGTGGCATTACTGTGGATCCATCTAAAGTAGATGCCGTGTTGCAATGGGAAACTCCAAAATCGGCTACAGAGATTAGAAGCTTTTTGGGACTAGCTGGCTACTATAGAAGGTTTATCGAAGGTTTTTCTAAGTTGGCACTTCCATTGACTAAGTTGACTTGTAAGGGTAGAGCTTTTGTGTGGGACGTTCAATGTGAAGAAAGTTTTACAGAATTGAAGAAGAGATTGACGTCGGCTCCGGTTTTGACATTACCTAATCCAGGAGAACCTTTTGTGGTATATTGTGATGCTTCTAAAATGGGTTTAGGAGGTGTACTTATGCAGAATGATAAGGTAGTTGCTTATGCGTCGAGGCAGTTGAGGACTCATGAAAAGAACTATCATACGCATGATTTAGAGCTTGCTGCAGTTGTTTTTGTGTTGAAGATTTGGAGACATTATCTCTATGGTTCTAGATTTGAAGTATTTAGTGACCATAAGAGTTTAAAATATCTATTTGATCAGAAGGAATTGAATATGAGACAACGAAGATGGTTGGAGTTGTTAAAAGATTATGACTTCGGTTTGAATTATCACCCGTAAAGCTAATGTTGTGGTGATGCTTTAAGCGAAAGACTTTACATATGTCGGCAATGATGGTTAAGGAGTTGGAATTAATTGAGCAGTTGAGAGATATGAGTCTAGTTTGTAAGTGACACAAAGCAGAGTGTTATGTTGGGAATGTTGAAGATTAACAATGATTTTACGATGACGATCAAAGAAGCTCAGAAGTTAGATGTGAAATTAGTAGATTCGATGATCGGAATCGATCAATCTGAGAATAATGATTTCAAGTTAGACGCGCAAGGTGTGTTGAGATTCCGTAATCGAATTTGTATTCCTGATGATGCGGAAATGAAGAAAGTGATTCTTGAGGAGAGTCATAGAAGCAATTTGAGTATTCATCCGGGAGCCACAAAGATGTATCAAGATTTGAAGAATTTGTTTTGGTGGCCTGGGATGAAGCGTGATGTGGCGCAGTTTGTGTATGCATGTTTAACTTGTCAGAAGTCGAAAGTTGAACATCAGAAGCCTGCAGGATTGATGCAACCGTTGGAAGTTCCAGAATGGAAATGGGATAGCATTTCAATGGACTTTGTGACGAGATTACCTAATACTTCAAGGGGACATGATTCGATTTGGGTGATTGTTGATAAGCTTACGAAGTCGGCTCATTTTATTCCTATTAACATCAGTTTTCCGGTATCGAAGCTGGCAGAGATTTATACCAGTGTAATTGTAAAGCTGCATGGTGTTCCTTTGTGTATTGTGTCTGATAGAGATCCGAGGTTTACTTCTTATTTTTGGAAGAGTTTGCAAGCGGCGTTGGGTTCCAAGTTGAGGTTGAGTTCGGCCTATCACCCTCAGATGGATGGACAGACAGAGAGGACTATTCAATCATTAGAGGATTTGTTGAGGGCATGTGTTCTTGAGCAGGGAGATTCGTGGGACACTTATCTTCCGTTAATAGAGTTCACTTATAATAACAGTTACCATTCGAGTATTGGAATGGCACCTTTTGAAGCGTTGTATGGTCGGAGATGTAGAACTCCTTTATGTTGGCATGAATCTGGGGAAAGTGTAGTGCTTGGACCTGAAATTGTTCGAGAGACTACGGAGAAGGTGAAGCTAATTCGAGAAAAGATGAAAACTTCTCAAAGTAGACAGAAGAGTTATCATGACAAGCGAAGGAAAGATTTGGAATTTCAAGCTGGTGATCATGTGTTTTTGAGAGTCACGCGGTGACCGGTGTTAGCGTGCATTGAAGTCTAAGAAGCTCACTCCTCGTTTTATTGGTCCGTGACGATTTGACGAGTTGGAAATGTTGCTTATAGAGTGGCTTTACCGCCTAACCTTTCGAATTTTCATGACGTGTTTCATGTGTCACAACTCTGGAAGTACATTTCAGATCCATCTCATGTGATTCATATGGATGATGTGCAAGCACGGATAATCTTACTATGGAAACGATGTCTGCGGATCGCAGATCGTGAAATGAAGACTCTAAGAGGCAAGGAGATTGCTTTGGTGAAAGTAGTCCGGTTGAAATTTGGGAGAAAGCATGACGTGGGAGTTGGAGAGCAAGATGCGGAATCCTATCCCGAGTTGTTCGAACCAGGTAAATTTTCGAGACGAAAATATTTTAAATGGGGGAGAGTTGTAACGCCCGATATTTAATTATTTATTTAATTAAATATTTTCGAATATTTTTCCGATTAAGTTTTCGAAGTTGTGAAATATTGATTTAAGTGGTGTTGGTTTTAGTTGGATTAATTTAGTTGAATTAAGTTGTAGAATGTTATTAGATTAATACTATTATTTGTTATGGGCTTATTTTAATGTTAGAAGTAGTAGAAAGGGGGTGTAGGAATTTAAGCCCAATAAGACATAATAAGGATAATAGTGTTATTATATTAGTTATTTAAAAAAAAAATAGAGGTATCAGTAGAATGAAAGAAGAAAATAAGGGTTTTGGGAGGAGATACGAAAAGTTGCCGGCAAGGAGAAATCTAGGAGTCAATCGGAGAGTTAGAGCAACCTTCAATCCAAGGTAAGGGTGGGGTTCCGACTTCTAATGGGTTGTATGATAAGTAGTAAGGGGGTGAGATTATTGTGGTTGAGGAGATTTAAGGGAATAGGTGAAGGGGTTGTCCTTGAATCCCATTGTTTAATTTTGCTATTTGTGTGATAAATATAGTTTCAGATTGTTTAGGGGTGTGTGAAATTTATTTTAGCTTGGTGAAATTTGCGTTCCATTTTTATTGGTTGATCTGTCATTTTCCTTGGTTAGCGCACAAATTGGTTTTGTGCCTAGAAATCGACTCCAGAAAATCATGCGCAGTTCATATGCATTTGGCTCGGTCCATTTTGCTAATCACGTTTCTTTTTCTCTTTTGGTTTTCTTCATGAGTCTTCTTGGTTTTCATTACGTTTCCTTTGGAATCAAAAGCATGGAAGTTATATATATTTTTTTTAATCAATTAAAAGAAAAGGAACGAGTCAGTGTGTTTGTTAAATGGTATAAGGAAATGGTTTTCATTGGTCAAGCTATTAAAGTACTAAGCAGGTCTTGTTTTTTTTTATTGTTTTTTTTATGTTGAATTATTTGCATTTTGTTAGTGCTTGTGTCCATGCCTGATGGGTTGAAATTGTGCACACCATCTAATTGGTCAATAAGCTTGTTTAATGGTTGTATGTGTATGTTATAAGTGCTGAAAAAAAAAATTCTATTTTTGAGACTTAGGATATTACTGGAATGTTAGAGTCCTAAATTCACATGTCTCCTAATGAATTAGTTGATAAATTGTGAATTTTAGGATTTTATAAGAAGTTTAAACGGACGAAGTTTTATAGTTATTGATAACTGAATTAGGTAAATAAATTAACTTGTCTCGTTTACATTTAATTTATAGCATTTCACTTTTCTGTTTGTTGTGCAGAATCTTTAAGCATGTTGTTCCTGTTTGATTTTTCTGCATGCTGTCTCTGTTTGTTGTGCAGAATTTTTCTGCATGCTGTTTCTGTTTCTGTATATATATTAATGTAGCGAATTCTGCTGTTTTTCTGCAGAATTTGCGTAGTTGTTGTTCTGTTCTTTATGCAGATTTTTGGTTGCAAATAATTCTGTTTGCTGTTGCTGTTGTTGTGTTGTTGAACTTCATAATTATTGATGCATACATAGCATGTCATGTTGGGAGCTTACGCTCTGTTAAGTTGGCCTGGATTGGCAATTTTTACGTTGGGAGTTTTGCTCCGTATTTTTACGCTGGGAGTTTTGCTCCGTATATTTTAAGTTGGGAGTTCTGCTCCAATGGTACCACATGCATGTGCATTGTAACGAGTCGCACTCCGTGTTGCATATTTAAGTTGTTGTGTTGATCAATTGTGGTGATAGGTGTTGTTTGAAAGTTGTGAAGTGGTGATTTTATATAATCTGATTCTAATATAATATTTATCATACCCTCGATTATATAGTTCGATATCTCACCCCTTCTGTTTGAATGTTACCCTCTGTTGGTAACGTGCAGGTAATCAAAAATGAAGGCTGCTTACCTTCATTAGTTCGAGTCGGTGTCGTCGCTCTGATACGTAGCACTCGGGGGGATGAACGCATGATTTCTTTATTGTTGAATTTTATTATGTTGCTGAATTTTCAAGTTGTTTTCATTAAAAGACTTGATGCCTTAAAGTTGTTTTGAATTGGACAAGATGCTATGGTATTTTCAGTTGAATTTATGGATCCGCTGCGTAATAATGAAAGTTGTTTGATTTTTAAAGACTAAACAGGTTGTTATCGGTTCATCCGAATTTTATGTGTTATGTATCTGAACTACAGGTGATTGAATGTCGTTGTTCTAAGTTGAAAGTGTAACATTCCATATGTTTGATGGAAATTTTGCAACTCTGATTTTTCTATTATTCGTTGGGTAGAAATGGGGTGTTACAATGACATTCCCTATCAAGATGAAGAGATGACACGCATAGAGCAAATAACTGAAATTGAAGAAATGGATTGCTTGTGTGATCAAACACATAGTGATGAAGAGGTCGATGTTGCGTCAATTCCAAACATTGATATTGATAATGAAGTTGACATGGATGTCGACGATGATGATAATTGTGAGTCTGAGTTTGACTCTAATGAGGGAGATGATGATATGGTTGTGGATGATCAAGATGATGACATTTATTGAAGTTATTGTACTTGTTTATTTTAAAAGTTAGTGAAGTCGTTGTACTTGTTTATTTTAAAAGTTAGTGAAATCATTGTACTTGTTTATTTTAAAAATTAATGAAGTCATGGTATTTGTTTATTTTAAAAGTTAGTGAAGCCATAGTACTTGTTTATTTTAAAAATTAGTGAAGTCATTGTACCTATTTATTTAATTACTGTACATTGTACATGTTGACTGACAATATGTGTGAACATATATGTGAATGCTTTTTTTTTTTTTTACAGATGCTTCCTAAAGAGAAAGAGCATCATAGGTCTAAGCTGCCTACGAAGAAGGCTAAGATGATTTTGCCACAACGATTGGCAAATCGATTGGCAGAGTTACCACTGGAGGACGACGCTAGCACACCACTCCGTGAGGCTATTCAGCAGCCTCCCACTCAGCAGACTGCTGGAGTGATACCACCTCCCCTGTCCCCTATAATAATGATTTCGAATTCGGGATTCATACCTCCTCTTGTACAGGTAAGTATTTAACTAGTTGTTGGATTTGTTTTTTTATTGCTTTCCCTTTGTTGTAACAAATTGATTTTTATTTTAGGAGCATGTTTCCCCTTCACCATAGGGGACATCCATTTCTGAGCATCACACTCCTCCAAGTCAGGATGATGCAGGTGAAGGACCTTCGCACATTGCACGTAGTGGTCTAACAGTGCAGAGGTCATGATACTCCCATCCGGTTGGGATTGAGGTGATACCTGATGGGAGACTCATCATTAGGGTTCATGGCAAATCATACATCACTTTATAGTCTACCTATTTAATTTTTTGTTTTTGCATGCCTTTATAGTTGTATCTGATATTGTGTTTATAACTTATTTATAGGTTCATCCCAGGTAAAGTAGCCTCTAAGTCCATCACCGCGGTCATTCAATCACAGTACCGAGAAGCATATCATACTTGGGGAGAGATTCCAGAAAAGACGTTGGAGAAATGGCTTGAGAAAATTGAAGTAAGATTATGTTACTTTTCTTATTTCAGAGTTTTCGTTATTGTATGTTGATATTAATAATGAATATTGATCTCATTTGTAATACAATATTGTAGGAGCATGTTTTGTGAGATCGTAAAGACCATTATATAGTTGAGAAGGTCTTCAACACCAAAGGCTCAAAGCGTGTTTCTGAGATGCTTATGGAGGTGAGGAAGAAGGGTCAATGACCAACCTGGATAGACGAGAGGGCTTATGCAGAACTTAATGCCAAGTGGAAGGCTTCAGAATATAAGGAGAAATGCACCAAGGCCAAGCAGAACCGCGCTTCTTCTAAGGGTGGTTATGTACATATTGGTGGATCTATATCCATCACTAAGCATGCCATGCGTCTGGTATGTTTTTTAAACACTTTATTGCTTAAAATTCATCACATAAATTTGTTGTTATATATATGTTCCTAACGTTTTAAATTATGTTTCAGTCTGATGAGTTGGATAGAGAGCCCACGGTGGATGAGATCTTCTTGAAGACTCACACAAAAAAGAAGGACAAATCTTGGGTGGACGACAGATCCAGGGAGACATATGTAAGTCATATCATTGTATTTTTTAATTAATTTTATTTTGTTTCATAAACAATATTGTAACCGATCTTTACTCTGTTTTGTTTTGAGCAGGAATTCTATCAAGAGAAGTTCAAGAGCCGCCTCAGCCGGGCCGATGGAGGGAGGCAACTGGCGGTGTTGACCCGCCTTTCGATTGCGATTATGGGCCTAATCTATTGGGGGTAGGACTCGGGGACGGCTGTATGGTGTCGGAGGCTTGTCCGGAGGTTTTAGGCCTGGTGTCTCCTCTCTGACCCAGGAGTCTCGTGCATCTGGCACGATGCCCGATCCCGACTTCAAGATTACTGGCGGCTGCACAGATTGCAGCTTTTAAGGAGCGCACAAGAAAGGCAGAGGAGGAGGCTCGGGAGGCACAAGAGGAAGCACGGGAGGCAAGGAGAATTGCCTCGGAGCGGGATCAGCAGTTTGAGCGGCAGTTGAGGGAATTGTCTGCCAATGTTGCTGCCATCCAGGCCCACAAATCCCATCGTCGCCATCCGGACTATGAGGAGTCTGAGGAGGATTAGTCTTGCCATTTGGCTAGGGAGTTGACTTTTTTTATTGACTTGTTTTGACATTATGGATTGTTATTGGCTTGCTTATGACTTGTAGTGACTTAGTTTGTTTGCTATGGATTTGTTGTTTTAATGATTAAAAATGTATGTTGATGGCCATTGTAAAATTTTGGGGCTGTTTAAAAACAAAAAGTTCCTCAAAAAAATATTTGACGTTGTCGACGGCTTAGCCATCTGTAAATGAGATGGAATTTTTCAATTTTTTGTTAGTGCTACCGACGGCTTAGCCATCGGTAATTTGATGGAATTTTATGATTTTTTTTTTGTGAAAGTTATCGGCGGCTTAGCCGTCTGTAACCAACAGATGGCTTGGCCATCTGTAGATTACCGACGGCTAAGCCGTCGCAAACGTGGTGAAATTTTTTTAATTTTCATGTGAGAGTTACCGATGACTCTCACAGAAAAATTAAAAAAATTCCACCACGTTTGCGATGGCCTCGTATAATTTTTCAATGGCTTAGCCTTCGGTAATATTGACGGCAATAAATAGTTGTCAAAAAAATATTTCCCTCGAGGCCATCGGTAATCCTGATTTACCGACGGATTTCATGCATTACCGACGAAAAATAGTCGTCGGTGTAACATCCTCATTTTCTAATCTTGCTTAGTGTGTGTATTTATGTGTGGCTAAGTGTGATTGTGTGCCCTAGGTAGGGATTTATGTGTATTTGACTGCGTGTTTGCTTTACAGCTGTGTGTTCACTTTCTGTGTTACTTTGAGCTGGTATGAGGGTATGTTTTAGGGTTTGGTATGTTGGATGAGGTTGGAATAGTATTTGATGAGGTTTTGGTTTGAGTCTTAGAAGCCTCGTAAAGTTTGAGAACAATCGGAATGGTGAACCAGTAGCTTCTGAATCAGTTTTGACACGTGGTGCATGATCTAATGGGAATGCAACACGTGGCGTGCATGCAAGCAAAGCCTTCAGGATAAAGCAATTGGCGCAGACGCGCGTGGCGCGTGCAAAAACAGAATGGTTGCACTGAAATACGTATGGCGCACTTCGAGCAGCGGCGTGGCCGCCAGGTGGTTCTTGAGGGGCACACGCAGGCGCGGCGTGGCGGCGCCAGGGTCACTTTTTGGCTATTTAAGCCCCATTAACCCATTAATTCAGATTTCCCCATCTTCTTCTCTCTAACCACGACCTGAGAAGTGTCTCACACCAATAAACACCATTTTTGCATGTTCTAAGTTTGGTGATCATCATCAATCTCATCTCAATCCTCTGTTCATCAATCCGACGGTGTAAACTCGTCTGTTACCGTCCGGGCTTGTTAGGGCTTATCTCCGATTGCCGTTTCGTCGAGGTAAATCCTAAACCCATTTACTATTCATCCTTGGTTCAGTTTGCAATTCTTGATTCTCAAGTTGATTCTAGTTCTTAGCCCTAATCAGACTGTGTTTTGGACCCTGGTTTGACCGTACGGGTACCAAACGAGCTAGGGTTTTGCCGGAACTCCCAGAGGAGATTCCATGGACCACGAGACAGAGACCAAGGCCTCTGTTCTCCATGTCCTAACTCTGATTTTGTGGTTGCCTTGTTGGTTTAGATTGTCCCTTATTATCTGTTCTTCGTGTTTTAGGGTTTTGCCGATAGTACGGGTACCAGTTGGCTGTGAAACTCTGTTAGGAAGTACTTTGGGTAAGTTTGAGTCTCTGGACCCCTTGGGTCAGCTCTGGTCGTGGCACCACTTGGTGTTTTGATAATTTATTAGTTGTCCTAATTCTAATCCGAGTGCGTTTCTGTGTTTCCGGTTAACTGGGAATTATTCTGGCGTGCTCAGTGAAACTGTTTGATAACTCTGGACTTGTTTGTTATTGTTGGCTGAACCTGAGTATAGTGTGGAGTGTTGGTGTGTTGTCTGAGAGTTTATAGTTGCGTCTTAGTATCCAGTTGTGTTCCCGAGTTCTTTGAATACCAGGTGGGAGAAAGAATGCACTTTCATTGGGTTCTGTATAGTAGATTTGATTGTTTGGCATGTGTAGGGTGACCTAAGCCCTACTAGGGGTTGATGTCAGTAACACCTACGGATAGGGGTTACGGTGTGCCACATCTAAGGATAGGCGTGGTAGACCCTTCAACCAACTTAGGATTATTTTATTATTAAAATGTGATTGCCTGATAATATGCTTGGTTGTAAGTTGTAATATATGTGCTATATGTGAGTAGTAACATGCTTAGGTTAACATGGTTGGTTGTACTGTATATATGGAATATGTGTTGTATGTTGCCTTTGCATCCTATATGCCTGAGTATAGTTTCCGATATGCATTAATATGATTAAAAGGGTATTTTTGGGAATGTGTGCATAACATTATGTGAGGCATACGATCATGAAGTGTTGGATGCATGCATATGATATTGCATTAGTAACCACTCCATTCTTGACGGGAATGCGATGTGGAGAGAATCCCTATCGGGAAAGGGGGATATCTTGCTTAGTAGGTTAGATCCACTCCGTTCCCTATCGAAAAAGGCGGAAACGGATGTCCCTATCGGGAAAGAGGGAGGAGGATTCCTATCGGGAAAGGGGAATACCTCGTAAACTAGGTTAGTGTCGCCCCGTACTCTATCAGGAAAGGGAGACGGGAGTCCCTATCGGGAAAGGGGGACGACAACCTAACGGAAATAGGGTTCGCCAATAAGTATTCCTTACAGGAAAGGGGAGTACAGTGACAATAGTAAAGAAAAGATGTCGTAGTGCACAAACTGATTAAGAGACATGGGATAAGTGGAAGAGGGTAGCTAGGTCATATCTGTATATATATGTTGTCTGTTTGGATTGTCAATCATTCATTCTACTTATGCATTTCCCGCTTTTTGATGGATGTGTTGTTTTTATCTCCCTGTGTTTGTATGTTTGTCTATATATGTATTGTTGCTGTGTTAAATTTTGTTGAGGACGATGCAGCCCCAGCAACACCCGATGGAGCAGTTTATGTTGATGCATCTGTCGATGCTCCTGCCCCCGAGGATCCCCGTATGGGGTGACTTTGAAATCCAGTATCATGATTTCGACGGCATGGGTGGGAGATTGACCATGTGCATCAGGCGGTGATCTACATTGGTACCATCTCCATCTATTTCAGGATTCCAGGACTACCTGTAGTCAGCTTCTCTGGAGACTTCAGGATATGTCAGAGACTACCATTTCAGCAGATGTGGTAGGCGTCAGGGTTTCCACCAGGTTTTAGTTACGGGGGTTATCCACTGATGCCTTCTCAGCCGATGTTGGTGCGACCCGATAGCCATCATAGTGATTCGAGCCACCGTGGGAGACAGAGATGTGGCAGAGGAGCGACACTTGGTCCCTCTCGCCACATGACAGCTCATGACTATCGACGTTTGTTTTCGTGGCGTGTGAGATCTCAGAGTGGGAGCTATCAGTTTCCCCCTCGCTGAGGTGTTTGGTTGTATGTTGGCCAGGAGTCCCTTTTTGCTTATGTTATGTTTGTGTTTTGGTGTTTTGGTTTAGTTGAGGCAGCAGTTTAGCCTCACAGTTTACTTTTTGGGATGACTGTATTACACTCTTTACACAACGCTTACGCACTCTGATGTTATTACTTATATGTATGCACGTTTGGCACTAGTTTACTTCACAGTAGCGCGTCGTAGTCTTATTCGTGTTCGGTTTTAATTCCTTCGTATTTTTATACCCGTTAATTATGCGAGTTATTTTTTTATTAGAGTAAAGCATGAATAGGGCTGTGGGGTGTTACAGCCGGTAACAACGAAAATTCTTGTAGTGTCTGGTGAATCACATATATAGTTACTTGTACTACGTAAGGACTATGTAATGGTGTTTTGGTCTAGCTCTCTAGCACATGTTAGTGTGAGTTCTGTACAACTCTTCATAGAAGGTAGGTAGAGCTAACTCACTTTGGTGCTATAGCTGGACAATTATTAATAAAATTTCATTTATCGAAAAAAATACAATTTACCAAAACTAAAGTAGTATGCATTTTTAATTTTTTTTATAAAATTTAAAACTATAAAAAAACTTTGAAATGATTTGAAGTTATAAAATTTAATTAAAAATGTTGATAAAATTATAAGGGTTTAATATGCTTTTGGTCCCTATAAAATAGGCGAATTGTGGTTTTGATCCTTTTAAAAAAATTTCTTTTGATTTTAATCCCTCTAAAACATGAAATCACTATTTTTTGTCCCCTAGTATTCATTTTAGGGCAGATAAACAAAATTTATTTTAGGGATCAAAGAAAAATTTTCGGGTAATTACGTTCTAACATAGTATCACATACGTCATTGGGTGTCACACGGAATAACCACAAGACCTTTTATAAGACACATAAGTAGTTAACAAAAGCCACATGACAACAGGGAACAAAAATAATACTTTCATATTTTATATGGATGAAAACCAATGAAATTTTTTTACAGAAATCAAAACCAAAATTCTTTCATTTTACAAGCATAAAAAAACATACTTAACCTTATTGATAGGATAATTTAATCTTAAAATTATGTATTTATTAGATTAATTTTGAAATGTGTCCTTTCTGTCAAATCAAATGACTTCAACGAAAACATTTTTTCTTTTCATTATTTAGCTTTTTTTTTTTTACGGAGCCATTATTTAGCTTTTATTTCTCAAAAACGGGAATAGATTCCCAGGTATATAGGAGTCCTGCGTAGTATTTTGCAAAGCATTCATCGTAAATTGACCAAATTCCGTGTTGAAAATGAAGTCCACGTTTCCATCCAAAAAAAAAAAAAGAATTCCACGTATAGCAAAATAAAAATGACATAAATCCTCAATTTTGGATTATAAAGAAACATTGCCTCTTATAACTCTATTGCCGTCATTTTCTTGGATTTTCGGTTTTTTTTTTTCCCTTCAGTTGAACCGAACTATTGACAATCCGAGAGATGATAGCAAAAGATACAAAATTAGGGGCGTAAATGAGCTGAGCTATTCACGAATTATTCGAGCTCGACTCGTTAAATATTCGGTCAAACTCGTTTGTTTAATTAAATAAATAAACCCAAGCTTGAGATTGAGCTCGATTATTTAAATAAGCCAAGCTCAAGTTTAGAGACTCGACATTAATGGCTTGTTTGAGTATATAACTGTTTTTTATTTATATTTTATTTTTAAAATTATTTTTATTATGTAATTCGTTGAATTTTGAAAAGATGTTATAGTTTGCTACTGCATTTAGTCATACCCTTTTCCCGGGCACCGTGTGAAGAGGCGTGTTTCGACTTTCGCCAATAGATAATGTACAACGTTTTGGAATCTTTGTCGACACCATGGCTCCAAGAAATTTTGAATTCTATTAATTATATATGTGCTAATTGGAAATGAGTTAAACATTTTTCATTCATGAAATCTTTCCCCTTAATTCTTAAATCTCCCACCTAATTAGCATCTGTTTGGTTCAACGGTGGAACCAACAAACGCGCGTCTAAAAGCAAAATCAACGCGGAAAACCAGAAGCTACTCCTTGTAGCTTTCATGTCACCGTGGAAAATTGGACGTGAGTCTTCTGCATCGTGAAAATTGGACACTGTCCCAAACACATGCTTAATCTATTTGTTTATCAATGTTTCACTCTCTTCCACAGAATTCATAAGTCATCTTCATTTCATTTCTTAAACATGACGTTATTCTGAAATAAGTGTGAGAAGCCAAGTTTGCTAGAAGTCTAGAACAATCTGGATTTCGCTCTTGCTGGACATAAATACAAAAATAATTAAGTTATAAATAAGCTTAACAAGCCAAGCTCAAGCTTTACCTTTTTTGTAGCAAGCCAAGTTCAAGTTTTTTGTTAGGCTCGATTGAATAAATGAGCCAAGTTCAAGTTTTACATTTTTTCCACAAGCCAAGCTCAAGCTTCAAGTACTCGGCTTGACTCGACTCGTTTACACCCCTATACAAAATTATATTGAAATATCAATCGTCAGTGTATTTTTTTTTTACTAGGTCATTCAATCGTCATTGCTTAATTCATTAGTGTTAATATCAATTTTTTTTATGGAAAAAAAAATTCAGGGTGAGGGGATGGCGCCCCAATCCAATGCAAGGAAGACTTCTTGGCTCTTTGAGCACTTATGAAGGTAATTACATTTACTTCACCCTAAAGAGACTAGTAGGGACTCGAACCCACGACATGTCGGATACAAGTCTTGTCATGCTCCACTAGACCAACTCCATGGGGTTTGTTAATATCAATTATTGAATCATTTTGGGAAGATAACATTTATCTTTATATACACAAGAATTTTCTTTTTTAATGATGAATGTTGACGTTTTTTAATATTTTGAATATGCGGGTTTCTGTAATGATAAATAAATACTCCCTCCGTTACTTTTTATAAACCCTTTTTAGGAAAAAAAATTATAACTAATTATAAGCCACTTTTCAAATTACAAGATACATTAATTTTTTTTCCAAAGTACCCCTAATTAATACAAAATCCAAGACATGTATTAATTAATTAAAAATATGATTTATAATAAATAAATGATAAATTTAGAAAAGCATACACATTATAGACAAATTTAATTATGCTAACTATTTTTCTTAATATGTGTTTTTTTGTCTAAAGAGGCTTATAAAAAAGTAATGGAGGGAGTATATATACATACACCAATAATTAGTGCAATTATAGGAGTAATTTGGTCACAAATCTTAGAATAAATTAGCATGTATGCATGAATATCACAGGGTACTGTTTTGATTTACGTAGGAAGGTGGCAAATGGAGGAAAAAAGAGAAAGACAAGAATATGGAGCTAAAAAGGACAATTTTGTGCAATTCAGGGTGATGCACGGCCCCTGCAAGGGAGTCTGCACGGTCGTGCATACTCATAAGAGATTCTAGTAATTTTTGCAGCAATGTACGGTCGTGCAAACCCTTATGTGAGGTCGTGCATCCTTTCTCTTGCTTTGCCTACGGATTAGGCCCTGCATATATGCAGAGCCTCACAACGAGATGCACAATCATACATAATCTTGTGAGCCTGTGCATTGACTTCAGCTCAGCGCTACGTACATGCCCCTACATAGGCATGCACAGCCGTGCATAAGTATGTGAGGTCGTGCATCGTGCCCCCACATAGGGCGTGCATGTGTAAGTGACATCCGAAAATTGAAAAGTCTATAAATAGGTGTCCTGACATCATAGAAAACACCTTTTTGCTGTTGAAAAAGAACCCTGGTGCCTTTTGGAGAGCTCTGGAGCTGATGCCATGGATTTGAGATAGGATTAAGATGTTCTACATTGATTTTTCTCCATTCCTCATTATGTTTCCTGATTGCTTGTTTATTGTGCCTATTGTTTTTACATTGGACATGAGCAATTAAGCTCTCTTCTAAGGTCAGGTGGATTTTGTACTCTGAACCCTTTTTCTCTAGTTTTATTTTTATTTGAATTCCTTATTGACTGATTGAATTATTATGCCGCTTCAATCACATGCTTAGGATTAATCACTCTGAACATGCTAATAATCAGTTAGTTAATAGTGACCTTGCTTTGACTAATTGATGGACATGCGTAATAATTGTGGTTAGTAAACTAGGATTAATCAATTGCTAGTTCTAATTTAGGATTAATCAATTGCTAGTTCTAATTTTCCGATCATTCAACTTCTTTGCTCATAATGCTTTGCCTAACATTAAATCCCGTTTTGATCAAAAGGGGTTATTTTGTGGAAAAGGTAATTAAAATTGTTTGACCAACGGTTTAATAGAATTTAGCAGAGGGATCGGTAATCAGTAGCAATTAAGGAACCAAAAAGGGGTAAAGGGACAAATGAAGCCGTGACCCTAGGTTTTAATCCACTGGTTTCTAACTCGTGTTTTGTGTTCTCGTAGCAATTAGGCCACTATCACTCGAACTGTTCGCTTAAGTAACAAAGAAATCTCAGTAATTTCGTTAATCACCATTATTCCCTGTGATTTCGACAACCGGGACTTAAGAGTTTCGCTTAATTACAAATTACGATAAGGTGCACTTGCCTTTAGCGCAACAAGGATGAATTTCATGCAAATGGGCACATCATTAAAAGGTCTAATTGTTCTTTTATTGTTTTAGTCCTTAAGAAGGAGAATCCCCATAACATTGTTGATTATAGGCCAATTTCTCTCATCAGATGCATGTGCAAAGTTTTGTCTAAGTTACTTGCTAATAGAGTGAGAGTGATAATTAACAAGGTGATTACGGAGACTTAGTCGGCTTTCATTAAAGACAGACAGATTTAAGATGGTATTCTAATGATAAATAAATTGGTGGATGAGACGAAAATTAAGAAAAAAAAATAGTTGGTATTATTTAAAGTTGATTTTGAAAAGGAATATGATTCAGTAGATTGGAATGACTTGGATTTTGTGATGCAAAAAATGGGATTTAACGAGAAATGCAGAATACATATACTAGAATTCTTATCTGCAGCTACTATTTCTGTGCTTGTTAATGGAGGCCCGACAAAGAAATTTGGCATTGGAAGAGGATTGAGGCAAGGAGATCCCATTTCTCCTTTTCTCTTTCTTATTGTGGCTGAAGGCTTAAATGATATGACAAGTAAGTCTGTGGTTATAGGATTGTTTGTCGGTTATAAGTTTGGTACGTAGTCATTCTCTCATCTACAATTTGCTGAGGATACTCCTATTGTGGGTGAGACATATGGGTCAAATGTGACGGCTATTAAGGATGTTTTACAATTATTTGGAGTGGTGTTTGGGCTTAAAGTCAATTTCCACAAGAGCTTGCTAGTGAGGTTGAATGTTTCTTAATCTTGGTTAGATAAGGTAACTGGTGTTCTAAATTGTATGATTGACATTGTTCCCTTTAAATCTGGATTTATCAATAGGTGCAAAAGAAAGAAAAGCACTTGGCAGTTCGTGGTAGAATCAGTAAGGAGTAGGTTATCTTCATGGAAGAATCAGAATCTTTCGATGGGTGTTGTAGTGGTGCTTATTAGACCAATCTTATTTGCACTCTAGGTCTACTTTCTTAGCTTTTTTAAGGCTCCGTAAGGTATTATTTCTCAACTTGAATAATTATTTAAACAAATTTTTGTAGGGGTGAGGAGTCTATGAGAATAAACTGGGTTAAATAGGATAGGTTTGTAGAGATTAGGAGGAGGGGGTTAGGTATTACAAAATTGAGAGCTTTTAATTTGGCTCTATTAGGGAAGTGGTTGTGGCGGATGGGAAAGGAAAATCAAGGGCTATGGTATAAAGTTGTCATATAAATATGTGGAGGTGTAAGGCGTAGTTGATGGGAAGGTGAGGGTGGGCTCTATATGGTGAAAATATGTCACTTCTGTGGATAAGGGGATTTGGGGGTTTAAACTTAATTGGTTCTCGGAATCCCTGTACTTTTACCAAGTGTATCTGGAACTGGTTTGAATTTATTTTAAAAGTGCATATTGATACCTCCTCCTTGTTGGATGTTTTATCTGTTTGTAGCCGAAAATGGAGCACTCAAACTCAAGATATTATTGCAGGCATTGTTAATATAGTGTCAATTATATAGCATTGCAGAAACAAAACCTGATTCGAAACTGTTTCTTATCCTACTGCTATCAATTTGATTTCAGCTAATATTTCTTTAGCAGGTAAGTTAAGTTTGGGTGTTATGTCTTCCAACATCAACAAGTTTGTGATTCTTAAGGCCTTTTCTACGGATGGACATCCGGATAAGGCTCATTTGATTAGGCAAGTTGACCGGTTTCTTCATAAGTGCAATTAGGTGAAGAGCAACTCAGATGGAGCTGCAAAAGATGCTCCTAGCCCTAATGCATGTGGAGGTATTTTTAGAGATAGTAATGTTTTTACCCTTGGTTGTTTCTATGCTAATGTAGGAAATACTTATGCTCTGCAGGACGAGCTTATAGGTGCTATGTTTGCTATCGAAATAGCTCATGAAAAAGGTTGGTTGAATTTTTGGTTAGAGTGTGATTCTTCTCTAGTTGTCTCAACTTTTACCTCTCCTAAGTTGGTCCCTTGGAGACTTAAGAATAGATGGCTAAACTGCTTAGCGCTTACTAGCAGGATGAATTTTAGATATTTACACATTTACCATGAAGGCAAATATTGTGCAGATAAGCTTGCCTCTCATGGTACTAGTATTTTGGGATTTTTTTTTGTGGGATCTTATTCCTAATTTTATTAAAGAGGATTTTTACCGTAATAGTTATGCTCTTCCAAATTTTAGATTCAAATATCTTGTACATGGGTCAGGTTTATGTTCTCTCATGAATTCTTTTTTCTTTATTTTAATACCACTTTTACATGCTGCAAATGATTGTTAATGTTTGAGGTGTCAACCTGGTTAGGATCTCTTGCATTATTGTGATGCTTTTGCACGTCATCTTGCTTTAAAAAAAGAAGGTGGATTATTTCCTTTTGATGGTGGCAGGGTTCCTTAATTGTTGAATGGGAGTTGTTCCTTTCAAGTATCTAGGTCTCCTAATGGGTGTGAATCCGTGAAATTTGGCTGGGAGCCTTTGATTAATGTCTTGAGGTATAGGCTCTCCCTAATCCCCATGTTGTAATAGGTATGTAATTTTTGGAGGTAAAATTGTTCTTATTAATTCAATGTTAAATAGTATTCTCATCTTCTATCTCTCCTTTCTAAAAATGTCGCTGAAAGTGTTGAAGCTAGTTATTTAGATCCAAAGGGAATTCCTATGGGGAGGGGCAAAAGGTGGGAGGAAAATCCCTTGGGTTAAGGGGTCTGTTTTTTGTACTCAAAAGAGTAAAAGAGGCCTGGGAGTTAAGAATCTCCATTTGTTTAACCTCAGTTTGCTTGATAAGTGGAGTTGGCGTCTGATGGCAGATAGAGAACCCCTATAGAGAAAACTCTTGTTGCTTAGGCATGGTTGTGATGCCGGTGAGAACCCCTTGTTAAGTGCACATAGGGCGTATAAGACCTCCTCGGTCTAGTGGAAGGATATTTGTAGCTAGGTTTGGTTTACAGAGGGGTTCTGATGTGGACTTGTTTGCCTCGTGTCTGAAACGACGAATGGGGAACGAAGACTTAATATATTTCTGGAAGGATATGTGGCTAGGTGATGAGGCTTTGTTTCATACTTTCCTGCGATTATAGTCCGTTTGTAATTGCAAGGATGGTTGGGTATCAGAGTTTGGGCTTTGGGAGCGGGAGTTTAGGTGTGGCTTATGCGGTGGAGGATGGCTCTTTTGGTTTGGGAAGAAAAGCTGGTTATAGAGTTTTCTAGGTTACTATCGTCAATTACCCCTTGGCAAGTGTTGCTTGATCGTATACCAAGGTGGGCAAACTAGTTCAACAGAAAGGTAATCTTAGTGGCTGACTTGGCTTCTTGCGTGTTTTGTGAGGTGGAGCCTGAAACAAATTTTCACTTGTTTTGTACCTATCATTTTTCTCATTCTATTTGGTTAAATGTGTTTAAGTGGTTAGGATTGAGGGTTGTTATGTCGCAAGATTTATTTTATTTGTACCTTTTTTTTTGTGAGGGGGGAGTTGGCCTGAGAGGTTAATGTGGTCTAGCTATGATCTGGAACTTAGTTTTATGGGTAGTTTGGGAGGTGATGAATGAGAGTATATTCTCTAATCAACACCCGGATTTGGGGTAATGGTCACTTTCGTCCCCGAAAGTGTAATTCGATGTCATATTAGTCCCTGAAAGACTATAAAATACAAATTAGTCCCCCAAAGTGTTCTCCGTCCGTCACTTCAGTCTCTGTCGTTAGCAATTCCGTTGACACCGTTTAAAATGCTGACGTGGCCGCTGATTTGTCACTTTTTTGCCACTGTGGTCCATTTGGATCCACCAACGTGGCCAGGGATGGAGAAATTGAAACAAAAAAAAGGGACAAATCAGAAAGACATAAGTTGTCTTTTTGTTCGACCAAAAAAAAGAGACAGGAAACCAAAAAAAGAAGCTTCCACCGTCCCTACCACCACACTCAACAGCGCCGTCGCTACCACCACCGACCACCGCCCTCTGCCATTTTCGCCGCCATCTAGTTGGTCGTCCATGAAAGGCCGCCGTAAACGTCCTCAACAGGGCACTCGAAGGAGTTTCCGTCTTCGTAATCTTCGCCCCAGGTAATCTTATTCACCAAGCTTCTCTCCTAAATGTTCGATACTCCTCTCAACGTGTTTGATTACTCCAGTATTCTTCTGATTGCATGTTTTATTTGGACTGTGATTTTTGTTTTCGTTAGGGTTTAGGGTTACAATGTCTGTGATCATAATGGGGGTTTAATGGGCGCATGTTTTACTTCGTTCTTGACCCTTAGCCATCGTTAATGGGTGCATGTTTTACTTGTTCAGGAATGTTGTTGGTGCCTCTGTTCAAGAGCAACCCGTTGAGGTAATTTCCAGTGATGAAGGTTCTGAATACATGCCTTCATACTTCAGTGGAGAGGATGAAACATTTGAAGAAGTTGATCTTGAGTCTATTGGGAATGCAAGTGATCCAAACAGTCAGAGGGCTAGTGCAACTGAACAAAACATTGAAGACCCTAATGTCAATGCAATGGGCAGTGATGATGTTTTGTCGGACAATGATTCCTACCACTCTGAGGAGTTGAAGACCCCAGTTAGTACAGATGATGAGGATGATGGTGGTGATAAGACGGTTTTCCCACAATTTAATGCAAATGCAAAGTTTGGCGAATTACATTTGGAGGTTGGGATGGAATTTGACAGCCTAGCTACATTTAAGATGGCTGTTAAGGATTACACCATATACCATGGGAGAAACATAAGGTGGGTGAAAAATGACAAGGTAAGATGTAGAGCTAAATGCAAGGAAGATGGTTGCTTATGGGAGATTTATTGTGCTTGGGCTGAACAGATTAGAAGCTTCCAAATAAAGACTTTCAAGAGTGAACACAATTGTTGCAGGGTGTTCACAAATAGCCAAGCCGACCGATCATGGGTTGCAAACAAGCTACAAGAGGTGATTAGGTTGCAACCAAAGATCACGTACATAGAGGCTTATCATTATATGAAGAAGGAGTTTGGAGTTCATATCAATGATACTAAACTATTTAGATCATTGAAAGCGGCAAAAGTGATTGTGGAAGGCAATTTTAAGGAACAATATGGAATGATATGGGATTATGCTAATGAGTTAGTAAGGAGCAACAATGGTTCAACAGTAAAAGTGAATTGCATTCCCATGCCTGAGGGTCCACCACAATTTCAGAGGTTTTATGTTTGTTTGGAGGCATGCAAGCTTGGGTTCAAGGCTGGTTGTAGACCCTTCATTGGTCTAGATGGTTGCTTTTTGAAGGGTTATTATGGGGGCCAACTACTGGCAGCAGTTGGACAAGATGCAAACATGCAGAATTTTTGCATTGCTTATGCCATAGTTGATGTTGAAAACAAGGACAATTGGAAGTGGTTCCTCACACTCTTACATGAGGATTTGGGAGACTATACCCAACATGGATGGAACTTTATGAGTGATATGCAAAAGATATTTATTATCAAAGTCATCTAATATGTATGTGAAGGATTATTTTAAATATTATTGCATACTGTCAGGGACTTGTATAATGATAAGTTGTAAACACGGGGACTAATATGAATCTGTGTATTTGTTATGCAGGGTCTCATAGCTGTTGTGCAAGAGGTGATGCCAGGTGTGCCTCATAGATTTTGTGCTATGCACTTGTGGAAGAACTTTATCAAACATTGGAAGGATAAAGAACTTAGAAATGTGGTGTGGGAGGCCGCAAGATCAACCACTCCCGCCAAATTTAAATCTGTGATGGATCGGTTGAAAAGAAAAAATGCAAATGCATGGAAATACTTGGATAGGTTGAGCAAGGAATCATGGACCAAGGCATATTTCAGCACGGAGCCTAAGGCGGACAACATTACAAACAATACTTGTGAAGGGTTTAATTCAAGCATCTTGAAGTATAGAGGAAAACCTATACTGACCATGGCTGAGGGGATAAGGTGCTATATCATGACGACCATGAGCACGAACAAGCTAAAAATGGCTAATAGGAGAGGACCATTGTGTCCTAAGCAGCAGTCTAGGTTGGATAAGCAAAAGATTATAAGTAATGCATGGAAGCCAATCTGGGCTGGAGAAGGTCGGTTTGAGGTGCAAGACAATTCGAAGGAAGCAGATGGATGTTGATATCCATGCCCACACATGCACTGTGAGGTTCGGCAATTGTGGTATTGATGTATTTAAACTAATGTTGATTTGTTATTCACTTCATTTTCATCATTTAATTAACAAATTTAACTAATTTCAATTGCATTTTGGTTAGGTATTCCATGTGCTCATGCTATTGCAGCTATTGCAGCCAAGCGTGGAATGAAGCCTGAGGAATCTTGTCGCAGCGTGGTGACTATTGGGGCATATAATGCCACATATGAGCATTTTGTCAAACCAACAACTGGTCAAGAATGCAGGAGCAAACTGAGTATGAGCGGCCTATTCCAGCACCAAAGAATAGGGCTCTAGGAAGGCCAAAGAAGCAAAGAAGGAAGGATGAGTCTGAGGCCATTATTCAAGGTGACAAGTTAAAAAGATCATATCCAGTAATTACCTGTTCAAGATGTGGTCTCAAAGGACACAACACAAATGGATGTTGCAACTATGGGGTTCCAATTAGGCCACCAAATTGGGTACCAGGAATTAATTGTTCAAGATGCGGTCTTACCGGACACAATGCAAATGGATGTCGCAATTATGGGGAGGTTCAGCCTGAAGTTGCTGAGAATCAAAGTGAGATTGACTTGAGCCAATCTTAGCCTCAATCACAGAGTGCATCTCAGTCTCATCCATTTGGAATTGGCCAGGGAACATTTGACCCTATGCCAACTGGAGTTCGGCCACCACCCATAAGAGGCCCTGCAGTAGCTCCAATTATTGTGCCATATCCAAATACACCTGGTGCTGCCTCTTCAAGAGAGCCAAGCTTCATGTCATTCATCCCGACTCCTATGTTTCAACCAAGAGGACCTCATCAAGCTTGAAGATTGAAGTTCTATTTTTTGCTGAATGTAATTATGTATATGCACATGTTAGGTGCAAGTATTTTTTATATGTACTTGGAAATTTAGACTTAATAGTATGGCTTGTATCTGCACATAATGTGCAAGTATTTTGATATGTACTTGGATATGGAACAAATGTGGTATTTTGATATGTACTTGGTAATATTATTGAATTACTGGTTTGGTTCGCTGGTTCAATTCTGGTTATTTGTGTGTTTGGTGTTTGGTTCAATTATGGTTCAATTATGCTTTCTGGTCTTGGTGTTTGCTTCAATTCTGGTTATTTGTGTTTGCTTCAATTCTGGTTTTGGTACTGGTTTGCAGAATTGGGGTTGGCTACTGGTTTTGGTACTGGTACTGCTTCAATTATGTGTGGTTTTGTGTCCATTTGGTACTGGTTTTGCATGTTGGTTTTGTGTGCATTTTGGCAGGTACTGGTTTGCAGAATTGGGGTTTTGGTACTGGTTTTGCATGTTGGTTTTGGTACTGGTTTGCATAATTGGGGTTGGCTACTGGTTTTGGTACTGGTACTGCTTCAATTATGTGTGGTTTTGTGTCCATTTGGTACTGGTTTTGCATGTTGGTTTTGTGTGCATTTTGGCAGGTACTGGTTTGCATTTTTGCAGAAAATTTTGCAGATTTTGTTTTGGAGAATGCTTGCTCTATATGGTATAAAGCTATATATTATGCATTTCGAATATCAATTTAGTTTTGTGCATTTATGCATTTTCTGCATTTGGTAGCTACTGCACAGCTGCATTGTGCCATTCATCAAGCTTGCATTGTTGGTCATTAGGTATTGGACATATTGGTCCCATTTTCTGCAAATCTGCATTATGCAAACGTGCATTTTGTTTCTGCATTCATTTTCTGGATGCACTAAAATTGTGCTGCATAATGCACTATATGGTGCAATGCAGAATTTTACATTTTCTGGTTCATTCCACTCCATTTCTGGCTGACCATTTGTTTCATATTCAGCAAGTTACAAATTGATTCAATTTCAATCTGCATAACTCAGTTACTCAATACAAATAAAAATAAATTACTCAGAACAGCATCCTCAAATTGATACAAACATTGAACTTCATTGAGCTTCAAATTGATAAACTTACAAGTCAATACCCACTTACATAACTTCCCTAAACAAAAAACTACAGAAACATAACCTTCCCTAAACCCTAATTTACAGCCTCCCAATACATAGTTTGGGTTTCACACCACAAGTCATGAAAAAATACAAATTCAAGAGCAGAGACAACATCAAACAAATCAGTTTCAATTTCCCAGCGAATCTCTCAGCATGCAGCTTCTTTTTCATCTTCCCACTCTTCTTCTTTCCTTCTTCTAATACATCAAGAGCAAGTGAAATAACATCTGCAACAGCTTGATTTCCACCGTCATCTATAACAGCTTCTTCCATGTCCTCAGCCCATACAAAGAGGTCACACGTTGTGGGCATCTGGGAATCCAAAAAAAAAATAAAACTCAGTAATGAACTGAAGAGGAAAGAAGAAAGAAAGAAAATGAATTTCGAAGCAACCATACCATCCAATTGGGACACCTCCAGAAGAGCTTCCCTTTGTTCATACCTTGCTTAACCATGTACAGAATCGTCCGGCCACCGCAACCACACAACCTCCCTCGCAGTGCGGATGACTTAGATGTAGAGTTCGCAGCCTTCCCCCTCGAGTTCCCCCTCGATTCTTCATTCCGGCACCCGCGACGCATCATGATTCAAATCGCGATTCTGGTTTTGATTCGCGAATTGGGGATTTGGTGATTTGGTGATTAGCTTCTTTTGAGTTCTAGGGTTCTTTGGCCAAGTTGGGGATTTTGGTTTTGGTGATTCAGGGACAAAATCGTTCAGTTCATTCGTTTTTCTGATTTTTTTTTTTAATTTCAACCTTGGCCACGTTGGGGGATCCAAATAGACCACAATGACAAAAAACATCACACATCAACAGCCACGTCAGCATTTTAAATGGTGTTAACAGAGTTGCTAACGGCAGGGACTAAACTGACGGACGGAAAACACTTACGGGGACTAATTTGTAGTTAATATGCTTTTAGGGACTAATATGACAGCGAATTACACTTTCAGGGACGAAAGCGACCATTACCCCCCGGATTTTGGTAGGGCTCTGGACCTTAACAAGGTTAGGTCTTGGAAGTGGTTTATGGCTAGGTCTGAGTCTAGCTTGTGTCTCTTCTATGAGTGATTTGTGAATCCTATTGAATGTATTCATGTGTCTTAGTTGAGAGTTTGTTAGTTGACTTCTATTCTTCTTCTCTTGTTCGGATGCTATTGTATATGGGTTGGGATACCCTTTGTATTCCCTCATAGTATCTTCTTTTGCTTATTAAAAAAACTTATCATTATTTTGATCTTTTTACAATATTTCTTCTTAACATAAGTTAATTTGAACACAAAATATAAACATTATGTTTTCATTTTTTCAAATAAAAGCAAAATTTCAACACAAGATAAAAGATGAACTTATGCATTAATCATCTTTCAAACTCAAAGATTGTTATTAAAAGCAGGGTCGGCCCAATGTCGAAGCCATTAAGGCAAGGGTTTTATGTCTCAAAATTTTTGACAAAAAAGACAACAAAATTTTAAATTTCACTTAATATAAATGATCAAATTCCTCTTGCTTACAATAAATGATTGTTATAAAAAACAATGAAGCCCAATAAAAAAAATACCACTTATATTGGTTAGTTTTTTTTGTGTCAGAAATTTTCTTTGGACAGAAAAAAAGGCCTTAAATTAACTTTAGAATAGCTAAAAGATTTGTCTAATTATACATTTAAGTTACTCAAATAGTGTTTTTAGGCTTCGTTTTACAGTTTGCTTTATGCCTCAACCGATGCTGGACTGATTAAAAGGAGCATACATTAATAATATAGAAGTATAAAACTATTCACGTAAATTTTAAGTAGACCAAAAAAATATTCACACACGTGGTGTAATGAATAATAGTAGTAGTGTAACAAGAATACACGCAGCTATCAATTCATTGAATAGGATTATTCACACTCGTTAGGTTTTTTTTTTTTTGATGGATCGTTAGGTTTTTTCTTTAAACCTTTATTAATTCATTGAATGTATTCCCCAAATAAATAAGGCATCGTTGTTCGAAAATGTCAATATATAGGAATATAGGATGTTGGGTATTAGTTATGTTATTGAAGCAAGCTGCCCAATAGCAGCAGCTAAACTTAATTATCTATAAGTTAGTGATGCTTAATATTTCGTGACACAAATTTTGAGCAAGTAGTCCTTTTTACGTGCCGCTATTCGGGGCCATAAGAACTTTAAAATTTAAATAGATTATACAACGAGGAGAGACATGAAGCCAAAGGTTATGTATAAAGACGTGCGACTCAAATTCAAGTTGCTGGAAGAAAGACAGAAATTAGAGAGAATGGTGCAATACTGCATTTTTTAAGAGTTGGCAAATGATGATAAATGTATAATTTATATTTATATCCTTAATAATGATTAGAAATTAGAATGCAGCAACTTGTCATAATCTAATATCCCAATATTATTTTGGTAGCTGTTTTTCGTTGAATACCGTGTATCATTTACTTTTTTTTTATTTTTTTTTTGTTTTCAGTATCATTTACTTTAATAGAATGGATTATGTGTTTTCATCAATAATAATAATAATAATAATAATAATGTTTTCATCAATAATAATAATAATAATAATAATAATAATATTACCGGTGATAGACATCGCCCCGCCATTTGTTTTCCAATACAGAAGTAGCTTTCAAAGAGGGTTTACTTTCTGTCTGAACATTAGCTAGTCAGAGTTACGTGGCACCTAAGGAAAAATAATTTGTTTATGTACAACTTCACCTCTACCAGATACAAAACACTCCAAGCTTGATTTTCAAAGAAAATAAATTACTTTATCAATTTGTTAATTCAACCTTTGCTTTATACACCAAAAAAGAAAAGAAAAAAAAAACCTTTGCTTTATGATAGAGAGCTGCCACTTTTGTTTCACAATCTTAGATCGATAGTATAGGGCGATTTTACATGTGGCTTCTAACATAGACAAGTGAGACATGTGGTCCATGATGAACTACTTTTGAGAATCATAGGATAAGACATTTTGACCAAATTTTGTTACGCACTGTCCACATTGGATATCATTTTCTGACTCGATCTCGCTCCGACACCACTCTCGTTCGGCACCGTTCTCCATTCACCCGCAAGACACAGACTCACATCACCGCAACAGCACAACCAGTCCTTATCTCTGGCGCTACATCGCCTTGAGACCCTATACTGTACAACTGTGACCCCTTGTCGAAACAACCATCCATCATCAAAACATTGTGATCGCACCACACCCTACAACAAAATGCCACCTGAGCCACCCATTATAGCACTTGTAACACCCTCAAATTTTGTTCCTAGGAATTAGAATTTTAAGGGCTTGCAAGTGTGTGGTTGGATGCATATTAGAGTGTCTTAGTACCTATATATACAAGGGCGTGTCTAGACCCAGTTTTATCATTTTGTTTAGTCAATTCAGTCACCGTATTCTTTATTTTCTAACCTTTTAAGGACTGAATGGGTATTATGCGTCTTCATAAAAGTTCTAGCTTTACCTCTTATCTTTCAGTTAGCTTTGGTTTACCTCGATTTTGATACCTACAGCTTTAGATATGCTCTCCCAAGTCAATGCAACGCGAGTGTAGAATTGCAAACGCTTGAGTCGACTTTAAATAGAATTTACACCATATTAGAGTTCGTTTTATGAAAGTACCATGAAATATATTTTGTAGGAGATTCTCTTATCTTTTTAACGCCACTAAGAACGCCTCAATCGAACACCCGTAACTCAAGTTATGACCAAAACAGTAGCGCAGGGTGCCCCGAGAGTCAATGACAGGGAGCAAGGCGACCACCTGCCTGCGCTAGGTGCCCGCTGTTAGCTGATAGCTGCGTTTTGACGTGTTTTGCGCGTTTTAGGGACTTGTTCTGACCTTGTGGGGCCTAGAACGATCAGTTTTGAGTGGGTTACGAGTCTAGTCATTAAACCACTCCATTATTCCTTGATTAACTCCCTTAAACACATTCTTAAACTCTTCCTTCAGAATCAAAAACCAAAAACTACTCTTCTTCAATTCTTCTTCCATTTTCTGCACTTAGAGGTTTTACCATTGAACTTGGTCAAAGAAACTCGAAACCAAAGCTTGTTGCTACTGTCATTCTTCTCTTGTTTTGAAGGGGATTAGTGTAAGGTAAGTCCCTTGGTTAAGGTTAAGCCTTTCCTTCCTTGTTAGGGTTCCAAACTCACCCTTTCTCATTTTTCTATCATGTTCTTGTGTTTATTGAAAGAGAAAATCACATTGGGAGAAACAAGAATTCTACTTCTCCATCCTTGCAAGGGAACTCGAAATTTGACTAAGGTAAGGGGGTAGAATGATGCTTGAGTAGTGAGTGTATGGAATTAATTGAGCAATAGGGACGTCCCATGGTCCCTATGCTTGGTGCGATTGAGTGTGCTTGAGTACCACCGCCATTGTGGTGGGAAATTCACAATTATGATTTTGTCATGAATAAAGTGTCAATTAGGATGTCATTATGTTATTTATGTGAATTAATTATGTGTTCATTTTCCATATTAAGTATTAAATATGTGTTAATTACCATGTTGTGAATGGTTTGATATGTTGGTTGCCTTGATATGAGTACTAGTTGAATATGTGGCTGAAATGGATGTTTGGTTGTCATGTTTAATTGTTAACTCTATGACCATTTTGATATTGATATGTTGGTTGTTGTCATGTTTGGTTTCATATGTCGGTTGTATGATTGCTCGATAGTGTTCATGAGTAGTAATAGTTAATTATGCAGAATTTTTAAGGTGAGTGTAGGAGTGCAAATGACTAAGTTATAGTCTAGAATGGATCTTAATATCTAGTATTGATGATGGTCTTCATATGGTAATTATTTTGAGTGAGTAAGGGAAGGAACAAGTGGAGTTAGATAGTTTAGAAACTATTATGCAAAAACAACCAACGGGAAAAATGACTAAGTGTTGGAAGAAAAACTCAAAGTTTCACTAATCAAATTTTTAAATTCCATAGGAGTTAGATAATGACCGAAACATTTTGAATTAGTGTTTTATAATTATTTAGGAGTAGTACGATACATCCGGTTATCCTCGAAGGTGTGGGGACCACATTAAAAAAATTGAACGAAGTTAGACAGATAGAGGTGAGGCGCCCACTAGCACTACAACAAGTTTTGGCAATAAACAGCGCTTATTTTTAGCCTAAAACAGCGCTTAAAGGCGCTGAAAATTAAGCCGCTGCTGATTGTATTTCATAAAAACAGCGTTTATGAAGCGCTGCTGAAAATGGACAATAAACAGCGCTTCAATTAGGAAGCTGTTTATTATCTGACAATAAACGCCAATAAAGCGATGTTTATTGTATAGACAATAAACAGCGCTTCAGTAAGGAAGTGCTGTTTATTGTGAACAATAAGCAGCGCTTCCTTTTTGAAGCGCTGTCTTTTTATACAATAAGTAGCGCTTCATTATTGAAGCGCTGTTTATTCTCCTTTTTTTTTAATTTAATTCTCTCACATTTACATTATATCTGTTGCATAATATTGTGATAACACAAAATGCAACCAAAATTGTCATCAACACCCAATTGTATCAACATCAAAATTTAACATTATAATGTAATTTTTTCATAGATTCCTACATATCCTTACATTAACATAAATAAATTACAATATATTTCTCAGTCAAATTCACAATTATACAGAATAGATCACTAAAATATTGCACATGTCATGCTACAAATACTACCTAAATAGTAATATCTTTTTCTTCTGTCACTGCAACTAAACATGCATACAAGGTCAAAATTCTAACAAAATTTTGGCAGAGTTTTCCTTAAAATATGGACATTCCAAAATATATAAAATACATGTAACAACATAAGATACCATACCAGCCAGCCAACATAAAATATATAAAATATTAGCCAACATAAAAAGGAATTTTATTCCTAAATTCATGTGAACCTTTCCAATTCAAGTATGCTAAACTAAAAAAAAACCAAATTTAACAAAAAACTCACGTAAACATTAATATTAATCTTCTTCTATCTGCTTATAAATGATAAAATTTGTAGTAAAATATCGACACCACTCTTCTTTGAGTTCGATATGATCAGTGTATGTGTCGAATTGACAATCAGGATAGTACTGCGAAATGAAAATTAAATGAAGTTAGAATTGAACATAAGCATTCAAATGGTATGCGTAAAAGAAAAAAAATTATATAAACTTTGAAATTATTACATACATACCTCTGTTGGAATTTCTGTTTGATTATGAACGACAATATCCTTGAGAAACTTCAAAACATATCGGCCACAATCATCAGAGTTCAGTTGGCGATGACACTATAAAACCAAAAATATGAAATTAATTGTTTTTATTTTTGGTAATTTGAATAATTGCATAAAAAATTTGATATAAATACCTTTATCGGTATCCATTTAGGTGGAGTAAATTTAGAAAATCGAGACTTGTTTCTTCGATAAAGTAGTATTGCCCTAAGTGCAAAATCAAACAAAATCATTCAATATCTAGAACCACACTCATAATAATTTCTACCTACCAAAAAATATCATTCCAATACATTGGTAACCACTTCTCTTAACATCAACACATAGACTATATCAAATTTCTAACAAAATTTTGGCAGTCTCCTCTAAAATATGGACATTCCAAAATTTATAAAACACCTGTAACAACAGAAAATATCATACCAGCCAGCACAAGATGTCACGTAGGCCAAACATAAACAAATAAACACTTCAATATTACAAGTAACTTAAACGTTTAAGAAATTGCATACATATATATATACATATCTATGATTTATACACACTTACTGATTGTACTTCTCTTTCATTGTTTTGCGCATGTTGATATGTACACGCAATGGATCAAGATAGTACACAACGTTTTGATTCAAGTTAATCGCTAACAATAACCAATGATCCCTACAAAAATGTTGGACAAAAAAATATAAGAAAGTAAACACATTTCAATAAATTTAGTAATATTGATTAAATTAATTGACTTACACTACGTTGCAAGGTGACAAAAACAGAGTCTCAAAGTCAGGATTTGCTAATGTCAAGCGGTGAATCACATACTCAGACATGTCAGCATTCCATAATCCCATATGTGTCCGTTGTGGGCACAAAAATACAAACCTTTGAGTTTGTTCTTGTGGGATCAATATCTCTTGATACAAGTACCTTAAATTAAAACATGCATACAAATTAATGCATTAACAATAAAATAAATATTTAGTTGAAAAAATAAAAAAAACATTGGATACTTTAAAATTTAATGCAGTACCTGAGATATACACTAGTAACAGTTTCACTTAACCATAGGTTGTCATTAAGAATTTCTTGAAGTGCACCATCAACACCATCTCTAGGTCGTGCTCATAACCCAAAATTGATTCATCCATTGGTACTTTAATGGTATCTGCCGCCTCCATCTTTGTTGCCACATGGACTCTAAGATAAATTGTAAAATCATGCGTGAGGTGTAGGAGGCTGAGATACCATGACCTTCTTCACTGGAGATGTGAATGACTCATTTGTTGGCTGCTTGCCAACACTCTTGCTAGCTATAGGCAGCTTGCCCTTGCCTTTGTCCTTGGCTTTGGATGTTGGAGATACCTACATATTTTGCATTCCAACATATTGATTAGTTAGTGAGTGATCACCTAATTTAATAAATATATGCAGTATATGATAGTGAAGCATATACTTTAACATATACGTACCATATCACTTGTAACTACGAGGTGGTTTGGCCATGCCACATAGGTTCCTATTGCCTGTTCCACTGTCATCACATCTGCCGCCTCCAATGGTACAGGCAATATTGCATCTCCCTCAAGTGCAACGTCAACTCTAACCTTTACATGATTAGGAGGTAAGGGTAGGTTGTGTAGTGACACACCTGGTTCATTATACAACATTCCCTTACCAACCATTCGCTATGCGTTGGACTTGTCAAATATAGACTGCACTCATAAATGCCCTAAACCAATGATAAACGAAATATTAATATGTTAAATCTTTGAATACTTAGGTGAGAAAGTATAAAAAGAAATGTAACGAATATTACCTCGGGACTCACAATAGTGCAACTATCTCTAACACTCTTTGGGTTAGGGATAGGTGACTGGTGCTCGTTCCTCTCCACTTCATCTTTATCCTTCTTGCTATCTTCCAATTCCTGAACTTTTTGGTATAGCTGAGTTACCATTCTCCTCAATTCTTCTGTTTCACTAGCATCAGCATGGCGTCTTACGCGCTTCTGTGATCCAAAGATAGCTACAGGAGACGCCAAATCCCACGCCTCTTACCCGACCAGGATACTCCTTGATGGGTATGGCTTGGGAAAGGATGTCTTGACCAGACAAATCTGACATAGACATTGACAGTTCATTCTGCGAGACACAAATATTATTAAATATTATTAAATAATATCGCTGTCATTAATTTAAACGTTAATTAATGTTATCATACTTACAATTTTGTCAGCCACTTCTCTAGTGGGTAGATGTTCAATGTCACCCTTCTTGTTTCGTCGGGCTTCTATCCACAAACAAGATCGATCAATGGATTGAGAAGTTGCATCTTCTCCTGACTCCAACAGCTGTATATATGAACAAACAAATTGAGAGAAAGTAAGAAAGAAATTGTACATACCAAGAGATGCGTTAAAACAAGTTATAATTAAAAATATTGTACATACCATTTCTTCCTCAATACGGGGATACCCTTTAACCCCTCCTCTGTAAGGGTATGGAGGATTTGACGCTCTTTGCCGATTTTCATTGCTTTTTCTCTACATAAAAACATAAGAATATATTAATGCATGGTTTAACGTCATATATAAAAGTTATAAATATTATTGTACATACTATATATTCTTCATCTTTTGTGCGTCTTCTTACAAAAGCGCTTCAATCATCCTATTCTATGAACGATGCATATTTTGCTGGAGGCTGATGTCTGATGTTCCCGTGTTGGTCTCTCAACCACTTGTTCGCTAACTTGATTCGGAAATTCGGTGTGATCTTCCAGCTAACCTAAGTGTAATATCCTTTCGGTCTCATCAATATCAAAATGCTTCGCAAGAACATTATAAACAAAATGGTAGACTATAAGTATGTTTAGATAAATTAAAAAACAATACAACTAACCAATGTTAATTAATCCCATTTTTATATACCGTATCTCACCCATATCTCATCTTTTAGCTCCTTCAAATATGGATCCTTATCCTTCCAATTATCGCGGCTAATTGGGACCGTCTTCCGCACTGTGTCCCCAATGAATTGAATAAAGTCATTAACATTTTCACCAATTGGTTGACCCTTAGCATTCCATATAACCTATAAAAAAATAGTATTAGTGTACAAATTTAGATACTCAACAAAAAAAAAATTAGATTAATCGATAAGTATCTTACCACATGTTTTGCAACTCCTTTACTCCTCTCACGGATGAGTTTCTTCTTAAAAGTCGGTCCACGGGATGTCGTCCCCTTTTGGGGGGCCTCGGGAGCACTATCATCACCTTCAGATGCCATTTACCCGAAAAAAATTATACACATAAGTTATTAATAAAAATTAATAAAGAAATCAATGTATACACAATGTCAGCATATTCATGTGCTTCATCATCAATCTCATTAACAATTTTTTTGTTATTCAATAGAACAATGGACCAATTCATATCAATTGGATCGGTGACATAGAACACTTGTTGAGCTTGCGATGCTAAAATAAAGGGCTCATCCTTAAATCCCAACTTATTAAAATTCACCCGCATGAACCCCAACTCATCCATTTGTACACCGTTGTTATTATCAACCCACTTGCATTGGAACACAGGCACTCGAAACATCTTGTAATCCAACTCCCATATGCGTTCAATGACCCCGAAGTATGACATATTCGCATATATGGGGTTTCTATCTTTAGCACTTGATATATGCATAGCTTCAGCTACAAGAGTCACTCCACTATTTTGTATTCTCCTCCGATCATCATGTTCTTTTGTATAAAAAGTGTACCCATTCATCGATAACCTGTAAGAACTAACATGTATATCCGGACCTTTAGCTAACCATCTCAATCTTTACGAAACCGAGCTAGGATTTGCAATAAACTCTGCAGAAATGTATTCTTTCGGCCATTTTATAAAACAGGTGTGTTTTGTTGTTAACCAATTTTGAATCTTATTTGGGTACAAGCTCTTGAGTATGTCCTTGTGTTTTACAATATATGACTCAACTTCATCGGCGTTGCGTAAAACATATAAGTGTGCTTGTTCCCATTCTTTCCTTGATATAGTCAATATTTCAAGTCCAAGAATCCTCCCCTGCACTTCTTCCGTGTGACGAGACCGCGCATTCTATAGAATGTTCAATATCGATACATAGTCGGTACAGAATTCAACAACTTCTTCAACTATATACCATTCAACAATACAACCCTCTGGCCGTGATCGGTTTTTCACATACCCTTTTAATATCTTCATGTAACGCTCAAACGAGTACATCCATCTCATGTAAGCTAGCCCACACAATTGTGTCTCCCTAACCAGATGAACTATCAGATGAATCATTATGTCAAAGAATGAAGGCAGGAAATACATCTCAAGCTCACACAAAGTCAAAATAACTTCTTTTTGTAAGGCTGACAACTTTCCAGGGTCAATCACTCTACTACAAATTGTCTTGAAGAAGAAACAAAGTTTAGTTAAGGTATTCGGTACTTTGTTGGGCAAAAAGAATCGTATAGCTATGGGTAGCAAATTATCCATTAGAACATGACAGTCATGAGACTTTAGACCCTTTAACTTGAAATCTTTCATCGATACGAGGTTCTTAATGTTTGAAGAGTACCCTTTTGGAACCTTAACACCATCAAGAAACTTACAAAAATCTCTTTTCTCTTTTCTAGATAGAGTATGAGCTGCTGGGGGTAGATATGTACGACATTTCCCTTTCTTTACTGGTCCCAACTCTCGTCTCAATCCCATACTAACCAAGTCCAGCCTTGCATTGATGCCATCTTTAGTCTTCCCGGGCACATTAAGTAAGGTACCACTGAGACTATCAAAAATATTTTTTTCAACATGCATCACATCAACGAAATGTCTTACGTATAATGATTTCCAATATGGCAACTCAAAGAAAATCGACCTTTTCTTCCACCCTCGTGTGGCAAGGTCTCCTACAAAAGGTTTACCGAATTTAATATTCAAATCTTTTACTTTTTCTAACAGTTGTGTACCCGTTAGAGGCAAAGGAGCTCTCCGTTCTTCTGTATTCCCATTGAATGCCTTTCTCCATGACCGATAATGATGATTTGGATGCAAAAATCTGCGATGCCCAAGAAAGACATTCTTCCTACCATGTTCCAACCGAATCCAATCTGTACTATCTTCACATATAGGGCATGCACACTGACCTTTGGTACTATATTCCGACAGATTACCATATGCTGAAAAATCATTAATTGTACCGAAAAACATAGCCTTCAAGGTGAAACTTTCTTCTCTATACCTATCATACACCACCACACCTGTCTCCCACATTTGCTTCAAATCTTCAATTAAAGGAGCCAAATATACATCGATATCATTTCCTGGTTGTTTTGGCCCAGAAATTAACAAAGACAACATCATATATTTTCGCTTCATGCATAGCCAGGGAGGTAGGTTATAAATCACCAAAATCACAGGCCATGTACTGTGAGAGCTACTCTGAACACCATGCAGGTTAAATCCATCAGTAGACAATACAAGTCGTAAGTTTCTTAGTTTATTCCCAAAATCAGGATAATCAATATCAATTTTTTTCCTTTGAGGAGAATCTACTGGGTGCCGTAGCTTGTCATCTTGAATCCTTTCATCCTCATGTCATGTCAAGTTTTTTGCATCTTCTGAACTATGGTACATACGCTTGAATCTGGGAATTATGGGAAAATACCACAAAACCTTCTCTGGAGCTGAATCTTCCTTCTTATGTCGTGATGCTTCACATTTATGACACGACTTTAACGATGCATATTCATTACGAAATAAATGCAATCGTTACAACAAGCGTGTATCTTCTCATAGCTCATGCCAATAGAGCGTAACATTTGTTTAGTCTCATATATCCTACTAGGAAGCACATTATCATTAGGCAACATATCTTTCAACAGTGTGAGTAAGTCCGTAAAACTCTTATCAGTCCATCCATTGTCCGACTTCAAGTTAAACAACTTTAACATTGCCGACAATCTTGTGAATTTAGTACAACCCTCATATAACGGCTTCTCCGCATCACTCATAAACTTCTCAAACATTTGAGGACAATCACGAAGATCTTCTTCAACCGCATTTGCCATATCTTCAAAACGGTCACCATCATATGTATTTGTAGCGGTGTGCTCTGACGCATATCTCCCACTATTCCCCATATTAGAAGATTCACCTCTTGTCTCACCGTGCTTTGTCCAACAGGTATAAGTTTGATCAATCCCATTGCTCACTAAATGCCATTCCAATTCCCGAACACTAATTTTGTTTGTATAACAACAACTTAAACAAGGACATATGATTCTACTATGGTGCATTTGTATGCCCAACTACAAACCCAATAAAATCTTTCACTCCATCCTTATATTCCTTCGACAAACGATTGGCAGACATCCACTTTCGATCCATATTTTACTTATGGATTGAGAGGTAAAACAACGTAAAAACCCCATTTAAATAAAGCAAGACTAAAACTATCATCGCTCTTAAAATCAACACACAGACTAGATCAAAATTCTAACAAAATTTTGGCAGAGTCTCCCCTAAAATATGGACATTCCAAAATATATACAATACCTGTAACATTCCAAAATTCATTGTTCAAAACAAAAAAAAACCAAAATCAGGTTCCACAACAAAATTCAATGGTCATTTTTCCATTGATTCCCATCTGATATGCATATATATTTACTAACTGTACATTTTAACAAACTGATTCCAAGCATCTTTAACACTTCTAATTTATCTCTGGACAACAGTGAACAAAATCAAACAAAATCAAACACTTCTGATTCCAAACTGGACAACAGTGAACAAAATCAAACAAAATCAAACAGAGACCAAAAACTAACGAACCACCAACAGAAACCAATGTGGAATCGAGATACAAAATGGAGACAGTGGCGATACCTGGAAATGGACGCAAACAGGAGTTGGGAGATGGAGGCGAGGGGAGGATTTGAGGCCGAAGGCCGCCACAGCTGGAGGACGACGAGGTCCGATTTCAGGTGAGGGGAAGCACACGAACTCGTTGAGGAAGAAGCACGCCGGGACTTGGGAGATGGAGGCGAGAGGGACGACGACGGAGGGCTCGCGGAGGAGCTGCGAAGAGAGAGTTGAGAGACGAGAGAGAACGGTGCTTCGCGAAATGAGAGGAGGGAAATATATTTAATAAATTGACCAAAAACAGCGCTTAATAAAAAAGCGCTGATTATTGTTTCACAAAAACAGCGCTTAAGTCTAAAAGCGCTGTTTATTGTATCACCAAAAACAGCGCTTCCTACTATAAAGCGCTGTTTATTGTTCGTATGATCAAAAACAACGCTTTATGTTTGAAGCGCTGATTATTGTGCCAGTTCATTTTTTATTATTTAAAGATAAAACAGCGCTTAAAGGACTAAGCGCTGATTATTGTCAAAACTAATCAGTAGCGCTTAATGTTGTAAGCGCTGTTTATTGTTTAGGTATGACATAAAGTAGCGTTTTTTATTTTAAGCGCTGCTTAAAGTAGCGCCATCTTTTTTAGAATTTGTTGTAGTGTAGGCAACTTGCTAGCGCCAAGCTCTCGCGTGTTTTGGTTTCATCCGGCCTAGGGCAGTGTCTTACCTAGTAAATTAAGAGTATTTGAGGTTTAAAATGGTATTTTAAGAGATGATCTAACATGATGGACTTAATTGAGATTAATTACATGAGTAAAAGGAAAAGTAGTTAGAGGAAAGATAGCTTAAAAACTTAGTGTTGAGAGGTAGGATGATTACTTGGACTTGTTCCAATGCTGCTGGAAGCTTGTCAACGTAATGACGAGTGATATTGTGATGATGTTGTTACCACCGATCACTTGATAAATTGATTGGCGTTGTTGATGATGTTTGTTTGATTTTGTGTTCATGCATCATGAGGTGTCATATTGTTGTTGTTGGCGTTGAGCAACATGGATACGTATTAGTGACAACCATGATGGGCATGGTACCCGGGCTTATGGATCTACTTCCGTAGGAGGGTCTTACGTAAAGGCAGTGGATAGCTATCGCTGCTGGGACGTTCCGTGTTGATAAACTGGCTCATATTGACTAGACACTATTTGTTATCAAGAATGACGGGGCACCCTCATTCGCTTACCCGAGTTAGTTGGATTAACATACATTCTGGAGTAGACGTGGATCTTAGGATTGCATATGTACTCATAGAGTCTTACATATTTGTAGTATATGATGTTTGTTGGTTGATAGTTGGTGTTTGTTTATACGCATTACTTCATTTAATTCCTAAGTTGTTAGTGTCATTCTAGTATATGATTTCTAACCTCTTTGTTGTGGCTAATACACCATTGTGTATGTCTAAATGATGAGCTTGTAGGTACCAATGACATCGAGATCGAAGAGTAACTGCTTAGGCAGAGTCACTTGCATAGATTAGGATTTTTGTTTTCTGTTGGTTGAATTCATTAGATTAGATGTTGATTAGTGATGTAATGGCTTAGGGGTTGGTCTTCAATTTTTGTTTATATCAATTCCATTGAATTTCTATTTAATATCAACATGTGGGGTAGAGAGTGTCACAGCACCCAACCTGACTTCCACCCAAATGGGTCAACTGTATCACCTCGAAGACACAAGGCCACTGTGGCCGAGAGCCACCACACCTCCTCATCAAAAAACATAGTAGACCACCACAACTTCTCTCAACGAAAACCAAATTAGGGCAAAATCAGCACCAAATTTCTTCCAAACCTAGTCACAATTCTCTCCTTTTTCATCTCACTCACCTTCCCATGTGCGTGCACATAGTCCTGTGTCAGAAGCTTCTGAAATCAGCTGTATCGAAAGCTTATGAAATAGCATTTAATGCCATTAAATCAAAACATTTGTAGAAATGAAATTGGGAGGGTCTCTCTTCAACGGAACAAACAGAAAAGGAAAACAAGAGGGGGGAGTTGTCTGTGTGAAAGTGAGGTTTATGGCTTTGGGAGATGAGGGGCAATAGTGCCTGAGGTTGTCCTTGCAGCTGGTTTTGGTAGAGAAAGACAAGTGAGAAGCAGGTGAGCTAGAGTGAAACATGTGTGTGTATGTGTGTGTGAGAGAGTGGGGGAGAGAGAGAGAAAGAAATATAGTGTGGGCGGTCCATCGTAGAATATGGTGAGGTCGTTTGATCTTACGGTTCTCAAATATGGTTCACTACAGATCATATGTGTCATTTCCCCACCTTAGAAGTTGTTTCGGATACACCAAAAAGTCCCACATTGCTTGGGAATCAAGGCCAACGGGAGTTTATAAACACCCACATGCCTTAACCCACCGAGGCGCCTTTTAAGGACAAAACCATGAGGGCCCACATTACATGTGGCCCAAAGTGGACAATACCTCGGAAAACGATGATGCGGACTTGAGGTCGGAACATTGGCGCTAGAAGGAGAGCCTAAGCCACGCACGGGTCGACGGCCTTTAGCCCCTTGGCCTCGAGGGGGCTACTGCTTTGGATACACCAAAAGTCCCACATTGCTTGGGAATCAAGGCCAACGGAGTTTATAAACACCCACATGCCTTAACCCACCGAGGCGCCTTTTAAGGACAAAACCATGAGGGCCCACATTACATGTGGCCCAAAGTGGACAATACCTCGGAAAACGATGATGCGGACTTGAGGTCGGATACAATAATTTTTCATACCATACTTGCAAAGTAAGGTATGTGTCTTCGAGTATTATATACTATTAGATACAATAATTTTTCAACAACTGTCCAAATCTAAGAAAAAGTTTGAGATTATAATCGTCAATACAATTATTTCCATTTATCACTCTCATTCCCATTGACTTTGATATGTTCCTCTCGATGGTGGAGGGCAAAAATGGTGACTTCACGACACGGCTTGGGTGGCTTCACAGTGGCAGTGTGATGGTGGGCTTCAACACTACAAGATCAAATGTGTAGCGCCTCAAAAATTTGACGCCGGGGAGTCTTTTGTTTCATTCTTCTTTGCGATGATGAGGCTGAGTGTTGTAGCATATTGTGTTCTAAAACTTTGATTACTAACGAAATAAAGAAAAACCAGTTTTTATGGTTTGTTTAGCATGCTCAAGCATGAGATCAACAAACGTTTAAACGTTAGCACACTTAAATGTGGGGTAGATACACACTTCAGGGTTGCATGAGTTACATGTGTAGGATGGTTGTGGACATGCATAGGTTGCATGTGCAGATGCCTCCAACGAAGCAGTGAGTCTTGTTGACCAAGGCATCAACAGTTAAATGTTGAGACGTAGAACCCTTAAATGTTGGTTGATATAACGCTTATGCGCCGAGACCAAAACAAAAAAATGTTAAAATTCGTTTCATTTTCAATTTTTTACGAAATTCATCTTCTTGTTTCTTTGGTAATTTGAATCGAAGAGCTGTAGAAATGCTATTAGAGAGAGAGAGTGAGAGAGCACCATTTTGTCAGTTTTAGCCCCCAAAATCCTAATTTGTTCCGATTGTTTGCTTCCTTACTTCATAAACAACGTTTCTAACGATCAATCTTTGAGTTTTGCTTGAGGTCTTCAGTTCAAATTTGTTTTCGTGGCCGAGTTTGGCGGAAGGTTTGAGCCGAGGATCTGGTGGAAAATGTACGAGGTCTATTTCCACTCTACTAGGAGTGTTTGTCACAAAAACTTCAGGTGGGGAGGAAGAACCTTATTCGTCGGAAAGGCAAGAGTACTGCAGAGTATTTTAATATGCTGAATGAACTCAAACCCTTTTAATAGTTTATTAACCATCTATTTCCAACTTAGATTAAACACTATGAGTTTGTAATGTCAATTTAAGATTGAGAAATTGTAGGATAATCATATATTATTATGCCACGAGTATTTGCCTTGATAGAATATGTTTATTTGATCTGAGATATGATTGGTTGTCGAACATGCTTTTGGTGATATGAGTATGTTTGACTGTTTATGTGAAACATACGTGCCTTTTATATTGTTGTTATGATGTATCATGTTTGATGAGAAATATGTGGATAAAGATGAATAACATATCCCTGACTAGTAGTATGGAACTTGGTATCTAATCCAAGTTGAATTTAAAATATTGAGTATTTCCCTTAGTGGGCGTTGATCACCATGTTATGGTGAAGATGAGCTTAAGATACCAGTGTAATAAACCATGTAACAGTTTAAAAGTTTGTGCACTAGCATGGCATGTGCATTGACCCGATCAAACTAACGTACAAATATGTGATCATCATATGAAGTAAGTATACATTTGTATGATGTAGAGTGAGTAGTGATAAGTCGGTTTATGACATACGAGGGCATTTGGAGACCAATTTGTATCACAAGTGACCTATAAGTAGCTCCCATCTATGTTGTGGTAGTCGATATATCTTGATGACCCCGATTAGGCACTACGATTTCTACATCCATTTTGAATGGTTCTTATACGACCAAATTAGTCACTTTGTCCTGTTGGGTGATGACATACATCCGTCATTGGTCATTGCAAACGGAATAGGTTTTTGGAAAACTAACTTGATTGCCTTGGCTTGTGGCAAGGTAAACCTTGGCATGTGACATGGTGAGAATGCTCAGATATTGGCCAACATGCATCTAGGCAGTTTCATGTACATGATATATGTTGATAATGATGATTTTGATGCATGTTATTATACTTTGCATTTACTATACCGCCCTATTATCATGTATGAGTAGATTCTTACTTCACATATTTTTTGTATTGCTTTCTTTTTTTATATGCTCATATTGAGAATAGATATATCAAGGATAGCTTTACGGGCGACGCTGGTGATGGTTACTGCTGAGGTTACATTCCACAACGACGACGAAAAGGGTTGACTTCACCACTTTGACAATGACTTACACTAGGAGCATCAAGCTTTATATAGTTTTAGGGTGATTACCTAGGTGTTCTTTTATGGGAGAATTTAGAATCGTCGTTAGGCCTCCCTTCTCACGTATGTGGCGTTCTCTTTAGGATTGCCATCTTGATTCTACCTCATACAAATCTTCTCAAGTCATTGGAAGAAATGGTTTTGTTCTTTCTGGTGATCATGCATGTGGCGTTGTGGCCCATTGCACTACCTTAAGGAGGAGAATTTGTGCATCTAGTAGTTTGAGTCCTGAGAGAGAGCTCAGGAGAGTTTAAGAGATGAGATCTAGGTTGAGGATGGTGAGAGGGGAGATCAGGAACTCTAGGCCATCACTACAAGAAAGAAGGCCAGCGGCGGCGGTCAATTTGTGGCAGTTGCAGCATGAACCGCCGGCAGTTGAAAAGCGACGGCGGTACTTGCATTTCGCGGCGGTTGATGGACACCAGTGGCGGTTGAAATTGAAAAAAAGAGAAACCCGCATTTCTGACTTTCAATTTGTGGCGGTTGACTAGCAATTCGCGGCGATCCAAATAAAAAAAATATAGTTACCCTAATTTCTATTCCTCATTCTTCTCTAAGCAGCAGCGCTGCGCCCCCTTTTCTTTTGGAGCGCGCTCTCTCAGGTTCTCATCCCTTTCTTCCTCCAACACTTGGAAACTAGTAGTAGTAATTAGTAATTGAATTCAATCCTCCAAATTTTTTGTTTGGGCTCTCTTGTGGACATAACATGTATCCTCGTCTTTGGCTTCTTCGTCGTCGTCATCTCAGCCCCACAGCTCCATCAGCCAAACGGGGCTCACCAGGTACGGTTCGGCACCGGGTCTCTACCAACGAGCACCGTGAATGCGGTGATAAGAGGAAGAGTAGGGGGATCACAGCTTCTACTTCGAGACTTTTTTCTCCGGAGACTCCACTTGCAAAGACCACAGATCTTCTTACGATGCCTTTGATGGATCTGCCTTGCTCCGTCAGAAAAGCTCTCCCGCCGGCTTTCTCACCCATCTTGCTAACTCAATCATAACCACAATGGTATGTATCAGTAATTAGCATCATCGGCTTTTCTTTTCTTTCTTTCTTTCTTTCTTTTTATTTTTGCATAGATCTGTTTTTTATTTTTAAAATTTGATCCAGGGTTTGGTTTTTTTTTTTTGGGTAAAAATCGATGTTGTTTATTGTGTTTTGATCTGTTTAGATTTTGGATTGGTTTCAGATCTGTTGTGGTTGTGGATTGGCGTCGTAGTTGCTCTTTGGGCTCCAATTATTCTGGTATGGGTTTATGATATATCTGATTCACATCATATTTTTAATATCTTTAGCATAATCATTCAACTCCTCCCTTTTATACATTTGAAGTCTTGACTTGGTTTGTTCTTGTTGTGCTTGTTATATTTGTTTTCCCTCTTTGTAGGCACACACCCTTGCAGATAATTCATATTGTTGCAAATTTCTTGAGGATATGGTCAATATATTCCATGTTCCGGTATTTATCACAGACCGGAGCTTCAGTTGTTCTATTTCTGTTTGCCTGCCTGGCCCTTGCATCTATACTATTTTTGATTTTGCAAAAGCCTTGCAAGGGAAGGCCACTTTCTAATACGCAGGTAAATTTGATTTCTACTTCAGCAGAGAATACTAAGGAATAAACATTAAATTCTAAGTAAATTACCATTTTTTTTTTCCAGGTTGTGCCTTCTATAATAAACGGTTTTATAACAGCACTGTATCTGATCTTGTGGGGAAGGGGACTAAAATCATGTGTGGACCAGTTAGGTTGGTTTTTGTTTTTGTATGTTCAAAGAAAATTTCAGTTTTTAACTTTAATGTGTCAAGTGCTTAGTCCTAACTATGTAATTGCCTTTGAGTTATGCGGCATTGTGGCTGATGTTTAGTCCTGTAGATCATTGATTTTCAGTTTTTCATAGTCCAATTGAATCACTGATGCCATCCATCACTATTACATGGCTATTTATTGATCATGTTAGTATTTATATGTTGACTGCTTCTTGATTTGATGAGTAATTATTTTTTAATTGGTAAATGAACTTATTGCAGTTATTGTTTTTATTAATTCATTCAGAGCAATATTGGGTGAGTATTCTGGTCCTGTCCTTGGAGTACTATCTGCAGTGTGGTATGGGAGGAGAAGCCATCTATGGAAAAAGGTAACCCTTTCAGATACTCCCATTCAACGATTGTATTATATAAATGATATGATGAAATCATATGCTCCAATTGAATTAGATTCCTATCCTCCAAGAGATAGGTTTTTCTGCAAATGTTTCTCCTTTCTACTTTGTCTGTGCTGATAAATATTTTCCGAAATTGTAACTATTTCCTGAATTGTTTTACCATGCCTCATGAAGACTTTTCTTTCCCCTTTCTTTAAGCTAATCCATTTATATTGTTTCTTTAGCTTATTCACGTTTCTTGTTATATCTAGTCTTAGTTGTTTCAGCAGAATCTCCTACCCTCCTCTAGTGGTAGTACTTCCCTTTTTTCTCTAATTGAAAACATTATTTTTGTATAAAAAAAATATACAGAGAATTATTAAACCTTCTTTTATAAAAAAATGAACAGATAAGATTCATGTCCAGGTTGTATTATGATATATCAAATGATGTGATTTTCCCTTCTAGTTGTGATTGATTTGTTTGAAAGAAGTTTAGGATCTTCTCTAATCTGACGGGCACTTTCTTATTTTGAACCAGGTAGGTGGCCTAATTACCATGTTGGCATCATTTTACTTGCTATCTGAAGGATGGGCCACAGCAACATATTCTCCATTCTATATCCTCACTCAGACTGTTATTTTCTTTCTTAAATTGACTAATTTTACTGCAAAAACATCTTTTGCTTGTTTGCTCCATGGGAAGATAAAGATGAATCTAAGACTCAGACAGAACAAGTTTTGGGCTTGAATCTGAGAAAAAGAAGTACAAAATTATTGTATTTTTTGCCCTTGACTGTTTCCAGTTTTATGCTTGGTTGGATTTGGATGCGCTTTGTTGTGATTTACATCTTTAATATCAGTATTTTGACTTTCTAGTTTCTATATATGCAATGTAGGGATTTTACAGAACCTCTCTAAGTTTTCTTGAGCTATTTTTCATTTTCCTTACTTTGGTTTATTATAAAATGTTTTGTGTACTATGAGCATATCCTATATTCTGTTATCCTGACACTATCCTTGCATATTTTGTAGTTTGATAATAGGTTTAAATCTATGGTAGGCATCTTACACGACTTATATGGGGAAGAAGACTGACCCAGCGATAACGAATGTTGTTCCATTTTGAGACTGCTGCTGTTGGTTTTCTTTTCAGACTACTGCTGTTGTTTTTATTTTAGACTGCTGATGCACTATGCAGTATAATTGTTCAATATTATTTCCATTTGAAGACATAGATGTTATATTGAGTTTTTGTGGTTCTGTTATTGCCTTTTGAAGACATGACTATTATTTTAAGTTTTAGTGGTTTTGTTATTGCCATTTGAATACATAGTTTTTGAGTTTTTGTGGTTATGTTATTTCCATTTTAAGACATAGTTATTATGATGATGGTGGAGGCTGCAGTAACTTTCGTGGGATTGTAAAGCTAGAGGATGCCAATGATGATGCCGGGGGCAGGGGGTAACAGCCCCTATATATATATATTTTTTGGGAACATTGCGGTGGTTTAGAACTGCCGCTAATTTTTTTACTTTTTCGTAACATTGCGGCGGTTTTCAACCGCCTCTACTTTTTTTTATAATTTTTTGGGGGAATTTTGCGGCGGTTATAAACCGCCGCGAATGGTGTTAGGTAAGCTGTGGCGGTTATCCCAGCGGTTGGTTATAACCGCCGCGGAATGACGTCCCGACACTGATAACTGCGACGGTTTCTGAACCGCCGACAGTGATATTTCGTGGCGGTTAGAACCACCGCAGAATGCCTTTAGAACCGCCGTAGTTTACCAAAATCATTGTAGTGTATGGCCAGCTTGTACAGGTGTTTGATGATCTTAGTATTTTGAGTGTGTATCTTTAAGACTTATGTATTTTGGGTATGATGTTGATCCGCATGATGTATCTTTTGTTAACTTTCTTCCACACGGTGGTTTATAACTTTGATGTGTGCATACATAACTTTTGAAATGCCATGCATGTTTTATGTTTCATGTATGTCTCAAATATATTATCATGTTATTTAAGAAATTTTAAATATATATGCTTTCTAATTACGTGTAATGTTGTTGTTAACTCAAGATCAAGGTAATTAAGTAGTTCTATGTTAATGAGATGCTTGGGGGTTTCTCAGGTACTCTATTGGAGTACACACTAGTCTTTTGAAGATGACCACTAGTTTGTGTGTAGCCGAGTCTTGGGACGGTGATGGAGGTTAGGTTTTGATGGTTTCAGTTAAGGTTTGGTGGGTTTGGTTAGTCGCACGGTGGTGGGTTCGATGGAAGTTATGTGGGTCTGCTTGAGTGTAGGCGTTGTAGTTCCAAATAGGTTATACATTTTCGATTGATACTTGAGGGAGGACTTCTTCTTCTTCGAGTCCATGGGATCAAGAACCTTCTAAGTCTACTTCTACAACGTACGTCATTTTGTTGTAATTGTCTATATTGTTATATTTTAAATTATATTTTTATAGCTGATTAAATCAAATTTTCTTGAACACTTTTAATTTATGCTTCTTTATATATGTCACTTATATTTACAATCATTTTTAGTAAAATACTCACATTAGAGTGAGATGATCTCTTTATATAATTTTTTTTCTCCATCAAACGCATGCCTTTTTTTTTTATTAAAAATCACATGTTATTTACTACAAAAAAAAATCACATGTTATTATTCAATTTTACCTTTTTTTTTTTTACATTTAACATGTACGATCATTTTAACTATGCGCTGATAGTAAAAAAATTATAGTCATTTAATCATATCTCAACATAAAAATGTCATATATTGTGAGATCAAGGGGAAAACTGAATCTAGGGTTTTATGGTAGAAAGGAGAAATAGAGAGAGAGTGACAGATAGATAAAGAGAGGTGAGATTCACCAACAACCCACAGTCACCAGATGAAGAAGGAGCAGCGCCCCCGTATGGCATGGTGGTCGAAGTAGAGCAGCCTGGATTCGTAGTGGAAACAAAGTGTGGGGGTCAAGCAATGGTGCGAGCGTGCTGCCGCGAGTGTTGCTCGCTGTAGTGACCCCTAGCAACAATCCAATCGAAAAGCTCACCACCCTCACAGAGCTCCATAACGAGGAAGAAAAAATGTCCTTTTGGAAATTAAGGAGAATTTTAGGGTAATGCTGCGTGGCCGCGTGTAGTGTGTGTTTTGTGCGCGAGGGTTTTAACTTCATTCATATTCTTTAATAGCACTTGGCAAAGAAAGCGTTATCAAGGTCGTAGCTTTTAATAGCGCTTCGTGAAACAAACTCTGTCAAAGTTCGTATCTTTTAAGAGCGTTTTGTGAAGCAAGCGCTATCAAAGATAGTAGTTTTAATAGTGCTTCGTGAAGGAAGCGTTATCAAAGGTATTTTATAAAGCACACCTTTAATAGTATTTGTTTGCGTAAGCGCTACCAAAAGATCTCTGTATAATATTTAATAGTGCTTCTTGTTACAAATGCTGTTAAAGCTCCGCTATTAAAAATTGTTTTTGGGTAGTGATATATCCCTAATAGGGATGGCAATGGGGCGGGGCGGTACCGGGGAGTGCTCCCCCGCTCCCCGCCCCGCCCCCCAGATTTTCCCCCGTCCCCGTCCCCGATCCCCGCCATGGGGAGTTTTTCTCCCCCATCCCCATCCCCACGGGGACCCCGAAAATTTAAAAAAATAAAAAAAAACACTAAAATTCAATAAAATTGAAAAAAAAATATAAAAGTATGAAAAAGTTTCAAAATTACAATATCAAAATCAATTTTCCATGTCTAGTCCAACATGTGAAGTCATTATGATCATGATTTGTGAATTTGATGAGTGATGACCTTTCTTTTGTTTTATTTTACTAAAACCATTATAGTTTTTAAAAATTCAAAAAAGACATAAAAAGACCAAAAAACCAATCATTATAATACATATATATATGTATTTTTTAGGGATAGTTATGTATATGTTTGGGGCGGGGGGTGTGATCCCCGTCCCCATCCCCGAATCGGCTGCGGGGGGATTTTCTCCCCCGTCCCCATCCCCACGGGGAAAAATTCCCCGCCCGCGGGGCCCCAAATGGGGTAGTCCCCGCGGGGATCCACATACACAGGTGGAAATTGCCATCCCTAATCCCTAAAACTCTTCCTGTTTATTATTATCCTTATTAATTTCAAATAAAATTTAGTTATCCAATTCTCAATTTCGCTTACTTTGCTTGATTATTTATTTATTTATTTTTGATAAAATGATTAATTATTTATTGGTTGCCCACTTATTTGCCCGTAACATAATTGTCTATTTGATCAAATATCAAATTTTCATAGATAATGATTCTTCATAAGTTAATCTTTTTTGGTGAAGGACTGCATTTTTTTTTTGGCGAAGTACTTCATAAATTAATCTGATCGTGTATTAAATATTTTCAAGCAATTTTCTATATATTAAATTAACTTTGATTAAAAAAAAAGTCATTAACTTTCCTATTTTAAACTAAAATTAAAATTATTTCAAAATCAATTTCACAAATTTTTGATTAAAAAAAAAGTCATTAACTTTCCTATTTTAAACTAAAATTAAAATTATTTCAAAATCAATTTCACAAATTTTCTAATTGTAATATGTTGAAATTTATATTTTAAATTCTACTTGAATACAAAATATCAGAATAATTCATGCATAATTGCTAGCAATCTACCGTAACGTGTGCGTTTGGAGGGAAATTTACCTTACTAGTGTATTTTGACTTCAAAATTACGTATTTGGTATAAGTCAAAAGTTAATTACGTGTTTAGAGTAAGTCGAGATTGTCAGTCTCGATTTACATTTTTTTTAATAAGTCGTGGTTGCCAATCACGACTTATTTTTTTTATAAGTCGTGAACCATAGTCACGACATATATTTTTTTATTTTTTTTATTTTTTTACTAAGTCGTGAATAACAATCACGGCTCACTGTTTTTAATTTTTTTTTAATATAAATCGTGTGAATTTTACTATTTTTAAACTATGATCAAGTGAGTGAATTTCGCAAAAGTAAATTAATAAATCAAACCTATTATATCGTAATAGGTTATAATTAAAATTCAGATTTAAAATTTCATCGAATTTTGGACAGCGTTCTGCACTCGACAGTACTAATTAGATTGTCTTTCAGACCCAAAGTTTATCAAAAAAATCTCAAAATTTATATTTTGGATCCTTTGGTCGTACATGACTTTGTCCTAATTTTAAAAAAAAATAAAAAAACCTAAGTCATAAAAATAAAGTTTTTCTTAACTAAAATATAGCTTTTTTATTTATAAAAAAAAAGTAAGTTCGTGAACGGCATTCAAAACTTGCCAAAAAATTTAAAAAATAAAATAAAAAATGAGTGTCCTGAATAGTATTCACGACTTATATTTTAAAAAATAAACATAAGTCGTGGTTACCAACCACGACTTATAAAAAAATTAAAAAAAAAGTAAGTCGTGACTGACAGTCACGACTTATACCAGACACATAATTTTTTTCTGAACTACACCAAATATGTAATTTGTTAGTCAAAATACACTACTGAGGTAAATTTCCCGCGTTTGGATTCACTTTTAGAAGCGACAAAAGTGATTTTAGACAAATAAAATTGATTTTGACATGTTTGATTGTTCTTGAGTAGAATTGATTTTGCCTCTACAATTGATTCTAACTTGAAGCTAATATTTAGAACTTTTACATCCAAAAGTGATTTTGTCTCTCAAAATTATTGTTCAACTCATTTTTACATGAATTTATTCAAACATAAATCACTTGATATTTAACTCACTTTTAATTAAAATCAATTTTATAAAATCAATTCATATAAAATTAATTTTCATGGGCGGAAACCAAAACCCCCCCATCCGTTGCATCTTCCAGCGTTCCGCTCATTGAGGATCACTGTCCCCAGAAAACTAGCTCTGGTAGCTAGCTACCCCAATTTGAATGAATTGTTAGCTTCGTGTAGCTTTGAATTATAGTATTCTCCCACATGTAACTCTCAGCTGCCAGAAAAGAAAAAAGGTGCGTGTCCACTGTCCAATTCATTGTAGCCTTAATAATCAAGTCGCAGTTGTTGTCATCCTTTCCAGTACTTCTAGATTCTTTTTGACATTATAAATAAAATGATTAAATTATAGTTTTAGTACTTATATTTATTTTAGGTTATAATTTAATCTGTTATGTATTAAAAATTTTGAATTAATCTTTATGTATAAAAGTTACACTGATGTAATTAATCTTATTATTTTTTCTTTTTATGTTATAAAAATTATATCAATGTGATACTTTTTTGCCCCTTATTTTACAAAAAAAAATAGACACAATGGTATAATTTAATTTTTATGTAACTATATTAGTGTAAACTTTACACATGAGGGACTAATTCTAAATAAATAATACATAAAGGATGAAAATAAAACCTAAAATAAATATAAGAAACTAAAAGTATAATTTAGCCAAATAAATATTATCTAGAATTATTTCTTTCATGAAAACCCTTTTTCACGTAAAATCAAGTTCCGCAAGCTTTTATTCACAATTAAAATATAGTTTTTTAAATTATTTAGCTTTTCAATTTATTTTCAAATAAACATTTTAAATAATACAATTACATGGAGAAATTTGAATTATACTTCCTCGTATTTTATGTTAAAATATACCCTCTCCTTTATTGAGTAGCAATTATAAATTACATTTTAGTCTATTTAAATAGCATCAAGCTTTTTTATGTATATTTTTTCTCAACTTTTATTTTTATAGTATCATTAATATATTGTTTTTTTTTAATTTCTACTATCAGCTATAGAAAAATAAAAGATAAAATAAAGATTTCAGATAAAGTACAAAAACATATAAATAGAGTATATAAAATTTATTTTAACTTCTAAAGTCATAAAAACAATCAACAGTAAAGTGTTCAAAAGTAGTAGTTATGAGAGACAATCAACATAAAAGGTTAGTAGTTTTGACTTGTTTTTGGTTATTTGGCTGATTGGCTTTCGCGCCTCGGTCATCTTGCATAGGGTTGGAACTTGGAGCATCCCTCCAGGGCTCCCTATTTAATATACTTTTGCCTTAAAAAAAAGGTTCATTTATGTTTTGTTAAATTTTATATATATTGTGAGAGATGAGAGGGTCAAATAATAACCATTAGATCAAATTAAACGGCTAAGGTTAAGCTTTTTAAAAAAAAAACCGCACTTGCCTTTTTTTACCCCTTACCGCGTGCCTTATTCTTTCTTCCGTCCTTCAATTTCTCTCGCATGACGATGGCTTTTAGGGGTTTACAGTTTTGCGTGGCCTCCCCCAATGTAACAACAATTAGAAAACTAATCTTAACCATTTTTATATCTCACCGTGTAGCAATTATCGTATTGCTTTTACTGGTTGACCTATGTTGGAACTTGGCGCAGTGAATTGAAAAATTAGGAAGTCCCACATAGTAGAGAATAGACACTTTAAGAGTGTTTATATATGTGGAGTTCACCCTCTTGGGATGTGTCCCAAAGGGTACCCACTTTTATAAGAGGGAGAGGACGCACACAAAGTGACCACCACATATACACATGGCCGGGCTTGGGCTGTACTTCTTTTTGGTAAACGAAAAGATTAATTTTTTAAATTTTAAATTTAAATTGTGCGTTTACTTTGTCACTACTCTATCAGAGTGACGTTTTGAGTGATTTTCTTTGAAAAACCATATATCAGAAGGTGTATATCTTGAACGGATTTCTGCAGTACAGCGGAAATTCGAATTCGAATTTGACTGAGCTGTTTTATCCTGGGGACGTCGTGGTTGATAGCCTCCTTGCACCTTTGAGCAGTGCCGCAAAACGTCTTAAAGAGAGCGACATAGTCCGCGACTCACCTCAGCAATTTCATCGGTGATTTCGAATTTTCGAATATTTTTGCAAAACAATTTTCATCAACCTATCTGAAATTGAAATTCTTCAATTTGCTCAGACTTAGAATCTTGTCTTGCACAATCTGAAAATTAGTATACAAATTGAAGTTCTTCAATTTGCCATGTTTATTGCATAACTAATTGGCTTAATTAAAAAATTCAAAATCGATGTCGTCTTCCCCGAGCATTTCCAAAAGATACAGTGTTATACCCAGATGATTAGAAAATAAATGTGACTATATTTGTTTATGTTGCTTTTGTTTTTTCCATTTGAGTGGGATGATTGGTTTTATTCTTTCCTCAACTGAAGGGCCTCCCGTCGATTTCAACCATTCAGTGAATCCAATAGATGAGAATGACAATGGCACACGTTCTTTTGTTTCCAAAATGAAAAATATAACAGATGAGAGAAGGCCCAGAAGGGGATGAAGGAAATCGTTTATTTAGAAGAAAATCGGTAGTTTTAAAAAACTTAAATATCATCATCACCGCTTAATTTAATCTAATGGTTATTATTTGACCCTCTCATTTCTCACAATAAGACACTTCTTTTATTTGATACGCGCTCATATATATATATTGTTAGTCAAATAGTAGTTGTTGGTGAGTTATGTTAGTAGCCAGGGGTATATATTATAAGGGAAGTGAAGTGTTTTTTATTTTTAAAAGGCAAAACAAGATTTTATTACTACCGAATAAAAAAGGACTAGGCACAAGATTAGCCTAGTCCCATTACAACAACGGATTTAATTTATATGTACTGACAGTGTAAAGATTTTTTACACTGTCAACCAATCATAAATTGTCACATTATTAACAAATTTGACTTTAATAATAACCACCTCAAAAGTCACACATATAATGGTTTTTGATTGGTTGATGTTGTAAAACTTTTTACGCCGACAGCAGGGATGGAGGCAGAAAGTTTTCTCTCGGGGGGCTAATTTATGAACACAACCATGAGAAGATAAAAATCATTTAGTCTTGGTTTATCCTAAACTCATTTACTCTAAGTATCATTTTCCCAGCCCTTACAAATGAGATAAACTACCCTTAAAACTTCTCAAGGGGTCCATAAAATGATTTGACATAGTAATATAAAGGAAGAATTGAAAAATTTGGGTGGAGCCCTCCTTGTCTTTTCCACCTTCCACCCCTCTCTAGCACATACTAAACCTTGTAAGTGGCGCTTGAAAAGATTTTCAAAAACACATGGCAGGGGCCGGAGCCGCTAGAGACATATAGGTAGCTCCGCCTCTGGCCGATAGTGTATCAAAATTAAACTCTACAATATAAACACCCAAAAAGATTCATATTTGTTAAGATTGAAAACAAAATACACAGCCATAATCTATCAGGAAAAACCCAACCCTCAACCGTTAATCCTCTTCAAATATGTCCACCAACAAGCAGCTCCATCCCCCTCTTATCCTCCTCCCACTTCTGCATAACCAAAAGGTGTCCACCTTTGTTTAATTTCTCTCTCTCTAAATGCGACAAACAGAGATAGTGATAAATTACACTGACAATAACACGAGAGATATGGGTTTAATTAACTTGATTAACTACACCGAGTTCTGCTAGTGCTGTTATACAAACTAAAATATTACTAGTAATAGATTCAAAATCATCATTGCACTTCATTTTTTATCGTTAAAAAGATGTCGTACATTAAGAGTGTATTTGTAGATCACATTCAACACTTTGGTTTTGGAAAAGAAAATGAAAGGGAAGAGAGTTAACGAAAAGGAAATTAAGCAACCAAAAATTGAGATAACTTTTGGTAAAAAAAAATAAAAAAAATTGAAACTTTATTTCTTATAAGATTGTGTAGAAAGTGAGAAGAAAGAAGTAAACATATTTTAAAATTACATAATTGTATCTTTAAGTGAAAAAGAATGTGATAAATAGAATAAAAAGAGAAGTACTAGCAATACACACCTTCTTTTCAATACAATACTCTTTTCATGATTGATTGAAATTTATATGGAACAATACACTTTGAGAATGAGACCGACATGATTTAGTAGGAACCACATAAAATTTAACAAATCATAGAGAGTGTCCGAAAATAAGTGTTAGATAATGTGTTGTTAGCATTTATCGAATAAAATTATAAAATATACTCCAATGTACATTCATTCAGAAATTAAGTATGATAAATTAAAAAATTAATAACAATTTTAAATATATGAATTTTAACTCAAAATAAAATAATTAAAACAAGTAGAAACAAAAGTTGTGTTTGAAACCAAATGAGAAAAGAACAATCATATAAAAATTTGAATTATGAGTGAGCACGAGACGAGTTAGGACATGTATACTTGTCATTACCCAGACATAAATTTTGACAAGGTGATTTTTTAAACCCTATCTTAACCCTAAAGTCAAAAAAAAAAACTCAAATGTTATAAGGTCTTATTAGGACCAAACATAAGTAGGAAGAGATCATATTGACTTGAAGCACAAGCCAAGGTGATAGTCATTTGGGTCCCTAAATGTGTGAAGCGTTCTCACCATAGTTTCTGAATGTGTCGAAGTTTCAAAAAATCTCCGAATGCGTCTTCTTTTGCTAATTTCAGGGATCAAACTAACTAACAGAAGACACATTAGAGGACCACACGGACTAACGAAAGACACATTCAGATATGTTTTTGTAGTTTTAATACATTCAGGGACTATAGTTACAACGCCTCATAGATTCAGAGACCAAAATGTCTGTTTATCTACATAAAATTATAGGATGATCATATACCAATGCACAAAAAATGTTCAAACAATTAGTAAATATATTATATACATTAGAACTTCTTTTTGTATAGGTTATATATTTTCGCTCTATTATAATTTTATAATATTGATAGAAAAGAAATAACAATATATCAATTTTATGTGTAAAATATGTTTCTAAATAAATACATACAAAAGAAAAAAACCCAAATGACAGAAGTTGCATTGTGACGAACCACATTTAAGTACAAACCACACTGTAGTGGTTCGAGGTCGAGTACATCCGAGGCTATAAAGCAATTTTATTAGGGGTATTTTCTTCTTTTATCAAATTGAAGTCTTTCAATTAGGGATGACAATGAGGCAGGGCGAGACAGGAGCAAGTAGTAGCCCCTCTTAGCACATCGTAACCGCCTCATACCCACACGAGCGTCAACGAATTTTATTACTATCTGTGAGTGTCAATAGATATCCACGGATATCTATTAAGATATAAATTTTACTAAAAAAAAAAAAAAAAAACTCAACGAAACCATCTCTACTGATTGTATAGGACAAATAATTGTAAATATAAACCTAATATTTCCAAAACTTTGGGTCCAATTAATAACACCAACAACCTTAATAATTAGAGAATCCTCTTTAGCTTCATAACATGGAAAAGGCACGTTCCAATTGTAAATAACTGATTTGAAGCTTTATTATTGATTCATGTCCTAAATGTAAAAGCAACTTCCAACTACTACACACACATAAAATGAGAAATTTTCATTTCAATTTAGAAAACATGCCCTCAAGATTACGTAGCGATACATATATGAGAGGCACAATAAATGACAAAAAAAAATATGCGGGTACTCGCAGGCACGGGTACATTGCTACCCACCCCTGCCCCATTAATAGGAGAGTAGAGAAAAAATCCAGTAACTTTACCTGTGGTTACCCGTTATACTATCCAAATCCAATTCGAATCTGTACAATAAATTCTACCTGCGAATATATGTGGGTGCATATTTTTCCGTCACCCTTATTCTTGATTGCTTTTCCACTCAACACTACATGAGATATCTTTTGATGTGAGGCCCAACATTTTTCCACTTTCCTTCACTTTTTACAACACAACCAAATAAGGGAAAGATATTATTTATTACTCTTTTCTTTCCTTAATTTCTTTACGTTCTTTTTGTTTTCTTTCAATTCTTTTCTTTACTCTTTGTTTTGGCTGAGGCAAACGACCTAAACCCAATCCTAGATTGAAATGATACAGGATCTAATTAAGACTAAGTCTAAGTAGGATGAGACATGGTTGACTCAAAGAATAAGCTAAATAAAATTGTAAGGCGGTCTTATATCAATGCAAACAAAAGTTCAAGCAATTAGTAAATAAATATATCATATGCATTAAAACTTTTTTCTATATAAGCGATGTCTTTTCCCTATATTATAATTTTGTTATATTGCTAAAAAAATAATATATCACTTTAAGTATATAATATGTTTTCAAATAAATGAAATTATGAAATTATTTTGGGTAACTGAAAGTTAACCCAAAGTTGTGATCTCTAATTCAATACTGAATCATTAAACGGGATCTCATTTTGTTCTTATTCTAATATGAGAGATGATTAAACACAAACCTAAATAGCTCGGGTGAGGTCGCTGAGTTGAGTGAGAGTTACTCACCAGTCACCATATCAAACAATTTGATTGTCTTTTGTTTCTATATATCTTGATAAATTTTTTTATAGTTCTATAGATATTTATTAACCCAATAATATGGGCAACGAATCTATTACAATAAATTAAATCCGATTTTGATGTTTTTCCTTTGGGGCAAACTTTGTTTCGTTGGACTAAACAAACACGTAGGCAGTACGTTATCCCTCCGTCTATCCATATGCATCCAAATCGTGGAAAGTTTCATACGCATTCTCTTCTTTAAAAGAGAAACCAGTGCAATTATCCGTGCATGTGTACTAATAAATTAAATTAAGTAATAATACATAAAAAATAATTGTTATTATACAATATAAGATTATAATTATTTTATTATTATTTTTAAATATAATAAATAATAATTGATAATATGAATTATATATAATTTAAAATAAGTACGTCATTTAAAAAAATATATTTATGATTGTTAATGACAATTTTTAATACCAATTTTTGATTGTTGAAACGTCGTGCAAATTTGGTGCTCAGCTGATCAGTCGTTCACTCAGCTGATAAGATTATGTGTCAGCTAACTCGCACTACTAACAATGATCCCTTTTTTATTAGGCGATTACGCTGAGAAATAGACCATATGTTCCTCAGCTGGGGTTCTTAGACTACTCCAGAAAGCGTTTAGTGTAGAAGGTTGAGCTAACAAACTAAGATTGCATGAAAATAAATGATAAAAACAATAAAGAAAAGCGATAAATAAAAGATAATTGTAAAAACTTGTATTTGATTGATTGGGTGTGTATAATTCAGTATGTACAATTGATATTTATAGACAAAAAATACCTAAAAAACATATACTTATCCTATTTGCCATGTTCCTAACCCAATACCTCACATATTACATCATATAAAATCATGGTTAACAACATAAATATAAGTAACTACCCCACCAACTAAGTTATAGCTCAAAAACGCTTAGTTAGCTAACTTATTTACTGCCATATTAGTTGATCACGTCCTCCATAACCCTATTTATAAGGTAATATGTTTTCATGCACGTCCTTGACTTGGTCTGCTAATATAATTCGTATATCTGTTCAGTTAACTAAGTTATGGGCCAAACGGCTGATTGCCCATCAACTGACCATATTTTCCATATCCCTATTTTTAAGGAAATAAGTCGTCATGCACGTTCTTGATTTGGCCAACTCATAGAATCCATAAATCTTCCCAACTAGCTAAGTTATGGGCAAAAACTCCACTATGACAATTAATTATCCACCTCTTGACCATGTTGTCCATTTCCATATTTTCAAGGAAGTGAGTGCACATTTTTGAATTGATTATCCCTTGATTTCAGGTGGTTATCTTCTTATCTTCATATTCTCTCTGAAACCATCTCTAATATTATTCACAAAAATCTAGGAAAGTAGTTGCCGCTCTTTGACTTTGTTATTTCTTCCTTTTTAAATATATTTATATTATCTTAGGCCCTTAATCAACACTCACACGAGCCTATTAAGACTTATTTAAAAGTCTCAAAGCCCATTTAGACTTAGCAGCCACGTGCAACTAATTTTGTGTCAGCTGATCAGTTGATTCATCATCAGCTGATTCTGCACCAGTTGCTTCTGCTCAGCTGCCTATATCAGGTGGGTAGCTATGTTTGGCTCACCTGATCTCAATCAGCTGGCCTTTAATTTAGCCGATCTTGAATTAGTCGATCGTGATTCAGCTAATATGGATGCAGTTGATTAAAACTCAGCTGTTCGACAAATACTTGCACTTTGGTCAACTATTTTTTTTTGGTGTAAACACCTGTTCTTTTTTTTTGACTTATGCCTAGGCTATACTATATATACTTATATTTATTTACATAAAAAATTGGTTCACATATATCAACCGCACGCAAATTGGCAATAGATGCATCACTTGTAAGGTAGACGACCACTCATCAGTAAAACGGAAAGTCGTAGACGCATTCACAAGATCAAGACAATCCATCACCATATACTGTATTTAAATATCGACGACCATTGGCACGTTGACATTAAAAAAATGCCCTTTCTATTAGTAAACCTTTTATTTAGTAGTAGGTAAGTAGCCAATATTTCCTCTTATGTGTGTCAGACAGAGAGAAGGTCGTAGACGCATTCACAAGATCAATCAAGACAATCCATCACCATATACTGTATTTAAATATCGACGACCATTGGCACGTTGACATTAAAAAAATGCCCTTTCTATTAGTAAACGTTTTATTTAGTACTAGGTAAGTAGCCAATATCTCCTCTTATGTGTGTCAGACAGAGAGAAGGTATAGGGACTGCGTTTCGATGCAGTTATTGCAGCGGCGGTCGATGACCTCGACCGTCCGATCTCAATCAGACGGCTTAAAAAATACTATACGTTTTTTGTTTATAAAAAATATTAAATATCGATCTTGAATTTGGACTGTCTGATCTCAATCGAAAGGCCAACATTAGCGAATGCAGGAAATGACTGCAGTCAAACGCGATCTTATAGCTGGCTAGCCAGCAGAGCTGCCATTGGGAAATTAGAGGGAAACTCCGCAATTCAGTTTTAGGTGGGGAAAGTTGCATCACCCAATATCATCGTACTTCGTCATTGCATCGCACAAAGACATTTTTTTTTCCTTCTAAACCAGTACCTTCCGCACGCAACTATAAAAACTAATCCCTCTAGTCGGATATGGTCGCATAGGTGACAAAGCTCTCCTCAAAAGATTTTAACGCTGCTACATTTTAAAAGCTGAATTCGAATTCAGAACAACTGGTTAAGCTGAAGAAAAAAAAACCATTTCTTCTGATTGTCTTGGATAGATTCATACTATGGTTGTTAGCTAGTTAGATTATTTTAATAATTATTGTTATTCCTTCGGTATCTGTAAGTCATTATTTTAATAAATTTTATAATTCATAAACTGTATCTGTTTTACAATAACTATTTTTGAAGTTAATTTGAAAAATTGAAAACATTAATTTTTTAACTTTATGTTTTCCTCTTAATATCTCTATAAATGAGATGAACGAAATTAATAAAGTGAAAGGGCAATTTAATCAAATATAAATATTATTTTTAAATCATTCAATAATAATTTTAATATTTTCATATAACCTCAAATAACATACTTTTGAATGGATAGAACTACAATAAAAAAAATTAAATCCTGCCAATAATTTGCTCTTAAAAAAAGAGTAGTCATTGCGCAACAATTTTGCAGAAATATCATATGCTTTTTTGATAGCAAGAAATATCATATATGATTGAATTCATATTAGACCACCAACATTAACTAAGGCTGACTTTAGAGGATACACCAATGTATTCTTTATAAATAATCGTTATATTATAATAAAAAATATGACTAGTTATTGTAATTAAAAATTAATAAGACAAATCTTTATTATTCATCCCGTCAAAAAAAAAATTGTTATTCGTTTATTTAAATAGTATTAATCAATGATTAACATAAAATATCACCGTAACATATACTCTTTCCATTTTCGTTTATAAGCAAAAGTCACTTTTTACATTCATTGAAAAATATATGTATCTGGTCCAAATTGGATCAAATACATTAGACCAGATACATACATTTTTCAATGAATGTAAAAAATAACTTTTGCTTATAAACAAAAACTAAGGGAGTAGTAAGAGCTAGAACGGACCCAACATTATTGGGCAGAACAAAAGCTCTTTGTGCCCCCATTGTTTGACAAACGGTACATGTTTCTTCCTGCTTTTCAACGAGAGACGCAAGCTCAAACCCAACTCTGAGGACTTAATTTTACCCACTACAAGAATGTTGTAAAATACCCACGGATTATTACCGACGGCCCCCTGACGGCCAGGCCGTCACTAATTCGCCGGTAACAGGACCAACTAATTACCGATGGCTAAGCCGTCGATAGGTGATTAGAAATTAAACATTAAACTTGCAACGGTATTACCGACGGCTTAGCCGTTGGTAATATGGACGGTGACATGTGTTAATTGTGGTATTAATTTTTTTAAAAAACTGAGACGTTTAGCCGTCGGTAATTGTCGCATTAATTTTTTTTTTTTATAAAAATGAGGCGATTACCGACGGTTTAGTTTGGACGATGGGTTGGCCGGTGCGCTTGATTTGATGTGTATTTAATGCGGTAAATATCGACGGCTTGTACCGAACGGCTAAGTCGTCGGTAAAGTTAAAACTGAAACTTAATAATCTTTCCTCTTTCCCTCCCTCTCACTTTCCCTCTGTTGTTTCCTCCCTCTGTTCTCCGTTCGCACCGCGACCTGCGACGACCTTCTCCCTGCTCCGGCGTGCTTCCCTTCCCTTCTTCGGTGGCGTGCTTCCCTTCCCTTCTCTGGCGGCTTGCTTCCCTTCCCTTCTCCGGCTTGCTGCCCTTCTCCGGCCCCTCCTTCTCTGGCGTGCTTCCCTTCTCCGTCCGGCCTCACCTTCTCCGGCGTGCTTCCCTTCTCTGTCCGACCCCTCCTTCTCCGGCGTGCTTCCCTTCTCCGGCCTCCTTTGTGCGAACAATATCTCTCTGTTTCTTTCTTCATTTTTTTCTTTGTACAGCACTAATGCGGTTTCAATTTTTGTGTGTTTGTGTTGTTGATGATCCAGAATTTCTGTCCAGTTTCATTTCCATTCTCTCTTGCAAGGTCAGTTTCTTATTATCACCTTACCCTTTTCATTCCTATTTTGTGTGTTTGTTGTTGTTGTTGTTGTTGCTGCTGCTGTCGTAGTTTCTGATTGGGTTTATGTGTTGCCCTGTCCTTTTATCTTTTATTTTTGCTAATGCTAAATTTTATTGGACTGGTGCAATACAAATGCTGCTTATGCTAGCTCTATATATATGTTACAATAATTTCATAATGTGGGCATTGTATGTTTCCTTAATAGTAAAAAAACAAAAGCTAATTGATAGTGTACTTATTATGCTTATATGTGGCAATATATCGTGCCGCCGGTTTTAACACTTAGAATCCGCATAAATGCAGTATTTTTTTCTCAGAGAATTGCCTTACTTTTAACTACTAGATTTCTAGGGTTGCATTTCAATATGATTTAATTTAGTATACTGTTGAATTACCTCCCTTGGAAGATAAGTACAAGGAGAGGTCTGCTGCTTATTTATTTAATTTGAATTGATGTAGCGTGACGCCACCAGGAATGATAGACCCAACCCTTTTTTGCTTGAGTAGCCTTACTTTTAACTACTAGATTTCTAGTATTGGATTTCAATATGATTTAATATAGTATATTGTTGAATTACCTCCATTGAAAGATGAGTACAAGGAGAGGTTTGCTTGCAGTTTTGTGTTTTTATTTAATATAGTTTTGGTAATGTTATATTAGTTATGCGTTAGGTTATTGTTTGGTATTGTATTTGATTGTTTTGCGTAGCGGGGTTATTGTCGGTGGTCATTATATCGGGCAAGAACACTGTAGTTTTTATTACCGAACGTGTTCTTACCCGATGTAGAGGCAATTTACAATAATCTTGTTACACAAAATGATCATTATGCCCAAACTTGGTGGATCATTTAGTGTATTTTATAATTTATTAGTTAATTGATTTTTGTACAAAAAATATAGCTGGTTTGTTTTGACCACGTTTTGAAAACAAATCCGTTTATGTGAGGATCCCTATGAGCTGATTTTGATGGGGGTTGTGACCACACACTTAGTTGTCCACAGCCGTCTGCGGCAAGACCTGAGGTAATAGAATTATTCTCTGTGGAGAAACAACTTATGTTCTCACCAGAGGTAATCTGAAAGCCTATAATTTGTTTCTCCACAGAGAATAACTCTATTACCTCAGGTCTTGCCGCAGATGGTAACTAAGTGTGTGGTCACAATCCCCATCTAAATCAGCTCCTAGGGGTTGACATATGGACAGATTTGTTTTCAAAGTAATGCCTTGAGGAAGTGATAGGGGAAATGATGATGTTCTCATATTGTCATTCCCTTAAAGGCGTTATTGGAGTCTGCTACTAGCTCTTGTTTTATTATTGTATGCTATTGTGATATCTTTAAGACATTCACAAATTAGTAACTTGTGTTCTTATTCTCCAGAAAATGGACAATCATGGTTATCCCCTAGGTCGTAGTTGGGTATATGACAGGCTTAATCCTGGTAGAGGGGGTTGAAACCAAGATTCGTAAAGGGGGTTAAGGAGTTCATAAAGCAGGCTAGTTCACAACCTCAGGTTGCAAGCGAGGGTGGAATTAGATGTCCCTGTCTCAAGTACATGTGTAGAAGCATAATATCTGCTGCTCAAATCAAAGTCCACTTTGGTAGGGTTGGATTCCAGCCAAATTATTGGTATTAGACTGAACATGGTGAAGAAATGCCGCATATCGATCCGGGTAATGTGCCAACTGGTGGTGGAAATGATGTTAACGATGATCCCTTCCTTAACATGCAACATATGGTGGACGATGTCTTTGGGCCCAACTATGACTTCAAAGGTATGGGGGACGATGGCAATGAGGAAGACGAGGAAGAGATTTTTGAGGAGCCTCCAAATAAGGACGCACAAGACTTCTATGATTTGCTAATTACTGCAAACCAGCCATTATACGAGGGGGCTTCGGCATCCAAACTTTCAATTTGTGTCAAACTTTTGGCATGCAAATCAAATTGGAATATTCCTTAAAAGTGTATTGATTTCTTTGTAAGCATGCTTGTAGCCGTGTGTCCTTCAAAAGATGCATTGCCGAAAAATTATTACCAAGCACAAAGATTGGTGAGCATGCTAGGTTTGAAGTCTGAGCAAATTGACTATTGTCGAAATGGGTGCATGTTGTACTGGAAAGACAATTAGAATGATCGAGAGTGTAAGTTTTGTAATGAACCATGATATCTTCCTCGTAAGATCGGGATGGGTAAGCATAAAGTCGTTCCAGTAAAGAGAATGTTCTACTTGCCAATCACTCCTCGGTTGAAAAGACTGTACTGCAGCTCAAATGAGATGGCATCATTAAAATAGATGTAGTTCAGGCGTTTTACGTCATCCATCTGATCGGGAAGCTTGGAAGCATTTTGATTTGATGTATCCGGACTTTGCAAATGAACCACGAAATGTAAGGCTTGGTTTATGCTCTGATGGATTCACACCTTATGTGCAAGCTTCTTCAACCGCATATTCATGTTGGCCAGTTGTTGTGACCCCGTATAATCTCCTTCCTGAAATGTGCATGACTAAACCATTTATGTTTTTGACGTGCCTCATACCTGGACCACATAATCCAAAAGCAAAAATAGATGTGTTCTTACAACCTTTAATAGATGAGCTTCAGCAATTGTGGAGTGACGGTGCTTTGACTTATGATATCTCCACGAAGCAAAACTTTGTAATGAGGGCAACCTTGATGTGGATAATTAATGATTTTCCCGCCTATGGCATGTTTTTCGGGTGGGGCACTCAAGGTAAATTGGCATGTCCCATATGTATGAACGACACAAAGTCTTTTAGGCTGAAATATGGAGGGAAAAACTTATGGTTCAACTGTCACCGTCGATTCTTACCACCTTATCACATCTTCAGAAGAAGTAGAAAGGGGTTCACAAAAAAGAGGGTTGAAAAGGATGGGCTGCCTAATGTATTGACAGGGGATAAAATACGGAATTCGGTGCATGCACTGCCATATGTGCCAGTGGATGGAGTTCCTAAGATACCTGGCTATGGAGTTACTCACAATTAGATGAAACGGAGTATCTTTTGGGACCTTCCGTACTGGAAAGATAATTTGTTAAGGCACAACCTAGATGTGATGCACATAGAAAAAAATGTCTTCGATAATGTGTTCAACACAGTCATGAATGATAAAGACAAAACAAAGGAAAATAAAAAAGCGAGATTGGACTTGCCCCTCATTTGTGCGCGTAGTGACTTGGAATTAGTCCCAAATAATAATGGAAAAATGACAAAACCTAAGGCAACTTACTGTCTATCTTCTGATGAGGCAAAGAAAGTATGTAAATGGATTAAGGAGCATAAGATGCAAGATGGGTATGCTTCAAACTTGGCTAGGTGTGCGAATGTTAACATCGGCAGAATGCATGAGATGAAAAGTCATGACTGTCATGTTTTTATGGAGTGTTTACACCCATTTGCATTTAGTTCACTGCCTGACCTTGTGTGGAAACCACTTATAGAATTGAGTCAATTCTTTAAGGCCCTATGCAGTAATACCTTGAGACTTGATGAATTGATCAAATTGAATGAAAACATTTCGTTGATCATATGCAAACTTAAAAGGATCTTCCCACCAGCAGTATTTGATTCGATGAAACATCTACCAGTCCATCTCCCATATGAGGCAAGGCTTGGTGGCCCGGTTCAATATCGATGGATGTATCCATTTGAAAGGTACATTACCATTCTCTTTTGTTTCCTTCTCCTACTTAAAAATTTTCTATATTGGTACTCCAATGTACGATATTGTTTTTTTCAGAATGATGAGTGATTTTAAGCGGTCAGTAAAAAACAAGGCCAAAGTGGAAGGGTTAATATGTAATGCCTACTTACACAGGGAGACAACATATTTTTGTTCCCACTATTTCAAAACAGTATCATTATACGCCACAAGTCAACGTAATGAAGCTATAAGGTTGGATGATGTTGTGACATCAACACTGTCGATTGGCAACCAACTTGGACGTCCTAGTGGGCAACATGAAATACGTTGGTTGAGTGATGCTGAATGGAGGTCTGCTCATGTGCACGTCCCCATCAATTGCAATGAGATTAAGTCGTATATTGAGTAAGTAACATAAAACTAAACACATACTCTGTATTTACCAAATATATCTTTGATGGATTCTAATCTTTTATTGACAGTGGTTTTTTTGCACTATCACTCCATTAATGAGGAAGATCCATTAGCTCAAACTCGTATATATGGAAAATTTCCAGAATGGTTTCGAGCCTATATAAGTGACTCCACGAGGGGTTTGGCTAACACTTTATCGTAAAAATTACATAACATGTTAACCTTATTGTGAATTTATTGATTGAATAGGTTACTAATCCGGCAAATGGCGTGTGTGATCCTAACTTGATATCATTAGCTTGGGTTCCAGAGTCAAGGGCCATAAGTTGGCACAAGTATTTCATCAATGGGTACAAATTTCACACACACGCTTGGACTATGGGTAAAAAACCATAAACAGCGGAGTCTATGTGAAAGGGGTTACAGGAAGAGGAGAAGATGATTTCTACGGATTAATCCAACATATATTTGAGTTGGAGTATCATAGATTGCCTCATAAGGTAGCCTTGTTTTATTGTCAATGGTTTCATCCCAAATGGAATAGAGGATCAAAAGTTCATCCGCAGTATGATATTATAGATATCAAGATGGGCAGGCAATATGATCGATATGATCCATTCATAATTGTACAAAAGGCCAGACAAGTGTATTATGTACCATATCCAGAAATACGAACGGATAAACGTGGATGGTGTGCAGTAATAAAGACAAAGCCTATAGGTCGTGTAGAGGTAGATGACATTGAGGAAGACACACCCTATCCCTATCAAGATGAAGAGATGGCCCACATTGAACAAATAACCGAAATTGAAGAGATGTTCAGTTTGCATGATGAAGTACATGGTGAGAACGAAGAGGTCGATATTTCGTTTGTTTTAGATGTTGACATGGATAGTGAAGTAGAGGAGGAATATAGTGAGGGTAGTTATCAGACAGAGTTTGAGACTGACGCGGATATGATCAAAACGGTATTGTCTTGGTTATTTTAGTGTATTTTATAGTTTATTATTTTAGAGTTTGGGTTGGATATTGATGATTTCATAGTTCATATTTTAACTTGTTGTTAATTTATTATTTCTAACGTCTTATGTTGTTTGTACATTTTAATGATGATAGATGCCTCCAAAAGACAAAGGTAAAGCAACCAAGATTCCTAGGAGGAGGAATCAGATGATTTTGCCGCACATGGTGACATAGGCGGCTCAGCATGCACAGGCTAGCCACGTCCAGTCACCATTGGACGACGAAGCATCCACACCACCCACCTGTCAGGATATGGGGCCTTCAACCCAGCAGGCTCAGGTTCCTCCGCCTGAGGCACCTATACGCATGATCCCGACTCGAGGTTTCAGTGCGATGGGTACAGTCCCTCCTCTTCCTGGGCAAGAGCAGGGTTTGCCATCTCTGACTACTCCTATAGCATCACGACCCTCGACGTCCATTTCATCGAGGCATACTCAGGATGAGGCAGGGCATTCACAACCTGCACCTAGTGGTCCGACGGCGCAGGGATCACGTCACTCTCATCATGACCCTGAGATGGCACCAAATGGGAGGCCATACATTTATCCATTGGGGCGAGGGTACGTAATTTATCACCACTATATGTTTAAAACTGTCATATATATATATATATGTTGATGATTGTATTATGTATTTAATATTTTGTTTGTAACTTGTTTATAGATGGCTACCAAGTAATGTGGCCTCTACGGCCCTCACATCCACAATCCAGTCACAGTTTCGGGATCCATACCCTACCTGGGAAGAGATTCCTGAGGAGGTAGTCGATTATTGATTCGAGAAATTTGGGGTAAGTTTGTGTTACTTTTCTCAAAAGCTAATTCAATTATTGTGTTTCTATTACTGAATGTACTCTAACTTATTTGTATTATAACATTCCAGACAAAAGTTGCCTGGCGGCTTGAGCATGAGTATCAGCTCAGGAAAATTTTTGATAGTAAGGGCTCGAAGCGTCTATCTGAGATGCTGATGGAGGTGTGGAAGAAGGGCCAACGCCCAGGCTGGATAGGCGAGAGTGCATGGAAAACCCTCGAACAGAAATGGGATTCTCCTGAATACAAGGAGAAATCAGTACGGGCAAAGGCAAACCGTGCCTCTGCCAAGGGTGGATCTGTCCATACAGGTGGATCCATTTCCATCACTGAGCATGCCACACGGATGGTATGTTGTTCAGTTAAACACTTGATAATTGCAACACATATTTTCATTGTTAAATATTGTTAATGTCTGTTTGGTATTATTTGTTTTCTTTAAGGCAAGAGAGTTGAGTAGGGAAGTGTCGGTGGATGAGGTCTTCATGAGGACTCACCAGAGGAAGAAGGACAAATCCTGGGTGGACGAGAGAGCTAGGGAGACATATGTAAGATTTAACATTGTATTTATTGTTTATTATTTGATATTTGATTTTGTTGTAAAAAAAGTAATTTATCCTAGTTTAACGCCATTTTCTTTTGAGCAGGAGTCATTTTAGGAGGCATTCCAGCAAGGCTCTCAGCCAGGGGATACATCTGGTAGTGGCCCTCAGGAGGTTGACCCTTCGACTAGATTAGACTGCTGGGTCAAATCTGCTGGGGGGAAGACTCGGGGACATCTCTATGGTGCCAGAGATATGTCCTCGCATTATAGGCTAGGTGTCTCCTCTCTGACTCAGGAGTCTCGTTTGTCTACCGGTACTACCCCTGTCCCCAGTCAGTACTCCGCCGAGATGGCTGCACAGTTGGCGGTCGTTGAGAAGCGAGCAAGGGTGGCCGAGGAGGAGGCTCGTCAGACACGTCAGGCAGTTTTGGATGCAATACAGGTGGCAGAGGAGCGCCAACAAGAGCAGGCTACAGAATTCTAGAGACAGTTGAAAGAGTTGGCAAGCAGCATTGCCAATATCCATTTCGCCCGTCGCCATCTGGACTACGAGGAGGAGGACGAGGACGACGAGGAGGAGGAGGAGGATTAGATTAGGTTTTTATTTGTGTTGTATGTTGACTTAACTTCACAAACATGTTTATTTTTGTTTTAACATTTATAACACTTGTATTTACATATTTTTGTACTTTTTATTTATGTTACTTATTTATGATTGTGTTGGTGGGCCATTGAGCCCTTGTTGGTTAGTGATTATCTGTATTTTGATTGTTAAAAATGCAGGTTGGGTTGTCAGAAAAACAAAAAAAACATTTAAAATTGTAAACAATACTGACGGCTTAGCCGTCCGTAACCACTGTCAGTAAAAACAACAAAATAATTTAAAATTAACGGTCTCCATTGGTAATCCGTTGGTAAAACCAACGGTTATATCCATCGCTACGCTGTTGATAATTTACTGACAGCTAATCCATCGGTAAATGGAAATAAATTAATTTAAATTCCTTTCAATACCAACAGTGGAGCCATCGATAATCCGTCGGAAAAAAACGGTTATAGTCGTCGCTAATCCGTCGATAATTTACTGACGGCCAAGTCGTCGCTAAATACAACCTGATCTTTGTTGGTTTCGACTTGTTATTGACAAAGTTTCCGACGGTTTAACCGTCGGTAATTACCCACGGCTGTCGTGTGGTCATCAGTAAAATTACCAGCGAGCAAAACTCCCTGGGCCCCGACGCCGTCGGTAGGCTGTCGGTAATTGGCCGTTTCTGACGGTTTTCGTGGTTTACCGACGACCATCGGTAATTGGCGAATTTCTTGTAGTGACCGTGTGTTTTCTATTTAATAGTATTTATAATTTTCACAACTACACAGTACACTAGCTATTTGACTATGTTTGAAGCTTGTCACGCGTTGATGCTTGTAGGAAGCAGTAAGTCCCACTAAGGTTAAGGGAATTTTTTTTTTTTGAAAAAGCAAAGAAGGAAATGAGCCTCGTTAAAACCTTCTGATGCAAAACTTTCCTTAGGAAAAAGACATCTAGAAGGAAAAAGAGTACTCCTTCCTTAATTTATTGGAAAAAAAAGGAAAAAGAGTACAAACATGAGGGGACTAGGCCAAAACGCATGCCTAACAATTATCTAAACCTATAATTAGGAAGGCCAAGTCGATCACGAAAAAAGTCCTCCCTAATGAAATCTGGAACTAAGTTCCATCACGTGTAACCCCTATTTACAGTTGCATAAGATACCAATTTGTTGGCACAATTATTGCCTTCCCTGTGAATATGAGAAACAAGTAATTGCATACTGTTAGAAAGAATCAATCAGTTTTTCCACCTAGTCTTCAATTGCCACGGGATGGGATTTAGAGTAGCCAAACGCCAAGCCTGAACTACAAGCGAGGAGTCACATTCAACCCACAATTGGCGCCAACCTTTGCTATGCGTGATCTCAATAGCAAGCATAACTCCAGAGAGCTCAGCAAAAAAAAAAAAAGAGGAAGCAGTGCCTACAAAGGAGGCAAAACAACCCATAACTGCAGCACTACTATCCCGGAACAAACCACCATAAGCCGCAAGACCCAGGTTCCCTTTAGAAACACCATCTGTATTGCACTTGACCCATCCTGGGTTTGGAGGAAACCAATTAATCAACCTCACCGAGGGCGCAAAGGGAGCATGAGCATTCACCGAGAAAGAGTTCAAAATATAAGATTCTTCAGGAGAGGGATGCATAACTCCGTTAGAGAGACTCCCCGAGAGGGAAGTGCTGGAGATGATGGTATGTGTCGCAGCTGTGAAAGAGACCCTTTTGTCATGAAACCTGAGCTAATTTCTGGAAAACCAAATCACCCAAATCGTGTGGATAAAAGCCGCCAAAGTAGTGTCTCTAACTTGAGAACTTAAAGCCCTGTCAAACAAAGAAAGCATAGAAGGGACATTATGAAGCGGGATTGGATGCTGCAACATCCTAGAAAGCCAGTCCCAAAGGCGAGTGGCAAATGTGCAGCTAAAAAAAAGATGGGTAGAAGACTCCGACACAGCCCCACAAAGAGAACACATGGACACTGTGACATAACCCCTAGCTTGAAGATTATCATCAGTGGGTAATTTTCTATGCAAATTAAAGGCGCTACAACAGAAAAGACCGAGAAGGAGGGATGCAACTTGACCAAATCAAATCTCCCCAATCCCAAGTATCAGCCGTAGAATACAAATATTGGAAAGCTTCTTTAAAGGATAGAGATCCCTACGTAAAATTTGCCACATTAACTGATCAGAACTCTGAAACAGGGGAAGCTGAATAGCTTTAATCTCCTGTAATAAGTCTGGAAATCTAGAGGAGAGAAATGAAGGAATCTCCCAAGCATTATTAACAATAAAATCCTTAACAGTGGCTGTGAGAAGATGATGCACACTATCAGGAATGTTTAGAAGCTGCACAATTGGCTTCGAGAGGCACTGATACTTCCAAAAATTAACTAGAGAACCATCACCAATGACCTAAGTGGAGTTAGATCTAATCAGGGGAATGTAAGGCTTAATTGCAGGCCAAATGGAAGATTTAACATAGAAAGAAATAGGAGAGTTGTGCTTCAAAAATCTAGCTCTCATAAGATAGGCCCATTCCTTATCAGAGGAAATCAACTCAAAACTGAGCTTAAGCATTGCAGCATTGTTAATAGCTGATAAAAAACACAAACCAAGACCACCTTTAGAGGTAGGGAGAAAACCTTGCTCCAAGCCATCGTACAGATTTTGTGAACAGACACATCACCTGACCAAATAAAGTTTCGAATCTAATTGTCTACAATTTTAAGAAGGGAGACTGGTCAAGCATAGACATGAAAACTATAGACTATAATGCCATGGATGATAGATTTAACTAACTGGACCCGACCCATAATAGAAAACAGAGAACCCTTCCCAGAGGCCAACTTAGTTTTGATTCTATCAGCAATAGGGCGTAAATATAGAGCCCTTGGCTTACCTTGGAAAAGGGGAACACCCATATAGTTGAAAGGTAATTGACTAGCAGAAAACCCTAGAATATTACCGATTTCTTGAGTTCGGCGATAAGACATGGACCCGACATAGAACTTACATTTTTCCAAACTAAGAAGCTAGCCAGAGGCATCACCATAAGCTCGCCCGAAAAAGAGACATGAGAGCCTTAACATTTCTTTTTGTACCTCTGCAGAAAACTACAGCATACAAAACATGGGAGGGAGTCTGAAAGCCTCTGGGACAAAAGAGTTAAAAGATAAGGGTTCGGTCCCCTGAAAAAAAAAACAGCTGTTAAAAAAATAAAGCATTTATATTTCAGAGATAGAATAGTAATATAGAAGTTCTATAATAGAACTTATAACTATGTTGATAATTTGCTTATAAAAAAAACTGTATTGATAATTTTAAAAGAATAACTAAGGCTAAAATCCCTTTTAAATTTTCAACGTTTCATCAAAGTTTTATTTAGATCTTAGATATTTTTTATTTCCATTTACTTCGTAAGATTTTTTTCATAATGTTATCTTAATTTAGCTTGAAGCCGTCCAAATTATTACTCTGTGCAGCTAATCCTATACTAAGTCAATTTCAGTTAAACATGCATATGGTATGCTTCGAATTTATTTAAAATCATAAACTACTTCTTTCAAAATTTTGAAGTTTTCCCTTGTAGGAGCTTATTAATTCTCGAATATTATTTCCCAAAAATAAACGTTATAGAAATACATTTGATACCAAAGTTGCAGTGTTTTTTTTTTTGGTACAAAAGAAAAGAAACCAAACAACTAGAAAAACTAGCTACTCCTGACTTCCCTGGGCATCAAAGCCCCAGACAGATCATCAAACAAAAGCAGTAGAAGGGTCAGGAGGTTTTGGTTGAGGGTCTTCTCTCCTTTGCACTTCCTTCTCTTTTTGGTGATTTCCAATGTCCCTAGTATCACCAAATTTAGTAATAACTGGGTTAATCACATTTGGCTCTTCCCCATGGTGGTTGCCTTCTTTTCCTGATTGATGGTACTAGGACTTGTTGACATTATTTTACTCACCGTATAACCCCCTGAATAGATCCCCACCAATTCAACTATTTCTTTTCCACCCTTCTTTGTGACATTAGGTATCCCTTTTGTAGTATCAATTATCTTCTTTGAAGCATGGATCATCTCCATAAAAGAGCCAATCACCTCCTTTCTTGGTCGCTTTTTCTGAGTCCACACCTTAGGCGTTTGGTGCACCTGTCGGTGAGGTTCCCATGTGTGTGCTTGCATGTGCTTACCCGGGCCTACTTCTTTCTCCAAATTTAGAACATCAAATCTTGTTGCTTTCTGGCCCAGGAACGGGCCCTTAATGTGACCGCCTAAATTAGAGTTATTTTTTGTAGGCCTTTTCTTACGTGTGACGTTGATCCACTCCTAATGTGGGTCCACCATATCAGCTTGACTTGTTTCCTCCTGATTTTGTGGGATTGCCGAGCTAACCTCTCCCAAATTGTCGCCATTCTGTTGACCTTTTGCTATCTTCGGCTCTCCTGTATTGCCCGCCCCACCACCACTGGCCGTCGCCCAGGGGCGGCGCCTCTTGAGAGGATGAGGTAGCCATGGCTACCCTAAAAATTTTAAAAAAAATTAAAAAACTAGGTATAATATGCATAGATTTTGATATATATCTAATAAGTTGTAACATTTTAGCATGTAATCCATGGTGGCTTGGCGGTAATGCCCTATTTTGAGGCTGTGAGGTCTGAGAATCGAATCCTGCATATGTTTTTTTTGCATTTTCATTGCATTTATCGTGAGAAAATGCGTCCAAAAAAAGGTCCAGCCAGGATTCGAACCGCATACATGCGCCAAAAACACTGGAACTTAACCATCGCGACATAAAAGACTTTGTGAGTAATGATGAACTATGTTATATTATATGTTATTGTTATTTTGCCCCCTCAAAAAAATTTCCCACGCTCCGCCACTGCCGTCGCCGTTGGTGTTTTCGTAACGTTTGGCCTTGAGCAGTCCTTAAGAAGGTGACCATAGCAACCACACTGCGCACAAATAATATGGAGCCCTTCATACTGAACATTATACCATTGCCCATTCACTCCCACTCTTCCTACGACTGGCTCATTTAGATCCACCTCAACACAAACCCTAGCAAAACGCCCTCTTACAACCCGAAGGGTGTGAAGATCCACCTTAACTGGGGTGCCCATTGCAGACGCTAATGCCAATAATAAGCTCTCATCATAGTAAGCCAGGTTTAGGCATGGTATCCTGATCCACACCATATTTTTGTCAATAGTTGCATGTGCCGCATTGAAGTCTGGGGACCATGAATGCACAGGTAAATAGTGATCATATATCATCCATGGGCCTCCATTAATGACCTTGTTCTTATCTTCATCACCGTCGAATTTGGCCATGAAATAACCATTCCCGACGCCATTAATTCCAATCCTCCTGAGAGTTTCCATAATGCTTCTAATCTCGCTTTCATAATATTGAAACCAAGAGTTTTCCCGAATAGTTTCACTACTAAGGCATCCCTCTATGGCACGCTCAGTTCATCCATTATTTTTTTTTTGCAACGTGAAGCATCGATAGTAACCTGTTGCCATTGACATGTTCAGTGCGCACTAGGTTAGCAGCAACAAGATCCACACGTTCCCTTAATATAAATGCTTGCTCCCCAATCACCTTATCCCTGAAAAGACACTGGGGAGTTGACTCCCACCCCTTTCCCCTTCTCATTGGCTATGCCGGGCCCTCCTCTGTCAGGTGGTACCTTCGGCTTATCAGCTGTCTCCGACGGTGGCCTTGTGGCCGTGAACGTAAAGGGCATAGCTAAACCCTAGCCAAACCCTAGCACAACAATTTTTTTTGATGAAATTCAATGTCTATAGAGACCTATTAAGCGGAGTAACTCTACTAAGAGTTACTCCTGGAGTAAATATATCCTTCCTCTATATGTGTGTGTGTATATATAGGGGAAGGATCAAGCTACTACGGAAGTAAATCTTTTCTAAGTTACTACAGTTAATATCTCTTTGAAGACATTGAATTTTGTCAATCCAACTGTTGAATATCGTCATATAATTTTAATGATCATGCATACCAAATTTTAGATAAATTGGACAATCGTAGCTATGTCATCATATGATCAACATTTTAGTTGTAAATTAAAACTTATAGTATACGTTGAATTGATGTGATCTAATCAAGTACTAAATATTTTTAAAATTTTATGAAGTTTTATGGAGTTGATCTACTCATTAAGAACTTTTAATTTGACGGTTTGATTGATGAAATTTGATGTTTATAGAGAGATATTGACCGGAGTTATTCAGACAAGAGTTACTTCTGAAGTAACTTGATCCCTCCTTATATATATATCAAATAGAGTTAAATGTGTTTTTCGTCCCTACAATTTCAGCAAAATTCAGTTTTAATACCTCTAATTTTTTTAGATTCTCTCCCAGAAATGCTAAATTCTTGCTTTCTTGGTCTCTGGTGTCATCTCTCCATCCAAAAAATTGCTTTCAAGGATCCGGATCCTTACCTAAATTTTATTTCTTTTTTCCTCTTCAAAAATACATCACAACCATTGAATTAATCATACGGATGAGAAATTAAAAATTAAAACTGAATTTGAATTTTAAATTAAAACTAAATTTTAAAATAAACAAAAGATTTCTTATATGCGTTTCTCCCCGATTTAAGGGCCCGTTTGTTTAAGACTAAAAAAATGATTTTGAAACAAAATAATTTAAACATTATTTATAACAGATTTTAAAGTAAAGGATAAGCTAATTTGCGTTTGTTAAATATCACAAAAAACACTTTTTTAATATTCTCTCTAATCTTGACATCCATTAAAATCATATTATTTCTGAGAAGTTACTTCAAATAATTTTTCATTATAATCGGGCTTCAAATTATATTTAGATTCTGATTATTTATAAAAACTGTTACAAACGAATGAAAAATCCTAAAAAGTGATTATTTCTTTAAATAAAGTGATTCATTCATAAAATAATTTGAAATAAACGGGCTCTAAGACCTTTTGTTTTAGATTAAAAAAAGTGATTTTGATACAAAATAATTTAGAGATTCTTTTAAAAAAGTAAACATGATTTTTTTTTTAAATTAATTTAGTGACTTTGTATCCAAACAAGTTTAAAATGATTTTTTAATAAATGATTTTTATTATTGTTAACAAACATAAATTAGTTTTTACTTTTGTAAAAAAATCTCGAAATTATTTTGTATCAAAATCACTTTTTTTAATCTGTAACAAATAAGTCCTAAATCAGGGAGAAAACGCATAAGACAAATTGAGAGTGAGAAGACTCTATTGTTTATTTTAAAATTCGGTTTTAATTTAAAATTCAAATTCAGTTTTAATTTTTTATTTCTCATCTATACGATTAATTTAATGGTTATGATGTATTTTTGTAGAGGGAATGAGACATAAAATTTAGGAGAGGATCCAGATCCAGCGAACAATGGATGATGTGACGTGGTTTTCATAAATGAGATATCACTACAAGAAATTCTGGTATTTCCTACCAGAATTTCCTAGGGCCTATGACCCCAGGAAATTTCCTAGGGCTTGTAAAAGAAAACAGTCAGTTTTAATTTACAGTCCTTTTTTTTATGCTTGACATCATGCCCCTCAGTTTTATTTATTTATGTATTTTTAACAGACCCACATGGCCCAAGCCCCAAACTTACGAAAAACCCTAATTAATCTCCTTCATTTTCACTCAGCCACTCGCCCCCCTCTTCTTTCTCCCTCTTTCGTTCTTCTTTGGAAACCATGGCACACTCTCTGTCGAATGTCGTCTCTTCGCTTCTCAAGGCACACTCCTCCTGCTCTCACCCTCTTCCACCACTCTCAAATCTAAAATCAACTTCCACCTCAAAACCCCAAACCCCCAATTCTTCCAAATCCCTCCAAAATCACCGCCGACCTCTCTGCCCACCACCGCCACTCCCTCTACACCTCTGACTCCGCTCCTTCAACCGCGACGCTTATGTTCGGGCTTTCTCTGACAAGCCGCACGCGATGGTTTCTGGTTTCGCGAAGGCGGGGAGAACTGTAACACCATACATTCAACTTAATTGAAAGTAAGATAATTAACATTTGATATAGAGATTTCCAAGCGAAATTAAACTTAAATATTACATTAAGTTCAAATAAACACAAGGTTCCTGATCCCTCAAGTGGGGAAAATATTCCATACTTCAAAGTTACATAACTTTCTAAAGATTTAATACAAAATACTAGTCCTTTTGAACCAAATTCAATAGAATGTTACATAATCCAAAATACAAATTAAACATAAAAAAGGGCTTTGGGGTTCAAGCCTCTTCAATCTTCCTTCTCAACCTATGGATCTGAAATAATAAAAGGAAAGGGGTGAGATAAAAATCTCAGTGAATTCTTCCCTCGATCCCTCACCATCTCTATCTTCTATCTTATGGCAATTTCCAAGAAAACAGTCAGACATACTAATGCAATGCAACTTACTTATTAAGAACATGTAGTTCTTCTTTTCTTTGTGCTTAGCACAACTCACTATTCTTCTATGTTACTGGGTTTTGTCATATGCTTTAGTCCATAGACCCCAATCAACATAACTAATGATATGGTGGTTAGACGTCATTAACCGCTCAAGTGGTGTTCCACGAGACTAACCATACCGTTCTCTCCTCTTATGAGGAATCTTGGTGTCTTTTATGTGATTTACATAAAACTCTCTTAACTTAAATGCATGCTACTACACATAACATCATATAACTTTCTATACTAATTCCAAGGATATTTAGAACAAAATCAAGGAATTTAACTTCACATGTATTTGAGCCCTAAGCTTACAAATCATGTTACATTTAACTAATCACATAATCAAGACAAATACAAGTTCATATGAAACTTATCATCACTCTTGAGGTCTAGTCCCTTATGAACCAAAACTCATTCCCATTGAGGCTCGGTGGAGCATACAATAGGTCAAACATCAATCATACATTTGTGTGGGGGGTTGGGGGCAGCAGCCAACCCTTTACCATCCCACTAAGATATCACAACAATTATAATATCAAACCCTAACTTGAACTAAATGTTCATACATAACTTAGGGAAAAGAAATTCCTAATGTGGGACTTATGGGTGCCCATCACCTAAGAGAAGGAAGAACTCACAAACAACACCAAGGATTCGAGCTAGAAGTGGTGAAGCTTGATCTTCTTCTCCTCTTTCTTCTTCTTCTTCTTCTTCTTCTTCTTCTTCTTCACATTCTTCTTCTTCTTCTTCTCTTTTTAGGGTTCTACCAAGTTTTTTTTTCACCAACACTTGAATCTCAACTTTCTAACTCTCATTCAAGCTAAGAATTGATGAAATCTAGCAAGAATCTCTCAAATCCTTCACAAATCCACAAAACCCTAGTGTTTTCTCCCTTTCCTTCTCTCATTTTGGCTCTTTTCTTTCCTTTTTCCCCTTTCTCCGCGTTCTGTTCGATTCTGCTATGTTTTTAAGCATTTAGCAGTGTGTGAATCGATTCACACTAAAGTGTGAATCGATTCACACTAAAGTGTGAATCGATTCATGCAGTAAGGAAAACTGCAGCGCGTTTGGTGAATCGAATTGGTGAATCGATTCACCCCTAGCCAATTCGATCCACAGAGGCTTCATAATGGCCGAGAATCGCATTTGAATCAATTCAATCTAGCATGAATCGATTCATGCCATACTAAATGTGGAAAAACTGACTCTTTGACATCAAATCTTGGAATTTCTTCCTAAACCAACTTCAATTAACTCCTAACCAATACTTCCAATCATTTAAAGATCAAATCCAACTTATTTCTCAACTTAAGATCAACAACTTACTCATTAAAGCTTTATGTAATCATATTTACTCAATTTGAAATCAAATTAAGGTTAAACACGATCACACAACTTCTCACAACTTATAATCAAATTAAGCTTAGGGAATTTGGGGCGTTACACGAACTGTGAAGTGTTTAAACGTGCGAAAACTGTACCTGTGGCCGATGTTTCAAGTTTATGTTTCGCAGGAACTGGAGAGGTACCCACCGGAGAGGGTGACGAAGGTGGTGGTTTCTTTGCGGTGGCAGTTGCAGGCGACACATTTGAGAGCATTGATGGGTCCTTCCACTGGAATTTGGAAAGCTAAATCTTGAGGAGTACTTAATTTCTTTGTTTTAGTTGTTGTGGTTTCTTACATTTTTATTAAACAGTTCATTATACCTTCGATTGGGAATGTTACTGATCTGGAATCTGGAAATTGTGTTTGATAAATATTAGTGCATTTTGCTTTGTAATATCTTCTTATTTGCTAGATTTTTACTTTAAAATTTTGAGTTTCATTCTGGATTATTTTTAAAAGTCCATTCTGGATTATTTTGTAATCTAAGCTTGTTTGTTACTTAGCAGAGTAGTAGCAGAAATTCATATGCTTTTCCTGTTTCTCTGTTTTCTCCTTAATCACGCTTGAGGGAAAAAAATAGAAAACTAATAATTTAACTGCAGTCATTAACAAGTTATATTTTTTTTATTAATTTTGTTGCAATTTCCTTAGGGCAAGGCCCTAGGATATTTCCAAGGGCTTTGAGCCATAGGAAATTTCCTAGGGCTTTCCAAATTTAGCCCTTGAAAACCGATTTCTACCCGCGAATAACCTACTGCCTCGTGGCCCTCAGTGGGCTCTCAAAAATTTGGTCATTTCCTACAGTTTTTAGTCATTTCCTGGGTTTTTGGCCCTAGAAAATGTCAAACATTCTTGTAGTGTATAATCATAGTCTCAGTCAAACGAGATATGGAATCACTAAATAATTGGTTCTTTTTTTTTAACGAAAAGAAAATAGAAAAGAAAAGGAAAATAAAAAGCAACTTATGCCTAACAAAGGAGCTTATAGCTGAAAAGCTAGCTGCTAACTTATAGCTGATAGCGGATAGTTTATAGTTGAAAAGCTAGCTAATTAAAATTGAATTGTTTGGTAAACCTAGCTGTTTAACTAGCTGATAAATATAAAATGACATAAAAGGATAAGATTTTATATTAATTTTAAATTTAAAAAAGATAAAGAATAAAATAATGAGGATCAAAATGGAAGAAAAGATAAAAAGCTATAAGCTCAGAAGCTACTTCAAGTAGCATATCAAAAAAAGCTATAAGCTAGTGTGATAAACTTACTTATCAAACACATTTCCTTCGACTAGACAAGCTTATAAGCTTGTCCAATAAGCTATAAGCTAGCTTCTTGGCCTTACCAAACCAAGTCTTAGTCTCCATGTGTGTTAGACTTCATCCTTATGTATCTTCTCTCTTTTTATTTACCTTACAACTTGGGTTCATGTGATCCTTGTAGGGTTGCTCCCCTTTGTTGATTTGTTGTAATGGATTGTAGTACCCGTACTCTTTCTTAATATATTTTTTTCTATTCAAAAAGAAAAAAATTTAAGGAGTACACACACAACCCCCAATCCACACATTATTATTTTCGAAATATAAATAAACAATATAAGTTACAAACATCAGCGCAAAATGCAATTGAAAAATCAAGATTCATTATAACAATATATATATATATATGGGAGGGATCAAGTTACTCTCGTTAATATCTATCTATATATATCAAATTTCGTCAATCGAACCGTTGAATATCGTCATATTATGTTAATGATCATGCATACCGAATTTTAGATAAGTTCGACGTCCGTAGCTATATAATGATATGGTTAACATTTTACTTATAAATTAAAACATATATTATACGTTGGGTTGAAGTGATCTGATCAAGTATCAAATGTTTTTAAAATTTTATGAAGTTATATGGAATTGATCTACTCAGTAAGAACTTTTAATTTAACTGTTCGATTGATGAAATTTGATATATACAGAGAGATATTAACCGGAGTAACTCAGGCAAGAGTTACTCCTGGAGAAGTTGATCCCTCCCCACATGCCTTAACCCACCGATGCGCCTTTTAAGGACAAAACCATGAGAGTCCACATCACATGTGGCCCAAAGTGGACAATACCTTGAAAAACGATGTTGGGACTTGAGGTCGGAACAATGGCAAGCCAGATAGGGGCCCATATCCCTTTATAGCCCCTTGGCCTTGACTAGGGGGCTATTGTTTCGGATACACCAAAAATTCTCACATTGCTTAGGAATCAAGGCCAATAGGAGTTTATAAACACCTACATGCCTTAACCCACTAAGGCACCTTTTAAGGACAAAACCATGAGGGCTCACATCACATGTGGCCCAAAGTGGACAATACCTTGGAAAACGATGTCAGGACTTGAGGTCGGATCATATATTAATAATAAAGCGGTACAAGGGATACCCCAACTCGATACTAAAACAAAAGAAGATAGCAACTGGGACCAATTATAGCAAAATGCACTCCAACTTCCGATCCCTCGGTCCTTACCCCCTTGAGAGGCAATTCAGGGGTTCACACACCACTCATAGAAAAGGCAATAGGCATACCTACCTCTTGGCAAAAACCAACGCCAAAAGGCAATGAGGTGGCCTTGCTTATACGTCTGAGTCAGCATTTCTCAAGGACATGGACACATTGACTTAACATTTATTATTTAAAAAAATTTAAAGACAAAAGACATAATGAAAATAGGGATTAGGGTTACTTTCAGTCACTTTCAATCTCCCTATTTTGGATTTCATCCCCCTAAATTGAGAAACCCCTAAACGTGACGAAGAAGAAAATAGGAGGACCACCATCACTTCATCTGCGATTTGACGGAGATCAATGATGGAGAAGAGTGTGTGAACCTCAACTGCGACTGAAGGTATCTGTTTGACCCCTTTTCTTTTGTCATGTGGTCCCAACACGTGGGTTTACTGTTAATAGGAAATATTCTATGGTATTTGGATGTTTTTTAGTGGGGACGAAAATTGGGAGTTTGCTGCCACTTGTATTTCGTTACTTTTATATAGGGATAAGGATGAGTTTCACTGTTGTTTTTCACAATGGGGGTGAGTTTTTGAGAGCCTAGGCACTGTATTACAGAGGAAGAACCGAAATTGTGGTGTATTACACTGATTTGGACAAATGGAGTTATTTTGAAGCAATTAGTATGTTTAAGGATTGTGGGTATGCTAAGGGCTTTCGGATGTGAAAACTTGGTGAGTCAAATTAGGTCTATTGGTTTTTAAACATGATTGATTTAACAAGTCACCTAAACCAGTTACCTAACTGACTAAAACTTATTACTTTAGCATGACTATTACGTCATTTATTAGGAACTCAAATCATTTTCATTATGGCATAAGAGATAGGAGTCACTCTCAACTGTGGGGAGGAGGTGCTGATTGACAAGTTGGTTGAGACAGAAGCCTAAGATAGGTTTACAAAAGAAGGGCGAGAGAGAAACAAGGTTTATCAATGATCATATGCATGGTATAAGGGAGCTGGGGGAGAGTAAAGAAGAAGAAGAAGAAGAAGAAGAAGAAGAAGAAGATTCATTCCCTGATCAAGGAGGAAAAGATTGATTTTATTGCTATCCAAGAAACACAATTGGAGGTATTGTCAGATTCTCTCTGTGCTCGTCTTTGGGGTAGTCCTAACTGTAGTCGGTGTGGGGTCCCTGCATCGAGCCAGAGTGGTGATCTTGTTTCTATCTGGGGGATAAGTCAAAGGCACATCTTGTTTTCTTCTTCACGGGGGATGGCTTAGTAGAGGTTTGTTTGGATTGGGGGCTGATCGGAGGAGATGTATCATGGTGAATATATATGGCCAGTGTAGTCTGGTTGCGAAGAGGAAACTTTAAGGAGATATCCAGGTGTCAAAAAGAGACTTTGGTGTAGTGGCTTATGGTATGTGGTAGGGGACTTTGATTATGTTTTTTCTCCATCTAAAAGGGGAGGAGTTGGACATCTTGAAGTGGTAGTGCAAAGTGTGGAGATGATATAGTTTTCTAATTTTTTACAAGAGATGGATCTCATTCATCTCCCTCTGTTGGGGAGGAGATTTACTTGGTTCCAACCAAATGAGTTGGCATTAAGCAAGCTGGAAAGAATCCTAGTTTCAGAGGATTGGCTAGAAGTTTAGGGTGAGGTCAGACAACTAATTACCTCGAGATGTCTCATATCATTGCCCAACTGTGCTTAGATATGGTATAGCTTCTTGGGGCCCAAAGCCTTTATGTTTTAATAACCATTGACTCCTTCATGAGGGTTTCCGGGAGGTGGTGTCTTCTAGTTGGACCTCCTTCTCTTTCTATGGTTAGATGGGCTATGTTCTGAAAGAAAAGCTTAAGACCCTCAAAGGAGATCTGAAAAGGTGGAATACAGAGGTCATTGACAATCTAGAGGGAAAATTCTAGTTATTGGCGAAGGATAACAAAGCGGCGGATCTTAAAGGGGAAGAAATGGAACTTTCTTTAGCAGCACAACTTAAGAAAAATAATTTTTTTGATATTTGGGAGTTATTAAAGAGAAAGGACAACTTGTTGTTTCTGAGGTCTAGATCGAGGTGGCTTAAAGAAGGTGATGTAAATACAGGCTACTTCCATGCCAATGTTAAGGGGATGGGCAAGGTGAATAAGATCTCTACACTGTTTATTGGAGAAGTGTGGTTAGGATGTCCTTGATAGAGCTGGGTATATAGGCCAAGGCCTGCGGGTTGCCCCATTTAACCCGCGGCCCGCGCGGGTCAAAACCCAAAAAAAATCAGCCCATTTTGATGCAGGCTTATATGGGTTAGCCCATTTAACCCGCGAGTTAGTGACTAAAGTCTGCGAGTTAGGTGGGCCAGCCCGTGACCCGTTTAATTATTATATTTAAAAAAAATAAAGATTATGTGACAAAGAAAAAATCAGATTATTTGGTCCAAATCATACTCCACTAAATTGGTTTTTGACAAATAATACTTTCGCCCAAATAATATTTTGTCTCACTATGAGTAGCACCTTATTCTTTGGCCCAAGTTACTATTTTTTTTTTAATTTTCTAGTCATTTTTTTGCTTTTTAGTGTGGGCTGCGGGTCAACCCGTTTAATCGCGAGCTGGACGGGCCCAAACATTTCAGCATGTATATTTTTACGGATGGGCTGGCCCAGTTCATTGGTGTTACTGGTTTACGTGGGCTGGGTTAAACAGGTCGGGCTAGCCTACCTACCCGACTCTAGTCCTTAAGATTTAGGCTGAAGTTATCAAGTATTTTGCAGATCATTTCTTAAGCACTTCTTAGGGTCACTCGTGTATTAGTGGTGTTTCTTTCCTTGTCTTATTGGACGTTTAGAATACGTTTCTAAAAACCTCATTCTCTTTGGCTGAAATTGAGGAAGTGGTAAAGGAAAGTGATAACAATAAATGTCCCAGGCCATATGGGTTCAAGTTCTTTCAAGCTTTTTGGAATTTGTTGAAGGATGAGGTTGGGGTAATGTATGAGGAGTTCTTCCATAATGCTAGACTTCTTAAATGTTTCTCCTCTTATTTCCTTATTCTGGTGCTTAAGGTTAACTGTCCCTACAAGAAGCCATCAGTATGGTACTTTTCTGACGTTTTACCGATGGCCAATAGGTCATCGGAAATTTGTCAGTTGCAAATGCAGGTCACCGAAAAGTTCAAAATGTCGTCGATAATTACCAACCGCCTTTTACTAGTGGGACGTACTGACGACCAAAGATTCGTTAACAGAGATAGTTAAAAAAATATATTTAAAATTAACATTACTGTTGGCCCAGGCAATTGGTAATAACAGTTTTCGTTTAAAAAGTAATTATTTATATTTAATATTTGTATTAGATATTATGTTTTTATATATTTTATTATTTAAATATTATATATGTGTATGTTTGTGTGTAGAGAGAGAGGAAAAAAAAGGAGGTTGGGAGAGAAAGAGAAACGAGAGTAGGAAATGTGAGAGTGAAATAGAAATGGGGGGATGTGTTTGGGGTGTAGATTACAAGGATTAATCAAGGGTGGAGAGTAGCTAGGATCGCCATTACCAACGACATTGACTGTCGGTAATCCAACAGTTGTGATTCAATTCCTTTTCTCAATGTCGGGACGACATTGACTGTCGGTAATCCTTTTCTCAATTCCTTTTCTCAATTCCTTTTCAGTTCTGGACGTGCGAAAAACTCTTACAGGACATTTTTGGTAGCAAATTAGATTTAAAGACAGCCTTCTTCTGCAAAAGTCTAGAGCAAAATGGACTCTTGAGGGTGACTCAAACTCTCGGTACTTTCATGCTTGCATAAAAGGGAGGAGGAGGAGAAATCAATTGTCCGCATTAAAGGTGGGAGATAGATGGTTAGAAAATGTGGCTGATGTTAAGACGGAAGTTTGGCGACATTTTCAGTGTCACTTTGCTAGACCAAATCACTTTCAAAGACCCACTCTAGATGGTGTTGTCTTCTCTCAAATTTCGGCCCAAGATAATGATTTGCTTGTGGCCTGCCTCACTGAGGAATTGCGAGATATTGTTTGGAATTGTGATGGCAACAAGAGCCCAGGCCTGGATGGGTTTAATTTCTCATTTTTCCGGGGATGTTGGGACATGGTCAAAGATGAGGTCTTAGCCTTTATTCATGAGTTTCAACATAATGCAAAGCTTCCTAAAGCGGTCACAGCAGCATTTCTTGCCCTTGTTCCCAAATCAGAGCACCCTCAGTCTTTGCATGAGTATAGGCCAATTTCGTTGATTAGCAGCTTATATAAAATTGTCTCAAAATTGTTAGCAGGTCGTTTGAAGAAGGTGTTAGGTGGGATTATCTCCCCATGTCAAACGGCGTTTCTACCTAATAGACAGATTCTTGATGGAGTTCTTACAGCTAATGAATTAGTTGATCTAGCTAAGCGGAGAAAGGATAAGTGTTTGCTATTCAAGGTTGATTTCGAGAAGGCATACGACTCTGTGGATTGGGAGTATCTGGACTATATGCTGATTCGTATGGGGTTTGGTAGTGTCTGGAGGGGGTGGATTAGAGCCTGTGTCAGGTCATGCTCCATGTCGGTACTAGTTAATGGGAGCCCAACAACGGAGTTCTAGATTCAGCGTGGTTTACGCCAGGGTGATCCGTTGGCTCCGTTCTTGTTCCTAATTGTTGCAGAGGGGCTGACAGGTTTGGTGCGGAATGCTGTGGAAGGGGGACAAATTAGCCCTTATAAAGTATCTAGTGATTTATCGTTTCCGGTGTTGCAATATGCAGATGATACGTTGCTACTTTGTGAACCAAATTGGGACAATCTGTGGGGCATTAAAGCTATATTACGTGGTTTTGAATTAGTGTCGGGGTTGAGAGTCAACTTTAATAAAAGCCACCTGTTCGGGATCAATTTGGATGAATCTTTTCTTCAGTCAGCCGCCTGCTTTCTCAACTGTTCTATTGGGGGTTTTCCATTCAAGTTCTTGGGGTTACCGATTGGGGCCAGCCCTAGAAGCTGTGGTACCGGAATTACGTGGTGGAGTTAATGCAGAAGAGACTTTCAAATTGGAAGCGCTCTCAATTGGCTATTGGGGCCAGAGTCACGTTGATCAACTCAGTCCTCACAAGTCTGCCGGTATATTTTTTCTCCTTTTTTAAAGCTCCAAAGAAAATATTGAAGAAGCTAATTAGTATTCAGAGGAATTTTCTGTGGGGTGGAGCTGTGGATAAGAAAAATATTTGCTGGGTTAGTTGGGAGAATATGTGCAAACCAAAGAGTTTAGGTGGCTTGGGTATCAAGCATTTGGAGGTATTTAATTTAAGCTTATTGAGTAAGTGGAAATGGCGATGTCTTAATGATCACGGAGCTATTTGGTTTAATCTACTTCGATTTAAATACGGCCCCTTGGAGAGGAGAATTTTGGATGGTGGCCCGGTGGACCGTCGGAGTTCCATCTGGTGGAGGGACTTGGTCTTGACCAATTGTGACTGGTTCAAGGATAATATAGAGATGCATTTAGGTGATGGAAAATCCGGGAGATTTTGGGTGGATTGGTGGGTGGGGAATGGTGCTTTGAAGGATTTATTTTCGGATTTATTTCAGCTCACTAAACACAAGAATGGGAGGATATGCGACGCAGGGGAGCTGGTTGATAATGTGTGGTCTTGGAAATGGGAGTGGAGACGTGCTCTTAATCAGCAGGAACAAGTTAGGTTGGCTGAGTTGTCAGAATTATTGTTGGGATGCGTGCCTTCTAATGATCTTAAGGATGAGTGGTTGTGGCGGATAACTGAATCTAGGATTTTTAGTTGCCGGTCTGCTTATTCAAGCCTTACGGAGCGGGAACACATTGAAACTGAGACTACTTTGGCGCTGGCATTCAAACGTCTATGGGAAACTTCTATCCCTTCCAAGATATCAGTGTTTGTTTGGAGATTACTGCAGGATCGTATTCCTACACAGGAGGCACTAACACATCGAGGTATTATTCCAAGTACCAATAACCAAAGTTGTGTTTTATGTTCTCAAGTTATTGAATCTGGGGACCACTTGTTTTGTACTTGTAATGTCTCATATAATATTTGGAGGAGCGTGGGCGAGTGGATTGGCTTCCATAGCGTGTGGTGTGAGAACGTGGTAGATAATTTCATAGCATTTAATCCCCCCGTGCGTGGAAAAAAGGGAAGGAAAGTTAAGCATCTTATCTGGTGTGCAGTGGTATGGGTAATTTGGTCGGCTAGGAACAAGGTTATTTTTGATGGGGAACAAGCTGACCCTCAACTACTCTTGTCTAAAATTAAAATGTTTTCTTGGCGTTGGTTTATGTATAGGGAGGGTAGACATTTGGATTGGACATACTCTGAGTGGTGTGTGAACCCGTTGGAGTGTTGTAGTTCAATTTAAATTTTATGCCAGGTGACCCAGCTCACAGAAATGAAGTTGGAAATTAAATTTAAGTTGCTGTCTTTGGTGGGGATATAGTTCGTAAAATGAATTCGCTTGAGTGACTGTGGGTGATTTTGGAGCTGGTTTTGCTTTCCTGATGCAGGTGATGTTGTGGTTAATGGATTGGTGGGGGTTTACTTTGGCCTTGCTTCAGGATGGTCGACACCTTGGTTGCGGTTGGCGTTGATTGTTGGTCCATGTGTCTTGGATGGTTACTTGAATTGGATGGCTTTCACGCCTAGGTGCCGATGGAGTTTATCTTGCTTTGGCTATTGGATCTTTGTTTGGTTGGTGGGGGCGTGGAGGATGATTGGCAGGGAGTGTGTTGATTTTTTGAGTGCAGGTTGCTTGATATTTGGAGTGGTGTTATTGGATATTGGTGGTTTGGAAATATAGAGTGGAACTATTGCTGGGAGTATGTTGCTTGATTTTGTTGGGGTCGTTTATAGAGGCCTATGTGGAACTACTCCTTCGGAACCATTAGGGAACATTTTGGTGTTTGATTATTTTATTGTGAGGGGTTGGTTGATGTACTCTTTTTCCCCTCTTGGTCTTTTTCCCAATGGGTTTTGGCTTTGAGGGGTTTTAATGAGGCACTTTCTTCCCTAAACTTTTGTATATATGGGCTTGGAGTACCCTTTGTACTCCTTTCTTAATAGACTCTTTTGCTTATCAAAAAAAAAAGACTAGGACATCAATGGAAAAAAAAACACAGATTATCGTCATAATCGACGGCCTAGTAATTCAAACGACTACGATTCAACGATCCAATTAATGAATGAGAATCAATGTAAAGAAGCAGACAAATCATCATTACCGACGGATGTATCTATTAGAAACGGGGGCAGGAAATTAAGATTCTCCTGGTGAGCCTGGGGATTGATCTGATAAGGATTAAAACAATACATCCATGATTAATTAATATTATCATTCTCTTAGACCTAAAATTTGTTCCCGAGCAAATTGTAAGCAGTAAATGATGATGAGTAACTTCACAACTAAATATCAATATAAGTGTACCACATGGATGTAAAAAAGAATTTAGCTTTTGCAAGCACAAATTGACAACACCTCATGAGTAAATTCCAACAACGTTTTTAAAATTAGAAAACTCCAAATTAAGTGTTAAGAGTTGAAAACGTGAAGACGCCAAAGAGGTTAGGCTTGTTCCAATAATTAAGACTCGGGAAGAGGTTCAACTCGCCAAAAGCAATATGCTATTCAAAAATATTGATCTAAGCAATAATAAAAACCAATTTTTGCTTAAAAATTATTCCCATGATGATGTTTACTTAACCATTAGGCTAACAACGATGCCAGACCGTACACCTCATCCACACAACACAACGTTATGGTCACCTAAAGTCATCATACGCGAGAGTAAGAGTGTTCACAGCGCGGTTTGTTTTGATTTTGAAGCAAAAAATCATTCGATCCAAAGATTAAATTAAATACAATTTAGATTGAATCGGATGATTCAGTTTTTATTTTTCCCGAGTATTATATATTAATTATTTATATTACTTCAAATAACATATTTAGAGTTAATTTTTTAAAGAATTAATTTTTTGGTAAATATTTAAAGAATAGATTTACTTTGATTTAATTAAGTTTCAGTTTGGTAAATATTTAAAGAGTAGGTTTAAAGAGTAAATTTACTTCAAGTTCTCTTTAAATTTAATTTTTTAACAACATGCGATTCGGTTTGGATTGGTTTGGTTCTAGATAAGTCAACCGCAAACCGAACCGACCCGCGCGATTGACGGAAAAAGTAGCCCAAACAAATTCAAAAAATATCAATTTTTTGTGGTTTTCGGTTTTTTTAAATCAGTTTGCGGTTTTTCTTTAAATTGGTTTGGATTTGAACACCGATACGCGAGAGAATCCAAAATTCCAATCGCTACGCGCACTCTTGATAGGTTACCGTGTTCGTGTTATTATTTTGCCTAACGATATTTGCCAATCATGATATTAATTTTTTTTGATGTGTTCCAATTTAAAACTTTAATTGTACTCTATTATCCAAAATAAGTTAAAAAATGAAAGACAAATACAAGTCAGAGAAAGCAACTAATACGTAATAAAGGAGACTCCAGTAGCATTTTGTACATCCTTTTGGCTGTATTAGTAAAAGTTAGTCTCCACGTGCTGTTGAAGTTTCATCCTTATGTATTCCCTCTATTTATTTTTCTTACAACTTGGGTTGATGTGATCCTTGTAGGGTTGCTCCCCTTTGTTGCTTTGTTATAATTTCACTTAAAAAAAAAACAAACAATTTTTTTTTTGAAAGGAAACAAGTTAAAGTATGAAAGACAAATACATGTTAGATGCCGGCAACCTTTCTCTATTGGCCATGTTCACGCACACCTGCCACAAAAGGTATCTCTCAAAAATTGATGATGTTGAGACATGCAAGCACAGCGTCACTCAACCGACTCCTCCATGCTTATATATACACCCACTTTCGAAACTCCATTACCAAAACATACAAACACAACACAAAAATGACACCGTTTTGGTATTACTCTCTCCTCTCTTTGGCTTTCATCATCACCGTTAAGATCTTCCTCCAAATCCAATCAAGAAGATTGAAAAACCTTCCACCGGGTCCACCAACAATCCCCATAATCGGCAACCTCCACCACCTTAAACACCCTCTCCACCGCACCTTCGCAACCCTCTCCAAAAAATACGGCGATGTCGTATCCCTCTGGTTCGGTTCACGTCTTGTTGTCGTGGTCTCTTCACCTTCCATAGCCCACGAATGCTTCACCAAAAACGACGTCGTTTTAGCGAACCGACCTCGGTTCCTCACAGGAAAATACATCTTCTACAACTACACAACACTAGGCTCCGCCTCCTACGGCGACCACTGGCGCAACCTCCGTCGCATAACCACCATCGACGTCCTCTCCAACCACCGCCTCAACTCCTTCTTAGGAGTCCGAATGGACGAGACCATGAGGCTCGTAAAGAAGCTTTGCAACGACATCGTTTCCAAAGAGGGTTTCACTAAAGTGGAAATTAGATCGAGGTTAACGGAGATGACGTTTAATGCGATGATGAGGATGATATCAGGGAAGAGATATTACGGAGATGACAGCGATGTAACGAACGTTGAAGAAGCGAAACAGTTTAGGGAGATTATATCGGAGATATTGTCCCTTTTAGGGGCTAATAATAAGGGTGACTTTTTGCCTTTGTTGAGGTGGTTTGATATTGATGACTTGGAGAAGAGGTGTAAGAGGATTGGCAAGAGAGCTGATGTGTTCTTGCAAGGACTCATTGAGGAACATCGAAGTGCAAAGCATAGTGATGATGATGATGGGGATACAATGATTGATCATCTTTTGAAACTAAGAGAGACGCAGCCTGAGTACTATTCTGATCACATGATTAAAGGTCTTATTCAGGTAATTAATCTATATAACACTCCTTTTCACATAACTGTTTAAATATTTACATAACTTACTTTTTTTTGTTACAATTTACGGAACTTATTAGTTGTGTTATTTGTACACCTAAAATTTACGATAGCTGCAATAACTGTTTAATGCAGTTTAAAATTGTGGTTAGTGCAGTTTAGAATGTGATTAATGAGTATATAATTTATTAATCATCAAGGGAACTGAATTAATCAGAAATTTGCATACCATTAATCATGTTTGTAATGATTTGAAAGTGGTTAATGAGTACAACTTGTATCAGGATAACTCATCATTAACCATTGAATGAACTCTATCAAACACGATTTTAACAAATATAGCATGTGTCGGAAATTTTTGCCGTAGAAATAATGTTTCTGTTATCTATTTAAATAAATTTAACATTTAGGCACATATTATACTAATATACAAGGTATTAAAAACCGGACAGGGTATTGAACCAGAGAAGGCCTGGGTTCAGGGTTTTTGGGTTGGACCGGGGTCGAACCGGGTTCGATTAAATATTATTAAAAAATATTTAATACAATATATAAATAAATAATAAACAAAAAATAAACTGATATTCATAATTTCACACCATAAAAATTATACTTCACTTAATATTTTCTTAATAAATTGACATATAACAAAATATTACACATTCATCCATCTCAAATATGACATAACTATTACGTTCAATAACACAAAATATGAAAAATGGCGCAGGGAAAAAAAATTAAAATAGTCGAGTTTGAGAAGCAAAATGACGCAGGGAAAAAAACAGTTAAAATATAAAATGATGTCGTTGTGCTCTTAATATATATAAAAAAAAAACTCATTTTTGCGAACCGGCCGGGTCGGCCAAAAAACCCGGTTTTTGCCGGTTTTTGCCGGTTTTTACCCGGTCCGGTCCGGTTCTTCACCGGTTCTTTAACAGAACCGCTCGGTTCTCTTGCAACCGGCCGGTCCGGTCCGGTTTTTAAAACTTTGCTAATATAATGATGGCTAAATTACAAAATTGGTCTTCTATGTTTATTTTTGGTTTCAATTTGGTCCTCTATGTTTTATTTGTTTCGTTTTGGTCCCTTACGTTTTAAAAGTTACATAGTTGGTCATTTCAGTCATTAAAGCCAATTGTCCGTAGCTAAAAGCCAAATAACATTTTAGAAAATGGACTTCTAGCTACGGACAATTGACTTTTAGTGACGGAAAGGACCAAATTGAAAACTAAAATAAAACGTAAAAGACCAAAACGAAACAAATAAAACGTAGAGGACCAAATTAAAACCTAAAATATACTTAGAGAACCAATTTTATAATTTAAGCTATAATGATTGTGAAAGACTCGTTTTCTACTTCTACACGCGTTGCATCCACATCAGTAATAGTGTAATACAGTGTTTTTTTTTCGTACGTCAGTAACAACTGTCTTCGATAAAGGTGTTTTATGCAGTTTACCGATTTACGACAATAACCAAGGAATATTTTTATACGCTTTCCAAGTCTATGAAGAAATTCTTCCAACGAATTTCATTCAATAGGTAGACGCACGTTTTCATCATAATTAACGACTAACATAAATTTATTAGTTAATGTTTTCAAAGAAAAGTTTTCCTTTAGAAAGATACTATAAGATTTTCTCTTTGAACCAACACATAAAATTGTTGTTTACCCTAGTTTTTGGGTAGTTTCAAGAGTCATTATTTAGGCAACAAATTAATTTCTACCATGAGTCCATAACTTCGTCGAAATTATAATATAATATTAGAATTTTAAAAGCTTAAGAAAAATTGCACGGCCAAAATCAGGTCAACGATTAAATAAATAGAAATTTTTATTAAAAATACAGCCATTAATACATGAATAACGTTAATTAAATATTTTGTGTCAAAAAACATTAATTAAACATTCCAAACTTTTCATTTAAAAAAAATGTTTAATTCCTTAATTGGAGCATGGTTGGTATTTTTTTTTTTTTTGCTTGCCTGTTAAATAAAATTTCATTGAACTTGGTGGGTTCCGTTGAATTAAATTGTATATGATTTCAAATGTGTTGTAGGCTATGCTTCTTGCGGGAACAGACACATCAGCTGTGACAATAGAATGGGTGATGTCTGAATTATTGAACCATCCAGAAGTACTGAAAAAAGCAAAAGATGAATTAAACACTCAAATTGGAAAAGACAAATTAGTAGATGAGCAAGATTTGTCAAAACTACCTTATCTTCAAAACATTATCTATGAGACACTTCGATTGCATCCTGCAGCTCCACTACTATTACCTCATTATTCTTCAGAGGATTGCACTATTGGAGGATTCAATGTTCCAAAAGATACTATATTGTTGACTAATGTTTGGGCCATTCATAGAGACCCTAAACTTTGGAGTGATGCTTCGAGTTTTAAGCCCGAGAGATTTGAAAAAGAAGGAGAAGTAAACAAATTGCTTGCATTTGGGTTAGGAAGAAGGGCTTGTCCGGGCCTAAGCTTGGCCCAACGTACGATGGGCTTCACTGTAGGATTATTGATCCAAGGCTTTGAATGGAAGCGAGAAAGTGAAGAAAAACTTGATATGATGGAGGACAAAGGAATCGCCATGCCAAAGCAGATTCCGTTACGGGCCATGTGTAAAGCGCTGCCTATCGTCAATGACATTATGAAGTGATTAATTAATTATCTCATGGTAGTAGAAGTTGTGTGATGATGATGTAATAAACTTGGGTTAATTTTCAATATCAAGTAGTAACATAGTGTTCTCAAATACATCATACTACATTGTAAAATTAAGCATACATGAATCATCTATGTATTCTCTACTTCATTTTGCTTTCCGTTACACGCAAATCATATTATTTCTTGCAATCAATGATGAGTATATTAAAGTCTTTTTACTTGAGGCTTTTTCTGTTTTCATTTCATAAAAGATAAAAAGCAACAGTGAAAATATGTTTGGTTGTGCTTCAGAAAATATTTTCTTTAAAAATATTTTCAAACACTGTCCTTTTTTTTATATAAAAAAAGGATTTTTCTATATTTCCTTTTTCGAAAAACTGACAATAAAAAGGATGAAAATACGGTGATGTTTTTGTAATTATAATAACATTCAGTTTTATATTTTTTTTTTCTCGATGCTTGTCGCGTTTGGATCTCTCCTTCGACGTTCTTTACAGCAATCTCTCCATCAATATTCTCACCTGTTGATTAATCCCACAGCTGGGAGATTAGAATAAAAAAAATTATAAAAAACGTGTTGCAGATCCGAAATTTTTCACAGCGCCCATGCTGTTATTTTTTCCTGGCCGGTTTTCTTGCACCTCTCCACTATCGTTCATGCTGCTCATAGTGCAAGGAATCCACCAACTGATACTCTCCAATTGCAAACGCAAAAGCGAATTAAAATTGAAAGTTGAAACTGAAGTTTAATAAAAGGGGAAAAAAGAATCACATCTGATTCAACAAGCGATTCAGTGTCCGTGAACATGGAAGCCATCTGTATATTCACCCAAGGTATTTGAATTCTCCATTTTCATCTTTTTGCATTTCCCTTTCTTTTCTCTCATTATCATCTTTTACTTTTATTTATTTGTTTATTTTGGCTTCTTAACCATTTTTGTTATATTGATTATTTATTATGATTATTTATTTGTTTTGGCTTTTTTTTATATTAACTAGGATTGTTCACATTAGTAAACTGGAAGTGTGTCTTTGATTCAGAATTGTAGACTAGTAAATTGGTAAGTCAATTATATGCAATCTTTGATATTGTAATCATTTTGCACCACTGACTCTCTCTCTCTCTCACTCTTTCTAACTTCTAAGGCTGGCAGCTATTTTGGATTGTGAAAGTAATTTTTCAGTTCGCAAAGCACCTGTTATATGTTTATTGTTGGTACGTTATTTTTTATTTTTAAAATATGATAAATTTTATTTTATCCGTCAATGAAATTTCTTTTATTGGTCTGTTACTCATGTGTAAATAATATACAAATATAGATTTTTCTTTCAAAAAATGTAGGACTTTTGATACAAGAAGCAAGAAGACCGGAAGCCAAAAATAGATATTGTTTTGATAGTATTGAGGATGCTTGGAAGTTTTGGGTTGATTATGACGGAAGAGTTGGATTTAGAGTGAGGAGATAATATACACATAAGAAAAAAAAGACGGTTCAAACTATTTGTTGCAGGTTTGTTTGTTGCAAAGAAGGCTTGCGAAAGGCAGGCAAACGAGATTATAAAACAAAAAGTCCAAGGCCCAAGACCAGAACAAATGGCCTAGCAAGTTTAGGACTTAAGAATGTGGATGGAAAATTCATGGTGCATGATTTTGTCGAGGAATATAACCACATTTTACATCTAAGAAAAAACTCATATGCTGTCATCTCAACGAAAAGTTTTAGAATTTCAACGTCATCAAATTGATCTACCTGATGATGCTGACCTACAACAAAGGAAGTCATTTGATTTGATGAGTAAAGAAGTGGGAGGTAGAACTAACTTGGGATATACTCGGCTTGATCACAAGAATAACTCCAAAAAAGATGGCAAAGGAGTTTGGTACACGGGGAAGTCGGTTATCTATTACAATATTTTCAGAGAAAGTTGTTTGAAAATCCAACTTTCTACTATGCCTATCAAATGGGTGTTAAAGACCGTTTCGAATTTGGTTATTTTTCAAGCTTAGCCGTCGATAATTATCAATGGCCACCATAGTCGTCGGTAAATTTGAAAAATTTATTTAATTTTTGATTTTTTTATTAATTTACCGATGGTAGTAGACGGTTGTTGCATTAAAGTCCCTAGACGGTGGCACGTTTTTAAAATAATTAATTTTTTTTACTACCGACGGCTTGGTTGTCGATAATGTGGACGGTGAATGCATTTATGAACGTGGCAAAAACACAAGAAATGGGAGGGTTTGAATTGGGTTTTAGAAATCTTTTCGTAAAGCTTGTGTATTTATGGAAACCTTTTCAAAACAACTATTTAACAAAATAGTAATGAAAAACAAGAAAAGAGAAGAGAAGAGAATGACACAGTGATTTATACTAGTTCACTATCACCTGATAGATACGTCTAGTCCCTTCACACACTTGAAGGATTTCTCCACTATAATCAACCTGATTACACTTGAAAGGCTAGGATACTACTTCCAAACTGGCTATACTCACAACTTCTTAGAACGACTTAGTACAATCAATACCAGACTCAGATTTATGAAACTGAGAGTGAAATGCACACTTTCACTTAGTCTTTTGAGATAATTTCTTCTGATAAATAGTGACTTCTACACACTAACAAACACATCAGAGGATAAAATGTTCTATTAACTATTTGTTATCATCAAACCAATTAAGGGTCATTGTTTCTAAATCCACTTGATTCCAACAATCTCCCCCTTTTTGGTGATGACAAATACATAGATTGATGAAAATTTTTCCATTAGAAAAATATTTACTAAAGGGAATTTCAGAGGCTCCCCCTAAATTAAGCACATATAAATATATTCCAAGTGTATAGTCCTATCAGATAAATGTATCACATCAGAACATTTCAATTAAAGTGTCAGAGCATCCATGAACAAAGTGATCTGTTAGAGCATATATTTATTAATCTTATAACAGATCATACATTCCAAGTTAATGCTTTAGAGTAAATAATACAAAATGTAATGCATGATGACACTCAGTTGATACATCAGGTTCATCAAAGGTTCATCGATTACTCTTTATCTCTATTTTCTTCTCCCCCTTTTGTCATCAGACAAAAAGGTTAAGAATAAATAAAGAACATCCTAGTCAAAACAGAGTTTGAGAATGGTAAAGTTAAAACAGAGTAAGTGTCAAAAATTGATTTCATTAATCAAGGAGACATACCAGAATACAAAAAGTTTTATTTAAAAAAAAGTACAAGGCTAAAAACAAAAGGGTGAAAAACCTAAAGGTTATCTAAGGTTTCTTCAACTGATCCACTATAAACCGTGGCATAGAAGTGATATCCTCATGTCTCTTGTTTAAAATTTCCATGAATTCCCTAAAATTCTTGTTGTCTTCAATAAGTTGGTCCAAGACCTATTTAGCAACAACAACAGAATGACTAGTGGATACAGAAGCAGATCCAGAAGCAGAGGCCTGAGTCACCATTGCAGTGGAAGTAGGGGAGGGGTTACAGGTTCGGGTTCAGGTGGAGGAACAGCAGCAGGTGGAGGAGTAGGAACGGGTTCTGGTTCCCAAATAACAGGGGTTACTGCCCTTTGAGGTACCCTCCAAGCAGAAGCAGTTAGGAGTCTTCTATTTCTCTCAAGTTGATCCTTCCTATGCTTTTCAAACCAGAAATTGACAAAGTGCCAATTTTCATAAAAGTCTTCCAAAGCTTGTGCAGTGCCAACACTATCCAGTCTGTCTTCCTCAATAACTCTCCAAATATCAGTCTTCCAGCCTTAAAAACTTCGAATCCAGCAAAGAGGCGTGGATTAGGCTGAGGTACAACTACTGTTTCCCGATGGTTGGGAGGAGGTTCACAACCAATTTGAACAACGGGAGTAGGAGGTGTAGGAAGGAGCAGGGTTGGTGGATCAGTGATGATTACATCATCTTCGAGTTCAAGTTCTTAAACTACTTCAGCAGCAATTATAGCAGTAATGACAAAGTCATTTTCTACAATTGGTTCTGTAGTAGATTCAGGCTCAGGTAGAATTGGTGAATGAGGTGGGGAAGGGATTTGTGATGGTGATGGAACAAGAATAGCAAATTGAAGAGAGGGATCAGAAACTGGTTGTAAAGAGGTAAGGGGTTGTGCTTCACAAACTGTATCAGAGCCAGTGTAGGAGATATGGGTTCCTGGATAATAGGCTCAGGTTCTGTTTTAGGTTGGGAAAGGATGTTTAGGTCAGGTTGAACTAGGGGTGATGATGGAATAGATGTAGGTTATGATGAAGGTATTTGAGTGGGTTCTGGTTGTGTAGTTTGTGGTGGTGATAGAGTTGTTCGTGGTTGAGGTGAAGAAATTGGTGTGGGTTGCAGTGAAGGTATAAGTGCAGTAGTGTTAGTTGTTGGGTGAGCAAGAGAGAGGGGCTCAGTGTAAGGAATTGAGACTTTGGGTAATGGTCTCTGTCTTTGTCTCAGAGGGACGTAATCTTCTTCATCTTCATCAGATGAAGAGTCTGAAGAAAGTGGAGGCAAAGGCTTTTGTATAGGCTTAGAATGGGTTGGTTTAGAAGGTATGGTAGAGGGAATAGGTTTAGGAGTTTGAAGGGGAGGAATAGGGTTTGATGGTAATGATTGAGAGGGTTGTAAGGGTTGGGTTGCAGAGGAACCTGTAGCAGCAGTACCATAAGCCGAGTCATACAAGTTAACAAATTGCTCTAATACCTTGGGTTTCTTTGAAGGATGATCAGCTGGCTTGATTATTCTCTTCCACTTTGTAGCAGTTGTAGTAGCAACAGTGGTGTCGGAGGCAACAACGATAGGAGAAGTGGAGGGAGCAGCAACAGCATCAGAGGCTTATTCCTGAAGCCTTTTGGCTCTCAATTCATCATGATACCGAGCAGCTTCTTCACAAGTCTTTTTCAGAAACTCTGCTATTACATATTTCTTATCTTCATATTCTTCAGGCAGCAAAGATGGCATGCATACTGGTCTCACTGGAGGGACTAGGTGAGTAGGCTCAGAGGCAATGTGAATGACAGCACTCCTAGTTACTCTCCTTGTAGGTTGAGCAGGAGCATCATGAGTAATTTTCTTCTTTCCTTTCCTAACACGTTTGATAGCAGCTTCCTCTTCTTCCTTCTGGATTTTAGCAATAATCTCATAAGATAAAACTCTCATCTTTTTCAAGTTATCACTATTGAAGATTGGAGCACTCACGGTTTGGAGTGAAACTCCAGCTTCTTCAGTATTAAGCCCTTGAAGATGCCTAATCAGACCTTGATTATCCAGAATCGCAGAGATCACCCTTCTATAGGGTATATTCAGGTTCTTTCCTTTCCTGGAGAAAGAAATGTTTCTGCACAAGTGATCGAAGATAAGGCTTGGCAGATTGATCTTGGATTTGAGTTCATAATGCCACATAACAAACTTGTGGTCTGAACTCATAGTGTCAACAGATCCAGATTTGGGTAGAATACAATTCTTGATGATCTTGAAAAGCACCTGAAACCTGTTCTTCATCTCCACAGCCTTTGAACTTCCAAGGTTCTCATAGATAGTAGAGTTAATGGTTTCCATTCCATCATACTCGTCTTCCCAGTTGTTTATGAGTCTTCTTCCAGAGTTAGGGCACTTGATAACGTCAGAGATCAAGTCCTGTGTAATTACTATGCATCTCATTTGCACATAGTTGTAGATGGTGTTGTCCTTGGTTCCGGAAAATCTCCAGAACTCCTTCACCAGCTCGTGGTAGATGGGGTAGTTCTCCATGTAGAAGAAATCTACAATGCCCATATCAGCAAAATTAGTTCTGATGTCGTACCCATTATCAGCAAGATCTTTGAAGTTCACATCTGATTCGCACATCACTTTCAGTTGATGTTGCTCTGCGTTCGTCAAAGTAGGTAGAGGTTTAGGTTCAGGACCATACACAACTGGCAATAGTGAAGCGGCCATTGCAGAAGAAAGTAGTAAAAGCAGAGAGCAGGTAGCGAGAATGGGGTTTAGGGTTTTAAGTGTGAAGCTTCTCAGAAAGAGATAGAGTGGGTAGTGGGTGAGTGAGTGGAGTGAGTGTATCTTAAACGTGTTGAGGAAGGCAAACCGCCTTGTTCAGTTTTCAAAATAAATGAAATAAATAAATTGTCATTTCAGAAATGAAACGTGTCTAGCTCTGCCATAAAGGGAAGCAGTAAAACTGTCCTCGAGCAGTAAAAATTATTATGACTCAACGATAGCAATACTCATCCACTAACGCATCAATCAGTCTCAGAGAGACACGTGTACAACAAGATTCCCAGAGGGAACTTGAAGTAAATGCAACAGACTATCATGAAAATGAACAGTTAACAAATTAATAATTAATAAATAATAAAAACAAATGCAATCAAAACAACAGAGGCATATATGTATAACAGACGAACACATAAAAACACATACACATGTCAAAACCAGACGCACACAAATAAACAGAGGCACTTGTGAAAAACAGACGCACATATATAAACAGAGGCACTAATGAAAAACAGATGCAGCATCAAAACAGAGTCATATGATTAAACAGACACAGTCATTTCAAAGGCACACAAAACAGAAGCATATATATTCAAATTAAACACTTATTCCTTTAAAACATGAAAATTCAAGTTCTTTCTTATAAAGTTAAATCTATCTTCAGGAAGGGGTTTTGTAAAGATATATGCCCATTGATGATCAGTATCAATAAAATTAATTTCAAGTGTCCATTTCTGAACATAGTCTCTAATGAAGTGATGCTTAATTTCAATATGTTTAGCACGTGAATGCAAAATAGGATTCTTAGTCAAACATATTGCTGAGGTATTATTACAGTATATAGGAATGTTACTCTCTATTATCTGATAGTCCTCAAGCTGGTACTTCATCCATAGTAGTTGTGAACTACAGCTTGCTGCAGATATGTACTCAGCTTCTACCGTGGATAGTGCTATTATGCTTTGCCTTTTGCTGGACCATGAGATAAGGTTAGCTCCAAAAAATTGGCAGCCACCACTTGTACTTTTTCTTTCAATTCTATCTCCAGCCAAGTCAGCATCACAGAAACCTACTAACTTGTAATTTTCTGAATTCTTATAAAGAAAATCAAGGTTAGTAGTTCCTTTGAGATACCTAAAGATTCTCTTAACAACTGTTAAGTGAGATCCTCTAGGATCAAATTGAAACCTTGCTCATAAGCACACACTAAACATAATATCAGGCCTTGAGGCAGTAAGATAAAGGAGTGAACCAATCATACCTCTATATACCTTTTGGTCTACCTTTTTACTAAATTCATCTTTGCCAAGAGCACATGTTGGATGCATTGGTGTGCTCATTGGTTTGGTTTCCTCTTAAACTTCTTTAAGAGTTCTTTTACATATTTAGTCTCATGGATATAGGTTCCATCTTGACATTACTTGATTTGAATACCAAGGAAGAATTTTAATTCTCCCATCATACTCATTGCAAACTCATTCTGCATAAGCTTAGAGAATTCCTCACAAAGAGATTCATTAGTAGCACCAAAGATAATATCATCAACATATATTTGAACTATAATAAAATGCTTTTTAGATGTTTTTCTAAAGAGTGTAGTATCCACATGCCCTCTTTAAAACCATTTGACATTAAGAAGGAACTCAGTTTGTCGTATCAAGCTCTTCGGGCTTGTTTAAGACCATAGAGAGCCTTTTTAAGTTTGAAGACATGCTCTGGATAAGCAATATCTTCAAATCCAGCTAGTTATTTTACAAACACTTCCTCACTTATAAAATCATTTAAAAATGCACTCTTTACATTCATTTGATATAAAGTAATGCCATGATGTATAACATATGATAATAATATTCAGTTGCTTCGAGTCTAGCTATAGGAGCAAAGGTTTTAGTGTAGTCTATACCTTCCTCTTGTGAATAGCCTTGAGCAACAAGTCTAGCTTTGTTTCTTACCATTTTGCCATCTTCATCAAGTTTGTTTCTGAAAACTCACTTGGTTCCAATGGCTTACTTATCCACTGGAGGAGGCACAAGCTTCCAAACATCATTTCCCTGGAATTGATTAAGCTCTTCTTGCATAGCAAGTATCCATCCATCGTCTGTTTGTGCTTCATCAATTACCTTGGGCTCAATTTCTGATAGCAATGCAAAGTCAGAGTGTTCCCTGAGAGATGATCTTGTTCTAACTCTATCACTTGGTTCACCAATGATCTGGTCCTTTGGGTGATGAGGTTTGAACTTCTAGTCTGTTATCATCTTTTCTTGAGTCTTAGACGTAGAATCAGAGTCAGCACCTATGACATCATCATCTATTTCTTTGCTTATCTGCATATCTGTAAAGATCTCATCTAGCTCAGACGTTTCATTGTCAGGCTTCTTATCAACAAATCTCACATATATAGATTCATCAACAATTAATGTTTTTTTGTTGTATACTCTGTAAGCTTTAGAAAATTCAGAATATCCCAAAAAGATAGCTTTGTATGATTTTGAATCAAATTTTCCAAGACTGTCCTTTGTATTGAGAACAAAGCAGTCACACCTAAATTGGTGAAAATATGAGATGTTGGGTTTTCTTCCTTTCCACAAGTCATAACGAGTCTTATTCAAGATAGGTCTAATATAGATTCTATTTTGAATATAACATGCAGTGTTTACAGTTTCTACCCAAAAATGCTTTGCAATATTAGCTTCGTGAATCATGGTTCTGGCCATTTCTTGAATGGATCTATTTTTCCTTACTACAACACCATTTTGTTGTGGTGTTCTAGGGAATGAAAAATTGTGAGAGATCTCATGCTCTTCACAGAAGTTTTGAAATTGTTCATTTTCAAATTCACCACCATGATTACTTCTAATTGTTGTAATACAAAAACCCTTTTCATTTTGCACTTGCTTGTAGAAAACAGAAAACATTGCAAATGACTCATCCTTGTGAGCAAGAAACTTTACCCATGTCCATCTAGTATAGTCATCAACAATTACAAGACCATATTCCAGACAAAGATGCAGTTCTAGTTAGTCTAAATAAGTCTAAATGCAAAAGCTCAAGTGGCCTTGAGGTGGAAACACTATTTTGGATTCAAAAGAAGATTTTGTTTGTTTCCCTTTTTGGCATGCTTCACAAAAAGCATCAGATTGATACCTAAGATTTGGTAAGCCTCTAACAAGTTCTTTCTTGTTAAGCTTTGAGATTAACCTCAAGCTAGGATGACCCAATCTTTTGTGCCAAGTCCATTGCTCTTCATCAACTGACAAAAAGCATTTGACATTTTGATTTGCCAACTCAGAAAGTTTTATTTTATAAATATTGTTCTTTCTTTTTGCTTTAAAGAAAATGGAACCATCTTTCTTGCTCTTGATTATACAGGCATTTTCACTGAAGCCAACATCATAACCACTATTGCATAATTGACTTACACTTAGTAGGTTATGCTTCAAGCCATCAACAAGTAAAACATTATCAATAGAAGGTAGAAATTTCTCACTAACTCTTCCACTTCCAATGATTTTACCTTTCTAGTTTCCTTCGAAACCTACTGTTTCACTCTCTTTAAGTTGGAGTTCTTATACGTCTTTCTCCCGTCATGTGACGTGAGCACCCCCTGTCCAAGTACCAAGACTGGTGTTTCAACTCTATTGCTAAACAAATCTGCAACATATACAATCTTGTCCTTAGGTACCCAAATCCTTTTGGGTCTTCTTTTGTTAGTTCTAAAAGGAAACTTGTCCTTCTTATTTTTCAAATCATAACAAGCACTTCTAATGTATCCTTTCTTATTGCAGAAAGTACAAAGCAGATAGTCACTATGAGTGTTGGTATATTTGGATTTCAAATTTGTGTTTTGAAACGTGGGTTCCTTTGGTTTGTAACCAAGACCCTGTTTGCCATTTTGGCTTACACCCCAAATCATAGATGTTTGTTTGCTTCGTGTAACACACTCAACAAGAAATCATTGAAATCCCTCTTCATATTTTGAAGAGTTACATTCAATCTTTTCTTCATTCTTAGATCTGTCATTCACCAAACGGTGATTTTCAGCTTTGAGTTTCTCATTCTCCTCATTGAGTATTAAAAATTCTTTTGAAAGTTTTGAGAATTTCTTTTTCAAAGCTCAATAATCAATGTTGAGCTTAGAAGATTCATCTAAGAGTTCATTAAAAGTTATCTGAATATCAAAAGATAAGTTAGAATGTACCTATTCATCTTCTTCTTCACTGTCTGGCCCTATGGTAGCCATCAGAACCATATTTGCTTGTTTCTCATCATCATCAGACGATGACGAATCAGAATCATCCCATGTTGCCATGAGACCCTTTTTATTCTTGCCTTGAAACCACCTTTCCTTGGTTTCTCTTTCTCGAGTTGTGGACATTCAGAGTTGAAATTTCCTGGCTTTTTGCACTCATAGCAAGTAACTTGGCTTTTGTCCTTGTAGTCCTTCTTATCCCTTGAGCCTTTCTTGTGTAACTGTTTTCTGAACCTTCCTTTGTTTTTCCACATACGTTGAATTTTCCTTGATATTAAAGAAATTTCTTCGCCTGTATCTCCACTACACTCATCAGACGATCCTTCGTCTGCTTCAAGTTCAGCTTAAAGAGCCTTGGAGGAAGATGCTTTGCTTGTAGATTTCAAAGCTATGGATTTAGACTATTTAGGAGGTTCTTCTTCATCTAGCTCAAGCTCATGAGCTCTCAAGGAACTCAAAATATCTTCGAGTCGCAAGGTATTCAGGTCCTTGGCTTCTTGAATAGCCGTGACCTTAGGTCTCCACTTCTTTGACAGGCTTCTTAAGATTTTCTTTACGTGATCAGCCGTGGTATAGCTTTTCTTAAGAACCTTTAGACTATGAACTAGTGTTTGGAATCTTCCAAACATAGTTTCAATGCTTTTACCATCTTCCATTTTGAAGAGTTCATATTGTCTAACCAAGATATTAGCCTCGGTTTCTTGCACTTGGGAAGTACCCTCATAGGCCAAAGCCAATGAGTCTCAAATCTCATTGGCAGTATTATTCTTTTCGCATTTCTCGTATTCCTTCTCAGAGATAGCACATATAAGGAAATATCTTGCCTTCTGATGTAGTTGATAAGCCTTTTTATGCTCATATTGCCATTTATCCCTAGGATTGCGATTTTCTTTGGAATCAACTGGTTTGGTGTGTTGTTTTTGAACCATATCTCAAAGTTCGAGTTGTTGGGACTCGAAGAAGGATTTAACTTTATCTTTCCAGTAGTCAAAGTTTGTTCCAGTGAACAAAGAAGGACGGTTAATGTGACCATCGGCTTCGTTGCTTGCCATGAACAAAGAATAAGATATTTTCCTCTTACACTGTTAAGTGCTCAACCAAGAGACTGAGCTCTGATACCAATTGAAAGTGGCAAAAATAGAAGAAAGGGGGGGTTTAAATTGGGTTTTAGAAATCTTTTCGCAAAGCTTGTGTATTTATGGAAACCTTTTCAAAACAATTATTTAACAAAGTAGTAATGAAAAACAAGTAAAGAGAAGAGAAGAGAATGACACAGTGATTTATACTAGTTCACTATCACCTGATAGCTACGTCTAGTCCCTTCACACACTTGAAGGATTTCTCCACTATAATCAACCTGATTACACTTGAGAGCATACTTCTACCAAACTGGCTATACTCACAACTTCTTAGAACGACTTAGTACAGTCAAGCCTCTAAGGAATGCAACCACTATTGGGCTAGATACAAGGTTCAAAAGTAGTTTGAAACAATATCAAATAACTCTCAATAGAGAGGATTTGCAATGAAAACTTAAGCACAAAGAATAACTTTCAAACAGAAAGAATAAAACGTTTAAGTGCTTGTTCAATGTGTTCTCAGGGACTTAGAATAATTTCTTGGTTGCTCACTATCTCAGAAATTGGAATAGTTTCGTTCACCTACTTCAGTGAATGAAGTAAAATATATATAGCTAGGGTTATGAATAGTGCTATTGTGACCTAACAGCTCTTTGCACCAAAGGACAAAACTTCAGATCCCCTTTTTGTGGCTTTTAGCAAGTCATGTTGCTTTCCATTCTGCTCTTACATACTGACACAACAGACATATCAGGATCTTGTCCTTTGTGAGCTTTTTGAATATAAGACACTTCTTGGGCAAGTTTTCTGATGATTATATCCGTTGACATTCACTTTGGCCTTAGATTCCTCATACATTAAAATATTCATCAATGAGGTCTCTCTAATACTTGAAGTAGCCTTAAATGAACACTCAGTCGGATTTCCAATCAGAGCATTTGTCAAACAGACAATGCTTGTTATTGAGATACTCTGTTCATCAGAGTGGGCTTGAAATAGAGGCAGGTTCTTCAGTACAAAATTTGTTGGCCTTCAATATAAGAGAGTCTTCTAGAAACGGACGAAAGCTTCCACTGTGTAGTCTTTTCATGGTCTGTTGAGTGTTGACCAATAACAGAGCGTTGACCAAAATAGAGCATGGTCTCACCAGAGCATGGTCTACCAAAGCATTGACTACCAATAGAGCGTTGACCAAAACAGAGCGAGGCTATCAGACGATAATGTCAGCAATTTTCAGACGATCAATGCCAGACTCAGATTTATGAAACTGAGAGTGAAATGCATACTTTCACTTAGTCTTCTGAGATAATTTTTTCTGATGAATAGTGACTTCTGCACACTGACAAACACATCAAAGGATAAATTGATAAATTATTTTATTAACTATTTGTTATCATTAAAATTATTAAGGGTCATTGTTTTTTAATCCACTTGATTCCAACAATCTCCCCCTTTTTGATGATGACAAATACATAGATTGATGAACAATTTTCCATTAGAAAAATATTTACTAAAGGGAATTTCAGAGGCTCCCCCTGAATTAGCGCGTATAAATATATTCCAAGTGTATAGTCCTATCAGATGAATGTATCACATCAGAACATTTCAATTAAAGTGTCAGAGCATATATTTATTAATCTTATAACAAATCATACATTCCAAGTTAATGCTTCAGAGTAAATAATACAAAATATAATGCATCATGACACTCGGTTGATACATCAGGTTCATCAAAGGTTCATTAATTACTCTTTATCTCTATTTTCTTCTCCCCCTTTTGTCATCAGACAAAAAGGTTAAGAATAAATAAAGAACATCATAGTCAAAGCAGAGTTTGAGAATGGTAACGTTAAAACAGAGTAAGTATCAAAAAATTGATTTCATTAATCAAGGAGACATACCAGAATACAAAAAAATTTATTTAAAAAAAAGTACAAGGCTAAAAACAAAAGGATGAAAAACCTAAAGGTTATCTAAGGTTTCTTCAACTTATCCACTACAAACCGTAGCATAGAAGTGACATCCTCATGTCTCTTGTTTGAAACTTCCATGAATTCCTTAAAATTCTTGTTGTCTTCAATAAGTTGGTCCAAGACCTCTTTAGGAACAACAACAAAATGACTAGTGGATGCAGAAGCAGATCCAGAAGCAGAGACCTGAGTCACCATTGCAGTGGAAGTAGGAGGAGTGGTTACAGGTTCGGGTTCAGGTGGAGGATGATGATGGGGTACGCGAGTGGAATGGCGACCTGAGGGCAGAACTGCGCCGAGCAGGAGCTAGTGTGGGTGGTGGCGGCCGATGGTTGATGGAAGTGATAGGAACTCGTGCAAACCCTAGGAGCAGGAATCGCGAAAATTCAAATCCCATGCCAAATATGGCACACATTCAATCAGTAAATCTTTCCAAAATTCCAGTGCAAATAAATCGGACCAACGCGTTGACCGTAGCGGTCCACAAAGGGAAGGCATCAATGACAACATCGGGTAGTAATTCCATGGTATGTGGTGCAATTAATGCCCACTCACTAGCCTGTGAACCCCACGTGCATGGCTCAATGAATAGGTATCAATCAGACTTAATGATCGTTGACCAGGGAGAAAAAAAAAAGACGCCGGGATGACGTAGGTGATCCTCATTCGACCAATCCTCTACTAGGTTACGTGAGTATGGATAACCCTTTGGGAATTGAGGGTGACGAACAAGACAAGGAGCATTTTTTAACGGTAGGTCCTGGTTCCCAGGCTTACCAGGACTAACAAAAATCATCAGCTGGAACTGCCAAGGCCTGGGTACACCGGAGGCAGTTCCGACAATTAGGGACCTTGTCAGGTCCCACAACCCAGATATTGTTCTTTTGATTGAAACTTTGGCACATGCTCGGAATATTGATGAGGTTCGCAGGAGGATTGGTTTTGATAGTGATCTTTCAGTTGACGTGGTTAGTAGAAGTTGGGGTTTGGCTCTACTCTAGAGGAACTCAGCTAGTTGTGAGGTGGTTAACTATTCAAGGCATTTTATCAATGTAGTTGTGACAGACGAGAATCATGACAAGTGGCAGCTGACAGGTTTTTATGGCTTTTCGGATAGGGGGAAGTGCAGAGATTCGTGGAACTTGTTAAGACAACTGGCAAGCATGTCCCTGATACCGTGGTGTGTCTTAGGTGACTTCAACAATATCCTATCTAATGTGGACAAGCAAGGGAGAGTAGCTCATCCCCATTGATTGATGCGAGGTTTTAGAGAGGCGGTGCAAGATTGCCACATTTTTGACATCCACTTAAAGGGCTACCCCTTTATGTGGTCTCGTTGCATGGGGTCGGAGAATATGGTGGACGAACGTTTAGATAGAGCCCTAATGTCTGCTAGTTGGGGTGATATCTATCTGGAGGCTAGACTTCACAATCTTACGGTGGGTTGCTCTGATCACTCCCCTATCCTCCTTAACACAAAAGGGCTTCATCCTAGACTGAGGAGGCGGCGCCTTCGTTTTGAGAATGCTTGGATTCTACAAGAAGATATTAGTGATGTGGTGACTGAGAGCTGGGGTCGCAATTATGTGGGCGGTCTTGTTATAAAGATTAAAGCTTGTGGTGACTCTCTTGATCGCTGGGGTCGGAATCTTAGAACCCGGTTCACAAATCGCATTGGAGTGTGTAAGCGAAAGTGAATGGATCTTAGGGGCAAGACGGATGAGAACTCCCTCCGATTGTCATCTGTGACTACAAAAGAGCTAAATAGACTATTGGTGCAGGAGGATCACTACTGGCGTCAAAGAGCAAAGGCACATTGGCTCCGTGATGGAGACTCGAACACAAAGTACTTTCACGCTTCTGCGTCTTCACGCAAGAAAATTCACACTATCCATACTCTCCATAATGCGGAGGGTGTGCTTGTTGATTCACAGGCAGGGTTGGGGGAGCTAGCATGCGACTACTTTCTTGATCTCTTCAAGGAGTCAAACACTGAGGTGGAGTATGTTGTTTCAGTTGTCCCCAAAAAGATTGGTAATGAGGAGAATTCGCTTCATCTTGCTCCTTTTACGGATGACGAATTCCGTGCTGCTGCCTTCCACATGATCACAACAATTCACCGGGTCTGGATAGTCTAAACCCAGGCTTCTATAGACACTTTTGGAGCACTTGTGGTAGTGATGTGGTCTCTGCTTGTAGATCTTGGTTGGCGGATGGTGTTATCCTAACCAAAATGAGTGACACCCGCATTGCCCTCATTCCAAAGTGTGATCAACCACAAACGACGAAGGATCTTCGGTCCATTTCGCTTTGTAACGTGGCGTACAAGATTCTAGCCTTGGCAAACAGGTTAGCTTGTATTATTTCTAAACGTGTTTCTGAAGAGCAATATGCTTTTGTTGCTGGCAGGTCTATTATTGATAACGCAATGATTGCATCAAAGTAGTCCACTATTTAAAATGTAAATGAGGGGGCTTGGTAGGGGAAGCGGCCCTGAAGATTGATATAAGTAAGGCTTATGACAAAGTCAGCTGGGAGTACCTAAAGGCAGTGATGCTTAAGATGGGCTTTGCTTCTAGATGGGTGGAGTGGATCATTATGTGTATCTCATCGGTCCAATACTCTATCCAAGTTAACCACGAGGAAGTGGGACCTGTTAAGCCGGAGCGCGGTCTGAGACAAGGCGACCCCCTCTCACCTTATTTGTTTATTTTATGTGCAGAAGGCCTGACCTCCCTCCTTAAGCGAGCTGAGTCCACTGGTATAATTCATGGCATTAGGATTTGCAGACGGGCCCCTGTGGTATCTCACCTCTTGTTCGCAGATGATAGCTTCTTATTCATGAGAGCTAAGGAGAGTGAATTTCTTGCCATTAAGGAGATTCTTTCCACGTATGAGAAGGCTTCGGGCCAATCTATAAACCTTCAGAAGTCCGAGGTTGTTTTTAGTTCCAATGTCTCCCCAGCGAATAGAGATACCCTCTCAAATGTGCTAGGAGTCAACCAGCACCTGGGGGAGGGCAAATATTTAGGGCTCCCGTCTTTAGTTGGCAGAAACAGGCGGGCCACTTTCAATTTCATAAAGGATCGAGTGTGGCAGAAGATTAGCCCGTGGAAGAGCAAGACCCTCTCTATGGCCAGAAGAGATGTCCTTCTTAAGTTGGTGGTGCAAGCAATTCCCTCTTATTGTATGAGTATGTATTTAATCCCACCTTCTCTTGGGGATGAAATACAACGTATGATGAACTCCTTTTTCTAGGGGTCTAGCCAGAGAAGCACTAGAGGAATAAACTAGTTGGAATGGGACAAACTCTGTATCTCTAAGGCTCAGGGTGGTCTGGGCTTTCAAAACATTTATGCTTTCAATTTGGCTATGCTCGCCAAACAAGCATGGAATTTTATTAAATCCCTAGATGGATACCTTAGTGTCTTTTATTTTTAAAGCTCGGTATTTCCCTAACTCAGATTTTTTAGAAGCCCCCCTTGGAAGCAATCCATCCTACACTTGGCGTAGTTCAAGATCATCTCAGGCTCTTTTGAGAGAAGGTTTGCGTTGGCGCATTGGTAATGGTGATCTTATTCCTGTTTGTGGTCAGCCGTGGGTCAGGAGTGGTGAGTCTCAAATTATCCTACAACCACAAGTGCCAGGCGTGGAAGCCCTCTTCGTGAAAGATCTTTGGGTTCCTGGTCAAAGAGTTTGGGACCAGCACCTAGTGGGCCAGTTGTTCGGCCAACAAGAAGCCCAACTGATTATCAATACACCTCTTCTCCCTTCAGTTTCCTCAGACCAGCGAATTTGGGGCTTCAACCCAAATGGTTCATACTCTGTCCGGAGCGGATACTGGGTCGCCATGAACAAAATGGTTGACAGCAGCCACCTCCATAGCAGCGGTGAATGGTCGCTGATTTGGTCTTTAAAAGTTCCGCCGCGAGTCCGGCTTTTCTTGTGGTGTGCCTGCCGCGATGCTCTCCCCAGCCGCCTCCAGCTGCAGCGCCGCGGAGTCCCTTGCTCGAACCTCTGTGTTCGCTGCTCAACGACCCCGGAGAATCCGTGGCATAGTTTCGTAGCGTGCCCTTTCAGTGAGCAGTGTTGGGATCGAATGGGTTTAGCGGACAGGGTGCTTCAGGCAGCCCAGGGAGCTAAATCCTTTAAAGATTGGTGCTTTACTCTCTTGGGGATGCTCGATCAGAATACCCGTGCGATCGCCGCCACCTTGATGTGGAGTCTGTGGCAAGCTAGGAATGATAAGTTGTGGACAAATGGAGGAAACAGATACGGTTCAGATATGCTTCAGGGCAGTGGCTAGTTTGGCCGATTGGAATCAAGCAACGGTGAGGAATACGGGTCCCCCTCTTGCCGCACCAAGCCCTGTGGATTGCTCCTGGTCATCACCGCCTACAGGGTTCTTGAAATGCAACGTTGATGCGGCTTTTCCTGCTGAGAATGGCACAACCAGCTTGGGTTTGTGCATTAGAAATGAGAGAGTAGAATTTATAGCAGCGAGATCGTTATGGGGTAGCCCCTGTCTTCGTGTTCAGGAAGGAGAAGCTCTTGGTTTGCTTCAAGCACCGCGATGGTGTAATAGCTTGGGCCTCAGGGATGTCATTTTTGAACTACACTGTAAGGTTGTAGTTGATGGGCTTCATTCTCAAAAGACAGACTTGACTGAATTTGGTTGTATCATGCTATAGGATTTGTTTTTCTAATCAAAACTTTAGTGTGAAGTTTAGTCGGCGGCAAGCCAATGAGGTGGCTCACCGGTTAGCAAAGGTGGTCTCCTCCATGCCTAGCCCCCATGATTACCAACAAGTACCACTTTGTATTGCTTTCTTAATTTCTAATGAAATGCCATGATTCGATTTTCCTCAACAAAAAAAAAAGTGTGAGGCATTGTCACTATAGTTTTTAAATGTGTCGAAATTTCAAAAACATCTTCGAATGTGTCTTTTGTTACTAATTTCAGATACCAAACTAACTAACGAAAGACACATTCAGATATGTTTTTGTATTTTTAATACATTTAGTGACTATAGTGATAGCGCCTCACATATTCAGAGACCAAGATGTCTATTTGCCCACATAAAATTATTGGATAATCATATACTAATGCCCAAAAAAAAGTTCAAACAATTAGTAAATATATCATATACATTAGAACTTCTTTTTGTATAGGTTATATATTTTCGCTCTATTATAATTTTATAATATTGATAGAAAAAACATAACAATATATCAACTTTACGTATAAAATATGTTTCTAAATAAATAAATAAAAGAAACAAACCCAAATGATAGAAGCTGCATTGTGACGAACCATGCACGTTTAAGTACAAACCACACTGTAGTGGTTCGAGCTCGAGTACATCCGAGGCAATCAAGCAATTTTATTAGGGGTATTTTCTACTTTTATCAAATTGAAGCCTCTCAATTAGGGATGACAATGAGGCAAGGCGAGACAGGAGCGAGTAGTAGCCCCTGGTAGGAGCATCTCATAACCGCCTCATACCCACACGAGTGTCAATGAATTTTATTACTATATATGAGCGTCTACAAATATCCACGGATATCTATTAAAATATAAATTTTACTGGGGGGAAAAAAAAACTCAACGAAATCATCTCTACTGTGTGTGTAGCACAAATAACTGTAAATATAAACCTAATATTTCCAAAACTGTGCGTCCAATTAATAACACCAACAACCTTAATAATTAGAGAATCCTCTTTAGCTTCATAACACGGAAAAGGCATGTTCCAATTGTAAATGATTGATTTGAAGCTCTATTATTGATTCATGTTTTAAATGTAAAAGCAACTTCCAAATACTACACACACATAAAATGAGAAATTTTCATTTCAATTTAGAAGACATGCCCTTAAGATTACGTAGCGATACATATATGAGAGTCACAATAAATGACAAAAACAAAATATTGAACAAAAAAATATGCAGGTACTCGCGGGCACGTGTAAATTGCTACCCACCCCTGCCCCATTAATAGGAGGGTAGAGAAAAAATCCGACAACTTTATCCGTGGTTACTATTATGCTATCCAAATCCAATTCCAATCTATACAACAAATTCCACCTGCGAGTATCTATGGGCACATATTTTTCCGCCACAAGTGTTGTAGATTGGTTTTGAGCTAATAACCAATTTGGTCCCCTAAAATTTGGAAAAAAAAAAATCAGTTTGGTCTCTTACTTTATTAATATTTCAAATTAGTTCCTGTATTTTCAAAACGTGTATCAGTTAGGTCCCTCCGTCGGTTCTATCTGTTAACAGAGTTAGGGAAGCTGATGTGTTATGTTAAGTGTCTCGCTAGCATACATGTCACTGTCCACGTTGGCGCCACCTCATGTGGATGAGTAGACGCAAATGTCAGGGACCAATTTGATACTCAGTAAAATAACTAATTTAAACCCGAAAGTCAAATTTTCTTGAGGAAAATCGAGGGACTAAATTGATACTAAGTAAAATATATTATTCTGCAACGTTTATTTTGTTGTAATGTAATTTTGGGGACTAATTTGATACAAATTAGGTTTTCTTTAAATCACTTATTTCTTCTTCTTTCTCCCTCAACTGCGTCCTTTTCTCACTTCTTCTTCTTCCCCTTTCTTCCCTTTCTACAACCCTAAAAACCCACATCCACTTGAAGAAGTAACGTTGGGATGAAGAAGATGGGTGGTGGCTCGTATTTTACTCAATCAAGGCAACCATTACAACAGATTGTTAACAAAAAGCGCCACCTTAAACAACGTTACATAACAAAAGCGTTGTCTAAAAATTATAAAAGGCCTTAAACAACGCTTCCTAGAGAAAGCGCTGATTAAAACTTTTAAATAGACAGCCTTTATTTGAGAAAACGCTGTCAAAGAGACACGCGGGACATAAATAGCGCTTTCCCAAAAAAGTGTTGTTTATTGGTGTTACATAACCAGCGCTTATTCAAGAAAGTGTTGTTTATTTTCGTGATATAAACAGCGCTTATTCAAGAAAACGCTGTCTAATAGTTTTCTAAAATTTTAATCTACTCAAACATAACAGCTAGCTCTCATTCCCTCGTTTTCTCACATGCAAAACACAATACCACCGCCATTCCCTCGCTCTCATTCCCTCTTCCTCGCCGACTTCAACCACGATACCACCGCGTCTCAGCTACCTCTCTTCGATTTCTCTATGTCGCGGCTTCATCTTCAACCACGGTACCACCGCCGTCTCAGATCTCTTTCCCTCATTATCCCTCTCTGAAACCACGACTCTCATTGTCCCTCGTGTGAAGATGACCTCCGCAGCCTAGCCCCTCTTCCTTGTGCTTCGTCCTCCTTCTCCACCATCGCCCATCTTCCTCGTTCCTCTTCCGGTTGTGAAGCTCTGAAACCACCAGCGCTAAAGCTTGTGTCGTTCCTCTTCCTCCTTTCTCTGCCGAACAGAACTTAAATCAGGGTATTTTCTGCTTCTTTTTGTGTTGTTGTTGTTTGGACTTGCATATTGTTAGGAAAGAGGGTAGAAGGTTCAAAAGCATGTTTAGGGTATTTTCTATTTGGACTTGCATGTTGTTTGGTTGCTTTTGCTTGTTGAAAGGATAAAAAAGGATGGAACATCTCAGTTTCATATCAAATTTCATTTCTATTGATGTTGAATTTGTATGATTGCTGATTTGTTATTAAATTTTGTTTCTCTGGATCCATAGAGTTGAGCTACGTAATGATCTAATTGCTGATGATATTTTGGTTATCCAATGTTTTTAAAATAATTTTGTACTTGAGTCATTGCTTGACTTATGAGTCTTGACATTACTGTCAGCCCTCTTCTTTGGGTAATTTCAATATGCTTTATTGGCTCTTCTTACAAGGATCTTTGCAGTTATTGCTCGTGGGGATTAGTGTTATAGATGTCTTATTAGTAGCTTTAGTTTTGAGTTCTTGATTAATGTCATATCAGCTGATATGTTGTGATTATTATAAAGGATTTGGAATTAAATGGTTTGTCATTAGGCATGATTCATGATAGGACAATAACAACAACAACAACAACAACATAAAGTAGGTATTTTCTGTTTTTTTGTTGTTGTTATTGTTGCTTTTTGGACTTGCATATTAGAATCAACGACTGTTATAATTAGGCTATGGATATATTCCTTGTTTATTTGTGAAATTTGATTGGATTGGATATATTTTGGAATGTCCATATTTTAGGGGAGACTCTGCCAAAATTTTATTAAAAGTTGAAACTTTGAAGTGTCTTATGGTTGATTCGATTAGATTAGCCATTAACATGTAAGTAGATTACAGATAGCTTCTCCGGACATGAAACTGATGCTCATGATAGTGATGCTGCGTCGGTCCAGACTGTGAAGCGTCGTCCCCGTGGACTGATTGTCAAGAAGAATCTCATTAAAGGGAGGAGTAGAGGACAGAGACCAGTGGTAAGTTACTTACTAATTAATATAATTAGTTGTTTCGTTTTTATTTATTATCTAACATTGTATACTTAATATGTATAGGTTGAATGGAATGTTAAAGGTCAACCCATAGGCAGAAATGACAGAGAGTTGATTAGTTTGATTGGCTCTCAAGTGCGGCATATGGTTCCAATTACTTTTAATAATTGGAGGGAGAGAGGTAATCCAGTCTTGGATAGATGCAAATAGGAGCTTTGGTGTGAGATACAGGTATACACAATCAGTTGTATTTTTTAAATGACTATGTAAATATACTTATCCTACCACTTTGTACTTGTTAATTTATTTGCAGAAACCATTTGATGTTGATGATACACAAAAGGACATTATACTTAAGATTACCGTAAAATCTCTTCGGAATTTCCGAACATGGTTGTCCAATAATTGGCTGAGAGATGAAAATGTCAATGTTAGATATGAGCCTCCACCTGATTATGAATCAGTCATAGGAGTGGATGCCTGGAGAGAATTTGTAGCAAAACACATCGGAGACCCTGAATTTATGGTATACTTATATATGTCCCTACTTGTATACTTGTATATGTCTATACTTGTATACTTATATGTTTGATCCTAAGCACATGTATATGTCTATATAGAGAACAAGTAACGCAAATCGGCAGAGAGCATGAAATCCTTCTTACCCATACAGAGGAGGGGCTAAGGGGTATCCCGAAATTGAGGAAGATATGGTATGCAGAGTAAACCTAAATTATATGTAACCCTAAACCCTAAACCTAATTAACACTGATTAATTTCAATTTCATTGTTAATTTGTATAGCTGAAGATGACTAGAGAAGATGTAACATCATCATCAATTGATCGCCATTTCTTGTGGATAGAAGCCCGCCGCAACAAGGATGGTCTGATTGTGGACCCCCCACTATTGAAGTTGCTGATAAAATTGTAAGTATGATAGATTAATATACATTTTCATTTGCAATTTTTTATGATAGTGATAACATTTAACAATCTTTGTTAATAATATTTGTGTGTCTCAGGAGAGCCTATCACAACAATCTGTGACACAGGAGGGTGTAACAGACATCCTTACTGAAGCCATATCGATCAGAGAGTATTCTGGTCATGTAAGGGGCGTGGGATTTGGTGTTTCTCAAAAGACTATTTTTTGTAAAACAAAGCGCGCTAGAAAAGATGAAAATGAAGAATTGAAAAGGATGGTAGCCCATCTCTTTCGAGAGGTCCAGGAATTGAAAAGTAATATGCCTCAGAACAAAGGACCGGTAGAGATGGATCAGCATCTTGAACGTGAACACAAGAAGGGGGGGTTGAACTGTGTTGAAAACTTTTCGCAAACTTTAAGTTAAAAACACTTAGAACACGGGTTTTTCAAAACAATTTGTGTATCGGACGCTGGAAATAAACCGGACGCTGGAAAAGAAGTTTGTGAAAACTTGTTTTTAACAGAACAAGATAAAGATAAATAGAAAGCAGTAAAGCAAGAGACACAGAGATTTATACTAGTTCACTACCAAATTGGTAGCTACGTCTAGTCCCTTCGTTCCTGAAGGATTTTCCACTATAATCAACTGATTACAAAACCTTAAGAGTATTCTACTGTCACAACCTTGACAATACTCTCAACTTCTCAAAACGACTCAGTACATTCGAGCCTTTGAGGGTACAGCCTTAACTAGGCCAAAACAACTTTTACAAGTAAGTTGAATACAAGCAGAAATAACTCTCACAGAGAGGATAAAAGATTAAGCTCAATACAGAAATGCTTTCTAAAAGAAAGTGTCGGACGCTGAGTTCAGTTCTTGTAGTCCAGAGACTTGGCTCGAAACTTGATTGCTCACAGAAGCAGTGCTTTCAGAGTGTTGACTCTTTGTAGTGTATAGCAACAGTGCTTCTTCTCAGTAAATGAAGCAATATTCTCTTGTAGAGTTTCGGCAGTTTCTTCAATGGATACCATGGGGTATTTATAGGAGTTCTAAAGGATATTACCGTTACAGTAAAAATGGCTCCTTTCCATTGAGTGAGGTAATTTCAAAAAGCTGTCTCTTTCTTCCTTTCCAGAGAATATCTCAGTAGTACACATTACCGTTTTCGTACTACCTTGCTTTTCACAAATGCTTGTATGATTTTTATCTTTTAGCTAAAGGTGTCACCTTTGATACCTCGTACAACAATTTGAGAGCATAAGATCAAATTCGAAATCCGTTCCAGAAGCTTCTGAGAGGATGAGCAACTACGTGACCATCACGTGATTTAAAATGAAGTTCAGACGCTCGCTCAGAACAAGAAGGTCTGACGCTCGTAGCAAATGGATAAGCCTTGTGTCACAAAAAGGTAATTCCAGACACTCATGAAGACAATATACTAGGATGAGCCGGATGCTGACACATTGAGTGTATCCTTCTCTTGTGAACTTCTTCCTTCTTGCTTAAGTGGCTTAGAAGTATATGTAATATTAGTATCTGCACACTTCAAGAATTGTTAGAACATAAATTGTTCTCTTGTGAATACTTTGTTATCATCAAAATTAATGAGGGTCTAAACTTCTCAATCGTTTAGGTTCCAACAATCTCCCCCTTTTTGATGATGACAAATATCCAAGGTTGATGAACAATTTTAAGTTTCAAATAAGAGTTTTAAGGGTCTCCCCCTAAGTTCAACAACTTAGATTAGTATAGCAATAAAAGACCGAGATCGGATGCTTTGAAATGATGTATTGAATGATTGATTAGCATGTCTCTCTATCCTTAGCGTGTTTATTTTAGCGTTCATCAAGCCTTTCTTTTTATTTTAGCGTTCATCAAGCCTTTCTTTTACTCCCCCTTTTGTCATCAGACAAAAAGAGTGTAAAAACACATCATAGTCAAAAACAAAATAGAAGAAAAATTTGAGTAATAAATTCACAATATAATTGTACCAAAAATTAAGTAATATCACTCAGTACCAAAAAAATTTAAAACAAAACAAAGTTTAAGGGTTTTGAGGTAGCAGGTTGATTCGTTCCATGATGAGTTTCAGCTGCATTTCAAGCTCAGGAACTTTCAAACAGGTTGCCTTCATGGTTTCAAATTCCTCCTTAGGAATTGTAACCATTTCCACTGAAGATGTGGAGGGAGCAGATTCAGCTTCTGGCACACTAGCAATACCTGTAGCTTCTGAATTCATCTTCTTATGGATTTCAAGAACAGTTTGAGACAATTCAGATTTTATCTTCTTCCTATCCTTTGCCCATTGGAAATAATTATCTCCTGGTGGAAACCATTTGATAATAGTTCCAAGTTTTCTTCTTTCAGACTCATATAGGGCTTCATTTCTTTGCTCAACAAGATCAGGAAACAGAAGATAATTGAAGATCATTTCTCTGTGTTGAAGAATGTCTCTGGCATACCCATCAAATTGTTCAGCAGCAGCTTCTCCAAACACATTGCCTAAGAAGACACTTAGGGCATCAAAGGAAAAGTTGAGGCCTTCATTTTCAGCAATGAATAGTCTCCTCAAAATTTCTCTGTCATCCTTGTCAATGGTCAGGGGCTCAAAACAAGGCATAATGGTTTTGTCTTTCCAAGACGCAGACCATTGCATCCAGCCAAATCCAATGTAAAAGTGTTTCCAGACAAGATCCCATAGAGCATATAGCTTCACCAAGTTGAGCGGTCTAATCACAGAACACATGAACATATCATCAAAATGAGCAGTTCCATGATTGGATTCAGATACCTTCTCGATGATGCCAACAGTAGGGATTGTTGCCTTCTGCATTGTGGCGGTTGGAGGATCCAGTTCTCCATTGATCTTTCTTCAGAGCACTCAGATAATACCTTCTAGCATGATCTTCAGAAATTTTCTTTACCGGAAGCTGGGTGAACTCCTTGAACTTGTACTCTCTGGGAGCTTTCTCATATTCCTTAGGGCCTATCTTACTTAATGGCATTTTGCCAGGTGCAACTTCCTTTCTTTTTCCAGGAATAGACCAAGCTAACCACCTTTGCCTATCTGGAACAATCTTTATAGAGACAGATGATGGGTCTCTATATTCGCCAATAACTTCAAGCCTTTTCTGCTCATAACAATGAGCCATCATACAGGCTTCAGCTTCTGTGATCCACCTACCATATTCCTCTAATGTAAGAGGTTCATTCTGGGGCAGGAACCTTGGTACATCAACAGAAAAAGGAATAGCTCTGCTGTTTAGTTTGGGTCTCAACCTTCCTTTAAAAGACATCTCAACATTGTCTTTGTTATCCTTGAAGACAGCATACATTGGAGGGGGCATCTCCAGTCTTGAAACTCCGGAGGTGAAGGTCTTCAAGTGCCATAAAGATCGGTGATTGTAGATAGAGTTATATGACTCATATCTAACAAATTTTGGTCTAATGTCAAGAGGGACAGGTTTCTTTGGAATTAGGGCAGTAGTTTTTGGTGTCACTACTGTGATATTGTAATTGGGGGAATGTAGGGTTTGAAAGGATTAAATGGAGGGACTTTGAAAAGGAGGTTAAAAGGATGAGAATGAAGTTTGGAAATGTATGAAGTGAGGGAGGTATATGTGGAGGTTTGAGGTGAGGGGATGGTGAGTGTATTGGTCTGTGTTTGGGTAAGTTGTTTGGGGGCTATGGAAGTGGTTGTGTTTCTGGCTTTCTGTGCACGGGTTTGAATGGTTGATGGTTGTGCAACAGATATAGGTGGAGCAGGAATGGTATTATCAGTTTCAAAAGCAGTCTGAGAATCATCGGTAGAATTCGTACCTTTGGTTCAAGCTCGATCGCTCGACCAATCTCTTCGTCTGTCTAGGGACGCACCGGAGGCGGACGTTGAATTGCCTTCTTACGTGCACGGACTGAAACTTGTTTCTCGCTTACGGCATGGTTCTTTTCCTCGAATCGGTGATGGGAACGCGGTCCTCATCTTACGATTCGATCTTTCTTTAGGTGCAGGATCCACCTTACGCTTCTTCTTGTTTCCTCTTACGGAGAATCGAAGTCCTTTTCACACCGATTCGAGCCGGTGGTTTTGTCAGTAGTAGACTTCTTGCTAAGAGAGGGACCAGATTCTATTCCCTGTTCCTTTTTCACCTTCTTCATTTGTTCACCAGTGATCAATTTCATTTTGACCAAGCTGTTAACTCCAAAGGTGTCAGGAATCACAACACTCTCAGTGCCAAAATACATCACCTTTTCTTGATCTGGCAAAGCGATCGACTTGTTTATAACGCATTCTTGGCCATCATCTTAGTGAGCAGAACACCATAAGGAATGCACTTGTAGGTGTTTTTCTTGTCAGCAACTCCTTTCCTCGAATTAACCAGTGCATTAATCAGGTTGTTGTAGATCAATCTTGGCAGGTTTACCTTGTGACCAGCCATGTAGTGCCTCATAATGAACTTCTGTTCATAGTTGACTATGTCACTAGAGCCGGCCTTCAACCAGACGCTCTTAGTGATTATCTTGTGAAGAACTCTGTAATGACTCTTCAAATGCTTTGCAGTAGGGGTTTCACCAGATTCTTTCAGCTGTTTATAATTCTCAAACAAATCCTCATTGACCTTCTCAAGGCCATGAAATGCATCAGCCCAATCTGTGTAGTAAACGATACCTTCACAGGGACAACCAGTGACTTCAGAGATGTTGGTAACGGTAAAAATGAACTTGTAACCTCTCACAGTTCCTTCAAAGATACCACCTTGGTGTAAACGAGCGTTACCCCAAAATTCCTTGATAGCAGTAACTAGAACCTCAACCTGTTTCCAAAAGAAGTAGTGTTCCCAACCCATTGCCTTGAAACCACTGTAGAAATCGAAGCCATAGAGTTTGAAGTTCTCTAAATCAACTCGATTTTCCAACAAAACCTTTCCTTCAGCCATGGTGTCGTAAATAGCAATATACTCAGAGGTTGTTACACCAGACATGACTGCAGTTGAGAGATAGAGAAATGGAGGTTTAGGGTTTTAGAACAGTCACGAAGAGAAGAGAAAGAAAACTGTTTTTCATACTGAAAACAGAGAGAATGATTGTGGAGCGAAAAAAAAGAAGTAGTAGGAAGGTTTTGTAATTGGTACTGTTACTTTTCAAAAACCTCTTCATTATCCGAGTATCAAAAATAAATTTAAAAAAAATTAAAATAAAGATACCTCTTTTCATTAAATGCAGTTGCCAAAATAAAGTAAAAGATTTTATTGAAAACGTAAATAATCATGACTCAGATTAGGTGTGATGAGACGCTTAAGTTCCACACGAGCTTACCACGTGTGTGTTTCGGATTCTCATAGTTGATTCATCGGATGCTGAGTTATGATGCAGTTGGCATATAAAAATGCTTATTCGTGTGATGATGATGTCATACCAGATGCTCAAATGATATCTATCATAAGACGTTGAGGTTAGTCATTCTTTTATAAGATGGAAATTTAAATTTCTTCTTATAAAATTGAATCTATCTTTAGCAAGGGGTTTTGTAAGAATGTCAGCCCACTGCTGATCAGTGTCTACAAATTTGATTTCAAGTGTCCCCTTTTGAACATAGTCTCTTATAAAATGATGTTTAATCTCAATGTGCTTTGCTCTAGAATGCAATATAGGATTTTTAGTAAGACATATGGCAGATGTATTATCACAAAAGATAGGAATGTTACTCTCTTTTATCAAGTAGTCTTCAAGTTGATACTTCATCCACAGATGTTGAGAAGCGCAACTTCTTTCTTGAGATGTATTCACTTATCTTTGTTGAGAGTGCAATAGTGCTTTGTCTTTTGCTTGACCAAGACACAAGATTAGCTCCAAGGAACTGGCAGCCTCCACTTGTGCTCTTTCTTTCAATTCGGTCTCCAGCAAAGTCAGCATCACAGAAACCTACTAATTTGTAATCTTTTGATTTCTTATAAAGCAAACCAAGATTAGTAGTTCCTTGCAAATATCTGAATATTCTTTTAACAAAGACTCAGGTGTGATTCTCTAGGATCCGATTGAAATCTAGCACACAGCAGACGAACGAACATAATGTCAGGTCTTGAAGCCGTAAGATAAAGTAGAGATCCAATCATACCTCTGTACATTTTCTGATCTACCTTTTTACCAATTTCATCTTTACTCAGAGTGCAGGTAGGATGCATAGGTGTACACATAGGCTTGCAATCCAGCATCTTGAATTTCTTCAATAATTCTTTGATATATTTGCTTTGATGTATATAGATACCATCACTGCATTGCTTGATTTGTATTCCAAGAAAAAACTTTAGTTCTCCCATCATGCTCATCTCAAATTCAGCCTGCATAAGCTTAGAAAATTCTCTGCAAAGACTTTCATTAGTGGCTCCAAAAATGATATCATCAACATAGATTTGAACAAGTATGAAATGCTTGTTAGAAGATTTTCTGAAAAGAGTAGTGTCAACTAAACCTCTTGTAAATCCATTTTCCATTAAAAAGGAACTTAGTCTATCATACCATGCTCTGGGAGCTTGCTTAAGACCATATAGAGCCTTTTTAAGTTTAAAAACATGTTCTGGAAATTCAATATCTTCAAAACCAGGAGGTTGTTTAACATAAACTTCCTCAGTTATAAAACCATTTAGAAAAGCACTTTTTACATCCATTTGATACAGAGTTATCTTATGATGTGCTGCAAATGAAAGTAAAATGCGAATAGCTTCTAGTCTTGCAACAGGTGCAAAAGTTTCAGTGAAATCAATACCTTCTTCTTGTGAATAACCTTGAGCAACTAACCTTGCTTTATTTCTCACAACTTTACCATCTTCATCAAGTTTATTTCTAAATACCCATTTAGTACCAATAGCTTGCTTATCTTCTGGTAGAGTGACTAGCTTCCATACATCATTTCTTTGGAACTGATTTAGCTCATCTTGCATTGCTAGAATCCACCCTTCATCTTCCAATGCTTGATCAATCGTCTTAGGTTCCATTTCAGAGAGAAGTACAAAATCCGCATGCTCCTTGAAAGAGGATTTGGTTCGTACTTTATCACCAGGTTCTCCTATGATTTGATCTTTTGGATGATTGGTTTTGTACTTCCAGCTTTTTCTTGCTTCAGCTTCTGCTTGAGTAGAATTCTTCGTCTTGTCACCACCGGATGATGAAGATGCACGTTCACCGTCTGACTTGTCACCGAGGTTTAATTCTGAAAATAACTCATCTAGTTCTGACATAGCAGTGTCAGGCTTCTTATCATCAAACTTGACATGAATTGACTCTTCAACTGTCAAAGTTTCTTTGTTGTATATTCTAAAAGCTTTAGATCTTTCAGAGTATCCCAAAAAGATTCCTTTGTCAGCCTTGGAATCAAACTTACCAAGCTAATCTTTAGTATTCAAAATATAACAAATACAACCAAAAGGATGAAAGTAAGAAATGTTTGGTTTTCTACCTTTCCACAATTCATAAGGAGTCTTATTCAAAATAGGTCTTATAAAAATTCTATTTTGAATATAACAAGCTGTGTTTACTGCTTCTGCCCAAAAATGTTTCGCAATATCAGCTTCTTTGATCATGGTCCTGGCCATTTCCTGGAGGGACCTATTTTTCCTTTCTACAACACCATTTTGTTGAGGTGTTCTAGGAGAGGAGAAATTGTGGGAGATGCCATTTTCTTCACAAAATTTTTGAAAGTTTTCGTTTTCAAATTCTCCCCCATGATCACTTCTAATAGAAGAAATACAGATGCCTTTTTCATTTTGAACTGATTTGCAGAATACAGTAAATACCTTAAAAGACTCATCCTTGTGGGCAAGGAATTTAACCCATGTCCATCTAGTAAAATCATCAACAATGACTAATTCATATTTCTTTCCAGTTAAAGAGGCTGTCCTTGTGGGACCAAAAAGATCAAGATGTAAAAGTTCAAGTGGTTTAGAGGTCGAAACATCATTTTTTAAACGAAAGGAAGTTTTAACTTGTTTTCCTCTTTGACAAGCTTCACACAGGGCATCAGATTGGAACTTAAGATTTGGTAAGCCTCTAACAAGATTGTGCTTGTTTAATTTTGAGATTAACCTCAAATTGGCATGACCCAATCTTTTGTGCCAAATCCATTGCTCATCTTCAACAGACATAAGACACTTGACATCTTGTTTTGCAAGTTCAGAAAGATCAACTTTATAAATGTTTTGTTTCCTCTTTGCTGTAAAGAATATAGATCCATCATTTTTGCTTTTTACTGAACATCCATTTTCTGTAAAGACAACATTATAACCATTGTCACATAATTGACTTATGCTCAATAGATTATGTTTCAGTCCTTCAACATATAAAACATTATCAATAGAAGGAAGAGAGCCTTTACCTATGCGACCAATTCCAACTATTTTACCTTTCTGGTTTCCTCCGAAACCAACGAATCCAGCTTCTCTAGGTCTTAGTTTTTGGAACATATGCTTTTCTCCCGTCATGTGATGCGAGCATCCACTGTCTAAGTACCAAGATAGGTGTGTTGACTTTGTTGCTAAGCAAGTCTGCAACATAGACTATTTTATCTTTAGGTACCCATATCTTTTTGGGTCCTTTCTTGTTAGTTCTTGAAGGATACTTGTCCTTCTTAGTTGTAAACACAGTACATGCATTTTTCAAATGACCAGATTTATTGTAGTAAGTACAATGCAAGCATTCACTATGATCATTGGTGTTATCAGATGTTGAATCAGTTTCTAAAGTAGGTTTATCTAGTATATAACCAAGGCCATGAGTTGTTGTTTTACTGACACCCCAAATCATAGAAGCTTGCTTGCTTCGAGTTACACTCTCTGCAAGAAACTTTTGAAATGCATGTTCATAGTCATTTGATTTGCAGTTAGGATTGCCTGTAACTACAGAGCTTTTAACTTGAGAGCTCTCAGCATCTGGTTGTTTGTTAGCTTCCAGACGCTGGTTATCCACCAGACGCTGATTTTCAGTTTTCACTGGTTTCTTCATTGAGTCTGAGTTTTCATTGTGTAAAGAATGAAAATCTTGTGATAGTTTTGAAAATTTCTTTTTCAAATTCTTATACTCAATAGAGAGAGTGGCAGAATCCTTTAACAGATCATCAAATGCAAGTTGAAGTTCAGAATAAGAATCATATATTATTACCTCTTCAACTTCTTCTTCTGAATCAAGAACAGTGTCTGCCATGAGGGCAATGTGAGCTTCTTCTTCTTTATCTTCCTCAGAGGAGGATAAGTCAAGACCTTCCCATGTTGCCATGAGACCTTTCTTCTTTTTATTGAAGGAGCTTCTTGTGGACTTTTCCTTAAGATTAGGACACTCAGACTTGAAATGTCCAGGCTTCTTACATTCATAGCAAATGACTTGGGCTTTGTCCTTGTCTTTGATTTCCTTCTTGTCCTTTGTATCTTTCTTCTGAAACCTCCTTCTGAAGTTTATCTTCTTCCACATTCTCTGGATCTTCTTAGATATGAAAGCTAGCTCATCGTCTGATCCATCATAATCTCCTTCTGAAGCTTCACCATCTGATTCTTCTTCTTCAGCCTGAAAAGCTTTAGAAGTACTAGATTTATGTTGATTAACTTTTAAAGCAATAGACTTACTCTTCTTGGTAGGTTCTTCTTCATTTAGCTCAAGTTCATGAGCTTTCAAAGAACTCATAAGATCTTCAAGCCGAAGGACATTTAGATCTTTTGCTTCTTGAATAGTAGTGACTTTGGGTCTCCACTGCTTAGTCAAACTTCTCAAGATCTTTCTCACATGGTCAGGTGTAGTATAACTTTTTCCAAGGGCTTGCAACCCATGAACAAGTGTTTGGAACCTTCCAAACATAGTTTCAATGTTTTCTCCATCTTCCATTTTGAATAGCTCATACTGGCGAACCATCATGCTAGCCTTTGTTTCTCTTACTTGGGCAGAACCCTCATAAGACAAAACAAGAGAATCCCAGATTTCTTTGGCAGTATCAAACCTACCACATTTATCATATTCTCTTTCTGTCATAGCACAGATGAGGATAAATCTAGCCTTCTGATTGGTTTGATATCTCTTTTTCTGATCATCAGTCCAGTTTTCCCTAGGTATTGCAACACCAAGGGTGTAAATCTGGTATACAACCTAAGAGGGGGGGCTGAATTAGGTTGAACGATTTTCGAGTGACTTTTAGAGATTTTTCGTTCTTTTGTTTTATGGATAGATAGATGGAGTTTGATTGATAAACAAAAGTAAAAAGATAAGGAAGAAGATTGAGACACAAGAATTTATACTGGTTCCCCTAACCACTTGGGTACATCCAGTTCTTTTGACACCTGCAGAGCAATTCACTATGATAGAAATTCTTGTTACAAGCAAGCCTCACCCCAAGGCTCCCTAACAATCTCTATACAACAAGATAGCACCCCACTGTCTTTTCAAACCTTTCCCAACACAAGGATGGGTTTAATAATTGTGAAGAATGGTAAAGTATATGGTTGTATCAGATCAATATCACTTTGTAACTATACAACTTAGTGCTCAAGAACTTTTTCAGAATATGAAAATAGTATCTAAGTTCTAGGCAAGAAAGTTTTGAAGGTTTAGAACTTGTAAAATGATATTGAACTCTTATGATTGAAAGAATGAAAGTTGTGTTCGTTCTGATGTAAAAGAAAGGTATATATATAATCATCAGTTATTATGCGAAGCAAGGTGATCGTTTGGCAACTTTCCAGGGACCAAAACACACCATTTGAAATCATAACGTTTCAGAAAATTTGATTTTGAAGCAGTGGTAATCGATTACGTCGTTGTGGTAATCGATTACATGTGTACGTTGAAAATCAGCTATTCAAAAATTTAGTTGATGTAATCGATTACACCTTTTAGATAATCGATTACATACACATCACCGAGACTTTAGGTAATCGATTCATGACTTTGAGGTAATCGATTCTTTATAAAAAAAGTTTTTTTCTTGAGATTTAAAAAGGATTGCTTCAACACTTAACTTTGAAAATAACTTAGATTAAGTTTTAAACTTAAGGAATGATTTGTTTGAGCACATCTAAGTTATATAATCACAGCTTGTAATATGTCAAAGATACAAACCATACTTACAGAGAATTGATAATACATAATTAAAGTCTCTGTAGAATCTTTGACTTGATCTATCGGAGGCTTTTCTTCTTTTTGATCAGCAATCTTGTTATCATCTAAACCCAGCCAAGTTTAAGAAGGAAATCTTCTTCACAATCTCCCCCTTTTTGATGATGACAAACACCAATCTTGTTAACGGTTTGCGAACGGAAAATCTCCCCCTGTCTTGTATATCTCCCCCTTTGTATTGGAGTTGGGAAACCTGAAAAGTTAGTAAAATACAAGATATACATATAATATCTCCCTCCCCCTTTTGACATTATCAAAAAGAAGAAAAAAAAATTGAAAAATTATTGATAAAACATGCAATGTATGAGTATCTATTCTATGTATAACATACATATCACATAGATTTATGATTAAAACACATACACACACTAGAATGACACAATAAAAACATATAGGTTAAATGAAAGAACCTGTCACCAAATGTGTTGGTCTCATATATCCTTTTCATCCAAAATGCCAAGTTCTCTTCTTATTTTGAAGAAGGATTCTTTGGCTAATGGCTTTGTGAAGATGTCTGCTAATTGAGCATGAGTATCAACAAATGTAATCTCCACGTCTCTTTTTAGAACACGATCTCGTAGAAAATGATGTCGAATGTCTATATGCTTGGTACGAGAGTGCATAAAAGGATTCTTTGAAATATTTATAGCACTTGTATTGTCACACCTTAAAGGAATGCATCCATGATTGATTCCATAATCACATAGTTGTTGTTTTAGCCAAAGACTTTGAGCACAACAACTTCCAGCTGCAATATATTCTACTTCAGCGGTGCTGAGAGCAACACTTGCTTGTTTCTTGCAAGACCAGGATATCAAAGCATTTCCAAGGATATGGCATGTGCCACTAGTACTTTTTCGATCAGTTTTGCATCCTACATAATCAGAATCTGAGTAGCCAACTAAAGAACAGATACTACCTTTGGGATACCATAGGCCAACATTTGTTGTCCCTTTTAGATACTTCATGATCCTCTTTACCGAAGAAAGATGAGATTCTTTTGGATTGACTTGAAATCGAGCACAGAGACATACACTAAACATAATGTCAGGACGACTGGCAGTTAAGTATAATAATGAACCAATCATACCTCGATATTTCTTGATGTCTACTGATAAACCTGACTCATCTTGATCAATATAAGTACCAGATCCCATAGGAGTTGCAATCTCTTTGCGATTATCCATGTCAAACCTTTTTAACAGCTTCTTTCTGATATTTTGATTGATTTAGGAAGATACCATTCTTAGTTTGCTTGATTTGAAGTCCAAGAAAGTAATTGACTTTCCCATCATGGACATTTCAAATTCTCCTTGCATTACCATTGAGAACTCTTCACACAAATCTTTATTGGTTGATCCAAAATGATGTCATCAACATAAATTTGGACCAATAGAGTGTGATCCTTAATTCTCTTGATGAACAGTAGTATCTACCTTACCCTTTTCAAATCCTTTTTCACTTAAGAATTGACTAAGTTCTGTCATACCAAGCCCTAGGGGCTTGTTTTAAGCCATAAAGAGCTTTCTTCAATTTGAATACATGTGAGGGTTTTGAAATCTTCAAACCCAGGAGGTTGTTTGACATAAACTTCCTCATTTATATATCCATTCAAGAAGGCACTTTTGACATCCATTTGAAATAATTGAAAATCTAAAGAGCAAGCATAACCAAGTAATAAGCGTATAGCTTCTAACCTTGCAACAGGAGCGAATGTCTCTTCAAAATCAATTCCTTCCTCTTGATTATAGCCTTGAGCAACCAACCTTGCCTTGTTTCGAATAATTATCCCATTTTCATCAAGTTTGTTCTTAAACACCCATTTTGTACCGATGATGTGTTTGTCTTGTGGTCTAGGGACAAGTTCCCAAACTTGATTCCTTTCAAATTGGTTTAATTCTTCTTGCATGGCAAGAATCCATTGATCGTCTTCAAGAGCTTCATTTATCTTTGAAGGTTCTATTTGAGAGACAAAATCCATGTATAGGCAAGCTTCCTTCAGATTTAATCTTGTTTTTACTCCTGATTCAATATCACCAAATACTTTGTCAAGAGGATGATCCCGATGAATTCTCCATTCACGAGGTAGATCAGGATGATTCTGCTCTTGTTGAAGATTGTCGTCTTGGTGATTGATTGAATTAATTTGTTTTTCTTTGACAGAGTCTTCCTTAGGTAATTCGACTCAAAGATCCTTAGTAGTGTCTTTTGTAGATGCTTCCATTATATCATCATCATCGTCACAAGAAACTTTCTCTGATTGGGTTAGTTTCATCAAAAGAAACATACATAGATTCTTCTATAACTAAGGTTCTTTTATTATAAATTCTATAGGCTTTACTTGAAAGAGAATAGCCAAGAAAGATACCTTCGTCAGATTTCTCATCGAACTTACCTAGGTTGTCTTTGTCATTGTTGAGTACAAAGCATTTGCATCCAAAGACATGAAGATGTGAGATGTTTGGCTTTCTTCCTTTATATAGTTCATAAGGAGTCTTTTTCAATATCGGCCTTATATTGACTCGATTTGTAACATAGCAAGTGTACTTCATCGTGCATCCGCCTGTAAGTACTTTGGTAGACTTGAATCATGAGCATTGTTCTAGCCAGTTCAATTAGAGATTGATTCTTTCTTTACCACGCCATTTTGTTGAGGAGTCCTTGAGCTGAGAAGTAGTGAGTGATACCATGTTCTTCACAGAATTCCTCAAAAAGAGCATTTTGGAACTCCCCACCATGATCACTTCTAATTGACACAATCTTCATAGATTTTTCATTTTGCACTTGTTTTGCATATTTCTTGAACGCCTTAAATGCATCACCTTTTTGTGCTAAAAATAGAGTCCAAGAATATCTAGAGAAATCATCAACAATAACTAAAGCATAAACATTACCTCCAAAGCTTCTAGTTCTTGAGGGACCAAAAAGATCCATGTGAATCAACTGAAGTGGTCTTGTAGTTGATACCACATTCTTTGGTTTGAAAGAGGATTTTGTTTGTTTCCCCTTTTGGCATGTGTCACATAATCTATCTTTGACAAATTTCATTTTGGGTAATCCAATAACAAGATCATGTTTGACAAGCTTATTCAAATGTTCCATGTGAATATGTGCTATTCTTTTGTGCCAAAGCCATGCATCATTATTGTTTACCACTAGACATTTAATCTTCAAAGATAAATCATCTAGACATACCTTATAGGAGTTGTCGATTCTATTTCCCACTAACTTCTCTTCAGGAGAGGCTTCATTTTCAATGATACATTTTTCCTTGATGAAGTTTACTCTGAATCCTTTATCGCAGAGTTGACTTATGCTAATCAAATTGTGCTTCAAACCTTCGACATATAGGACATCATCAATAGTTGGGAAGGGAGAAGCTCCAATCTTTCCAATCCCAAGAATCTATCCTCTATTGTTATCTCCATATGTGACATATCCTTTAGATTTCAGCTTCAGAGATGTAAACTTTGTACAATCACCAGTCATGTGCCTAGAACAGCCACTATCAAGATACCATGTGTTGCTGGTGCTGTTCAGGCATTTCTACAAAACAGATTTAATGTACGTTAGGTACCCAAAGTGATTTGGGTCCTGATGGGTTAATGCCTTTCCTTACCCATATGAATTCTCCATAAGGAACTCCAAAGTTTCTTATGTAGCAAGCATTGGGGGTATGGCCTTTTGACATACAGTAATCACAATTCTTATAAATATGACTAGTGATAGAACTACTAGGCTTGTCTCTCTTTACATTTCTAGAAATTGAATGATTTCCATTCTTAACCTCATTTTCAGAGTTTGCTTTAGAAGAGTTTCCAATATGCAATTTAGATGATTCTGAGTTGTTGGTAGTTGTGCTTGCTTTGACAAATATAGTTTTGTTAGGACTTGGTGTTTGAAAATTTGAAAAACCAAGACCATGTTTGTTGTTTGAATACCTTTGTCTACTAAGCACTTCTTCTAAACCAATTTGACCTTTTTCATATCTTTTGATCACTTGGTTTAGATCAACAATCTTAGATTCATATCTTAAACATTTATTACATACAGAATTTTTGACATTTTCGACTCCACACATGTGTCATTAGAACTTCTTTCTAGTTCTAAAATTAATTTCTTTTGTTTCAAATTGTTCTAGAAAGTATCAAACATTCTTCATGTAACTCATGAAATGCATTCTCAGTAATTCTATATAAGATGGTTTTTCATTAGACATAGAAGAACTAACCTCTTGTTCATCATCCGAGTGATGTGATGCCATTAGTGCTTTGACTTGATTCTCCACTTTACGAATCGGAGGATGTACTTACTTCATTGTCATTCCATGCAATGTAGGCCTTTTTGGATTTGAATTCCTTTTTCCCTTTGAAGTACTTCTTCTTTGTCGATTAGGACATTACGCTTTCATATGTCCTTCCTACCGCATTCAAAACATGTGAAGTTACGATTTGAAGTGGATGTATCCCTTTTCTTGAAAAATTTCTTTTTGTTATCAAATTTAATATTTTGGTCTTTCTTAAGAAATTTTCCAAACCTTTTTACCAGGAGAGTGATGTTCTCATCTTCATCAGTGCTTTCTTCTTCATGTTGTTTGCTGGTTTCAACCTTTAAGGCAATGCTTTTGTTCTTCTTCTCTTTGACTTCAGTCTCTTCCAATCTTCCAAGTTCCAATTCATGTTCTTGGAGTTTTCCAAATAATGCCGCAGAAGTCATTTTTGACAGACTTTTCTTCTCAGAAATTGCTGTAACCTTTGGTTGCCATTGCCAAGTCAATGATCGAAGAATTTTAAGATTCAACTCATCATTGGTAAAGGTCTTTCCAAGAGCCATTAAGTGATTTGTCAAATGAGAGAATCTCTTTTGCAAATCAAGTATTGATTCACCGGACTGCATTCTAAACATTTCATACTCTTGTGATAGAGTATTCAGTTTAGATCTCTTTACTTCTACTGTTCCTTCATGGGTTACTTCTAGAGTATCCCAAATCTCTTTAGCAGTTTTACAATGTGAGATACGAAAGAATTCATCCATACCTAATCTTGTTGTAGAATGTTCTTGGCGTTTTTGTCGTAGAGCACTCTCTTCTTGTCATCATCCGGCCATGAGGTTTTGTCTTTATCTTGTACTTCATTGTTGATGACTGTTGTAGGCACATAAGGACCATTCTCTACTGACATCCCATATTTCTTCTCCTTGTGCTTCAAGATAGGATTGCATGCGAATCTTCCGAGAAGTCATAGTGTTCTCCAACGAAACATGGAGGCTTGTTGTTCTCGCCACCATCTCTAAAAGTAGGATTGTTGCTTGCGGAAGCCATGGATCGAAGGCGAGTTACCTTAACTGCTCACGATACCAAATGTAAATCGGTATACAACCTAAGAGGGGGGGTGAATTAGGTTGAGCGATTTTCGAGTGACTTTTAGAGATTTTTCGTTCTTTTGTTTTATGGATAGATAGATGGAGTTTGATTGATAAACAAAAGTAAAAGGATAAGGAAGAAGAGTGAGACAAAAGAATTGATTCTGGTTCCCCTAACCACTTGGGTACATCCAGTTCTTCTGACACCTGCAGAGTAATTCACTATGATAGAAATTCTTGTTACAAGCAAGCCTCACCCCAAGGCTCCCTAACAATCTCTATACAACAAGATAGCACCCCACTATCTTTTCAAACCAAAACCCAACACAAGGATGAGTTTAATAATTGTGAAGAATGGTAAAGCATATGGCTGTATCAGATCAATATCACTTTGTAACTATACAACTTAGTGCTCAAGAACTTTTTCAGAATATGAAAATAGTATCTAAGTTCTAGGCAAGAAAGTTTTGAAGGTTTAGAACTTGTAAAATGATATTGAACTCTTATGATTGAAAGAATAAAAGTTGTGTTCGTTTTGATGTAAAAGAAAGGTATATATATAAGATCAAATTGTGTCTGAAGCAAGGTGATCGTTTGGCAACTTTCCAGGGACCAAAACACACCATTTGAAATCATAACGTTTCAGAAAATTTGATTTTGAAGCAGTGGTAATCGATTACGTCGTTGTGGTAATCGATTACATGTGTACGTTGAAAATCAGCTATTCAAAAATTTAGTTGATGTAATCGATTACACTTTTTAGATAATCGATTACATACACATCACCGAGACTTTAGGTAATCGATTACAGCTTTGAGGTAATCGATTACTGCAATAAAAAAAGTTTTTTTCTTGAGATTTAAAAAGGATTGCTTCAACACTTAACTTTGAAAATAACTTAGATTAAGTTTTAAACTTAAGGAATGATTTGTTTGAGCACATCTAAGTTATATAATCACAGCTTGTAATATGTCAAAGATACAAACCATACTTACAGAGAATTGACAATACATAATTAAAGTCTCTGTAGAATCTTTGACTTGATCTATCGGAGGCTTTTCTTCTTTTTGATCAGCAATCTTGTTATCATCTAAACCAAGCCAAGTTTAAGAAGGAAATCTTCTTCACAAAGGGCATCAGTGGGAGAAATGTATCCACTTTCAACTATATCCCATAAATCAAGATTTTGTGCCTCAAATAATGCTTTTATCTTATCTTTCCAGTAATCAAATTTTTCTCCATTGAATAGAGGAAGACGGTTCATATGACCACCTTCAGCAGACATGTTCACAGTAGGATCTTTACTCTTAACACTGTTAAGTGCTCAACCAAGAGGCCGAGCTCTGATACCAACTGAACGTGAATACAAGAAGGGGGGTTGAATTGTGTTGAAAACTTTTCGCAAACTTTAAGTTAAAAACACTTAGAACACAGGTTTTTCAAAACAGTTTGTGTATCGGACGCTGGAAATAAACCGGACGCTGGAAAAGAAGTTTGTGAAAACTTGTTTTTAACAGAACAAGATAAAGATAAATAGAAAGCAGTAAAGCAAGAGACACAGAGATTTATACTAGTTCACTACCAAACTGGTAGCTACGTCTAGTCCCTTCGTTCCTGAAGGATTTTCCACTATAATCAGCGATTACAAAACCTTAAGAGTATTCTCTGTCACAACCTTGACAATACTCTCAACTTCTCAAACGACTCGATACATTCGAGCCTTTGAGAGGAAACGACCTTAACTAGGCCAAAACAATTTTTACAAGTAAGTTGAATACAAACAGAAATAACTCTCACAGAGAGGATAAAAGATTAAGCTCAATACAGAAATGCTTTCTAAAAGAAAGTGTCGGACGCTGAGTTCAGTTCTTGTAGTCCAGAGACTTGGCTCGAAACTTGATTGCTCACAGAAGCAGTGCTTTCATAGTGTTGACTCTTTGTAGTGTATAGCAACAGTGCTTATTCTCAGTAAATGAAGCAATATTCTCTTGTAGAGTTTCGGCAATTTCTTCAATGGATACCATGGAGTATTTATAGGAGTTCTAAAGGATATTACCGTTACAGTAAAAATGGCTCCTTTCCATTGAGTGAGGTAATTTCAAAAAGCTGTCTCTTTCTTCCTTTCCAGAGAATATCTCAGTAGTACACATTACCGTTTTCGTACTACCTTGCTTTTCACAAATGCTTGTACGATTTTTGTCTTTTAGCTAAAGGTGTCACCTTTGATACCTCGTACAACAATTTGAGCGCATAAGATCAAATTCGAAATCCGTTCCAGAAGCTTCTGAGAGGATGAGCAACTACGTGACCATCACGTGATTTAAAATGAAGTTCAGACGCTCGCTCAGAACAGGAAGGTCGGACGCTCGTAGCAAATGGATAAGCCTTGTGTCACAAAAAGATAATTCCAGACGCTCATGAAGACAATATACTAGGATGAGCCGGATGCTGACACATTGAGTGTATCCTTCTCTTGTGAACTTCTTCCTTCTTGCTTAAGTGGCTTAGAAGTATATGTAATATTAGTATCTGCACACTTCAAGAATTGTTAGAACATAAATTGTTCTCTTGTGAATACTTTGTTATCATCAAAATTAATGAGGGTCTAAACTTCTCAATCGTTTAGGTTCCAACACATCTTAGCGCCAGAGAACCGGTAGAGATGGATCAGCACCTTAGCGAAAAAAGATAGTTACACTCTTAGGTCTCACAAGGTAAATCAAATTACTTCAAAGACTTGTTTGGTAGATTAAGTATTTGTGAATTGCATAGTAGGTAGACTTGGATAGTGACTTGTGATGGCTGGTATATGGTATTTTTTGTTGTTACAGGTATTATTAGATAAATTTTGGAATGTCCATATTTTAGGAGAGACTCTGCCAAAATTTTGTTAGAAATTCAAATTGAAGTATAAAAATAATCTAATTTAATATTATTGTGGATCTTGATTACTTTAGCAACCGATGGAGGTAATGGAACCGGAACCGGTGGAGGAACACGAGCCTACTTTACCAATGGATAGATGCACTCTTAATTCATTTGAGGTAATTGAGCATTATAGAAATTGTTCTCGTTACTTGTACGTATTGCATCATTGATTTAACATGTCTAATATTTTGTTTATTAATTCATGGTTTAGGGCATCGTAGAGTGTTCCTTATTTTTGCTTGGCTCGTCTCGACCGGTTGGTAAAGGCATTTTTTACACCGATTTAAGTGTTATGTTGCACAATCGTCCATTACCTCCCGGTCATGTGAAAGTCAGAGTTGACATTGCTTACAAAGCGGAAGCACCATTGCCAATTCCACTTGAGGACGTAGGTATCAACAACGTGGGAGAGGCAATAGGTACCTTCGTGGCATGGCCACAGCAACTCATAAGAGTAAGTGACATGTTATTTTTTAATAAACATGATTCATAATCATATATTTATTAAATTACGTGATCACTAACTATGTATCTTTACTGAAATTAATGTAAAATATTTAGGTACCCGTACAATTCAAGCCTAAGGACAAGGTTAAGGGCAAGGGGAAGCAGCAAATAGTTAGGTCAGTTACATCCCTAGCAAAGAATCAGGGCAACTCTCAACCTTCCCCATCTATATCTCCTGCTACACCATTTTTTATGTTTCTTTAAGCCCATCCTAATGCTACTCTGGTTGATGGAGCAACCCTGAATGTAAATATTCCTCCAGAAGTTTTAGGCCTACAGAAGATTTCCCCTTGTATCTCGGTGCCAAGGAAGAACTGTCTGAAATTTTTATACATGGCGCTTGGATCAGTCAGATTACTATTATTGTATATATGAGGTACTACATTTAAATTTAAACTATACATGTTTTTTCATTGTTTTACCTAAATTAATATTGAAGTTATTATTAATTCATTAATTTGTATACATTTAATTTAAGGTATTTGTATTATGAGATGCTGATCCCAAAAGGAAGGGCTCAGAGGTTTGTGTTCTTCTACCTAGAGAGCACAGATTTGTCATTTGACAAGCTTGTCGCGGCTAAAACATATATATCTAAATGCTTAGCACTATGAAACCCTGAGTCTGAGACATTGTTTCTGTCACCGTGTTACATAGGGTGAGTCATTTAATTTATATATTTATATATATACATATATATATATATAAATTAATTTTTGTGAAATACAATGACTTGCTAATTAGGATTTCCTTAATTAACTTTTTTGTAGGCAACATTGGGTATATTTAGCAATCAATCTCAATGCAAACACGGTGTACTATTTAGATCCATTGCAAAAGAATTTGAGCAGCCGTAAAAAAATGAATGATACGTACGACCAGTAAGAATCTAATATATATAGTGTTAAATTGTGCTTATTTTGAGTTTTATGTGCTATGAATTTTGAATTTTGATGATTCAAAATTAATGATGATGTTTGTTTTTGCACTCAAGGCTGTACAAATTCTTCGATGACTTGATGAAAGTTCTAGGCAGTCTCGATTTTCTAAATCATCCACCGCATTTAACTAGATAACTGTAAAGGTATTTATCAAAATACTTATACAATTATTTAATTTTAAAAATTAAATCTATATATATTGATTTAATATTTTTAATTTTATAGTGCCCCAAACAACCAAACAGCAATGACTGTGGGTACTATGTTATGAACTTTATTAAAGATATTATTGTTCACAACCAAATGGAAGTCCCAAAGGAGGTACGCAACTTGTTCTACTTTAATTACTCTTACATTTCACCATTCTTCCAATTTAATTCTAATATGAGCTATTTTTCGTTTTGCAGTACTTTCCCGACTGTAATTACGAGTCATACTCTGATTCTCAAATTCTAGAATTAAAGAAAGAGTGGTGCTCCTACGTGGCAAGAAAGTTTGTTTTACATGTATGAAGAATATCTTCCGAGCCTGAGATAGCGCCAGAGATAGTTGCACTCTTAAGTCACAAAGGTAATAAATCAAATTACTTCAAAGTCTTGTTTGGTAGATTAAGTATTTGTGAATTGGTTACTTCAAAGACTTGTTTGGTAGATTAAGTATTTGTGAATTGCATACTAGGTAGACTTCTATAGTGACTTGTGCTGGCTGGTATATGGTATTTTTTGTTATCACAGGTATTAGATAAATTTTGGAATGTCCATATTTTAGGGAAGACTCTGCCAAAATTTTGTTAAAAATTCAAATTGAAGTATAAAAATATACAAGTCAATGATTAATTGGTTGATATTTTCTGTATATGTGTGTGTGATGGTATTTATGGTATGTGTGTGTGTGATGTTTCTTGGTATTTTCTGTATGTGTGTGTGATGGTATTTTCTATACGTATGATTGTTTCCTTTCTTGTAAATCTTTGGTGCAGGAATTGGATCAGCTAAAAAAAAGCCAAATAAACAACGCTTTTTTTTAAAAAAGTGATGTCTATATTTGATAATAGTCAGCACTTCTTTAAAGAAGCGTTGTCTATTACTGAAAATAGACAGCGCTTCTTTTAAAAAGCATTGGCTACTAAGGCAGTGACCCTCTCTCTCTAACCTTTTCCCCTTTTCTCCTCTCCAAATCGCTCTCTCTCTAACCCTCTCTCTCAATTCGCGTTCTATCCTTTATTTGCTGCATTTTCTGCTTTTATAAGGCAGTGAATCGATTCACATGATATAGGTGAATCGATTCACACAGGCAAAAAGTGTCTGCTGCGAATTTTAAGTCAATGAATCGATTCACACTTCGAGTCCCAGGGAGTTGTTTTTGCCTGAATCGATTCACAGAGAGTGTGAATCGATTCACACTTCGAGTCCCAGAGGATTCAAAATCTGTGAATCGATTCCTGGCTTGTGGGAATCGATTCCCACTGTTGACAAATCAGAAAAACTTGATTCTAGCACCCAATCTTGAATCCTTCTTCCTATTCCTTCTTAATCTAACTCATAATCCAACCCTAACATCATTTTAAAACTAATTTCAACTCATCTAACCACTTAGGGTCATCAAAGATACAACATCCTCATCTCTCAATTATGATTATCAACTTGAATTTACTTGAAATTCACAATTAAACTATACTAAGCTTTTTTTTTAGGCAAAAGAAAGGAGAGGGGCCTCGTTAAAACCTTCTGATGCAAAACCCTCCTTAGGGAAAAAACATCCAGAAGGAAAAAGAGTACCCCGCCTAAAATTTATTAATAAAAACTGGAAAAAAAAAGTAACAGAGAAAATGGGGGGACTAGGCCAAAACCCATTAAACAGCATCAAAGCAATAACAATAGGCCCGACTAAAAGCCCTATGCAACTACAATAAAAAAAGAAAGCAATGGTGGTATGCAAAGGCATCACAATAATGTCTTCCATCCCAACGAGGTTGGCACCAAAGACATTAACAATCATTTGCAGCATACCAAGATTTAAAAAACAGGGAAACAAAGAAAGGCAGAAGCAGACCAAGACCCAAAGAAGAATTATCTGAACCGGTAGCATGGCAGGCCATATCTATTGCGAGCGAAATTTTAACCACAAAGGAAGGGATGGTGTTCCACCAAGTAAGACCAGGATAGGAAATACCTTTATTTGCGAACTTGTCTGCGCAGGAGTTGCCTTCTCTATAGATGTGAGAAACTATACTAAGCTTATGCACATAATTCTAAACTAAAATTGAGGGATTTGGGGCGTTACAATTACCTTGCTATTACGAACTATATTTCCTAATTGAAAGTCAACCACTCACTCTAAGTTACTAAGAACTACCTAGTTAATAGCCTTCTTCCTAAATAACTACTCCATTTCGATCCAGGAAGGTAAATATCAATTGAATAAATATCAAGAACATCGTAAAAGATCCGCCGTCATCCCTAGTGATAGAGTTAGCTACTCATACTATTTCTCAACATAATATAGAATAACATAAATCCAAACATGCAATCCTAAAAGAAAAGAAAAGAAGAGAGGCAAAAGACAAGAGGCAAAGTCTAAAGCAAAAGACCCTCACTCAGGGAGAATGAGTTCCTCCCCAGAGAGTGAGTTGAGTTCTCAAAAGGGAGTGAGAATGCCTATTTATAGGCTCTGGTACGGATTAGGACAACTGGCTTCAAATCTGTGCATTCTGGGCTTGGGTACGGCCGTACTACATTTATACATGGGCGTACCGGACTTGAATTGCGACGTTGGCCCATACTTGTGCACTCAGCACTACCTGACAGCAATTGTGTAGGTCGTACTACCTTTGGTACGGCCGTACTGGACTTTTTCTTCGGCGCCAGGTGTACTGACCATGAGGTACACCTCCTACTGATGTGCTTGAATAGGTACGGCCGTACTGAAGAGATGTCAGGTCGTACCACTTGTCCAAAAATGCTAAAAATCTCCAAAACTCGCCAGAATCTTCCCTAAATTCAATATTTTGCTTTCCATGTTGCCTTTATTACTTTTCTGCATAAATGATAAAATAGTAAGCATATTTTATCTAATAAAGAACAAAATCCTAATATTTTATACTCAAAATACCCCAAAATAATAGACAAAATGGAGTGTTAACACATCCCCACACTTACACTCTGCTTATCCTCAAGAAAACTACTTGGATAATTATAAGAAAAATTGAATTTACTGATCAGGGGCATAAACGAGATACATGACGACATAGCAATATCATAAGAAATGTTAAGTAATAGAATACCCAATTAGAGATGCAAGTTTGACAAGTTCACCAAGTCTATGATTTATAAGTCACTCTTCTCACCACTCTCAAAGTGTTTAAAGGTGTAGTCATCAATGCTTAATTTTTTCCAAAAAAGTGACATCACTATAGGCTTGTATATTGACCAAACCTCTACTATCAAAATCCACTTATCATGCAAAAAAGGAAAAAGGGCCATCCATGGGATAAAAAGAAAGAAAAAGTTATGCAAAGTGTCAGAAACAAATCAACCAAACAAGTAACCTTTATCTTTTTTAACTATAAAGAGCAAGCAAGAATCCCTCTAATATTCATTATCATTTTTTTCTTTTTATTCCTTGAAGGCAATAACACATTTTTTCTATTCTTTTTCTTTTTCTTCTTTTTTCTTCCTTTCCTCCTTTTATGCTCTTTATGCCGCAATTTAACAACTTAATAATTTTAGGAGGGGAGAGTATTTTTGAAGTCTTCCTTTTTATAAACTTTCCTGAGGGATTTCTAACACTATCCTTTTCATTTTTGCCACTAATTGTTCTAACAAAAGTATTTTTCAAGGTTACCTCACATAAAAAATAATAATCAATAACAATGAAAGGGTACCAAAGAAATATAATAATAAACACAAAAATGAGTAACTAGTGGTAAAATGTTTGCAACAAAATTAAAGTAGACCTGAAAAATTCCTAAAATTGCCCCTACTAGATTCACATGAAAGTAAATTTTTATTTGCTTTGTAATGGTCTCAGCACAAGTTCTAGAATGCACAACATGGGGAAAATTATTACTCAATCAATAAAAAGAGGTAAAAAGTATGATGTGACCCCTCATTTAGACTCAAATCTCACATTTAGTGGTTTACACAGACAAGTTAAAACCCATAGAACTTCAATGCTAATTATCAGCGAATTCTAAAACTAGCAACAATCTCATTTCAATCACAAGTTGTCAGAAAAATTTTAAAAATAGCCCCTATATCAGAAAAATATCAAATTTTCCATAATTTAATAGTTATAAGCATAGCTAAGTAATTATAATTATAGTTCCCTCCCCACACTTATTTTAGCAGTGTCCTCACTGCTAACAGCTATAAAATAAGAAATAAAAATTTATCTAGTTAAAATAAGTGCTAAAAATAATTTAAGGTGGAAAGGTACGCCCCTCTGATAATTTCACGAGCAAATTTCGGGAGTGATTCAATTAACACTGCTGCCTTGTTAATGCTTTTAGAGAAACTGTAAATCACAATAAACTATTAAAAATATAAAAATAAATTAAATAACACAGGTTGACTCCTGTAAAGCGCTTGTTTAATGTCGTGAGCCCGACCATTTGCTTAAAAGTGGTCAACCAGGTGACTCTCTAGAGTGAATTTTGCATTCATTGCATTGTCTTTTCTCCACTTTTTAACCATGTGGTTCAAGTTGCTCTTTCTTTTTCCAAGTGGTGGATGAGCTTCAAGATATTATGGAATTTTTATTTCTTCACCACCCACCAATATGCTAGGATTCAGCAAGTTAGTAATTTCTTCTAAAGGTTCCTGCACTCTTAAATCATCAAAGTTGTTAAAAGCAATCACATTATTAGTAAAATAAGAAAGAGTGAAAGAATTTGGATTTTTAGTAGAATTTAAAACCTTTAAAACATCATTTTCCTTACCACTTCTTATAGTTACCTTTCCCTTTTGAACTTCAATGACTGATTCACCGATTTTGGCCAAAAGAGTTTCTCTCAAATTAATTGGGACTTCCTCCTTTTGCTCAAAACCAAGAACTGTGGGTTCTTCCTTGTTCTCTTCATGAATGCTCCCTTCAGTAGGAGTTTTTATTTCAGCTTAACTCCTTTCTGTAGGAGTTTCAATCGTTTCTAAGATTGATTGTTCTTCACACTTAGGCTCAGACTTGGGCTCTTCAATCAACTCTTCAATATTCTTAAGAATGATGACATCATCTTCCTCCTTAAGACTAGGCTCAATTTGATTGGGCAAGGTACCTTGTTCCCTCTGAATCATCAATGTTGCTGGAGCAGAATCCCTCTGAGTCATCAATGTTGCTGGAGCAGAATCCTGACTCTCCATAGATTCAATAGGAGTTTCGAAAAACATCAAATGGGTCACCAGGTTTTTTTCCCAAATTTAGCCAAAATCTCCTTCATGGTTAGTTCTTCATTTAGCTCTTCATCACTTCATGGATGATGACTTCGTATTCCTCCTTGAGTTTGGGCTCAACTTAAGTGGGAGGTGATTTTAAAGCTTGTTGAGTCATTAATACTACCAAAGTAGAAAACTGACTTCCCAAACATTTTTGTTCTTCTCTATTTTGATCCATTGTTCTTTCTAAAAATTGGAATCTTTCATCATTCTGGTTCTTTCTCCTCAAGTTCTGGTTCTTGCTCCTTAAGTTCTTGCTATTGAGACAGACAATAAAAATATTCTCTTTGATTCTGACTTCTCCAATAGTTGCTCATCTAATCTGTCTTGTATTCAACCCAAGTGTTATATACTGAACAGTTTTGCCATTCGTATCCTACAACACCATAATACTCACAAAAAAGGGGAAAAAACCTAGCCGTTGTATGCATGTCCTACAAAATAACCACAATACTCACAAAAAGGGAACGAACCCATGAGATTATTATTAATTTTTTTTAAGAAAATAGAAGTAAAATAAAATAAGATAAGATCAAAGTTAAATAGAAAGAATCAAACTAAAAATATAAGTGAGTCAAAGTCTAAAAACAATCAAACAAAATAAGGAAAGTTGGAATAGAATAGAAATAAGACAAATAGAATCAAAACAAAATAAATTAAGATAGTTATCCTCATCCAATCCTTATCAAATATTTTCTAAAATTCAAATTCAAATTCCATCCATATCTAATCTCAGATTCAAAATAAGATAAGAAACAGATATATAGATCAGGATATATATATATATATATATAAAAGAGGAAATTTTTTTTCGATTTTTGATATCAAATTTAAACAAAACAAAATAGAATAAGATAAAACAAAATAAGATAAGATCTAAACAAATGGATAGAGAAATAAAATAAAACAACCAAATAAAAATTTAAAATCTAGATAAAGAGATAAAAGAAAAATCTTTTTGGATTTTTGAACGTAAATCTAGATCTTAAATCTAAACAACCAAACAAAAATTTAAAATAAAAAAATAACTCTATCTATTATTTTTTTTTAAAATACAGAAAAATAATAATAGTAGCAATACCAATGAGCAGTTAACAAGCAAAACTTTTTTTTAGATACGAAAATAATAATAATAATAACAATAATAACAAAATTAATAATAATAATAATAATAATAATAATAATAATAATAATAATAATAATAATAATAATAATAATAATAATAATGTCTAAATTAACAAGGACCTTGTTGGTTTAATATCGCTTAAATATTCTCCGGTAGCGGCGCCAAAAACTTGTTGTGGCTCAGGCAAGTAACCTGATCGTAACTCGTAATAAAGTGGAGTATTTTTAAGACTCCGAATGTCGAACCCACAAAAAATGTGCAAGTACTAAATTAAAAGAGATCATTTATTATTTTAGACGAATGAAAGTAACGGTTTTGAGAGCAACACAATTGAATTATGAATAAAGAAAGCAAGCAATGTCACAAGAACGGAATAGAGATCAAATAGGAAAAGCTTAGGAGAATCGGGTTCACTAATACTAGATCCCGAATCTATTACCTTGCTATTACGAACTATATTTCCTAATTGAAAGCTAACCACTCACTCTAAGTTACTAAGAACTACCTAGTTAATAGCCTTCTTCCTAAATAACTACTCCGTTTTGATCCAGGAAGGTAATTAAAGGAGAGAGTATTAAGAGCAGACAAGCTTATTAATCTAATAACTGATTGGAAATAAGCAATGACCTTATCCGGCATACAAAGCGAATTTTGTTGATCTTAGAGTTCTATTAACTAATTGTGATCCTGTTACCACCAATTAACTAATTTATTAAGGATTAGCCAGATCCTATGAGAATAAGCATGCTAGGAAGAACACATTCATAAGAATAATAAGAAATTCATAATAACAATTGAATAAATATCTAGAACATCGTAAAAGATCCCCTATCACCCTAGTGATGGAGTTAGCTACTCATACTGTTTCTCAACATAATATAGAATAACATAAATCCAAACATGCAATCCTAAAAGAAAAGAAAAGAAGAGAGGCAAAAAACAAGAGGCAAATTCTAAAGCAAAAACCCTCACTCAGGGAGAATGAGATCCTCCCCAGAGAGTGAGTTGAGTTCTCAAAGGGGGTGAGAACGCCTATTTATAGGCTCTGGTGCGGATTACATCAACTGGCTTCAAATCTGTACGTTCTGGGCTTGGGTACGGTCGTACTGTGTTTATACATGGCCGTACCGGACTTGAATTGCGATGTTGGCCCGTACTTGTACACTCGGCACTACCTGACAACAATCGTGTACAGCCGTACTACCTTTGGTACAGTCGTACTAGACTTTTTCTTCGGCGGCAGGCCATACTGACTATGAGGTATGTCCCTAATGATCTGCCTGAATAGGTACGACCATACTGAAAAGATGTTGTACCGCTTGTCCAGAAACGCTAAAAATCTCTAAAACTCGCCAGAATCTTCCTAAAATTCAATATTTAGTATCTCATGTTGCCTTGATTACTTTTCTGCATAAATGAGGAAATAGTGAGCATATTTTGTCTAATAAGGAACAAAATCATAATATTTTATATTCTAAATACCCCAAAATAATAGACAAAATGGAGTGTTAACACTCAAACTCGTCAGTGTTATTCAATATGTACAAATGTGCCTGAAGCACTTCCACTCGACCCATGTTCTTAACCTTTAGACCTCGTGTACCCTTAATGTCACATCTTCCCTCATGTTCTCCTGATACATTTATCCAATTAAAATATCAAAACAGTCAAATACATTAATAGCTAACATAAAAATACATTAATAGCTAACATAATATAAAAGCGAAGCTAGTGGTGGCTGCTTAAGGGGTCCCCAGGAAAAAATTAGGGTGTAGATTCCTCCAAAGGAGTCGATGGATTGTAATAGAATACTCCGGTGTGGATGGAGTATACTTCGTGATCTCATCGTCATCACTGGGGATCTGAATGATGGTCAGCCATCGATGAACCTCCCTGGCAGCTATGGGCCTCCTGGGAGAGGGTGGTCTCCTCTGAAGCATGCGTATATGAAGGCCCAGGCTCCAACGATCAGCGTCGACACGGGGATCAGCATACTGGTTATCCATCAAATCGCGATCCTCAATCCTCACAAAGCTAGCTCAATACTCCCTCGCAGTCATCATCGGCCTGCTAATAGAGGGACGTGACATCCTGAAAGCCATGCTAGTACGACGCCCCCCCCGGACCACAGTTATCATCTAAAGACATTGTCTGTTGTCAATAGTGGTCAATCAAGAGCAACCAAACTAAAGTTTAAACAACAAAAAACATAATATACTCAACAGTTTAATTACTATGTAAAGAAGTTGGATAAAAATGAATAGCAGTTTCTTAGAATAAGTTGAATTTGAATTTCTAAATTGCCATGCACCAAGACAAGTGAGTTAGATAAATCTAAATCATTAATGGCACATGTAAGTTAGATAAAAAAAAGACAGAACCATCCCAATGAGTTCTTGTGCTTTAGCACATCAACCGGTTTTCCCAATTTGCATGATTGCCTGTGGCAATGTGGCTCTTTCTGACTCTTAAGAAAACATTACATATAATTCAGAACTAAACAAATAATTCATACCACGTTGAGATTAGATGTTATATGTGAACAAACAAAGAACTAAAATAAAAATTAACTCAAAGTGGGACATCTACAAAACTATATAAGAAAGAAATAAAATGAAAATGGATACATAAAATATCAGAACCATTAAAAAAATGCAAAAGCTTCATACAACAGAGAAATACCCAAAAACTTGAATGGCTTATGTATCTACAGTTGTCGTAATACCCAGAAACTTAGCAATCTCTGCCAAATCTGCACATTATAAGTCATAAGAAGTAATGTTACTGAAAGGAAGACAGAATCAAAAAGTTCAACAGGGCCAAATTTGTTTAAAACTAATAAGCCACTAACGGTGGCAACAAAAATGAGAGAAGGCGGAGAAAGTCACAAGCTCCTTCAATGCGAGCTCCTCCACGGTGACGAGAGTCACGGCGCTGCGAGAGAGACAGTGAAATAAAGAAGGAGAATGAAAACGAGGAAGAACAACAAAAATGAGACAAAAAAAGAGAGAAAGTAATCTTTACAAGGGATTGATGAATGGAAAATGTGGTGGCGGCCTGAGGAAGGTGGAGGTTCATCGTGATAGAGAGTGAAAATGGTGGTGGCGATCGTTTTCGTAGAGACTGAGGCTTTTGGAAGAAGAGAGAAAGTGAAGCTCTGTGAAAACGCGCAAATATATAAAAAGGTTTTAACACTGGTTGTAGATATAACCGGTGTGAAATCTTAAACAATTTACACCGGTTATACGTACAACCGGTTTAAAATAATACGCGGTAATTGCAAAATTACCACCACGTCATTTTTTACACCGGTTGTATATATAATTGGTGTAAAAAATGACGCAAAAATTTCAAAAATGTCACCGCGTCACATTTTACACCGGTTATATATATAACCAGTGTAAAATCCCCAATTATTATCCGTTTCGTGCACTAGTGACTGGTGGTGGTGGTGGTGTTGGATTCACTGGAGTTGCTTTGACACCAGCATTTGGTGGTACAAAAGGACCTCTAATATCTCATTCCCTTCACATATGGAAACATTATTAAAACAGTTACAAAATATTCCTTAATTTAGTCACTTAATAGCAAACACGTCCCTATGATTTATAACTTAATATCAATTTGGTCCCTGCGAATACCAATTCCAGGCACAAGTAACAACCATATCAGTTGTTACTTACCAAACCATACAACCCAAATCAAATCTACCAAAACACTACCAAGACTAGAATTACCAGAAAGAGCTGCATAACATAACAAAATTACCAAAAAAAATTACCAATTACAGAATAGGATCACCATAACAGAATACCATATCAGATTTTCATACCATAATCAGAATATTGGTCAACCCAAAAACAACATAATGGAATTAACAAAACCATATTAACAGAATTTACAAAACATTGTAAACTTACCAAAACCATATTACCAGAATTTACCAGTTCATATCAAAGGCAAAATTTACCAAAAGTATAATTTACAGAGGATATCCTCTGGACTGGCTGCTTTGTAGGTTGCATCTCTACTGAATTGCCTTGTGTTGATTGTTGACCCTACATGTATGTTATCAAACTTTTTATATATTCTCAATCATATAACTTAAACAAATACAATACACAATATTGGTGATGATTGTATAGGATCATGCCACTGTAGTTGTATCTTGAGATTGTATAAGATCCTGACACAAGTCAATCTCAGTTGGAGTTTCTTCCCCTTGCACTTCAAAGGATTTGGTTGTCTTAGGTTTCTTGGCTATCCCTTGGTTCATTCACCCCCTATTGTTATGACCCTCCAAGCCACATCTCTGGCATGTCCAAATAGGACATGTTTTCTTTAGCTTGGTGCCACTAACTGGTTCTTCATTGCCATCTTTCCTTCTGTTCTTTTTTGGCCTTCCAGCACTCCTCTTGACCTTAGGTGGGAGAGGTTTCTCATACTCAGTAGGTGTCCAGCAGTGCTCTGATTGTGTGGGCTGAACAAAGTAGTTGTAGCTTGCTTTATATGCTCTTATAGTTAAGCAACCATGGCAATAGTCTTCTGGCTTATGGGCCTTGTATGCTATTGCTGCACAAGCATGTTGACATGACATCCCTAACAAAAAAGGATTAAAAGTAAGAGGCTGCATGTTTAGCTAAGACAAATATGTGTGCATTTAGCTACATACCTATTAACTACCAGAATCCACATGTGCAGATGTGCACTCAAATCCACATCCACCTTAATAGGAGCATTTTGAACCTCAAACCGCATACCACGTTGCAGACGAAAAACTTCTTGTGGATTTCTTAAGTGGCCTTGATGGAGTAAAATGCGAGCCACCACCTATCTTCTTCATCCAAATGTTACTTCTTCAAGTGGGTGTGGGTTTTTAGGGTTTTAGTAGAAAGGGAAGAAATGGGAAAAAGAAGAAGTGAGAAAAGGACGCAGCTGAGGGGGAAAGAAGAAGAAATAAGTGATTTAAAGAAAACCTAATTTGTATCAAATTAGTCCGCAAAATTACAGTACAACAAAATAAACGTTGCAGAATAATATATTTTACTTAATTAACAGATAGAACTGACAGAGGGGCCTAACTGATACACGTTTTAAAAATATAGAGACTAATTTGGAATATTGATAAAGTAAGGGGATCAAACTGATTTTTTTTCAAATTTCAGGGACTAAATTGATCATTAACTCAATTGGTTTTCCACTCAACACTACATGAAATACCTTTTGATGTGAGTCCCAACATTTTTCCACTTTCCTTCACTTTTTACAACACAACCAAATAAGGGAAAGATATTATTTATTACTCTTTTCTTTCCTTAATTTCTTTACGTTCTCTTTTTTCTTTCAATTCTTGTCTTTACTCTTTGTTTTGGGCCAAGTCAAACAACCTAAACCCAATCCTAGACTCAAATGATACAGGATTTAATTAAGACCGAGTCTAAGTTGGATGAGACATGGTTAACTCAAAGAATAAGCTAAATAAAATTATAAGGCGATCTTATATCAATGAAAAAATAGTTCAAGCAATTAGTAAATAAATATATCATATAAATTAAAACTTTTTTCTATATAAGCGATGTCTTTTCCCTCTATTATAATTTTGTTATATTGCTAAAAAAAATATATCACTTTAAGTATATAATATTTTTTAGGCAAAGGAAAGGAGAGGGGTCTCGTTAAAACCTTCTGATGCAAAACCCTCCTTAGGGAAAAAAATCAAGAAGGAAAAAGAGTACTTCTGCCTAAATTTTATTGAAAAAAAAAAGAAAAAAGAGAAACAAATAAACATGGGGGGACTAGGCCAAAACCCATGAACAAAAACAACCAAGAAACCAACAAGAAAGAAAAACCCGCCTAAATAAACATATCATATAAATTAAAACTTTTTTCTATATAAGCGATGTCTTTTCCCTCTATTATAATTTTGTTATATTGCTAAAAAAATAATAATATATCACTTTAAGTATATAATATTTTTTTTTGGCAAAAGAAAAGAGAGGAGCCTCGTTAAAACCTTCTGATGCAAAACCCTCCTTAAGGAAAAAATCAAGAAGGAAAAAGAGTACCCCCGCCTAAATTTTATTGGAAAAAAAAGAAAAAAGAGAAACAAATAAACATGGGGGGACTAGGCTAAAACCCATGAACAAAAACAACCAAGAAACCAACAAGAAAGAAAAACCCGCCTAAATAAATATATCATATAAATTAAAACTTTTTTCTATATAAGCCATGTCTTTTCCCTCTATTATAATTTTGTTATATTGCTAAAAAAAAAAATAATATATCACTTTTAGTATATAATATTTTTTTTAGGCAAAAGAAAGGAGAGGGGCCTCGTTAAAACCTTCTGATGCAAAACCCTCCTTAGGGAAAAAAATTCAAGAAGGAAAAAGAGTACCCCGCATAAATTTTATTGAAAAAAGAAAAGAAAAAAGAGAAACAAATAAACATGGGGGGCTAGGTCAAAACCCATGAACAAAAACAACCAAGAAACCAACAAGAAAGAAAAACCCGCCTAAATAAAAAGCACTATAAAGGCAAAAACAGAGGTTGACGTGTACAGGCATCACTATAATGACTTTCATCCTAACTATGTTGGCACCAAAGTCATTAACAATCATATGCAACACATCAAAACCAATCAGAGAAGGCCAAACAAGACCCAGCCCCATGAAAATAAACAATGCTATTTGAAACGAAAGTTTGGGAGACCAAACTTATTACGGAAAAAGTCAGTCCTAATAAAGCTACGAATAGAGTTCCATCAGGTGTAGGCTTTGGAATAAACTCCAAAAGAGGCCACTTTAAGTATATAATATGTTTACAAACAATAGAAATTATCAAATTAAAAGTCATACATGCATGAAACCAGTTTTGGGTAACTGAAAGCAGTGTTATCAAAACCGGACTGGACCGGGCTGTCCGACCAGTTAAACCGGGAACCGGATCTCTGTCTGGTCCAAACGAATCTAAGAACTGTTTTGCATGAAAACCGAGGACCGAACCAAAAAATCGGGAACCAGAATGGAAAATCAGGAACCGCCGGTTCGATCAAAAACTTCCATTTTTTTTTTAAAAAAAGGTAAATTACATTGTTTTTATGCACATGAGTGGCAATGGGCACCCTCTGGGCAGGGTACTATAGTGCTCGTCCCCATACCCGCATTTGAAAAAAGTGCCCGTACCAGAGCCTATACCCGCGCGGGCAGCAACTTTAGTGCCCATCCCCTTGCAAACTGGGTACCTAAGTGCCCGTACCCGCACCCGCTACCTGCACTTTAACCATGAAAAACTAATTGTTGGAACCTAAACGATTGAGAAGTTTAGACCCTCATTAATTTTGATGATAACAAAATATTCACAAGAGAACAATTTATGTTCTAACTATTCTTGAAGTGTGCAGATACTAGTATTACATACATTTCTAAGTCACTTAAACAAGAAGAAAGAAGCTCTCAAGAGAAGGATACACTCCATGTGTCAGCATCCGGCTCATCCTAGTATACTGTCCTAGTGAGCGTCTGGAATTATCCTTTTGTGACACTAGTCTTATCCAATTGCTATGAGCATCCGATCTTCCGTTCTGAGCGAGCGTCTGAACTTCATTTTATATCACGTGATGGTCACGTTGTTGCTCCTCTTCTCAGAAGCCTGCGGAGCAGTTTGAATTTGATCTTATGCGCCAAAATTGTTGTACGAGGTATCAAAGGTGACACCTTTAGTTAAAAGACAAAAATCGTACAAGCAATTGTGAAAAGCAAGGTAGTACGAAAACGGTAATATGTACCACTGAGATATTCTCTGGAAAGGAAGAAAGAGATGACTTTTTGAAATCACCTCACTCAATGGAAAGGAGTCATTTTTATCAGAACGGTAATATCCTTCATAACTCCTATATATACCTCAAGGTATCCATTGAAGATCTTTGCGAAAAAGTTTAAATTGCCGAAACTGCATAAGAGTATATTACTTCATTTATCGAGAACAAGCAATGTTGCTATACACTACAAAGAGTCAATACTCTGAAAGCACTGCTTCTGTGAGCAATCAAGTTTCGAGCCAAGTCTCTGGACTACAAGAACTGAATTCAGCGTCCGACACTTTCTTTTAGAAAGCATTTCTATATTGAGCTTAATTTTTATCCTCTCTGTGAGAGTTATTCATACTTGTATTCAACTTATTTGTAAAAGTTGTTTTGGCCTAATTAAGGTTGTTCCCTCAAAGGCTCGACTGTACTGAGTCATTTTGAGAAGTTAAGAGTATTATCAAGGTTGTGACAGAAGAATATTCTTGAGGAAATTGTAATCAGATTGGTTATAGTGGAAAATCCTTCAGGAACGAAGGGACTAGACGTAGCTACCAGTTTGGTAGTGAACTAGTATAAATCTCTGTGTCTCTTGCTTTACTGCTTTCTATTTATCTTTTTCCTGCTGTGTTAAAAACAAGTTTTCTCAAACTGCTTTTCCAGCGTCCGGTTTATTTCCAGCATCCGTTTAACAAACTGTTTTGAAAAACCTATGTTCTAAGTGTTTTAAACTTAAAGTTTGCGAAAAGTTTTGAACACAATTCAACCCCTCCTTCTTGTGTTCACGTTCAGTTGGTACCAGAGCTCGGTCTCTTGGTTGAGCACTTAACAGTGTTAAGAGTAAAGATCATACTGTGAACATGTCTGCTGAAGGTGGTCATATGAACCATCCTCCTCTATTCAATGGAGAAAAATTTGATTACTGGAAAGATAAGATAAAAGCATTCCTTGAGGCACAAAATCTTGATTTGTGGGATATAGTTGAAAGTGGATACATTTCTCCCGCTAATGCCCTTGATGTTGCAATACCTAGGGAAAAGCGGGTGATGATCGTAAAAGAGATATCAAACCAATCGGAAGGCTAGATTTATTCTCATACGTGCTATATGACAGAAAGAGAATATGATAAATGTGGTAAGTTTGATCTTGCCAAAGAAATGCAGGATTCTCTTGTTTTGTCTTATGAGGGTTACGCCAAGTAAGAGAAACAAAGGATAGCATGATGGTACGCCTTGATGAGCTATTCAAAATGGAAGATGGAGAAAACATTGAAACTATGTTTGGAAGGTTCAAACACTTGTTCATGGGTTGCCAGGCCCTTGGAAAAAGTTATACTACACGACCATGTGAGAAAGATCTTGAGAAGTTTGACTAAGCGGTGGAGACCCAAAGTCACTTTGCTATTCAAGAAGCAAAAGATCTAAATGTCCTTCGGCTTGAAGATCTTATGAGTTCTTTGAAAGCTCATGAACTTGAGCTAAATGAAGAAGAACCTACCAAGAAGAGTAAGTCTATTGCTTTAAGAGTTAATCAACATAAACCTAGTACTTCTAAAGCTTTTCAGGCTGAAGAAGAAGAATCAGATGATGAAGCTTTAGAAGGAGATTATGATGGATCAGATGATGAGCTAGCTTTCATATCTAAGAAGATCCAGAGAATGTGGAAGAAGAGAAACTTCAGAAGGAGGTTTCAGAAGAAAGATACAAAGGACAAGAAGGAAAGCAAAGACAAGGACAAAGCCCAAGTCATTTGCTATGAATGTAAGAAGCCTGGACATTTCAAGTCCGAGTGTCCTAATCTTAAGGAAAAATCCACAAGAAGCTCCTTCAAGAAAAAGAAGAAAGGTCTCATGGCAACATGGGAAGACCGTGACTTATCATCCTCTGAGGAAGATAAAGAAGAAGAAGCTCACATTGCCCTCATGGTAGACACTGATCTTGATTCAGAAGAAGAAGTTGAAGAGGTAATAATATATGACTCTTATTCTGAACTTCAACTTGCATTTGATGATCTGTTAAAGGATTCTGCCACTCTCTCTATTGAGTATAAGAATTTGAAAAAGAAATTTTCAAAACTATCACAAGATTTTCATTCTTTACCCAATGAAAACTCTGTACTCAATGAAGAGAACCGTAAGCTAAAAGCGAAAATCGGCCTGGTGGATAACCAGCGTCTGGAAGCCATCAAGCAACCGGAAGGCGAGAGCTCTCAAGTTAAAAGCTCTGTGAGTTACAGCAATCCTAATCGCAAATCAAATGACTATGAACATGCATTTCAAAAGTTTCTTGCAGAGAGTGTAACTTCGAAGCAAGCAAGCTTTATGATTTGGGGTGTCGAAACGACAACTCATTGTCTTGGTTATATATCGATGAACCTCTTTGGGAAAATGATTATGCGTCGATAAATCCAATAATCATAGTAAATGCTTGCAGTGTATCTCTCGCAATAAACCGGTCACTTGAAAAGTGCGTGTACTGTGTTTACAACTAAGAAGGACAAGTATCCTTCAAGAACTAACAAGAAAAGACCCAAAAAGATATGGGTACCTAAAGATAAAATAGTCTATGTTGCAGACATGCTTAGCAACAAAGTCAACACACCTATCTTGGTACTTAGAGAGTGGATGCTCGCATCACATGATGGGAGAAAAGCATATGTTCCAAGAACTAAGACCTAGAGAAGCTGGATTCGTTGGTTTCGGAGGAAACCAGAAAGGTAAAATAGTTGGAATCGGTCGCATAGGTAAAGGCTCTCTTCCTTCTATTGATAATGTTTTATATGTTGAAGGATTGAAACATAATCTACTGAGCATAAGTCAATTATGTGACAGTGGTTATAATGTTGTCTTTACAGAAAATGGATGTTCAGTAAAAAGCAAAAATGATGGATCTATATTCTTTACAGCAAAGAGGAAACAAAACATTTATAAAGTTGATCTTTCTGAACTTGCAAAACAAGATGTCAAGTGTATAATATGTGTTGAAGATGAGCAATGGATTTGGCACAAAAGATTGGGTCATGCCAATTTGAGGTTAATCTCAAAATTAAACAAGCACAATCTTGTTAGAGGCTTACCAAATCTTAAGTTCCAATCTGATGCCCTGTGTGAGGCTTGTCAAAGAGGAAAACAAGTTAAAACTTCCTTTCATTTAAAAAATGTTGTTTCAACCTCGAGACCACTTGAACATTTACATCTTGATCTTTTTGGTCCCACAAGGACAGCCTCTTTAACTGGAAAGAAATATGGAGTAGTCATTGTTGATGATTTTACTAGATGGACATGGGTTAAATTCCTTGCCCACAAGGATGAGTCTTTTAAGGTATTTACTGTTTTCTGCAAATCAGTTCAAAATGAAAAAGCCATCTGTATTTCTTCTATTAGAAGTGATCATGGGGGAGAATTTGAAAATGAAAGCTTTCAAAAATTTTGTGAAGAAAATGGCATCTCCCACAATTTCTCCTCTCCTAGAACACCTCAACAAAATGGTGTTGTAGAAAGGAAAAATAGGTCCCTCCAGGAAATGGCCAGGACCATGATCAATGAAGCTGATATTACAAAACATTTTTGGGCAGAAGCAGTAAACACAGCTTGTTATATTCAAAATAGAATTTTTATAAGACCTATTTTGAATAAGACTCCTTATGAATTGTGGAAAGGTAGAAAACCAAACATTTCTTACTTTCATCCTTTTGGTTGTATTTGTTATATCTTGAATACTAAAGATCGACTTGGTAAGTTTGATATCAAGGTGACAAAGGAATCTTTTGGGATATTCTGAAAGATCTAAAGCTTTTAGAATATACAACAAATAAACTTTGACAGTTGAAGAGTCCATTCATGTCAAGTTTGATGATAAGAAGCGACACCGCTATGTCGAGCTAGATGAGTTATTTTCGAATTAAACCTCGGTGACAAGTCGACGGTGAAGATGCATCTTCATCATCAGGTGGTGATAAAGCGAAGAATTCTACTCGCGGAAGTGAAGCAAGAAAAAGCTGGAAGTACAAAACCAATCATCCAAAAGATCAAATCATAGGAGAACCTGGTGATAAAGTACGAACCAGATCCTCTTTCAAGGAGCATGCTGATTTTGCACTTCTTTCTGAAATGGAACCTAAGATGATTGATCAAGCTTTGGAAGATGAAGGGTGGATTCTAGCAATGCAAGATGAGCTAAATCAGTTCCAAAGAAATGATGTATGGAAGCTAGTCACTCTACCAGAAGATAAGCAAGCTATTGGTACTAAATGGGTATTTAGAAATAAGCTTGATGAAGATGGTAAAGTTGTGAGAAATAAAGCAAGGTTAGTTGCTCAAGGTTATTCACAAGAAGAAGGTATTGATTTCGCTGAAACTTTTGCACCTGTTGCAAGACTAGAAGCTATTCGCATTTTACTTTCATTTGCAGCACATCATGGGATAACATTTGACGGTTCCCTAAAATGCTCATTTTCTTGCTCTTAATTGAAGGGAATTATCTTGCAAACTTAGACTTTATTCCTTGTTTGGCCTCTAATCTTAAGAGTTTGAGTATTTGCTTGTTGGGATAATCTAGTTGTTAACCATGTTAGTTTTTTTGTTGCTTTGTTGGAAAAATGTCCTTATTGTGGTCTTGTCTTTTTGTAGGGAGGAAAGGGATTGTTTGGAGACATGTCTCCACTCATCCAAATGAGATGATCTTGGTCTTGTTAGAAACATAATTGAATTATCTACATCTTTGATGAAGAACTCGAGACCCAAATCAATCTCTAAGTTGGGGTAATCTGTGCTACACGTTGATAAGGTGATGCTGTCCTAACCTGACACGTGTTCGATATTTTAATCATATCTGCAGTTTTAGTTGTCCAAATGAGCTGAAACTGGTGCCATTGGAAATCTAAGATCCATATCTTCAACTTTCGTGAAGACACCTTGAGCTAATTCAGACTTTAAAGAGGTGAAAAAGGCAGCACAACATGGAAGAATGGGTGCAGACGGCGCCTGCGCCAGGAGGCGCTGCGCTGCTGCCGGGAATCGTTTTGATCAATTTTGGGCGCCTGCCTGTAACCCAGCGCCCTGCGCCTCGTCTCGGTCTGACACTTATTAAAACACACTTTTAACTCAATTTGGTCAGGCCCTTTCATATGTTCTCACTCCCAAACCCTAGGGGAGCCAAGAGGCAACCCTAAATCCATCTCATCTCCATCTCCCTTGAAGATTCAAGCCTTGGAAGAGACCTTGGAGCTTCAATGGATCATCCACCACCTCTCCATCCATCTAGTTCTATCTCTCCTGTCTCTTTTATGCATTTCTAATTTTTTCATTTGGTTAGGAATGATGAACCTTTGTTGGATTCTTGTGTAATATGACTTCTAATGTTTAATACTTGTTGTATTTGTGTTGATTGAGCAATTTCTTCCATCCTTAATGCTTTTCATTGATTGACCATCTTTGAATTGATTCTAAGTGTGATTTCACAATTGGAAAATTGGTTGTTATGCTAGATATGAAGTTGATTGCCATATTTGTGATGATCCTAGGGATATGACTTCATGCTTATGTGTTCCTTTGAATTCTTACACTTAATGCTTAGTTGAATTAGGAAGGCCTAAGGAATTAGGGTTATTGGTTTAATCTAAAGGGGCTTTTGCTCAAGGAATTGAGACTAGTCTAATTAAGTGAATTTGAACTTCAATTGCATGAATTTGACTTGTATTGGGATTGAGTTTGATTGCATGAGAAGAGGAAAACAAAGGGGATTCAAATCCTAGCCACTTTTATCTGTATTATTTGTGCACACCAAGTGTTTGATATTTGGTATTGTTGACGCATACCAAGTGTTTGATATTTGGTCAATACAAGAAAACCAAAAAATATTGTTTCTTGCTTTCTTTAATTTCATTGTTAATCAATTCAAAACACCAAAATATATTGTTTCTTGTTCAAATAGTAATAAAAATAGTAAGTTGATATTTGACACGCAATCCTTGAGGACGATATCCGGTACTTAACCGATTTTATTACTTGCAACGATCCGGTACACTTGCCGTGATCCCATCAACATTATATCAAATGGATGTGAAAAGTGCTTTTCTAAATGGTTTTATAACTGAGGAAGTTTATGTTAAACAACCTCCTGGTTTTGAAGATATTGAATTTCCAGAACATGTTTTTAAACTTAAAAAGGCTCTATATGGTCTTAAGCAAGCTCCCAGAGCATGGTATGATAGACTAAGTTCCTTTTTAATGAAAAATGGATTTACAAGAGGTTTAGTTGACACTACCTTTTTCAGAAAATCCTCAAACAAGCATTTCATACTTGTTCAAATCTATGTTGATGATATCATTTTTGGAGCCACTAATGAAAGCCTTTGCAAAGAATTTTCTAAGCTTATGCAGGCTGAATTTGAGATGAGCATGATGGGTGAATTAAAGTTTTTCCTTGGAATACAAATCAAGCAATGCTGTGATGGTATCTATATACATCAAAGCAAATATATCAAAGAATTATTAAAGAAATTCAAGATGCTGGATTGTAAGCCTATGTGTACACCTATGCATCCTACCTGCACTCTTAGTAAAGATGAAATTGGTAAGAAAGTAGATCAGAAAATGTATAGAGGTATGATTGGATCTCTACTTTATCTTACAACTTCAAGACCTGACATTATGTTCTGCACTTTGTGTGCTAGATTTCAATCAGATCCTAGAGAATCACACCTAAGTGCTGTTAAAAGAATATTCAGATATTTGCAAGGAACTACTAATCTTGGTTTGCTTTATAAGAAATCAAAAGATTACAAATTAGTAGGTTTCTATGATGCTGACTTTGCTGGAGATCGAATTGAAAGAAAGAGCACAAGTGGAGGCTGCCAGTTCCTTGGAGCTAATCTTGTGTCTTGGTCAAGCAAAAGGCAAAGCACAATTGCACTCTCAACACAGGTTTGAATACATCTCGTGACAAGTTGTAGTTCTCAACTTCGTGGATGAAGTATCAACTTGAAGACTACGATAAAAGAGAGTAACATTCCTATCTTACGTGATAATACATCCGCCATATGTCTTACTAAAAATCCTATATTGCATTCTAGAGCAAAGCACATTGAGATTAAGCATCATTTTATAAGAGACTATGTTGAAGGTATTCTAGAAATAAAATTTGTAGACACTGATCATCAGTGGGCTGACATATTTACAAAACCCCTTGTTGAAGATAGATTCAATTTTATAAGAAGAAATTTAAACTTTCATCTTATAGAAGAATGATTAATCTCAGCGTCTGAAAATAAACAAAATCTCAGCATCTGATATGACATAAGCATGTATGTGCATAAGCATCTTATTTGTCATATGCATCATAACTCGTCATCTGATGAATCAGCTGCGTGCGTCCGAGCACACCCACACGTGTCACACATGTTAAGGACTCAAGCGTCTCATCATATCTACTGAGTCATGATTATTTACGTTTTCAATAAAAACTTTTACTTTTATTTTGGCGTCTGCATTTAATGAAAAGGCGAATCTTTATTTTCTTTTCTTTTTGATTTAATTTTTTATGTGGAAATACGAAGCGATATTTTGAAAAAGAACTGTACCATTCTCTATTAACTTTCCCACTACTCCACATTTTTCGCTCCACTCTGCGTTTTCTGCAAAACCGTACTCGTTCTCTCTTTCTCTCTATCTCTCTCTGTGTGTGTTTTCGAACCCTAAAACCTCCATCACCTTCTCTTCAATTGCTACAATGGCCGACAGAAAGGTTGGACAATACACTGCTGCCTTCGATGTCTTCTCTGAGGCAAAACTTCTGAATGAGAACCGGGTTGATTTCGAAAACTTCAAGCTATATGGTTTTGACTTTGAGGAAGGTCTTGAAAAACTGGGATGGAAAAACTACTTCATTTGGGAACCAGTGGACGTACTGAGCGACGCTATTAAGGAATTCTGGGGAAGTGCATACTTACTTCCGGGGGAAATAATAGAAGGTCACCTCAGAGGATTCAAACTATGCCTCACTATCAACTCTATTGCTCAGACAATCAAGTGCTCGTGTGAAGGAATCAGTTACCACTCAAACTGGGTTGATGCTTACAGAGGACTTGAAAGAGTCAATGAAGCTCTGTTTGAGAACTACCGTGAACTGAAGAAGAAGAACATCTCTCCCACGGCTAAAGACTTGAAAAGCCATTACCGTGTACTGCACAAAATCATCGCCAAGAGCGTGATTCTGAAGGCTGGGTCAAGCGACATAGTGAACTACGAGCAAAAGTTCATTATGAGGAACTACATGGCTGGGAAGAAAATCAATCTGCCAAGGTTGATTATCAACAATCTGATAAATGCCCTTGTCTTCTCAAGGAAGAATGTTGATAAGAAGAATATCGTCAAGATAATCCCATATGGAGTTCTTCTCTCCATTATGATGATCAAAGACGGCATTGTAAGGAAGCTGACTGACTCCATCAACACAGAGGAAAAGGAAAAATACTTTGGTGTTGGTGCTGTTGTGCGTCCAGAAGTTTTTGGAGTCAACAGTTTGGTCAGGATGCAGCTTATTACAGGCTCTATGATCAAGAAGGTGAAAATAGAGCAACAGGAAGGAGAAGCTGAAAAGAAAACCACCAGAAGCTCAATGACTGGTGTGAAAAGACCTGCTGAGTCCCCTTCAAGGGAGACCAGAAGGACAAAGCAGAAGGTGGCACCTACTGTTGAAGAACCAGAAGATGAGGATAGAATTCCCATCAGAAAGGTCTTGGAGAAACAATTTAGACCAGCAGCTGAAAAGGATGCTTCAGCGTCCGGTCAAGGGAAGCAAATCCCTCCTCCTCCTCCTCATTCTTTGTCACCAGAGGGTCCAAAAGAAGGTTGGTCAAGCCATCAGAAGTTGACCCAAAGGTACTTGATTTTACTGCTGATGAATCAGTATCTGTGTTTGATGCTCATGATGTTATTCCTGCACCACCTTTGTCTGTTTCACAATCACAAACACAAACTAGGAAAACCAAAATGAGCCTCCAGCAAACCTCAACTCTCTCTAAACCTATCCAATCATCATCTACTACACTCAACCTTAACCTACCACAAATTTCCTCAAATACTTCACTAACTACATATATCTCCAAACTTCACTCTCATCCCTTTAACCTTTTATTCAAAATACCTCCCATTAATCCCTTCAAACCCCACACACCTAAAACCTACAAAATCACCAAAACCACTCCCACCTTACTCACCATTACCCTTAAACCTACAGACGATGGTGGAAGGAAAAATGTCTCATACAAACCACAGTTTGTTAAGTATGAGATATATCGTAGCATCTACAATCGTCCCTCCACATGGCATTTGAAGACCTTCACCTCTGGAGCTGCCAGATTGGAGATTGCCTCTCCAATAAGTGCAACCTTCAAGGATGGAGAATACCACTTCCAGATGTCATTTAAAGGAAGATTGAGACCAACATCTGGAAGCAGAGCAATTCCCTTCTCTGTTGATCTTCCTAGATCCCTACCACAATATGAACCGCTCACTTTGGAAGAATGCGGAAGGTGGATTACAGATGAAGAAGCTGCCTTCATGGCACACTGTCTTGAGATGAAGAAGATTGAAGTAATCAGACAGTACAGGGATCCTTCTTCTGTATCAGTAAAGATTGTACCAGATAGACAAAGGTGGCTACCTTGGTCTATCCCTGGGAAAAGGAAAGAACCTGCTCCGGGCAAGCAGCCATTCAGCAAGATCGGGCTCAAGGAATATGAGAAGGCTCCTAAAAAGTACAACCTTAAGGAATTCTCTGAGCTTCCGATTGCCAAGATCTCTGAGGATCATGCCAGAAGGTTTTACCTGACTTCTCTGAAGGAAGATGAATGGAGAACTGGCTCCTCAAACTGCTGCAATGCCGAGAAGGCCACTATTCCAACAGTTGGCACAATCAGCAGAGTTACTGACATCAATCTTAGAACAGTCTACTTCGATGATATGTTCAGATGCTCAGTAATCAGACCTTTTGACTGCATGAAGATATATGACCAATGGGCTGCTGTGACCAAGCACTTCGAAATTGGATTTACTTGGAGTCAATGGTCTGAGTCTTGGAAAGACAAAGCCATATTACCATGCCTCGACCCCCTAGTGCTAGAAGAAGATGACAGGGAAAATCTGCGAAGAATTTACCTAGCAGAAAATAAAGCACTCTCTTTCACTTGTGAAGCCTTGAGTGTCTTTATCAGAAGTATATGGGGAGAAGAAGCTGAAAATAGGTTCGATGCTTTCACTGCTGATGTAGTTCTACACAGAGAAATCATCTTCATGAATCTGCTGTATCCAGAAGATGTGAAATATCAATGGGAAATTCAAACAGAATCTGAGCTCAGAAAACATGGAAATTTCATTAAATGGTTTATACCAAATGATGCATTCTTTCTAAGAGCTCAACGGAAGAAGGAATTGAGACTTAAGCTATCCAACTGGGTGCTAGCAGAGCATCAGAAGATGAAACCCGCACCGTGCGAAGTTGGACCTTCTACTTCTACTCCTGCAGTTGAGATGGTTACTATTCCCAAAGCTGAATTTGAAGAAATGAAGGCCACCAACATGAAAGTCACTCAGCTGGAGACTGCTCTGAAATTACTATATGAACGTCTCAACATCCCTCCACCACCTCTACCAAACCCTTAAACTTTGTTTTGCTTTAAATTTTTTTTGGTACTAAGTGATAATTCTTATTTTTGTTGATACACTTATACACTATTTTTGCTCTAATTATTTGTCTTATATTCAAATTTTTCTAAGTCTTATTTTGACTATGATGTGTTTTTACACTCTTTTTGTCTGATGACAAAAGGGGGAGTAAAAGAAAGGTATGATGAACACGTGAAAATCTGACGTATGATGAACACGTGAAAATCTGACTAACCCACCGTCCGATTCTCACCGTCCGATGAATACGCTGGAACTGAAGTATCATGCATAGCATTTCATACATAGCATTTGTGTGGTTACTTATTAATGCGCTAATATTCATTGATCTAGTGCTCTTATAATGATAAATGAATTTGGTACTAATGCTCTTATAATGATCAATAAATTTGATACAATTTGATTAAATCAATCCTTTTAATCAGCATCCGATCTTACTCTGATACATCTACGTATTTTGTTTTGCGATCACTTAATTGAATTTGTTTATCCACTATCGCCTAAATACTAGAATTATCTTATATATCAAAATTGTTAAATTCAGGGGGAGACCCTTAATGTCATTTTGAAACTAAATTGTTCATCTACCTTAGATATTTGTCATCATCAAAAAGGGGGAGATTGTTGGAACCTAAACGATTGAGAAGTTTAGACCCTCATTAATTTTGATGATAACAAAATATTCACAAGAGAACAATTTATGTTCTAACTATTCTTGAAGTGTGCAGATACTAATATTACATACATTTCTAAGCCACTTAAACAAGAAGAAAGAAGCTCTCAAGAGAAGGATACACTCCATGTGTCAGCATCCGGCTCATCCTAGTAGACTGTCCTAGTGAGCGTCTGGAATTATCCTTTTGTGACACTAGTCTTATCCAATTGATATGACCGTCCGATCTTCCGTTCTGAGCGAGCGTCTGAACTTCATTTTATATCACGTGATGGTCACATTGTTTCTCCTCTTCTCAGAAGCCTCTGGAACGGATTTCGAATTTGATCTTACGCGCCAAAATTGTTGTGCGAGGTATCAAATGTGACACCTTTAGCTAAAAGACAAAAATCGTACAAGCAATTGTGAAAAGCAAGGTAGTACGAAAACGGTAATATGTACTACTGAGATATTCTCTGGAAAGGAAGAAAGAGACAGCTTTTTGAAATCACCTCACTCAATGGAAAGGAGCCAGTTTTATCAGAATTGGTAATATCCTTCATAACTCCTATATATACCTCAAGGTATCCATTGAAGATCTTTGCGAAAAAGCTGCCGAAATAAAGCTGTACAAGAGTATATTACTTCATTTATCGAGAACAAGCACTTGTTGCTATACACTACAAAGAGTCAATACTCTGAAAGCACTGCTTCTGTGAGCAATCAAGTTTCAAGCCAAGTCTCTGGACTACAAGAACTGAACTCAGCGTCCGACACTTTCTTTTAGAAAGCATTTCTATATTGAGCTTAATTTTTATCCTCTCTGTGAGAGTTATTCATACTTGTATTCAACTTATTTGTAAAAGTTTTTTTGGCCTAATTAAGGGTGTTCCCTCAAAGGCTCGACTGTACTGAGTCGTTTTGAGAAGTTGAGAGTATTGTCAAGGTTGTGACAGAAGAATACTCTTGAGGAAATTATAATCAGATTGATTATAGTGGAAAATCCTTCAGGAACGAAGGGACTAGACGTAGCTACCAGTTTGATAGTGAACTAGTATAAATCTCTGTGTCTCTTGCTTTACTGCTTTCTATTTATCTTTTTCCTGCTGTGTTAAAAACAAGTTTTCTCAAACTGCTTTTCCAGCGTCCGGTTTATTTCCAGCATCCGTTTAACAAACTGTTTTGAAAAACCTGTGTTCTAAGTGTTTTTAACTTAAAGTTTGCGAAAAGTTTTGAACACAATTCAACCCCCCTTCTTGTGTTCACGTTCACTAATAAATAACGAAAAGAACATCATTACTTAATTAAAATACGATCCAAAAATTTTTCAAATTAATTCTAAAATATTACAAATCATAGAATTTAGCCAAATATTGGACCATCCTACATTTAGTCTATGCTTCTTACTATTGCTTCTTTGGGTTGTTCATTACAGATCAAAATAAAAAAATAAATTCAACTAGCAATAGTCAATTGATGAAAAACCCCAATAATAGAAGACAGTATATATACCATCCAGAAAAATATTACCACAAAAACTGCAATAAGCATATATTCAGTTTAAGGTATCATGTAAACTTTTAACTACTCATCAGCTAGAGAACAACACTTGCACATATAACAATAATAATATCAAAATAGCAACATCAACTCTAAAATTATTACAAACCATAGTATTTTTAGCCAAATAAAAAAATCTAAAATATCAAAAATAAGTACGTATTACAATAAATATTCAAATGAATAAAATCACAAAGTTGTAACTCCTAAGCAGATGTTCTCCATATCCTGAAAGAAAAAAAAAGATACTTTACATCAGTTATACATTATAAAGTTGTAAAGTCATAATAATAAATTGTTAATAAATTTGTTATATTATATTACCTCATCCTCAGAATCAGAGTCTTGAAAAGATTGCAAACGCTTGTCTTTCACATGTAAATATTACTTTGGTCCAATTATACCAATAGAAACTAGAACAAACAACAAAAATTAATAGTAAGACTAAACACAAATTTCATTGAACAAATAGATAAATGCAACATTTATTACCTTCCTTTTGATGCTTCATCCAGCTTTGTGCATACAAAAGCGCCTCCAAAGTATCCTCATGAAGCCTAGAACGATGAGGACTCAACAACCTACCACCTGTGCTAAAAGCATATTATGAAGCAACAGTTGAAATTGGGATGGCCAAAATATCCTTAGCAATATTTTGCAATGTTGGATACTTAATCCCATTTGTTTTCCACCATCCAAGTATATCAAATGTAGCCCTTCTAGGCAATACCTTCTCTTCCAAGTAGAGATCTAGCTCGGTCTTTGATACAATCTTATTAGTATCATTGACAAATGAATCATAACCAGTAAGATAATTGCTACTAAGAACAGAATCTAAATTTGGATCCTTGTCATTGGACTTTTCAGTTGAACCTTCAACCATCCCATTGAGTTTAGTTTGATAATCTTCAAACAATGAGAAGCATAATTGCTTGATGTAGCTAATTTCATCTGAAGATGTACTTCCATAAAGCAAAGGAAAGAAGTACTCTAATAACCTCATTTTATATCTTGGATCCAAAATTGTGGCAATTTCCATGATTCCATGAATAACAGACTAATATTTGTCAAATTTATCAATCATTTTTTAAGCCATTTTTTTAATAGCCCTAATTGAGCAAGTCTCCCACTGCTTCAAAGACAACTTTATTTCACAAACTAAAGAGAAGAATATGTTTGTTGTGGGATACTGTGTACCTGAAAACATCTCAGTTACACGATTAAAGACTTCTAACCTACTGCAGATTTCTTTTGCAGTTTTCCACTCACTCGCTGTAGGCAAAGTTGTATACAAAGGCTCTCTTGTTTTCAGACGAGTAAAAACATCTTTATAAGCCAATGCAACAACAAGCATGTGATAAGTAGAATTTCATCTAGTTTTGCAATCAAGAATGAGTTTCTTTGTGATTGAAACTTTTATTTGATGTGTCACTTCCCTAAAACCTTGGTCTTTCTTAGGTGTGGCTGTCCAAAAAGCAACACTGTTCCTAACCTTTTCTATGCCATCTCCAAGTAGACTCAAACCATCTTGAGCAATTAAATTTAGAATATGTGCACAACAATGTAGTGAGATATGCGGCTTTGCATATCCCAGTCATCATCAATGTAGTGAGTTGTAACAGTCATATACCCTTTCTTTTGGTTGCTGGCTATCCACAAATCTGATGTTAAAGCAATTTTACTCCCAATCTTGTCTAAGAGTCCCATGGTCTTCAACTTTTCATTTTCATAGTTTTTGATAATATCACATTTAACCGTGTTTCGACTAGGAATCTTGAACAAAGGTTGAAGACTTTTTGAATATGCTCTAAACCCCAAATGATCCACTATTGACAATGGATACTCATGAATTATTATCATACTAGCGAGGTCTTTCCTTGATTTCTCTGGATCAAAGTGATAGTTACTCAAATAAGTAGATGATCCACCTGCTTTCTTCTGTTCTCTCAACAAGATTGATTGTCTTATATCCCTATACGGCCTTCTTTTACAAGTCTGAAAATGTCTCTTCAAATGACTATTTCCATCAGATCTTTTACCTGCCAAATCTTTGTTGCAATAATTGCATACAAATTTTTTTTCTCCTTTAATTGTTTTTTTCTCGAAGTGGTTCCAAACAACTGACAAGCTTCTTCTCTTTCCATCACTAGTCAATTCATAAGCATCAACATCAATAGTAACAGGAGGAACAATATATACTGGGGATTGAGATTGATCTTTGTCAGAAGTGTCCACATTATCACTAGGAGTACTTTCAGGTTGTGTGGGAGAAGAGCTACTTTCAGATTCATTTGATTGAAATATTTCATGCGGATTTTCCATCTAGAAATAAAAAAAAGAACAAACAAATAAACAGTATATACAAAAAAAAGGAATGAATTAAGAAGCTACAATGACCAGATTGACCAGCACCAGGACCACGACCACGAATTTGAAAAACTAAACATTTTCCTCAGCTACATTTTTCATGTTAACAAATTTTTCGTATTAACATTTGACACCAGCACCAGCACCAGCACCAGAATGACCAGAAACAGCTACATTTTTCATATTAACAAATTTTTCATTAATTTGCTAAAGATAATATTATTAGACTTGAAATTCCAAGCATCCACAGGTCCTGAGATTCACAAAAAAGGGGGAAAAAACTTCAATAAAAAGGCAAACAGATCCTATGATTCAAAAATGTAGGCTTGCAGAAAATGAATATACCTGAAAGTGAGAAAATGAGAGTGATAATCAAAGAAGCAGAAGAAGCGCGATCAGAAGAAGCAGCTTTAAAGATCAGAAGAAGCACGATCAGAAAAAACTCGTCAGAGGAACTCGCAGCGCACAGTGTGTGAGAACAGAAGAAGCAGCGCTATCCGTGGACAGAAGAAGCATGGTGATCCGTGAACAGAAGAAGCAGCGCGACCAATGTGTGAAAACAGAAGAAGCAGCGGCGCAGTGAAGGTCGATGGAGAGGAACAAGAAGCAGCAGCGTAGTGAGGTTTAGAAATATGGGTTCGGTTTTGGAATTGGAAGTAGTTCTACTGTTCTAGGTTTAGAAAGTAGTATTAATTTAGAAGTAGTATTCTTCTTCTTTTTTTGAAAGAAATTTAGAAGTAGTATTAATTACTTTATATGACTATAAATAAATAAACATAAATATTATATATATATATATATATATATATAATATCTGTGTGTGGGGGGGGCCGCGGTGCGGGCTGGGCACTAGAGTGCCCGTACCCGCACCCATACCCACTTAAAATTACGGGTAATTGTTCAGGCCCAGACCCATAATGCGGGTAATTACCCTGCCCATTGCGGGTTTTTTTGCGGGTGCCCAGTGGGTCTGGGTCTAATTATCATCCCTACATGAGATGTATTTTATCCATTTTTTTTACATTGATGGATAAAATCAAATACTATAAAAAATTTAAGATAAATTTGTATATTAATATTATTATCAGAGTACTTACGTTGTAGTATTTGCGATTATTTAATATTAGAATGTTATTTTGACATATTTGCGTTGGTTTAATACGTAGTTTTACATTTTATATGTTGACTTATGAATATTATGTTATTTTTTGTTTATTATTGTTTGATATATTATATTAAAAATATTATTTAATTCATTTCCGATCTGACCCCGATCGACTCTTAAACCTTAAATCGATTTCTTATCCAGTTTAATAACCAGTCCAATTTTAACAACCTTGGCTGAAAGTTAACCCAAAGTTGTCTCTAAGTCGATACTGAATCATAAAACGAGATCTTATTTTGTTCTTATTCTACTATGCGAGATGATTAAACACAAATCTAAATAGCTCGGATCAAGTCGCCGAGTTGAGTGAGAGTTACTCTTCATACCAAACAATTTGATTGTGTCCTTTGTTTCAATTTATCTTGATAAATTTTTCTATAGTTCTATAGATATTTATTAGCCCAATAATTTTCCATTTCAAAGTATGGGTAACGAATCTATTACAATAAATTAAATCCGATTTTGATGTTTTTCCTTTGTGGCAAACTTTGTTTCGTTGGAATAAACAAACATGTAAGCAGTACGTTATCTCTCCGTCTATCCATATGCATCCAAATCGTAGAAAGTTTCATACGCATTCTCTTTTTTAAAAGAGAAACCAGTGAAATTACTCATAATAAATTAAATTAAATAATAATACACAAAAAATAATTATTATGATACAATATATAATAATTATTAAATTTGTAAGGCAAATTAATTATTATTTCATCATTACTTCTAAATATAACAAATGATAATTGATAAATATGAATGATATATAATTTAAAATAAGTAAGTTATTTAAGAAAATATATTGTTAATGGCAATTATTAATACCAATTTCTGATTGTTGAAGCGACGTGCGAATTTGGTGCTCAATTGACCTAGCTATTAGCTCAGCTGATCAGTCGTTTGCTCAGCTGATAAGATTATATGTCAGCTAATTCGCACTGCTAACAATAATTCCTTTTTTTATCAGGAGATTACGCTGAGAAAAGGACTATGTTCCTCAGCTGCGGGTTTCTAGACTACTCCAGAAAGCGTCTAGTGTAGAAGTTGAGCTACCAAACTAAGGTTGTATGAAAGTAAATGATAAAAACGATAAAGGAAAGCGACAAATAAAAGATAATTATAAAAACTTGTATTTGATTGATTGGGTGTGTATAATTCAGTCTGTACAATTGATATTTATAGACAAAAACTACCTAAGAAACATATATCTTATTTGCCATGTTCCTTACCCACTAACTCACATATTATATCATATAAGATCATGGCTAACAACATAAATATAAGTAACTACCCTATCAGCTAAGTTATAGCTCAAAAATGCTTAGTCAGCTGACTTATTGACTGCCATATTAGTTGACCACATCCTCTATAATCCTATTTATAAGGAAATATGTTCTCATGTACGTCCTTGACTTGGTCAGCTAATATAATTCGTATACCTGTTCAGTTTACTAAGTTATGGGCCAAATAGTTGACTGCCCATCAGCTGACCATATTCTCCATATCCCTATATTTAAGGAAATAAGTCTTCATACACGTTCTTGACTTGGTCAGTTCATAGAATCCATATATCTTCAACCAGCTAAGATATAGGCAAAAACTCCACTATAACGACTAATTATTCGCCTCTTGACCATGTTGTCCATTTTCCTATTTTCAATGAAGTGGGAGCATGTTTTTGAATTGATTATCCCTTGATTCTATGTGGTTATCTTCTTATCCTCATATTCTCTCTCTGAAACCACCTCTAATCTTCTTCCAAAAAATCTAGGAAAATGGTTGCCGCACTTTGATTTGGGCATTTCTTCCTTTTTAAATATATTTGTAATCTCTTAGGCCTTAATTAACACTCACACGATCCCATTGAGACCTATTTAAAAGCCTCCAAGCCCATTTAAACTTAGCAGCCACATGAAACTAATTTTGTGTCAGCCGTCAGCGGATTCTGCATCAGCTAATTCTGTACCAGCTGTTTTTGCACAGTTGCTGCTCCTCAAGTGCTCCTCAGCTGCCTATCTCACGTGGGTAGCTATGTTTGGCTCACATGACCTCAATCGGCTGACCTTTGATTTAGCCGATTTTGAGTTAGTCGACCGTGATTCAGCTGATTAAAACTCAGTTGTTCGGAAAATACTTGTACTTTGTCTGAGAGACTCAATACATGATTTAGTCAACTATTTTTTTTTTTTTTTGGTGTAAACACCTATTTTTTTGACTTATGCCTCAGCTATAGTATATATTTATATTTATTTTTACATAAAAAATTGGTTCACATATCTCAACCGCACGCAAATTGGCAATAGCTGCATCACTTGTAAGGTAGACGACAACTCATCAGTAAAACGGAAAGTCGTAGACGCATTCTCAAGATCAAGACAATCCATCACCATATACTGTATTTAAATATCGACGACCATAAGCACGTTGGCATTAAAAAAATACCCTTTCTATCAGTAAACGTTTTATTTAGTAGTAGGTAAGTAGTCGATATCTCCTCTTATGCGTGTCAGACAGAGAGAAGGTATAGCTGGCTGGCAGAGCTGCCATTGGGAAATTAGAGGCAAACTCAGCACTTCAGTTTTAGGTAGCTAGGGAAAGTTGCATCACCCAATATCATCGTCCTTCGTCGTTGGATCGCACAAAGACATGTTGTTTTTCCCATTCTAATCTGGTACGTTCCGTCCGCAACTATAAAAATTAATCCATCAAGTCAGATATGATTACATAGGCGGCAAAGTTCTTCATAAAAAATTTATTTTACAATTACTATTTTGGAAGTTAATTTGAAAATTAAATTGAAAATATTAATTTTTTAACTTTATTTTTTCCTCTTAATATCTCTATAAATGAGTTGAAGGAAATTAATAAAGTGAAAAGGCAATTTAATCAAATATGACTATTTTTAAAATCATTCAATAATAGTTTTAATCTTTTTCATAAAACCTCAAATAACATACTTTGAATGGATAGAACAACAATAAAAAATTAAATCATGTGGATAATTCGCTCTTAAAAAGAGTAGTCGTTGAGCAACGATTTGAAGAAATATTATATGATTTTTTTACAGCAAGAAATATTATCATATGATTGAATTTAGATTAAACCACCAACATTAACTAAGGTTGACTTTAAACGATACACCAATGTATTTTTTATAAATAATCGTTAAATTATAATAAAAAAATATGAATAGTTATAATTAAGAATTAATAAGATAAATCTCTATTATTCATCCTGTCAAAAAAAAATTGTTACTGTAACATAGAGCTAGCACGACCCAATATTATTGGGCAAAACATGGCTTTTTCTATCCACACCCCCCATTAGACTAGCCACACCCCCCTGTCAGCTTTTTTGTTGATGAAATGACCCAAAAACCCTACCCCCACCTAATATCCTAAATCAGCCATACTTTCCTGTGCTCCCTCCCCTCCCTCACGACACTGAACACACCCACGCCGGAGAAGCTCACGTCGCGCCTCACGACACTCAACGACCCTCACGTCGCGCCTCAACACACCCACGCCGGAGAAGCTCCATCGCGCCTCACCACCCCCATCGCACAGGTAAGGCAGCTTCTGTTCTTTTTTTTTCTCCTTTATATGATTTCTGTTCGTTTAGGGAAACTTCTGTTCGTTTAGGGCATTGATTGTTTCCACATTTGGGCATTGATACTTGATTATAGTGATTTACATGTTGTTTTGAGTTTAGATTTAGATGTTTTTTTTTTGGAGTTTAGGTGTTCAGTCGCGGTTTTGTTGCATCTGTTTACCCAAAAATTTGAACTTTTCGTGAATTGAGTTCACGTATATTACGTGAATTGAAAATACGGGAAGACAAAAAATAGCCCATTACGTAAACTGAAATTACGTATCACTCGTGAATTGAGTTCACGTGGCCTACGTAAATTCAGTTTACGTAATGGGCTATTTTTTTGTCTTTCCGTATTTTCAGTTCACGTAATAGACGTGAACTCAGTTCACGAAATGGACATGACTCTATAAACTATGGTTACTAATTATTGTCTCTAGAAATGTAATAGCGATCTGATCTATTGGTTTAAAATTTCAACTTGTATTAAAGAAGCTGAGTTAAAAGTATGACATATTGATAATAGAGACAATTACAATTGTGTGCTAATATGAACAATATCTCAGTATGGAATGATAGTGAAGCCGAAAAACTTGACAAATAATTGGGTTCTACATCTGAGGATCTATAAATTCCATTGTGTATGTTGAAAACTTTGCCACTATAATAAACATCAAACTAGACTAAGTGCCACGGATTGAAGGGATTTATTCAAGAGGCTTGAATTTAATCTACTAAGGACAAAGAAAGCAATTATGCAAGCAATTTTCTTTAGTGCCGTGATGATTGTCAACTGATGAGATTGAGAAGCAAATGGAAGAAAAGAAAAATTGGGTCCCTGTTGAGATTCTATTTTTGATTTTATTTTTTATGGAGAGACACCGCTGAGATTTAGGCACCGTTTGTTTAGTGTTTTCTGTTTGGTCATCTCTTCATTATTTACCTTAACCACTGCAGTTAGATGGAGCCAACCAAAATCAGAGAGTTTAAGAGTTTTATACAGCAGAAAAATTAAAAGAAAAGTTCTAATTGGTAAGCAAAACAACTAACAGAAAAGTGCCTAAAAAACAGAAGATAAAATAATTTTATCCTTTTAATCAACATGACTTTTATGTTTTTTCCTTCTCTCAGAATTCTTTGGTTTTATGTTTTTATCATTTTTGAAGAAAAGTTCAGTTATGCTTGTTGAACTATGTGCAGGCATGGTTAAGACTATGATGATTGATGGCGAGGGTCGTCATGTTATGCTTCATGCTTCTGCACGTAGGGTCCATACCGAGCAGCAGCAGCAGCAAACCGTGCCCCGACGCCAGCGGGGGAGGCCCCGTCCTCAGCCTCAACAGGATGAGGCAATGGTTCAGGATGAGGCACCTGCACAAGATGAGCCACCTGCACAGGAGGAGCAGTATCAGGCACAACCCCTTGAGGAGTCCGCTGAAGAGTCACAGGCTCAGGAGCACCAATTACATGATAACGTCGATCTCCCGACTGAGGGATTTCCTGGTGGTCCTGTTGACACATCTGTCCTCAGGACATATGCAGACCATGTGGCCACTCGACTGTGGAGTGGAGAGGTAATGTGTCCCAAAAGACATTTGTTTGTTGTCAGATTGAATTGCTGATTAACTAACAAAATAAAATTTGTTTTGATAAAATTTGTTGTGATTTCAGGATCGTCGAGAGCTGAGACTGTTCAGCAATGGGAAGAAGCTGAAGGACGTGGTTGTACATGCCGGGGTTATGCGATATGTGCAGGGGTCACAGCTCCTACCCCTGTTGGAGTGCAGTCATGGCCTTGTTGACAAGGGGCTGGTGTTTGCTTTTGTCGAGAGATGGCACCGGGACACCAACAACTTTCATCTCCTGGTTGGGGAGATGACCATTACTCTGGACGACGTGTCGTCACTGCTGCACATACCGATCACGGGGGCATTCTTCACTGTGACCGTGTTTGACAGGGATCAGGCTGCAGGGGTCATGGGGGAGCTGTTGGGAGTCACCAGATCAGAAGCAAAGCTCGAGTTCCACACTACCAAGCAAGCAGCTATTCGCTATACTGAGCTCCTTGACATATACAGACGACGTTGTGACCAGGAGCGATGGGAGGAGGCTGCCAGGGCTTTGTTGTTGTGCATAGTTGGGTGCACACTCTTTAGCGACAAGAGTGCATTTGCAGTCAACGTTGCTTTTCTGGAGTGTTTTAGGACTTGGACAGCTGTGGAGGATATGCTTGGGGCGCTGCAGGCCTTGCACACTTGTATGACAACTTATGCGAGTCCAGTCTTCACCACACAAAGACTATTGTCGGTTATCTGACTCTCCTGCAGGTATTTATTTTGTTGTGTTTTCTGTGAACCTTTTTTCAGTTATATGCTCATTAGAGTAACATGTTGGTTGCGTTTGAAGCAACATGTTGTTTGTGTTTCTGCGGGCTTGGATATATGCTCATTTTCCTGATCTATGTGACGACTGCAAGAAGGAGCACCCAGGTTACAATGAGGCCCAACCACAGGCTCTTCGATGGCAACCGAAGAGGCTTAGGGGGCTTGTACTTCCTTTTAGGAGGCAGTTGGATCTGCTGACAGAGGAGTCCGTGTCTTTGGACCCCATCTGACGGCCATAGAGCCTTATGGCCTTTTCAGAGGCATCGCTATCTGAGAGGATGGATCATATGGGGTCCGCATATGTCTGCACATCTCCCTGATAGGGTCCTGCGCCAGTACGGGTTTATTCAGACCATTCCGCCCTCACCGAGCGACATCACAGTTCATACGACCACGCCGGAGGAGATGGACATCATGTTCACGCAGTGGGGTATTCACGTGATTGACGGTCATCCTGTAGTGCACGGGGACGATGCGGCTGGCGATTATATGGACTGGTTTTGCGGGATCTCCCACCCTTCATCATCCCACGACATGCTCTACTCGCAAATCGATTACTGCTCCGGTCGGCCAGCATCCATCACCAGATCTGACAGTGCGTTTATAACTTATATTGCTAGCTTATAAAACGCCATTATACTTTATATATCTATGGTCATTGTTATTTATTGCAGTTGAGACATATGAGGATGGTTGAGCTCATGCAGACTCTTATGGACTTGCACATCTCACCCGATGGGATGCCAATCGCCAGGGGGTTGATGCATTTGATCCACAGTGACCATGATCAGGGGGATGCCTCCTCCGGCCTTGGCCCAGCGGTAGTGGTGGACGTTGGAGTAGGACATATGTGAGGAACAGGAAGAGAGGTCGAGATTCCCAGTGATTGCCTGTATTGTATATTTGTCTGTAGTGGCTTTATATTTTGGTACCTTTGGCGTATTCCCAGTGATCTGTGGACCTATGGGCTATGGCGTATTGTATATTTGCCTGTAGTGGCTTTATGTTTTGGTACCTTTGGCGTATTCCCAGTGATCTGTGGACATATGGCGTATTGTATATTTGCCTGTAGTGGCTTTATATTTTGGAGTATATTTAGAATAAATTGATAACAGGTACTTAAGAAAAATGACAGATTTGTGGACTAGTCACAGATACTTAAACGAAACGATACGATATGCCAAAAAACACAAACAACAATCAAAATACAATCAAAACAACATTTATAGCCCATTGTAACAAATCACTTCGCGTGGCAAACACCTATAAAGAAAAAAATGACAAAGTTGAAACAAATACTTGCAACAATGTAAATTTGCTAAAAGCAAGAGTCAAAAATTAATTACATTGTCCGTGGTGAATTTTTCAGTACAATCCATTTCGAATTCAGTATTTTCGTATTCCACACCGTCATCCACTTCATCAAAATTATCTTGATCGACCTCCATTTACTACATGGAAAGCATTCACAATATTTTAGAATTGTTTTAAAGCTGTACAAAATTGAAATCAAATATTTCAGTTTCCGTAAATTGAATTTACGTATGTTCCGCCACCAGTTTACAAGTTACATGAATTGAATTTACGTAACTAGTTTAATTTTTTCCCTTCCGTGAACTTAATTTACGTAACTTACGTGAATTGAATTTACGTAGCTAGTTTAATTTTTTTCTCTTCCGTGAACTGAATTTACTCTTCCGTGAACTGAATTTACGTAACTTAAGTGAATTGAATTTACGTAACTAGTAAAAAAAATTTCTCTTCCGTGAACTGAATTTACGTAACTTAAGTGAATTAAATTTACGTAACTAGTTTAATTTTTTTACTCTTCCGTGAACTTAATTTACGTAAGTTACGTAAATTGAATTTACGTAACTAGTTTAAAATTTTTCCTCTGCCGCGAACTTAATTTACGTAACTTACGGTAATTGAATTTACGTAACTAGTTTAAAATTTTTTCTCTTCCGTGAACTGAATTTACGTAACTTAAGTGAATTGAATTTACGTAACTAGTTTAATTTTTTTCCCTTACGTGAACTTAACGTAACTAGTTTAATTTTTTTCCCTTCCATAAACTTAATTTACGTAACTTACGTAAATTGAATTTACGTAACTAGTTTAATTTTTTTCTCTCCCGTGAACTGAATTTACGTAACTTAAGTGAATTGAATTTACGTAACTAGTAAAAAAATTTCTCTTCCGTGAACTTAATTTACGTAACTTAAGTGAATTGAATTTACGTAACTAGTTTAATTTTTTTCCCTTACGTGAACTTAATTTACGTAAGTTACGTAAATTAAATTTACGTAACTAGTTTAAAATTTTTCCTCTTCCGCGAACTTAATTTACGTAACTTACGTGAATTGAATTTACGTAACTAGTTTAATTTTTTCCCTTACGTGAACTTAATTTACGTAAGTTACGTAAATTCAATTTACGTAACTATTTTAAAATTTTTTCTCTTCCGTGAACTGAATTTACGTAAGTTACATGAATTGAATTTACGTAACTAGTTTAATTTTTTTCCCTTCTGTGAACTTAATTTACGTAACTTACGTGAACTTAATTTACGTAACTAGTTTAATTTTTTTCCCTTCCGTGAACTTAATTTACGTAACTTACGTGAATTGAATTTACGTAACTATTTTAAAATTTTTTCTCTTCCGTGAACTTAATTTACGTAACTTACGTAAATTAAATTCACGGACAGACGAAACATAGGTTGCGCAACGCTAATTGGGTTTGAGGGTAGGGGTTTTTGGGTCATTTCATCAACAAAAAAGCTGACAGGGGGGTGTGGCTAGTCTAATGGGAGGTGTGGATAGAAAAAGCCGCAAAACATGTGAAGCACGGGCACTGCCGTCCAGTAGAGTGTTGCCACATCAGAGACACATCTGACACTGAGGGGCATACAATGCGTGTCAGACACGCGCTGCAGGTGTCTGAATGAAAAAAAAAAAAAAAAAAGAGCAGTGACATGGTAGGAATACGGGCGGGACACCTTTAGAAGAAAAAGGGAACACGGCCCAACTTAAAAAAGCGCAAAAAAATTTTAAAAAGAAAAAAAAAGTCAGCTGACGTACAGTCATAGAGACTTCGTAGTTCCCACAAGCAAATCCAGCGGCTTATCTTCTCGCGCTCACTGCTTTTGCGACTGCGTTTCTAATTCTGGCTTTCTGCGTTTCTAAAAGGCCTGCCTGGTTTTTTTGTTCTCTGTTGAACACGTTTCACTGAACACGCTGGGACGCGTTTCTGCTCTCTATTGAACACGTTTCATTATTTTTTTTAATTGGTGACAGCTGTGCCTCTATACCATTGTAAATTTGTTTTTTATTGAAAAGGAAGAAATAGGAGAAACACTACAAATTTTTTAAAACGGTGCAGAAGTTATAACACGTGAAGATACAATAGTTTTTAATAGAATATAATATAATATATAATGGTTAAAGTAATGAACATGTTTGTACACATTCATCTATTTTTTGCTTAGTTTATTTATGGGTGTAGTAGTTTTTAGTTGGTAATTTATTTCTTTATATATTTTTATATTATCAATTTAAATCTTTTATAAATAATGCTCATATTTCATTTGATATATTAATATATTAATAATAATTATATATATATATATAGCGATATCGGTGTCCTATGTTTTTGACATGAGAGGTATCCGCGTGTCCGTGTCAATATCGTGTCCGGTGTCCTGTCAGAATTCGTGCTTAATAGGGCAGAACACAAGCTCTTTGCACCCCCATTGTTTGACAAACGGTACATGTTTCTTCCTGCTTTTCAACTAGAGACACAAGCTCAAACGCAACCCTGAGGACTTAATTTTACCGTGTGTTTTCTATTTAATATTTATAATTTTCACAACTACACAGTACACTAGCTATTTGACTATGTTTGAAGCTTGTGATGCATTGATGCTTGGATATGAACTAGTATTTCCCACTAAGGTTAAGGGACAAAAGAGTTAAAGGAGAAGGGTTCGAACAACCCCCCCCCCCCAAAAAAACAAAATAAAAAAAAATTAGCTGAAAAAAGCATATGTAGTTCAGAGATAGAATAGTAATATAGAAGTTCTATAATAGAACTTATAACTATTGATAATTTTGATTATCCAAAAAAGAAACTGTGTTGATAATTTTAAAAGAATAGCTAAGGCTAAAAACCCTTTTAAATCTTCAACGTTTCATCAAAGTTTCGATTTGGTCTTAAATATTTTCTATTTCCATTTACTTCGTAAGATTTTTTCTTAATGTTATCTTAATTAAGCTTGATGCCGTCCAAATTATTAGTATGTTTGACATGGGTCTGTGCAGCTAATCCTATACTATAGAAAGACTAAATCAACTTCAGTTAAACATGCATATGGTATGCTTCGAATTTATTTAAAATCATAAACTACTTCTTTCTTTTCCACTCAAAAAAAAAAACTACTTCTTTCAAAATTTTGGAATTAAGGTTTTTCCCTTGTAGGAGCTTATTAATACTCGAATATTATTTCCCAAAAATAAACTTGATAGAAATACATTTTATACCAAAGTTGCAGTGTTATTAAACTTAGATATAATCATAGGCTTGGTCAAACGAGATATGGAATCACTAAATAATTGGTTCTTTTTTTCTTTTTACAAAAAGAAAATAGAAAAGAAAAGTAAAAGAGAAAGCAACTAATACCTAACAAAGGAGACTCCAGTAGCATTTTGTACATCCTTTTGGTTGTATTAGTAGAAATTAGTCTCCACGTGGTGTTGGAGTTTCATCCTTATGTATTCCCTTTATTTATTTTTCTTACAACTTGGGTTGATGTGATCCTTGTAGGGTTGCTCCCCTTTGTTGCTTTGTTATAATTTCACTTAAAAAAATAAAAACAATTTTTTTTTTTTGAAAGGAAACAAGTTAAAGTATGAAAGACAAATACATGTTAGATGCCGGCAACCTTTCTCTATTGACCATGTTCACGCCCACCTGCCACAAAAGGTATCTAGCAAAAATTGATGATGTTGAGACATGCAAGCACAGCGTCACTCAACCGACTCCTCCACGCTTATATATACAGTCACTTTCGAAACTCCATTACCAAAACATACAAACACAACACAAAAATGACACCGTTTTGGTACTACTCTCTCCTCTCTTTGGCTTTCATCATCACTGTTAAGATCTTCCTCCAAATCCAATCAAGAAGATTGAAAAACCTTCCACCGGGTCCACCAACAATCCCCATAATCGGCAACCTCCACCACCTTAAACACCCTCTCCACCGCACCTTCGCAACCCTCTCCCAAAAATACGGCGACGTCGTATCCCTCTGGTTCGGTTCACGTCTTGTTGTCGTGGTCTCTTCACCTTCCTTAGCCCACGAATGTTTCACCAAAAACGACGTCGTTTTAGCGAACCGACCTCGGTTCCTCACAGGAAAATACATCTTCTACAACTACACAACACTAGGCTCCGCCTCCTACGGCGACCACTGGCGCAACCTCCGTCGCATAACCACCATCGACGTCCTCTCCAACCACCGCCTCAACTCCTTCTTAGGAGTCCGAATGGACGAGACCATGAGGCTCGTACAGAAGCTTCGCAACGACATCGTTTCCGAAGAGGGTTTCACTAAAGTGGAAATTAGATCGAGGTTAACGGAGATGACGTTTAATGCGATGATGAGGATGATATCAGGGAAGAGATATTACGGAGATGACGGCGATGTAACGGACGTTGACGAAGCGAAGCAGTTTAGGGAGATTATATCGGAGATATTGTCCCTTTTAGGGGCTAATAATAAGGGTGACTTTTTGCCTTTGTTGAGGTGGTTTGATATTGATGACTTGGAGAAGAGGTGTAAGAGGATTGGCAAGAGAGCTGATGCGTTCTTGCAAGGACTCATTGAGGAACATCGATGTGCAAAGGAGAGTGATGGTGATGATGGGGATACAATGATTGATCATCTTTTGAAACTCAGTGAGACGCAGCCTGAATACTATTCTGATCATATGATTAAAGGTCTTATTCAGGTAATTAATCTATATAACCCTCCTTTTCACATAATTGTTTAAATATTTACATAACATATCAAATGTGTTATTTGTACATCTAAAATTCACGACAGCTACGACACTTGTTTAACGCAGTTTAAAATTGTGGTTAATGCAGTTTAGTAGATGGTTAGTTAGTGAAATGAATTAACTAGAAATGCGCACACCATTAACCATGTTTGTAATTATTTGGACGTGGTTCATGAGTACAACTTGTATTAACATAACTAATTATTAATCACTCAATGAACTCTATTAACTACAAGTTTGAACTGCGTTAACCAAGTGTCGCATGTGTCGAAAATTTTTGGTGAAGAAATAATGTTTCTGTTATCTTTTTAAATTAATTTGACAGTTAGGTATATATGATACTAATATAATAATTGTGAAAGACTCGTTTTCTAATTCTACACGCGTGACATCCACATCAGTAATAAAGTGTTTTTTTCCTCGTACATCAGTAACAACTGTCTTCGATAAAGAGTATTTTATGCAGTTTACCGATTTACGACAATAACCCAGGAATATTTTTATATGCTTTTCTCAAGTCTATGAAGAAATTCTTCCTACGAATTTCATTCAATAGGTAGACGCATGTTTTCATCATAATTAACGACTAACATAAATTTATTAGTTAATGTTTCAAAGAAAAGTTTTCCTTTAGAAAGATACTCTAAGATTTTCTCTTTGAACCAACACATAAAGTTGCTGTTTACCATAGTTTTTGGGTAGTTTCAAGAGTCATTATTTAGGCAACAATTAATTTCTACCATGAGTCCATAACTTTGTCTAAGTAATATCATTTTAGAAATTTAAAAGCTAAAGAAAAATTGCGCGGGCCAAAATCAGGTCAACTATTATCCAATCCAAATCCAACAGACTGGATATTGAATTCATCATTTTATTTTATTTTTTTTTAAAATTTAATCAGTTCAATCATTACCAACCACGATTTTCCAAAAGAAAATGCTATTGTGTCCGAAAAATTAATGGACAAACATGGCACGAATGATGTGTCTTCACTAAACAATCCTTTTTTTCATTTTCTCAACTGACCGTGTATAGTTATGCGGGCCACTTATTCACTTTTTCTTTTCTCGTGCATCCTCGTGCCGTATTTATTCAGGCCAAATAGCACTACTCTTTTCCAAATTATATATTGGCTTGTTAACAACTCTAAATATAAGTCAACGAATAAATAAATAGAAATTTTTATTAAAAATACAGCCATTAATACATGAATAACATTAATTAAATATTTTGTGTGAAAAAACATTAATCAAACATTCTATACTTTAATTTTCACTTAAAATTTGTTTAATTCGTTAATTGGAGCATGGCTAGCAATTTTTTTTGCTTGTCTCTTGAATAAAAATTCATTGAACTTAGTGGGTTCCGTTGAATTAAATTTAAATTCTATATGATTTCAAATGTGTTGTAGGCTATGCTTCTTGCGGGAACAGACACATCAGCTGTGACAATAGAATGGGTGATGTCTGAATTATTGAACCATCCAGAAGTATTGAAGAAAGCAAAAGATGAATTAAACACTCAGATTGGAAAAGACAAATTAGTAGATGAGCAAGATTTGTCAAAACTACCTTATCTTCAAAACATTATCTCTGAGACACTTCGATTGCATCCTCCAGCTCCACTACTATTGCCTCATTATTCTTCAGAGGATTGCACTATTGGAGGATTCAATGTTCCAAAAGATACTATATTGTTGACTAATGTTTGGGCCATTCATAGAGACCCTGAACTTTGGAGTGATGCTTCGAGTTTTAAGCCAGAGAGATTTGAAAAAGAAGGGGAAGTAAACAAATTGCTTGCATTTGGGTTAGGAAGAAGGGCTTGTCCGGGCCTAAGCTTGGCCCAACGTACGGTGGGCTTCACTGTAGGATTATTGATCCAAGGCTTTGAATGGAAGCGAGAAAGTGAGGAAAAACTTGATATGACGGAGGACAAAGGAATCACCATGCCAATGCGGACTCCGTTACGGGCCATGTGTAAAGCACTGCCTATCGTCAATGACATTATGAAGTGATTAATTAATTATCCTGTGGCTAGTAGAAGTTGTGTGATGATGATGCAATAAAGTTGGGTTAATTTTCAGTATCGAGTACGTCATACTACATTGTAAAATTAAGCATACATGAATCATCTATGTATTCTCTACTTCATTTTGCTTTCAGTTACATGTAAATTATATTATTTCTTGCAATCAATGAATTAAGAATATATTAAAGTCTTTTTACTTGAGGCGTTTTCTGTTTTCATTTCATAAGTTATAGAAAACAACAGTGAAAATATGATTGGTTGAGCTTCAGAAAATATTTTCTTTAAAAATATTATCAAACACAGCACTTTTATTTTAAAAAAAAAGATTTTTCTATATTTCCCTTTTCAAAAACTGACAATAGAAAGGATGAAAATACGGTAGTGTTTTTGTAATTATAATAATAACATGCAGTTTTTTTTTTCTCTATGTTTTCATTCTCGTGTGTTGTGTGCCTTAACTCGGCGGTTCGCGAACTCATCGATCTTAATCCACGTCACATCCTTGTATTTTTTCATAAAGAGCACATTTTTTTTTGATAATGTAAAATTTAGGGCGAGGGGCTGGCGCCCCAGTACAAAGTAGAAAAGACATTCGGGCTTTTTGAGCACTTACGAAGGTATTTACATTTACCTCACCCCAAGAAAACTAGTAAGGACTCAAACCCGCGACATGTCAAATACAAATCATGTCATACTCCACTAGGCCAATCCCTTGAGGTTATAAAGAGCGCATCCTTGACACATGGATTTCATGTATGAAATATCAAGTTAATTTTATACTTACTTTTTTTTTATGTCTTTTAGTATCAATTTGTACCGGGACAAAAGAAGCATGAATAGTTATATGATAAAGTATTAACTTTATACTTGAGATATATGATAAAGTTTATTATTATTGTTCATTAATAAAAATATTTAATATATTGTTTTCTTAAAAATTTATTTTCAAATTGTATATACAAAATATGTTGGGAATTGATATACGATAAAGTATTAATTTTATTCTTAACATATATGATATTTTTATTTATATTGTTCATTAATAAAATCATGAGTAAACCCTCAATTTAGTCCATGAACTAACACCTTTTTTCTTATTTAGTCCCTAAAGTATATAAAAATAAGAGTAGAGGGACATTTTAGTCCTTGAAAATTTTACCCGACCCATTTTGTCCCTGATGAAAAAAAAGTTACTCATTAGTCCTTGACATTTACAAACGTTAGATACGTTAGTTTCTCCATCTATTTCCACCCAAAAACATCATTAACGAAGGTGACATGGCCAGTTAAATGCTGACATGTGTTGCCACTCTATAAAATGACAAAAACGTGGCATAATTTAGGGTCATTTTAGTCCATGAGCAAAAACTTTAAAATCAGATTCAAAAAAGGGACATTTTAGTCCCTCTAGTCCCTCCTCCATAACACACATTTTAGTCCCTCATTCAAAAAAGGAACACCTAAGGAACCGCAGCATGGAACACCTAAGGAACCGCAGCAACCAAGCTTCTCCAGGAGCTTTAATGGAGGGAAGTCTGGAGGCTGAAAAATAGATAAAATGGGTGTTATGGAGGAGGTACTAGAGGGACTAAAATGTCCATTTTTTTGAATTTGATTTTAAAGTTTTTGCTGAGGGCTAAAATGGTCCTAAATTATACCACGTTTTGGTCATTTTACAAAGTGGCAGCACATGTTAGCATTTAATTGGCTATGTCATCTCCGTTACTGATGTTTTTGGATGGAAATGGATGGAGGGACCAACATGTCCAACATTTGTAAATGTTAGGGACTAATGAATATTTATTTTCCTCAGGGACCAAAATGGGCCGAGTAAAAATCCTCAGGGACGAAAATGTCCCTTTCACTCTATAAATAATAAGTAGTCCCTAATGTTTGTAAAACCCGTCAAATTAGTATCTAAAATTTTGTGAAATCCGTCTTATTAGTCCTTGTAAGGGATTACTTATAAAACTTTAGGGTCTAATTTGACGGATTTCACAAACTTTAAGGACTACTTATTATTTTCATATAATAAGTGGTAGCTATGAGAGGTTAGAAATATTAGGTGTGGATAGATAGAGAAAATTTTTATCTATTTTGTGAGAGGAACCACACCAACAGCACCTAAGGAACCTTACCTAAGTTTTGTCATTTTGAAATCTGCAAGAAACTTACATGCGGATTTCGAAATTCGCTGGAACATTTCCTGCAGAATTACCTGCGAATTCGAAATCCGCGGGTAAGTTTCCTCGGAAATTGACTGGAAAATTTCTTGCGGAGTTGGCTACGAATTTTTCGCAGAAAAATTACCTGCGGATTTTCCCTTTGCTTTCTGCCCAATCTATGTGTAAAGTTGATCATGATTCAGTAGGTGTTGGGTGCCAAGTTTCAGATTTGGGTTTCTCGACGGTACTTCAAGAATTTGACAAGTGGAGGTGCAAGGAGCTAGAATAAATGGTAAAAAATAAACTAAGTTTGAAAGGCCGAGTGACTTGACGGCTGTTCGATGAAGTCAATGAAGCGTCGAAGATGTCAGCATGGACGAGGTTGAGTTAGACTTAAGCTTTAGGCAATACATGTACAACTCGACAGGAAGTGTTACTGTCGAGATTAAATAGTTTTAGTAAAATCAACTACCGACCTTGTATCCGTACACGTGTCTGGTCGGATGATAGGTAGTTTTTACATTTCTTGTCTATAAATAGCAGTTCTGACGATGTAAAAAAGGTTGGATACATGATCTAAATTCCTAACATCTCGACGACGAAGCAGATTAAAGGAAAACGATCATTGTATGCCTTCCATCCTTTCCTTTCAAGCATTTACAATAAATTTAATTTTACTTAACATTATTGTCTTGTTCCTCATTTAACTTATCTGCAAATTTATCTTCAGTTTGTGCATTTCATTTAAACTTTACCGCATTTGAACTTTATTTCAAACTTCTATTTATTTGTGCATTTCCTGCATTATTTCTTTTAAAGTCATTTTTCTTATTGCATTTCTGTCAAATTCCAGTAATCTATTTCATGCTCTTTACTTTTCTGCCATTTACATTTCGTGGTGTCAATTCATGTTCTTTACATTTTTCAGTACTTTTACTTTCAAAGTCATTTACAAGTTTTTTTTTTTAATTCATGTTCTTTGAATTCAGGCTCTTTTAAAGCTTTATTTGATTTCCAGTCATTTAAACGCTTTTCATTACATTTCTGCATTCATTTTATCTTGCATGTTTAAATTTGTAAGTGTCTGTTCATAGCACTGTATTGTATATTTTCTAGTTAACTTTGCGTTTGATTACCTATTGATCAAGTTATTGGCTTTCGACGGCCAATCTTGTTTACTTTAAGTGTTAGTGTCATTCCAACAATAATTCACTTGTTAGTTGGAATTATTCTTATAAAAAATTGGCAAAAGATTACAATGACTAATGGCTTAGTTGCCGAGAAAGTTGAAAACTAAAAACGTGTCGAGTATCTGACCGTTAAACAATGAAAACCGTTGTTTTCCAAACGAGATTACCATGTAACTCGTCGATCACATAATCGCTTGAAAACTAATTATTTCTTTGTTTGACAAATTTGGTAGAAATACTCTACAAAACCAAATTTTTCAGTAAACAAATTGGCACGCCCGATGGGACGAGTTTAGAGTAATTCGTTTTAAACGATGGTTTTATGCGTCTAAGAAGTGGGAAAATTACTGTTTCTAACGTGTCAAGGCAGTGAACTATGAGTGGCAGTGCAAGTAACAGCGCCACAATTCCTAGTATTACTAATGTGAATGTGTTGACAAGCAATACGAATGCTTCGACCACCAATACGTACACTGAGGTAGTTAATATCCCAAGGATGAATAATGCTACCATTGGTGCGGGTACTGGGGTGATAATGGCTAACGCACAAGGATAAACGATTCCAGGTGCTATAGTATATGAGCCCCCAGGGGTTCAGAATGCTTCAGAAGTTCAAGCATCGCCTGGAAGCTCGAGAAATTCAAGTGTTAGGCCAACAACGCATGTAACACAACCTTTGTTTGGAATGCCTTATGGTTATTTACATAACTTGACAGTTCCTGCTATTGGTTCGACTATATTTAACCAATATGCTAACCAGCCTTTTATATCGTTTGGAAATTCTTCCAACACTCAAGGGATGGTAGGTATGACTAATACTATAACCAATCGACAAGGGTCAAGACCAGGGGACATGTCGAGGCAAATACTTCAGAGTAATGGAGGTTTGACACAGAACTCGTTGGCGAGTATTCGACAACAAGTTGATGATAGTAATCATGAGATGGTGAACATGTTCACTCAAAAGATGGGTGCAGTGATTACACCTCTTATGCAAACTACTAACCAGGCATGTAATGCATTGGCTTTACAAATGGAAAGGCTAAATCAAGCATTAGGTTTGGTAGCACCAGTGAACGAGAATGTTCAACAAGACCCAGGGGTTATACCTCAAGGTCAAGGCATGGGGGGCATTCAGCAAGATGCGGGTAACACCATAATGGTGCAGAATGAAGTAAATCAACCAAACCAGAACCTTGGTCAGAACGTGAATAATTTGGCTTATGGCCAAGTGCAAATATTGCAAAGGAATCAAGATCAAGGGCCCCCAGTGCATCAAGGTTTAGCCAACCTCAGGCACACTATCATGGGAAACCAGATAGAACAAAATGTGAATCAAGCTGTCGAGCAAATGCTGAACAGACTTGGTTTTAACATTGGTCAAGCTACTAGACCATATTTCATATCTGTGTTTCTTGAATGGGTACAGCAAGCTGAAGTGCCAAGAGGAATGAAGATCCCCAAATTGTCCAAGTTTTCTGGAGATAGTCGAGAATCTACTGTCGAGCATGTTGCCAGATACACAATAGAAATGGGTGAATTGGTCACTATGGAAGGTCTGAAAATGAGGTTCTTTCCAAGTTCATTGACAAAGAACGCGATTTCTTGGTTCTCGACGTTAAGGGCTAATTCAGTCCATTCTTGGGCACAACTAGAAGGATTGTTTCATGATCAATTCTTCAGGGGCGATTTGAGGGTTAACTTGATTGATTTATTCAATGTCAAGCTATGTACAATGAGTCTATAGACGATTACATCTCCAGGTTCAAACAGATGAAAAGTAGGTGTTTTACACCTGTTTCTGAAGCGAAGATTGTTAAAATGGCCGCTAGTGGGTTGGATTACCACATTAGAAAGAAATTGGTAAACCAGCACATTGTTGATCTTGCCCAGTTAGGGGAGAAGGTTCGACAAGTTGAACAACTCAGGTCTGAGAAGAATCAGAAAAATAACAAAAAAACTTATTAGACGTGAGAGGATCAATTATGTCGAACAAGATCAAACAGATAGTGAAGATGAGGCTATAGTTGAACAAGGAATAAACCTTGCTGAATTAAAAGATGGACCACCTTACGCTTGTCAAGCATTAGTACCTTCCAAGGGAAAGGAAAAGATGAGCTATGTGAGTAAGAAAACATATACATTTGATATAACTAAAGCTGATAAAATATTTGATATTTTGTTAAAAGATAAGCAGCTTAAGTTGTCAGATGATCATAGGGGCCTGAGGACTCCAATGGTCAAAATTATTGTAAATACCATGGAGCTCTATGCCATCCTACTAATGAATGTTTTCGTTTCAGGGATTTGATTCAAAAAACTCTCAAAGAAGGTAGGCTCAGGTTTGCTGATAAGCAAAAGCCTAGCATGAAGGTGGATACTGATCCATTTGGCCAGGGCATATCAAATGTCGACGACCAAAATGCGAGGAGCTGCAACATGGTGAATATTAGCGTCAAGCAGAAGTATGGGGTGAATGTGGAAGACCCTTTTGACATTTACCCCAGGCCTTATGGAACTGTCGAAGATTTTCTGAAGAGAAAGAACAATAGAGGGCAGTTGAAACGATGCCCACATTGTGACAAGTATTTCGATGAGAAAGCTGCTCAGAAAAAGAAGAAAAATGAAAAGGCAAGAGTTCACCAGCATATGCAGACTGGTTATGTGAATAGGAATGATAAGCCTATTCCAGTGAACCAAGTACAAAGGCCTATTGCTAATAGGCCTAATGGAGCAGTTGGTGGTTGGTTGGTTGAGTCCTCAAGGGAATCAATAGGAAGCAACCATGGAGCATTCCTGGTCGAGTTATAAACAGGACTAGGAAACCTGATGCTAATGTGATGGTGAACAAATGGGTTGAGAATTCTGCTAAGGCCCGCGACCCTGAATTGAGGAATAGGGTGAGGGCTAGAAGGAGTAATCCTCGACAAGTGCCATTTTGGGATGAAGATTACCAATATGGGAGAATAACTTATCTTGGTGGTGACCAAGTGAAGAAAACTCCATTATCGAAGAGCCAGAAGTGTCGTCGACAGAGGATAAGGAAAGTGCAGAAACAAAAAATGAAAGCTGTTGAGTTAGGAAAGTCTCAACGTGAGAACTGTTTCATGGTTGGGACACAAAAGATGTCATTGCCCAAGGAGCCTGGTCCGAAGCTGAAAAGTGTGGTAGTTGATGTCAAACTCAGCAATTATGAGAGGGGTCAGACTTCCAAAGCATGATGACAAGCACCTCAGGCAGGTTTCAAACATAATAGCAAGGTTGTCGAGGTTCCTTCTGCTAGAGAGGAAAGAAAGCCTTGGCCAATGGGTTTGATTGAAGCCGAGAAATTGGCCTTAGAACGAGACAAATTTGGTGTTCGAGCAGCTCCAGTTAAGGACACTGATAGTGATGTGTCAATGGACGAATTGAGAATCATAGTTAATGATTCTGATTTTTTAGATGAACCAATGGAGCCTGTGGAACAAAATGTTGTCAAAACAGATTTGTCCATGGAAGAGGTCATTAAAGCATTGAATGATCCAGATGACCCAATTGGTTTTAATGATAACGAAGAGTTCGACCCTGACAACAGTTTGGACAAAGACTTGGATGAATTGGTAATGACAATAGGAACAACTCTGTCAGATTTGGAGTCTAAGGATTGCCTTTTTGACAAGGAAAACATGAGGTTGGGAAGTTATCTGGAAAATGAAGAGACAGCTACTGAAGAAGAGTTCACCAAGCTCAATGTAAACTTGATTTCAGTGTTGCCAGCAGAGTATGAAGCTCATTATGAGTTAGTTATAAAAGTTCCTAATGAAGAGGAATTTGAGGATTTTCCCATTGGTTGGCAATTTGTCGAGCAAGACATGGTGACCATTTTTGATAACTTTGCTAGGCTTGACAAGCCAACTAATGAGAAAAGAAATCATCTTCGACCATTGCACATTAAGGCAATGATTGAAGGCAAGCCTGCTAACAGGGTATTGGTGGATAGAGGAGCATCTGTGAACTTGATTCCAAGAGCTATGTTCAAAAAGCTGGGGAAAGATGAAACAGATTTACTGCAAACCAATATATTAGTCACTGATTTTGGAGGAAGATCTGCACCAACAGATGGGGTAGTGATGCTTGATGTGCAAGTAGGATCAGTGGAAAGGTCCACTCTATTTGTGGTGATTCCTTCAAGGTCTAGCTACAATGTCCTGTTGGGTAGAGATTGGATCCATTCTATTGGAGCAGTTCCTTCGACAGTACACCAGAAGATGATCCTTTGGAATGCTCACGATGAGATTGAAATCATTGAAGCTAATGATAGCCCATGCTACTTGCAACAAATGCATGTGGATTTCAAGGTGTATGATCCAAAGGTGAAACCCATTTCTGTGCAAGGTGGTGTGATTGACAAAGAGGCTCTAAATGCTTGCTTGATGGAGCAGGTCGGTGTCAAGTTTCTAGATGAGGCCGACGAAGAGTCGGCCAGTCAACAATAATGGATCTTGAACCTCACCAAACACAACTGTCAGCCTGGGAGGCCGACCAACAGCCAAACACAGAAGGAGATGTATTGGCTGATTGTATATTCAACGATGGCCCTTTAGGATTTGAAAAGGGGCTTTAGGATAAAAGTAGTTTTGAGTTGGAAGATCCTTTAGAGGAGATAGATTTGGGCGATGCTGATAGGAAAAGCCCAATATATGTTAGTGCTTTACTGACAGATCAGTTCAAGAGGCAGATCGTGGAGCTAGTTTCTGAGTACAAGGATTGCTTTGTTTGGGATTACCATGAGATACTAGGTCTGAGTAGAGATCTTGTGGAACATAGGTTGCCTTTGAAACCTGATTGTAAGCCTGTCAAACAAGCTAATAGAAAGTTTGCTCCTGAAGTAGTGTTGAAAATCAAGGAGGAAGTTGAGCGCTTGTTGAAAGCAAAATTCATTTGCACAATTAGATATGTTGAATGGTTGTCAAATGTGGTACCTGTCATAAAGAAGAATGGCAAGATGAGGGTATGCGTCGATTTTAGGAATCTTAATGTTGCTACTCCTAAGGATGAATACCCTATGCTCATAGCAGATATGCTAGTGGGTGCAGCGTCAGGTCATGAGCTTTTAAGTTTCATGGATGGACATGCTGGTTACAACCAAATCTTCATAGCAGAGGAAGATGTGCCTAAAACTGCTTTTAGGTGTACCGGTTCAATTGGAACTTATGAGTGGATAGTGATGCCCTTTGGGTTGAAGAATGCTAGTGCAACTTATCAAAGGGCAATGAATACTATTTTTCATGAAATGATAGGTAAGTTTATGGAAGTTTACATCGACGATATTATTGTCAAGTCAAAAAGTCAAGAGGAGCATTTGACACATCTGAAAAGAGCTTTTCAAGAAATGAGAAAGCATAGTTTGAAAATGAATCATGAGAAGTGTGGTTTTCGGGTTTTTGCTGCCAAGTTTTTGGGTTTTTTAGTGCATAAATAAGGCATTGAAGTGGACAAGAACAAGGCTAAGGCCGTGTTGGAAGCTAAACCACCAACTACCAAAAAGAAACTTCAGTCCTTTTTAGGGAAGGTAAATTTTCTCAGGAGGTTTATATCAAATCTCTCAAGAAGAACAAGAGTCTTTGCTCTTTTGGTAAAACTCAAGGCAGAGGAAGCTTTTATAAGGACTCAACAGCACCAGGAGGCTTTTGACCAAATCAAGCAATATTTGACAAGCCCACCAGTCATGATGCCTGCATAGCCACATCGACCAGTGAAGTTGTACATTTCTACATTAGAAGAAACCATAGGCTGTTTATTGGCTCAAGATGATGAGAACAATATTGAGAGAGCTATTTACTACCTTAGTCGAGTACTCAATGATGCAGAAATAAGATATAGTGCTATAGAAAAGTTGCGTCTAACATTATATTTTTCATGTACAAAACTTAAGTATTACTTGATGCCTTGTAATGTCTTAGTGATGTCAAAGACTAATGTAATTAAGTACATGTTGTCCCAGCCAATTCTGAATGGTCGGATTGGAAAATGGACACTTGCATTGTCTGAATTTTCTTTGCAATATGTACCTATGAAGGCTGTTAAAGGTCAAGCAATTGCTGACTTTTTAACGGACTATCCATGTTTATAAATAAAGGAACTAATAGGGCTAGTTGATTTGAAGCCCTGGCATTTGTATTTTGATGGTTCAAGACATAAGAATGGTGTTGGTGTTGGTATTCTGATAATATCACCCTAAAGCTGTCAAAACGGGCTACCCATGTTGGAATCAAGTGGATTCAGAAACAATAACCCTTAATTATTTTGATGATAACAAATGATTAAGAGAACAATTTATTCTCTAATGTGTTTGCTAGTATGCAGAAATCACTATTTATTAGAAGTAGTTATCTCAAAAGATTTAGTGAAATCTTGAATTTAACATGACTAAGTCTGGGAGTGATCCTCTGTTTTTATGCTGACGTTACTTTGTGAAGCCTTGTTCTGAAGTTGGTCAACTCTGTTTGTTCAGTCAACGCTCTGGTGACTCCTAAGACTAGATTTTGACTTAGTCAACTCTGTTGATCAGTCAACTCTGTTGGTGAACCAAGCTCCGAAAACTAGCTCTGGCCATTGGTCAACACATTCAACAGACTTTGGTTAGTCTACACTATAGAAGCCTTCGTGCATGACCATAAGACTCTGTTATGTGAAAGCCCATTGAATTCTACGCTGAAGAACTCAACTCTGTTTCAAGCTCACTCTGAAGTACAGTACTTAACTCTGGTGAACAGTATAGCTCTGTTAGGAAATAGACTGAAGAATATTTAAGGCTACTTCAAGTATTTAAGAGACCTCATTGATTAAGCATTTTAATTTACGAGGTATCAAAGGTCAAAAAGAATGTCAACGAATTTAATCATCAAGGAAACTTGCTCTCGAAGTTTCTCATATTCAAAACGCTCACAAAAGACAAAGATTCTGATTTTGTGTGCAGTGCCCAGAATGCTTTATACAGTCTGAAAAGTGACGTGACCTGCAAAAGCCACAAAAACAGGATCTGAGGTTTTGACCTAGGCTAAAAAGAGACGTTGTGTGACAACGACACTATTCTCAACCCTAGCTATATTTACCTTACTTCAGTCACTGAAGTAGGTTAACGATTGAAAAGAAAGTGAACGCAACAAAGTACGAAGTGATCATATAGTGAGCGCTTACAATCTTATCAAACTTAAAATCACTATTTTCTGAGACAGTGAGCAACCAAGAAATCTTTCAAGTCTCTGGGATCACATTGAACAAAGCACTTAACTGTTTTATCCTTTCTGTTTGAAAGTTATTATTTGTGCTAAAGTTCTTCATTGTAAATCCTCTCTGTGAGAGTTATTTTTGTATTGTTTCAAAACTCCTTTGAACTTGTATTAAGCCCAGTAGTGGCTGTATTCCTTAGAGGCTTGACTGTACTAAGTCATTCTAAGAAGTTGTGAGTATAGCCAATTTGATAGTATTATACTCTCAAGTGTAATCAGGTTGATTATAGTGGAAAAATCCTTCAAGTGTGTGAAGGGACTAGACGTAGCTATCAGGTGATAGTGAACTAGTATAAATCACTGTGTCACTCTCTTCTCTCTTCTCTATACTTACTACACTGTTTTATTAAAGAGTTGTTTAGTAGAAGTTTTTCATAAACACTTATATTTGCAAAAAGTTTTTAAAACCCAATTCAAACCCCTCTTTCTTGTGTTTTTGCCACTTCAATTGGTACTAGAGCTCGGCCTCTTGGTTGAGCACTTAACAGTGTAAGAGGAAAAGATCTTATTCTCTATTCATGGCAAGCAACGAAGCCGGTGGTCACGTTAACCGTCCTCCTTTGTTCACTGGAACAAACTTCGACTACTGGAAAGATAAAGTTAAATCCTTCTTCAAGTCTCAACAACTCGAACTCTGGGATATGGTTCAAAAACAATACACCGAACCAGTTGATTCCAAAGAAAATCTCATTCCTAAGGATAAATGGACAGAAGAGCATAAGAAAGCTTATCAACTACATCAGAAAGCAAGATATTTTCTTATCTGTGCTATCTCTGAGAAGGAATACGGGAAATGCGAAAAAAATGATACCGCCAAGGAAATTTGGGACTCATTGGCCTTGGCTTATGAGGGTACTTCCCAAGTGCAAGAAACCAAAGCTAATATCTTAGTGAGACAATATGAACTCTTCAAGATGGAAGAGGGTAAAAACATTGAAACTATGTTTGGAAGATTCCAAACACTAGTTCATGGTTTAAAGGTTCTTAAGAAAAGTTATACCACTGCTGATCACGTTAAGAAAATCTTAAGAAGTCTTCCAAAGAAGTGGAGACCTAAGGTCACTGCAATTCACGAAGCAAAGGACCTGAATGTCTTGCGACTTGAAGATCTTCTGAGTTCATTGAGAGCTCATGAGCTTGAGCTAGATGAAGAAGAACCTCCCAAGAAATCAAAGTCTATTGCTTTGAAATCTACAAACAAAGTATCTTCCTCCAAAGCTCTACAAGCTGAACTTGAAATAGACGAAGCATCGTTTGATGAGAGCGATGGAGACACAGACGAAGAAATTTCCTTAATATCAAGGAAAATTCAATGCATGTGGAAAAACAAAGGAAGGTTCAGAAAGCAGTTCCACAAAAAGGACTCAAGGGAAAAGCAAGACTCAAGGGATAAGAAGGACTACAAGGACAAAAGCCAAGTTACTTGCTACGAGTGCAAAAAGCCAGGACATTTCAAGTCTGAATGTCCACAGCTTGAGAAACCAAGGAAAGCTGGTTTTAAAAGCAAGAAGAAGAAAGGTCTCATGGCAACATGGGATGATTCTGATTCATCTTCATCTGATGATGATGAGGAACACGCAAACATGGCTCTAATAGCTACCATAGTGTCAGACAGTGAAGAAGAAGATGAAGAGGTAGATTCTAATCCATCTTCTGATATTGAAATAGCTTTTGATGAACTATTAGATGAGTCTTCCAAACTCAACACTGAGTATAAAGCTTTGAAAAAGAAATTCTCAAAACTTTTAAAAGAATTTCAAATACTCAATGAGGAGAATGAGAAGCTCAAAGCTGAAAAGCTCAAAGCTCAAATCACCGTTTGGCAAATGACAGCTCTAAGACTGAGGAAAAGGTTGAATGCAACTCTTCAAAATATGAAGAAGGATTTCAAAAATTCCTTGCTGAATGTGTTACGCGAAGCAAATAAGCATCTATGATTTGGGGTGTAAGCCAAAATGGCAAAAAGGGACTTGGTTACAAACCAGAGGAACCCACTTTTCAAAACACAAATTTGAAAACCAAAGATACCAACAATTATAGTGACTGTCTGCTTTATACCTTTTGCAATAAGAAAGGACACATTAGAAGTACTTGTTATGAATTGAAAAATAAGAAGGACAAGTTTCCTTCTAGAACTAACAAAAGAGGACCCAAAAAGATTTGGGTACCTAAGGACAAAATTATATATGTTGCAGATTTGCTTAGCAACAGAGTTACAACACCAGTCCTGGTACTTGGACAGTGGATGCTCACGTCACATGACGGGAGAAAGGCGTATGTTCCAAGAACTCCAACTTAAAGAAAGTAGAACAGTAGGTTTCGGAGGAAACCAAAAAGGTAAAATCATTGGAAGTGAAAAAATTGGTGAGAAACTCTTACCTTCTATTGACAATGTCTTATTGGTTGATGGCCTGAAGCATAACCTACTAAGTGTAAGTCAATTATGCGATAGTGGTTATGATGTTGGCTTTAGTGATAATGCCTGTACAGTCAAAAGCAAAAGGGATGGATCCATTTTCTTTAAGGCAAAGCGAAAGAACAACATTTATAAAATAAAACTTTCTGAGTTGGCAAATCAAAATGTAAAATGCCTTTTGTCAGTAGATGAAGAGCAATGGACTTGGCACAAAAGATTGGGTCATGTCATCTTGAGGTTAATCTCAAAGCTTAACAAGAAAGAACTTGTTAGAGGGCTACCAAATCTTAGGTATCAATCTGATGCTATTTGTGAAGCATGTCAAAAAGGGAAACAAATAAAATCTTCTTTTGAATCCAAAAACACAGTTTCCACATCAAGGCCACTTGAGCTTTTGCATATAGATTTATTTGGACCAACTAGGACAACATCTTTGTCTGGAAAGAAATATGGTCTTGTTATTGTTGATGACTATACTAGATGGACATGGGTAAAATTCTTAGCTCACAAGGATATGTCATTTGCAATATTTTTTGTGTTCTGCAAACAAGTACAAAATGAAAAAGGTTTTTGTATTACAACTATTAGAAGTGATCATGGTGGAGAATTTGAAAATGAATCTTTTCAAGACTTCTGTGAAGAGCATAGCATCTCTCATAATTTTTCATCTCCTAGAACACCACAACAAAATGGTGTTGTAGAAAGGAAAAATAGATCTTTACAAGAAATGGCCAGAACCATTATTTACGAAACTAACATTGCAAAGCACTTTTGGGCAGAAGCAGTAAACACTGCATGTTATATTCAAAATAGAATCTATATCAGACCTATCTTGAATAAGACTCCTTATGAATTATGGAAAGGAAGAAAACCCAACATTTCATACTTTCACCAAGTTGGATGTGACTGCTTTGTTCTTAATACAAAGGACAGTCTTGGAAAATTTGATTCAAAATCGCACAAAGCTATCTTTTTAGGATATTCTGAACTCTCTAAAGCTTACAGAGTATTCAACAAAGAAACATTAATTGTTGATGAGTCTGTGCATGTGAGATTTGATGACAAGAAGTCTGACAATGAAATGTCAGAGCTAGATGAAGTCCTTTCAAATCTACAGATTAGCAAAGAAACAGATGAAGGTGTCACAGGAGCTGACTCTGATTCTGTGTCTAGTGATAAGTCCCAAGAAGAGCCAATAACAGACTGGAAGTTTAAACCTCATCATCCAAAGGATCAGATTATTGGCGAACCAAGTGATAGAGTTAGAACAAGATCATCTCTCAGAGAACACTCTGACTTTGTTTTGCTGTCAGAAATAGAACCCAAAACAATTGATGAAGCACTAACAGACGATAGATGGATACTTTTTATGCAAGAAGAGCTCAATCAATTTCAGAGGAATGATGTTTGGAAGCTCGTGCCTCCTCCAGAGGATAAGCAAGCCATTAGAACCAAGTGGGTTTTCAGAAACAAACTTGATGAGGATGGCAAAGTGGTAAGAAACAAGGCAAGACTTGTTGCTCAAGGGTATTCACAAGAAGAAGGTATTGACTATACTGAAACCTTTGCTCCAGTAGCTAGACTTGAAGCTATAAGAATATTATTATCATTTGTCGCACATCATGGCATTACTTTATATCAAATGGATGTGAAAAGTGCATTTTTAAATGGTTTTATAAGTGAGGAAGTATTTGTGAAACAACCACCTGGATTTGAAGATATTGCTTATCTAGAGCATGTCTTCAAACTTAAAAGGCTCTTTATGGTCTTAAACAAGCTCCAAGAGCTTGGTACGACAGATTGAGTTCCTTTTTAATGTCAAATGGTTTTGAAAGAGGACAGGTGGATACTACCCTCTTTAGAAAATCATCTAAGAAGCATTTCATTATAGTTCAAATATATGTAGATGATATTATCTTTGGTGCTACTAATGAATCTCTTTGTGAGAAATCTTCTAAGCTTATGCAGAATGAGTTTGAAATGAGTATGATGGGAGAATTAAAATTCTTCCTTGGTATTCAAATCAAGCAATGTCAAGATGGAACCTATATCCATCAAACTAAATATGTGAGAGAACTCCTAAAGAAGTTCAAGCTTGAGGAGACTAAACCCATGAGCACACCAATGCATCCAACATATGCTCTCGGCAAAGATGAATCGAGTAAAAAGGTAGATCAAAAGGTGTATAGAGGTATGATCGGTTCACTCCTTTATCTAACTGCCTCAAGGCCTGATATCATGTTTAGTGTCTGCTTATGTGCAAGATTCCAATCTGATCCTAGAGAATCTCACTTAACTACTGTTAAGAGAATCTTTAGGTATCTCAAAGGAACAACTAACCTTGCTTTGCTTTATAAGAACTCAGAAAATTACAAGCTAGTAGGTTTCTGTGATGCTGACTTCGCTGGAGATAGAATTGAAAGAAAGAGCACAAGTGGTGGCTGCGAATTTCTTGGAGCAAACCTTATCTCTTAGTCCAGCAAAAGGCAAAGCACAATTGCACTATCAACTGCAAAAGCTGAGTATATATTTGTTGTAAGCAGTAGCTCACAACTACTATGGATGAAGTATCAACTTGAGGACTACCAGATTAAAGAGAGTAACATTCCTATATACTGTGATAATACTTCTGCTATATGTCTAACTAAAAATCCTATTTTGCATTCACGAGCTAAACATATTGAAATTACGCATCATTTCATTAGAGACTATGTTCAGAAAGGGATACTTGAAATCAAATTTATTGATACTGACCATCAATGGGCAGATATATTTACAAAACCCCTTGCTGAAGATAGATTCAACTTTATAAGAAAGAATTTAAACTTTCATCTTATAAAGGAATGAGTGTTTAATTTGAATATAGTTGACTCTGTTTGACTATTTGACTCTGGTTGACTATATGACTCTGTATTGATGTTTGACTCTGTCTTGGCACACGCGCTCTGTTGTCACACACGCGCCTCTGATGGGATACATGTTGATTCTGCTTGTATATTGATTCTGTTCGCATATTGACTCTAGTTGCATGTTGGCTCTGTTTATTAGTTTATTAATTGCTATTCTTTATTTTTTTTTGTTAACTATTCGTATTCATGAATCTGTTGCTCTTTAACACAAAGTTGCCTCTGGGGATCTTTGTGTACATGTGTCTCTCTGAGACTGGTTGTTGCGTTAGTGGATAGTATTTACTCTTACTGGGTCATTATTGCTTTTACTGCACGAGGACAGTTTTACTGCGCCTCTTTAATTCTTAGTGTGGCACGCTTCAATTTTGAAATGACAAAGTTTTTAATTCATTTATTTTGGTAACTGGTAAAGGCGGTTTGCCTTCTCAAACACGTTTATTACCCACTCACTGACTCACTTCACCCACTACCCACACTATCTCTAAGAGAAGCCTACACGATTTCTGAGCCCTAAATCCCTTTCTCTTCTACTTGCTCTCTGCAACTCTCTCTGCTTTTACAATGGCCGCACAACAACAACAACAACAACAACAACAACAAGTTCAAGGTCCTGAGGAGGAACCTCAAGTTACTCTACAGAACTTACAACCAAATGTGCTGAAGGTGTTGGTGGAACACCAAGTGAACTTTGGAGATTTAGCTCATGAAGGGTACGCTTTCATAGATGATTTCGTTGAAATAGGAATAATGGACTTCTTTCTCATGGACAACTACCCAGTATATGAAAACCTAGTCAAAGAATTCTGGATGTATGCATGGAGTAAAGACAGAACCATCCACAGTTATGTTCAAGGAAGGTGCATCTTGGTAACCCAGGATTTAATTGCTGATATCACTAAATGCCCTAATAAGGGAGCTATTGCTGACGAAAGTTAGGAAAAAGATGCTGGTGGTTGGAGCATTGTCAATGACATAATCTTTGAGAAATTTGGTGGAACCAAGGCCGTGGATATGAAGAATCGTTTCAGGGTACTCTTCAGGATTATCATGCACTGCTTGGTACCCAAGTCTGGGTCAGTGAATACTGTTAGCAGTACCCACAAGTTCATAATGTGGTATTATGAACTAAAGGCTAAGATCAATCTTTCGAATCTCGTTTTTGACCACCTGCGATGAGATTTGATATACCCCAAAAAAGGGAAGAATGCAAATATTCCCTATGGAAGGTTGCTTTCTGTGATTATGGAAAATCAAGGCCTGATTGGGCAGCTTCAAGGGCTTAACACTGAGGAAGCTGGACTTGCCCTGAAGACAATGGTGGTACACACATTCTCAAGTGAAAATCTGAGAAGAATGAAACTTTTTTCAACAGAAGTAGTTGCTGAAATTTTACGGGAAGAAGAAGGTGGAAGAAAAGCAGTAAGAAAAGGAAAGAAGAAAGTGGTTGATACTGGAAGTACTGTACCTACCAGGAGAGTCACTCGAAGCACTGGAATTCACATTGCTTCAGAACCCTCTCAGTGTGTACATCCAGTAAGACCTGCCTTCATGGACTTTGATATGTCTGAAGAGGTAGAGGAGAAGAAGAATGTTCTTGATGAAATGATAGCCAAAAGTCAGGAAGAGTGCTACATTTTCCATCAGAAACTCAGAGAGGAAAGGCTACAGAGAGAAGCTGCTGCAGCTGCAACTGTCCCTCCTGCTGTTGCCCCCAGAACCTCCACTACTACTGCACCTGCTCAGAAACTGAAAAGAATCATCAAGGTTGCTAACCTCCCAGCAGCAAAGAGAACCAAGGTACTGGATAAGGTTTGTGACTTGTATGATGCTACTTACCAAACTGGTTCTGCTCCCACTGGTTCTACTGTCTTAGAACCTGTTCTGTCAAACCCTATACCTCCTAACCAGATACCTCCACTTACTCCACAGTTGTCTAAACTGTTTCCCCAATTTTCCAAACCTATCCCTAAACCAATTCCTTCACTAAAACCGTCACAACCCAAACCTGCACAACCTAATAAATCATCCCTTCCAAAGAAACCTTTACCTTCTATATTACCCACACCTCCTGGACTCTCTGATACCTCTGACTCTTCTTTAAATGACAGTGAATAAAGTCATGAACCTTTGAGACCTAGACAGAGACCACAACCCCAAGTTCAATTTCCTTACATTGAACCACTTGCGGTTAAGCTTCCTATTACCTCCACTTTTGTACCTCAACCCTAATCACAACCCTACAAAATACCTTCACCTAAACCTTCATCACCACCTAGACCTGCCTCACCTCCCTCTGTTCAACCTGACCTTAACCTACCCCTCCAAACCGAACCCACACTTGAACCAGAAACAGAACTTGAACCATATTTCCAGGAACCTTTCTGTTCTGAACCTGATTCTGTTTTGGCCATTGAGGCACAACCCCTCTCAATGTTACAACCTGTACCTGATCCCTCCTTTAGACTCCCAATACTTGTACCTTTTCTGCCTCAATCTTTTACACCACCACACTCACCTCTGTTGGCAGAACCTGTTACTACTGCAGCATCTATTGATATAGATGAGATAGTAGTCACTGCTATGATTGCCTCTGAGGCAATTCAAGGTATTGAGTTAGATTCTGTTTCTAATTTTGATGTTGCCATCATTGATCCTCTAACTCTACTTCTGCAAGCACCCCCTGGACCAGTTATTCAGATTGGGTGTGAACCCCCACCAGATCACAGGGAAGCAACAGTAGTGCCTGAAAGGTATCCTCACCTGATTGCTAATTTTGAGTGCCTCAAAGCTCAAATATACCGTGAGGATGAGGATTGCAAAATTATGGAAGCTGCAAGAATTGATGAAGTTAACTCTGTCTTGGCGGAAGAGAACAGACTTGCAAATTGGCAAAGTGTGCACTATTGGTTTGAAGTGCACCAAAGGGATCAACTTGAAAGGAACAGAAGGTGGGTTACGGCTATTCAATGGAAACAGTAAGTATCTCAATAGGAAACCACTCCTGTAGTTTGGGAACCTGAACCTGCTCTTGCAGCCCCTCCTACTCCTGCACTGGTCACTCCACCTCCTGCTGCTACTGTACTGGCGGTTCAACAATCCACTTCTGGGTCTGCCTCTGCCTCTACAAGCCATTCAGTTGTGATTCCTTAGGCAGTCTATGATAGGCTTGTTGATGACAGCAATAAATGTTCAAGGTTTATGGAAGCCACTGAAAGGCACTTTGAAGAGTCTGACAGAAGGCATGATATGCTGGCTACTCTATTGCAAGAGATTTTGGCCAAGATGGACAAGCCATAGAAAACCATAGGCTTTTTCCTTTTTTTTCTTTTAGCCTCTTATGTTCTTGTGTTCTCAGTATTTTCTTTTGTACACTGATACTTTTAGTTTAATGAAACTGTTTTGGCACTTTCTGTCTGGTTTAACTTTATCGTCCTTATAACGTTTTGACTGTGATGTTCTTTATTTCTGTCATAATATTTTTGTCTGATGACAAAAGGGGGAGAATAATATAGAGATATAGAGTAATTGATGAAACTGATGTATTAACCAAGTGTCACCATACATTGCATTTCCTACATCATTAACTCTGATATATTAACTTGGAAGGTATTCGATGCTCTATAAGTGCTATTTATCTATGTATGCTCTGATATTGTATTGAATATGGTCTGATATTTACACTTAGAAAATATTTATATGTGTTTAATTCAGGGGGAGCCTCTGAAATTATCTTAAACAAATATTTTTCTAAAAGCAAATTGTTCATCAATATATGTATTTGTCATCATCAAAAAGGGGGAGATTGTTGGAATCAAATGGATTCAGAAACAACAACCCTTAATTATTTTGATGATAACAAATGATTAAGAGAACAATTTATTTTCTAATGTGTTTGCTAGTATGCAGAAATCACTATTCATTAGAAGTAGTTATCTCAGAAGACTTGGTGAAATCTTGAATTTAACATGACTAAGTCTGGGAGTGATCCTCTGTTTTTATGCTGACGTCACCTTGTGAAGCCTTGCTCTGAAGTTGGTCAACTCCGTTTGTTCAGTCAACGCTTTGGTGACTCCTAAGACTAGATTTTGACTTAGTCAACTCTGTTGGTGAACCAAGCTTCGAAAACTAGCTCTGGCCATTGGTCATCACATTCAACAGACTTTGGTTAGTCTACACTATAGAAGCCTTCGTGCATGACCACAAGACTCTGTTATGTGAAAGCCCATTGAATTCTACGCTGAAGAACTCAACTCTGTTTCAAGCTCACTCTGAAGTACAGTACTTAACTCTGGTGAACAGTATAGCTCTGTTAGGAAACAGACTGAAGAATATTTAAGGCTACTTTAAGTATTTAAGAGACCACATTGATTAAGCATTTTAATGTACGAGGTATCAAATGTCAAAAAGAATGTCAACGAATTTAATCATCAAGGAAACTTGCTCTCGAAGTTTCTCATATTCAAAAAGCCCACAAGAGACAAAGATTCTGATTTTGTGTGCAGTGCCCAGAATGCTTTATACAGTCTGGAAAGCGACGTGACCTGCAAAAGCCACAAAAACGGGATCTGAGGTTTTGACCTAGGGTAAAAAGAGACGTTGTGTAACAACGGCACTATTCTCAACCCTAGCTATATATACTTTACTTCAGTCACTGAAGTAGGTTAACGATTGAAAAGAAAGTGAACGCAATAAAGTACGAAGTGATCATATAGTGAGCGCCTACAATCTTATCAAACTTAAAATCACCATTTTCTGAGACAGTGAGCAACCAAGAAATCTTCCAAGTCTCTGGGATCACATTGAACAAAGCACTTAACTGTTTTATCCTTTCTGTTTGAAAGTTATTATTTGTGCTAAAGTTCTTCATTGTAAATCCTCTTTGTCAGAATTATTTTTGTATTGTTTCAAAACTCCTTTGAACTTGTATTAAGCCCAGTAGTGGCTATATTCCTTAGAGGCTTGACTGTACTAAGTCGTTCTAAGTAGTTGTAAGTATAACCAGTTTGGTAGTATTATACTCTCAAGTGTAATCAGGTTGATTATAGTGGAAAAATCCTTCAAGTGTGTGAAGGGACTAGACATAGTTATCAGGTGATAGTGAACTAGTATAAATCACTGTGTCATTCTCTTCTCTCTTCTCTTTACTTACTACACTGTTTTATTAAAGAGTTGTTTAGAAGAAGTTTTTCATAAACACTTATATTTGCAAAAAGTTTTTAAAACCCAATTCAAACCCCCCTTTTCTTGTGTTTTTGCCACGTCCAACCCGGCCCGCATCGGGTTCGGGCTTCATAGGGCCAGGCCAAAAAGCCTGGGGTGAAATTCGAGCTCGTAATTTACAGCCCAGCCCAGCCCTACGATGTTGCGGGCTTTTCGGGCCCTCCCGGATTAAACAAAACAATTATTAAAAACAAAAACGGACTAAATTTAGTTAAAATAAAATAAAAACTGAATCTGCATAATTTGTTTGTGCAGATTTTCAGCAGAGAAAAAAAACTGGCCAAGACTTAAACAATTCACCATCATCATCGTAATAATAGCATAAAGTAACTAAAAGCATAACACAAACATCTCAATAATCCACTTAACCACAACATCGAATCATGCTTCATTCACTTGAGCTCAGCAAGTAGACCAATTAAAAGTACACAAAAATTACATTTATCATCTACGTATGCTAAAAAGAATCTTATCTCACTCAGATTTTGATTAGAATATATTTTCAACTTATATTGTAAACAATTCATCATAATAATAACCACGATGGTGAATTAGGGCTCAATTACTCAATCTGAAGAATCAGATTAATAACGAGACCTTGAGCCTGTGATTGACGGTGGGGTGACGATCTGGGAGTCCTCGGCAGCATCGGCGTTGCCGAATTCCTTATCGTGCTCTCGCCGGACGTACTTTTCGTGATCATAGAGTGCGACATTGAAATCAAAGGCCTCGTTCCTCTTGGTTAACCCTAAACCGATGACAGCAAGCAGACAGATTCAGCGTGCGAGCAGAGCTACGATTCAGTGTGCAATTCAGCGCGTGATTCAGTGTGCGACGCAGGAGACAATGCGGAGGCACGGCGGGCGGTTCAGTCAGAGAAGGAGAAGGAAAGCTTTCTCATTTTTGCGAGACAGTATGAACGAGAAGGTGTCAAGGAGAGCTAGGTTTTTTCCATCTAACAGAAATAGCCCACTAGCCGCTCCAGTCTAGCCATTAACCCGTTTTGGACTAACATTTTAACGATTTTCTTTTTATCAAATCCCAATAACGAAAATTAAAAAAGAACAACTGTTTTTTTTTTTACATAAATACAGGTCGCCCGTGGCCCGGTCGAGTTAGCCCGGGCCGGGCTCGAGTTTTATCGGGCCGGGCCAAAAAGTCCCATGTTTTTTTGGGCTCAAATTATGCTACCCAAGCCCTATCATTTATCGGGCTAGCCCGGCCAGGCCCGGTCGGGCCGGCCCATTTTACCGGCTCTATATCACCCTTAGGGGTAACAACTAAATTAATGTTTGAATTGAAATATGCTTGTTCTAACAATGAGGCTGAGTATGAAGCCTTGGTTGTGGGTTTGGAAATTTTGATAGAAATACAGGCACGCACTATCAAAGTTTTTGGGAATTCACAATTGGTGATTAGACAGCTAACTCAAGCATATAAATGTGTTAGCCATAATCTTGTCAAATATTGTCAGGTGGCTAGCAAGTTGATGAAGCAGTTCGATAGTGTCAAAATGGAGCATATTCCTAGAGAGCTAAATCAAGAGGCTAATGAATTGGCCCAATTGGCTTCAGGATACAAATTATCTTCAAAGGTGATGACAGAACTCATTGAAATTCGTGAGTTACTGTATCCTTTAGATGAAAGGGATGTTCTTGTCTCCAATGTGTCGAACACAATTGATTGGCGTAAGCCAATTATAGAGTATTTAGAAAATCCAAGTGCTGACATCGACAGGAAGATTAAGTACAAAGCAACTAAGTTTGTTGTACTTGCAAAAGCTTTGTATAGAAAATCTGTCGATGGCAATTTGAAAACTTGCCTGAGTGAAGAAGATGCTTATTTGGCTTTAGCTGAGGTTCATAAAGGGATATGTGGTGCCCACCAGGCAGGTGAAAAAATGAAATGGGTATTAAGAAGACAGAGAGTATATTAGCCTACATTAGTTAAGGATTGCATTATGTTTGCAAAATCCTATGAAGAATGTCAAAAACATGGCCATATACAAAGTGTGCCTGCTAGTGAGTTACATTCCATCATTAAGCCATGGCCTTCCAGAGGTTGGCGTTGGATCTTATAGGCCAAATTTATCCTACTTCTTCTAAAGGTCACAAATACATTTTAGTTGGGGTTGACTATTTTACCAAATGGGTGGAGGTAGTAGCCTTGAAAGAAGTAACACAGCGAGACATTGTGGATTTTATTGAAAATCACATTGTTTGTCGATTTGGTATACCACAAACAATAACAACAAACCAAGGATCAGTGTTTGTTGGGAAGAAGGTTGTTGAGTATGCTGAATCAAGGAAGATTAAGATGGTAACCTCGAAGCCATATTATGCGCAAGCAAATGGCCAAGTCGAAGCCATGAATAAATTTATCATTGGATTGATAAAGAAACACATTGGCAGATACCCAAAGAGTTGGCATTCAACTTTGGAACAAGTTCCTTAGGCATGCAGAAATTCTCCCAAGGAATCGACAGGTACCACTCCTTACAAATTGGTTTATGGACATGATGTTGTTTTGCCTGTTGAAATAAACCTTGGTTCAATGAGAATTCAAAAACAAGATGAGTTACCAGTAGACCAATACTGGGACTTAATGTTTGATAAATTAAATGAAGTCCATGATGAGAGGGTTGTTGCCTTAGAACACTTGATTAGACAAAAAGAGAGAATAGCTAAATTCTATGATAGTCGAGTTGAGTATAAACTTTTTAAAGTTGGTGAATTAGTGTGGAAAGTCATTTTGCCAATGGATAAGAAATGTCGAGAATTTGGAAAGTGGTCCCAAAGTGGGAAGGACCATTTAAGGTTGTTCAAGCATTCTCAGGAAATGCAAAAACGAGATTGCTTTCTTAAAGGGCCATTTGGCAATATACAATACATTGTCGAATAGGCTTGTAGCCTGGAAATACAAATAAAGTAAAGTCATTTAAAACTTAGGCTATTACAAAATGAGTCCAGCAGTAGAAGTTTCGCCATGTTCAGGTTCAACCCACGCCGAGGAAGAGTTTAGGAAGTTGAGGGAAACATGGGAAGCGGAAGCAGTCTCCATGACAAGACAATTAAGTCTGCAAGAGCCGCTTTAAAGGTAAGACACCCAAATCGACGAGGATGTGATGTTGAGATTTGGAAGCATCGATGAGGGGTGTTGAGCTCTATGAAGGCAAAGGAAAAGCTGGAGTCAGGAGAGAAGCAGTCGTCAAGTGCCACAATGCGCTTGACAATGGGCTTAGATGTGCCATACTCTCTCTTGTCTTTTGTAGTTTGGCAAACCTTCACGTTGGAATAAGTTGTGAAGGAGCAAAAAACTACAGAAAGAAAGAATGGCCTAGGCCATTCCCTTGCTCACATAGTTCAATGGGTTTGGTAAGCCATATTAGGCAGCTTACCAAAACTCATTGCTAGATATTAGGCAAATTACCAAAACCCAGTGGTTGTTTCACCGTTGAAACAAAGACCTTCGAAGAAACTCCAAAAAGTGGGGTCTCCTAGTTCTCAAATGAAATGAGCAGAACCAAGCAAGAAAGGGTAGGAGAAGGTGAAAGTGACTTCTATTTTAACTGGGCTCCCTAAGTTGAGTTAGCTTAAGGCAAGGGTGAGTTTGATTTGGGTTTGGAATTTGTAGAAGTTTCTCCAGAATTCTGGAAACAGAAGTGAGCAGAGTTCTAAGAATGGTAGCGCATAAGGGAAAGCAAATGTTCTGTTGTGAGGATGGGAACCAAGATTGCAAGCCCCTATTTATAGCGTAAATTTACGTTAATTTTTAAGCTTCACAGTTAGATTGACTGGTCAATGGCTTTAATTGTGATTTATGGCTAGAAACTGAAATTAAAACGTTAAAAGAAAATGTGCAAGCTAGACGGTGAAGTGATTGATGGATAAAGTGCCAAATCAAGTTCAGTTTGGCTGTAAAGTACTAGTTATGATCGAATAAATATTCTCAACATACACTAATTAAAGAAACAAAAGAAATTACAGATGAGTCTTTTTTATGTCCTCCCAAGTTGCAGCAAATTCAAGTTTAGCAGCTTCAGCATTCTCATAATTGACTTCAAGGTCTGCAACCTTCGACAAGATGGCTTGAGCTTCGACAGTGCTGTTGGACATTTATCGGTCAAGTGCCTTAATCTCTTCTTAACAAGATGCTTTGGTTGCTTCTTGTAATTGAGCCTTGGCAGTGGCCAACTCTGTTTCCAATCGAGCAACGGTCTGTTCCAGTTCAGGTATTTTGGCTTAATAGGGAGCACCTTTTTCGACCAATGTAGCTTTGTCTTGGCAAAGAGCCATTAGTTTATCTCAAAGCTCATGTTTTGCCTTGAGAGCTTGTTGATATGGCAGAATGCTATTGTCGAGTTCAGGCAATTTGGGAGTCAAATCTTCAATAAATTCATATATTGCATTGAAGTGGCCTCGACGAATTGGAGGCAGCCGTTTGCGAAAATTGTGAATTTCTTTGATGGTGCGGATCAAATTGTTTCTGATTTCCTGGTTAAGGTAGAGCTCATCAAATGAGTATTTGAAGAAACCTATCAGTTCTTCGACTAGTTCATCAAGTTTCTCAGCAAATTGTCTCCAGAAAGTGTGGAAGAACGAGCCGCTAAAGGAGAAGTTCACCTACTAGATCCTGAAAGCAAGTTAATCCACTCATCTACTCCAACATTGCCCTTTTCAGTATTAGTGCCTTGTGGCACAGGGTTGGTTGATGAAGCAGGCTGAGTAGATGGAAAAGTCAGTGCATCAAAAAAGAGGTCCATGTCGACACTCTCTGCCCTAATCACTATGGGAAGTACCTTCTCAGTGACTTTGGGGGCAGAAGTTGTTTCCTTAGAAGGTATGGGATCAGCTTGATAAGGGGAAGTCTGAATTGGATTTTCTGTCGAGAGGGTTGGCGCAACCACATCAACGTCCATGGCAGAAGGTTCTTCAACCTCTTGTTCAGGTTGAGTTTTTGTAACCTCCTATGGAAAAGACAATCAAAGTAACACGTTATAAATTATTGTTCTAACACCAACAAAGTGACAAATGAGTGTCATACCTCAGTGGTTGGATGAACAATGTTCGGGAAGATCATTTGCAAGGGTTGAGAAGTATCCATGTATGGTTGCTCAGGTGAGCCCTGTTGAGTTAATATGATGAGGCAATGTTCACAAATCACAAAGTACGAATTCTTCATGAAATAAGAACATACCTTATCAGTGGTCGACGAATCAACCTCTTCGACAGAAAGGGGGTCCTTTGAAGTGCATTCTTCAGAAATGCCTTTCTTTGAGGATACAACCCTTGTTTCCTGCAATATGGAAATATGTGGATAATAGAATTATGTAATGCAAAGTTGACCACCAATTAAGCAATGGTGAAGTTTGGCATACCATTACAAACTCTGTTATTGGAGTACCGTCAGAACTTTCAGAAACAGACTTCTCTACAAGAAATTCCTAAGAAATGAGAGTTTTGAGAATTAATGTTTGATGGGTCACGTGAAAGAGTGCATTATATAAATCGAAGATAGGAAATACTGTTTGAGGTGTAGAACGTGAAGGAGAATCAGCCAGAATCATTTTGCGCCTTTTTGATTGAGCTTCAGGGGCAGCTGTTTTCACTTTTTTCTTGGTTGACTCTTGCTGAGAAGAGTTGTGTGAACACTTCGACCTTGCAGGTTGTTTCTTCGATGCCACTGGTTTCTTGCCAGTATCTGTTTTCTTGACAGAAGACCTGACAGATTTCTTTTTGGTTGCTTTCGATTGAAGAGGGGATTCATCATCTTCATCATCCTCTTCTTCCTCATCAGCCTCTTGAGCTTTACCACTTGCTTGTTTGTATTTTAGAGACTCTTTGAAAGGCAACACTAAAAAAAACAAAGAAATAAGTATAAAGCAGGTAGGCTTCCAGAGAATAAAGTAAATTGAGCTAATTACCTTGGGGAAACTGGGAAATGACCTCGACAGCCTCATCATATTGTTCAAAAAGCAAAGCAAACCGACCAGTGAAAGTAACTTCTTTGTTTTCATACTTGTCGATATTAGAATGATATTGAAATCGTTCTAACGTAAGGAAGTTACCAGCTCTTGTCGGTTTACCTGGAAATGGATCAGCCAAACCAAAATTTGCACAAGGTAAAGGCACTGGTTCAGGACAAGGGGGTTTCACAAGTGATTGCCCTGTTGTTTGCTGATGTTTTAGAGCTATAATGCCCCAATTGTTCTCGTGCTTTTCTTTTGATTCGGCAGTCATTTCATTTACTTGTCGAACAATATAAAAAGGATATCTAGGATCCCATTTCACCTTATAAAAATTTTCAAAGCTACGTATATCCTTCAAGCGCTCACCTTTGGTCTTGGTTGAAGGGTCCTGTTCCTACAAAGTGGGATCAACAAATCTTTTCACACAATCCTCAAAAGATGGGTGAAATTTTTTGTAATATTCATCCCACCAAGCCACAAAATCTTGAGATACACCTAGGGTGGTGGTAAAAAGGACAAGATTGACAGTTGCCATATGAAGGTCATTCTTTTTCTTTATACTGTCGATGGTCTCTTGCTTGAGGTCAATGGAATCCAAGAGAATGTCTTCTTTCTTGTGAGGAAACAAACCAGGAATGGATTGCATAAAGCCAATGTTGTTGGCAGAAGCATTGGGTAGACAAGCAAAGGCAGAATTATCCATCGAGCCAGGTAATCCAGCAGGAAACACTTGACGAGCAAGGAAATGAGTCCAAATGATTTTGCATCTCTTGTCATTTAGGTTGCAAGGGGATGTGAACCATTTAGGTCCATATTTTCTGCAAACAAAGGGTTGAAAGCGAATGCCTTGGGTGTTGGTGGAAAGAGAATGGAAGAGGTTGAGATAGTACTTGAAACTATCAAACTCATTGTCGAATGGCTTAGGAGCACGATACATGGCCAGGGTGCCATAGGTATCAACTTCAAGTTTTGCTAGAGCTTTGTCGACAGTATGACCTGGAAGTGTGGCATTCAACCACAATTGTAATAACCATATTGGGCCTCCAGCTCCAATTTTTCGTCCTCCTCCTTTCACCATAGTGTACAGATTCGACATACTTAAATAGAGGTTTGACAAAAGAAAAGAGCCAAGGGCCCACCTTTTACCTTCATGTAGAAGGTTTGCCAAGTCGAGTAACTGTTTCGACATTTGGACGTTTTTGTTACAAAGAACAAAAGCAGAAAGCCAATGGAACAGGAAAGCTACATGTTCTTCGTCGGAAACCTCTTCAGTGCTTCTCATTTGGCTAGAAATGTATTTCGAAAATGACAGAGATTTCTCGCTAAAAACATCAATGATTTTTTCTGGTGTGCTTAAAGGGTGAATCATATGGCCATCCGGTGGGAGGCCAGTGAGAGCAGCAACATCGAAGAGGGTTGGACCCATCATTCCACAGGGGAAATTAAAATTGTTAGTGGTTTTGTTTCAAAAGAAAATGGCAGCTCCTAACATAGAAGGGTCTAACCTAAACGTATGCTGGGATAGTTTAATGAGGTGATAAATGCCTAATTTTTCCCAAGTCTCAGCTTTCTTAGCTTCAACCCTAGTAAGCCAAACCGAGTATCCATTGATACTAAGCAGAGGAGTTCTAAAGAGCCTAGAGCTCTTGGAAAAGTAATGGATATGCAAATTATGGGCAGAAGCTAAAATATCAGTCTGACCTTCTTTATTTGGGAAAGAATCCCTAAAATCCTCAGAAAAACCAGATAAGGTCATCACAGGTTCTAAGTAAGCAGCAAGGGGTCCAAAAGGTAAGAAGGATCATTCAAGTAAGATATCATTACCTTGGATTTTTGCCATAGAATGGACGCGTCAACGTCAGGATTACACCATGTTTTCCTTAGAGACGCTTTGGTACCTTGAGCTGGATTCGTTGTAGACACCATTGAAGACTTGCGAAGTTTTTTCCAGAAGTTCAGAAAGAGCAAAAGTGTCTCAAGTTGGGTCTTGAGGGTTATTTATAACCAAGCTTGGGAAGCAAACTTGCGAACAGGATGTAACCGCCTACTACCAAAGTAATGATGGCCCTATTTTTTAGGGAAGTGGAAAATGCAGACCTGTGATGGGACAATGTGAAAAGTAACTGTCGCACATGGAGAACTAAAAATTCTGGTTCTCTTCACATGTGGTGTCGAAAACTCAGAATTTGGGGGGCATCTGTTGGGTGCCAAATTTCATATTTGGGTTTCTCGACGGAACTTCAAGAATTTGACAAGTGAAGGTGCAGGGAGCTAGAATAAATGGTAAAAAATAAACTAAGTTTGAAAGGCCGAGAGACTTGACGGCTGTTCGATGAAGTCAATGGAGTGTCGAAGATGTCAGCATGGACGAGGTCGAGTTAGACTTAGGCTTTAGGCAATACATGTACAACTCGACAGGAAGTGTTACTGTCGAGATTAAGTAGTTTTAGTAAAATCAACTACCGACCTTGTATCCGTACACATGTCTGGTCGGATGATAGGTAGTTTTTACATTTCTTGTCTATAAATAGCAGTTCTGACGATGTAAAAAAGGTTGGATACATGGTCTAAATTCCTAACATCTCGACGGCGAAGTAGATTAAAGGAAAACGATCATTGTATGCCTTCCACCCTTTCCTTTCAAGTATCACTAGTGCGAAATACACCTAAAAATTAGACTTATAACGCCGGTTTTGGAAATAACCGGCGTAAAACGTGAGGCGGTGGCATTTTTGAAATTAACGCATCAATTTTTACGCCGGTTATTTCTAAAACCGGCGTTATAAGTGTCACAATAAAAATGGATAAAAAGAGTGAAACTTATAACGCCGGTTTTTAAGTAAAACCGCGGTTATAAGTGCATGTTATAACTTGTAGGTTATATGAATAACGCGGTTTATAGCCGACATGAACAAATTCAGATCTCCTGGATAACTTGAAGTCCACATAGCCGAGCATGAACAAATTCCGATCTCCTGGATAACGAAGTTCTGCATAGGCGGAGCATTAGAGTCGCAGCGGGCATTAGAACACTTTCAATCTCACCGAACAAATTCCGATCTCTGGATAACGAAGTCCGCATAGTGACATGAACAAATTCCAATCTCCTGGATAACGAAGTCCACATAGGCCGACATTAGAAGTCCGCGATAGCCGATATTAGGAGCTTCCACTCTTTCTCGACATCCATTTGTCGACATCTATAGAATTAACTGCGACAACATTTCTACTTTTAACGCCGGTTTTAGTTAAAACCGCGGTTAAAAGAATCTAGGTATAACTTGCCGGTTTTAGATAAAACGCGGTTAAAAAGTATAGGTATAACGCCGGTTATACTAATAACCATTGATTAAAGGTCCCTTTTTCACTTATTCGATTTGCCAAATTTATTGACCTACTCTAAACCGAGTTCGACGATGGATTCTTCAATAATCTAATTCTAAAGCGAGTGAAGCTCCACTCTTTCTCGACATCCATTTTTAGACATCTATAGAATTGTAAAACGAGGTGAGCTCCACTCTTTCTCGACATCCATTTGTCGACATCATATATAATTAACTTTGCCAGAATTCCTACTTTTAGCCGGTTTTTAGTTAAAACCGCGGTTAAGAATCTAGGTATAACGCCGGTTATAAATAATAACCGCGGTTAAAAGTTTACCTTTTATTTTTAAAAATGTAAGCTATGGCCCGGTTATTTGGGAAACCAGCGTTATAAGGTGTTTAAAATACAAAATCAAACCCTCAACACGCGTTACTCTCATTTTCCTCTTCCGTCCCTTCTTCGTTAATTTATGCCTCTCCCTCACATCGCTGTCGTCCTCTTCGTTCTCAACGTTTTCTCCTCTATCGTCCTCGCCAGTCGTCATTTTCCTCTCGCCTCACACCCATAAACCGCGAGCAATCTCGCGACCATTGTCCTCGCCACCATCGCCCAGCCACGACAAATCGCATCTCATTGTCGGCGCTTCCTCGCCGTCATGACTCTCTTTGCTTTCGAATATGTCAGTTGTAGTCCTTTCAACCCTGTAACTTTCTCGCCCGTCGCACCATCTCGTCGTCATCGTCACTCTTGAAATCACGGTTGCGATCCTCTCAAAGTTGGGTTAGTTTTCTCTTCCTTTTCTTCTTGAGTTAGGATTGGATTATCAAAGACATTATTAGCTGTTAGGATTGTTTCAAAGGTGAGTGTGTTTTCTTTTGGTTGGCTAAATTTCTCTTGGTTATTGTTTTGGGGAAGGGGGTTTCTTTGTTGTGAATCTTTGTTACCATAGAATGCACATTCACTTAACTTTTCATAAGTGCTTTTTGATGGAACACTTAGCTTGTTTTGATCTTCTTTAGAATGTAATTCAAGGATATGTTGTGAAAATATTGGATATGAGACATGGAACCTCTTTTATTGTGTTTTGGGTTGTTCTTTGTGATTGGAAACTTAGACTTGTTTTGGGTTAAACTATGTTAGAGAAGTTTTAATGGTGAGAAATAAAGTTTAGGAGTGATCATGTTAAAATTCAGATTTTTACATATAGTGTGTTAGTTAAATATCTAATTGTTCTAACTTATGCATCCAAACATGTTAATGTTAGTTAAATATCTAAGCATAAAAGTATGTGTATATTATTTGAACATGATTATGGATCGTAGTTGGATGCAAAAACATCGCTTAGGTGATGAGTATAAGAGCAGTCGAAGACTTCTTACAATTTTCCCAAGCAAAACTTCCTAATCAAACAAACTTTCTATTGTCCTTGTGTTAAGTGTTTGAATGGGCCAACACTAAAAGTTGAGGAGATACGGAATCATCTTCGTGTTTTGAGATTTGGCAAAGATATCGACATGGACCTGGCATGGTGAAGTGTTAAACAAGCCAAGTGTGTCCACAAGAGAGGAAGTTGATGTAGATATGGACGATCGACTAGAGGACATGATTCGTGATATTGGACAAGAATCTTTTCGGGAGCACATGTGTATGAAACTATGGCTGACAAGGAAAAACCTTTGTATCGTTTGTAAAAAATTTCACACGGTTACTGTTGATGTTGAAATTGTTCAATCTAAAAGCGATAAATGGGTGGACTGATAAGAGCTTCACGAATTGCTTAAAGTGTTGAATGACATGCTTCAGGAAGGTAACACATTGCCAAAGCTTGATAATTATGAAGCGAAGAAGATATTATGTCCGATGGGTGTGGAGTATAAGAAAATACATGCATGCCCAGAAGGATTGCATATTGTACTTTGGAAAAACATGAAGACAAAGAAGAGTGTCAGTGTAATACACCACGCTACAAAAAGAAGGGCCGGTGATGATAATTGTGGTGATGTGAGCAAAAAAGGTCTTCTGCGAAGGTGTTATGAGTATCTTCCAATTATTCCCAGGTTTAAGCGACTATTTGCCAATGTAAATGATGCAAAGAACCTTAGATGGCATGCAGATGATAGGAAATTTGATGGAAAGCTTACGCCATCGGCCGATTCTTTGCAATGGAAGAGAATTGATTCATTGTTTTAGGAGTTCGGCAATGAGCCAAGAAACCTTAAACGGACTTGCTACGGATGGAATGAATCCATATGGTAACTTAAGTAGCATCCATAGTTCATGGCACATTCTCTTAGTAATTTACAATCATGCTCCTTGGTTGTGCATGAAGCGCAAGTACATTATGTTATCTATGATGATTTACGGTCCAAAACAATAGGAAATGACATAGATGTTTATCTAAACCCTTGATTGATGACTTGAGAACATTGTGGGAAGAAGGCATTGATGTGTTTGATAGGTTTTCAGGTGAAGATTTCAAGTTGCGTGCCATGTTGTTTTGCACCATCAACGACTTTCCATATATAGGAACTTGTCGGGGTATAGTGTTAAGGGCATAAAGCATGCCCTATTTGTTAAGGCACATGTTTCTTTCAACTGAAAAAATGGGAGAAAGACTTGTTACCTTGGGCATAGAAGATTTAGACGTGATCACCGTATCGCGAGGTTGAAAAGGCTTTTCATGGATGTCAAGAGCGAAATTGCTCCGAAAGCTTACTTAGGAGAAGAAGTTTATCAGCGGGTGAACTCCATCAATGTTAATTTGGGGGAAAAAAAGAGGAAAAATATTCTTGTGAAAAACATATGGAAGAAAAGGTCAGTATTCTTTGATCTTCCATCTTGGTCAAGTCTTGATGTAAGAACTTTGTATTGATGTGATGCATGTGGAGAAAATGTGTGTGATAGTGTAATCAGTACGCTTCTCAATATTCGGGTAAGACAAAGGATGGAGTAAATGCTCGTTCAGACCTTGTTGCCATGGGTATAAGAGAGGAGTTAGCTCCTCCGGCCAAGAAGGTAACAAGACATATTTGCCACCAGCTTGTCATACATTATCAAAAGAAGAGCAAAAAGCTTTGCAGTGTCAGGTGTGAAAGTGCCACGAGTTACTCTTCAAATGTAAAGAGTCTTGTATCGATGCCAGATCTCAAATTAGTTGGCTTAAAATCTCATGATTGTCACGTCTTGATGCAACAATTACTACCGGTGGCTATTCGTGGCATCTTGCCAATTACTATGATGGACTATAATAGTAAGAAAGGTCTGGGAAAAGGAAAGAGGCCTAATTGGAACATACTCGTGGTAAGTAGTTTGTCTTTATATAATATTTACATATTGAAAGCCGTATTAGTTATGTGTATATATAATTTGTACTAATTTATATTGTCATTTGTAGGGGCCTTACCAAGACAACTCATGGGCGTGTGGTTATTATGTCATGAAAACCATGTTATCCATTGTCATGATGAAGATTACCTCTGGATGGGATTTGGTAATAAAATATTTCATATCTTGTTATTTGATCTTTTTGATACCTTACACTATTTATAGTTAGTTAATTACATATGTTTTGAATTGAACTTGTAGTTATTTGATGGTCGTGGGCACAAACTCATACAATCATGAAGAAATTGTCGAGATTCGGAAAACATGGGCGCGTTTTTGTGACTAAGATTGAAGAGCAAAATCTAAAACCTAGAACCACCAAGAGCGCTTAACAAGAAAAACAACACAACAAAAATGAGAAGGTTTGAAGAGAAGAAAAAAAGGGATAGCGAGAATTGTGTAGCTAATAATTCGTAGCATTTAGGAGTTGTCTCAATGTTTTAATTAGAGGATAGTTGAAGTTTTGTTTTTTTGACAATAGAGTTTTGTTTTTTATGTCTGAATGTTAATTAGGAGTTTTGTTTTGTTTTCTTCTTACCTTGAGTTTTGGAGTTCATGATGATTAATACATATTTGGATTTGTATCACGATGGTTGTATGTATTGGCGATTCTGATGGCGATCTGAAATGGAAATTTCTAAAATGTAGTATTAAAAAATTGATGCATCTATGGCGTCGGTTTTGCTTAAAACATGATTAAAAGTTATATAGGCGCGGTTTTTAAAAACCGTGGTTAAAGGTGACTTATAAGCGCGGTTTATGAAGCGGTTAAAGGTGACTTATAGCGTGAGTTTTGAAAACCGCGGATTAAATGTCACATCTGGCGCCGGTTTTTCTAAAACCGCGGTTAAAACTTTTTCAATTTTTTTCTTTTACTTCGCTATAAGAGACTTATAGCGCAGGTTTCAGAAACACGGTTAAATGTCACATACTGATAGCCGGTTTTTCTAAAACCGTGATTAAAACTTTTTTTCAAATTTTTTTCTTTTACATCATGATTTAACTCGGTTTATAAAACGCTAAACATACTTTTAACTGGTTTATAAACGGCGTTAAATATTTACACCTACAACGTCCCGGACGAAAAGGCCTTGGATTGAAAACCGACGTTAGAAGTCCAAAAAAACCGCGATTAAAAGTGGTTTTTGCACTAGTGTATTTACAATAAAATTCAATTTTACTTAACATTATTGTCTTGTTCCTCATTTAACTTATCTACAAATTTATCTTCAGTTTGTGCATTTCATTTAAACTTTATTGTATTTGAGCTTTTATTTCAAACTTCTATTTATTTGTGCATTTCCTGCATTATTTCTTTTAAAGTCAATTTTCTTATTGCATTTCTGTCAAATTCCAGTAATCTATTTCATGCTCTTTACTTTTCTGTCATTTACATTTCGTGGTGTCAATTCATGTTTTTTTACATTTGTTAGTACTTTTACTTTCAAAGTCATTTACAAGTTTTTTTTATTTATTTCATGTTCTTTGAATTCAGGCTCTTTTAAAGCTTTCTTTGATTTCCAGTCATTTAAACGCTTTTCATTACATTTCTGCATTCATTTTATCTTGTATGTTTAAATTTGTAAGTGTCTGTTCATAGCATTGTATTATATATTTTCTAGTTAACTTTGTGTTTGATTACCTATTGACCAAGTTATTGGCTTTCGACGGCCAATCTTGTTTACTTTAAGTGTTAGTGTCATTCCAACAATAATTCACTTGTTAGTTGGAATTATTCTTATAAAAAATTGGCAAAAGATTATAATGACTAATGGTTTAACAGCCAAGAAAGTTGAAAACTAAAAACATGTCGAGTATTTGACCGTTAAATAATTAAAATCGTTATTTTTAAAACGAGATTATTATGTAACTCGTCGATCACATAATCGCTTGAAAACTAATTATTTGTTTGTTTGATAAATTTAGTAAAAATACTTTATAAAACTAAATTTTCCAGTAAACAGTAGGCTTAATTATTAGAGTCAGCTATATAACATGGATGTGGAATGTCCCTAGAGTGTCTGATCAATCTGATTGTACTTATCCTTGATTTAGCTATTGAGTGAAGTTGTTTTACCCTAAAAAAGAAGTATTTTTCCAATTTCTTTTTTTCTAACCGTGGGAAGCCTTCATAAATAAGGTTACTAGATTCAATTCACTTTTTCCCCACCTACTCTCCAAGTACTCACGGCAGCCAAAGAGGAATGAATTAGTATAGCAATTACTTTCATTGTATTCTACTGGCAGCTTTGAAAACATCACTGTCACCCCCCGGTGGTGGTCAATTGCTTTCATTGTACTATTCTACATGCATGATAACTGATGACATAGACATTTTGGACAGTGTTCACAAGATCTCACCTTTTTGAGCCAAAGTGGAAAGCGGAGTGGAAGGATACTTGAGGTAGGGAAGGAACTAACTAGCTAGTATCATGGTGGCTTGAGTAGTAAAAATAACATAATTAAAAACAAAGAGTCCTTAACCCTAAATATATTATTTCTTTCTCATAAAACAAATATCACTAACGGTGAGTTAGTGAGGGAAAGAAAATTCAATTTGAATCTTGAAAATGTCACGAACACCAAGTCATCTGAGTACACGCTAATTCTGGTTAAGGCTTCCAATTAGAACTGTTCATGCAGCATATGGAAATTATCAAGTAAAAAAAGTGGGACTTTATTGTCTAAAAATACTCCCTCCGTTCTATAATGAGTGTCACGTTCGTAAAAAAAATCTGTCCCAAAATAAGTGTCGTATTAGTTTCATTAATTAATTTTTTCTAGTTCTACTCCTCTTATCTCTTTTAAAGTTATATTTGCACAATTTTCTAGAAAAATAATAAGGCTAATTTGGTAAAATAATCGTTCTCTTTCTTTTATTTATTATTTTTCTTTAATCTGTGTAGAATCTTTTAATGTGACACTTATTGTGGGTCGGAGGGAGTACTAGATATTTCTCATCCTTTTGATTGTTTTTGGGGAAGTGTGTTTTAGATTTGTTTTATCTGAGTCGTCTATTTAGAATTTTTGTGTTCGTGTTGTCTGGTTTTTTTATTTTTTATTTTTTTGATGATAGTGTTGTCTGACTGTTTTGCCTCATCATTCTTCAGAGGATTGCATTATTGGAGGATTCGATGTTTTTTATTCAGTAGTCAACACTAACGTACGTGCCATCGATAGAGACCCCAAACTTTGGGATGATCCTTTACCGTTGACGCAGGCTACCACGCACAACTTGATTAAGTTGTGTAAAATTTTAGAAAAAAAAAGTGTGACATAAATTTCGTAAAATACTGTTTTGATCGTTAAATTAAAAATAAATAGTTAAAAATAAAAAAAACACCATATCCTACCGATAAACTTTGGATGAGATTTGAAATATAAATTTTAAGCGCAAAAAATGATCCAAATTGTACTACAGGTGTAAAATACTGTCCAGAATCCGGTAGAATTTTAAACCCAAATTTTTACCATAGCCTATTATGATATAATAGGTTTGATCTATTAATTTATTTTTGTGAAATTCACTCACTTGATTATAGATTAAAAATACAGTTAACTGTTAAATTTGTCCTATTAACACACGGTTAACTGTATTTTTAATCTATGATTAAATGAGTGAATTTCACGAAAGTAAATTAATAGATCAAACCTATTATATCATAACAGGCTATGGTAAAAATTTGGGTTTAAAATTCTACCGGATTCTGGATAGTGTTTTACACTAGCACTACAATTTGGATAATTTTTTACACCCAAAATTTATACTTGAAACCTCATCCACAAGTTTGTGAGTAGGAGTATGGTGTTCTTTTTTATTTTTTTACTGTTATTTTTAATTTAACAATCAAACGAATATTTTAAAATTTAGAAGTTTGGGCCACTATTTTATTTCGATTTGTGCGGGCTACACCGCTTGGGAACACCTAACACCTGATATTCAAAGGAAAGCCGAGAGGAGGGCACATTTTTCAAAAATGTATCCACCGTTTGTAAAAACAGAAAAGTAGGAGAGGAATGATAAATTGCTGATGGGTCCCACGCGGGATTGCTTCCATCTGATTTGGACGGAAAGGGAACATCGTAGCTTATGGGTCATTGAATTACAGTTCTATCCTTTTTTATTATAATATTCTCATGTATGTAGTAATATATACACACACATAGGGGTGTACACGGGTTCAGGCCGACCCGCGGACCCAGTTGCCCAACCCGGATCCAACCCATTTTTTACCCAAACCAATCAAGTTCACGTTCAACCTGATCTGAACCAATCAGGCCCGGTGATATTTGGTTCGGATTACGGATTTAAAATTCCAAACCCAATGGCCCGCGAACCCGACCCGGTAGTTTTTTTTTTTCTTTTTCCATACTCAGACTCAATAAATAAAAAAAAAGGACTCAATATTCTCATCTGAAGTAGCTATGAGGTCTACCTAACAGCTCACGTGGCTTACAAGCTTACTTTCATAGATTATCAACAATATATAATTAGAACAACTTACAAGTTACAACTTCAAATTAACGTAAAAGACAAATTAATCGTTCTCGATGGTAATTGATAATTTCAAAAGATCATAATCATTACGTATATAATTTTCGTAGTTATATTAACAATTTTATAATACTTTTTTCCGTTAATAATCCTGCTATTGAGTTTAATGCATAGTCAAAAAAGAAGTTAACAAATAAGAAATACTATCGCTATATATTATTTTTCATATAATTATCTATACCTTATTGTTTATGTCAAAACAAGAAATACTATCGCTATAACTTTGTTTGCTTCACAACCAGCGAGGCCAATTTAATCCAACCTGTTCAACACCGGTTCGGTTCAGACCATTTAGAAAAACTGCGGATTTTTTTTGAAATCCAAACCAATCAAATTGATCGGATCGGGCATTGGGTTTGGCCAAAATCCATCCAAACCGGCCCATATACACCCCTACACACACATATATATAGGGAGCGTATCAAGTGAGAACTCCTTGTTATTGTGAGAAATGAGAACTTTTAATAATATTCGCTAGATTAAAATCAATTGTTGAGATTAATTTTTTTTATTGAACACTTTCTCGAGTCTTGCCTCACGCGATTGTTGTTTTCTGTTCACCCACAAATCTCACCAGAGGTTTTCTGCCTTGCATCAGTTTTGCCTACTCTTGCATTTCTTACTAATCCGATCAAAATTAAAACTTTCTTCCTTTTTTGGTCAAGGTCAATTTTTCTGATTCAAGAAAAAATCTTTGCATGTAGTCATCAAATCTTTTCACCTGCACTTCGATTCCTTCGTTTCTTTTTTTTATTCCTAATGTGCAGAATTTTGCAACTTTCACACCATAAAACAAGAGTTTGGGTTTGTTTCTACCCAATAAAAAAATAATAACCCAAATAACAAGGGTTTCTACACGAAGAAAGCCGCCCCTGTCAATTTTTGTAATCTGAGTCAGTGTAAAATTTACAAAAAATGATATCTTAGTGATTTGATTTGCAAAAGAAAGGTCACAGACGATGGGAACATTTTTCAAGCGATTTTTTTTAATTTTTGCTTACCTGCAACCGATATATGTTTATGATTGTCTCTCATTTTCCATTTTGGATTCACGTGTGCATCTGTGAAACGATGGTGACCTCCAAAAGGAGAGGGCTGACGTGCTCGTCGGTGTGGCACTGGGAATAAGGGTCGAGAGTCGTAGGCGAAAAGGAAAAATGTTTGGGTAAGGGAAGACTCACGTAAATTTTAAAGTTGAGACGTAAATCTAATAGAGCGTATCAGGTGAGAACTCCTTGTTAATGTGAGAAATGAGAACTTTTAATAATATCCATTAGATTTACGTCAACTGATGATATTCTTTTTCAACTTTAAAATTTACGTGAGTCTTCCCTTACCCAAATATTTTTCATTTTCGCCTACGACTCTCAACCCTTATTCCCAGTGCCACACCGACGAGCACGTCAACCCTCTCCTTTTGGAGGTCACCATCGTTTTACATATGCACATGTGAATACAAAATCGAAAATGAGAGACAATCATAAACGCATATCAGTTGCAGGTAAGCAAAAATTTAAAAAAAATCGCTTGAAAAATGTTCCCGTCGTCGATGACCCTTCTTTTGCAAATCAAATCACCAAGATATCATTTTTTGTAAATTTTACACTGATTCAATCTACAAAAATTGACAGGGGCGGCTTTCGTCGTGTAGAAACCCTTGTTATTTGGGTGTATTATTTTTTTATTGGGTAGAAATAGAGGTAGAAATAGCTGCATCAGCCAAGCGAGAGCCTACGGCCTAAACTACGTCAGAGGCGAGCACTGCACTTTTTAAACAGATAAGGCCAAGAAAAGCCTATTTAGCTAAAAAAAGTCAGGTTTCAGGCCACCGAAAAAATATTTTAGGCCTAATAGGCCGGCCTATTTAAGTAAATATAAATAATAATTTTATTATTATTATTAGATTTTGTATATTGTGTTAAATCAAATACTTGTTGACTTTTTCAATAATTTATCCATATTGGCTTACATAATTTTTGAAATATGTAAAGGCCTTATTGCAAAATAGAATTTAAATAGACTATCATATAATGTTAGATTCTCTAAAAGGTCAGGTTAAACCTTAAAAAAGATTTATATCATATGAATAAATCAAAATTAGACCTTATAAGACTCAGCTCGTCTTACCTATTTTCACTCCTATATCTCATGTCTCTTAGTAACAGTGATTTTAATTTTTTTATAGTTTATTATAAATAGAACTTATTCTCGTTGACTTATCAGCCCGTTAGTCTATTTAAACATCGGTCATGAGACTTATTAATTCAAAGACATTTACCAAAGAGGCCTTTAAGTAGGCTAACAAGTCATACTATGCTTTTAAAAAGGCCAGGTCAGACATAAAAAAAAGCCTATGACAGGTAACAGGTCAGGCTTGAGCCTTGAATTAGTTGACTAGGCCAGACTTGAGCCTTATAAAGCCTAGCTCGGCCCAGCCTATATCCGCCCCGAGGTAGAAACAAACCCAAACTCTTGTTTTATGGTGTGAAAGTTGCAAAATTCTGCACATTAGGAATGAAAAAAAGAAACGAAGTAATCGAAGTGCAGGTGAAAAGATTTGATGACTACATGCAAAGATTTTTTCTTGTATCAGAAAATTGACCTTGACCAAAAAAGGAAGAAAGTTTTAATTTTGATCGGATTAGTAAGAAATGCAAGAGAAGGCAAAACTGATGCGAGGCAGAAAAACTCCGGGGAGATTTGCAGGTAAAGGCAAAACTGATGCGAGGCTGAAAACCTCTGGTGAGATTTGCAGGTGAACAGAAAACAACGATCGCGTGAGGCAAGACTCAGTGTTTAATAAAAAAAATTAATCTCAACCATTGATTTTAATCTAGTAGATATTATTAAAAGTTCTCATTTCTCACAATACCAAGGAGTTCTCACCTGATACGCTCCCTATACATGTATAATAATATATTTATATGTCTATATATATAAACAAATATATATTTCTACATTTATATATAAGGATATTTTTGTCTTTTATTAAATATATCTCTTTTTTTTCCTTCATTTCAACTCATACTAAACAACCTAAAGATCATCTCACTTTCTACTCATATTTATTCCTTCAATATTCTTTCCTCTTACTTTCTTTCCTTCTATTATCCAAATATAGTGTTAAGTTTTAAGGAGAGATTTGAAAAGGAAGGGGAAGTAAACAAATAGTTTACATTTGGGTTAGGAAAAAGGCCTTGTCTAGGCCTAAACTTGGCCCAACGTACGGTGCGCTTCACTGTGGATCATTGATCCAAGGCTTTGAATGGAAATGAGAAAGTGAGGAAAAAATTGAGGGCTTTTCTAAGGGCACCCCCATTTTTGCTTGGGGCACCCCCAAAATGTTGATTTTGACCAAAATATCCCCATGTAAAAATATCAAAATTATTATTTTTTTCATTCGTCTCACTCGCAAATATGCTATTTGCGAGTGTACAATTTTTTTGCACACTCGCAAATATCATATTTACGAGTGAAGGAAACGCTCAAAATTTAACAGTTGAGTTTATTTTTTGTTTACAGGCAAAGAAGGAAAGGAGCCTCGTTAAAACCTTCTGATGCAAAACTCTCCTTAGGAAAAAACATCTAGAAGAAAAAAAGAGTACTTCTGCCTTAATTTATTAAAAAAATGAAAAAAAGAACAAACATGAGGGGACTAGGCCAAAACCCATCTCAAACAAACAATATAAAAGTAAAGGTAAATATAAAAGTACAACAAAAAATAACAACAATATGTTTTATTAGTCAATCGTCATCTAAGTTTATTGGATTGTGTTCATATTGATTTATCAACACCTACATTCATCGCTCTGCTCCACTCATCAACAATATGTTGCAACGCACTCCGAGACACAAATCCAATAAATCTGATAAACATACGATTGTTGTGTGTGTTCAATCACAGTTATGCTCCTCTCAAATGATGCATTTATCTCGTTGTGTTGCAGCGTAAGCATGTTATTCATCGCATCCCATAAACTTTCACATCATGATGAACACAATCCAATAAACTTAGATGACGATTGACTAATAAAACATGTTGTTGTTGTACTTTTATATTTACCTTTACTTTTATATTGTTTGTTTGACATGGGTTTTGGCCTAGTCCCCCCATGTTTGTTCTTTTTTCCATTTTTTTAATAAATTAAGGCAAGAGTACTCTTTTTTCCTTCTAGATGTTTTTTCCTTAAGGAGGGTTTTGTATCAGAAGGTTTTAACGAGACTCATTTCCTTCTTTACCTTTAAACAAAAAAAAAAAAACTCAACTGTTAAATTTTGCGCGTTTTCTTCACTCGCAAATATCATATTTGCGAGTAAAAAAAAATACTCGCAAATAGCATATTTGCGAGTGAGTCGAATGAAAAAAAAAATTTGATATTTTTACAGGGGGTATTTAGGTCAAAACAACATTTTGAGGGGTGCCCCAAGCAAAAATGGGGGTGCCCTTAGAAAAGCCCAAAAATTGATATGGCGGAGGACAAAGGAGTCACCTTCCCAAAGCGGATTCCATTATAGGTCATGTGTAAAGCACTACCTGTCGTCAGCGACATTATGAAGTGATTAATTTTATCGTGGTTGGTAGAAGTAGTGGGATGATGAAAATAAACTTGGGCTAATTTTTAGTATCTAGTAGCTGGATATTATTCTCAACTGCATCATACTACAGTGTAAAATTTAGCATACATGAATCATCGATGTATTTTCTACTTCATTTCAATCTATATTTATATATCTGTGTAAACCAAGCTTGAGTTATACTGATCTGTCATCTTTAAAACACTCCCCACTATTTCTTATCTATTTTTATATTTATTTATTATTTATATTTATATATAGAGTAGATTTGAGTTTTGGGTTTTAATGAAGAATTAAATATTAAATCATGATTCCTTCTAATCTCATCGATCCTTTATAGTTTAAATTTATTGTTTCCTTTGGGTGTCTCTAAAACTTTTGTTGCCATCGGCCTACAAATTTTTACATAAAAGAGGTCCAATGGATTTTAGAGACTCAGTTACATTTTAAAAATAATTGCAATAGACTATAATAAATTTTTACTATAATTCACCAGTTTCACATTTAAATCAAACCGGCTTTCAAAAACTCTTATTAAGAATTAAGCATTTACAATAAAAAAATAATTAAGCATTTACAATAATAAAAACTTGATACATATTCCATTTGAAAAGACACTCTCAGGTTTTATAAAAAAAAATGATGTTTACCTAATAAGACCTCATTGTATAATTGAAGACCATGAAATTATACGTTTATGCACCATTTAAATTATGCCAATTGCCGTTAAAATTTTTTATATTAATGTAACCGATTATTTAATTCGCATTACACTTCATCTCATACATCTCCACATAATATATACCATAGAGAATCTTCTAATCTCATTCCAGGTTTTGGTAGCTCTCCGAAGTAATTCATGGCTACCCCTAAAAGCAGCATCAACAAGGATCCTGTTATGCACCTGGTTCAAATTAAACGTAAGAGGTATTTGCTTTATGGACCCTATCCTTTCAGATCCTTCCTCCATTCTGTGTAAAGAGAAAGTCGATCATTGTACTCAATATAGAGACAAACACTTCGTATCATTTCGACCATAATTTATTTTTATTTTTATGTTGTATTTGGGTTTGTTTATACAACACATCAAAGCTATTGTCACTGCAGAATAGGTACGTTTGATCTATCTCCTAATATGAAATATATGTATCCTATTATTTGAGTTTGTTTTTATGTCTTGCTATGAAATATATGTATCCTATTATTTGAGTTTGTTTTTATGTCTTGCTCTAATTTTTGTCATTGTTTTTAGGTTTGAAATTCAATGTGGTCACTTTTGCATGTAAGAATGGTCCTGCTTCAACAAACAAGCCTAAGTGACAACCAAAATTTAACCTCATGGATCACATTTTATTTTACTAAAGTGGACTCAGGCTTGAGTCATACGTGATAGTTGACTTGGACACACTTAGGTTGCTTTCTAAGTACAACTGAGTGTCTTTCTCCTTTGTAATCCCTTCCTAAATCTTCTTTCATCTGCCACACCGTGTCAACAAATATATTTTTCATTATAAAGAATTGTTTATATTATTGGAATTAATGGTGGATATATTATCAATTATTCATCTTCCACACCGTGTCAATGAATATATTATTTATATTATTCATTATTCATTATTATATATCTTCTTTCATCTGCTATTAGTTGTCAATATAGTATTCATTATTACATTGTAAATACAATTGTTTCCAATAATAAAAGATATGTAACACTCTTATTTAATACTCAAATTATACATAAATTATTTATAATATAAAAAATCATTTAATATATTTTACACCAACATTGATATATAGTTCTATTTTTTGTAGTTAATACAGTGACGTTTTTTTTAGCCAATTTTATTAAAATAAAAATACACATATCAGAATAATAACTTAATTTTTTAAGTTTTAATCATAAATCTATTCGGACTTTATATAAAATATTTTATAGAAATATATTAATTAATATATTTAATATATTAAATTTCTCTCAAAAAAAATAAATATATTAAATATTTTTTCTATTACCAAAATTAATATCTTCTCATTATAATATTTAAAAATTATTTTACAATAACATATAAGTACTTCCATTAATTTTTAATTGTCAATATTTAACAATAGGTGGCCCCTAATATGGACTCGGCCCAATGGTAAACCCCTCTATTTTATCAAAATTTTAATGGTAATTTGTTAAATTTCAAACACCTCAATACTAGATTTTTAATAGTTTGTCCAAAAAAAATTAAAAAAATAAATAAAATAAAATAATATATATTTAGTTTTAACAGAGGGACCACCTTTGGACCCCTAAAATAGGATCTATGTTAGGGGCCACTGCAAATACTTTAATTGTAAATAAAAAAAATCCATATTTAATAATTAATAAATCCAGTGTTTATAAAATCATTCATCTTTTAATCTTTTAAATTATTTTTTCTCAAGTGATTTTTTTTTTGACTAAAGAAGTTCAACTCATTTCATTTATAATCAAGGAAGCAATACATGATGGTAAATCAACATAACTTTGAGGATTGGCATTGTCAACAGCCGCCTTTGCTAAGCAATGAGTAACCATATTGGCCGACCTCCTAACAAATTCCACCTTAGAGTTTTGGCAAAATGACGAAATATTAAAATAACATTCCCGAATAATGTCCCCAAATTCCGTGTCATCCCAGCTTTGAGTCCATCTCAAAAATTACATTTTGAAATCCCAACTCTCTCATCCATTGGATTGCTACTTGTAAACCGCAAGCCTCTCCTATTATGACATCCACAATAGGTTGAAACCATTGCGATTTTGCCCCCACGAAGAGACCAATCTCGTCCCTTAAGCATAATCCAATTCCAACCCGGTTCTTAACTTGTGAAAATGATGCATCAATGTTGCATTTTAGGAAACCTGTTAGTGGCTTAGTCCATTGTTCATCCAAATTATTTCGAACCGCGGTGATACATGCAATCGATGTGACCGTGCTTGGCTCCAATCCCCCAGCAACCTCCTTCCATGATGGATTATTGATGCATGAGTATCAACAATATGTTCCCAAATTTTCTGATTCCTACTCCTCCAAATACTCCACATTGTCATAACCCATATAACTCTCTCATCAGTGGACAGCTTATAAAGAATTTGGAAAAATAAATGACCAAAACTATATGTCCCTACCAAGCAAGATTCTATTTTATTCCAGATATCAAGCCTCTGCCATATCCCAACAACACGCGAGCAAACAAGCAAAATATGACAAGTTGATTCAGCTTCATTTTCACAACAGGGGCATTGATAATCAACATCCATACCTTTTCTTTGGAGATTCATTCTTGTTGGTAGACATTCTCTACAAGCTCTCCACAAGAAATTTCTCACCTTTGGAGGAACCTTCAGCTTCCATAAATCTGACCAACAACCCGCCTCCTATAAATGGTTTGTGTCAAGCACTTTCTCCATGTGAAACTTGTATGCCGAGCGGACACTGTACTTACCTTGGTTATTCGGCCACCATATCATAGTTTCATTCTTCACTGCTATAAACAGAGGCGTTTTAAGGACTGCTGTCACTGACCTTTGATCCAGCACATCGTGTAGCTTCTGTTCGTCCCACATTTTGCAATCCCATCTAATAAGATCTCTAACCCGCAAGCCTTGGTCAACATACGCTGAATTATTAGGCCCAACAAAAAGGCCATCATGAGTCCATTTGTCTCCAAAAACTTGGATTGCATCGCCTGGCCCAATTTTCCATCTGATACCGTCTTTTAAAATTTTGCTTGCTTGATGTATGCTGCACCATTCATAGCTAGAGTTTGATCCCTTTTTTGCTTCCAAGAAACCACAATTTGGGAAATATTTAGCCTTAAAAATTTTAGCAACAAGAGAATCTGGTTGATTTAACAGCTTCCATCCTGTTTACTAAGTAGAGCTATGTTGAAAACATATAAATTATGGAATCCCATGCCACCCTTCTCCTTACTTATTGACAATTTATCCCAAGACATCCATTTTATTCCTTTACTTCTTGTACCACCACTACCCCACCAAAAGGAATTCATAATTTTTTGAATTTCATCTCCAAGAGAGGAAGGGATAAGAAATATACTCATAAAATATGTTGGGATTGCCTAAAGCACATATTTGATCATGACTTCTTTCCCCACCCTTGAAAGAGATCAACCTCCCCAAGAATGAATTTTGTGCCAAACTTGATCCTTTATAAACTTGAACAGGTCTTTTTTGCTTCTCCTAATCATAGAAGGTAGACCCAAATACTTGCATGTACCCAATACAACTTGCACCTGCAACAAATTTGATGTTGACTCCTTTTCCTTTGCCTCCACATTACGACTATAATAGATCTCAGACTTCTGAAAATTTATTTGTTGACCTGATGCAACTTTATAAATAGCAAGGATATTCTTCATAGTACTAGCTTCTCTCATAGTTGCCCTGAAAAACAGAAAACAATCATCTGCAAATAGTAAGTGAGAAATAGTACAAGCTCCTCTACACACTTTGACACCGTGTAGATCCCCCTTCTTTTTGTTTAATCAACGCCGTTAGCCCTTCAGAACATAGAATAAAGAGATATGGTGACAAAGGATCACCCTGCCTAAGATCTCTTCCCAGCGAATAGGACCAACTTGCTCGCTATTTATAATAACAGAGTAGGAAACTGTCTCCACACACATCATAATCCACCCCACCCATTTGTTATCAAACCCCATCCTTAACATCACCTCTCAAAGGTACCGCCAATCTATTCTGTCATATGCCTTGCCCATGTCAATTTTTAACGCAATATCTCCAATAAGTCCCTTTGTCTTGCTTTTCAAATAATGAATTACTTCAAAAGCAATCATAGCATTATCTAAAATGGATCTTTCCAGGACAAATGCTAATTGCTCAATTGATATACATTTGCTCAAAATCATCTTCAGACGGTTAGCTAGCACCTTCGACACCAATTTGTAAATCACATTACATAACGATATGGGCCTCAAATCCTTCATATGTGTAGGATCATCAATTTTCGGAATAAGAGCAATATTAGTATCATTAATGGATTTAGGAAAAAATCCTCTATCTAACCAAAGACAACAAGCATCAAAGATTTCTTCACCATAAGTACACAAAAAATGCTTAAAAAAACTAGGATTAAAACCATCAGGAGATTTGTCTGAGTCCATTTGATGGAGAGCCACATGGAACTCATCACGAGTAAAAGGCCGCAACAACATATTGTTATCAGATTCATCTAAGCGATGCTCTAAAACACCAACAACAGGATCATAATGGCTAGCTCAAGTTGCAAATAAATCTTTTGCAAGCTACATTCTTTATTTGTGCGTGATCCTCTGTCATGATACCCTCCTCATTTTGAATCCTCATCAATCTATTTTTCTTGGCTCTACAAGTTGCTGAAGCATGGAAAAAACGAGTATTGAGATCACCATCTTTCAACGAGAAAGATTTAGCCCTTTCTCAAGTGATGTTTAATCATTAGCAATGCGATCATATAATTTTCATGTTTTATATTTGAATTAAATAAGAATGCTCATACAAATTACCAATCACATGATTGTCTCTTTATTAGAATAAAATTGGATTAAAAATATTTGAAATAATATTTTAAAATTGTCAATATCCATCAAATTTTTTTTTAAAAAATATATAGTAAAACTAATTCGGTAATAATTTTAAATTTTATATTTATTGAACCTAATATATAAAATGTTATAAGAAAATATATATGTATATTTAATACTGTTAAATACTAAATTTATTTAACCAATGTAATCAATATTGCATTGTATATACTCTCTGCATTTCATATTAAGTGAAGTTTAAGGCTTTTTCATAAAAATTTAGAAAATCAATAAATAACTTAATGAGTAAAACAATTTTTCTAAATTTTCCTTATTAACCATTGTTATAAATGCATAATAGAGTATAATTCTATGCACATAGTATTCATTTGGGGGTATATTTGAGAGTAGAAAATTAATGCTACATTGAAACAATAAAACAAAATTTAATTTGATTTTTTTCCCTAAAACAACAGTCAATTAAAAATGGAGGAAATATATATAAAAGTTAATCTAATAATCCGAAAGGTATTACAGATAATATTGATTTATCTTCATTTAAGTTTTAAAAAAATTATGCCCTTAATTAAAAAATTTAATATTAAAATATCTCAATCACAATACTCATTGATAATCGTAAATTGAGAAAAATAAATTGAAATTAATCAATAGCATTATGTTGTATTGAATATCAATAATTAAATATAAAATACTTTATATTCATAATTAAAAAACAGATATTAAGATCACCAAAGGGTAGTGCCAATTATTAATCACAACTTGAGACAAAAACACTTGAAAAAAATAATTAAAACAACCTACAATTTATCAAGTATATTTTTGTATATGTAGTTATGTATTAAGTACTAAGAATATTTGACATCAATGCTAATTGTTGATCATTTTTTTAAATAATTTTTGTTTCAATTTAATAAAATGATATAATATATGTTTAAATATTAATTATTGTGTATAATGAAGACAATATTAATTTTAAATTTAATTCATTTGAAAATATAAAAATGATCTGATCACGATCTAAGTATTTTTAAAATTTAAAGAATAATATAATTTAAAATGGTAATAAAGTAAAATTATAAAACTATAATTAAGTTTGAATAGAGATAATTTATTAAATTACAAAATAAAGGACAAATAAAATTAAAATTACAAGTTTTTCATTTTGTGCAAATACCATCATAATATTTGTTTGGATCAATGAAATACCATCATAATATGATAGAATAACTTTGAATGAAAGTTTATATCTTATTTGTATAGTTTGCATGTAACTATACATACATACATACATACAAATTGAATTAAATTGTATATAAATCTTAAAATGAAAAATGAAAAAGTGTGTACAATTATTAAATTTCAAATGAGTCTATTTGCATTATATTTTTATAGAAAGTAATATAATATACATTTAACACAAACAGTTAATAAGAAATATAGTCGTAGGACATCATCAAAAAAAAAAAATGGTCGTAGCATTCATTTAGGCCGGTCCGACCGGGAACCGGGCTTGTGTCCGGTCCGGGTGACCCTTCATAACTGCTTGGAAGAGAACCGGCTGGTTCCGTTCTGAGGTCGAACCGGGTTTTTTTTTTTGAAAATTTTCAATTGCCTTTATTAAAAAAAATGGATTTTGGTCTCAACAGGGCTATAACCCCTGTCCTCAAAGCCACAACAAGTCATCTTACCACTAGGCTATATGTTATTTTATACATGAATTGAAATGTTATGTATATATATTATATATTTGGTATATATATATATATTTAAAAAATAATATTTTATTAGTTCTACCCCGTTCTGACTCCAAAACCTTGAACTCTTGCCTATCCTGATTCAATACTTTGTCCAATTTTAATTACCTTGGTATTTCTTGCCATCAATGAAGAATATAATATTTGCAAATTTTCCTTTTGTTGTGAAATATTATTGCAATAAATTATTCGTAAGTGGCCCGCTAAACACCAACCGAAAAAAAAAGGGCAAAAAAAGGAAAAAAAAAACCAACATGATAGACACACATGAAGAGGTGAATTCTCATCCACCGTAGACACACATGAAGCTGAACCAAAGACTCCAACGAATTGGCTCCCAACTTAGCGAGAAAATCACATTCCCCTGAAGCTTTACACCGTACACCACATTCTATTGGAGCATTCGGTAGAATATCTCAGAAGGATATTTTTTTTTTGGCTTAAATATGAAATTAGTTCTCTAAAAATTCGCAAAGTTCGTTTTTAGTCTCCCAAAAAAATTTAAAGGTTTTTAGTCCCCCAAATTTCAAAATATTTTTCCGTTCATCCCATTCTGACGCCGTTATGATTTTAGTCCCTCAAAAATTCTAAAAGTTCATTTTTAGTCCCAAAAATTTTAAAAGTTCGTTTTTAGTCCCACCACATAAGCGCCACGTACGCGCCACAAAACGGCATCAGCGACAGGGACCAACGGAAAACCATTTTCAAATTTGGGGACTAAAAACCTTCAATTTTTTTTTTTGACTAAAAACGAACTTTGTAAATTTTTGGGGGACCAATTTCATATTTCAGCCTTTTTTTTAATAATGTAAAAGTTTAGATTGGGGGGTTCACCCCATGCAGGACCAGGGAGAACCACCAACCTGAGCCAAGATTTACGGTGAAATTTCCGTATCGCCAACCAACAAAGCCATCTGAAATCGAACCCAAGTCGCAGCGTGTGCTAACGAAAGGCTGAACCAGTTAAACCAAGCCTCGTTGGTTCTAAGAAGGATATATATATATATATATATATGAAGTGGTGTGATAAGTGATAACTTGGTTAATGAACTTTGTGCGTGTGAATATTTGTTTCTCCTTTAATCGAAATATACAAGTAAAAATTTTAATTTCAAATAAACGAGTGCGTTTGCATAAACAGCTTAATTAAGTGTTTATAAGCACTTATATCATAAGCGATTATGTATAGACTATTTCTACAATTGAAAATGAAATAAGATTAAATATTTTTTGAATGACAAATGTTAGTTGCTAGTGTGTGTTATGTTAATAGCCAGATTGAACCATGGACTCCTGTTCTAACACCTGACGAAATAAGATTAAATTGTTTTCGTATAAGCTGTAAGCTGTTTTCATAAATTATCATTAAGATCTTTTTGAAATAAGTTAAAAACAGCTTATGACATGTCTATAAACTATTTTTATAAACTCACCTCAAATACTTACACAAGTACTTATGCCATAAGATAAGCCTTGATAAGTTATAAATTCCAAATACACCTTTTGAGTAAAATATTAATTTGGACTTGCTAAATATAATTCACCCGCATTTTGATTCCTAATTTTATATATGAACACGATCAATACTTAAATCATTTAAATTAGTTCATGTTAGTCTTTATCATCAGGATTAATAGAAAAGAGAGTTACGTGAAACAAAAATCAATTGCCAGCAAGGGAAAATTTAAAAAGCAAAATGCCACTTTGTTGAATACATAGTATAGTAATATTCAGAAAAAAGAAAACTAGAAAAGAGAAGAAAATATGGGGTTGGATTCCCCAAATGTAGGAAGCCAAAATCACCTATCTTTTTTCCTTTTTTTTGGTTTCATTGTTTATCTCTCATCCCTATCTCTCATCTTTACACACACCCTTTCTCCATTTTTTAGCCTAAAAGCACGATAACTGTCCTACCCCAAAGGTAGGGAATTCAAATCCAAAATTACCTACATTAGTCACATATCTTTTTTTTTTGGTACATTAGTCACATATCTTTGTTTTGTTCATATTATATAGGAAAAGACCTATAATATGGTGATATTACCATAAATTGGTTGTGCTTGTTATATTTTTTTTTTGTATAAATAACTATGTTATTGTTTGCATAATACAATTATTATCACCAAAGACTTTTGCTAAAGGATTGATATTTAGGTAAGATATTGTTTTTTGGCCATTAGCAACATGTAAACTACTCAAACTTCTTTTTTCCGTAGTAATTTGATTCTGGAAGTCATTTGTTATCACCTATCTGAAGTTAACTTTTAAACTGTTTATACTTTCCAGAAGTTAACTTCCGATCGATAGTATAAGTTTGAGAAAAAAAAAATACCTTCCGAAAGTTAACTTCCGAATAAAGGGTACTTTGAAAAAAATAATAAGGTAAGAGAATTGGGTGTATTAGAAAAAAGGGGATGCAAATAGCAATCCCCAAATTTTTGTTACAATTTTTTGGAGCCCAAGTCTGGCCAAAAAGCTCATTGGCTCAAATGATGGCCCAATGTTTATGCCATGTAATGGCAGACTTTGTTTGCTTTAAAGTTGGGCAATATTAATATCACCTCCCCAAATTAATTTCCCCACCTCTTCAATTTTTGATTCCTAAACTACCCTCATCTCCTATCTCCTGGAAACCTCTTTTTTCGGGAAAAAAAATTTCTTCTTCCAATAACTTGTTTATGATAATTTCTGAAAATTTGTTTCTGAACGTATTAAAAACAATACACCTCCTACGGACTTTACACGTATGAAATTTAGATTCTGGACACGTCCAAAAACTTGTTTCCAGGAGATCCGAAACGGCGAAAAAAAATGCTTGTGAGTGCGTCAGGAAGGTGGGAGATTGAGTGGAGACAATGGTGGCGGACATGAGAGATGGTGGGATTGGGGTTTTGGACAGCAAATGAAGGTGAGAGATTGTGGGAAGTGTGGTCATGGGGGAGATTGGGGGTGGAGGGTGGTGGAAAGGGGAAAATGATTAGTTTGGGTCATTCTAAGGGTTTGCTGAATGGGCCACTCCTACAATTGAGCCGAGCATAGCACATCATCAACTCAAACATTCATCAAAACACAAACACACTTAAGATAATATAGTGGAAGATGCCCTTCCTAAAACGAAATAAACCAAATAATTCAGTATTTTAATTTATAAAATTCACTTTCATGCTAATCCTATTTGTCATGTGGTTTTGGTAAGCCCGTAAAAAATGTGATTTTGGATATAGGAGTATAAAGTAATAAAATAATTAAAACACTCTTATTACTGGCGTTAGGAATATGTTTGTCCAGCAAAGGGAAAAATAGTTAATATTTTAAAAAATTTATGCATTTCAATATTGTAAATATATGGCTTGTCAGGCCCTATTTTGTAAATACATGTTACATAGGCACAAACCAATAACTCAGGTTATCCTTCTTTGATCTTCACCATTGATTTTTAATGCATTAAATCAAGGCTTGTAAGACAACTTTCCCATCATGCACAAATTTAATGTTTTGTGCAACTTAAAAGCCACCCCTTAGTATCATCCTAGATGAGGATGTTAGAGGTGTAATGCTGCCAAGATTGGTTAGCTAATACAGTGTATTCTCTCCTTTTATAATAAAAAAGAGAATCTTGATTTGATTTTAAATTTGTGCTGAGATATTATTGTTAGTATTTTAAATATCTATATACTTCTTTTTTTTTTGAGAAAAAAATATCTATATACTTAGATACCTGTTTCATGCATATTGTGTTAATTAATTAATAAACAATTTTCAAGATTGTAACTCATAGGTGATACGCAAATAGCATTATCCCTTTAAGCACTCAGCGTGTCTTTAGGGATGAAAAAGCGGGTTGAGCTCAATGGGTCAACCTGTCAATCCATCTAAATGGGTCGGGTTAGGCTATGACATGTCAGCCCACCAACCCATCTAGTCTAACCCGCTTAGCCCGTCAATCCGTCAGATCACAAACGGGCCAGGCAGGGTCAACCCTTCGGGTTAACATATATTATTTATTTATTTATTTACTTATTTTCTATTCACTCCGTCACATTTTAGTTGTCCTTTTCGAAATATTTCATTGTCTCAAATTACTCGTCTCTCTAGAAAATTAAAAAAAATATTAATTACTTATTTTTCAGCAATACTCCTTGTATTTCAACTAACTATATTAATGAATTTTTTCTACTTAACTACTCCATTACTCCAATTAATAAGGGGTAGTCTAGTCAATGAGTGTTATTTTATCATGAAAATTTGTAAACTCAATCATTTTCTTAAAAAGTGGGCATAAACTAATATGACAAGTAAAATGAGACAGAAGGAGTAACAATTTTTTTTTTTTTACGTATTTCGTTCAGGCCAGCCCACCAAGCCCACCATTTTAATCCGTTTTAGGCCGGTTGGCCTGCCATTTTTGCCCCGTTTTAGCTTGAATTTCAGTTTTTATATTTATTTTTTGTTTTCTGATTTTTTAACGGGTTGGCCCGGCCGCCAACCCACCGGGCCGTGACGGGTCAGGTTGGGTTTAACATCTCAACCCACCACCCTTAACGGCCCGGGTTGGACTAACCCGTTTTTAAACATGCTCATGATGAGTTGGGCCGGATTGAACTAGGCTGGGTTGGCCTATTTTATCATCCCAACGTGCCTTGCAAGGTCAGGTTTTCAGCGTCATCGTCTTCCATTGACTATCCGTTAGAAGACTTTCAGATGGACCCCAAAAATCCAATGGAAAAAAAAATCATATATTTTCTCCATTGACTCGGCCTAGGCAAAATTATTTGAGGCCTTATTGCAATTTTATACCTAGCAAAATTTAAAATTTGTCAATTTCTACGAAAGTGTCTTCAAGAGTTGGGTCGAGAAAAAGATACTCCATCTGTTTCATATAATAAGTGTCTTATCAGAAGGAAAAAAAAAAAGTTTTAAGTTACCATATTTCAATATGTATTTATGATAATGGTTAATATTTAATATTTTTTAAAAGAGATAAGAAAGGAGATATATTATTATTTCAGTGTTACTAATGGTCATGTTATAACTGTCCCCGAGGGGATTTGAACCATGTCCCTTGGAGTTATAAAGCCAAGCTCCTACCACTAGTGCAAAAACCACCTTTAATCGCGGTTTTTTTGGATTTTTAACGCCAGTTTTCAATCTGACGTGTTTTCTTTCGACGTTGTAAGTGTGAACATTTAACGCCGGTTTATAAACCGCGATTAAAAATCACTTTTAATTATGGTTTATAACAAAACCGGTGTTACATCCTGACGTAAAGGAACAAAAATTTTTTAAAATCGAGAAAAAAAGATTTAACCGCGGTTTTTTGGGAAAACCGGCACCATATGTGACATTTAACCGCAATTTTATGAAAACCGGCGCCATAGATAACTTTTAACCGCGGTTTTGTCAAAACCCGGCGCCATATGTGACATCTAACCATGGTTTTATCAAAACCGACGCCATAGATAACTTTTAACAACGGTTTTGTCAAAAACCGTTGCCATAGACTACTTTTAACCGCAGTTTTATATAAAACCGGCACTATAGATATGTTTTAAATATTTTTTTTTTAAATTTCATTACCTGTTTTAACGCCGGTTTAAATGAAAACAAGCGTGATAAGTATTTTTTTTTTAAATTCCGTTTCCAGCAGACAAACAATATCAGAACACCACAAACATCACTGCCATACAGAATATATTAAACCACCACAAAAACACAGAATATATAACACTCCCACAAAAGTTCCTTCTCAAAACTTCACTGCCAAACAAAATAAATAAACCACCACAAACACTCTAATAATCCCACAACAATCTATTCATTCTGTAAATAACATAATTAATCAAAAAGAACCACCAAAAGTCATGGCATCCAAGAAAAGTTGAAGGCAATTAGAGTCAACAATGCAATGAACCGGTGCCATGTCATTTTTGTTGTGTTGCTTTTCTTGCTCGGCGTCTTGGTGGTTCTGGGTTTAGATTTTGCTCCTCAATCTTAGTCACAAAAAAGCGTGCCCAAGTTTCCCGAAGCTCGACAATTTCATCAGCACTGTATGGTTGTATGCCACGGCCATCGAATAACTACAAGTTCAATTCAAAACATATTTAATTAACTAACTACAAATATTGTAAGGTATCAAAAAGATCTATTAACAAGTTTTGAAATATTTTATTACCAAATCCCATCCAGAGGTAATCCTCATCGTGACAATGGACAACATGGTCTTCATAACATAGTAGCCACACGCCCATGAGTTGTCTTAGTAAGGCCCCTACAAATGACAATATAAATTAGTACAAATTATATATACACATAACTACTTCTGGCCGGATTTATCTTTTCACTTATTTTTTTTAAGATCTAACCGCGCTTTTCTTAAAAACCGGCATCATATCTTTTAACCGCGGTTTTGTCATAAAATCGGCGCCATAGGTTTAGCCTTTAACCGCGGTTTTTCAAAAATCCTGCGTCGTAACTTGTCTCTCCTTTTACCTTTTAACTTATAACGCCAGTTTTTTGAAAAAATTGGCGTAAAAAGGTACGTATTAATTTCAAAAATGCCACCGCATTATATTTTATGCCGGTTATCTCCAAAACCGACGTTATAAATATATTTTTAGGTGTATTTTGCACTAGTGTACCACTGAGCTAGCACCTTTGGGGACTCAATAGTTAATAAAGATGATTTTTGTAAAATTATTACACTATTTTATTCATTAAAACATTTTCTTAATCTGTGGGAAAAACCTAAGATGATAATTATTATGAAACAAAATGAGTATTAATTTATGTTTGGTGAATTCTAGCATAGACCACTATTTTATACTTATTATGGTAGATCTTAAAACTAGTTATGAATTAAATGTAAATTATCATAATTAAATAATGTATAACTAATTCCTAATAATTCTAAAAAAAAGACTAAATTATACTTTTGGTCCCTTATATTTATTTTAGGTTTCGATTTGATCCTTTATGTATTAAAAATTTCGAATTGGTCCCTTATGTTTAGAAATTATATCAATGTGGTCCCTCTTATTTTTTTGTTCCGAAATGATCCCTTGTGTTACAAAAATTATACCAATGTGATCCATTTTTGCCCCTTAATTTGCAAAAAAAAGAGGATCACATTGATATAATTTTTGTGATATAAGGGACCACTTTGAAACAAAGGGACCACATTGGTGTGACTTTTATACATAAAGGACTAATTCGGAACAAATAATACATAAGTGACCAAACTGAAATCTAAAATAAACTTAAGGGACTAAAAATATAATTTAACCAAAAAAAATTAATTCCTAGTAACTTATTTTAAGGTTCACTGTAAATCATGTGACATGTGGTCTATATTATAATTCACCTTTGATGTTTCCCTATGTAAAGTGTAAACAATGTTTCAATGTATTTCTTCAAGGGATTAAATTATACTAAAATCTAGAAAAGCGTATGATTTTTCAAGTTAACAAAATATGGAACCGCAATCACAAAAAATAATTCAAAAATTGGAGAGAAGTGTCCATCAGAAAAAGAAAAAAAAAAGGCAGTTATGCTTCTTTTTCTTCATGTTTCTTAAAAATCTATTTGCTTTTCACAAAAGCACGGCCAATAAACCAATTTGCCTTGTTGTCTAGTTAAAAGGATTCCCACAAATTACAAGGTCAATGAAAGGAAACTTAATGGAAAATTTTCTTTAGCGTCTTCGTTGGACTTGTTCGAAATATCCATGACGCTTCATTGTCAATTTGTCATGGTATACTAGTCAATATTTACTCCAACATCGAATTCATCGATAGGAAATTCAACAATTTTTCTTTTGGCGTTCTATGAAAATTCTTATTATTTTTTTTACCAACAGGGGTGACCCCAGGAAAAAAAAAACCAGACTAGAAATTGCAAGGGGATAAGATCCTCGTTACATCTGCCTTAACGGCATCAAGAACAAACAAAGGACAACTATTGAAACACACACTACAAAAATCAAGATTAAGACCTGATCCGGAGTGGCCAAAAAGGCCCACCCCGCACCGGATCAATCCGACCCAACAAGGAAGATTCGTCCTAAAACAATACTGACCCGAACAGGCCCAAGACCCACTTCGGTTAATCGACCTGACCCGGGAGTTCCGTCCTTGGGACAACAAACCTTAGGGATCAAATCGCCATAGCGCGAAACCCTAGAGTACAAGCATTGCGGCGCTAGCCCTAAAAGCAACCTTATTCGCACATAACCCTAGAATCAACATCGACCGTCGGATACATCTAACGGTTGATAATCGATCTAGGGTTACTTGAGGATATCCACACGTCAGCGACCTGACCTCAGCTATAAAAGGTCCATGACCTAATCAATAAATGTACGTATTATTCATTTCCTTACCTCACCTTATTCCGATACTGACTTAGGCATCGGATTATGTGCAGGTACATCTCCCACCGTCGTGCTTCGCCGTGCCCCACTATTCGTGACCCTACTCCGGCCACTTCTGAGATCCACTTCGGATCAGTGGCACTGTCTGTGGGAATGAGATTCTTGTTCCTTCGTCAAATCCTTCGATTTACCATGGTTGGACCGAAACAAAACACCACGCGGAATACGACCCGCATACCCACATCCCCTGAGATTCCTGAACAGGACGATGAGATCCCTGTCGCCGTCGAAACCGAGTCTCACTCAGTTCCGCAGGGAGAGACCATTCTGACCGCCGAACCAGAGACAGTACTGCCTCTCGAACCGCAACCAACCCTCGCTACTGCTGCCACTGTTAACGAGGTGCTCAACCTCGTTCGACAGCAAACGGACGCCCTGGCGGAGCAAATCCTCCGTCTCATCAATATTGAAGACAAGTAGAACGATTTGTCTAAAAGGGTAGACGCCTATCGTCAGTCTCAACAGCGGACCTCTTCAGACCGGCGAGAAGCCTCCGAAGACCGTGACACGGCTCCAGGCAGATCTGGCGAGCCCCAAGCATCCAGCCCTCCCACTCGCTCTTCTCTGGGAATGAGATCTTACGTACCGTTTTCCCCGAGCCGCAGTTCACAACAAAGGTCTCGGACTCGCTACCGATACGCTGATCGATCTTCCCTGTGCCGCCGTTCCCCAGGGGGCTTGCGCCTCCGTCGGCGTCGAACACTGGGACGCTCATCTCCTCCACGTTCATCTCCATCCAGGATCCAGCGTCACCGCAGATCCGCCGAGCAGTCTTCATGTAGGGTCTCTATCTAGCACCCCCTCTTCAGTTGTTCCCAATCACACAGGGATCGCGAGAACGCGCTCACCGCCACCGACACCGTCGTTCGACGCGCGTGTCTCCTCGAGGGAAAAACAGCCACGTCCGACGTTCGCGAGCGAGTGTTACTCCTCCAAGACGTCGTCGACTGTAGGCTTCGCCTCCCCGTCACGATTTCGAATCTCCCACTACGTATTCAGGAATACACGCTTCTGAGGATACCGACAATCACTTCGCTTTCGGCCACTTCACTACAAGGGTGACCCGGTTTCCGATCCCGAAGGCCCTTCAAAAGCCTCCCCCGCTCGAGACCTATGACGGTACATGAGATCCCGATGAACACATCGGCTGCTTCGACACCATAATGGGGTTTCATAGCGCCAAGGGTCCAGTAAAATGCAAGATTTTCCCGCTCACCCTAAAGAAAGCGGCCCTCACATGGTTCTAGGGACTGAAGGCGAAGTCCATAGACTCTTGGTCTGAGCTCACTGCTCAATTTTGCTCTCATTTCACTGCTTCTCGCGTTTAACCCAAGTCGGTTTCTACGCTGCAAGCGATTCACCAACGGAAGGACGAACCTCTTCGAGATTACATCGAACGCTTCAATAAGGAAGCAGTGTTCGTTAAACACGCTTCCGATGAGATAAAACTATACCTGCTGGAACTGGGTTTGCTTGAAGATAGCCTCTTCGACATCAACATCGGGGTCAATAAGCCCGACAGTCTGAACGAATTCCTCCGACGTGCAGAGAAGTACATAAACTTCGAAGAGAAACAAATGGCTTTGAGGTCAAAAGGGAGAATCACCCAGGAAAAAAGTTCTGGGTATAAGGAAGATCGGCCACGCCGAGACAAGGACCTCAAAGGTACCCCTGGGAGGTACGAAAAATATACCCCGCTGAACACCTCCCGATCTCGAATCTTGCATGAGTGCGCCAGCGTGGAGTTTAAAGATGCGGGAGTATTATTCCCCAAACCTTTGAAAGAGTGACCCGGAACCGATAAGTCGAAGTATTGCAGATTTCACAAAAGCGCGGGTCATAACACTGACGAATGCTTTCTGCTTAAGGACGTCATCGAATCCCTCATCCAAAAGGGAAAATTATAGAAATATACGAAGACGGGGCCTGGAAAAGGACGAGACTGATCTAGATCCCCCCGACCTAAGCGCGACAATAACTCCGCCCAGACCCAGACAGAAAATCACCCTCATCAGGTCGACGAAGAAAGGGCTAGGCTCTTACCTGTGGCCTTGGTAATTTTCGAAGGCTTGATAGGACGGGGTGAACCTTTCATCAATTCAGCTAAATGAAAGATGCGAGAGACAATGTCCATAACCCCAGTCTACCCACCTGTCAACCGACCAAGCTCAAGTCGGCCACATTTAGCCTTTTACTATGAAGACCTGATGAATGGTTACCCAAACGACCAAATTCCCTTGTTGATCTGCGCCTATATGGCAAATTTTGAAATGAGGAGAATATTAGTTGATCAAGGGAGTTCTGCTGACATCATGTTTGTCGACCTCTTCAAGACTCTAAAGCTAGCCGAAAAGGATATGATCCCTTATCACGGCTTTGATCTCCAGGGCTTCAATGGTTCCACAACCAAACCTCTGGGCTACATCGAGCTAATGGTCACGTTTGGCGACAAGTCCGAAACTAGAACCGTCAAAGTTCAATTCATTGTCCTTCCATGTCCATCACCATACAACTGCATCCTAGGACAACCTACCCTGGGAGAATTAGGAGCAGTAACGTCCACCGCCCACCTCAAAATGAGATTCCACTCATTCGAGGGCAAGATAATCAAGATCCATGGCGATCTCAAGACAGCCAGGCGCTGTTACTTGCTGTTAATCAAAGGGCAAGAAAGCAAACCAGCCCCACCAAAAAAGAACATAGGATCATCCAATGTCAATCTCGCGAACTTCGATGCCAGAATCGAACCCGAGGACGAGATCGAAGAAGACACATACCCAGTCACAAAAGAACTTCAAAGAAAAATACGCCAACCCATTCCAGATGGGGAATTTTTGAAGGTCCAGCTAGGGGAAGATCAGATGAAGACTGTCCAGATTGGAATCGACCTTCTCCCCGAGGTAAAGGACGACCTGATCAAGTGCCTAAAAGCCAACGCGTCGTATGGACTGCAACCAAGATGCTAGGGATTTCTCCCAACGTCGCATGCCATCGTCTCACCCTGGATCCCTCTGCGAAGTAGGTCGCACAGAGGAGGAGGAAACAATCCCCTGAGAAGTCCGAAGCGGCTAAGAAGGCCATTAGTGATTTAATTAAGGCTAACTTTGTAAGGGAGGTCAAGTACACTTCTTGACTCTTAAATGTAGTCCTCGTTAAGAAATCTAATGGAAAATAGAGAATGTGTGTTGACTATACCGATCTCAATAAGGCTTGTCCTAAAGACGCCTATCCCCTTCCCAACATCGACAAACTCGTGGATAACTCATCGGGTTTTCAATTATTGCCCTTCATGGATGCGTATTCTGGGTACAACCAGATATTGATGAATCCTGCCGACCAGGAAAAGGTCGCGTTTATGACTGACAATGACAATTACTGCTACAAAGTAATGCCTTTCAGTCTCAAAAACGCCGGGGCAACTTACCACGCATGATGAACAAAGTCTTTAAAGACCAGATCGGCAGCGTGCTCGAAGTATACATGGACGATATGATCGTCAAATCGGCCGAGGAGCCAAATCATGTGGCCGACCTTTTGAACGTCTTCGAACAGGTGCGCCGACACAACATGAGACTTAACCCTGAGAAATGCACCACACGTTTGGTGTTAAAACGGGCAAATTCCTATGCTTCTACCTAACAAAGCGCGACATCGAGGCCAATCCCGACAAACGTCGCGCCATCACCAAAATGAGACAGCCGAAGTCAAAGAAAGATGTGCAACAACTGACAGGGATGATAGCCGCCCTAACCAGGTTCATTTCCAAGTCCGCCCAAAGAGCACTTCCTTTCTTCAAATTATTGAAGAAAGGGGTACAGTTCGAATGGACTTCGGAATGTGAAAAAGCCTTCACGAGGCTGAAAGAAACACTGTCGACTCCACCAGTTCTAATGAGGCCTGTCTTGGAGAAACCTGCACCTATACAGCGGTCTCAGAAGAGGCCTCCAGTCCGCTTAGTCGGAGAAACAACAGAAGGGCAAAGACCGGTTTACTTAATATGTAAAACGCTCCAAGGTCCCGAATGTGACACTCTAATCCCCGTTTCGAAAATCGTTAAATAAAAATAAATAAGAAAATAAATAAGTAAATAAATACATCAAATTGCTCTTGATTGATGGCTGAATAAAAAAAAATATAATAGTCGTTGCGGAATTAAAATAAATTATCTATTTTCATAAAAGAAGTAACGATAAATAAAAAAAAAATTAAATAAAATATAAAAAAGGATCAACGGATAACTCGATGAGTAATTCAATTTCAGACATCATTCAGTTTGCAAATATTTAGTAACAACAAGCATAGTAAGTACTTCTCTTTCAAAATCTTATTTGAACTTGTGAAATAAAAATAAAACCAAGCGATATACGAACCCCCAAATAAAAGAAAAACCTGTGTCACATAGCCTCTGAGCTTGACTTAGCCCAACTTACACTACAGTAACAAAATACATAAATGACTCAACGTCTCAATCGAGAAAATGTTGAATTAAAACTATAAAATAATTCTGCGAGAAGAGGCCTTCACCACTAGCTACGTGTCCTGGTATTAGTAGTGTGCGCAATTGAAAATAGGAGGACAAGAGACAAACAACCATAGAGGGGTGAGTACGTTGAAATCGAGTTAAAGTGATATTTGGAGAGAAAAAGGTGAATAAATAAATAATATATTTATATATATATATATATACACACACCAAACTATAACAATCAATTCACATAAAGTAGTAACAACATTATTCACATAAAGTAGTAACAACATCTCATATCATCTACAAATGCACGCAGACAAATTTCATCATTTCTCATAGCCACATAATTATCAAAAAATAATCTGCAGATGCTAACATCACTACTTCTTATGCATGTGGTACCATCTACTACTCTGAGAAGTCTCCTAGGAGGACATATTTGGTTTATTAGAGTTCACCTCGCGGGTGTCTTACTCTTTTACCGCATACTCTGAACTAGGGATGAGAATGTGCGATGGCGGCCAGGGTAGCTAAGTCTGATAAGTGGTCCCGGTCAAGGCGCGACACTCAAACTATTAGGGATCACAAACTCGGCTTCTCACCCTCTAGGCCGAGGTATTGCCACGTAGGCTCACTCATAATGGCCTCCACCTTTCATTTCAATGGTGCTTCCCCCCATCCTGTTACAAGGGTTGTATGACAAACAAACACACAAGGTCGGGTTTCCTCCGAACGTCATAGTTCAATTTTTCATCGACAATCCATCATGGCCCATATGGCTAGGATCATCTCACAAGGAATGACTCAAGTCCCATTATGGCTACTAATAGCTAGGTGACTTGCACAAAAGGTCATTTATCCTTTCAAGGTCATTGCCACAAGTGTGGACTTTTCACAATTATTGTCACAAAATAACAAATGGATTATAGAATATAATTACAGGGAATCGATGAATTGTCATAGAAATATTTATCTTTAAATCATATAATTCAAATCTGCAGAAAACAGAGGCAAAACAGCAACATGTAATTAGTCATGTAATTAGATTACGCACAGAAAACAGAAACAGAAACAGCACAGCAGGAACAGAATTTTCGCAGAAGCAGAAACAGAAACAGCAGAAACACAATTTTCGCAGAAACAGAAACAGAAACAGCAGAAACACAATTTTCGCAGAAACAGAAACAGGAACAGCAGAAACAGAAACTGCACAGAATACAGCAAGCAGAAACTGTACAGAAACAGCAAATTAAAAATCTGCAGCAAAACAGAAACAACAAACAGCAACGAAAACTGGACAGCAACGCTACGTTGTTGTTTTAAAAACGTTTTCACCTATTTTTCTTCGATTCTAAATATTTAGGAACATCACAATTAAGACTAACACTTAGGGAAAAATCTTGATTAATATTTAGGAGTAATTCTTAAGGCTCTAACCGGTTCTCTAATTCCAAAATAGTTACGGTAACATTTTTAAAAAGAAATAATGCGTATTAAAATACGAACGAAACAAGTTAAATTATTACAAAATTTTCAATTAACAATATCCATAGAATAGCATCTATTTTAATCATTTATATAGTCTCAAGCGCCAATTCAACATTGGAATTCATCACCAAAATTAACGAACATATTAATTTGGTGCTCTAATAATTCAACCACATCCTAGGCATCAAAACAGAATTTTTTCTAACACTTAAAACATCTATGAACAACTATGGCAGCCACATCATTTATTCAAACAATAATCAAAGCGTGTATATACATGAAAAATAGAATTTTTTTCAATTAATTAACACACAACGGGGTTCAAGGACAACCCCTTCACCTATTCCCTCAAATATCCCCAATTTCAATAATCTCCCCCCTTACCTTTGGTCCTTGCGAAATTCCTTAGAGAAAGAGGGATGATGATGACTCCGAATCAATCCTACGGTGAGTTTGCCAATTTTAGATGAAGAACAAAGATGGAGTTGCTCCTAACCTTGGTGATCGAATCATGCAAGAGAAGAAAAACGTGGAATGCCTCCTTCAAGCTTGTGTGGCGCTAGGGTTTGGAGCTAGAAAGGAGAAGGAACAAGTGAATCAACTTGAGAGAGAGAGGCTTGGAGGCGCTAGGGCTTGGCTTGAGGCGTCACATGCCTTCATACGCCCTAGGTTCTATTATTTGGGTTGGGTTGGAGAGAGTCCATGGGTGTTGGCCCATTAGGTAGGTGGAAAGGAAAATAACTATGCATATAAGATGCTAGCCCAAGGCATTATACGCCTCCCTTTCTTTTTATTAACAACTCTCAAAAATCATTTAATTAAATTAAAAGTCTCTTTTCATGCACAAACATATAATGAAATCAATTAAAATAATCGCCACAAAAATTATAATAAAAATGAGGGTCGTTACATCCTCCTCCTTACAAAAAGTTTAGTCCTGAAACTTACCGTGGTCAAACAAGTATGGATAAGAGGCTTGCATCAGACTTTCGAGTTCCCAAGTAGCCTTCTCCTCATTGCCTCCTCCCCAAATAACCTTGACCAACGGAACCTCATTCCCTCTCATTTGCTTGACTGTCGGTCCTCAATCCTCCTTGGTAGTACCTCATAGGTAAGATTCTCTTTCAATGGTACTTCATCAAGTTCAATTATATGAGTAGGATCATGGACATATTTATGGAGTTGCGACACATGGAAGACATTATGAAGGTTTGAAAGGAAAGGTGGTAAGGCAACTCGGTAGGCAACTTCCCCAACCTTTTTCAAAATTTGGTAGGGCCAATAAAGCGAGGAGTAAGTTTCTTCGACTTCATTACCGACCAACCCAGTCTTGGGAGTGACTCTCAAGAATACATGATCGCCTCTTCAAATCTCAAATCCTTTCTTCGTTTGTCATGATAGCTTTTACTGCTACTACGAGTGGCCCTCATCTTGTCCTGAATCATTTTGACCTTTTCGATGGTTTCTTTGAACTATTTCAGGGCCCAACACAAGGTTCTCACAGGTCTCATACCAACACAAGGGAGTCCTACACTTCCTACCATACAAGGCTTCATAGGGTGCCATCCCAATCTTTGGAATGATAGCTATTGTTGTAGGTAAACTCAACAAGAGGTAAGAAGGTATCCCAACTACAGGTTTGTTCTAAGACACAAGCTCTTAACAAGTCCTCTAATGATTGGATGGTTCGCTCAGGTGACCATCAGCCCGAGGGTGATAAGCGAGCTCATCTTGAGCTTGGTTCCTAAAGCCTCATGTAAGCTTCCCCAAAATCTAGAGGTAAACCTGGGGTCTCTGTCAGACACAATACTAGAAGGTACGCCGTGCAACCTCACTATCTCCCTAATGTACAACCTGGTCAGCTTCTCTAAAGGGTATTCCATATTCACAGGGATGAAATGTGCAGACTTTGTCAATCTGTCCACAACAACCCAGATGGCATCTACTCCTGCAGGAGTCCTAGGGAGTCCTAATACGAAGTCCATTGCTATACTGTCCCATTTCCATACAGGAATACTCAAGGGTTGTAAGAATCCAGATGGTTTTTGGTGCTCTATCTTGGCCTTCTGACAAGTCAGGTGAGACAAATCTCGCTACCTCCTTTTTCATTCCAGGCCACGAGAAAATTTTCTTAAGGTCTTGGTACATCTTAGTTGCTCCGGGGTGAACACTTAGACTATCCTTATGCCCTTCCTCTAAAATCATTCTCTTAAGCCCAGGAACATTAGGTACACAAACCCTACCTCGAAACCTCAAAATCCCATCATTCCCTTCACTAAAACCTATATCCCTACCTTGAGCGATAAACTCATGCAGTCAGAAAGATGTTGATCGGTCTTCCGACCTTCCCTAATCTGCTCAAAGAATCCACTAGTGACTTTCAACATTCCTAGTCGCACACTCTTAGAAGTGACCTCACAAACTAAGCTCAGATCCCTAAACTCTTCGATCAAACTCATCTCTCTAACCATCATAGCGGAAAGATGTAGGGGTTTCCTACTCAAAGCATCGACCACTACATTGGCTTTCTTGGGGTGATAGTTAAGCCCAAAATCATAATCCTTAAGAAACTCTATCCACCTTCGCTGTCTCATATTCAATTCTTTACGGTCAAAAAGATATTTAAGGCTCTTATGGTCACTAAACACTTCAAACCTAGAACCATACAAGTAATGTCTCCATATTTTCAACACAAACACCACAAATGGCTAACTCTAAATCATGAGTGGGGTAATTCCTTTCATGGGTTTTCAAGCGCCTAGAGGCATAGGCCACTACTGTCTATTCTCGCATAAGCACACCTCCGAGTCCTAACTTAGATGCATCACAATACACTTCAAAAGGTTCACTTGGATTAGGTAGTACTAAACCGGGACAAGTCAATCTCCTCTTTAACTCTTGAAATCCATTTTCACACCGAGCATCCCACACAAAAGCTTTTCCTTTCTGGTCAACATTGTCAAAGGCAAGGCTAACTTAGAGAATCCTCTATGAATCTACGGTAGTATCTGCCAGGCCTAAGAAACTCCTAATCTCGAGCCATTGATTTAGGTGATTCCCACTTCAGCACCGTTTCTACCTTAGACGGGTCTACTGCTATTCCCCCTTTTGAGATCACATGTCCTAGGAAACTCACTTCCTCCAACCAAAACTCACATTTAGAAAGCTTGGCATAAAGTCGCTTCTCCCTAAGGGTCTGTAATACTATCCTCAAGTGTTCCACATGTTCTTCCCTACTCTTAGAGTACACTAGGATATCATCTATGAAGACCACTACAAACTTATCAAGGTATGGGTGGAAGACTCGGTTCATGTAGTCCATGAACACGGCAGGAGCATTGGTTACACCGAATGGCATAACTAGGTACTCGTAGTGCCCATAACGGGTTCTGAATGCAGTCTTTGGGATGTCCTCAGACTTCACTCGGATTTGGTGATAACCTGACCTAAGGTCTATCTTAGAAAACACACAGGCTCCAATCCTCTAAATTCAGCGGCTCCGGCATTAGCATTCCTATTCTGAATTCCTTGTACAGCCTGAGCCATGGCAACGAGTGCATCCGCTAAAGCTCTATCGTTCCTACCCGCCATTACTCCCTGCACCAATCAGAACCAAATTGGATGCAACAAGCAACGTCAACCCATAACTAAATCAATAAATAAATAAGTAAATAAATCAAACATTGACGCACAAAACACAGAGTTCACACAGAGAAACATAATAGACACATACGGTCGGTAAGACCGAACTGCTCTGATACCACTAAATGTGACACTCTAATCCCCGTTTCGAAAATCGTTAAATAAAAATAAATAAGAAAATAAATAAGTAAATAAATACATCAAATTGCTCTTGATTCGGTAAACTGAATAAAAAAAAATATAATAGTCGTTGCGGAATTAAAATAAATTATCTATTTTCATAAAAGAAGTAACGATAAATAAAAAAAAAATTAAATAAAATATAAAAAAGGATCAACGGATAACTCGATGAGTAATTCAATTTCAGACATCATTCAGTTTGCAAATATTTAGTAACAACAAGCATAGTAAGTACTTCTCTTTCAAAATCTTATTTGAACTTGTGAAATAAAAATAAAACCAAGCGATATACGAACCCCCAAATAAAAGAAAAACATGTCACATAGCCTCCGAGCTTGACTTAGCCCAACTTACACTACAAAGTAACAAAATACATAAATGACTCAACGTCTCAATCGAGAAAATGTTCGAATTAAAACTATAAAATAATTACGCAGAAGAGGCCTTCACCACTAGCTACGTGTCCTGGTATTAGTAGTGTGCGCAATTGAAAATAGGAGGACAAGAGACAAACAACCATAGAGGGGTGAGTACGTTGAAATCGAGTTAAAGTGATATTTGGAGAGAAAAAGGTGAATAAATAAATAATATATTTATATATATATATATATATACACACACCAAACTATAACAATCAATTCACATAAAGTACTAACAACATTATTCACATAAAGTAGTAACAACATCTCATATCATCTACAAATGCACGCAGACAAATTTCATCATTTCTCATAGCCACATAATTATCAAAAGAAAATAATGCAGATGCTAACATCACTACTTCTTATGCATGTGGTACCATCTACTACTCTGGGAAGTCTCCTAGGAGTACATATTTGGTTTATTAGAGATCACCTCGCGGGTGTTTTACTCTATTACCGCATACTCTCAACTAGGGATGATAATGTCCGGTGACGGTCAGGGTAGCTAAGTCGATAAGTGGTCCCGGTCAAGCGCGACACTCAAACTATTAGGGATCACAAACTCGGCTTCTCACCTCTAGGCCGAGGTATTGCCTGTGAGCTCACTCATAATGGCCTCCACCTTTCATTTCAATGGTGCTTCCCCATCTGTTACAAGGGTTGTATGACAAACAAACACACAAGGTCGGGTTTCTCCGAATGTCATAGTTCAATTTTTCATCGACAATCCATCATGGCCCATATGGCTAGGATCATCTCACAAGGAATGACTCAAGTCCCATTATGGCTACTAATAGCTAGGTGACTTGCACAAAAGGTCATTTATCCTTTCAAGGTCATTGCCACAAGTGTGGACTTTTCACAATTATTGTCACAAAATAACAAATGGATTATAGAATATAATTACAGGGAATCGATGAATTGTCATAGAAATATTTATCTTTAAATCATATAATTCAAATCTGCAGAAAACAGAGGCAAAACAGCAACATGTAATTAGTCATGTAATTAGATTACGCACAGAAAACAGAAACAGAAACAGCACAGCAGGAACAGAATTTTCGCAGAAGCAGAAACAGAAACAGCAGAAACACAATTTTCGCAGAAACAGAAACAGAAACAGCAGAAACACAATTTTCGCAGAAACAGAAACAGGAACAGCAGAAACAGAAACTGCACAGAATACAGCAAGCAGAAACTGTACAGAAACAGCAAATTAAAAATCTGCAGCAAAACAGAAACAACAAACAGCAACGAAAACTGGACAGCAACGCTACGTTGTTGTGTTTAAAACCGATTCACCTATTTTTCTTCGATTCTAAATATTTAGGAACATCACAATTAAGACTAACACTTAGGGAAAAATCTTGATTAATATTTAGGAGTAATTCTTAAGGCTCTAACCCGGTTCTCTAATTCCAAAATAGTTACGGTAACATTTTTACAAAGAAATAATGCGTATTAAAATACGAACGAAACAAGTTAAATTATTACAAAATTTTCAATTAACAATATCCATAGAATAGCATCTATTTTAATCATTTATATAGTCTCAGCGCCAATTCAACATTGGAATTCATCACCAAAATTAACGAACATATCAATTTGGTGTTCTAATAATTCAGCCACATCCTAGGCATCAAAACAGAATTTCTTCTAACACTTAAAACATCTATGAACAACTATGGCAGCCACATCATTTATTCAAACAATAATCATAGCGTGTATATACATGAAAAATAGAATTTTTTTCAATTAATTAACACACAACGGGGTTCAAGGACAACCCCTTCACCTATTCCCTCAAATATCCCCAATTTCAATAATCTCCCCCCTTACCTTTGGTCCTTGCGAAATTCCTTAGAGAAAGAGGGATGATGATGACTCCGAATCAATCCTACGGTGAGTTTGCCAATTTTAGATGAAGAACAAAGATGGAGTTGCTCCTAACCTTGGTGATCGAATCATGCAAGAGAAGAAAAACGTGGAATGCCTCCTTCAAGCTTGTGTGGCGCTAGGGTTTGGAGCTAGAAAGGAGAAGGAACAAGTGAATCAACTTTTGAGAGAGAGGCTTGAGGCGCTAGGGCTTGGCTTTGAGGGGTCACATGCCTTCATACGCCCTAGGTTCTATTATTTGGGTTGGGTTGGAGAGAGTCCATGGGTGTTGGCCCATTAGGTAGGTGGAAAGGAAAATAACTATGCATATAAGATGCTAGCCCAAGGCATTATACGCCCTCCCCTTTCTTTTTATTAACAACTCTCAAAAAACATCATTTAATTAAATTAAAAGTCTCTTTTCATGCACAAACATATAATGAAATCAATTAAAATAACTGCCACAAAAATTATAATAAAAATGAGGGTCGTTACACCGAACTCCAATATCAGAAAATTGAAAAGGTCGCTCTAGCACTGGTCATTGCAGTAAGGCGACTACGACAATACTTCCTATCTCACCACATTGCATTTCGAATAGACCAACTAATCTAACAAGTGCTCCACCAGCCCGACCTGGCAGGACGAATGATTAAGTGGTCCATAAAGCTCTCAGAATTCATCATTTCCTTTGAATCTCAGCAGGCAGTCAAAGCCCAAAGCCTGGCTGACTTCATAGCAGAGATGACCTCGACGTCCAAAGACTCGAGCACCAGATGGACCACCCACGTCGATGGATCTTCGAATTCGAAGGGGAGCGGAGCTGGCCTGATCATGGAAAATGCTGAAGGTTTGACAATCTAACTCTCTCTAAGCCTTTCTTTCCACACATCGAACAATCAGGCCGAATATGAGGCATGAATCGCCGGGTTGACATTCACTCGCGATCTAGAGGCCTCCGAAGTCAGTCTTCGCACTGATTCCTAACTTGTAATATCCCAAGTCAATGGGGAATATCAAGCAAAGGACCCCCTGCTACAGAAGTACCTGGTCGTAATCAAGGAACTGATGAAAAACTTCCAGAAAATAGAGATTGTACACGTTTCTCGAGAGCAGAACTTGAGAGCCGACATACTCTCTAAACTGGCAAGCACGAAGACAATGGGAAGCAACAAATCGGCCATTCAAGAGACCCTTTCCCATCCAAGTATCAAGACCACATTGGGGATCCCAAACTCCCCAAATGGAATAAAACAAACTTTCGAGCGTATCCTCATTACCCCTTCGGTGTACACAATCACTGACTTCGGTAACTCATGGATGACGCCAATTCTCAATTACATTTGCCAAGGCGAACTTCCTCTCGATGACAAGGCAGAATAAAAAATTCGCCGCAGAGCGTGCTTATACTCCATCATCGAAGATCGCCTATATCGGAGAGGCTTTTCAGCACCTCTTCTGAGGTGCCTTGACACTGCCGATGCTAAATATGTACTCGCCGAAATCCACGAAGGCGTCTGTGGTCAGCACCTCGGCAGGCGATCTTTGGCCAAGAAAACATTGCGAGCCGGTTACTACTGGCCGACCATGGACGCAGATGCCATCGCCTATGTGAAAAAGTGCGAGAGATGCCAAAAGCATGCCGATGTACATAGCGCCCCCTTGCGAGATGACTGCTCTATCTTCCCCTTGGCCCTTTGCCTGGTGGGGAATCGATCTCCTCAGGCCGTTTCCTATGGCCCCGGGCCAAATCAAATACTTGGTCGTGGCAGTGGACTACTTCAAAAAATGGATCGAAGCCAAACTGTTGGCAATGATCACGGCCAAAAGCATGATCAAGTTTTTCCAAAAGCAAATCCTCACGAGGTACGGCATTCCCGAAGTCTTATCACCAATAACGGTACACAATTCGGGGACAAGGGGTTCCAACAAACCTTAACTGACTTCGGGATAAAGCAAAGATTCACTTCGGTCGAGCATCCCCAAACAAACGGGCAAGCCGAAGCAGCAAACAGAGTCATCTTAAGAGGCTTGAAGAAGAGACTCGACGAAGCCAAAGGAAATTGGGCAGAAGAGCTCTCACAAGTACTTTGGGCATATCGAACCACGCCCCACTCCACCACCGGAGAAACACCATTTCGACTTACCTACGGATCCGAAGCAGTGATCCCAGTCGAGGTCAGAGAACTGAGCTGGAGAATACTCCACCTGCTTCGCACTTCATCCAATCACCAACAATTGTGAGAGGAGCTGGACCTCCTCGAAGAAAATCGAGAGCTAGCCTCCCTAAAAGAAGCTGCTATGAAGTAAAGAGTTGCAGCAAGATACAATCAACGAGTCATACCTCGTGAATTCGAAGAGGACGATCTGGTCCTAAGAAGGGCTGACGTCGGCCTCAAAAACGCAAGCCAAGGAAAGCTGGCACCGAACTGGGAAGGACCATATTGGATCTCCTCGAAGACCGATCATGGTGCCAACACCTTAGAAACTTTCCAAGGCCAAGCAATTCTTCGAACATGGAATGTTGCCAAACTTAGAAAATATTTTAGCTAAATACTTGTGTAACTCCCTCATAAAAGGGAATCCACTTCTTATAAAAATTCAAGCATAATAAACGAGACTTCGGCAATCAGATGTTTTACTATCACAGTTATTAAGGTTATAATACCATTGTTAATTTGGGTAGGTTAGCAAATTCCGACCACTGTGGAGTTCCGCATCATCACGGCAATTTTTTGGGAGTCTCAACTGATGTGACTAGCCATCACGTCTGTCTACGGACATTTCCAATCCATCGCACACCCAAAGTATTGACAACAAGTCAAACTTTCGGGGTAGAGGGAAGGTTCCCTTGGCTGGGATCCTTTCCCGAAATGACGATAACGTAATGAAAACCACATTGCGAAATGACAAACATACACATGAATCCGCCAAAGAAGGCCGGGAAATAGAAATTTCATTAATTTGAAACATAGTACAAATGCCCTCAATGCGAAGGAGCAGGTACAAAAGACAAGTATAAGGTCTTAAAAAGAAACAATTGCAAAATACAAACAAGGGAGCTAAGTATCGACCGAAGGGGGAGTAACAATGACGGCTTGGGTTTCAGCATGCACAATGTGGTTCCCTGAAACCACTCCCAGGTTGGTAACACCCTCAGTCCGAACAGTAATTCCGGGATTCAGGAACACCACTTGTTGAACGCCGTTGTCGAACTGTTCATCTCCGATCTCCATCATGGCTCGATCGCTGGCCGCCTTTTCCTCCAATGCCTTCCTCAGCTCCTCATTCTTCTCTTCCAGTGCCTTCTTCAGCTTGGTGACTTCGGAGTGGTAGGCATCCCTCTCTTTGCGACAAGCATTTCTGTCCGCGATGGTCTTGTCTGCCCTAGACTTAAGACCCTCATTCTCCTTTCGGAGCTCTTCATTCGACGTAGTCAGCTGGCAGCAGTTCCTCTCGGCCTCATCGGCCCGAAGGGACTCATTTGAGAGATGGGTCTGACCCACCGTGTTCTTCACTTTTGTGCGAAGATCCTGGTTCTTATTTTCCAAATCGCGAATCCAATCTTTCTGATCCCGATCTCTCTTCAGGGCCGTCTCAGCTTGACTCTTCATCTTGTGCAAGAGGATGACCTCTTCCTCCAGTTCCTTCACCTTCTTCCCAATCTGTTGCCAAAGAGGTCGATGAGCACCCTCAGAAGAGTGGGCAGAATCCTGACCCTTGTAGGGCAGCACTTGCTGCTTTGAACCCTTTTGCTTCTTCGGCTGAGAATGGGGAAGGTCAGAAGAAGGAGGCCTCTTATGCTTCTCAACGTCAATGATATCCACTGAAGCACTAACCACTTTGGGCACCGCAGGAACCGAAGGAACTGGTCCAGAGCCCCCATCCTTCTGTGTGCCAGAATTGGAAGGCTCGATGACGTCTGCGGTGGTAGGCAATGGCTGAACTTGATTCCTCTCGTCCGAACCTCCTTCAGGGCGGCTTTAACTGCAGCAAACTTTGCAATATTCAACATGGATTTTGCACAGAAAAACAAACATGTCAGATAAAGACTTGTACGAAAAGAGAAACACAAGCAAATAACTGCCTACCTAAGACACATCGACCATTCTCCCAAGTAGGGCACTGCATGAGAGTTCGGGTGTGAACGAACCGCTTGAGCGACGTTTTCTCTTGAGTCTTGGGGTCGGTATATACAACTAGCTTAAAGCCGCTAACCCAATCTCGGACGCTCTTCACCTAACCCCTCTCAAGCTCACTAAATTCGGATAGCTTGAATGTGTAGGATCTAACAGGACGATTGAAGAATGACTTCGACCAATAGAAGGGAAACTTCGGAGCCTCCGAACCATCCTCGGCGAGATCAAAAACACACTCCCGGGCGACATCGTCCATCGAAAGAAAGAAAAAGAACTTCGTCTTGAATCTTTTAAGAGATTCACTGTACAAGTCAAAGGTTTTGCCGTTCGTCTTAAAGGAAATCCAACCCTGTCGTTGGTCGGCCTTCTCCGAGGTCTTCATGGGAGAAAATAAATGAAAAAAGACTCGAAAAGTGGCCGGTACCTCGAGATACCGACAAACCAAATCGAATGCTTTTATGAAAGCCCAACTGTTGGGATGAAGCTGAGAAGGGGCCACACCCAGGTGTCTAAGAACGAAAAGTTCAAAGGACGAGAAGGGGAAGGAAACCTGCATCTCGGTAAATAGCACTTCGTACATCGGAATAGATCACATGTCGCCACCCTCCGCGGAGCAAATCCGTTGATCTCCCCCTGAAGCCAGGAAGGCCCACTCCCCTCCAGATTCAACAGTTTCACATACTCTGATCCGACTTTCCAAGTCGGAGATATCCTCGTCGGTCGTATACTCAGATCGGAGGCGAAGAACTTCATTCGAGACCCAGCCATAGTCCTCCACATAAGCAGGAAGGGCCGAAAGGTCGTCCAAGTCGATTCTCTGTTTCTTTCCCATGACAAACCTGTCCATGGGGACCTCAGGATAAGAAACGATATTATACACTTCTTTATACCATCGAGCCACTTCACGGGGGTCGCATGGACGCTGAAACTTGTTTCCAAAATCACCCGAAAATGCTCTAAGCGTTCAGGAGTAATCACTACTCCACGTTCTAAACCCTCCTCTGCCCCTTCCTCACGGGAAGGTAGCAGCACCACCAGGGGCGCCGCTGTAGAGACACACACAGTAGGGGAGGTTTCCGATCGAGACCCCCCATTACCAGAAACCAAAGAAGGGGTTTGAGAAGCCATAGACTTTCAAGTAAACAAAATTAATGATTCCCCCTTTTTAGTTTCTGATAAGCGAATAAAAAGGCAAGGAAGAAGAAGTACCTCTGAATATATGACAAAGAGGCACGAGCAGGAAGACGTATCCTAAGAATCTCGATGCCCACACAGAGAACCCTGTTGCTCAAATGGCAGAATTACAGAAGAATGCAAGAAAACAGAAGAATAGAGAAACGAAGAAGCAAAGACCAAAGTGACAAAAGAGAGCTCCCCTTATGAATTTATAGATTCTGAAAAGGGGTGTTCAGTAATTAATGCCAAAAAGAGTAATCATGAAAAGCGCGAGAAACGAGGCGACTCCTCAGCGAAACGTCACCAAATCCCTGCCACAGCTGTCTTGGGAAATGAGCGCGTCTTTTCAAAACCTCGAATTTGTAAACGAACCGCCTTGACTCAAATCCTCGTCAAACAAGACATGGCAAACGTAACCGACCTATGAAGTCTCCACGAACCTCGATACTCAGTTGTGCAACCAAAGTAACGAAACCAAGATTCAAAGGGCAAAAACAATTGCCTACAGTATCTGAAGTCGTCAATAACTGATGACATCGGTTAGGGGGAAACTGATCTGGAGTGCAAAAAAGGCCCACCCCGCACCGGACCAATCCGACCCAACAAGGAAGATTCACCCCAAAACAATACCAGCCCGAACAGGCCAAAGGCCCACTTCCGTTAACCGACCCGACCCAGGAGTTTCGTCCTCGGGACAACAAACCCTAGGGATCAAATTGCCACGGCACGAAACCCTAGAGTACAAGCATTATGGTGCTAGCCCTAAAAGCAACCTTATCCACACATAACCCTAGAATCAACATCGACCGTCGGATACATCCAACGGCTGATAATTGATCTATGGTTACTTGAGGATATCCACACGTCAGCGACCTGACCTCAGCTATAAAAGGTCCATGACCTGATCAATAAAGATACGCACTGTTCATTTCCTTACCTCACCTTATTCTGATACTGACTTAGGCATCGGAGTGTGTGCAGGTGCATGTTGCGTCTCAGGCAAGTGCACCTGATCGTAACTCGTAATAAAGTGGAGTATAGTTAGGACTCTGAATGTCGAACCCACAGGAAATGCGCAAGTACCAGCGTAATAAAGATCTTTTAATTCCTTAAGTGAACAGAGTAATCGGATTGAAATTGAATAGAAAACTAAGCGAAGCGAAAGTAAGACTTTAAACTAAAATGATTAGAGAAAGATCAAATAGGAAAGGCCTAGGGGACCCGAGTTCACTAATACTAGATCTTGAATCTATTTCCTTGCTATTATGAATTGTATTTCCTTATTGAATGCCAATCACTTACTCTAAATTACTAATGGTTATCCTCGCGTACAGTAACCCTCCTCCTAACTAATTACTCCATTTGGTCTAGAAAGATAACTAAGGGAAAGAGCATTAAGAGCAGGCAAGTTTGTTAACTTAATAACTGATTGGAAATAAGCAATAACCTATCCCGCGTATATAACAAGCTCTGTAATCCTAGAGTTCCACTAATTAATTATGATCCTGTTACCACAACTAATTAATTTTATAAGGGTTAGCTACTCCCTATTAGATTAAGTATACTAGAACCAACACATTCATAAAGATAATAAAGAATTCAAAATAGCAATTAAACGGATATCAAGAACATTGTAAAAGATCCCCAATCACCCCTAGTGATGGAATTAGCTACTCATAATGTCATGCAGCAAAAGAAAGTAAAACAAATCCAAACTCCTAAAAGACATGAGTTTAAGAACCGGGATACCCTTTTGGTATGACGACAACCTCTCGTGTGTTCCTCACGTCTCTACGGACTCCAGCAATAATTCAGAATTGATGGGAAGCTCCAATGATCCAAACTCACTCCAATCGTATGGTGTTTTTGAATGATTTTCAATAAGGGGGCTCTTGACTCAGAAATTCGTCAAAAGGTCTTTGTAACATATTAAGTACCCCTATTTATAGACTGGACTGCGAATTAGGTTTTTTGGCTTCAAATCTGCACTGATCAGGGATGAGGTACGGCCGTAGAGAGTATATACACGGCCGTACCAAGCTTCGTAGATGACATTGACCCGTACCCGTTCATGTTGTTGCCCTGACATCACCTATGTACGGCCGCATCGCTTTGTCACTATCTGCATCGACTATTTTATCGCCACAGGTGGTACAGATCGAGGGGTACGCCTCATCGGGATTCTGCTCTAGGTACGGCCGTACCGTTGGTAGGTCAGGTCGTACCGCTTGTCCAGTAGTGCTAAAACTCTCCAAAACTAGCCAGTTTTTGGTCCCTTTTTGGATCTTTTGCTCCAAGTGGTGTCATCATGATATTTTTACATAATAAGACATAAATGAGTACCTTTGTGCATTAATCAATGCAAAATGGTGTAATTAGATACTAAAAATGCCCTATAAATATAGACAAATTGGTGTGTTAACACATCCCCACACTTGAACTTTGCTTGCCCTCAAGCAAACTACTTGATTAATTATAGTAAGAAAAACTATTTCTACTGAATAGGGGGAGAAAAAGAAGTGGGACAACAATATGATATCACAAAACATGTCAGTCAATAGAATGCCTAATTAGAGATGTAAGTTCAAGTAAGCTAACAATCTGTGATTTTTAAGTCACACTCTCACCAATCTCAACGTGTTTGTAGGCATGGTCATTAACACTCAGATTTTTCAAATGAAAAGGCATTACCATAGGCTTGTACATTGACCAAAAACTCTACTCTTAGAATCTATAAGACATGCAAAAGAGGAATAAGGGTCCTTCATTGGTTGTAATGGGGCCAAGGTAATAATGTTTGATATGATAAAAGAAAGAAAATGTCATGCAAAGGGTCAGAAACAAATCAACCAAAACAAGTAACTTAATTCTTTTTCACTTTCAAGAACAGACAATAATCCCAATTTTTCAATCAAAATATTTTCTTTTTGCAACTTACGATGGCATGAACATTATCACAAATTTTTTTTCTTTTTCTTTTTCAATGCTCTTTCTTTTTTCGTTTTTTTTTCATGCAATTATGCAACAATCAATCATTTTTAAGAATTAGGAGGGGAACAAATTGATAAGCCTTCTCTTTTTGTAAATAAATAAAAGGGACTTTGCAATATTATTCAATAAATTTTTATCACTAATTGCTCTCAAATAAAAATTTTTCAAGGTTGACTTAAAAGTGGGCAACTAGTGGGATAATATTCAAATGGTAGTGGCCTAAAGAATTCCTAATAACTGCCATTTCTAAATTCACATGCAAATAAATTCATATTCGCTTCGTAATGGTCTCGGCACAAGTTCTAGAATGCACATTCCATGAAAAATATCACTCAACAAAGAAGAGAGACAAAAGCATGATGTTGCCTCTTATTTCAGGCTCAAAACTCACATTTAATAGCTTACACAGAAAGTCAAACTCACAAAACTTCAATGCTAATTTTCAGCAAATTCCAAAACTAGCAACGAATTGATTCAATCAAAAGTTGTCATAAAAAAAATTTGCATGGCCCCTAAATCAGCAAAAATTTAAAGTTCTTCTATAATTGTAAACAACTATAAGCACAGCCAAGTAATAAGTATAATGAAAAACTCACCCCCCTCACTTATTTCTAGCAGTGTCCCCACTGCGACTATTTTAAAGCAAGCACACTAATATAAGATAAAAATTAAAAATAAGTGCTATAAAAGAATGTGGAAATGGGCTCCCCTCTGAAAAATATCACGAGCAAATTGATGGGGTTATCGATATTTCTATGCCATCAACTTCAGCTGCCTGGAGTACCCCGGAGGTGATAAACAAACTGCAAAAGTAAACAACTTAACAATTACTAAAAATAAATGATAAAAATTAAGTAAAGGTCTACAGCTTGCCTCCTGTGAAGCACTTGTTTAATGTCACAAGCCTGACGTATTGCTTCAAGTGGTTAGTGATTGTAGTGAGATTTTGGATCTGGTCCTAGGTATTCCTGCAACATAGATTTTTGCTCGCTGTTCATTCACCTTGAAAGTTAACCCATCTTTAGCAATCACTTCTATTGTTCCATATGGAAAGACTTGTTTTACTTCATAGGGACTTGACCAACGGGATTTGAGTTTCCCTGGGAATAGTTGAAGTCTAAAGTAGTAAATTAATACTCTGTCTCCAATTTGAAAATCTCTCTTTTGGATGCGTTGATCGTGCAGCTTCTTAGTGCGTTCCTTGTATAATTTTGCATTTTCATAGGCTTCCAATAGAAATTCATCCATCTCATTTATCCGTAATAGACGATGCTCACCTGCCATCTCTGCATATCAAAATTTAAAAATTTGGTAGCCCAATAAGCCTTATGCTCTAACTCGACAGGGAGGTGACAAACTTTTTCAAACACTAGTCTATAAGGTGACATTCCTATAAGTGTTTTGAAAGTGGTTCTATATACCCACAGAGCATCATCTAGTTTGAGAGATCATCTTTTCTTGATGCACTAATAGTTTTTTTTTTTAGGATTTTCTTGAGTTTCCTGTTAGAGATTTCTACTTGGCCACTAGTCTGGGGATGATAAGGTGTGGCCACTTTATGGTTGACTCCATATTTAGCTAAGAGGTTGTCAAATTGTTTGTTGTAAAAATGACTTCCGCCATCACTTATTATTGCTGTAGGAGTTTCAAATCTAGTGAAAATATTCTTTTTCAAAAACCTTACTACCTTTCGAGCGTCATTAGTTGCTAACGCTATGGCTTCCACCCACTTGGAAACATAATCTACTGCCACTAAGATATACATGTTGTTATTAGACTTAGGAAAAGGTCCCATGAAATCAATGCCCCAAACATCGAAAGGTTCACAATAAAGAATAGTATTTAGAGGCATTTCTTGTCTTCTAGAGATATTTCCACTTCTTTGGTAGGGATCATGTAACACCTGAGGACGAGATCGACATCGTATTAGGACGACGTATCGAGACCTCGACCAAGACCTTGTGTCGAGATCCCGTGACTAGATCGTTTGCCGAGATCTTTTGTCGAGCTGATGAGACCACGTACACTAGTCAGCTTTGGTGAGGAGGTCGGGAGTCGAGTTGATGAAGTCGCTGCATCGAGGCGATGAGGCCGCAAGTCGAGCTGAGGAGCCCGCGTTCACGACCTCGTGTTAGAACTTTGTACGTTTGCACGAGTACTCTTGTCGACATCGTGTCGAGATGATACCTCGTATTATTTCGAACGTTACTCAGCGTTATTATTATATTGTTTGTAATTATTACATTGTCGGCTTGTCGTTGACCAAGCGAGTAGAGGTAATCATGAGAGGAACGAGTTAACGGGTAGATGATTATTGGGATTGGCATCTTATAGCTGGAGTTACGTTTTACCCCTTTCGCCATGTCAGATACCACGGCCGCTTCACTCATTTCTCTTTTCTTCTTTCTTCTTCCTTCCTTACGCTCTGTGTTTCGTTGTTTCCTTAAAAATCTTCATCGATTTAAACCGTGAGTTCCAAATGAGATTCTGCACAAGATTTCTTCATCAATTTTGTTCATCATCAACTTCTCGACCCATATCTCGTCACGATCGACCATCACCAGTTGAGGTATGAAGAATGTATTTTCTTTCATACTGTACTCTTGTTTAGCGCTAAATCTTCTTCCATTTTTAATCAGCTTTATGCTTCCAAATCATATCAAATTGATGGGTTTTCTTCTTCACAATATTACCTATCTTTTTAACCGATTAATTGGGCTTGTAAAACAAATTTCTTTCTCTGCTTTTTCTGATCGGCAATGCCCGAAAACCCCATTTTTGGTTCATTTCGATTTTCTTGATTTTCATTCGTTGCTTGATTATTGTTGTTGTCGATCTATCCGTTGAAGCATCGATAACTTTTCATGAATTCGATCAAAATTCCTAACTTTGTGTTGGAGGAAAAATATCTTTCAGTTCTTGAGTTTTATATTTTCGGGTTGTGGTTGAGTTTGGGAAGAGAGCTAGATGTATTAGAACCATAGATCGATCTGAGTTGTGTTTGTTTTAGGAAGTCTGATTCCCGAGATCGAGTGAATTCCGAATCGAGGTGTACGGGAAAGCGAATCCAAGGACGCGGAAGCAGCAGAATCCAGAACGAGGACTGTACGTGTCGAGGTCGACTGAGAAGCATACGTGTTGAGCTCTTTGAAGACAACCTTGTCGAGGTCGTTGTCGAGCTCATTTGGATACAGCTGTGTTGAGGTCGTTGTCGAGCAGCATTTAACTTGGAGTTCGGTAAGGGCTACTTCTAGATATCTCTAAGGCTTTATTGTATAAGTCCTTAAGTAAGGGCGCTTCACATTTATATTTGTTATAGTATGTAAGGGCATTTCATATTCTATGTGGTTATGTTATTGTGTATCGAATTACTGATTTGTGTCGAGATGAAATGTTGTGATATGATTGAGTTTTGCATGTATTTAATATGTGATTGAATATATGTCGTGAAGTGTGTATTGCATGTTGAATTGCGTTTCTTCATGTCGAGCTTGCTCTTTTATTTGACATGCGGTTGAATATTTTGTGTTTAACTCCTTGAATATCGTGGCGCGCTAATTGTTCATCGAGTGAGCGAGCTAGGTGAGTCGTATGGCGTTTTGAGCCGTGACCGGATAATCGAGGGTGCTAGGTCCCCTTTTGTTTACGGGAGATTGACTAGACGCCGCCACGCTACTGACCTGAGCCGACCGCCCTAGGGAGAGCGAGGATCCCAAGGCTTTACTGGACTTTCCGACATACTGAGACGGCGTGTGCATTCCGGAAAATTGTCGAGTCGAGAGAAAATGGAATTGTGAGTTGTGTCGAGTTTAGAGTGAGATGGTCGAGTCACGTCGGTGATTGTTATACTTTCTTTGTTTGCTTATATTTTTATGTCGAGCTTATCTTAACTTGTTGAGAAGTTGACCTTTCCCCGTGGTGCCTTCAATCCATGACGGTTACCCAGGCGATGTCGAGCGCGCAGGAACTCGACAAGAGACGATGCCGAGGAGGAGGTCGACGAGGACCGAGTGACGACCTCTACCCGTCGTGATTGTTTATTTATTGGATGTTGGTTTTTCCGAGGACTGTTCTTGTATTTCTTTTATGTTCGAGGTCGTGACCAGTTTGGGCGATGTTGTTTTTGTTGCTCACAGTAGACTGGTGGTCTTACTTTTGGAGCAGCCCTGCGTGGGAGTTTGCTTAAGTACCCCAGTGGTATGATGGCTCTTTTGAAGTTGTGCATTACCTTAGGTGTATTTTCTTTGCACATTTGCTACTCTGTATTTGTATACATTATTATTCGGGTGATATATATATGTGTATGTTATGCATGTATGTTTTATTTGAATTTAAGTCTTGTGTCTTAGTTGCACCATGTTTCGAAAAGCTGTAATTACTCTGATGTGCACGAGTTGGTTTTATAAAAAAAAAATATATATCGTATTTTTTTAAAAAGGCACAAGAGTTTTGTTTTTAAAACACATCTCATATAGGTTTTGTTGAGCTTGGTGTGTTGAGCTCGGTAACTCGAGCTCGGTATATTGAGCTCGGTAGCGGTCCGGAAACGGGTCGTTCTGACTTTGGTATCGTGAGACCGGTTGATTCACCGAGCCGTGCATAGGATTTGGACCGTAGTCAGCGTGCCGGGTTATGTGTTGGGTACCTAGTTGTTTTGTGTTGATTCTTTGTTTGATTAAGTGAAGCACTTATTGCTTGAGAAATTGTTTGAGCTGTTTCTTGATTGAAGCCAGTGTGTTTTAACACATCCTTGTTGTGAGATTCAGCGGGGTTTTGAACTTTGTGGAATCTAATGCCACCTCGTAGAGAATACGACATCCGCAACCGAGAACGTCCGACATGGAACGAGCTATTCAAGCTATGACCGAGATGGCGGCGGCCATGGCTCAACAATCACCGCCGTGAACTCAACAGTTAACGCGATGGCTCAACAGACGGCGGCGTTAACTCAGAACTTGCAGCAACAAAGAACGAGCGTAACGTAATGTCAAGCAAGAGGATTGGCCGACTTTAGGAAGCATGATCCAAAGTTCTACGGTGAGCCAAATCCGGATAAAGTCGATCTTTGGATGCAAGAGATCGAGAAGATCTTTGAGGCACTTCATCGCCTCTGACAACGTGGAAGGTCGACTATGCCACCTACTTATTGCTAGGAGACGCAGAGTATTGGTGGAGAGGAGTGAAGCAACGTTTATAGCGTAACATCGCGAGATGACACGGGAGCTTTTTCGTGAAAGGTTCTTGGACAAGTACTTCCTGACATCACGAGCCGAGAAGGAGCAGGAATTTCTTCAATCGCAAGAAGGCAACTCGACGGTCCGAGTATGCGCCAAGTTTGAATCGTTGGCGAGGTATTTCAGTCCATTTCGTGACCGAGTTGACCAGAGATGGTTAAGTGAGAGATTCCAACGGGGATTGAGATTCGACATTAGAAGTCGATGGTGTCGCTGAGGATCCGAAATCTCCAAGAGTCGATTGATCGATGTGTCGAGGTAGAAGGAGTGAGGAGCCACAAGAAGAAGACTGCTGTGGGCGGACGGTGAGACCCGAGTGCGGGCGTAGATTTGCACGAAAGGGGAAACTACCGCAGAAGAGACCTTACGACCGACCTCGGGGAACAACAACAGGACGATATCGTCCGATGACCCAAGTGCCGAGGAGTGGAGGTCGCATCAAAGGTCGAGGTGATTTGCTACCGATGTGGAAAGCGGGACATTACGCGAGTAATCGTACTCGTAGGAGGAGGTGTGTTTCAACCGCAAGAAGCCAGGGCATTTTGCTAAGGATTGTCATACACCTAAAGTCGAACCGACTATGCTTGCGGCAAAGGCCAAAGAAGCGTCAAGTGGCTAAAGGCGAGTTTTACGCATGAGTGGCGCAGGAAGCGATCGAGTGATGATCTTATCCAAGGTGAATGTGAGATCGAGGGTAAATCCTTATCCGTTCTTTTTGATTCGGTGCAACCCATTCCTTCATTTCTTCCGATTGTGTGAACCTTTTGAGCTTGACCGTGATGGCTTTACCGCTTTAAATTAGTAGTTACAACCCCACTACTAAAACCTTAGTCACAAACACCGCATGTCTTAATTGTGTAGTGATTATCTCGAATAGAAAGTTTGTGGTCAATTTGGTTTGTTTGCCTCTTAAGGGTTTAGATGTTATCCTCGGGATGGATTGGTTGTCACACCACCATGTCCTTTTTGGACTGCAGTAAATCGTAATTTTTCCAGACCTTGGAGTCTCCAATTATCTTTCTGCCGAACGTATTGGAGTTTCTTTGAAAGAAGGAACTAGGGAATACATGTATCTCGCTAGCTCGGAAGTTTTCCAGCAGATCGACGTGAAGAATGTTCCAGTGGTGTGTGATTTTGAGGACGTGTTCAAGACGTGCGGGATTACCACCAAGACAGAGGTCGAGTTCTCCATCGACTGATTCCAGTGAACAGTGACCGATTTCAAAGCGCCAGACATGGATGTCTCCTGCCGAGATGAAAGAGTTGAAGTCCCAGATCGAACACTTGGAGTCGAAGCAATTCATACGACCGAGCGTGTCACCGTGGGGAGCTCCAGTGTTGTTGGTTAAGAAGAAGGATGGACGATCAAGGCTGTGCGTGGACTATCGCGAGCTCAACAAGGTTACCGTGAAGAACCGTTATCCGTTACCACGTATTGACGATTTGATGGACCAACTTCGTGGAGCGGCGATCTTTTCCAAGATAGACTTGAAGTCGGGCTACCATCAGATTCGCGTGAAGGAGGAAGATGTCGCCAAAACAGCTTTCAGGACTAGATACGGTCACTACGAGTACTTGGTGATGCCGTTTGGAGTGACGAATGCGCCAGCTGTGTGTATGGACTACATGAACAGGATTTTGCATTCGGTTGTGGATCGCTTCGGTTTAGTGTTCATCGACGACATATTGATTTACTCGAGGAACCGAGAAGAGCACACGTAACACCTATGCCGAGCATCGCAGATATTACGAGATAAGCAACTCTATGCCAATCTGTCGAAGTGTGAATTTTGGCTTGAAGAGGTGAATTTTCTAGGTCACGTGATTTCCAGCAGAAGCGGATAGTGGATCCAACTAAGATTGAGGCGGTGATAGCGTGGGAACAGTAGAAGGCGATTCTGAGATCAGAGTTTTGTCGGCTTAGCAGGATATTACCGAAGATTCATTGAAAGTTTCGAAGATTGTCGCGCCTCTTACGATTGACGAGGAAGGATCAACCTTTGCTTGACCGAGGAGTGTGAAGCCGCCAACGATCAAGGAGCTTTTGACGACAGCTGTCTTTGATTTTGCCTCAACCCGAAGAGCCTTTCGAGGTGTATTGTGATGCGTCACACCAGGGATTGGGATGTGGCCGATGCAACATCGGAAGGTGGTCGCGTATGCTTCAAGACAAATTAAGATTCACGAGAGGAACTATCCTACTCACGACTTGGAGCTAGCAGCAGAGTTTTCTTGGCCGAAGATATGGAGGCACTACCTTTACGGAGCACTCTTACCGCTTTCGGCGATCACAAGAGCTTGAAGTACTGTCGACGGAAGGAGCTCAACATGCGCCAACGTAGATGGACGAATTTCTCAAGGACTACGACTTTACGCTGGAATACCATCCTGGTAAGGCTAACGAGTAGCAGATGCGTTGAGCGGGAAGAGCGTTTAACCTCGGTGAATGATGATCAAGGAGTTGGAGATGCTCGAGAAGTTCCGAGATTTGAAGTCGAGTGTCGAAGTTTCACCGGAAGTCCGAGATTTGGTATGCTTACCATTTCTAACAGATTGTTGGGCGAGATCCGAGACCAGCAAGTTCGTGACGAGCTTCGCAAGAGAAGATTCGCTTGATAGCGCAAGGAAGGCGACAGAATTTCAGGTCGGAGCGGGCGACATCTTGAGGTGCAATGGCCGAGTGTGCGTGCCTAACGATCCGAAGCCGAGTGAAGTTGATTCTCGACGAAGCACATAAGAGCAACTTTAGTATTCATCCCGAGTTACGAAGATGTATCAAGACTTGAAGAAGCATTTTTGGTGGTCCGAATGAAGAAGCAAGTGGCCGAGCACGTAGCTTCATGTTTGGCGTGTCGAGAAAGCAAAGGTGGAGCACCAACGACCGCAGAATGCTACAATCGCTTGGCGTGCAAGATGGAAATGGGACAGATTTCCATGGATTTCGTTGTAGGTTTGCCGAAGACGCAGAAGAAGAATGATTCGATTTGGGTGATCGTCGACCGATTGACCAAATCGCCATTTCTTGCGGTGAGGTCGACATACAACGTGGAAAAGCTGGACCGAGATCTACATCGCGGAGATAGTACGACTTCATGGAATACCCTCTTCGATCGTGTCGGACCGAGATCCGGTTCACGCCTCATTTTTGGAGGGAATTGCAAGGCGATGGGAACCGAGCTCGAGCTTAGCTCGGCATATCATCCACAGATCGACGGATGACCGAGAGAACGATCCAATCGCTTGAAGATTTGTTACGAGCCAGACGTTAGATCACCGAGGAAGTTGGGACGACGCCTTACCATTGGTGGAGTTCACATACAACAACAGCTTCCATGCGAGTATTGGGATGGCACCTTTTGAAGCTACAGTATGGGCGAAATGTCGACGCCTCTTTGTTGGTACCAGGGCGGCAGCGGACTGTCGTCAGAGGACCAGATATGATCCAGAGATCACCGAGAAGATCCGCTTGATCGAGATCGGATGCGAACATCTCAAAGTCGATGTAAGAGTTATGCAGATCAACGACGCCGACCACTCGAGTTCGAGGAAGGAGGACATGTATTTCTTAGAGTCACCCCCACTCATCGGAGTTGGTCGAGCGATCAAATCCAAGAAACTTACCCTAAATTCATTGGACCTTACCGCATTCTTCGTCGTATTGGTCCAAAGGGCATATCGGTGCATTGCCACCATTCTTGTCGAACATCCACGACGCCTTTCACGCCTCACAATTGCGGAAGTATGTTTCGACCCTTCTCATGTCATCGAACCAGATGTGATTCAAGCTGAAGGACGACTTATCTTTGAAGCGCCACCAAAGAAGAATCGTTGATCGGAAAGCCAAACAAATATGAACAAAGAGATCCAACTTGTCAAGGTTGTGTGGGATCGTAAGACGGGAGATGCGACTGGGAGGCTGGAGGAGAAGATGAAGATTCAAAGACCCTGAACTTTTCCGAGGTAAAGCTTATTTGCAATTTCGAGGACGAAATTTTTTAGAGGAGAGATTGTAACACCTCGAGACGAGATCGACATCGTATTAGGACGACGATCGAGACCTCGACCAAGACCTTGTGTCGAGATCCCGTGACTAGATCGCTTGCGAGATCTTTTGTCGGTGATGAGACCACGTACACTAGTCAGCCGAAATGGTGAGGAGGTCGAGTCGAGTTGATGAAGTCGCTGCATCGAAATGATGAGGACGCAAGTCGAGCCGAGGAGACCGCGTTCACGAACTCGTGTTAGAACTTTATGCGTTTGCACGAGTACTCTTTGTCGACATCGTGTCGAGATGATACCTCGTATTATTTCAACGTTACTCAGCGTTATTATTATATTGTTTGTAATTATTACATTGTCGGCTTGTCGTTGACCAAGCGAGTAGAGGGTAATCATGAGAGGAACGAGTTAACGGGTAGATGATTATTGGGATTGGCATCTTATAGCTGGAGTTACGTTTTACCCCTTTCTCGCCATTTGTATACCACGACCGTTTCACTCATTTCTCTTTTCTTCTTTCTTCTTCCTTCCTTCGCTCTGTGTTTCGTTGTTTCCTTAAAAATCTTCATCGACTAAACCGTGAGTTCCAAATGAGATTCTCGCACAAGATTTCTTCATCAATTTTGTTCATCATCAACTTCTCGACCCATATCTCGCCTGATCGACCATCACCGCTGAGGTATGAAGAACAGATTTTCTTTCATCCGTACTCTTGTTTAGCGCTAAATCTTCTTCCATTTTTAATCGGTTTATGCTTCCAAATCATATCAAATTGATGGGTTTTCTTCTTCACAATATTACCTATCTTTTAACCGATTAATTGGGCTTGTAAAACAAATTTCTTTCTCTCGCTTTTTCTCGCAATCGGCAATGCCCGTAAACCCCATTTTTGGTTCATTTCGATTTTCTTGATTTTCATTCGTTGCTTCGATTATTGTTGTTGTCGATCTATCATTTGAAGCATCGATAACTTTTCATGAATTACGATCGAAATTCCTAACTTTGTGTTGGAGGAAAAATATCTTTCGCTTCTTGAGTTTTATATTTTACGGGTTGTGGTTGAGTTTGGGGAAGAGAGCTAGATGTATTAGAACCATAGATCGATCCGAGTTTGTGTTTGTTTTAGGAAGTCCGATTCGAGATCGAGTGAATTCAGAATCGAGGTGTACGGAAAGCGAATCCAAGGACGGAGCAAGCAGAATCCGTAACGAGGATCAGACGTGTCGAGGTCGACTGAGAAGCGTACGTGTTGAGCTCTTTGAAGACAACCTTGTCGAGGTCGTTGTCGAGCTCATTTGGATACAGCTGTGTTGAGGTCGTTGTCGAGCAGCATTTAACTTGGAGTTCGGTAAGGGCTACTTCTAGATATCTCTAAGGCTTTATTGTATAAGTCCTTAAGTAAGGGCGCTTCACATTTATATTTGTTATAGTATGTAAGGGCATTTCATATTCTATGTGGTTATGTTATTGTGTATCGAATTACTGATTTGTGTCGAGATGAAATGTTGTGATATGATTGAGTTTTGCATGTATTTAATATGTGATTGAATATATGTCGTGAAGTGTGTATTGCATGTTGAATTGCGTTTCTTCATGTCGAGCTTGCTCTTTTATTTGACATGCGGTTGAATATTTTGTGTTTAACTCCTTGAATATCGTATGCGGCGAATTGTTCATCGAGTGAGCGAGCTAGGTGAGTCGTATGGCGTTTTGAGCCGTGACCGGATAATCGAGGGTGCTAGGTCCCACTTTTGTTTACTGGGAGATTGACTAGACGTCGCCACGCCACGGGACCTGAGTCGATCGTCCTAGGGAGAGCGAGGATCCCAAGGCTTGGCTGGACTTTCCGACATCTGACGGCGTGTGCATTAGGAAAATTGTCGAGTCGAGAGAAAATGGAATTGTGAGTTGTGTCGAGTTTAGAGTGAGATGGTCGAGTCACGTCGGTGATTGTTATACTTTCTTTGTTTGCTTATATTTTTATGTCGAGCTTATCTTAACTTGTTGAGAAGTTGACCACTTTCCCGTGGTGCCTTCAATCCATAGCGGTTACCCAGGCGATGTCGAGGGCGCAGGAACTCGACAAAGAGACGATGCCGAGGAGGAGGTCGACGAGGACCCGAGTGACGACCTTCACTGCCGTGATTGTTTATTTATTGGATGTTGGTTTTTCCGAGGACTGTTCTTGTATTTCTTTTATGTTCGAGGTCGTGACCAGTTTAGGCGGTGTTGTTTTTGTTGCTCTGAGGTAGACTGGTGGTCTTACTTTTGGAGCAGCCTGCGTGGGAGTTTCTTGAAGTACCCCCAGGGTATGATGGCTCCTTTGAAGTCGTCGTACCTTAGGTGTATTTTCTTTGCACATTTGCTACTCTGTATTTGTATACATTATTATTATTTCGGGTGATATATATATGTGTATGTTATGCATGTATGTTTTATTTGAATTTAAGTCTTGTGTCTTAGTTGCACCATGTTTCGAAAAGCTGTAATTACTCTGATGTGCACGAGTTGGTTTTATAAAAAAAAAAAATATATATCGTATTTTTTTAAAAAGGCACAAGAGTTTTGTTTTTAAAACACATCTCATATAGGTTTTGTTGAGCTTGGTGTGTTGAGCTCGGTAACTCGAGCTCGGTATATTGAGCTCGGTAGCGGTCCGGAAACGGGTCGTTACAGATCACAAGCCTTGACAAATTTATAAGCGTCTTTAAACAAGGTAGGCTAGAAAAAACCACATTGTAAAATTTTCTGAGTTGTACGTGTGGGTCCATAATGGCCTCCTACTTCTCTAGAGTGACAGTGTTCTAAAATAGATTGGTATTCTATTTCTGGAACGCATCTTCTAATTATTCTGTCGGCACAAGTTTTAAATAAATAAGGTTCATCCCAGAAGTAATGCTTAACATCAGAAAAGAATTTCTTACGCTGTGCATATGATAAATTGGGTAGGAGTACCTTACCGGCTAAAAAGTTAACATAATCAGCATACCATGGTGCCGTAGAAATAGCATACAGATGCTCCTCTGGAAATATTTCTTGAATTTGCTCTTTCTCAGGTGGTCTTACTACTGCATCTATCCTTGAAAGATGGTCTGTGATGACATTGTCTACGCCCCTTTTATCTTTAATTTCGATGTCGAATTCTTGAAGTAATAGAATCCATCTGATTAGCATTGGTTTTGCATCCTGTTTGGCAAGTAAATGTCTAATAGCAGCGTGGTCAGTATAAATTATGATTTTAGACATCACTAGATAGGAACGAAATTTATCGACTGCAAATATGACAGCTAATAACTCTTTTTCAGTAGTAGTGTAATGTCGTTGTGCTTCGTCCAGAGTCCTACTAGCATAGTAAATAGTATGAAAGATTTTGTCTTTCCTCTGTCCCAATACTGCACCAACTGCGACATCACTAGCATCACACATTAGTTCAAAAGGAATAGACCAATCAGGTGCTATCACAATAGGAGCATTAATTAGTATAGACTTTAAAGTTTCAAAAGCTTTCAGGCATGCTTCAGAGAATTCAAATGGTACATCTTTCACTAAAAGGTTAGAAAGGGGTTTTCTAATTTTTGAAAAGTCTTTTATAAATCTCCTATAAAAGCCAGCATGTCCTAAGAAACTTCTAATGGCTCTAACTGAATTTGGGGGTGGTAATTTCGAAATAACTTCGATTTTTGCCGGATCTACCTCAATGCCTTTTTGAGAAATTTTGTGTCCTAAGATTATGCATTCTGAAATCATAAATTGGCACTTTTCCCAATTCAGAATTAGATTTTTTTGTATCCATCTTTTTAGCACAAGTTCTAAATTATGTAAACAAACATCAAATGTGGATCCATAAATTGAAAAATCATCCATAAATATCTCAATACAATTTTCTAAAATATCAGAAAAATAGCCATCATGCATCTTTGGAAGCTTGCAGGAGCATTACATAAACCAAATGGCATTCTTCTATATGCAAACGTCCCATAAGGGCATGTAAAAGTAGTATTTTCTTGGTCTTCCTTAGCTACAGGAATTTGCATATAACCAGAATAACCATCCAAGCAGCAATAAAATTCATGACCAGATAATTTTTCAAGCATTTGGTCAATAAAAGGAAGAGGGAAATGATCTTTCCTAGTGCTTCATTTAGTTTCCTATAGTCGATGCACATACGCCATCCAGTCACTTTCCTAACTGTAATTAACTTTTTTTGCTCGTTCTCCATGACTGTGGTTCCTCCCTTTTTAGGACCCACCTTCACAGGACTCACCCAAGGGCTATTAGAAATAGGATAAATAATGCCAGCGTCAAGTAATTTGATAATTTCCTGCTTGACAACTTCTTTCAGATTTGGGTTGAGTCTTCGTTGAGGTTGCACTTTGGGTTTGTGATCAATCTCCATGTAAATTCTGTGGGTACAAATTGTAGAACTTATCCCTTTTATGTCATTGATGCTATATCCAAATGTTGCCTTGTTCTCCCGCAAGATTCTTAGAAGTTTTTCCTCCATCAGACCTGCTAAAGAAGATGAAACAACAACAGGTAATGATGATGGTGGGTGTAAAAATACATAATTAAGATTAGCTGGTAGCGATTTTAATTCCAGCTCCGGTGGCTCTTCTAGAGATGACTTGATTGCAGTCTTTTTGGTTTTATCTAGTCTTTCAAATCGCTGCACCCTGTTCCATGGCCTTGGTTCCATGCCTACTTCTAGAGCTAAGACTTCCTTTTTTATTTCTTCTTCATCGGCGATGACTTCTTTACTGCAAGTTTAAACTTTTTCTAGAGGGTCTGTAAGTAAATGTACCTGCGAATCAGGAGACATTAGAAAAGTTTCTGTTAAAGTGTCAATAAAATTGCACGAGTGAGAATTTGGTGTTTTTAAGGAGTCAAACCCGTTGAAAACAACTTCCTCATCGTTAAGCCGTAATGCAAGCTTTCCTTGGTGAACATCAATGAATTTTTTTCCTGTTGCTAGAAATGGTCTTCCCAAAAGACGGGGTACTTCCTTATCTTCTTCTATGTCTAGGACTACGAAATCAGCTGGAAAAGTAAATTTTTCTACCTTCACCAAGACATCGTCAATTATCCCTTTTGGGTGCACTACGGACCTGTCTGCTAGTTGCAATTGAAGTCTTGTGGGTCCAACTTCTTTTAAACCAAGCCGCTGAAAAATAGATAAAGGCATTAGATTTATACTAGATCCTAAATCACAAAGAGCTTTCTCAAAATAAGAATTTCCAATTGTGCATGGTATTGTAAAACTCCCTGGATCCTGCATTTTAGGAGGTAGATTTTTCAGGATTATGGCTGAGCATTCCTTGCTCAACCTAATAGTTGATAGCTCCTCTAGCTTTTTCTTGCTGGCAATGATATCCTTCAAGAATTTAGCATATTTTGGCATCTAAGAAATAGCTTCCACAAATGGTATGTTGATATTTAGCTGCTTCAGGACTTCTAAAAAGTTTGCAAATTGAGGGTCCTGCAAGTCATTTTTCAGGCTCTGTGGGAATGGCACAACAGGGGTTACGTCAGGTGGATTGGCAGGCACTGTTGACTGTTCTTTCTCAGGCTCTTTGTTTATTGTCTATCTTTCTTCAGTCGGAGTAGGTGAATCTTCTTGGGGCTAAGCGGGTGTGGCTTTTTCTTTGCTCTTCTCATATGGCCCCGTGAGTACTGTCCCTCCTCTTGTAGTTATTAAGTTAGATTGCACTTCTTGAGTATATGCCTTCTCTTCTTTCTTGGATTAAGTTAGATTGCACTTCTTGAGTATATGCCTTCTCTTCTTTCTTGGCCAAATTGTTTATCAAGAGAGCTAATTGATCTGCTAATTGTTTCTGTGTCTCTGCATTTGTTGTTACCAATTTTTCCAGTTGCTTAAATCTTTCGTCAAGTTTCTTCATGTATCCCTGTACTAATGTAGACTGGCCTGGATATGGCTTCCTTCCTGCTTGAGCCTATAAAAATGAGTCTTGGTTTCTCCATACCGGATTTTTATTATTTGAGTAGTGATCACCATGTTTCTCGGTGCCTATGAAGTTAACCATCGCAACTTCATTCTCAATTGTTGAAGACTTCCCTGAAGTTATGATATGGGTATGAGATGCTAGCAGGGCTTCGAATTTTTCAGTAAGTGCATCTACCTTGGCTTCTAAAGATAAAGGAGATTGCCTCCCATGGCTCCCTATTTTAGGATCAACCTGTTTCCTCTCTGAAAACCATTGAGCATCGTTCTGAGCCATCTCTTTAATAATTTCTATTGTCTCAGAGGGTGCTCTGGTTCCCAGATATCCCCCACAGGCAGCATCTATAGCAGCTCTACTATGTGGATTTAACCCATTGTAGAAGATGTGCACAAGTTGCCATGTATTAAATTCCTTGTGTGGAAAACCTCTCAGCAATTCTTGAAAATGCTCCCAAGCTTCGTGCATTGGCTCTAATTCAACCTGTTTGAAATTGGTTATTTTTGCTCTTATTTCTGCAAATTTAGCTAAAGATAGATATTTTTGGAGAAATTTGGCCTTTATATCTTCCCAAGTGGTGATTGAGTTTGGTGCCAAAGAGTCTAGCTAAACTTGAGCTTTTCCCTGCAATGAGAATGGAAATAGTGTTAGTTTAATAGCTTCAGCTGGGACTCCATTATACTTAACAGTGCTAAGTATTCTTCGGAAGCTCTTTAGATGGGCATGTGGGTCTTCTGAAGGTAGCCCCAAAAATTATACTGCAGACACTAACTTGATTAAGGCAGGATTATATTTGAAGTTACGCAGCCTAATGGCTGGGCCATTTATGCTCTCCTGAGTATCCACAGAAGCAGAGAAATACTCTTTAAGAGTGAGCTCTGGTTCTCCTTCCATTGAGGTACCTGAGTACATAGATGATAGTAAAATAGTTATAGAATATTAAAACAAAAAATAGATTAAAAATGCTTAAAGTAACTAAGATCTCATTGAACTAATATTGCTAAAACAGTCCCCGGCAACGGCGCCAAAAACTTGTTGCATTTCATGCAAGTGCACCTGATCGTAATTCGAAATAAAGTGGAGTATAGTTAGGACTCAAAATGTCGAACCCACAGGGAATGCGCAAGTACCAGCGTAATAAAGGTCTTTTAATTCCTTAAGCGAACAGAGTAATCAGATTGAAATTGAATAGAAAACTAAGCGAAGCGAAAGTAAGACTTTAAACTAAAATGATTAGAGCAAGATCAAATAGGAAAGGCCTAGGGGACCCGGGTTCACTAATACTAGATCTTGAATCTGTAACGACCCGATTTCCAGGGCGCTACTAAGTCAGTATCTTGACAATTGTTTACGTATTTCTGAAAGGTGAAATACTCTGCCTTGCACGTTTTCCAAAAATGTGGTTCTATATTTTATTTTTTTTAAACTTCTTTTTCAAAAATGACTATCGAGTATTGCAATGACTTTAGAAACATGGCGGAACTATTTAAAAACACTCCCTAACCACATTCAATTATTTCATCAATTCACGTCTAACAATACATGTCCTGAAACATAACAGATATTTATTACAATACTGAACAACGATGATTATTCTATAGCTGGTCGGCACAATACGTTCCCTACTAGACTACCAGTAGACTCTACATACAATCAAGCTAGTTAACCATCTACAAATTGTTTCTTCCTGCAGTTCCAATCCTCTCGCTTGTTCCGCTATCCGGGTTACAATCATTAATTGACGTAACCAGCGGCAGGGTCAACTTCTCAACAGATCATGATAAACCAAAGCATAAAGCAATAAGCAACCATATTTTATACAATTCACAGGTATTAAGCAAACAACAATGCATATCATTCACGCGAGCGTGACTCAACTCTCTCACTCTAGACTCGACTCGACTCACTACTCATTTTCTCTCGACTGACAATTATTAGGAAGCGACGCAGATCCATCAACTGACATACCAGCCGTAGCCTTGGGATCTTTCGCTTCTCCTAGATATGCATGCCGGTTCCTCTGTTTGCGGACGCCTAGTCAATCTCCAGTAAACAAAAGGGGACCTAGCACCCTTAGTTATCCGGTCACGGCTCAAAAGCGTCATAACGACTCGCCTAGCTCTCTCACTCGATGAACTGACTCTCCGCTACAATATTCAAAGAGTGGCGCATAAAATTACTTGACCGCATATCAAATAAAGAGAGCATGCTTAACATGAAGAAAACGCAATGGTCGACATTTTAAGCAATAAAAACACCTGCATGAAGAAACGCAATTCAACAAAGAACACGCAATTCGTGGCATATATTCAATCTCATATCAAATAATGCATAACTCAATCATATCACAACATTACATGCTTGACACGCAAATCAAGGAATCCATCCCTCTCGCAACTCAATGGAATTAACAGAGAGGTACAAACAAGTGGGGGTTGGGTTGTGCAGACCAACCACAAAGTTTTCACCCACGAATGACTCGGAATATGTTCGACCTATACGACAACAATAAGCGAAGGGTTCGAGACCCTAACTTCGAACTCGTAGAGTTCTCAGACTTCTTCGTATTTAAATAAAGCAATTTAAATAACAAACAATAGCTTAAGCATATCCAAAGTTGTCCTTACAGGGACATAAAAAAATAAAGCTTCAATAATGTCTAAGAGTTGCCCTTACCGAACTCCAAGATGCGCATATTCACGTATTCCTCGATTTCCGCACTGTACGATCCGGGATTACTCGAGCCTAACACCACAACAACTTAGTAAAATTCTATAATTTCTAAACTAGCTTAAGCTCTCAAGCCTAACCCTTTTTCTAACCAAAAGCAAGCATTTAAACTACTGAATAATTGAAAAGGATAAGATCTTTGATAATAAAGAGTTTTCTTGCATTTTAAGTAACATCAAACCATTTTCATAAGTTTTCAAAACCTTAGCACATAATTTAACATAAGACCTCATGCTTCTCATGTTTTAAGAATAGGAAAAATTCTAAAACAACATGTTACACATACTTACACAAAACTATAACCTAAATCATGTCATAATCATGTTAGAAATTTAAATAACCTCTTGATCAATTCCTACATGTCATTCTAGTCCCTCAAGAACCAAATCTTGCATAAACATCAACTAACACCCATGCTACTACATGCATATTCATTCCAACAACCTTAAAATTAACCAAAAACATATCATTTAACAATTGAATATATGATTCTACAACATAAACCCTTATTTCCACAATTTAAAGAAGATATTTAAACCATAACACAACTAGTTAACATGTTACTTCCAAACTACTACCCCAAATAACAACAACAACACAACCAATAGTTCTATTTACTAACTAATAACATGATTGAGCCTCAAGATCCCACTACCCCTCTTTTCCCCTTTAGTTTCACATAGGGTTTCAAGATTGGGATTTATGTGTTCATCTCTTTCATCAAGTCATGATCAAATAACACAACAACATTAATTAAGCTAAAATCATCAATTAATTGGATGATTCACATAGGCAATCACAATTCCCCCCTTTTTCATAAGCCTAGGGTTCACACAATTTGGGGAATATTGATCATGTTGCTCCTTGATCATAATCAAACCACATATAAGGCATAAAACATGAATCATACACTAACTCTTCTACTTCATCATGCATAGCTTTTTCCAATAAAAATAATACCTCCCAAAACATATTATTTAACAATTAATCACATGGTTTTTACATTATAAACCCACTTATCCCCAAATTAAAGAATAGGGCTAAACCCTTAAATAACAAGTTTAGCATGCCAAGTTAAAAACTAATTCTTAAACAAGCATCAAACAACTTCAAATAGCTCAAATAAACAATGATAATTTCACAAACCCAAGCCTAATCAAGACCACCCTAACTCAAGCCTCTTTCAAAAATTTGCAAATCTCCTCCCAACTTCAACAACATCATTTTAATTAATTCCTTTTCTTCTTGCAACCACACTTAATCACTCAAAACCAAAACATAATACAAATCAAATTTAAATACCCAAACTAAGACTCTTTCAAGAATTCAAGGGTTTTACAAAATCTCCTCAATCCTTGCTTCAAATCAAAATTACAATACCAATAGCAATAACAATTAGTAAGAAGCCATAAACACCAACCAATTTAATGATTCACAAGGAAAATCACACAATCCCATTTCCTTAGGTTATGCACCTAGGATTCAATAAATTCGGGGGATAATATGCTCATCTCATCCAGACTCACAATCAACTAATGTATAAAACCATAAAACAAGAAATAAGCAAGAAAATCATCTCCTACAATTAGAAAAAAGGGCCACGGTTTCAGTAAAAAAAACAAGGAAAGAGAGCTGGGTCTTACACTAACTTCCTTAATCAAGATGGAGATGATAATTAGGAGAGGAGAACTGGAAAATTTGGTGGTGCAAAAAGGAGAAGAAGTTGCGGCCAACAGGAGAGAAAGGAAATGATGGGTCTTAATCTTCTTCTTCCTCTGATTCGGCCCCCCCTCCTTCTCTGTCTCTCCCTCAAGCTGTCTCTCCCTCTCTCCCTCTCTCGCAGTCTCTCTCTCTCCCGAGCTCTCTCTCTCTCCCTCGCTCTCGATCGGTCCTGCTTCTTCCTCCTCATCTCTCGCTCTCGGTTCTGCTTCTTCAGCGCCACCACCACGAGCTTCCTCCCTCCGGCCGCCGCGGCTGCGTCCAGGCTTCGCCCTCCCTCCATCGCGCGCCTCCCTCCTTCTCTTCCTTTTTCCTTCTTCTTTCCCTCTTTCTTTCCCTGTTCTTCGTTCTCCCTTCTTTTCTTTCTTTCTTTTTTTTTTCTTCTTCCAGCTTATTTGCTTTCTTTTCACGCTGGGGGAGTAAAAAGAGGGTGTAGGAGGGTGCTATGGTGGGGAAGATATAAGTGTAGTGTACGGTAGGACAACAGACATATATTTAATAAAATAACCTAGTAACCCCTATTTACATATCATAAATAATAAAAACCATATAATACACTCAAAAATATTCACAAGCAGTTATGATTCGATTTTCATCGAAATCGGAGTTCATTTTAAATTTTAATGCGGATAAAAATAACCCGGCAAATTCAAAACGCGGTGAAACTTCGTTAGAGTTTTCCGACGATTTTCGAATCATGAATTAATATTAAATATTAATTCTTAAATTTAATTTCATCTTGATTTAATTCAATCAATTTCTTAGTCAACAAAAATACGCGTTACCGCGTCACACCGAAAACTTATAATAAATATAATTGATGAATTCTCTTTAAAAGCAGCATACGTCTACGCTGTCAATTAATTCGAATTGACATCATGAATAATAATTATTTATAATAAATAAATTATTTAAAATGAGTAAAAATAATTCCACGTACTCTCAGTAAATCATTGAGGTGATCAATCTCTATGACTTATCTTCAAGTATTCAGGATTTTATCGTTAAAATTACTTTTCTTAAAAATTGGGATGTTATAATACCATCCCCCTTAAAATAGTTTCGTCCTCGAAACTACACTGATAGTAAAATACAAAAAAAAATTACTATACCCAAATCCATAAAATAATTTGCACACAAGGACACTCTAGTACGTATTAATATATGCAATATTATAATAATTATAGCTACATAACATAGCATGCAATAGTAGCAATCAGAAGGCATAAACATGTAGCACACCACAAAGTAAGCGTAGCTAGTGGATCGGAAAAAATTCCTTGCGGTGGCGATGCTTCATTCGAGAGCCATGTTCTTTGCTTAATCTCGACGCGAATACCAACACGAACACGGACACGAGAAGCGACTATGGCTTCACACCATTACTACGGAAATAATGCTAACCTATTCGCGGTATCCACGTTTACACATATCGGGAATATCAAAAATTCACTTAAAACTTCTGAAAGGTTAAAATTCTTTTCTCAAATCATTCATTTTTCATAAAACAACATCAAAGCTCTTAAGAATCATATTAAATGAAGAACTGGTAAAACAAACTTTCTCAAGACTCAACCATTCTCTTGGACATTAGAGTCCCTTTGAGATTAGTTTTTCATTGTCTCAAAATCATTACACATACTTTAATTAAAGTCTAAAAGTAACTCTAAATTTTAAATGCTTGCTCAGTTGGTTTCAAAATAATAAGATAGTACCCTACAATTTTCGTCTTTCAAGAGCTTTTGTAATTATAGGACTCATGCTAAAACAAATTGAAAATTTTAAATGTCTAAGTCCCTAAGACTCCACCTCGTTTAGGAATACTAGGATTCCCTTGACGTTAGGTGTTTCATTGTCTCAAAATACTACAATAACATTTTGCAAAATTCTTAGCTTAACCAAACTTGTTCCATTAACTTATGATTTAATAGAATTCTTTTAAAACTTGAAACTATTTTCAACAAAAACCATTTTTTTTTTGTAAATAGGCTGAAATCACTTATAAGTTTCCAAGGAAGTAAACAAGAACCAAATGAAATTAAAGTTTCTAGTACTCTACTCCAAAAGTCTTTTCAAAACCATACTTACCCATATATGGACTTATAGTAAAAGGTTTAATCATCAAAACTACTATCTTTTTCACAAAAGAGAACAAAATCATTTTCAAGCTTCATTACAAAAATCAGGATTTAACAAGAATCATAAAGAAAACTTAAGACTATTGTCAACTAGATCATTAACAAAAGTACGGCATTGAAACAAAAGGACTAAGACACTCACCTAGAATCTTCCAGGAACTCGCGTTTTGGGGAGGGACAGGAGGATTGCTATGATCACCAACCATAAAATTGCCCACAACATCACCCAAGGGTACAGAGGATATAAGGAATAGTCCTCACTTGACATTTGGCTCTACTAAGGACTGGAAGGAAAAGATTTCTAAGTTTCTCACACACTTCAAATGCCACAAGGTCTAGCACTACTTAAGGGAAGGATCGAATAGCATAGGGGTCCCTTAATAGAATTTATCCAAAACGCATAAAAGGAAAAGAAGGAAGGAATCGAGGGTTGTCACCTTCTAATTTTTTTTTTTTTCACGGTTCCTCCCACTTCTCACCATTACACGGCTTATTTAGGAAAAGGATTGGACAAGAATGAGGATCCCTTGTGTAAAAAAACGACTGCACATAAGGGGAAGGAGAAGAAAGAGAACTAGCTTCCCTCTATCTTTCTAGGCCCACAATAGAACTCATAATACAACTAATTATTCTCTCCCACTTTTCTAAACTTAGTGTCACCTAAGGAAGGAATTGAAGAATAGTGGGGGTCCTTTAAGTAGGATTTGTTCGTGATATACCCTAGAAGGAAAAGAAAGGAATCCAAATCCAACACTAGGACCAATAATGCAAAATGAATTATTCTCCCTTTTTTTTTAAACCGTCAACGAAATTTAAAGGAGGGAAAAATTCACAACCTTCTGGTCCAAGGTCTTCATCACCTACTAGCACTAATTCTAAAACAGAATATTTCCTTTTGCACTCTTTACAAGCGTGTGGTCGGACAAGTAAATACAATGAAAGATGAAAATAAATTATTCCGCTTTGCTTGGCTCTGTTCTTAAAAGGAAAATTTTGTGATCTAAAATTAGGAGAAGGTTTAGTAAAAGAATTTTGGTTACTACCCACTACTAGCTAGGCAACTTTGTCACGTACTAAAACCATTACCATAACTCTCACAAATTTTCTAGCTCCCATTCAATCGAGTCAAATGGTTCCCACATAAATTAAGTTGTCACAAGACAATTAATCAAGCTTGCTAGAAAGTAGTCGCGTTTAATATTTCCTTTGGAAAATATTAATGCGCTAACACAAATATCAAACATACCATCAATTATATACATTCACAGCGGTGCTAAGGTAGACTCTTTAAACATAGATGTTAGTAGCAAACATATAGCATTCAGAAAATCATGAAACAGTTTTCATTTTCAAATTTAGTACGTATCAAAATAATTCAAACGACAAACATTGTGGCTTATACTTAGAACCACTAATACTTCAAGGATCACATATATGCAATAATGCTAATAACGTCTCCTATGAACTATCTCTATTCCAAATCTCACTTTGTGCATAACACCTCATTGATGTGTTCCTGAGATAAATTCTTCAAATTTGCTAAGCTCTTTCCTTTGCTTAATGGGAAGACACGCGTCCTGCGTCACGGAATCTGAGCCATCCAATTCCTCGATCCATCTCGACTTATCTACCAAAACAGGGAACAACCATTCGTTTTGGAGGTATTGGATTTCCACGAGATTTCTCAACCTAATAAAAATCCCACAATAGGTTTGTTGCGTCTCTGCACACGTTGTTTCAATTAAGGAACAATGTCAAATAAATAGAAGAAGAGTTAATCCACTTGATGAAGAATCACACAAGCATAGTTTGACTCCCAACAAAACACATGTTGACTCCCAACAGGCTAACTTCTATCCTCCCGAGCACTTGACCGACTATAGTTTGCCCGACTCACGGTCAGGTTAGAACCGAATCGCTCGATACCACTATTGTAACGACCCGATTTCGAGGCGCTACTAAGTCGATATCTTGACAATTGTTTACGTATTGAAAGGTGAAATACTGCGCCTTACGTTTTCCAAAAATGTGGTTCTATATTTTATTTTTTTAAACTTCTTTTTCAAAATGTATCAGGAGTATTGCAGCGACTATAGAAACATGGCGGATTTATTTAAAAACACTCCCTACCCACATTCAATTATTTCATCAATTCACGTCTAACAATACATGTCTGAAACATAACAGATATTTATTACAATCTTGAACAACGATGATTATTCTATAGCTGGCGACACAATCGTTCCCTACTAGACTACCAAGACTCTACATACAATCAAGCTAGTTAACCATCTACAATTGTTTCTTCCTGCAGTTCAATCCTACGCTTGTTCCGCCATCCGGGTTACAATCATTAATTGACAGAACCACCGGCAAGTGGTCAACTTCTCAACAGATCATGATAAACCAAAGCATAAAGCAATAAGCAACCATATTTTATACAATTCCACGTGTATTAAGCAAACAACAATGCATATCATTCACGAGCGTGACTCAACTCTCTCACTCTAGACTCGACTCGACTCACTACTCATTTTCTCGACTCGACAATTATTAGGAAGCGACGCAGATCCATCAACTGACATACCACCGTAGCCTTGGGATCTTTCGCTTCTCCCTAGATATGCACGATGCCGGTTCCTCTGACTGCGACGCCTAGTCAATCTCCCGTAAACAAAGGGGACCTAGCACCCTTAGTTATCGGGTCACGGCTCAAACGTCATAACGACTCGCCTAGCTCTCTCGCTCGATGAACAGCTCTCCGCTTACAATATTCAAAGAGTGGCGCATAAAATTACTTAACCGCATATCAAATAAAGAGAGCATGCTTAACATGAAGAAAACGCAATGGTCGACATTTTAAGCAATAAAAACACTCGCATGAAGAAACACAATTCAACAAAGAACACGCAATTGCGTGGCATATATTCAATCTCATATCAAATAATGCATAACTCAATCATATCACAACATTACATGCTTGACACGCAAATCAAGGAATCCATCCTCTGCAACTCAATGGAATTAACAGAGAGGTACAAACAAGTGGGGGTTGGGTTCAAAGACCAACCACAAAGTTTTCACCCACGAATGACTCGGAATATGTTCGGCCGCACGACAACAATAAGCGAAGGGGTTAGAGACCCTAACCGAACTCGTAGAGTTCTCGGACTTCTTCGTATTTAAATAAAGCAATTTAAATAACAGACAATAGCTTAAGCATATCCAAAGTTGTCCTTACACAGGGACATAAAAATAAAGCTTCAATAATGTCTAAGAGTTGCCCTTACCGAACTCCAAGATGCGCGTATTCACGTATTCCTGGATTTCCGCCTTTATGCGATCCGGGATTACTCGAGCCTAACACCACAACAACTTAGTAAAATTCTATAATTTCTAAACTAGCTTAAGCTCTCAAGCCTAACCCTTTTTCTAACCAAAAGCAAGCATTTAAACTCTTGAATAATTGAAAAGGATAAGATCTTTGATAATAAAGAGTTTTCTTGCATTTTAAGTAACATCAAACCATTTTCATAAGTTTTCAAAACCTTAGCACATAATTTAACATAAGACCTCATGCTTCTCATGTTTTAAGAATAGGAAAAATTCTAAAACAACATGTTACACATACTTACACAAAACTATAACCTAAATCATGTCATAATCATGTTAGAAATTTAAATAACCTCTTGATCAATTCCTACATGTCATTCTAGTCCCTCAAGAACCAAATCTTGCATAAACATCAACTAACACCCATGCTACTACATGCATATTCATTCCAACAACCTTAAAATTAACCAAAAACATATCATTTAACAATTGAATATATGATTCTACAACATAAACCCTTATTTCCACAATTTAAAGAAGAGATTTAAACCATAAAACAACTAGTTAACATGTTACTTCCAAACTACTACCCCAAATAACAACAACAACACAACCAATAGTTCTATTTACTAACTAATAACATGATTGAGCCTCAAGATCCCACTACCCCTCTTTTCCCTTTAGTTTCACATGGGGTTTCAAGATTGGGATTTATGTGTTCATCTCTTTCATCAAGTCATGATCAAATAACACAACAACATTAATTAAGCTAAAATCATCAATTAATTGGATGATTCACATAGGCAATCACAATTCCCCCCTTTTTCATAAGGCTAGGGGTCACCTGATTTGGGGAATATTGATCATGTTGCTCCTTGATCATAATCAAACCACATATAAGGCATAAAACATGAATCATACACTAACTCTTCTACTTCATCATGCATAGCTTTTTCCAATAAAAATAATACCTCCCAAAACATATTATTTAACAATTAATCACATGGTTTTACATTATAAACCCACTTATCCCCAAATTAAAGAATAGGGCTAAACCCTTAAATAACAAGTTTAGCATGCCAAGTTAAAAACTAATTCTTAAACAAGCATCAAACAACTTCAAATAGCTCAAATAAACAATGATAATTTCACAAACCCAAGCCTAATCAAGACCACCCTAACTCAAGCCTCTTTCAAAAATTTGCAAATCTCCTCCCAACTTCAACAACATCATTTTAATTAATTCCTTTTCTTCTTGCAACCACACTCAAATCAAATTTAAATACCCAAACTAAGACTCTTTCAAGAATTCAAGGGTTTTACAAAATCTCCTCAATCCTTGCTTCAAATCAAAATTACAATACCAATAGCAATAACAATTAGTAAGAAGCCATAAACACCAACCAATTTAATGATTCACAAGGAAAATCACACAATCCCATTTCCTTAGGTTATGCACCTAGGATTCAATAAATTCGGGGGATAATATGCTCATCTCATCCAGACTCACAATCAACTAATGTATAAAACCATAAAACAAGAAATAAGCAAGAAAATCATCTCCTACAATTAGAAAAAAAAGGCCACGGTTTCAGTAAAAAAAACAAGGAAAGAGAGCTGGGTCTTACACTAACTTCCTTAATCAAGATGGAGATGATAATTAGGAGAGGAGAACTGGAAAATTTGGTGGTGCAAAAAGGAGAAGAAGTTGCGGCCAACAGGAGAGAAAGGAAATGATGGGTCTTAATCTTCTTCTTCCTCTGATTCGGCCCCCCTCCTTCTCTGTCTCTCCCTCAGCATCTCTCCCTCTCTCCCTCTCTCGCAGTCTCTCTCTCTCCCGAGCTCTCTCTCTCTCCCTCGCTCTCGATCGGTCCTGCTTCTTCCTCCTCATCTCTCGATCGGTCCTGCTTCTTCCTCCTCACCCACGAATGACTCGGAATATGTTCGACCATACGACAACAATAAGCGAAGGGGTTCGAGACCTAACTTCGAACTTCGTAGAGTTCTCGGACTTCTTCGTATTTAAATAAAGCAATTTAAATAACAAACAATAGCTTAAGCATATCCAAAGTTGTCCTTACACAAGGACATAAAAAATAAAGCTTCAATAATGTCTAAGAGTTGCCCTTACCGAACTCCAAGATGCATATTCACGTATTCCTCGATTTCCGCCTTTATGCGATCAGGGATTACTCGAGCCTAACACCACAACAACTTAGTAAAATTCTATAATTTCTAAACTAGCTTAAGCTCTCAAGCCTAACCCTTTTTCTAACCAAAAGCAAGCATTTAAACTACTGAATAATTGAAAAGGATAAGATCTTTGATAATAAAGAGTTTTCTTGCATTTTAAGTAACATCAAACCATTTTCATAAGTTTTCAAAACCTTAGCACATAATTTAACATAAGACCTCATGCTTCTCATGTTTTAAGAATAGGAAAAATTCTAAAACAACATGTTACACATACTTACACAAAACTATAACCTAAATCATGTCATAATCATGTTAGAAATTTAAATAACCTCTTGATCAATTCCTACATGTCATTCTAGTCCCTCAAGAACCAAATCTTGCATAAACATCAACTAACACCCATGCTACTACATGCATATTCATTCCAACAACCTTAAAATTAACCAAAAACATATCATTTAACAATTGAATATATGATTCTACAACATAAACCCTTATTTCCACAATTTAAAGAAGAGATTTAAACCATAAAACAACTAGTTAACATGTTACTTCCAAACTACTACCCCAAATAACAACAACAACACAACCAATAGTTCTATTTACTAACTAATAACATGATTGAGCCTCAAGATCCCACTACCCCTCTTTTCCCCTTTAGTTTCACATAGGGTTTCAAGATTGGGATTTATGTGTTCATCTCTTTCATCAAGTCATGATCAAATAACACAACAACATTAATTAAGCTAAAATCATCAATTAATTGGATGATTCACATAGGCAATCACAATTCCCCCTTTTTCATAAGCCTAGGGTTCACACAATTTGGGAATATTGATCATGTTGCTCCTTGATCATAATCAAACCACATATAAGGCATAAAACATGAATCATACACTAACTCTTCTACTTCATCATGCATAGCTTTTTCCAATAAAAATAATACCTCCCAAAACATATTATTTAACAATTAATCACATGGTTTTTACATTATAAACCCACTTATCCCCAAATTAAAGAATAGGGCTAAACCCTTAAATAACAAGTTTAGCATGCCAAGTTAAAAACTAATTCTTAAACAAGCATCAAACAACTTCAAATAGCTCAAATAAACAATGATAATTTCACAAACCCAAGCCTAATCAAGACCACCCTAACTCAAGCCTCTTTCAAAAATTTGCAAATCTCCTCCCAACTTCAACAACATCATTTTAATTAATTCCTTTTCTTCTTGCAACCACACTCAAATCAAATTTAAATACCCAAACTAAGACTCTTTCAAGAATTCAAGGGTTTTACAAAATCTCCTCAATCCTTGCTTCAAATCAAAATTACAATACCAATAGCAATAACAATTAGTAAGAAGCCATAAACACCAACCAATTTAATGATTCACAAGGAAAATCACACAATCCCATTTCCTTAGGTTATGCACCTAGGATTCAATAAATTCGGGGGATAATATGCTCATCTCATCCAGACTCACAATCAACTAATGTATAAAACCATAAAACAAGAAATAAGCAAGAAAATCATCTCCTACAATTAGAAAAAAGGCCATGGTTTCAGTAAAAAAAACAAGGAAAGAGAGCTGGGTCTTACACTAACTTCCTTAATCAAGATGGAGATGATAATTAGGAGAGGAGAACTGGAAAATTTGGTGGTGCAAAAAGGAGAAGAAGTTGCAGCCAACAGGAGAAAGGAAATGGCGGGTCTTAATCTTCTTCTTCCTCTCGATTAAGCCCCCTCCTTCTCTGTCTCTCCCTCCGCTCTCCCTCTCTCCTCTCTCTCTTGATCTCTCTCTCCCGAGCTCTCTCTCTCTCCCTCGCTCTCGATCGGTCCCCGCTTCTTCCTCCTCATCTCTCGATCGGTCCGCTTCTTCCTCCTCACCCACGAATGACTGGAATATGTTCGACCGCACGACAACAATAAACGAAGGGGTTCGAGACCTAACCGAACTTCGTAGAGTTCTCGGACTTCTTCGTATTTAAATAAAGCAATTTAAATAACAAACAATAGCTTAAGCATATCCAAAGTTGTCCTTACACAGGGACATAAAAAAATAAAGCTTCAATAATGTCTAAGAGTTGCCCTTACCGAACTCCAAGATGCGCATATTCACGTATTCCTCGATTTCCTCACTGTACGATCCGGGATTACTCGAGCCTAACACCACAACAACTTAGTAAAATTCTATAATTTCTAAACTAGCTTAAGCTCTCAAGCCTAACCCTTTTTCTAACCAAAAGCAAGCATTTAAACTACTGAATAATTGAAAAGGATAAGATCTTTGATAATAAAGAGTTTTCTTGCATTTTAAGTAACATCAAACCATTTTCATAAGTTTTCAAAACCTTAGCACATAATTTAACATAAGACCTCATGCTTCTCATGTTTTAAGAATAGGAAAAATTCTAAAACAACATGTTACACATACTTACACAAAACTATAACCTAAATCATGTCATAATCATGTTAGAAATTTAAATAACCTCTTGATCAATTCCTACATGTCATTCTAGTCCCTCAAGAACCAAATCTTGCATAAACATCAACTAACACCCATTCTACTACATGCATATTCATTCCAACAACCTTAAAATTAACCAAAAACATATCATTTAACAATTGAATATATGATTCTACAACATAAACCCTTATTTCCACAATTTAAAGAAGAGATTTAAACCATAAAACAACTAGTTAACATGTTACTTCCAAACTACTACCCCAAATAACAACAACAACACAACCAATAGTTCTATTTACTAACTAATAACATGATTGAGCCTCAAGATCCCACTACCCCTCTTTTCCCCTTTAGTTTCACATAGGGTTTCAAGATTGGGATTTATGTGTTCATCTCTTTCATCAAGTCATGATCAAATAACACAACAACATTAATTAAGCTAAAATCATCAATTAATTGGATGATTCACATAGGCAATCACAATTCCCCCCTTTTTCATAAGCCTAGGGTTCACACAATTTGGGGAATATTGATCATGTTGCTCCTTGATCATAATCAAACCACATATAAGGCATAAAACATGAATCATACACTAACTCTTCTACTTCATCATGCATAGCTTTTTCCAATAAAAATAATACCTCCCAAAACATATTATTTAACAATTAATCACATGGTTTTTACATTATAAACCCACTTATCCCCAAATTAAAGAATAGGGCTAAACCCTTAAATAACAAGTTTAGCATGCCAAGTTAAAAACTAATTCTTAAACAAGCATCAAACAACTTCAAATAGCTCAAATAAACAATGATAATTTCACAAACCCAAGCCTAATCAAGACCACCCTAACTCAAGCCTCTTTCAAAAATTTGCAAATCTCCTCCCAACTTCAACAACATCATTTTAATTAATTCCTTTTCTTCTTGCAACCACACTCAAATCAAATTTAAATACCCAAACTAAGACTCTTTCAAGAATTCAAGGGTTTTACAAAATCTCCTCAATCCTTGCTTCAAATCAAAATTACAATACCAATAGCAATAACAATTAGTAAGAAGCCATAAACACCAACCAATTTAATGATTCACAAGGAAAATCACACAATCCCATTTCCTTAGGTTATGCACCTAGGATTCAATAAATTCGGGGGATAATATGCTCATCTCATCCAGACTCACAATCAACTAATGTATAAAACCATAAAACAAGAAATAAGCAAGAAAATCATCTCCTACAATTAGAAAAAAGGCCACGGTTTCAGTAAAAAAAACAAGGAAAGAGAGCTGGGTCTTACACTAACTTCCTTAATCAAGATGGAGATGATAATTAGGAGAGGAGAACTGGAAAATTTGGTGGTGCAAAAAGGAGAAGAAGTTGCGGCCAACAGGAGAGAAAGGAAATGACGGGTCTTAATCTTCTTCTTCCTCTGATTCGGCCCCCCCTCCTTCTCTGTCTCTCCCTCAAGCTGTCTCTCCCTCTCTCCCTCTCTCGCAGTCTCTCTCTCTCCCGAGCTCTCTCTCTCTCCCTCGCTCTCGATCGGTCCTGCTTCTTCCTCCTCATCTCTCGATCGGTCCTGCTTCTTCCTCCTCACCCACGAATGACTCGGAATATGTTCGACCGCACGACAACAATAAACGAAGGGGTTCGAGACCCTAACTTCGAACTCGTAGAGTTCTCAGACTTCTTCGTATTTAAATAAAGCAATTTAAATAACAAACAATAGCTTAAGCATATCCAAAGTTGTCCTTACACAGGGACATAAAAAAATAAAGCTTCAATAATGTCTAAGAGTTGCCCTTACCGAACTCCAAGATGCGCATATTCACGTATTCCTCGATTTCCGCACTGTACGATCCGGGATTACTCGAGCCTAACACCACAACAACTTAGTAAAATTCTATAATTTCTAAACTAGCTTAAGCTCTCAAGCCTAACCCTTTTTCTAACCAAAAGCAAGCATTTAAACTACTGAATAATTGAAAAGGATAAGATCTTTGATAATAAAGAGTTTTCTTGCATTTTAAGTAACATCAAACCATTTTCATAAGTTTTCAAAACCTTAGCTCATAATTTAACATAAGACCTCATGCTTCTCATGTTTTAAGAATAGGAAAAATTCTAAAACAACATGTTACACATACTTACACAAAACTATAACCTAAATCATGTCATAATCATGTTAGAAATTTAAATAACCTCTTGATCAATTCCTACATGTCATTCTAGTCCCTCAAGAACCAAATCTTGCATAAACATCAACTAACACCCATGCTACTACATGCATATTCATTCCAACAACCTTAAAATTAACCAAAAACATATCATTTAACAATTGAATATATGATTCTACAACATAAACCCTTATTTCCACAATTTAAAGAAGAGATTTAAACCATAAAACAACTAGTTAACATGTTACTTCCAAACTACTACCCCAAATAACAACAACAACACAACCAATAGTTCTATTTACTAACTAATAACATGATTGAGCCTCAAGATCCCACTACCCCTCTTTTCCCTTTAGTTTCACATAGGGTTTCAAGATTGGGATTTATGTGTTCATCTCTTTCATCAAGTCATGATCAAATGACCCACCAACATTACTTAAGCTAAGATCATCAATTCATTGGATGATTCACATAGGCAATCACAATTCCCCCCTCTTTCATAAGCCTAGGGTTCACACAATTTAGGGAATATTGATCATGTTGCTCCTTGATCATAATCAAACCACATATAAGGCATAAAACATGAATCATACACTAACTCTTCTACTTCATCATGCATAGCTTTTTCCAATAAAAATAATACCTCCCAAAACTTGTTATTTAACAATTAATCACATGGTTTTACATTATAAACCCACTTATCCCCAAATTAAAGAATAGGGCTAAACCCTTAAATAACAAGTTTAGCATGCCAAGTTAAAAACTAATTCTTAAACAAGCATCAAACAACTTCAAATAGCTCAAATAAACAATGATAATTTCACAAACCCAAGCCTAATCAAGACCACCCTAACTCAAGCCTCTTTCAAAAATTTGCAAATCTCCTCCCAACTTCAACAACATCATTTTAATTAATTCCTTTTCTTCTTGCAACCACACTCAAATCAAATTTAAATACCCAAACTAAGACTCTTTCAAGAATTCAAGGGTTTTACAAAATCTCCTCAATCCTTGCTTCAAATCAAAATTACAATACCAATAGCAATAACAATTAGTAAGAAGCCATAAACACCAACCAATTTAATGATTCACAAGGAAAATCACACAATCCCATTTCCTTAGGTTATGCACCTAGGATTCAATAAATTCGGGGGATAATATGCTCATCTCATCCAGACTCACAATCAACTAATGTATAAAACCATAAAACAAGAAATAAGCAAGAAAATCATCTCCTACAATTAGAAAAAAAGGCCACGGTTTCAGTAAAAAAAAAAACAAGGAAAGAGAGCTGGGTCTTACACTAACTTCCTTAATCAAGATGGAGATGATAATTAGGAGAGGAGAACTGGAAAATTTGGTGGTGCAAAAAGGAGAAGAAGTTGCGGCCAACAGGAGAGAAAGGAAATGATGGGTCTTAATCTTCTTCTTCCTCTGATTCGGCCCCCCCTCCTTCTCTGTCTCTCCCTCAAGCTGTCTCTCCCTCTCTCCCTCTCTCGCAGTCTCTCTCTCTCCCGAGCTCTCTCTCTCTCCCTCGCTCTCGATCGGTCCTGCTTCTTCCTCCTCATCTCTCGCTCTCAGTTCGCTTCTTGGCGCCACCACCACGAAGCTTCCTCCCTCCGGTCGCCGGGCTGCGTCCGTGCTTTGCCCTCCCTCCATCGCGCTTCCTCCTTCTTCTCTTCCTTTTTCCCTTCTTCTTTCCCTCTTTCTTTCCCCTGCTCTTCGTTCTCCCTTCTTTTTTTCTTCTTCCAGCTTATTTGCTTTCTTTTCACGCTGGGGAGTAAAAGAGGGTGTTGGAGGGTGCTATGGTGGGGAAGATATAAGTGTAGTGTACTAGAGGACAACAGGACATATATTTAATAAAATAACCTAGTAACCCCTATTTGCATATCATAAATAATAAAAACCATATAATACACTCAAAAATATTCACAAGCAGTTATGATTCGATTTTCATCGAAATCGGAGTTCATTTTAAATTTTAATGCGGATAAAAATAACTTGGCAAATTCAAAACGCGGTGAAACCGTTAGAGTTTTCCGACGATTTTGAATCATGAATTAATATTAAATATTAATTCTTAAATTTAATTTCATCTTGATTTAATTCAATCAATTTCTTAGTCAACAAAAATACGCTGCGTCAAGCGTCACAATCGAAAACTTATAATAAATATAATTGATGAATTCTCTTTAAAAGCATCATACGTCTACGCTGTCAATTAATTCGAATTGACATCATGAATAATAATTATTTATAATAAATAAATTATTTAAAATGAGTCAAAATAATTTCACGTACTCTCAGTAAATCATTGAGGTGATCAATCTCTATGACTTATCTTCAAGTATTCAGGATTTTACCGTTAAAATTATTTTTCTTAAAAATTGGGATGTTATAGAATCTATTTCCTTGCTATTATGAATTGTATTTCCTTATTGAATGCCAACCACTTACTCTAAAATACTAATGGCTATCCTTGCGTACAGTAGCCTTCCTCCCAACTAATTACCTTGTTTGATCTAGGAAGATAACTAAGGGAAAGAACATTAAGAGCAGGCAAGTTTGTTAACTTAATAACTGATTGAAAACAAGCAATAACCTATCCAGCGTATATCACGAGCTATGTGATCCTAGAGTTCCACTAATTAATTATGATCTTGTTACCACAACTAATTAATCTTATAAGGGTTAGCTACTCCCTATTAGATTAAGAATACTAGAACCAACACATTCATAAAGATAATAAGGAATTTAAAATAGCAATTAAACGGATATCAAGAACATTGTAAAAGATCCCTCATAACCCCTAGTGATGGAATTAGCTACTTATAATGTCATGCAACAAAAGAAAGTAAAACAAATCCAAACTCCTAAAAGACATGAGTTTAAGAACCGGGATACCCTTTTGGTATGACGACAATCCTCTCATGTGTTCCTCACGTCTCCACAGACTCCAGCAGCAATTCAGAATTGATGGGAAGCTCCAATGATCCAAACTCACTCCAATCGTTTGGTGTTTTCGAATGATTCTCAATAAGGAGGCTCTTGACTCAGAAATTCGTCAAAAGGTCTTTGTAACATGTTAAGAACCCCTATTTATAGACTGGGATACGAATTAGGTTTTTTGGCTTCAAATCTGCACTGATCAGGGACGGGGTAAGGCCGTACAGAGTATATACACAGCCGTACCGAGCTTTGTAGATGATGTTGACCCGTACCTGTTCGTGCTGTTGCCCTAACATCACTTGTGTACGGCCGTACTGCCTTTGGCACAGCCGTACTGGACTATTTTATTAGCGTCAGGTGGTACAAACTGAGGGGGTACGCCATTACTGGGATTCTGCTCTAGGTACGGCCGTACCGCTTGTCCAGTAGTGCTAAAACTCTCCAAAACTAGCAAGGTTTGGGTCCTTTTTCGCATTTTTTACTCCAAGTGGTGTCTTCATGATATTTCTGCATAATAAGACATAAATGAGTACCTTTGTCCATTAATCAGTGCAAAAAAGTGTAATTAGATACTAAAAATGCCCTATAAATATAGACAAATGGGTGTGTTAATAGTACACCCCCCACCGTCGTGCTCCGCCGTGCCCCACTGTTCGTGACCCTACTCCAGCCACTTCTGAGGTCCACTTTAGATCAAGACCAAACTTGGCTAAACCATTCGCAACTTGATTTGCTTCTCGAGGAGTATGACGAAACGACACTTTACCAACTATTTGAGCTTGATGCCGAATGTCTGAAACTAAGCTAGAAAGAGGATAATGTGAAGAGCATCCAGACTGAATAAGATTAATAGTTGCCAACGAGTTAGACTCAATAGCAATCCTTCGGAAACCTCTCACACTAGCTAACCATAAACCAGAGTAAATTGCCCAAATCTCCGCCATAATGATAGAAGACCACAGTTTGGACGAAAACCCAAACACAAATTTCCCAGAATCATCTCTCAGGACACCCCCTATAACAACCAAGTTTCCAAAATGAGTGACTGTGCCATCACAATTTAATTTATGCCAACCAACCTCACAAGAAGTCCACCGCACCACGTGCTTTGACCTAACCGCCGCCGGCAACTTATTCAGCTCACCATGCTCCTTCCAGCTAGAGAGCTGCTGAGAATTAATGGACATGTTCTCAATCAGGCTTCTTGCATCTGCTGGGGTTTTATCCACAAGTGCTCCTCCACTAGCAGCATCCATGATGTTTCGATCCATAGGCAGCAAGCCTTCATAAAAATATTGGATGAGCAGTTGTTCAGAAATCTGATGGTGAGGGCAGCTTGCACATAACTTCTTAAATCTCTCCCAGTATTCATTCAAAGATTCCCTGTCAATCTGCCTGATGGCACATATTTCTTTTCTGATCGAGGCAGCTCTAGAGGCAGGGAAGAATTTCTCTAGAAACAACTTCTTCAATTCATTCCAGCTTGTCACAGAACCTGGTTGAAGTATCTTGCAATGAGAATGGGAAAGCTCTAAGCTTGATGTGGTCTTTTGGAACACCTTGAGGTTTCATGGTAGAGCAGACAACATGAAACTCCTTAAGATGTTTGGGAGGATTGATCCGCTGTCGCGCACGGGTCAAAATAAATAAAATAAGAATGTAGTAACACGGCAGTTAACCTTGGTCGTCTCACAGGGATCTCTAATTAACAATAACCAATAACAAGAACACGCAAAGAAATAAAGTTGGGGGGATTTCGATTCAAGAAACAGGTTATAAAAGATGTAAATATCAATATATAAAAAGGACTAATCCACTGGTTCAAGATAATTAATATTTGGATCTATCACGGGTTTCAAAGGATTATTCTATTTCGTGATTCTATTCTTGTTTGACCATAAAATTAACCAATCAAGCGTCAATTAATTCTATAAGAATTCCTACTGGATTAAGCATCACAGAATTCGACTAATTATGAACAAGGTACAAGCGTCACAAGAACACAATTAATCTAATAACCGAATTTAATCAAACCTATAACTAAGCGTTGTAGATTCTTCTTAATCCCTACTCGCAGCAGATTAAAACAAGCGTTTAACATGCTTTGAATAGATCAAATCGAATTGTATAATAAGAGTAGAAGGCAAAAACGAGATTTGGGTGATTAAGCATCAACACAAATAAAGCGTAATTGCTAATAATGATCAAAGGAGACAATGGATTAAAAAGAAAAAGAATTAGAATCAGAAATAGAAATTAATAATAAAATCTAAACCTCAAGATCCTTATAAAAACTCCCTAACCAGTGAATTAATCTATGGTCTTAGTCTTCCATGGAAGGATTAACAGAAATGAAATTAAGAAGGGGAGAAGGAGAAAAGATTGTTAAAACGGCAAAAGATTTAAAGTAATCAAAATGTAAATTCTAAAACTCTAAAAATCCTATTTATAATGTCTCCTTAGGTTAACCTAGGTAACCTGAAGTTTATGACTAAAGAGAAGGGCCCAAAAGTGATTAATTAGCCCAATAACAACTAATCACATGAGTAATTGATCCAAAACTCGTAGTGCAACTCGCCAACCTCAGTAAAGTGGATTTTCGACCTTCAAAACGGCAGAACTGGGCTTCGGTACCAACATAATAATTGTAGCTCTGCTTCTTAGCTTTCCAACGCCACAAAGAGCACTGAAATCGGACAAGTATAGCCCAAGTTATGGCCTATAGAAGCGATATGGGTCAGGATGTAACAAAATCCGAAAATTAGCAAATAATTCCACTAAAGCCCAATCAAGACCCAAAGATATAAAACCATGTTAAAAAGTAGTTGTTGGGAAAAACACACAATTAAGAACACCAAGTGCAAAGCTATAAAAGATGCATTAAAATGCATTGATCAAATTCCCTCACACTTAAGCTTTTGCACTCTGAGTAAAACTCATGGTTAAAAACAAAGCAAAGATGTATTTCCAATGAATCCCAAGGATGCATAGTGGCAAGCAAAATGCTCATTCAAGGTTTCAAGGACTTATGACAATCATGAACAACATCTTATTACTTTCAAAGCAAACAAGAGGATAGAATAACCAAGGAATGCATCAAAAGTGATAGAATCCTCACAGAAAAATATTTCTCTCAAACTCTCAAGTGTCTAGGCTAATGTTTACACTCAAATCACATCATGAAAGCTAGCACTACCATAGGCTTGACAAGACTCTAACATCCACACTTGAAACACATGCACACAAAGATCAAAAGGTCTTTATTAAGGTTATAATGGAGCTAAGGTCAAGGTGGGATAATTGAAAGGGTAACTAGGCTATAAAATCAAAGAGGATAGAGGAGCAATAGAAAACAATTGCCAAATAATCATGGGGGGCAATTCAACCAAATTTCAATCCATTTTTCCATTTTCACATTTTTTTTAACCAAATGTTGTGCCCCACTATTTTATTTTATTTTATTTTATTTTTCACTTGCCAATTTCCCAATGAAGCATAACATTAGATATTCTATCACAACCACATTCTTGAGCCCCCCACACTTATGCAATATTTATTATTAAGATAATTCCAAAACAACAAAGCTCCTTTATCCCCTAAGATTGGGTCATATCATGGTTTTCCACTTTTAGGCTTGTAATGAGTTATATAACAAAGAATGGGATAAATAGGCTCAAAGGGGCTAAACAAAGGGATAATTGCAAGGTAGGCTTATTTGGCTAGTGGCTAAAAAGAACAAAAATTGCCTAGATCATTTCAATGCATGCATGTGAACAAGAGTTTCAACAAGAGTCAAGTCAAGTTCTAGAGTAACCAACAATCATGAGTAACATCACACAAGAAAGAAAGAGAATGGGAAAATGTATTCCATCCATTATAAGGCCCAAACCTCATCAAGGAAAATGATCTATCATAAAAGATGCACAATTTAATATTCCAATCCAACTTATCACACTAAGAATGCAAGGAAGTCATCCATATCATGTCACAAGACCTATAGTCCTAGAATAGTGTAATCACTCCCCACTCATATAAACCAAGAAATCCAATGAAAATGCATGCAAATTTTTTTTATAATAACAAAAAACTCAAAACAAAAAACAAAAATAAAACTACGCTAAAAGATCCCCCCACTTAAATCACACATTGTCCTCAATGTAAGCAACAAGTATAAAATAAAAGTAAGGAGTAAGGAAAGAAAACTCCCTCTTCAAGGTGGCTTTTTCAAGTGGAGATCTTCTACAGTCTCCTCTTCAAGTACGGGGCTCTCATGGAAAAGCTTGAGGCGGTGTCCATTGTCTTTGAAGACTTTACTGGTGGCTTCACTTTTTATTCCCTTTGCATCATAAGGAAAAGTGCTAGTTGCAACAAAAGGGCCAATCCACTTGGATCGAAGCTTACCCGCCATGACTTTAAGGCGAGAATGGAACACATGGAAGTGTTTGATTTTCTTCTTCTTCACAACATCCTTCTTCTGCTCAATGGAGGGAAGTATCTTGGTGGATGGAGTTACATCATAAGCTTGCAGTGTAGCAACATCATTTGTAACATTAACAGGCACAACCATGCAATTTGTAACATCAGAATGAGTATCTTCAACTAAGTTAGCAAGTACTTCTATTTGAAAAAGAGAAGGCTCTTCCATGGGATGCTTCATAGTAGCATTAAAGATGTTAAATTTAACTATGCTATCCCCAAATTCCATGGAGAGTGTTCCAGCATGGACATCAATCTTGGTTCTTGCTGTTCTTAGGAAGGGTCTGCCTAGGATGATAGGTGCCCTGCTGATTGTGTCTCTCCCTCCATGTCCAGAATGTAAAAATCTGCAGGAAAAATCAAGTCATTAACCTTAACAAGTACGTCCTCCACAAGTCCAGTAGGGTGAGAATTGCTCCTGTTTGCCAATTGAATAACAACACCTGTATTCTCCAAAGGTCCAAGAGCCAGAGAGTTAAAAATAGATATAGGCATCACATTAATGGAAGCACCTAAATCCAGCATGGCATTTTCAAATTTACTCTCGCCTATGGTACATGGAATAGTAAAAATTCCTGGATCCTTGCACTTTTGGGGCATCATGGGTTGTATAAGTGCAGAAACATTGCGACTCATGTTGACCTTTTCATTTCCCTTCAGCCTTCTCTTCCTTTTGTGTGTGCACAGCTCTTTGAGGAACTTAGCATATCTTGGAATCTGCTTAATCGCTTCAAGGAGAGGAATATTCACTTCAACCTTCCTAAATGTGTCCAAGATTTCCCTGTCCTTATCTGCCTCATCCATCTTCTTAGTTATCACAGCCCTTTGAGGAAAAGGAAGTGGTATAGGTTGTGCATCATCATCTTCATCAAGAGGAGAAGTAGGTGCAGAAATTGGCTTATCATTTTTTCTGCTGCTGCCACTTGCATTTTCTGCTGGAGGAGGTTCTGGAGTGTTAACAGCTTTTCCAGATCTGAGAGTGATTGCACTGACATTTGCACTGACATTTGGATTCACTACTGGTTGAGCAGGCAAATTGCCCGACCCCTGAGACTGCATCTGATTAATGGAAGTTGCTAGCTGTCCAATTTTTGTCTCTAAATTCTGAATGGTTGAATCTGTTCTCTGCTGAAATTGGAGATTTTGGACTGCCATTTGCTTAACAAGGTCTTCCAATGAAGGTTCAGATTTTTCTTTGAAATTTGGCGATTAGAGGCGGAGTTGCGGCTTTGTCTTTGTGTAGAGGCATCTCCCCATCTCAGCTTTGGATGGTTTCTCCAATTGGGGTTGTACCTGTTCGAACACAGATCATAGTTGGGCTGGGGCCTGTCATTGAATATATTTTGCTGCATAGGCCTGAGGAGTATTAGCATTGTCACTCCCTGCAATGTAGGACATGCATCTGTAGGGTGCTCTGCAGAGGTGCAAATACCACAAACCTCGCCGCTCGAGTTTTAGTTACTGACTAACTTTTCCACCAATGAAACAAGTTTATCAAGCCTGGTCTCTAAGTTCTTGTGTTCAGCAGCCTGTATCTCATTGACTCCTTTTGTCAGCACCACTAAATTGTTTCTGGTAGTGAACTGTTGAGAATTAATGGACATGTTCTCAATCAGGCTTCTTGCATCTGCTGGGGTTTTATCCACAAGTGCTCCTCCGCTAGCAGCATCCATGATGTTTCGGTCCATAAGCAGCAAGCCTTCATAAAAATACTGGATGAGCAGCTGTTCAGAAATCTGATGGTGAGGGCAGCTTGCACACAACTTTTTGAATCTCTCCCAGTATTCATACAAAGATTCATTCGCAATCTGCCTGATGCTACATATTTCCTTTCTGATTGAAGCAGCTCTAGAGGTAGGGAATAATTTCTCCAGAAACAACTTCTTCAATTCATTCCAGCTTGTCACAGAACCTGGTTGAAGGTAGTACAACCAGTCCTTGGCAGTGTCTTGCAATGAGAATGGGAAAGCCCTCAGCTTGACGTGGTCTTCTGGAACACCTTGAGGTTTCATGGTGGAACATACAATATGGAACTCCTTAAGATGTTTGTGAGGATCTTCACCTGCAAGACCATGAAACTTAGGAAGCAAATGTATTAAGCCAGATTTAAGCTCAAAAGGCACCTCAACATCAGGGTATTCAATACATAAATCATTATAAGTGACATCAGGTACAACAAGTTCCCTTAATGTTCTAGCAGCCATTGTATCAGAATCAAAATCAGAATGAAATTAGAATCAAAGAGAGTATGACTAAATAAGCTATAACTATCACTATCATCTATATGATCACTACCTATGTTATTACTAGTCATGCATCATAAACTAACAAATCAGAAAATACCAACAATGTCCTAATTGCTAAAACACTAAAAAAATCGACAATCCCTATCAAATAAAATCTAAAAAATCTAAAACAGCACCAAAAATCTCTAAAAATCAAACAAAGATTACGCTAATTTTTTTGGATTTTTTTGAAAAAACAAAAAAATAAAAAAAATAAAAAGTGGTCTAAACGATGGAATTTCGGATTTTTAGCCTCTACACCCTATATCAGTTTCTGATATGGGACTTTGGATCCTTGATTTTTTCCGGATTTTCTGGCCAAATTTCAGAGCAATCCGAGCAAGTTGATCGAAAACCGATTTTTTTACTAATCATTGTCAAATCCGATGTTAAGACCTGAAACACAACCAAAAACACAAAACCAATTGTTAGAGACGTTAGTAGGGTCCTTGAATTGGCAACTATTGATCAGAGATCCCCGACAACGATGCCAATTTGATCCGCTGTCGCACACGGGTCAAAATAAATAAAATAAGAATGTAGTAACAAGACAGTTAACCTTGGTCGTCTCACAGGGATCTCTAATTAACAATAACAAGAACACGCAAAGAAATAAAGTTGGGGGGATTTCGATTCAAGAAACAGGTTATAAAAGATGTAAATATCAATATATAAAAAGGACTAATCCACTGGTTCAAGATAATTAATATTTGGATCTATCACGGGTTTCAAAGGATTATTCTATTTCGTGATTCTATTCTTTTTTGACCATAAAATTAACCAATCAAGCGTCAATTAATTCTATAAGAATTCCTACTGGATTAGGCATCACAGAATTCGACTAATTATGAACAAGGTACAAGCGTCACAAGAAAACAATTAATCTAATAACCGAATTTAATCAAACCTATAACTAAGCGTTGTAGATTCTTCTTAATCCCTACTCGCAGCAGATTAAAACAAGCGTTTAACATGCTTTGAATAGATCAAATCGAATTGTATAATAAGAATAGAAGGCAAAAACGAGATTTGGGTGATTAAACATCAACACAAATAAAGCGTAATTGCTAACAATGATCAAAGGAGACAATGGATTAAAAAGAAAAAGAAATAGAATTAGAAATAGAAATTAATAATAAAATCCAAACCTCAAGATCCTTATAAAAACTCCCTAACCAGTAAATTAATCTATGGTCTTAGTCTTCCATGGAAGGATTAACAGAAACGAAATTAAGAAGGGGAGAAGGAGAAAAGATTGTTAAAACGGCAAAAGATTTAAAGTAATCAAAAGGTAAATCCTAAGACTCTAAAAATCCTATTTATAATGTCTCCTTAGGTTAACCTAGGTAACCTGAAGTTTATGACTAAAGAGAAGGGCCCAAAAGAGATTAATTAGCCCAATAACAACTAATCACATGAGTAATTGATCCAAAACTCGTAGTGCAACTCGCCAACCTCAGTAAAGTGGATTTTCGACCTTCAAAACGGCAGAACTGGGCTTCAGTGCCAACATAAGAATTGTAGCTCTACTTCTTAGCTTTCCAACGCCACAAAGAGCACTGAAATCGGACAAGTATAGCCCAAGTTATGGCCTGTAGAAGCGACATGGGTCAGGATGTAACAAAATCCGAAAATTAGCAAATAATTCCACTAAAGCCCAATCAAGACCCAAAAATATAAAACCATGTTAAAAAGTAGTTGTTGGGAAAAACACACAATTAAGAACACCAAGTGCAAAGCTATAAAAGATACATTAGAATGCATTGATCAAGGATTTTCACCTACAAGACCATGAAACTTAGGAATCAAATGTATTAAACCAGATTTAAGCTCAAAAGCCACCTCACCATCCGGGTATTCAATGCAAAAAGCATTATAAGTAACATCAGGTGCAGCAAGTTCCCTTAATATTCTAACAGCCATGGTATCAACAAAAAATTCGGAATCAGAATTAGTGTTAAATAGAGTATGACTAAATATGCTAATGCTACCACTATCACTATAAGTATCACCTATATGATCACGACCTATATGATTACTAGTACTAGCCTTATTAAATCTTCTGAGTGAATGAAAAGTCTTATCTATTTCTGGATCAAAAAAATGCAGAATGTCAGAATTGGACCTAGTCATGCATCATGAGCACATATGAAAGCAGCACAACAAATCAGAAAATACCAACAATGTCCTAACCGCTAAAACAATAAAGAAATCGACAAACCCTATCAAATAAAATCTAAAAAATATAAAAACAGCACCAAAAATCCCTAAAAATCAATTAAAGATTACACTAATTTTTTTGGATTTTTTTAAAAATCCAAAATATTCAAAAAATTCAAAAAATGGTCTAAACGATGAAATTTCGGATTTTGAGCATGTAGTCCCAATATCAGTTGCTGATATGGGAATCCTGATCCTTGATTTTTCTTGGATTTTCTGGCCAAATTTTAGAGCAATCCGAGCAAGTTGACCGAATACCAATTTTTCTACTAACTCAATGCCAAATCCAATGTCAAAACCTGAAACACAAGCAAAACACAAAATCAAATGTTAGAGACGTTAGTAGAGCTCTTAAATTGGCAACTATTGATCAGAGATCCCCGACAACGGCGCCAATTTGATCCGCTGTCGCGCACGAGTCAAATAATTAAAAATAGTAAATATAGTAATAAGGCAATTCAAACTTGGTCGTCTCACAAGGATCTCTAATCTAACAATAACAAAAAACAAGAACGTACGAAGAAATAAAAAGGGGGGTTTTGATTATGAGAAAAAGAATTTAAAAGATGAAAATATCAATATGTAAAAATGACTAATCCACTGGTTCAGGATAATTAATACTTGGATCTATCACGGGGTTTTAAAGGATTATTCTATTTCGTGATTCTATTCCTGTTTGATCATAAAATTAACTAATCAAGCGTCAATTAATTTTATAAGAATTCATACTGGATTAAGCATCATAGAATTCAATTAATCATGAACGAGGAACAAGCGTCACAAGAACACAATTAATCTAATAACCGAATTCAATCAAACCTACAACTAAGCGTTATAGATCCTATTGATCTTTATTCGAAATAAATTAAAACAAGCATTCAAAATATTTCAAATAATCTCAAAGAGCAAAAACGAATTTGATATGATTAAGCATCAACACCTAAAACGAATTTGCAAACAAAGATCAAAGAGATGAAAGATCAAAAGGAAAAGAAATAGAATCCAAAAATCGAAATTAACAATAAAAATCAAACCTCAAGATCCTTATAAAAACTCCCTAACCAGTGAACTAATCTAAGGTCATAGCCTTCCATGGAAGGATTTGACAAAAACGAGATTAAGAAGGAGAAAAGGAGAAAAGATTGCTAAAACTAAAAAATGGCAAAAGATTCAAAAGTAGTTAAAAGGTGCCAACCTAAGACTCTAAAAATGTATTTATAATGTCTCCTAGGTTAACCTAAGTGATCAGAAGTTATGACCAAAGAGAAGGGCCCATGACAGGTTAATTAGCCCAATAACAACTAATTACATGAGCAAGTGATCCACAACTCGTAGCAAATCACGCCAGCCTCAGTAAAATGCAATTTTGGCCTTCAAAACATGAGAAATGGGATTCAATACAAACATAAGAGTTGTAGCTCTGCTTCTTAGCTTTCCAACGACATAAAGATCATTGCAATCAGACAAGTATAGCCCAAGTTATGGACTATATTAGGAACATGGGTCAGGATGTAACAAAATCCAAAAATTAGGAAATAATTTCACTAAAGCCCAATTAAGACCCAAAAATATAAAACCATGTTAAGAAGTAGTTATTGAACATGACACACAACCAAAAACACAAAGTGCAAAGCTATAAAAGGTGCATTAAAATGCATTGATCAAAGGGGCAAAAATAATTAGGGTTCCGGATGTGGTGGCAGTGAGGGTTTGTGTTGTAGTGGAGAAGAGAGATTCGGTTGATAAGGTGGAGGTGGGGAAGTGGAGGAGGGTGAGGAGAAGTAGGGCGGTGGTGAGGGTTTGTTCCATGGGTGGTGGTTAGGGTTGAGAGAGAGCTTCTATGTTATTTAATTTTTTTATTTAATTTTTTAAAATGTGTTACGTTGCGTCAGCATGAAATAGCCTAGGTGTAATAAAAAAATTACACGTCACCTATGCCACATCACTGGAGAGATAACGTGAGGGACTAAAATTGGAGAATCTGAAATTACAGGGACATAATCTAAACAAAAATTTTAGCATGGACTAAATCTGGATTTCCCTGATATTACAGGGACTAAAAGCGGTATTAACCCAATAATAATATATCAAACTATCAAAACGGGTGTCGTAAAAAAAACTGGTATTCGATTGTGGTGGTCCACCGTGAAACCACATAAGATAATACCATTGAAAAAACGTAACACCTTATTTCAACAATCACTTCTTGCTTTAGTTTTTTTTTTCTCTAGTACTTCTTGCTTTAATCTATTCATTATAGGCCCAGAGAAGGCGGTCAAGTGGTATAGTGTTGTGAGACATTGGGAGCGTGGGTTCGAATCCGCAACGCTCCACTTTCCTTCTCCTCACCCCCGACCATTTGTACTGATGTTGGGGGAAAAATTTACAATTTGGAGTCTCGAAGATGTGCTAAGAATTTGATGAGCAAAGAGCCTAAATCCAGGGAAGAAAATAAAAATAAGCTAAGTCTAGAAGATTTGGTAATGATTCGACAAGGTGAAGGAAGTGTCAAAAATTGAAATTGGTAGGCTTTGTCTAAGCATGCAAATTCGAGATGGACTAAATATTTTCCAGATTTTGAGGACTTAGTAAAATTTTGATGAAGTGCCAAGATATGGTAGAATTGACCCGCCTTGGTGAATAGAGCACTATCGAAGCCAACAAAGACTTATCAAGACTGGCCCAGTGCTTATTAGTGGTAGTTAGTTGTCTAAATTAGAATATGTCGAATAGAGTTAACATAATGTAACTGCAAGATATGCATGCATATCCACTGTACACGTGTCAAGCAGATATTGTGTCAGTTATTTTTACATTCTTCTATAAATAGGAGGTCGAATGATGTAATATAGTTCAAATACTTGATTGAATTCCCTGCATCTCAACACACTGCAGATTCGCGAAACTGAGATCAAGTATACCTTCCACCTTTTCATTCAATGCAATTTTACATTCCAGTCATTTATATTCTTGCAAATTTATCTTTTCCTGCACTTTACTTTCATGCACATTTACTTTTCTACATTTAAATTCTCGCAACTTCTACATTTCTGTATTCTTTAACTTTCTGCATTTTTCTTTCAATCTTTCTTTACTTTTTATGCAATTTACCTTCTGCCCATTTTTACTCGCTTTCTCCTTTACTTTCAGTCTTTCAAATAATTAAAAAAAACCAAAAACAAATCCATTCTGTGTTCTTCGTGTTTCATCTCATTTCCATTTCTTAAACTCCCATTAAAACCGTTTTGCCTCTCAATTTCCATAACCGTCAACTTGACGAGAGTCCTTGGCATAACTGCCGAGTTGAACCTCATAGCTATGCTGACAAAATCCTTGGCCTCGTTCGGCTAAGTTGATTTCTTGACAAACCACTGATTCTAGACACAAAACCCCTTATTTGACGAGATTACCGTGTAACTTATAGAACTTACATCGTTTGGGAAAAAAATCATTTGTTTCGTTTTGGGTTTGTCATACAATTTTTCGTTTGACAAAAAATCCCAGCAAACAAATTGGCACGCCCGGTGGGACAAGTATTGAGTAACTCGTTAAATATGGTTTTATGTAGTTAAGGAGTGGAAAATCTTGTACTACTTATACTCCTACACAACCCAAAAGACGCAATATGGTTAGAAGTACCAATGACACTACTAATGCAAGTGCTGTAAACACTAATATGTGAGTGGCAGATCAAGTTGTGTCAAATGCCAATGTGAATGTAACATTGGCAAGTACTGATGCAAGGAATGCATCGGGTGCTATGGCAATTACCATGGCTGAGATAGGGAGCAATATACTGCCACCTATCCCAACGACTGTAGATGCAAGTGTAATACCGCCTCCACGGTCAGAAGAATTGGTACATGTGACCAGTGGTTCACCACACGTTAGCGCAAGCATGCCTTATGCCTTCACTGTGCCTTCTCCTAATAGTGCAATAAACTCAAATGGAAGGAATTTCATTCCGAATAGGCAATATCAATTTGGCATGCCATTTGGATTCACGTTGGGACAGGCGAACCAGGCTTCGATGAACTTTGGGTTCGCAGGGCCTGGGGGCCAATTTGTGAACCAAGGTACAGGAGTAGCAGGAACAAGTTTTACTGTTGCTACTCGTCAAGATAGGTTGAACTTAGGAAATCCTATGTTCCCTAACATATCAAGAAACGTGCCACTGTACGGTGGTGATGGCTTACCACTAAATACACTTGCTGGTGTTCGTCAACAGATTGATGACAATAATCATGATATGGTTAATATGCTCACTCAGCAAATGGGTGCAGTAATAATTCTACTTATGAAGAATACTAACAATGCTTGCAACGCACTGGCAGTACAAATGGCAAGGCTAAGCCAAGCTTTAGGCATTGTAGTGCCTGAGAATAATGTTCGACACGAGCAACAGGCAGTACCTGCACCACCTAATCTTGGTGGTCAAGCAGTAATTTAAAGAACAGTGCCTGATGAGGAATAAGGCCCAGTCAATGAAGTTCAAGTGCAAGGCCAACAGAATCTGTATTATGGCCATGTTCAAATATTGAACAGAAATGATGAACATGAAGGGCAAGTTCACCCAGGTTTAATGTCACTAAGACACAACATAATGGGAAATCAAGTGGAACAAAATGTAAACCAAGTTGTTGAACAACTTCTGAATAGGTTTAGGATAAATATTGACTATGCTAATCAGCCATATTTTGTGTCAACATTTCTTGATTGGGTGCAACAAGCAGAGTTGCCAGGAGAGTGAAGATTCCCAAACTTTCTAAGTTTTCTGTTGAAAGTGGTGAATTGATCGTCGAGCATATCGCACGGTACACCATTGAAATGGGAGAATTGGCCACTGTGGAAAGCCTTAAGATGAGGTTCTTTCCAAGTTCACTTACCAAGAATGCTTTTTCTTGGTTCTCGACACTTAGACCCATTTCAGTCCACTCTTGGGCACAATTGGAAAGGAACTTTCATGATCAGTTCTTCAGATGAGACATGAAAGTCAACTTGACTGACTTGTTTAACGTCAAGCGGGCATATAACGAGTCAATGGACGACTACTTGGCATGATTTAGACAAAAGAAGAGTAGATTTTTCACACCTATTCTAGAAGCAGAAATTATCAAGATTGCTGCCAGTGGTTTAGATTACCATGTCAAAAAGAAGTTGGCCAATCAACATTTAGTTGATTTGGCACAACTAGCTGATAAAGTTCGACAGATTGAACAACTGAAGGCTAAAAAGAATCAGAAGCACCAGAAGAAGTTCGTGAAGTGAGAAAGAATCAATCTAGCCGAAACTAAAGATTCTGATATTGATGACTCAAGCACAGAAGAGCTTGAGATAAACTTGGCAGAATTGAAGGAAGGCCCACCTTATGCCTATCAGGCACTCATACCAGCTAGGGCAAAAAAAAATGGAATAGGTTAACAAAAAGACATATTCATTTGACATAACCAAAGCTGCCAAAATATTTGATATCATTTTGAAGGATAAGCAATTGAAATTGTCGAGTGATCATCGGCTCAAAAGGCCTGATGAATTAAATGGCCAAAAATATTGCAAGTATCATAACTCGACAGGCCATTTCACTAATGATTGTGTTCATTTCAAGGACTTAACTCAGAAAGCTCTAAAGAACGATAGACTAAAGTGTGCTGACAAGCCGAAAGCAGACATGAAGGTGGACACAGAACCTTTTAGCCAAGGAATTGCAAGTTTGGAAGGCCAAGTTCCTTTCAATGTTGGCTTGGTGAACATCAGGACAAGCCACAAATGTGAAGTAAATGCTGAAGACACATTCAACATCTACCCAAGACCTGATGAAACCTTTGCTGAATTTGCAAGAAGAAAAGACCATGGGGGCAACTCAAGCTTTGCCCATGCTGTGAAGTGCATTTTGATGATGTAGTTGCCAAAAAGGCTGTAAAACAAAGGCAACAGCAAAAGAGAGTTGACAACAAGATTCCTGGTATGTTCGGGGATGCTGTTCGACGAACACCATTCTTCTTATCAATATCTGCATCAAGCAGCAGTGCTAGAGTAAATATGAGAGAATGGACACCTAAGCCTATCAAAGAGTCAACTGGTAGAACCCAAATACCAAAAACCAGAAAACCTCCTGCTAATGTTGCTGTTGACAAATGCCTTAAAAACTCTGCAATGGCCAGAAACTTTGACATAAGAGATAAGGCCAAGAAGAGTACTGTAAGAACAAAACAGCCATTTTGGGACGAAGATTACAAAAGGGGCAAGGCGGTTGACAAGGTCAAAGCGAGACAGTCAAATCTGTCTAAGACCACTGTACAGTCACTTTTGTCGATGAGTTATAAATGAAGAAGTCAAAGGCAAAGACAGATTCAAAGGAAGAAGATAGAGGAAACTCAAGCACGGTCGACTCAAAGTCGTACATGCCATTTGACCGTAAGTTGAAAAGTATTGTTGTAAAAAACACAGACAACAACAAAGCCTAAGGTTCAGAGCCAGGTTGTCAAAAAAGATGCAAGATACTATGGCAAGGCTGAGCAAGTCAGGTCTCTGGCAAAGGGAACTAGCAACAATCGACCAAAGAAGCCATGGCATATTGGTTTAGTAGCTGCTGAGAAAATGGTGAAGAAGCAAGGGAGTTCAACTAATCAAGTGCCAATATACAAGATGGATGTGGAAACTGCATCAGACAAGACTCTCAACATCATTCTCAATGATATTGATACTGAACTTGACTAGATGGACTTCATGACCAATTGTCAGGTTAATACAGATTTATCAGTCGACGAAGTCATTGTAGCTCTAGATGATCCAGATGATCCCATAGGACTTGATGATGAAGTCTTTGAAGACAATGTCGATCTAGAAACAGATTTAGGCGATATTGTCATGGCCCTGGGGAGGCACGATCAGGAGATGGATTGGTTGACAAGGAGTACTTAAAGTTAGAGCCTGGTTACCAAGATGAGGATGAAGAGGCAGAAAAAAGAAAGCACCAAGATGTATGTGAACTATGTCTCAATTTTGCCAGAAGAATTTGAGGGATATTATGAGTGTCCTATTCTGGGCGAAGATGAGGAAAATTTGGATGGTCTTTCTAATGATTGGGTGCACTAGGAAGAAAATCATGACACTAACTTTGACAACTGTGCATGCTTTGAGCAACCATCCAGAGAAGAAAAATCACACCTTCACCACTTCACATAAAAGCTGTGTTGGAAGGAAGGCCAACCGACAGAGTATTGGTTGATGGTGCGGCGTCTATCAGCATCATGCCTCGTGCTACGTTCAAAAAGCTAGGCAAAGATGAAATTGATCTTATTCCGACGGATATGGTGGTGTCTGACTTCAGTGGCAAAACCTTTGCTTCTGATGGGATATCTATCATTAACATTCAAGTGGGGTCAGTCAATAGACTAACCTTATTTGTGGTTATTCCAACAAAGACAAGTTATAATGTTTTGCTTGGAAGAGATTGGATTCATGCGGTTGGAGCCATTTCTTCTACTATACATCATAAGATGATCATTTGGAATGCTCAAGGAGAAGTGGAAATAATAGACGCTGATGAAAGCCCATGCTACTTGCAACAGGTGCACGTAGATTTCAAGTTACATGCTCCACAGGTGAAGCCCATCATAGCAGTGAACAGGATAGTTGACAGAGAAGCACTAGATAATGCACTTATGGAGCAATTTGGAGTAAGAATCCGAGCCAAGGCCGAGTCACGGCCAAGTGGAAATGTTTAGCCCCAAGCAACAAGGCCTGTCGCCCAATGAGGTCGACAGTGAAGAATACGCTTTCAAAGGTGTATTAGCAGATTGTGTATTGGATGATGGTCCTTTAGGTTTTGAAAAGGGACCGGATGACAAGATCAGTATCGAAGTTGAAGACCCTTTGGAAGAAATTGACTTAGGAGATGAGTCTAAAAAGATACCAATCTACATAAGTTCATTTCTGCCAAAGGAATTCAGAAATCAAATAGTAGAGTTGGTCAAAAAAATACAAAGACTGTTTTGTTTGGGAGTATCATGAAATGCCTGGTTTGAGTAGGGATTTGGTCAAACATAGACTACGTTTGAAAGAAAGGAGCAAGCCTGTCAAGCAAGCGAATAGGAGATTTACCCCAGAGGTGGTACTAAAGATCAAAGAAGAAGTAGAGCATTTGCTCAAGGAAGGATTCATTAGAATAACCAGATATGTGCAATGGTTGTCTAATATAGTCCCTGTATTAAAGAAAAATGGGAAGATGAGGGTTTGCATAGATTTCAGAAATCTAAATGAGGCAACCCCAAAGGATGAATACCCCATGCCCATGGCAGACATACTTCTTAATGCTGCATCAAGGCATGAATTATTAAGTTTTATAGATGGTCATGCCGGCTATAATCAGATTTTCATAGCTGAAGAGGATGTGTCTAAAACTGCCTTCAGGTGTCCTGGTTCAATTGGGACATATGAATGGGTAGTCATGCCTTTTGGTTTAAAGAACGCTGGAGCCACTTCCCAACACGCCATGAATACTATTTTTCATGATGTAATTGGCAAATTCATGGAGGTGTATATTGATGATGTGATTGTTAAGTCAAGAAATAAAGAGGAGAACTTGGATCACTTAAGACAAGCCTTCGACAGAATGAGGAGGCATGGTTTGAAGATGAATCCAGAAAAATGTGGGTTTCGTGTGTCAGCTACTAAGTTTTTGGGATTGTTGCTGCACAAGAAGGGAATTGAAGTCGACAAAAATAAATCCAAGGTAGCCCTGGAAGCTTCGCCACCAACCAACAAGAAAGAGCTCCAGTCTTTTTTAGGGAAAGTGAATTTCCTGAGAAGATACATTTCCAATTTGTCGGGTAGGACTAGGGTGTTTTCACCACTGGTCAAGTTGAAGATAGAACAAGAGTTTGTCTGGGAACCTTGTCATCAAGAAGCCTTCGACCAACTCAAGCAATACTTGGTAAACCCACCGGTCATGATGCCACCAGTGCCTGGTAGACTGTTGAAGTTGTACATTTCAGCGTCAGGAGATACTATAGGTAGTTTACTGGCTTAGGAAGATGAAAACAATGTTGAAAGAGCCATTTATTATCTTAGTAGAGTTCTTAATGATGCTGAAAAGAGATATAGTGCCATAGAGAAGTTATGTTTAACACTGTATTTTTCATGTACAAAACTCAAGTATTATATGATACCTTGTAATGTAATGGTTACGTCTAAGACAAATGTAATAAAATATATGTTGTCTAAGCCTGCTCCCAATGGAGGATTAGGAAAATGGACACTTGCTTTGTTTGAATTTTTATTACAATATGTTCCAATAAAAGCTGTCAAGGGCCAAGCAATATCGGATTTCTTGGCGGATCACCCATCTTTAGATGTGGTTGATCCTGTGGAGTTTGTCGAACTCATACCCTGGCGCTTATACTTTGACGGCTCAAGGCATCAAAATGGTGTTGGAGACGGGATCTTGATAGTATCACCACAAGAAATTCCAACTAAGTCCATGCTTGAACTTAAGTATGCCTGTTCAAATAATGAGGCTGAATATGAAGCCTTAATTGTTGGATTAGAAATACTGTTGGAATTAAAAGCACGAAACATTCATATATTTGGGGATTCACTACTGGTGATTCGACAATTAACCCAAGTATATAAATGTGTAAGCCATAGCTTGGTCGAATATTGCGCAGTGCGACCAAGTTACTAAAGAAGTTCGACGATGTTATTGTTGAACATATCCCAAGGGAGTTGAACCAGGAGTTAAATGACTTGGCTCAAATAGCCTCTGGTTATAAAATTTCGCCAGAAGTCTTGAACGATTTGGCAGAAATTAGAGAACTCCTTTATCCTTTAAAAGAAAAGGGATGTCTTGCAGATTGACCAATCAACACAAAATGATTGGAGAAAGCCAATAATACAGTACTTGAGAATCCTAGTCAAAATGTTGATAGGGAACTCAGGTACCAAGCGTCAAAATTTGTACTATTGGCTGGAGCATTGTATAGGAAATCAGTTGGTGGCAATCTGGAAACTTGTCTAAGCCAAGAAGAAGCTTATTTGGTTTTATCTGAAGTTTATGAAGGAATTTGTGGAGCCCATCAGCCAGGTGATAAGATGAAGTGGATCTTAAGATGTCAAAGGTACTATTGGCCAACATTGGTGATGGATTGTATCATGTTTGCCAAATCTTGCAAAAAATGTCAAAAACATGGCCATATACAAAATGTCCCTGCCAGTGAATTGCATTCTATTGTCAAGCCTTGGTCATTTAGAGGTTGGGCAATAGACATCATTGGTAAGATTCATCCCACTTCATTAAAAGGCCATAAGTACATCTTGGTCGGTGTTGGTTATTTCACCAAGTGGGTTGAGGTTGTTGGTTGTTGCCTTGAAAGAAATCATTCAACAGGATGTTATTGATTTCATCGAAAGACACATAGTTTGTCTGTTTGGAATACCTCAAACACTAATAACTGACCAGGGGTCAGTATTTTTTGGACGAAAAGTGTCAGATTTTGCTGAGTCCAGGGAGATTAAAATGCTAACATCTACTCCATATTAAGCTCAAGTAAATGGCCAAGTAGAGGCCAAGAACAAGATTATAATTAGTTTGATAAAAAGGCATATTGGAAGGTACCCCAGAAGTTCGCATAACACATTTGATCAAATCTTATGGGCATGTAGAAACTCACCAAGAGAATCAACAAGCACTACACCATATAAGTTAGTAATGGACATGATGCAGTGTTGCCCATCAAAATTAACCTTGAGTCAATTCGTATATTGAGGCAAGATGACTTGCCTATTGAACAATATTGGAATTCAATGTTCGGCGAATTAAACGAATTGCATGATGATAGGTTGATTGCGTTGGAAAACTTGGTGAGACAAAAAGAAAGAATAGCTAAATTTTATGACAATAAGGTTAAGTACAAATACCTTCAATGTCAGTGATTTGGTTTGGAAAGTTATTTTGCCCATGGAGAAGTCTTGTCGAGAATTAGGCAAATGGTCTCCTAAATGGGAAGGACCATTTAAAGTTAAACAAGTTTATTCCGGTAATGCTTATGCACTTGTCGATGTGAATTCTAGTTTGAGAATTAAGTCCATTAATGGCAAGTATTTGAAGCCATATAGGCCGACAATGTGCGAAGTAAATGTCCAGACATAAAATAAAGAGTGCAGTCTATTCATAGGCCATTTGGCAAGTTACAAATACATTGTCGAATTGGCTATTAGCCTGGGAATAAAAACTAAAATTGTTTTCAAGTACTAGGTTGTTCATTGTTTACAAAAAAACATTGTTTAATCTTGGAGGCTGGAACAGACCGGATGAAGAAACTCAGAATGTCACCAGATCATCGAATCTCCATTTGTCGAGCTAGGTTGAGAGATGATGGTAGTGGAACTGGACAAAGAAGCTTGAGTTAAAGGTTCAACTTCAAAAGCTCGATCACCACCACGAATGCAAGACCATAAGGTCTTGATGTACTCCCAGTCATGAGGAATCTCTCTTGCAATTGATTCGAGTAAAGTGCCAAGAGAATATTTTCAACCAAAGGGTAGCGTAGAGAGGAGTTGAACCCTTTTCATTCAAAACTATCCACAAGACAGAAACGAGCTCCTTACGAGACTTATTTGGTCTCACGGATAGAATTACAAGAATTGTTTTGTCCCAAGAAAGGCTTCACCATTTAGACAAAAACCTTAAAGGAAAGCCCAGAAAGTGAGGCCCCCTGGTTCCCAGATAAAACAAGAAGGGAGGAGAATAAAGGAACCAGAAGGAGAGAAGATGGGTTTCATTTTTGCTTTGCAGTAAGTTTGTTTTAAAAGGCAGATTTGGGGAGGGCTTTATTAAAGGTTTGTAGCAGAGTTCATCAAAAATCTTGAAGAAAGAATTTGAGAACATTCGTTACAAGGAAGTGAGTGAGAACTTGGTTGTGAACATGGCAAGCAGTGTGCATGCCCCTATTTATAGTAAAACTTGGCGTTAAAAATGAAGTGTTCTAGTCAATTTGACTGGTCAATGCTTTTAACTGTGCTTTATTACCAGATATCAGAATTAAAGACGCTGAATTAAACGTACAAGTAATGGACGATGAAGTGATTGATTGATGGATAACTGTCAGATCAAAATCAGTTCATGCATTAAGAATTACAAATTGTTTGGTCGAAATTATGTGCTCAACAAAGACAAAAGAAAGGAAAATGAAAACTGAAAAGGGGTTTTCTTGATGTTCTCCCAAGCAGTGGCAAATCCCTCCTTGATAGCTACAACATTCGCATAATTGGGTCCAAGGCTTTGGAGCTTCGACAATATGGCCTTTGCTTCAACAGTATTGAGGCGCAATTGTTGGTCAGTCACCTTGATTTTGCCAGAGATAGGGGCAGAAGCTGTTGTAATTTCCTACAACTGTGCTTTAGCATTTGCTAACTCTGATTCTAGGCGTGTGATTGTTTGCTCCAGTTCAAGTTTTTTAGCCTGGTTGGGTGCATTTCTCTCAACCAACTGGGCCTTGTTGCACCTGAGATTTATAAGCTTATGGAGAAGGATCTCCTTTTTTTGGTTAGCCTGTTGAAAGGGTAGAATCCCATTGTCAAATTCTTGCAGCTTAGGGATTAGGTCTTCGATGAACGCATACACGACGCTAAATAGCCCTCGACGGAGTGGAGGCAAATGCTCAAGATACTCGTGGATTTCTTTAACCACATTAATCAACTCGCCTCTGACCCCCTTGTCAAGGTAGAAGTCGTCAAAGGAGTATTTGAAAAATCCTTTCAACTTTTCCAGCAGTTCAGTAATTTTGCCGTCGAAGTCATCCCCATGTAAGGCAGAAGAACTGGCCGACGCGGGAGAAGTTTGGTTGCTTGATCCTGAAAGCAAGTCAATCAGCCTATCAACTTCGCTATCACCTATTTCAGTGTTGATATCTTGCAACATAGGGTTAGCCATTGAAGCAGGCTGAGCAGTGGGATGAGTTGGATTGTCAAAGAGTTGATCCATATCAAAACTTTCTTCTATAATCACCACAGGAGATACCTGCTCAATAATTTGGGGGGCATGAGTTGGTTCTTTAACAGGTATGATGTCATCCCTTGGAGGAGAAGTCAAAAATGGATTATCTGTCTGATGGGTTGATGGAACTGGGTCAACGTCCATGTGCGAGGAACAATCGACAGTTTGAATAGGATGCGTCTCTGGTGCATCCTGCATAAAGGTAAAATCGAGAATACAAGTTACAAACTGTTGCCTTCATATTTGTAAAGTACCTAACAAGATATGATACCTGAGTAGATGGAGGGACAACAAGTGGAACATGAGTCTGTAAAGGCTTGTCAGAAACATCCGTATCTAGTTGATCAGGAGAACCCTGTCGAGTGATGATGATAAGGGAAGGTTCGCATAAAAGCACAAGTGATTTATGAAATAAAAGAATACCTTGTCAGTGCTTGACGAAGCAACATCTTCAACAGGAGGAGACCTCTTGGAAGTATACTCTTCGGAAATGCCTTTCTTTGAAAAGGTAGTCTTCACTTCCTGAAATACAAGTGTAAAATGTGACAATTTGTGTAATGTGATTCGACCATCAAGTTATGTTCGAAAGAAAGTTGCCTTCACGAATTCTGCTGTGGGAGTACTATCTGAATTCAAAGAGGTTGATTCTTCTCGAATGGAGTCTGACAAAGTATGTATTGAAAAAAATAAACGCTTGATTGGTTGTAGAGATTACATTGCATATGGAGGAACATGGTTACCGTTTGCGGTGCAAATACCGAGGGAGAATCCGATAAGACCAATTTGCATTTCTTGGTCTGAGTCCCAAAAGTGGGATGCGTTGGCTTTCTCTTGGTCGACTCTTTATGAGAAGTGCTAGTCGAACGCTTTGACTTTGCAGGTTGCTACTTCGTCAAAGACGGTTTCTTACCAGTAATTGGTCTCTGGACTAATGATCTTGAAGGTTTCTTGCTGAGAGGCTTCGATCGAAGAAGAGTGTTATCATCTTCTTCATCTTTATCTTCTTCTTCTACAGCCTCGGGAGTTTAACCCCTCACTTGTTTGCTTTCAGTGGCTCTTTCAGAGGTAAAGCTGAAGCAAAACAGGAAGTGTAAGCAAGAGTTAAGAAAGTTTTTCGAAAATCAAAGTAAATAAACTACCTTTGGGAAATTGGGAAATGAGCCTGCAGCTTCATTATTCTGTTCGAAAGATAAGGTAAATCGTCCAGTGAAAGTAACTTCTTTATTATCAAAGGTACCAATACTGGTACAAGAGTGGAGCCTTTCCAACGCAAGGAAGTTATCAGCCCTCGTCGGTTTACCAGGAAACGGATCTTCCAAACCAAAATTTACACTAGGTAGAGGCACTAGTTCAGGACAAGGTTTCACAAGAGATTGTCCTGTTGAATGCCAATGTTTCAAAGCCTTTAAACCCTATTTGTTGTTATGCGCTTCTGTCGGATTTGGCAGTCATCTCGTTTACCTGTCGAACGATATGATGAGGGTATCTAGGATCCCATTTCACCTTGTAAAATTTCTCAAAGCTAAGAATGTCTTTCAAGTGCTCACCTTTGGTTTTAGCCGAAGGATCCTGTTCCTACAAAGTGGGATAAACAAATATTTTTACGCATTCATCAAAAGACAGATGGAATTTCTTGTAGTATCTATCCCACCAAACTGCAAAATCTGGTGATATGCCTAGAGTCGGACTAAAAGTGGCAAGATCGACTGTGGCTTTGCGAGTCTCATTTTTTCTCTGGATGCCAGTAATGCTACTTTCTTTGAGTTCAATGCAATCCAGAAGAATGCCTTCTTTCTTGTTGGGGTAAGGACCATGGATGGATTGAAGGAAGCCAAATTGATTGGCAGTCGAATTAGGCAAATAGACGAACGCTGAATTGTCACCGGACCCCGATAACCCAGTGGGAAACACTTGACGAGCCAGAAAGTGGGTCCAAATGACATCACAACCGGGAGAGGTTGGGTCCAAAGGAGCTTTGAACCACTCATGCCCATGCTTTTGCTTGACAAAAGGTTGGATACAGACTCCATGCATTTCAGAAAAGAGAGAATGGAACAGTTGAAAATAGTACTTGAAGGTGTCGAGGTCACTACCCATTGGCTTGGAAACACGATACATAACACTACTGTCATATGTGTCAATAACAAGGTCTGCAGGAGCTTTAGAAATATTCTGACCCGAAAAAGTGGCATTTAGCCATAATTGTAAAAGCCAAAGTGGACCTCCAGCTACACTTTTCTTTCCTCCTTCTTTGACCATAGTATAAAAGTTTGACATGCTAGTAAAGAGATTTGACAAGAGAAAAGGGCCAAGAGCCCATTTCATGCCTTCATGAAGAAGGTTGCCAAGCTAAGCATCGATTTTGACAGCTGTATATTTTAGTTACAAAGAACAAAAGCAGACAGCCAGAGAAAGAGGAAAGCTACGTGCTCATTGTCTAAAATATCCTCAGTATTAGACATGTGGTGAAGAATAAATTTTGAAAAAGATGGGGGACAATCTATGAAAACATCCCTGAGGGTTTCTGGTTTAAGAAATGGATGGATCATATGGCCATTTGGCGGGAGGCCAGTATGGGCTGCAACATCAAAGAGAGTTGGCCCCACCATTCCACAAGAGAAATGGAAGTTGTTGGTAGTCTTATTTCAAAAGAATACAGAAGCGCCCAACATAGAAGACTCCAACCTAAAGGTGTGCTTTGATAGTTAAATAAGATGGTAAATGCAAATTTCCTTCCAGAAATTAGCCTTCTTGGCTTTCACTCTAGCTAACCAGGCTGCAAACCAATCTATTTTCCCTGGAGGTGTTCTAAAAAGTCTAGCGTTTTTCATAAAATAGTGAATGTGCAATTGAGAGGCAAAAGCTAGAATGTTAGTAGTGCCTTTTGAATTTGGAAAAACATTTTTAAACTTCCTTGGAAAGTTAGATAAAGAAATAACAGGCCTAAATAGGCAGCAGGAGGTCCAGAAGGAGAGAAGGATCGTTCAAATAGGGCAAAATTACCTTAGATTTTTGCCAGGGGATTGATTCGTCGACGGTTGGGTTGCACATTACCCTTCGTTGGGGTTGATCAGAGCATGGAGTAGGATTGGAAGAAGACGCCATTGAAGATTAAGTGAGTTCTCAGAGGCTCAGAGAAGCGAAAAATGGAAGGTTTGAAGGCCAAAGGGTATTAATAAACTCACATTCTAGTGTTTGCCTTGAAAATTGAAGTGTAGACGTGCTAGAACGTAACCGCCTGCAAAGTGTAATCATGGCCCTATTTTCTAGGGAAGTGGGAACGCAGGCGTTGATGGGACATTGCCCAAAAACCCAGAATTTGGGGGGCATTTGTTGGGGGCCAAATTTACAATTTGGAGTCTCGACAATGTGCTAAGAATTCGATGAGCAAAGAGCATAAATCTGGGAAGAAAATAAAAGTAAGCTAAGTCTAGAATATTTGGTGATGATTCGACAAGGTGAAGGAAGTGTCGAAAATCGAAATTGGCAGGCTTTGTCTAAGCATGCAAATTCGAGATGGTCGAAATATTTGCCAGGTTTTGAGGACTTAGTAAAATTTTGATGAAGTGCCAAGATATGGTCAAATTGACCCGCCTTGATGAATGGAGCACTATCGAAGCCAACAACGACTTATCAAGATTGGCCCAGTGCTTATTAGTGGTAGTTAGTTGTCTAAATTAGAATATGTCGAATAGAGTTAACATAATGTAACTGCAAGATATGCATGCATATCCATTGTACACGTGTCAAGCAGATAATGTGTCAGTTATTTTTGCATTCTTCTATAAATAGGAGGTCGAACGATGTAATATAGGTCAGATACTTGATTGAATTCCCTACATCTCAACACACAGCAGATTCGTGGAACTGAGATCAAGTATACATTCCACCTTTTCATTCAATGCAATTTTACATTCCAGTCACTTACATTCTTGCAAATTTATCTTTTCCTGCACTTTACTTTCATGCACATTTACTTTTCTGCATTTAAATTTTCATAGCTTCTACATTTCCGCACTCTTTAACTTTCTGCATTTTTCTTTCAAACTTTCTTTACCTTTCATGCAATTTACCTTCTGCCAATTTTTACTCGCTTTCTCTTTTACTCTCAGTCTTTCAAAACATAAAAAAAAACCAAAAACAAATCCATTTTGTGTACTTCGTGTTTCATCTCATTTCCATTTCTTAAACTCCCATTAAAACCGTTTTTCCTCTCAATTTCCATAACCGTCAACTCGACGAGAGTCCTTGGCATAACTACCGAGTTGAACCTTACAGTGATTCTGACAGAATCTTTGGCCTCGTTCGGCTAAGTTGATTTCTTGACAAACCACTGATTCTAGATGCGAAACCCCTTATTTGACGAGATTACCGCGTAACTTGTAGAACTTACATCGTCTAAAAAAAAATCATTTGTTTCGTTTTGGGTTTGTCAGACAATTTCCCGTCAGACCAAAAATCCCAGTAAACAACTGAGCACAAAAAAAAGTTTATTCATTATAGTATTTGAAAAATATAATTAATTAGATTCAAACTATCAAAATGATTTTTTTATAGTAAAGAAAAAAAATAAAATTTCCCTCCATTAATAAAATTTTAAAGATAATATATAAAATAATAAAAATAATTGTGTCAGCGTCAGTCGTGCGTCTATTTGTGTAGTAGATCCCCTGACTCCGTCCACCACCTCCTCCTTCCTTTCACCTGTCGTTTCCCTCTCTTTACGTCACAGCTTGATTACGAAACACAAACCTCCGCACCATATACAACCACAAATTACTTCACCAAAAACCAAAGTCCTCTCTCTCTCTCTCCGTGGGTCTCTATGTAAAACTTTCCACCTGTAGGCTGTAAGACCAAGACAATTACAAAGTCTTCGTGTTGCACACACCTCCTCCTTATTACTCCTCCCAGCTCTCCCTCTGTTCCTCACTGCCAACAACAAACTCACCAACCCCACCATGAAACCCTGCAGCATGCCTTTTCTCCTTGTCCTGTTCTTCCTTCTGAGCTTGGTTCGGGGTCGTTTTGTGGTGGAGAAAAACAGCATAACGGTTCTGTCACCGAACAAACTCAGGGGCAAGCATGATGGTGCCATAGGAAACTTTGGTGTTCCAGACTATGGAGGATTCATCGTGGGGTCACTTGTTTATCCCGAGAAAGACTCTCATGGGTGTCAAGCCTTTGACGGTGATAAGCCCTTCAAGTTTCGGTCTAATCGCCCCATTATTGTTCTCCTTGATCGTGGAGGTACTTTCTTTTTTCCTTTCCTTTCAGTCAACGTTGACTTTCTTTGTTTATCACAGGAAAATTTCATCTTGTCTTTCTAATTATGGGTTTTTTTTTACTGTTACATATATTAATTTCTGCTCTTTTCTATTTCCTTGTTTTTTTTTTTTTTTTTTTTTGTTATATATGCTGAAATTATAGTTATATAGTTATTACATCTGTGAATCATATAAGCGGTTATTGATATGTTTGTTTGATGATAGAAGAAAAGGTTCATCCGTTGGTTGATCCTTTTTTCCTGCTTCGTTTTCCAATTATCTTGGATTTCCTTTTTTTATATGTAAAATATAGGTTAATTAATACAACAAATCCACAAAAATATTAAAAAAAAAAAAGTTATTCTGGAAAATACTGTGTATCCCCCAGTCCCACAATTGAAGTTTGGCCCTTTCCTATTTTTGACCTTTCATCCTTATTTCCCCGTACTATTTCTTTGAATTTATTTTTTAGTTTACACGATTCTCTAATTAATCCTATTTAGGTTCCCTTTCTAATTATTACAAATTACATCATAATCGTTTTTCTTGTTTTTATGATGCTAAAACATGTAAATATCCAAGCTGTTTCATGAAATTCAACACATTAGAATATTACGGCGTCATCTGATTCATGTAACCAACCCCAATCAAAAATGGTTTTGGCGGCGGCGGTGTTGGTGGTGGTTGTTGTCTTGTCTCTTGAAAGCCAGCATGTTAGATCAATTCCAATGGGAAATGGTTTTGGTGTTGGTAGTGGTTGTTGTTGTCATCGTTTATTGAAAGGCAACAAAAGGACTAATCTCAATGAAAAAGTTACTCAAGTGATCAAAAATTCCTTTAATGAAAAGCTTCAACTATCCTTCCATTATAATTCTTTGAATCCAAGTTTTATAATGCTTATTGACAAAGTGATTTGCACTGCACTTGTAGAGTGTTATTTTGCCTTAAAAGTATGGCATGCTCAGTTAGCTGGAGCTGCAGCAGTTTTAGTGGCTGACAGCATTGAGGAGTCTCTGATAACAATGGATTCTCCTGAGGAGAGCACTGATGCAGATGGCTACATAGAGAAGATTGTAATTCCATCAGCTCTAATAGAGAAATCCTTTGGCGATTCATTGAAGGAAGCTTTAAACAACAAAGATGAAGTTTTGTTAAGAATAGACTGGAGAGAGTCAGTACCTCACCCTGATAATAGAGTTGAATATGAGTTCTGGACCAACAGCAATGACGAATGTGGAGCTCGTTGCGACGAACAGATGAACTTTGTGAAGAATTTCAAGGGTCATGCTCAGATTCTTGAGAGGGGTGGATATACCTTGTTCACTCCACACTATATTACTTGGTTTTGTCCAAAGCCCTTTGTTGAAAGCAGTCAATGCAAATCTCAATGTATAAACCACGGTAGATATTGTGCCCCGGATCCAGAGAAGGATTTTGGAGAGGGATATGAAGGGAAAGATGTAGTGTATGAAAATTTGAGGCAGCTCTGTGTCCATAGAGTTGCCAATGAGAGTAACCGTTCGTGGGTCTGGTGGGATTATGTGACAGATTTCCATGTTAGATGTTCTATGAAGGAGAAAAGATACAGTAAAGATTGTGCTGAGGCTGTCATGAATTCATTAGGTAAATGCTAGTTTTTGATACTGCTTTGCTTGGGATTCTTCTGTTTTCTTTTTTCTTTTTTAAAAGTTTAGTCTTTATACTACAGATCTGCCTATTGAGAAAATTAAGAAGTGTGTGGGGGATCCTGAAGCAGATGTGGAGAATGAAGTGCTAAGGAATGAACAAGTAGCCCAGGTCATATATATTAAATTTACTGCTATGTCTTTTGAAAATTAAAAAAAAAAAAATTGTAAACTGTTATCAAACAATAATGGCCATATCATATGCGATGAAGCCGCAATCCAGCTGATTATAAAACTGATTTTTGCTTACGAATCTAATAAACTATTTACTTTTCATTCAATTGTGATACACAGATTGGGAGAGGATCTCGTGGTGATGTCACCATCTTGCCAACATTGGTTATAAACAATATTCAGTATAGAGGTTAGTTACTTAAATACTTATAATACATATTCTGCTTGAATTCGCGGAAGTGTATTGAACACATCATACTTTTACTGATTTTCAACTATGTATATGAGTGACTCAGGCAAGCTGTTATTAAATTTGGTTATCAAAATCCAATTATCATATTTGTTGAGTTGAGAGTTTAAGTGCAAAAACGAAGTGCTTTGAATCTGCAATTCTTTTGTCTTTTGGTTCTTCATATCTTGTGTATCAGAATTCTAAATATTTTATTTGTTTTGTCTAAAGGAAAATTGGAGAGAACTTCTGTCCTCAAGGCTGTATGTGCTGGATTTAAGGAGACTACTGAACCTCCAGTTTGTTTAAGTGGAGGTTGGTGTGCATAATTTTTCATTACATGAACTGCACTGATGATTGGTTCTTTTAGTTCAAAATATTCACTGTGTGAGTGATATTAACTTTTAGTACTGATTTGAGTTTATCAGATATTGAAACTAATGAGTGCCTTGAAAGAAATGGAGGATGCTGGCAAGACAAAAATGCTAATGCAACTGCTTGCAAGGTATAAATGAGGAATTTCAATTACCACTTTTTCTCCCAAATAGAATCACTATTCACTAGACACATATTGTCTGTGTGTCTGTGATTTGCTGCAAGTTAAACCTGTATTCTTTGTCAGGATACTTTTAGGGGAAGAGTTTGTGAGTGCCCTGTTGTGAAAGGTGTTCAGTATAGGGGTGATGGTTATACATCATGTGAAGGTATGTCTTTTGGAATATAAGAAGTTTCCTCTTCCTGTTATTTTCAGAACATCAGAATATTATATACTCTCCTCTCATAAAACATGATAGCCATGGAAGTATGAGATTAAGACATTTCCTTTTTGATTTGGAATTCATCTTATATGCAACTTTCAAGTCAAAAGAAAATTCATTTCACGTTGTAATCTCATGTTTACCAATACTTGTGTTAAAATGTGAATGAAGAATTGAAGATCAATAGGGTGTCTCCCCCTAAACTAAACAGGGAAAATATGAATTCGCCTTGGGCATTTTTTAATAATTGCTATTTATTTATATTTTGATGAATTCATATAGGACACTTGTTTTACTTCTTTACTCAAAGTGGTATGCTCTTTTCCATGCTGTTGCTGATATGATTGTTGACTCTATTCCTTATTTGACAGCTTTTGGACCTGCAAGGTGTTCTATAAACAATGGAGGTTGTTGGTCAGAAACCAGAAATGGAATAAAATTCTCAGCTTGCTCAGTTCAGTACTGCTTAACCAAATCTTCAATTTTCTTTCTTTATTTTTTCCCCTTTTCGTTGTAAAAGATTTATTGTACTACACTAACGGATAGGATCCGTGCTCAGCATGGGTGCGAGAAAATCAGCAGGAGAGAATTTTTCTATCTATATATTCTATATATAAGATGGAGATGTTGCCACGTAGCGCAACGTGGATAATGGAACTTAGTGTAGTTAATTTTCTTAAATAAATAATAGAATAGATTCATGGACATGACTCAAGGCTAATAGAATTTTCTTTTTGAATAAAGGAGTCCATGGTAAATGGCTGTCACTGCCCAGTTGGGTTTCGCGGAGATGGTAACAACTGTGAAGGTAATATTTGTTTCCTCCTTTGCAATTTAAAACACTCTGTTGCCTTCTTTATGTAATCGATTTTGCGAAAATATAACTCTGTTGCAAAAAATCTCTTTTGATCTGATTCAGATGTTGATGAATGTAAGGAACGAAGTGCTTGTCAGTGTGATGGCTGCAGCTGTAAGAACACTTGGGGTGGCTATGATTGTAAATGCAAGGGAAATCTTCTATATATAAAGGAACAAGATATTTGTATTGGTATGATACTAAAATCTTAACTGTAAAAAAAAGATTCTTATGTGAGAAATTTCAGAATAGCATCCCTAAAATTTGAAATGATAATGTAACTAGTAGTCAATTAACCATTTAGTCTAAAACCATAGAATAGTATCCAATGCACTAAATACTCAATCAAAATAAACTAAATGAGCATTGAACTAAGATCTTTATATATATTTTTCCAGTTCACAACATAGTGCATGATTATAATTTTGCTTTTTATTTCGCAGAAAGAAGTGGATCAAAATTTGGACGGGTTCTTGCCTTTGTAGTCGTAGCAGTTGTTGTGGCCGCTGGTTTTGCTGGTTACATTTTCTACAAATATAGGCTCCGGGTAAGCCTAATTCATTCTCAAATACAATCTTACAAATAATGTATACATAATTTATGTTGAGTTGGAGATCCAAATTAGCAGTTTAGCACTACATTTAATTACCTTTTATCAAATTTTTTTTTTTTTTTTTGTAGTCTTACATGGATTCGGAGATCATGGCTATCATGTCACAATACATGCCACTGGATCAGCAAAACAATGTAGTTCACGCTGAATCTCAGCCTTTAAGACAACAAGGAACGGTGTAGTAAGGTATTCAATTATTCATATCTTCAACTTTCAAGTTTCAATCCATTGAGATTGCTTTTATGCCAAACAATCTTCTGATTTTGCTCTATTTGCATTCTGCCTGCAGACACAATAAGATAATAATGATAGCCAAGGGATCCCGTTGAACAACACACGAGAGATGTATTATAAGCAAGATTGGCTACTTGCTTTTGAGTCCATTTCACAGCGAAGGACGATCCAGTACTTTACTATAGGGTAATTATATGTGAACGATTAATACAGAAATTTTCTTCATAGAATAATTTCAAGTTTTCGCATTCTGTAAATAGAACTATTGAGATGTAAATGAACATTGATACAAAAACGCGAATACGTCACTGGTTCTTTCTTCTGTATGGCCTAAAATATAATCCATAGTTCTAGACTGCACCAATCGAACATTGCACTTGGCCCAGCGACGTATTCATAGTTAAGGAGTAAGGATGATTAATAAAATCTGCTCAAAGTGATCTTGAATCTGGTGGGCTCCCAATTCTGATCTTTGAACCATATCTCAAGGTATTTTTTTTTTTTTTGGGTCTGATGGCCCAGCGGCTTACTACGCACTCCTAAGAGCGCTGAAAGGGAGCGTAGCGGGTTCTAATCCGCGCCCAAATGTTCAAGCGGTAAATACTTTGTCAATTGTGCTAAGTAGAGGCAGAGGGAGGGGGGACCTAATGGTGCTATGGTCTCCACCAAAATCTTGACTTTCCTTACTACCCACTTATGAAATCACTTAATGGCACAGGTAAGTTTCAAGAAATGAGTCTGAGGTAGTTGTGGTTGTGGTTTACTCACCTCCCATTTGTTTATATGATAATTTTATGCTTTCGTTTGTCCTTTTGCTTAGCATTGGCAAGTCATATCGGTGAAAGACTTTTATCTTCCCTCGTGTAAACAAACGAGCATGTTCCCAATGCAATTATTTGGACTTTTGTTTATATTCCACCATTAATAGACTTTTCGTTAATTAGTTGTAGCTCCTAGTTGTCATCTTGCTCTTGCTTGGTCTGTAAAAAAAACTTTGCTCTTACTTTTGACAGTGATGCAAATATTCCATAGCTTACACTTAAAATCCATAATCGCATTACTTAAATAAGACTCAGACATAAGACTTTTGTTGATAATTATTACAATTTGTAAATGGCAAAAGGTGTATTTGCATTAATGGAGAAAAGTATTTATACAAACATCATCAGCACTCTAACTGAATAACTAACTTACTAACTGTAACTAATTTCTAGTTAACTAACTAACTAACATTTCAGTAGATTAGCAATCATAGGTGTCGAGGCAGGCTTACAAGCCAAAAGTCCAGCATCATCTAAAAGTTCCAGAGCATATTTTCGCTGAGATAGGATTATGCCTTGATTGGATCTAGCAACCTCAAGGCCAAGAAAATATTTTAGAGAACCAAGATCCTTGATGCGAAATTGATGATCCAATTGAGACTTGACATGAGAAATTTCATCAAAATCATTCCCAGTGAGGACTATATCATCCACATATACAAGCAAAATGGTTATGTGAGAACCAGAATTTTTGACAAACAATGAATAGTCCGATTTTGATTGAGTGTATCCAAGTTGCAAGAGGGCATGAGTAAGTTTAGAATTCCATTGACGGCTTGCTTGCTTAAGACCATAAAGTGACTTAACAAGCTTGCAAACTTGGTTTGGTTTGGAAGTCTTAAAACCCGGAGGAACGGTCATGTACACTTCCTCATGTAAATCTCCATGGAGAAAAGCGTTGTTGACGTCCAATTGATGTAAATGCCACTGTTTGGCAGCTGCAAGAGCAAGAACTAACCGCACAGTGGTGAGTTTAACAACGGGAGAAAAAGTGTCAAAGTAATCAATGCCCTCTTTTTGAGTATAACCTTTGGCAACTAGGCGAGCTTTATACCTTTCAATGCTGCCATCGGATTTATATTTCACCTTGTAAACCCATTTGCATCCAATTGGATGCTTGCCAGTGGGTAAATCAGTAAGTATCCATGTATGATTTAACTCAAGAGCAGCTATTTCTTGGTCCATGGCCTGCTTCCAACAAGCATAGTTTGCAACCTGCTTATAGGATTTAGGTTCGGGAATGCTAGAAATAGCTAAAGAAAAGGCTTTGAAAGAAGGTGACAAATGATGAAGTGATAAAGAATCAGAAAGAGGAAATGAAATACACGAAGATTGACCTGGCATTTCTTTGTTGAGCATGAACTATATTGCAATGATAATCCTTGAGATAATTGGGAGGATGTGTGATTCTAGTGGAAGCTCGAATCGGGAGAATAGGAGTCGCAGAATTTTGTCCTGCATCGTAAACCGATTCTGCAATTATGTCTGCACTGTAAACCGATTCTGAAGTGGGAAAAATGGAAGAGTTTGTGGGAATGTAAACAGATCATTACATAAGAAATATGGGAAATAGAGGATTCAGTGGTAGAAGAATTATGAGAAATGGGAGTCAAATCGTGAGAAGAATTAAGCTTGGGAAGACAAATGGGAAATTCGCAGAGGAGAATCAAAGGCGAGAGTTGGAAGGTGATGAAAAAGGAAATATAGTTTCATAGAAAATGACATGTCTGGATAGAAAAATTTCCCTAGATCGAGGTCAAAAAGAATAAAGCCTTTGACCCCGGTTTGGGCCCAAATATATGCACTTTCTTGCTCGAGGACTGAATTTCTTTCTATGGGCAAAGGAGAGTGGATGCATAGCATAATGCTCCAAAAACTCTAAGAAGAGAAAAATCAGGTGGCTGGTTATAAAGAATGTAATGAGGAGAGTTGTTTTGAAGTTTTGAAGAAGGTAAAAGATTGATAAGATGTACAGCATGGGAAACAGCATATGACCAAAAAGAAATGGGAAGGTGAGCTTGAAACATTAAAGCTCTAGACACATTTAAAATGTGTTGGTGTTTCCTTTCAACTACCCCATTTTGTTGGGGAGTTTCAACACATGAGAGTTGATGAATGATACCTTTACTTTGGTAGAAGGAATCAAACAAGAACTCTTGACCATTATCAGATCTAATAGCCTTAATTTTGGAAGAAAACTGAGTTTCAACAAGATTAACAAACTGAATTAAAAGAGGTCTAGTTTCAGACTTTGATTTCATTAACCGAATCCAAGTGAACCTAGATTTATCATCTACAATAGTGAGAAAAAATCTATGACCAGTGATGGAAGGAGTCTCAAAAGGACCCCAAATGTCTACATGTATGAGATCAAAAACAGAAACAGAAATGGAAACACTATTAGGAAAAGAAAGTCTCTTTTGTTTTGCAAAATGACAAGTGTCACATGCAGAAAAAGAAGCAGAAGAAACAACAGAATTCTTATGTAAAATTTGATAACATTGCAGAGAGGGATGTCCCAATCTGTAATGCCATACATCAGAAGAAGAAATGTTTATACAAGTATTATTTGCAGAATGAGAATCACTAAAACTGAGAGGTTTTGAGTTAGGGAGTATCACTTCATATAGTCCATGGACAACCTTAGCTTTGCCAATCATCCTCAAAGAAATCATTTCCTGTATAAGGCAATGGTCATGAAAATAAGAAAGAAAACAAGAAGAGTCATTGGTAAGCTTGGTAACAGAAATCAAGTTGAAAGCAAAATTAGGGATATACAAGACATCAAACAAAGTGATTGTGTCAGTAAGAAAAACAGTGCCCCTAATATTTGCAATGGAATGTTGGCCATTAGGGAGAGATACAGGAATAGGTGGGACAGTTCTATAGGTGGTGAAAAATTCTAAGGAAGAAGAAATATGATCTGTCGCCCCTGAATCTATGATCCAGGGTGTTGAGGAAATACCTGATGTGGAAATGGAAGAAACATGGTGGCTGCTGACTAAATTGGCAGAAGCAGGTGAGGGAGAAGCCGTGGCATTAACTGATGCAGTAGAAAGCAGAGTCATGAGACCTTGAACTTGCTCATGAGTAAAACCAGGAATGGAAATTACCGTAGGTGAAGAAGCAGCTATAGGAACAGAATTAGCCTCTGCAGTGTGAGCCATATTGATTGATTTCTTAGACTTGAATCCTGGTGGAAATCCATGTTTGAGGAAACAAGTTTCCACAGTGTGATTAAGTCTACCACAGTGGGAACATTGTCTCTGAGATCCTGATTTCTGATTAAAGTTCCTGAAATTGGAGTGTGGCTTGCCTTGAGGAATTGGAGTGGTAGAGGCAGAAGTAGCCAATGTAGTAGCAGAGGCAGAGGCAGCCAATGCAGTTGGAGTAGGAAGTAGAGGCAGCTGTAATTGTCGCTCCTGTTGAATGACCATAGAGTACACCTTAGATAAAGGAGGTAATGGCTCGAGAAGTAAAATCTGAGATCGAACTGCAGAGTAGTTATCATTTAGTCCTTGTAGAAAACAAAGAACACAGTCATTGTCCCTATATTGCTGAACCAGTGTATTAACATTGCAGCAACCAGAGTCAGACGAAGTGCAGGAAGGAATGGTGCGAAAATTACATAACTCATCCCAGATAATCTTCAATTTGGTGAAATAACCAGTTACAGACAAATCACCTTGTTTAAGAGAATACAACTTAGCATGCAATTGAGATATGCGCACAAAATCGCCCTGAGAAAAACGATTGCGCAATTCCTGCCATACCTGATATGCCGTGTCAAGCCAAATAACACTAGTTGCAATTTCAGAACTCATCGAGTGATGTAACCAGGAAAGAACCAGAGTATTGCATCGCTTCCAAGACTTGAATTTAGGATCGGTGATAGGAGGTTTCTTCACTGAGCCATCAACAAAATCAAATTTATTCTTCATTTGAAGCGCATTGGACATAGCACGCGCCCAACCATGATAGTTGGAAGGATCCAGAGAGGGAGAAACAAGAACGAGAGAGGGATTCTCGTTCGGATGAATGTAGTATATATCCATAGGATCAGGAGCAGTGACCTAAGATTGTGAAGATTTAGGAGTAGTCTCAACAACAACGGGAGAAGCATCTGACATAGTTAGGGTTTCGGATGAGTAAGAAATTGAAATCGCAGCAATGAAGAAGATGATGCGAGGAATGACGAACAGAGATCGCAAGAATGCAGAAGTCAAAAAAATCACAAAACGCACAAAATCGTGAAGAAGAATCACGAAAATGCAAAAATCTCAAGAGTCACAAAATGCAGGATTTCAGAGAACGCGAAGAATCGCAGAAAGTGCAGAAACTCAAAGAAAGGAGACGAAATGGAAAGAGAAGAGAGAAAATGCAGAAACGCAAAGAAAATCGTGATGCAAAATCACGAAGAAGAGGAATGCAGAATCGAAGAATTCCAGAGAATTCTCAGAGAAAGTTTAAGCGGAAGAATTCATCTGATACCATATTACAATGTGTAAATGGCAAAAGGTGTATTTGCATTAATGGAGAAAAGTATTTATACAAACATCATCAGCACTCTAACTGAATAACTAACTTACTAACTGTAACTAATTTCTAGTTAACTAACTAACTAACATTTCAGTAATTAAATATTGATAATAATAACCAAACTTTTTTAATTATATTTTTAGCGAGAATTTCACTTATAAATGGTCCCTCCTAAAGAAATTTTTCTGGCTCTGCCCCTGGTGCTAAGCACCACGGACATATCTCAAGGTATTAGGAAATACATATTTGATAATTTTATAAAACAGTTTTGTTATTCCTACACTTTAGATTTTACGCCACCTATGCTATGCACGTTAAAAATGTTGTCACTATTTTTTTTGACAGAAAAAATGTTGTAACTATTGGTTATTGAAATAGCAAATGATTATTGATAAGATAAGAATATGTTATTTTTTTGATAATCAATTTGATAAAAATGTTAGTTAATACCGACTAACAAGAGACGCATCGCTAACAATAGTAAAATATTATGCGTGAAAGAAATATTTCCTAACACGTTAGCCATACTCATCAAGAATGAGAAAATCCCATTAAAAAAAAATCAAGAATAAGAAAAAATATATTATCTTCAAAATTATTTGAATAAATATTATTGAGGAATGTTCAAACATTTTTAAAACAATTTTTACTAAAATCCTGTCTACATATCCGTCGGCTTCTAGGATGAAAAATTGTTTCATGTGGTCTGGTGAACCAATACTTGAAAATCGTTCGAAATGCCAACAATGACGGTCGCCACCCCGTAAGTAGAAGCCCATAGTATTCCCCGTCCTCACGATTGAGACAGTATCTTAATCAGTGTCAGTTCAAGAAAAACAAGAAAAAACAAGTCTGAACGTCTCAAAACTTAACTTATATTTGTTTTCTCTTATTTTTGTCAAATCAATAAGAATCATTTCATCGTCTCGTATATAGGGATGACAAAGCGGGTTGGGTCCAACGGACCGGCCAGCCAACCCACCTGAAATGGGGTGGGTTGGGTTACGACATGTCAGCCCGCCAACCCATGTAGCCCAGCCCGCCTAGCCTGCCAACCCATCGAGTTAACATATATTTTTTATTTTTTTATTTTCTATTAAGTTTCCTATTTTTACATATTTCGGGTAGGCCAGTTCGTCATTTTGGTCCGTTTTAGGCGAGTGACATGCCATTTTGGCCCGATTTTCAGTTTTTATATTTATTTTTTGTTTTTTGATTTTTTAACGTGCTGGCCCTCCATCCCATGACGAGACAAGTTGAGTTCAACATCTCAACTCATCATCCTTGGTAGGCTAAGTAGGGCCAACTCATTTTTAAACAGACTCATGATGAGTTGGGCCAGGTTGACCCATTTTGCCATCGCTACCCGTATACCAATTTATTTTGTACTGAATTACATTGCTTCTTATTATTGTTGGTAAAAATATAACATGAGGAATATATAATTCACAAAACAAAACAAGAGTCTCTCTCTCTCTTTTTTTTTTTTAAGAACAAAACAGGAGTTTCAAAAACCAGAATCCCGGCTATGAGGGACTGTCCGAAAAGCTAAAAAAATGAGTACCCTCCGACGCCTTCACCTCCCCACAAAAACCACCATTTGCAAACTGCGTTTGGGCGTAACAGAATTCCATTCTTCATTCTGCTGTACCCCTCCAAACGAAGCTCCTCCTCCTCCTCCTCCTCCCGGTTCACATTCCCCAACCCTAACAGATGAAGAGCTGACGAAAATCAACCACCTCATCCCCCGCCTCTGCGACTCCAACCAACTTCCCACAGCACTCCGTCTCACTACCACCGCCCTCTTAGCAAACCCCCTCTCCAATCCCTCCACCTCTCCCCTTAATCCACTCCCTCACCTCTCACCCAGACCTCACCCACACCATGTCCCTCCTCACTCACCTCCTCCACACCCCCCAATCCCACCCTTACATCTCCCCCATCTCCCTCATGCTCCTCTCTTCCTATCTCCAATCCCGCTCCTCCAACCACGCCCTCAAACTCCTCCGCTGGCTCCAGAGACCCGGTTCCCCTTGCCCTCCCGATCTCACCATGTACCGCCTCCTCATCCCTGGCCTTTGCCGCGACGGCATCCTTCTCCACGCTCTCACCGCTTTCCGGGACATGGTCGCCACTCTCCACATCGTGCCTTGCCCCGATTCCGCTCAGTGTCTTTACCGCAGGTTCCTCAGGGAGGCTAGGGTCAATGAAGCCCTGGAACTCGATGCCGCTCTTTCTAGTCTCGCACGTGACCCCGAGGAGAGGGGAAGTGTCTTGCACGTGCTTGACTGCATCATTGCTGATTGGACAGAGTAGTAGAAGAAGTAACATGCTTGGTATGACTGTTTTTTCTTTTCATTTAATTATTATTATCTTCAATTCTTTGTCCCAAAGAGGCATTTGGTAGATTATGTTAGATGATACTGCAACTGGAAAATTTTGGTCTAGTGCTTGCAGTTATGTGATGGGAAATTGTGGTTGCCATGTGACTTTGGATTGCAATTTAAAATGTTGATTCTATACCATGTTGCACAATATTTGGATGGACAAAATTTAAGTGTAGATCCTTACGTGCAGTTTTACTGTTCTCCGGTCACAATTCAACACGTGGATTAATTATTCAATAGTAAAAATAGAATCATTTTGAATTTAAATTTAAATGAAAAATTTAATCTACATGACATGTTAAAATTGGTAAACAGCATAAACAACATCTATTGAACAACACCTTAAGTTTTTTCCTATTTGTATTCTTACTCTATGATGCGGAGTCACCACAAAAGATGTAACAAGGAACGAAGAAAACTAATTTATGACATTATGAACCACTTATCAATTTGAAATTGCCTGAAATGTAATCTGTGTGCTATGAAGGTTGCACACCTAACATTTGAATCAATTGGACTATTGGAGACATCAAAATCACACTAGAAAAGACCACCTGGACCCCAAGGACAACCTTGATTTGGCCTACTTTGTGGTGGATTCAAGTTCCCACCACAACCAACAACATAACCAAAACATAACAACACTGGAATTGACATCTGGAGTCTGGACAGAAAGAGTGCGATTCATGGGTCCAGTCCTCTTAAACATGTGAATCATCCTCACAGGAGTTGGGAGAGAATCATCAATATCTTCTCTATGAAGTTTGTTCATCTTAATTATCTCATGTCTTTGACTTATTCTTCCCAAGATACTACTTTCTTCTTGTTCTCTAAATTGTGTTGCTGTATGTTGACTGTTGTTCAATGAAATTAAGGTTGTTATGCATATTGTTTTATTTTACCATTTATGAAAAGTGTTGTTATGATTACAATGGAACAAGTACATTCACTCACCCACGGAATCGGATTAATAGATTGGTGATTGCTTTTTATACTGCAGAGCATTACTTGTTGAATTAGTAGGCCTGGTTCTATTAATGTGCTGTTATTGTTAGGCAATTTAGCAGCAAGCGGGTTTTGTTTTTAATAAAGGCTAGTGATATGGATGTGAAGGTCTTCCTAGTTTAAACAAACCATGGGAGCTGCTAATAATAAGCCTGGTGTGAAGAAACTAATAGAAGAGATGTTCGCTGACTATAATTCAATGAAGGATATAGATAATGATGAAGAATAATCAAAGGAATCCAGATAAAGGCATGAAGTCCTCCTCAACTTAGATTCCAAAATAAAGACCCTGAATCAATTGTGGAACATGGAAAGGGTATTTATTCCAAACAAGGGGATTCAAACTTCTATATCAGAGACTAGGAAACATAGACTCGTAAAGAAGGCATATTTCAAAATCCCTTCATACACAGATATGTTACATAGACTCTAATGGTTTGTTAGTAATTGTTCATTTTTATTATTTCTAAATAGTGCGGTTTCTAGCTGCTGCTATCGTGCATGATATCTATGGGTCCAGCACAATACATAATCCTATTTAAATAAATGATTATTACTATTCAGTCCTGACTCCAACTACCAGGTTCTGTACATTGTCTTTAATCATCGGAGTCCTCATTCCTCTGCTTTACCAGCCCCTTCTCCCGACAATACCACTGCTAGCTATCTCAGATATGGATTCACAGCAGTCAAGTGAGCATGCAGTCACAGCAGTTATGAAATGTCCACCGTTCGATTCATCTGAGGCTCCACATTATACCAAGTCATCTCTTCTGGTAAATGAGGTAAACCACGTCGTTTTACTCCAGGGGCAATTTGGCATTACGTTGAAGTTCCTTCATGAGAGGGTGAAGCAAGAAAGAAGAATGGCAATAATCTAAGTTGTTGTGAGAAGCACTCACATTCAGATACATGAGATCCATCCGTATCCCAAAGGATAAAGAGATCTTTGATGTTACGAAATTTCCTGTCGATGAGTATTCAACATCATTTGGCTTGCTAATGACCCCCAAAATCCATTTTTTAAAACTGTAAAATTAATTTTAAATGTCGTAGTTGAACCCGAGGATTCAAGCAAGGAAAATGTCTTGGAAATTTTCTGGTTTCAAAACTTCTGGTTTCAAATTGCTGACACAGACAGACCTTCTTATATAAGAATTGATTTAAAAAATTGGATTTATGATATTTCTTGGTGAGAAATAGAGCAATTTTCTGAACTGATTAAGAAAAGTTTTATGAGCAATGATGGATGTTTGGATCTCAATTCTACCCATGGCTTCACATGAATTCATTCCTAGTTTCATGAAGCACTAACTTAACGAACAAAGGGACTTGACACACAATCTCCCCCTCACAACCTAAACATGGCCAGGCACCTTAATACATATTTGAAAAACCATTTTCAACTTTCAAAGTCAAGTTTGATTAAAATGTGTGGTTTTGTGTAAAAAAATGATGTTTGGTTGTTTCAAACTAAAAATGATTTTGACTGCGAACCTCATTTTAACTAGAAGCAATAAAAAGTAATCTTTATATTAAATAAAAAATTTACATCGATGTCAAACTTGTTTTTGGAATAAAAATATCTAAATATAAATAATTTCACTTCATACTTAATGTTAACAAAATGGTAAATTCTAGGATGCTTTTGCAAAAAGTTGGGTAAGTTACCCAACATGAGGTGTCATGAATCAGAATCAGCCATATGTACTCCACTAACCATGCCATTAACAAAATAATGGTTTATAGAATTACCAACTTAATTTGTATATTGCATATGCACACTTTTGGTATTAATTATCTTCTTTTGTAAGTTTGCATTTCCAAGGAATAGTTTTATGTTTCCAAGACACTTTGTTCCCTCTTTCCATCATCTTCTTTCTCTGGAAATTTGCAACACCCTGCATTTCCTATTTTCTTCTTGTTCGGAGAACATGAAATTAATTTAGTTTGATCTAAATATAATGATTCACACGTATATATGAGTATACATATATATGTAAAAGATCTCTCCAATGATTGAACTATTTTAAAATTTTTTAAAGGAGTTCTATTAATCGATGATTCATGAACAACATGCTTGAAAATCGCTGCAAATCGTCAACTGAATAGGAAGAGTGTGATGGGTCAGGTAGCAACCCGTTTTCCAGTATCGGGTGAAGAAGATAACTTCTCCAGATGATATTTGAATAATATATGTCAATATTTCACAATAATCCCATGAGACGTATGGTGGTGCGATGGTTGTTGTGTGGTTCAAATTAATTGATGGTACAAGGTTCGAAACCCCCGATTCCCTTGCCACTGTGCCACCGCTTGTGAACATCTCTACAACGGAACGCAAATTACTATTAAAAAATAAATAAAATATGATACCATAGGTATTTTATCTACCAAGTGAAAAAAAAAAAACTTTGGATAAGTCATGGCATCTCCATATCCTCAAGAAGATTCATCCTAACTCAACAATGCCTCCTCTCTCACGTGGAAGCAACAAAAAATTAGTTTTTCCATTCCAACAATATTATCTAAACTTTAGTTATACTGGAGTTTTTTAAAAAAAATTTGTGGACACTATATATAATCTAAATGAATTAGTTTGAGAGTAGTGATTTTTTTTTTCTTCAATTTGTGGACACTATATTTATATAGAGGGGTGTTCAAGTTACTCCAAGAGTAACTCTTGTCTGAGTTACTCCGGTTAATATCTTTCAACAGACATGAAATTTCATCAATCGGACTGTCACATTAAAAGTTCTTATTGAGCAGATCAACTCTATAAAACTTTATAAAATTTGAAAAATATTTGATACTTCATCATATCACTTCAATTCAACATATACTATACGTTTTAATTTATAAGTAAAATGTTGACCATATGATTACATAGCTATTGATGCCCAATTTATTTAAAATTTGGTTTACATGATCATTAACATAACATGACGATATTGAACGGTTGGATTGATAAAATTCAATATCTACAAAGTGATATTAACCGGAATAACTCAGATAAGAGTTACTCCTGAGTATGTATATATCTATATATATATATATATGCCACATCAACCGATCATGTTATGTGACACAATGCCCTGGGGTCATGTTAGCATGATCAGTTGATGTGACACGATGCCCTGGAGTCATGTTCACATGACTCTATGGCATTCAGTGACATGAACTGATGATGTGAACATGACTCTATAGCATCAAGTGACATCAACTTATTATGTGATAATGACTCTAGGTCATCAAGTGACATCACTGATCATGTAAATATTACTCTAGGGCATCAAGTGACATGAACTGATCATGTGAACATTACTATAGGGCATCCAGTGACATTAACCGATGATGTGATAATGACTCTAGGGCATCAAGTAACATAACTGACCATGTGAACATGATCCTAGGGCATTAAGTGATATCAACTGATTATGTGAACATGACTCTAGGTGATCATGTGACATGAACTGATGATGCGAACATGACTCTAGGTCATCAAGTGAAAGTGACATGAATTGATCATGTCAATATTTCTCTAGGGCATCCAGTGACATTAACTGGTGATGTGATAATAACTCTAGGGCATCAAGTGACACAACTGATCATGTAAACATGATCCTAGGGCATCAAGTAGCATGAACTGATGATGTGAACTTGACTCCAGGTCATCAAGTGACATAACTAATCATGTGAACATGACTCTATGGCATAAAGTGACATAACTGATCATGTGAACATGACTCTAGGTCATCAGGTGACATGAACTGATGATGTGAACATGACTCTTTGGCATCAGATGACATCAACTAATGATGTGAACATGACTCTAGGTCATCAAGTTGAAGATTTTTTTTTTGTGAGTTTATTTTTAAAAACTATTATCTTATTTTATTTTTTTAAAAGACAAATTTAAGTTCACAGGAATGACATATGTAAAGTGAAAAATTTGGCGCAAATATTCATTCTGTGTGCCGCGACAATGAAATTTGAATATCCCTCTTTCTATCCTTCCAAATTTTTTTGCGATGGGAAACCAAAAGAAAGCCATCCTTTTGTGAAGCTTTCAAATTTCAAAAATCATCTTAAAATTTCAAAATTGAGCCCCAAATTCTCTCTCCTCTCTTTCAGGAACCATCCCTATTCCACATTGGTTTACTAATAGGTAAAGCATATAGTATCGTAATTTATCTTTTCCAAAGGTATTCACATCTAGGTAATACTCTTACAAACCATCTACCATTGCATATTAATCCTCAAGTAGAATAATTTTTATGCACAAATTTTGCCAATTAATTATTACATGCGTCTAAAATCTAACCTCCTATATAGAAAACATCACTTTTTTAAAAACTAAATTAACAAATAATTGTCAAAATATAATATTAGAACTCTTTAAATTAGATCAATAATATTAACTACAACTATAACAAGGATGTTTTAAAATATTAAATGTTTCAAAAACTTTTAAAGTGTTGACTTTAATATTTATTATTTTATGGTATAATTGAATATTTATTATATAATTAATTATGATGAATGTGAATGGAAAACTATTTTAATATGTTAAGTACTTTTATTCATATATTTTTTTAAAATAATATCTTTAGTAAACCTTTCAATTAATTAAAAATAAAATATTAAATATATCAAAAACTTTTAAATTATTTCCTTTAATATATATTTTAAGGTATAATTTAATATTTATTATATAATTAATTAGGAATAATGTAAATGGAAAAAATATTTTAATACATTAAATACATTCATTCTCATTCAATGTACTTTCTGAAAATAAAATATTTTTATTTTTACTTTTATTTTATTTACATTGCCGGTGCAAAATATTTAAACTCATTTATTAAATAATAACATGTTTAAAATTAATTATTACGGACACCGGAAATTGTAGAGAAAGATACCTATACACAACATATTTATTCATAATTACTCATCGTTAATCATTTTTTTATACAATAATAAGTTAAATTGTGTTCCGGACTGGGCCGAGGCCCAATCCGGGGATCCAACATTTACAGGCCCAACGGCTTCCCTCAAGGCCACATCGTCCGCGTGCCTCTCCGCCTTCCCTCAACGTGGCAGGCCGGGCTTTGTGCATTAATGGTTGTCTGGGCTTGGGTTTCACGGGGCGGTTACCTGGCAGCGGTAACCGTCCTCGACTCATATTTAAAGAAGACCAGCGTCGAGCGGTCAAGGTAATCATCTTTCTACCACCTCTTACTCACCTCGACACCTGCGACTTGGCGTCGGTGTTTGCGGTACACCACCCGACCCGCCGTCGTCCTCGTCGCGAGCACAAGCCTTACCGCTTCCCTTCGGTCATCCTCTGAAGTTACATTTCAGAACATTGGCGCCGTGCGTGGGGATCGTTCTGATTCCATCTTCTTTGTTGAAGTCTCCTTCTTCACTCGGCGATGGTGGATCGAGCGTCGGATCGCGACTAGCGGGTTCAGCTCATCGCGGCAGATCTTGAACAACCTAACGGTAGATAGCTCAGGCGAACCACTTCTCGGCGGCAGCCGTTCCGATCGTTCTTTGCTCAAGCCGATGCGGAGCGGAGGACCTGCCGTCCTCATTGCGGTTTGGCGAATTCATCGAGTCATGTCTGAGCGATCAGGAGGCTCAGAATCAGCGTCTCGATCGAATGGAGAATCAGCGTGAAAGAAATTCCCGTTCGGCGTTGCCAAATCGACAACGAGAGAAGATCGTGTTTCTCGTTCTCCTCGAGAGATCGAAGGAATCCGAAAATCTCGGTCTGTTCATCACCACCAGAGCCGCGACTCGACCGCTCTGGGCATAGAGCGGCGGTAACACTTGATGGTGGTCGTACTCCACCTCGCCGTCACCAGATCGAGGTCCGTTTGCCTCAAAAGCGGAAGACATGAACAAACACACCGCGAAGAGTTTCTTCCGAAATCTTTCTCTGAATCAGATATGCCACACTCTCCCGCGCGCCATCGCCGCCACAGACGCGGCGTCTCATCGCGAAGGTACCACCACGGCGGCGACACTCCCCAAGAAGAGCGCCTCGGCCTCTGGCGTGATAAAATCTCCTGGCGCACCTCTCACGTGCGGGTGCTCGTTACGTCTCATCAACCCCCTTACCGGGCGATGACCAGGATGACCATGCGATGCAAGGCCTTTGGTCCTTTCGTCTAAGATTATGAGATTCGATTCGAAACATCTTGAAACCACCCTCGTTGGACTCCTCTGGCGGGACCACCAAACCAAAGCGAACATGTTGGTACCTTTGACACTATCATGGACTATAAAGGCGCCCAAGGCCGATAAAGTCACGGGGATCTTTCCACCTCGCTCACGAAGAAATCGGCCTTGTCTTGGTTCCAGGACTCTTAAGAGAAATTCCATTGGATCGTGGTGAGCTCGTCGACCGATTCTCCGCGCACATTCCACGCATCTAAAGTCGACCCCAGTCGGCTGACCCTAGCCAGCGATTGACAAAAGAAAGGAGAATCCCTCGGAGACTATGTCGGCGTTTCAACAAAGAAGCCATTTTGGTGAAAAAATGCTCGTGAGATGAAATTATACTTGCTAGAAACAAGGCCTGGTCGAGGAAGCCTATTCGGTGTCGACATTGGTGTCCGACAAGCGAGTCTGCCAGAGGTTCTGGCGAGCTCAAAAATTCATGAATGCGAAGAGAAGTTGATGGCATCGAAAGCCAAAGGTAAAACCAGGAGGAAGGCGGTGGACAGCGAAGGCAGTCGCGTAGGGAGAAGGAAAGTCGAGTCGGCAAAGAGATCTGGCGAATATACCCCTTTGAACACTACCCTAGCGCATCTTGAATGAGTGCGCTTGAACACGAAGTCAGTGATCTTTGGAATTAAATTTCCCCGAGAAGGGAAAAGAAAGCCGAATCTGATAAGTCAGTCTGCCGCTTTCACAAGTGTATGTCAGACACGCAGAGACCGATGAATGTTTTCACTTGAAGGGCGTCATAGAACAAGCCCGATCAAAAGGGCGGAGTTGACCAAATATGTGAAAGGAAAGCGAGATTTGGAGATAGAAGGTCTAGATCTAGATCACCTCGACCTCGAAAGGAGGGCTACGGGGCCAGCGCGGCACGAAGGCAGTTCGTGCATCAGAGAAGACCTCGTCCTCCTCCATCGCCATATGGTCATTCAGGAGATTCTCAAGATAAGGGAGAAGCGAGCATCAATTCAACAAAACAAAAGTTGAGAAAGCGATGATCATTTCTCTGTTTCTCCTTCATCAGTCGGCATAAGGGAAGACCACCACAGCCTTTTAAATGAAGACTTGGTAAATGGAAGGCCGAACTATTTGATTCTGTTGGTGAAAGCCTATATGGCTAACTTTGACGTCGAGAAGAATCTTGATAGACAAGGGAGCTCGGCGGATATCATGTTCTCTGGTATTTAAAACCTTGAAACTACCGAGAAAAAGATCTGCGTCGTGCAGGAGTCAGGTTGGTTTCAGCGGTTCGGAAAACAAAGCCAGATTGGGCTATGTGGAGTTGATGGTGACTTTTGAAACAACCAATCTCCAAAGCTGTGAAGGTCAATTCATCGTGTTACCATGCAAATCATTTTTAAATTTGCATCGTCAGGACGCGACCTTTGCAGGTGAGTTAGGGTGTAACCTCGGCCAGTTCACACGAAAATGCGTTTTCATGATGATGAAGACAAAGTGCGTCACCATCGAAGCGGAGCCAAGAAGGCTGCGAGGAGATGTTATATTTTGTCTTTGAAGTAGAAGAGCAAGGAAGAAAACGACTCCCGCCCGACCGAAACTTGATCCTGCGAAAATTTGCTGCGAATGTCAATCTCACGATTCGGCGCGAGTGAGCTCGAGGATGAGATGCGGGAAGGCGACCTCCTGACCCGCGAGCTCCACCCAAAAGATTAAAGGCGATGCACGATGGAGAATTCATCAGAGTTCAACTAGGAAGACCAGGGAAGGCGGTGAAGCTTGGTGTTGATCTCACTGAGCAGGTCCAAATTGCAAATAACGAATGCACTGAAGTCAATGCCGAAACCTCTTACGGCTTGGACCAGGCTGGCGACATGCCGGTATTTCTCGTATTTTTGCCACCAACTCGCTCTCGACCCCAAAGCTGTTGGGTAGCTCGCGGTAAGCAGCTCTGAAAAAGCGGCTTGCCGAAGGCTGTATCGAAGACTTAATTAAGGCTGAATTCATTAGGGAGGTCAAATATACTACTTGGTGTTTGTCAAATGTTGTATTGGTTAAGAAATCTAATGGAAAGTGGCGAATGTGTGTTGATTGCCCAGTCTTAACAGGCGTGCCCCAAAGGCGCCTACCACTCCTAATATCGACAGGAAATCGACAATTCCTCTGGTTTTCAATTGTTGTCTTTCATGGGCGCATACTGCAGTACAACGGTTAGATGCATCATCTTTGTCAAGAAAAACGCGTTCATAGCGGATAAAGGTAATTCTTTGTTATAACGTAATGCCTTTTGGCCTTAAAACTGGAGGCGACATATCGGCGCATGATGAACAAAGTCTTCGCCAACGGATCGGTAGAATCTTGGAGGTATATATGGATGATATGATAAGTAAAAACAACGAAAAGAAGTCGACCACGTCGTCGATCTTAGAAAGTCTTCTTTGAAATGCGAAGACATAATATGAGGCTCAATCAGGAAAAGTGCACTTTCGGGTTGAGGCTGGAAAATTTCTCGGTTTCTACTTAGCAGAGAGGGAATCGAGCCAACCCGACAAATGTCGGGTTGTAATAGAATCGGCAACCATCGTCAAGAAAAACATCTGACTCACGGGAATGCTGGCCTCCTTGGCGAGTTTATCTCAAAATCTGCGAGAACATGCATTGCCTTTCTTAAGCTTACTTTCGAGAGTTCGATTCGAATGGTCACGCAGTGCGAAGAAGCCTTAACACGGGTAAAACACATATCCCGACGCCCGGTGTTAGGCGGGCCGTCTCGAGGAGGTCCTTTATCTCTACCCAGCGTGTAACCGAGCGAAGCTCACGAGTCTGATCCTTATTCGCGAAGCGAGCGAGGACGAAGCCGTCTATTTTATAAACAAAGCACTTGGGCCCAGTACGAGATACGAGAGAAAATCGAAAATCGCTTTCGCCTTTGATAATCGGCTCGGCGCTTGGCAGACAATACTTCTTAGCACATCCCGTAGTGGTCCGATGACCGGTAATCAAGCAGGATCTACGGCTGACATGGCGGGCGTATGATCAGTGGTCGGTCGAGTTGTCGAGTCGGGGTTACTTCGGCGAGACAAACTATCAAAGCCCGATGCTTGCGGATTTCATTGCGAGATGACTCACGGAGCTCTGAGCAGTGTTCAAATGGGCGCTCCATGTAATAAACGGATCGTCGAATTCAGAAGCGATGCGTGGTTTGTTGCTCGAAAACGGCGGCGGGCTGGTCGTCAATTTTCATTGGGATTCTCCTTTCCCACCTCCAACAACCAGAGCTGATGCGGCGTGTTATTGGCTGGCCTTGCGGCTGAGACTTGGCCGAAGAGTAAAGCTCAAAGCGATTCTCGACTGGTTGTGTCCCGGATAAGTGGAGAATACCAGGCTAAAGATCCACTTCTTCAAAATACCTCACCCTGGTAAAGAAGAAAATGGCGACTTCACCTCAAGTGGAGATCGTACCGCGTTCAGAGAACAAGCGTCGGTGACGATGTCCAAACTTCGCCCGTACGAGCTCGAGGAAACAACGGATCGGTACAAGAAAGCATTGGCCAAGCCTAGCGTGCTAGTGGTTGATACCACTTATGGCCAGTCTTGAGAAACTTAGAAGTGCGCTGCGATTTCCCGAGCAGCGTCGATGGTCGCGCGATGAGCAAACCGGTTGGATGACACGGATTCAAAATTTATTCAATTGATCGGCTACGATGATGAAGGAAGCGCCAAAAATCACGAAAAAGGCATCTTCGTATTCTATGATCGGCGGTATCTTATATCGAAGAGGTTCTCCACCCCCTGTTGAAATCGTCGGCGATACCCGGCGCCAATATACACTTGCTTTGAAGTGCATGAAGGCATATGTGGGCAACACGCTTGGAGGGCGTTCGCCAGGCAAAGAAATCCTCCGTGCTTGAGTACTCTTGGCGGAGCCACGAGCGGACCAGCGATATCGTTCGTGAAGAAATCGACAAATGCCAGGAGACATGGCGATCACAGCTCCTCCTCTGAGTTAACATCACGACATCACCATGGCCCCTTTGCTTGGTGGGGCATTGATGCTCTGGACCTTTTTCCAATGGCTCCGGACGGGTGAAATACAGTCGTTGCGGTAGATACTTCACCAAATGGGTTGGGCGAGCCTGGCGAATAGCGCAAGAACTTAATTAAGTTCTTCAAAGATATCCCGACAAGGTTCGGGATTCCAGGGTGGTAGCGTCACGATAGCGAGCGCCAATTCACGGTCGCGGATTAGAAAGACCTTGGAAGATCTCGACATCAAGCGACGCTTTCACCTGGTAGAACACCCCAGGCGAGCGGCCAGGTGAGCGCGAGGGAGTTATCTTCTGGATGCGAGGCGAAGATTGGATGAGGCCAAAGAGCTGGCGGAAAGAGCTCCCAGAGTACTCTGGGGCGTGTCGAGACTACTCCACGTTCGGCAGCGGAGAATCTCCTTCGTCTAAATCGCATATGGGATGAGGCCATTATTCTGTCGAGATTGGGGAACTTGGTTGGAGAACCGCATCCCAGTAGCATTGACAAGCCTTTGTCCGGGTATCTGAGAAGAACTTCGACCTCCTTGGCGAATCGGGGAGCTTGCGGCCTCGGCGAGTCAGCGATAAAAGCAGAAAATCGCGAATACAAGCGAAGTGTTGTACAGGAAGTTCATGCCTGGAGACTTAGTTCTTGGCGATGTTGGCACTGAAGAGCCACCAAACTTGCACCCAATTGGGAAGGCGTCTGAGTGTCATGCAGGCGAGTACGGCGCTACACCACCGTGACAACTGGGGCGACAAATTCAAGAACTTGGAGCAGGCAAAGATGAAGAAATATTATAGTTGAAACAAATGTATCCTAAACACATAAATGTGAAGCAATGAAGTATGATTGGAGAAATACACAACCCAGCATTTATTTATTATCAAAGCCTTGTGCATTGGCACAAGCATCGATGTAGAGATCGACACCGTGCGAGGCCGCGTGCGAGCTTCGTGATAAAAGCGCTTGTCGTTAGCACGGCTGAGATCGACCTCGTCTGCAGACCAGCGGCGCGCAGGCTTCGGGATAAAGCCTTGTGCATTAGCACGAAGCATCGATGTAGATCGACCTCGTCGCAGGGGCCAGCGTGCGCGAGCTCATAAACGCCAAAATGCGCGTTAGCGCACGATCGTCGAACTTCGTCGCAGACCCGTAGCGCCGCAGGCTTCGGGATAAAACCTTGTGCTTTGGCACAGGCACATGATGAATCGACCTCGTCGCAGGACGGCGTGCCGCGAGGCTCGGGGATAAAGCCTTGTGCATTGGCGCAAGCATCGATGTAGAGATCGACCTCGTCGTCAGAGGGCCGCGTGCGCGAGCTCATGATCAAAAGCCTTGTCGCGTTAGCGCAAGCACATGATGAATCGACCTCGTGCACGAGGCCGCGTGCACGAGGCTGGGATAAAGCCTTGTCGCGTTAGCACAAGCACCTGATGAATCGACCTCGTCAGACCGCGGCGCTACGAGCTCGGGATAAAAGCCTTAATGCGTTAGCACAGCACACGATGAATCGACCTCGTGCACGAGACGCGCGCCGCGAGCTCGTGATCAAAGCCTTGTCGCGTTGCACAAGCACCTGATGAATCGACCTCGTCTGCCGAGACCGCGCGCCGCAGGCTCGGGATAAAGCCTTGTGCGTTGGCCTGGCACGATGAATCGACCTCGTCTGCAGGACGCGGCGCCTGAGGCTTCGTGATAAAGCCTTGTGCGTTGGCTGAAGCACACGATGAAGAGATCGACCTCGTCTGCGAGGCCCGAACTTCTACGATGAAGAGATTGACCTCGTCTGAGACCGCGTACGAGCTCATGATAAAGCCTTGTGTCTTGCGCCAAAGCACATCGAAGCCTCGTGTCGAAGCTGTCTCGGCCCGGACGTGGAACACGAAGGTCGACGAACTAGCGAACAAGCACGACGCTGGCGACACTTGCGATTCTTTACGAGCAGGGCGTCGGCGTCGACATCAACGAACCGGCCGGTCACCACCTCGACATTCGAGCTGGCGAAGCCCATTAGGGGGCTGGTAGAGGCCCAATCCGTCAGGATCAACATTCTGAGGCCCAGCAGCTTCCCTCAAGGCCACATCGTCCGTGTGCCTCTCGCCTTCCACCAGCGTGGCGACCCAGCGGCTTTGTGCATTAATGAGATTTAATGGCGCCAGGGGTTTCAGGGCGGTTACCTGCGGCGATGCAATCCTCGACTCATATTTAAAAGACCGGCGTCGAGCGGTCAAGGTAATCATCTTTCTACCACCTCTTACTCACCTCGACACAGCGACTTGGCGTCGGGTGTTTTGCAGTACCACCCAACCCGCCGTCGTTCTCCGTCGCGAGCACAACCGCACCGCTTCTCTCCAGTCATCCTCTGAAGTTCTGTTCAGAACAAATTGTAGTACATTTTCTTCATCAGAGGAAAATCATGTAACTTTTAACATTATAGAAGTGAATAATATAATTTAAGTATATTTTAATAGAACAGTGTACTTTATCTTACTTAAAGTAAATAACAACTTAGCATTTGATGTATGACGTGAAACGTGATAAACTTGTGAAAATGTAATATGCAAAACTATATAATCCTTTTAATTACTCGAGTAAGAATAAAATGCAGTATTTTAAAATATTATAAATGCTTTTTTATTTTTTGATAGAAAATTATAATACTTTTTTCAAATATTACTTTTCATTAAATGCTTATTATTTAATAATCAAGGGCACGTAGGATAATTTGTAGCTGTATAACACAATTTTGTAAAATGATTATTCTTTTAATAAATTATATTAATAAACTTTCAATTAATTAAATAATAAAATATTCAATGGTGTGATTGGAGTGAATGGGGAACATCTCTCTTTGCAAACACACAACTATCTGTTTGGAAACATAAAATCGCATTAATTGAAAGTGAGGTGAATATGTAAATAACATAAAGTATATAAAAAAATCTGTAATATGGACTCATTTGTGTGACAAGGATAGTGGGATACAGGTGTCGGATTTTCATTGAATATACGTCATGTTGGGTTAGCTACCCACATTTCTGGCGTGCTAGAAATGATACGGTGTTTTTCCAAAAACCTATGCCAATCCAGGTTATGCATAAGCAAATTCTAAATCAGGTAGACCTGATTTTGTCCCTGAAGGTTAGTTTGGATAGCCTCAGACTCCTGAATTCGAGCCCTTCGCTTTTTCTAGCCCCTTGGTGGAGTTGCCCTCCCCACGGGTTTGTGACCCTCAACTGCGACGGTTCGGTGTCAGATGCTGGTAGGGTGGCTGTGTGCGGTGGGATTGTGTATGACAGTGAAGTTCAATTCGTCATTGCTTTCTCTCACCTTTTGGAGCCGTGTGGAGTGCTGGAAGAGGAGCTATAGGTGATCTATCATGGCCTGAGTATTGTTTGGGGGAAAGGCTAAGGATTGTTGTGGAATAAGACTCCTCTGATACGATCTCACTGATTTCGGGCGATTGTGACCGTTTCCATGGTCCCTTTCATCTCATTTCTGGGATCAGAAACATTGTTGTGGGAGAAGCAGATGTTAGATGGAGAAACATTCCCAGGGAGACCAACAAGATTGTTGATGTTCTTGCTAAGAATCATTGTTTTACTAGTTCTGATTGTATCATTTTTGAGACTGTCCCTAGTTTTCTCTCTTCGTTGCTGGAGAATGAAAACAGGGTTGATGTTGGCCCAAGTGGGCCTTAGTTGTTTGGTTTTGGCCCCTTTCTTTCACCAGGAAAAAAAAGCTACCCACATTTCTTCAAAGGCAACCTAGGCCTCACCTAACAAAATTGAGTGAGGCATCCTTGATTCCTATACAAGCACAACCCTAGGCCTCACTCATTTTCTACCCCCACACATTAATTCACTGTGGATACGTATGGCCTATTCCTCCTCTATAAGCACCCAAGAATCATCATTCATAGCTATGTATCAAAGAGATCAAATGTATTAGGAAGCATCGATCACGTTTCCACTTCATCAATTATACGGCACAAATACTATATGATTGTATTCCTAGCTTTAAAATCGAGAATAAAAATGGACATACAAACGAATCCAAATAAAGATGCATCATTATATAAAACATACAATATAATATCTCCACCACACACATATAATTTGTTTCATTGCAATGGAAAAAATTGAGTCTAGTAACTCAACAAACAAACAAACAAACAAACAAACAAACAAAAATATAACAAACAGTTCTATTTGTAAAAACACAAGAAACAAACACCATTGATCTTAATTGTCTCTAGACCACCTGGCACCAAAAATGCGCATCACCAAAAGGTTAATCCTCATCAGGACAATTTAGAGCAGTCTTAATCTTTTGGATTGTATCGATGAAGATTTTACTGACAGACGTCACATACTCCATGTTTACGAAGTCTCTGAATGCTGGCCCAGAACAAATCAGTATTTGGTAACACAAAGTCAACAATGACCCTTTTCGTCTACGGGGCCTGCTAGGCGTTTCAATATTATCATCAAAATGACCGTCCCCTGAGATCATGAAGCCTGAGGGAAGAATTGGCATCTCTGACGCGTTCCCACCATTTACAATCCTATTCATGTTTACTGCATCAATTGGAGCATACACAACATACGCTCCCGTCGAATCAATACAACATTCTTGAAGTATTTGCATATTGTTGTCTTCATCAGCGTTGTTGGTAGTCTGATAAGATAGAATTTCAACCAGTTTAATTATTTGATGCAATAACATTAAAAGTAATATATATATGGGGCTAGCTAGCTATATTAATATTCTTAAAACTAAATTCATTCTCATGCAATATATTATTCTACTATTCAATGTTGATTGCATTATTCGAAATATACATATTTCCTTATAATGAGTAAAATATAAACCTATTATTTGAAGTAACGTCTCTAGGAAGACTAGTGTAAACATTGTCGGGGAACATGAAAAACTTATATAGATATCATGCAACATCGCTGGAGCGCTATTCATATACATAAATACTCACATATTTCTAATAATGAATTTGACAATAAATATTACTAAATATCTTTAGTAGAAATAAGTTCACAATATTTAAGCATGTGAAAGATGCCATTCTCTTATATTTTCTATTACATGAATTGCAGTCATTGTTTCCATTTCGAACTAATTATTAAATGTGATTTGTCCATATATAGTACAAATTTACAACACAAGGTCTAATGGGTGTTCGTCCAACTTCAACGTAATTTTTTGTGAGGTGGTTCTAATTGTGGGAGGACGATTCCTTGGGTCAAATGGGAGGAAGTGTGTAAACCAAAGAAAGTGGAGGCCCTAGGTGTGAGAGATCTTAAGTTATTTAACTTGAGTCTGTTGGGAAAGTGGAGATAGAGGCTCTTGGAGGATGCTCGGGTGTTGTGGAAGGAAGTCATTGTTGCGAAATATAGTGCCGGGGTAATAGGTTCTACTTCCATTGGTAGGTTGCGGGTCTCGGGGTATGTGTTGGCCTAGTGGAGAGATATTTGTAAGGTGGGTATTATTGGGGGTGCGAGTTCTAACTGGTTTGTAGAGGGTGTTGTGTAGAAAGTTGGTGATGGAGGGTCCACTTATTTCTAGCATTACCATTGGGTGGGCTCTTCCCCCTTGTATGAGGCGTTCCCAAGGTTATTACTTATTTTAGATCAGCTGGAGGGCTGAATAGCTGATCTGGTTAGTTGGGAAGGGGGCTCCAGGGTATGAAACCTTACTTGGAGGAGGAGGCTGTTTGTGTGGGAGGAGGGTTTGCTACATCAGCTACTGGATCTTCTCACAGTGTTAACGTTCTTGGGGGAGGAGGATACATTGTTTTGGAGTAGACAGACAAATGGGGTCTATTCAGGCAGGCCAGCGTATGTTTTCTTGTCAGCCACTTCCCAACATGTGTGTAGTTTGTCAAAGACCTAGTTGTCGGTTATTGGTTTGCTTTGGAAGAGCTTTGTCCCTTCCAAGGTAATAGTGTTCTCGTGGCAGTTGTTCTTGGATAGGATTTCTTCTAGGGTAAATCTGCTATGGAGGCGGGTTATTGCTGATGTGGCTGGGACATCCTGTGTCCTGTGTGGTGTCTCGAGTCTTCCATCCATCTATTTGTCACTTGTGACTTCTCTTGCTCTATTTGGTATGTTGTAGCTGGTTGGCTGGGGTGGGCATGGGTGGTACCACAGGATATACCTTGTTTGTTTTCATTGTTTTGCTCCTTCGGTTGTGGTGCTCGAAGGAAAAGGCGGTTAGCGAGGGTCTGACATGCGGTGATTTGGGCCATTTGGGAAGTGTGTAACAACTGCATCTTCTCAAATGGGTCTGTCGACTCTGCCCAAGTACTGTAAATGATTAGAGTACTGTCGTGGATATGGCTTCTGACTAGGTGAATGGCAGATGTATGCCCATACTATGAGTGGTGTGTAGATCCTTTTGGGTGTATATGAAGGTAGAAGCACTACATACCTTTTTGTTTAATTGGTAGTGTAACCTCTGTGTTGCGTAGGCTGTGGTTCGTTTTGGAATCTGTCTTATACATGAGACCGTTGTATGGGTTGGAGTACCCTTCTTACTCTCTATACATCATTATACTTTTGTTATTAAAAAAAAGTCTAATGGGTGTGGCTCAGTTTGCCAAAACATGCTGAACTTGTGGGGGAAAGTCAAGGTTCCATCCCCACAAAACACACTCTTAAGGAGGGGTGAAAAGCATTAAGTGTGACTAAGCCTCGAGCTGAGGAGTAGTCCCATATTCGGCTAAAAGGATCGAAGCCGTGGAGATACCTCAGAGTGTTAGTGGGCATTAAGCATTGAAGTGTAGTTAAATGTAGTTAGTAATTAAGTTAACTCATTTTGTTACATTAAGCATGCGATATATATGTGTAAATGCTATATAATTTGTACTCACTAAATTCATTTTTCAATGAGAATGAGAATGTTGCAATTCTCAAATTCACTCTATTCAATGACAGGGTGCCAAAAAAACAACACAAAACTAATAATAATAATAATAATAATAATAAAAGGATGGCAAAGTACCTCTAGAATTGAAACACGGTTGAAAGACATCACGTTGCCAATGGAAATATACGTGATTTCCTTGACGGGGTTTTCAAGCGCAAGTATGTCCCACTGCAAGAGAAAATTAATATGCAAGGTTAAAACTCATTCACAAATAAAAATTATATTCTAAAAAATAAAAAATAAAAAAAATTATATGATCTTGTGAACCTCTTGTCGTCTAGTTTCATCGCTGAGGAAGTGAAAGAGAGTCTGCGGAGAGATAGGAAGTAGAATCGAGGAAGTAGCATTAATAACAATTCCTTCTGGCTGGCCTTGTATTGCACTTCTGCAAATAGTGCACTCAATCTCTCGTGGCCCTTCAACTTGTGTATAACGGGTCATGTCTGATTTGTTCAGAGCTCTACAAAAGGTCTGAACCATTCGATTAGAAAGGTCCATGACACTTTTCCTTCCTTGTTGGGATCTAATCTCTGAATAATTAATGACACATATAGAGACTTAATAACGTACTATATCACGAAAATAGTTGTGTTATTTGTACACCTCAACAACATGTTAACTGTGTGCAAATATTTGGTTAATTCAGTTCAGTAAATTGTTAACGATGAATTGTGTCCATTAACCAAGTACAACACATTATTAACCACAAATGTGAACGGTATTAACCATTCATGCATCTACTATATTGATGCATGTTAATGAGTAAAAATTTACTATTTATCGTTAACAATCTATTGAACTGAATTAACCAAATATTTGCATGCAGTTAACTAGGTGTCCCAAAAGAGGTGTACAAAAATCATTTCTGGCACAAAAATGGACCAGAAAAGGAAAATAAATGAGAAAAATAATGATTGAACATCACTTTTGAGACACCATATGTGTCTCCTTTGTTTATTTATGTATATTTGAAAAGTAAGTGAGAGAAAAAACTGAAAAAGTAAGTGAGAGATACGGTGTGAATATGGTGGCTAAAAAAGTGATCATCAATTATCATAGCTCATAAACGAATAAGCAAGCAAGAACGTTTTGGAAGAAAAAAAAATGATAGATTGTAACCTCTGTCAATTCCTGGTCTGGGTATATATTCAAATGAACAGCAATGATTTTTCTCACACTTCCTTTGAAGTGCAAAAAGCCACCTTTTTGCTCCAAATGGATTATATTTATGAATAAGATCTCCGTATAGCCTCACCCATTGGCTCCTGTCATTCAATATTACATGCTCAACCCATGTAACCTAGAATATTAAAGCATATAATTAATATCATCACAAAAAATTAACGTAGTTAATTACCATTATTATATAGAAATTGACATAGCTATATATATTCACACTTTTAAAATTGAATTTAATAGGCATGCGCCGTCAGTGTAAACCAGTTTTACACTGACAACTAATAAGAGTCCACTATTTTGTCATGTTATCCCATTCTAATAAATGAATTTTAAAAATAACTGAACAACAACGAGCTCTTATTGGATGTCAGTGTAAAACTAGTTTATACTAAAGAATGTGTCCTATTTTCTCTTTAAAATTTGACATGTGTTTTTCTGTCAAAAAAATTTATATAATTACCACACAAGATTTCCCATTAGGCATTTCACGAATCATGCAGCCAGATGGGAGTTTATGAGCTGCATTAGAAGTGATGTGCGCTTCGAAGGTATCAACTGACACATTAGCTATGACCCACACACCATCTTCAACTTGTCGACAATACCGAAGAAAATAGAATTCTCGAGACGGTACGAGAGGTGAAAGGATGTGCATTTCCTCATACATCTGAAAGATAGGCAAAAAAAATCAAAAAACCAAAAAACAAAAATTCTTTAGTAGTTGTTACCAAATGAAAAAAAAAAATATATATATATATATAGAAGAAAATTAATTAGATAAAGCAAGATTTTCATGATGGAAAATGTACCAATTGCAAGGCTCCATTTCGATTTTCTGGTGCACCCAAATTAAATACTTTCAATGTTTCAGCTTTTGAAACAATTGTTGGGAAAAGATTAGCCCATTCCTCCTGCAAAATAAATGAAATTAAAGCATCATATACACTTTGATGAGCTATTAATATTATATAAAAGGGCATCATAAGGTTAATTATGAGTAATAATAAAATGTAATAATTAAAGTGTTATATAATTGCTAACCGAGTTTAACATCAAGTCAACCAGCTGCTTCCCACCACTTCGCACCATAAGTGCTTCTTTCGAAGATTCTTCGCGTTTGTCCGGAGTTAACAACTTAGGAAGCATAGGATTCACAGTAGTCACATATCTAGCAGAAACGAGAACAACTCCAGCAGCATCATTTAAAGGCCTTATCCATAAGGGAACCTCCTGACTAATAAGCTTAAGCAGTTCATCCATAGCACTAGCAGCAATCCTTAACATCCGTGCTTTTTCTCGAGCTCCATATTCTTCACAACTACCACCCGTTGGGTTAGGGTTTACATTGTCGTTTGGAGTTTCATCATTAGGTTGATCAAGTTCATTGATATCACACTCTTGACACAGAACACACGTTCCCTCATCTGTACTTTTACGTTCAGGAGCCTGTGACTCGGGTTGAGACATCTGTGAATGTATTCATAAATGATTAAACACACATATATAAATGAAAGTGAACCATTCTAGCTTTTTTTTTTTTTTTTTTTTTACATAAAGCTAACAAATATGTGATTCACGTCAAAAGAAAATGATCAATCAAACTAGTTAACTACTAGTCTCTTCTTTTGTAGCAGCAGTGTTTGGATAGAGAAATGATATTTTTACAACTAAATGGGACACAAAAAATCGACAACTATTTTGTTGGTTAACGCGGTTCAACACGTGGTTAATGAATGTTGAAAATTCATTAACTATCAACTGAACTTCATTAACCACAAATTTGAACGTCATTAACCATGATTTTTAATTGTTCGAAATCATTCGGTATCATGTGAAAAAGATGTGTTGGTTGACGAGGTAAGAAAATCAGTTGATGAGAGTGGAAGATGGGTATGGAGATGGCGAAGAAGATTATTCCAATGGGAAGAAGATTTAGAGGGACAGCTAAGGGAGGTGGTAGAGGCGGTTCAGTTACAAGAAGGTGCAAGAGATAAATGGTTGTGGAAGGAGGATACCTCAAGAACTTATACCGTAAAATCAGCGTATAGGCTTCTTACAGCAGAAAGTAATAGCGGGATAGATGGAAGTTATAAAAAAGTGTGGAATAAGTTCGTCCCTTTGAAGGTAAAGGCATTTGTGTGGAGACTCTTGCAAAATAGGATTCCAACAAAAGATAATTTGGTCAAGAGAGGAATCATAGATAGGAATTCTCTGAAGTGTGTAGGCTGTGAACATGAGGATGAAACTGTTGGACATGTTTTCTTCACTTGTAATATGTTCTCTAAAATTTGGATGGCGATAGTACGGTGGTTGGGTGTTGCTACTGCTGGACACAGGGAGGGACATCAACACTTAGAAAAGCAAGAAGATGCAAGAAAGGCTCATAGTGATATGGTTTTCGTGCATTTGGGCTATTTGGAAAGCACGGAATAGGGTGATCTTTCATGATATAAAGGTGGAAGTGGACGAGATTGTGGAGAAAGCCAAGTTGCAAGCGTGGAATTGGATGAAAGCTCACGTAAAGGGGTTCAGCTACCCTATAAATATGTGGCTCACCAATCCGATGGCATGCCTGGTTTTTGATTGGAAATGAATAATTGGGGTAGGTTACTCATGATAGATTGAAGCAGCAGCAAAAGGAGGGCTTGAAATTAGAGTTAAAATGACTCACATTAGGAACCTTTAATAGGTTTTTTGGTGTTTTGGCTTTGGTGTGTGATATTAGGAGATTATTACACTTTGAGGATTCTCTGTAACGTTTGGTTATAGACTCATTGTATTTTTCGGACTAGGCTTGTCTTGAGCCTCTTGTCCTACCAGATAATATATATTCATGCCTTGTGTTCAAAATCGTGTTTGAACGCCTAAAAATCGTTGTTAATAGCGTTTAAAATTGTGGTTAATGAAGTTCAATTGATGATAAATGAGTTGCAACATCTTAGTATATCTATTAATCAAGTTCAACACTTCATTAATCACGTGTGTGAACTGTGTTAACCAAAAAAATAGTTGTCAATTTTTTGTGTCAAATAACACAACTGTTTTGGACATGAGTTCAATATCAATCCCAATTGTAATATTATATATGCTCTGTCAACTGACCTTGAGATATTAAATATGTAAAAATATGAATGTAATGAAAATTTGTTATTGAATGAAGTATCATAACATATATGTATATATTGTATATATACATAAGTGAAAAAAAAATACGGCATTACCTTTGTCTGGGATTTCTTCTGAAACCAAAGCTTTATTTTTTCACAGTCAGTCCTGAGCTCCTTGGCTAACTGAGTACATTGACTTTCACTTGGATTTGGGCAATCCTCAAAAAATCTTTATTTGGAAAAGACAAAATCAAAGATTGGTGTTAGTGTAATATTGATAGATAAGTAAATTTTTTTGAAGAGGCAAAAAGAATTTATTGATGATATTTTCCAAGGCTTAAGGTAAGCCAAGCTCAATAATAGTAAATTGATAGATAAGTAAATTGATTTTTTTTTAAAAAAACAATAATAGTAAATGAGATATAAGATGTCTTCGTAAGTTTAGAGAAATAAGTAAGTATATGAGAATATATATCAACTGTATATGGGACTTGAAATATGTATATTATTAAAAAAGTTCTTTGAAGCAATCAATTTCATTTATTAATTGGTTCGGAGTCATTATATTTTTGCCGCACATGCAATACGTATCTTCGTTTTCTTTATGATTCGGCACTAATTCATAAAACACGAGGAATTATACGTTAGTTGTGGTCCTGAGCATGGGTAGGATGGGCCGTCTAGGGCCCTATTTTTTTTTAGGGCACCAAATTATTTTTTGTTTAATAGTATATACAAATGTTTAAATAACAAATTTTATATTATAAAGTTAGCAAAAATTAAAAAAAAAAACATGCGTATTGATGTGGCTATAGAATTAGTAGAAGATTTGATTAACTACTTGAAAAAATATAGAGAATCTGGATTTGCAAATGTTATTGTTAGTACTGAAAAAATTGCGAATAAACTGGACATTGAATGTGCGTTTGTTCAAAAATGTCAAATTCGTAGTGAAAAATACTATGATGAAAATTCTTCTAAATACACACAATTGAACCTTGAATTTGCTGAGAAGTCTTTTAGGATTCATCATTTTTTATATATTATAGATCAAACAATTTGCCCACTTACTAAAAAGATTTGAACAGTATAGCATGTATGAGGAGATTTTTGGATTTTTGATTGGTGTTGAAAGTCTTAGATCATTCTCTGATAAGAACTTGAAATTATATTGTAAACATCTTGAAACTTACCTAAAACATGATAAATTTTATGATCTCGATGGTGTAATTCTATTTGAAGAATTGAAATTCATTTGAGATGTTTTAACAGTTGAATCAAAATCAAGCTATATAATATTGAATTATTTGAAGATATTTAATTGTTTTCCTAATACATTAACGACTTATAGAATAATACTAATTATCTCTGTTATTGTTGTATATGCTGAAAGACGTTTTTTTAAAATTGAAATTGTTAAAATCTTATTTGCGAATTACTATGTCACAAGATAGATTAGATAATTTTGTTTTGATTTCTATTCAAAACGGCTTTTTAAATAACCTTATGAAAGGATTATTAATGATTTTTTAACAAAAAATGCAATGAGAATAATATTCAAATAATTACAAGGGTACCATTTTTTATTTGTTCGCCCGAGCACAAAAAATCTAAGGATCGGCTGTGTTATACGTAATGATCCATATGATACATGAAGGAACGATTAATAGAATTTTGAGATACATATAGATCTAAACTAAGTCCTAAAAGATTAGAGGATAATAATTAGTTGTCAAACACAATATTTTTAGCAATATATGTCATACATAAATGAAGTGATTGATTCATACCTGAGCATGGGTGGATCATGTCAAAAATCTAAGGGTGTATGCAAGTCAAGTTGCTTTGGATTGAGGAAAAGTTTGAGTATAAATCAACGAAATATAGAACAAAACTTAATATACAATAACATGGGTTTGGATTCCCTCAAGTGGGATTTTAACTACATTTCTCTCATGTGAAAATCTCCACCCTTAAAACACCTCTCTTTGGTTTTTTTTAAACCACTATATGACATTAAGCAGGGCAGGTTCAGGGGCGACTTCCGATGGGTATTTGCATCCTCACCCCTGACCACCTTGCCCTGATTTAAAAAGGCTAGAAAAACCCATACCTGAACTCAATCAAAGCGGGTTCGAACCAGAACCCAAACTAAACACAATAAATCGAAGAAAGTTAAAATCATGACGAACCAATAGATCTAATAGACTCATTTTTTATTGTTATACATTGAATCATTAGATTAATCCAGACTCATGTTCCCCCCTAAAAAATATTAAAAACGAGCAAAAATTAGTCGTTCTTTAAAATTCAGTCAAAGATCATGCAAATAGATGTTGATTGACCAAAAACAATTTCTTAAACCCATTAAACTTAATGTAAACAACGAAAACAACCACACCCTCTACCCCTTTTTCCACATCAAGAGACCTAGATAGGTAAAGAAAGCTAAGAGAAAATTAACAAAAGGAGGAGTTTGAGTCCCCAGTGAATTGAAAAAATTTAGCCATTTCACATCACATGTTAAGAAAGATTGATGTGCTCATAAAACAAAGCAAATAAAAGTTAACAAAAGGAGAAGATGGTTAACAAGCTAGAACATTACGCTTCAAGTTTAACTTCCTGCTCGGAAGTGAAATGGTAAGATGGTTCTCCCTTGTTGGGGTTTTGATTATCATCTTTCTTATCATCGGAACCAGCAGAGCCTCCGGCTGAAGCATCCATTTTTCAATAACTTGATCAAACAGAAAATGCACCTGCAAAAGTAAAGCACTTTTGTTCACGCTTCTCCTGTGTGTGAGAATTTTGTAAATTAGTGGGACATTCTCTCTCTCTCTCTCTCTCTCTCTCTCTCTCTCTCTCTCTCTCTCTCTCTCTCTCTCTCTCTCTCTCTCTCTCTCTCTATGAGAAAAATGAAAAAAAAAAAAAAATAGAGAAAAACATAGAACTCACCCTTCTTTAACCCTTAAATTAACGGATACAAGGAGACGGAGAAAAAGATGGGATATATAACCAAACTTTTACCCTTTTTTTTATAAGCTTTATATTTTTTTTATAGGCAAATGTTAGTATGTTAGTTATTAATTTAGTTATAGGCAAACTTTTACCCTTTAAAATAATAAAAACAATGTCTTTCTTAATGAATTGATGACCTGGACATTATTTTAACATACAGTATTCATTTATTTTAATAAATTTTACAACTTACCTGAAATAAATACTTTTTCTTATCAAAGTCAAATAATGAAAAAATAAACTACATTAAAAAATTATTCAGTATTAAATATGTAATTATGTTATATTAGAAAATTATTATTAAAGATTGTGAAATAAAACTAAAAAGATTAATATTATATATATATGTGTGTGTGTGTTTTTAAAATTTGAAAACAATTAATCACTTATTATATAAATCAATAATTCACATAAATGTTGTCTCCTATCCATTAGTTTTATTTCTATTATTGTCACACACAAAAATAGTTTTTATTTCTATTAAAAAATAATAAAGATATTTAATATACATAAAGGGTTTTACTTTTTAGATATTGTTAATTACTCATGATTAAGGGTCGCAGAACAGTAATATAATATATTCTACACACACACATAAATAACTTAGTGAATATATGAAACAATTTTACTAAATTGTACTTGTCAACTATTGGGTATTAATAATTGTCATAAATGCATAATAAAATACGATGTATTGGGAGTAATGTACGTAGTATTTATTTGAGGATAAAATTAGGAGAAAAAAATTAATGTCACATTGAAATAATAAAAAGACAATCAATATGAAAAAAAATTATTTTTCTAAAACGACGGTCATATTGAAATGGAGGGAGTACATCGTATTAATGTACTCCTTCTGATCTTTTTTAGATGTCGTTTAAAGTTATTTTTTTACAACCAAAGAAATTATTAAATTTTATTGTTTTTGGTGAAATTATTAGTCTTTTTTCCTGTGATACTTTTTATTTTTCATTACTCCATTGCACAAATTTTCAACTCTACAATAAATAGTTAATAGTATAATTGACAAAAAGTAGTTAATGTGATCTTGGACTTTGAAAATGACTAGTAACACTTAAAAGGAACATAGGTTAGTACTCCCTCCGAAACCATTCATAAGACAAAAAGTCATTTCTAGATTCGTTAAAAAATGTATGTATCTGGTCCAAAAATTAGACCAGATACATATACTTTTTAACGAATCTAGAAATGACTTTTTGCCTTATAAATGGTTCCAAAGGGAGTATATTTTATTGTATCATATTTTAAAAAATTAGTATTTATTGTCCATATTTTTTTTGACGATTTTAATGTCCATATTTAAGAAGTTACATATTCCAAATCTATCAATTTTCCCCTAACCATTAAGTTTTTTTCTCTTTCCACATTTAATGTTTATTAATTATTGTGAATTAAAAACGGAAACAAGATATAACATTAATTATGAAATTTAATATAGGGTTAAATATGTTTTTAGTCCTATAAAATTTATATTTTTTATTTTTAGTCACTATACCCACTTTTTAATCCCTACAAATTACAAAACTCTGAAGACGGACTATAACATGTAATTTTATAATTTGTAGGGACTAAAAAGTGGGTACATGGACTAAAAACAAAATTCGAGATAATTATTAGAACTAAAAATATATTTAAACCTTTAATTTAAAACCAAATTATAAAACTTTTTCATTTATTAAGAGCATTGATGTTTTTCATTAAAAAAACTAAAATAAAAAGGAAATCACCGAAAAAATACGTAAGTGAAATTATATTACAATTCAACTTTCTCACTGTTTTCAACGTTCAAAATTATTGTGCTTTATATATATATATATATATATATATATATATATATATATATATATATATATATATATATATATATATATATATAAAAGTTTCGCATATCAAATTTTTTCCGACCACTATTTTCCAAATTTAAAACTTTTTTTTTTTGAGGAAAAGAAAGTTATCTCATTTCACTTAAAATAAAATTCTCAATACAAATATGAATAGCAACACTTAAAATAAATTTAAAACTTATATAACTTCTTATATAGTTGAATTATAATACTATATAGCAATGTATTCCCGCAAATCATTTTTTTTTGTTACACCCGCAAATCATTTTTAAGTGTCGTTTAAAGTTGTTTTATAAAAACCAAAGATATCATTAAATTTTGTTGTTCTTTGTAAATTACTAGTCTTTTTCCTGTGATACCTTTTACTTTTTACTACTCTGTTGTACATATTTCACTCTCTACAATAAATAGTTAATAGTATAATTGACAAAAAGTAGTTAATGTGATATTGGACTTTGAAAATGACAGATAATTAATAACAAAAATTTTCTAAAAAATGGACACTTAGAAATGAACATAAGTTAGTATATTTTATTATATCATATTTTAAAAAATTATTTATCGTCCATATTTTTTGACGAATTTAATGTCCATATTTAAGAAGTTTCATATTCAAATTTACAATCAATTTTCCCTTGACCATTAAGTTTTTTTCTCTTTCACATTTATTGTTTATTATTTTATGAATAAAAAACTGAAACAAGATATAACATTAATTATGGAATTAATTTACGGTTTAATATGTCTTTAATCCATATAAAATTTATATTTTTTGTTTTTAGTCTCTGTAACCACTTTTTAATCCCTACAAATTACAAAACTCTGAAGAGAGACTAAAAGCGTGCAATTTTGTAATTTGTAAGGACTAAAAAGTGGGTACATAGACTAAAAACAAAATTAGAGATAATTATAGGAACTAAAAACATGTTTAACCCTTTAATATAAAACCAAATTATAAAACGTTATTCATTTATTAAGTACATTGATATTTTTCATTAAAAAATTTAAAATAAAATGGAAATCATCGGAAAAATACGTTAGTGGAATTATATTACAATTCAACTTTTTCACTGTTTTAAACGTTCGAAGTTATTTTGCTTAATAATAATGGATATATATAGGTTTCGCATATCTATTTTTTTTAGACCACTATTTTCCAGATTTAAGAACTTAATCCCTCTTATTCTTTTTAAGTGTCGTTTAAAGTTGTTTTACGATATTCAAAGAAATCATTAAATTTTGTTGTTTTTGTGAAATTATTAGTTTTTTTCCCGATGATACCATTTAATTTTTATTACTCCATTGCACATATTTCTCTTTCTACAATAAATAGTTAATAGTCTAGTTGACAAAAAAAAGTTAATGTGATATTGGACTTTGAAAATAACAGGTAAATAATAACAAAAATTTTCTAAAAAATGAGGTTAGTATATTTTATTATATCATATTTTAAAAAATTATTATTTACTCCATATTTTTGACGAATTTAATGTCCATAAATTTAAGAAGTTACATATTCCAATCTATCAGTTTTCCCTTAACCATTAAGTTTTTCTCTTTCCACATTTATTGTTTATTATTGTGAATAAAAAACTGTAACATGATATAACATTAATTATGGAATTTCATTTAGGGTTACATATGTTTTTCCTTATAAAATTTATATTTTTTGTTTTTAGTCCTTGTACCCGCTTTTTAATCCCTACAAATTATAAAACTTTGAGGAGGGACTAAAAGCATTTAGTTTTGTAATTTGTATGGATTAAAAAATGGGTACAGAGACCAAAATTGAAATTTGAGATAATTATGAAGACTAAAAATATATTTAAACATTTAATTTAAAGCAAAATTGTAAATCTTTTTTCATTAAAAAAATTAAAATATAATGGAAAACACTTGAAAAATACGTAAGTGGAATTATAATACAAATAAACTTTTTCACTATTTTAAACGTTCAAAATTATTTTTCTTAATAATAATGAATATATATAAGTTTCACATATCTATTTTTTTAAATCACTATTTTCCAGATTTAAGAACTTATATAACTTCTTATATATGGCAGATAGATATTTTCTTAGTGGGGGTAGGGAAATAGTCTAGAATGCTTTCATAGAAAAAATATATTATATCTTTTTACAAAATACATAATCCTGTGTAAAAAAAAAATCCAAAACCCCAAAATCGAATGGGTGATATCCACTACTGAGAATAGACGACCTAATGGATTAATTGATTAGAGCTTCCATCTTCTCTAAGATTCATCTAAGGTCGGATTATCACAAAATCCATGTGAAGGCAAAAGACATTCTAAAGACCGCTTTTAGGACGCGTTATGGCAACTATGAGTACATGGTTATGTTAGTTGGTGTGTCTAATGCCCCGGCATTGTTCATGGACCATATGAACAAAATCTTCCATCTTTACTTGGACAAATTTGTTGTCGTCTTCATCGAAGACATTCTAATTTACTCTAAGTCCTGAGAAGAGCCTGAAGAGCACCTATGGATTGTGTTGCAGACTTTGAAGGATAGGAAGTTGTATGCTAAATTGTCTAAGTGTAAGTTCTGGTTAAAGGAGTTTAGTTTCCTTGGACATGTAATCTCTAAAGGAGGTGTAGTAGTTGACCTGGAAAAGGTGGTGGTTGTACAACACTGGGAAGCACCTAAGACGGTGACGAAGATCAAGTTATTACAGGAGGTTCATTGAAGGGCTTTCAAAGATTGCTCTACCGATGACTCCACTTACCAAGAAGGTCAGGTCTTCGTGTGGGACTATAAGTGCGAGGAAGTTTATAGAAGCTGAAGGAAAGATTGACATTTGTGCCTATGTTAGTTTTTTCTGATCCAAGCGTACCTTTTGTTGTGTATTACGATGTGTACGTCGAAGCAAGGATTAGGAGGAGTATTGATGCATAATGGTGAGATGGTAGCTTATGCTTTTAGGCAATTGAAGATACATGAGCCGAATTACCCGAATCATTGCTTGGAGCTAGAAGTTTGGTATTTGCGCTGAAGATGTGGAGACATTACAGCTACGGAGCAAGATTTGAAGTTTTCAGCAACTATAAAAGCTTGAAGTATCTATTCGACTAGAAGGAGTTAAATATGAGACATCGAAGGTGCATGAAGTTTCTGAAGGACTGTGACTTCGTGCTGAGTTACCACCCAGGAAGAGCTAATGTGGTAGCGGACACTCTGAGCAGGAAGGCATTACATTGCTCGGTCGTGATGATGAAATAGATGTGTTTGCTTGAAGATCGAGTTCAAAGATTTGAGTTTGTTGTGCGAAGAGATTTCAACTAGCGTTAAGCTGGGAAAGCCAATGATCACCAGTGACTTGATGGATCAAATCAGGGAAGGCCAGAAGGATGATCAACATCTGAAGGATCAAAGGTAGTTGTTCGCACAAGGAAAAAAGATTTGCTTTGTGGAAGGTACCGACGGAATTCTGCGATTTAAAGACCGTGTATGCGCGCTTAAGATACCAGATCTTAAGAAGATGATCCTTGACGAAGGTCACAAAAGTAACTTAAGTATTCATCCTGGAGCAACGAAGATGTATCAGTACTTGAAAAGGATGTTTTGGTGGCCGAGAATGAATAAGGAGATAGAAGAATTTGTGTATGCTTGCTTGACTTGTCAGAAGTCGAAGATCGAACACCAGAATCCATCAGGGAAGCTGCAACTGTTACATATCCCAGAGTGGAAGTGGGGTTGTATTTCCATGGACTTTGTTTCAGGACTACCGAAGACTACAAGAGGTCGCGATGCTATTTGGGCGATCGTTGACCAACTGACTAAATCGGTTTATTTGATTAGCATTAACATGGAGTATTCCTTGGAGAAGATGATGAGGTTTTACATCGAGGAGATTGTCAGATTGCATGGTGTGCCCTCTAGCATAGTATCAGACCGAGATCCTAGATTCACTTCTGGATTTTAGGAGAGCTTGCACGAAGCTTTAGGGACTAAGCTCATACTAAGTTCAACTTATCATTCACAGACAGATGGTCAGACAAAGAGGATGAATCAATCCTTGGAGGATTTGTTGCAAGCTTGCATTTTGGAAGAAATCGATAGCTAGGAGAAGTTCTTGCCCCTTATAGAGTTCACGTGCAACAATAGCTTCCATTCCAATATTGGGATGGCCCCGTACGAGGCTCTGTATGGGAGGAGGCATAGGACTTCACCGTGTTGATATAAGACCGGTGAGAATCTTATTCTTGGACCAAAATTAGTACAAGAGACTATCGAGAAGGTGAAGATAATTCAGGAAAAGATGAAGCCAGCGTAGAGTCGTAGGCAGAAGAGCTACAACGATAACAGGACTAAAGACATGGTATTCACAGAAGGAGACGCCTACTTAAGGAGTTGGCAGGGTAATGAAGGCTAGGAAGTTGACGCCTAGATTCATTGGTCGTTATCAGATTTTGAAGAAGATTAGTGAAGTGGCTTATCAAATTGCATTGCCACCATTCTTAACAAATCTTCACAATGTATTTCTTGTATCTCAGCTCCAGAAGTATATTTATTACCTCAGCCATGTGATAGAACCCGATACAGTACAGTTGAAGGATAACCTAACTTTCGAGGCATTATCGAAGCACGTTGAAGACCAAAAGGTGAAACAGCTATGCCGAAAGGAGATTCCACTTGTGAAGGTTATTTGGAGTAGAGGAACTGAAGAAAGTGCTACTTGGGAACTGGAGAGCAAGATAAAGGAGTTATATATGCAACTCTTTACTACAGGTTAGTAGAAATTCCAAGGACGAAATTTTTATAAGGGAGTAGAATTGTTACACCCGAAAATTATGATTTTACATGTGATAAGATTTCTATGATGGCTTATGCGATATATGTATTTTTTATAATGTTTGGGGGTTTAATTAGGAGGGAACATCATTAGGAAGGGTTACATAGCCTTAGAAAAGGAGAAAAATCACATTTTTAGTAAAATCAAAGTCTGTGAATCGATTCACCTTGTGCATGAATCGATTCACAGTAGCAGACTGCGTTTTTTATGTAACGGGTCGCCTGGTTTTGGCACGTTTCGCTTCAAATCATGATTAGCCTTCTTAACCATGACCTAAACTCTAGTTTGCTTCATTATGCCTCTAAGAACTCAACTCTAATCATTCTCTAAGAGCTCTCAAAGAACCCTATACTTCTAAGAGCTGTTTCTCGCCGTTCTCCCTCGTTTCTCCACCAAATCAAGTTATGTTTTCAAGGTTGTGATCAAAAGACAACCCTCTTCCTTCTTCTATATTCCTTTTCTGTTTCTAAAGAGGGAATTCCTTGGGTAGCCCATATCCTTGTACTTTCCTTTTTTTTTTAATTTCTTTGAGATTCAAGTTCTGACTTTGGTTTTGGGATCCATGGTTCTCATGATGCCAGGAGTCCGGGGAAAGATTCAAATTCGGGACTCTCTAAACTCTCTTGGAGGCCGCGACCTATTTTAAGGTATGTGGAAATGGATGATCTTAAAAATAGGTTTAGAGCTTCAATTAACTTGATTGGGGTGTCCCATGATCTCTATGTCTTGTGAGACAAGTTTCATGATGTTAAACCATTGTATGAGAATTGGATTTGATTTATGTGTTTCTTTTTAATTTCTTTTAAGGTCCTTGTAGGAGCAAGGAGCCCTAAGAGTGATTGGTTACGACTTTTAGATGATTTGATGCATAAACTATGATTCTTTGATGTTTTATGATCAATTGAAATTATGATTAGCAGGGACTCATGGTTTAAACTCACTGTTTTGGATGCTTTTACATGACCATATGTTTATACTTGGTTTGAAGGGCTTAGTAATGAATTAGAATAGTGTTTAATGTGTGTAAAATAATTTAAGATTGATAAGGAAGTGATTAAGTGTAAAATTATGCATACACAGCTAATGGGAACCTAGGATGTGAAGATTTGTGAATTGAGTTAAGAACCTTTAAAGAATGAGAAATTGGTGTATACTATTAGGGGCTGGAGATGATCATATTAGACTCGGTTCAACTTGGAAAGGTAAAAGATTAATAAATGGTAATAAGAGAAAGGACAAAAACCTAAGGCTAGAGGTGGATAAAGAATTTGAGAATTAATGAATGATTTGGAGACTTTAGGAAGGCTTAGATAAATTCTAAAATGTTGGTTTAGGAGTGGGACCACTTAGGAGTGGTTCTCAATTCGTCAAAGTGTGAAAAAACAGTTTTTCCTACACTTTGCAGGTCTGTGAATCGATTCATGCAATCACAACAGTGTTCACAACTTGTGAATTGAAGTCATGAATCGATTCATAACTACTCAATTTGATTTTTCAACCCTGAATCGATTCACATGGGTCTTGAATCGATTCATGCCCATGTATCTTGTTTAAAAACCTTATTAAATGACTTAAAAGGATTCGTTAAGGGTAGTAATCACCTAGACCTTTCATGTGTTTGATGTTAGATTAACGACTTAATACCCTTAAAGTGTATTTATTGGTCACGAATTTGTGACCAATGTGTGAATGATGTTTGACTTTATTTGCATCCTATGAGTTTGTTGGATTGATTCATTAAGGGAAGCTCGTCGACGGGTTTGTTGACGTAGTTGTTCCTCATGAAAGATTAGGACTTGATTTGGTTTCTTATTCGACGGGTTTGTTGAATTGTTCGGCTTTTGGGAAACTCGTTGACGAGTTCGTTGACGTAGTGGACACCATGGCCTACTGATCACGAAAATGTGATTAGTCAGCGACTTTAGGTTTTGAGTCATGCAAAATTGATTGATGCTTAGGCTGGTTTCCATGCATTTTAGATGTAGTGTCGATGGGGTGGTAAGCAAACGATTTCTTGGGAAACAATTCAGAGACGGCCACGAGGAGCTCTACTGGGCGTTGCACATAGTTGCCAGTAGGGGGTCTTGCGTAAAGGTGGGACACCGCTAAGGCATCTCATTCATACACTGGACCACCCTGACTAGACTCAGTTTGTAACTCAGGATGTTGAGGGCACTCTCATCCGCTTACCCGGAGTTGGAAGGATCCTTATGATTAGACTAGTTGGAGTAGATGTTAGTCTTACATTAGTCAGTTTGTTGATGTAGGACTGTTGATTTGACTAGCGTTTGATGTGATTCGATTGATGATGTGATTTGTGATTTTGACTTTACGCATCATGTTTTATTGATTTCCTTGTCATGTAATCTTTTCGTATTGAGTATGTTTCCTCACATCTTCTGTCATTATGGCTACCTATACACCCCGTGTACGGGTAAATGGTGAGATTGTTGGTGACAACGTGGACGTGGACACTGAGAAGTAGTCTACACGATGCTGCTTAGCTTACGATTTATTTATGTTATTGGATTTACCGAGTATTAATATGTTTACTATTTTCTGATGCAAAGACTATAAGGGTTAAGCTCTGAGATATGTGACATCGAGGATTATGGGTTTTTATTCCGCATACTTTATTTTTACTGTTTTTAATTATTCTATAAAATGAGACTTTTAGTATTTATCGTTGTGACGTCTTACTTTGTTAAAGTTTTTATATACTACGCATTTTTACTTACTTTATTTATGCTTTGCACTACTATAATGCAGGTCGTTAGTGTAGGCCAAAAGCCGACGCTAACTGTGAAAAGCCCACGCTAAATCACGTTTAGCGTCGACATCGTGGTCGACGCTAAAACGCTCGAAGCTAACTTTTAGCGTCCGCTATTTTGAGGCCGACGCTAGTTACACTACAAAAAACAAAAGCTAAATCGCGACGGTTTTTTTTATAATTTACGGGGGTTTTCGACCTCCGCAAAATGATTTGCGAGGGTTTCTAAAACCGCCTCAGTTACATTCGCCGCAATCTATTTGCAGAGATTTTTGAAAACCACTGGTATGCATATTATATTGCGGCTGTTTTATTGCGGAGGTTGATAACCTCCACAATCTGCGACGCTGATTCCACACTTTATGTAGTTATTTTGTGGGGGTTTTTAACCTCCTTTAATTGCCAGTCATGGGTTTTAAAACTCCCTTTCTATATTTTCATTTGTAATCAAATTTTTGAGATGATCGATGATTTTATTATTAACTTTCCTATATTATATATCATGTTATTTGAATAATTTTGTTACAAATATATCTATTTTCTAATACTTTGTTCCAATAAAAAAGAAATAATTTGTTGCAACTGTAAAACATGAAATAAATTTTATAATAGTACTAAAAGAATCCATTCAAAATATAACCATAGTAACATAAATGTACTCAAAATATTTGTAGTTCGAACATCAAATGTATTAATACACCCAAAAAATAGTACTAAAAGAACCTAAAAGAAGTCTTATATAAAACTCCAAAAGAAGTCTAATACTAAAAGAACTTAAACATCTTCAAACGTTCCTAGCACCAGTTCCTAGCACCAGACGATCCTCTTATATTCAAAGGCGAATTAGGGTCACTTGCAGCATCAATTGGCTAAAATAACAAAAACAAATACTTAGTTAAAATACTTAAAATTACAATTAAAATATTCAAAATGAACAAATTTTGTGCACAATATGACAGTCATTGGACCCAGAGTGACAATCATGTGATAATTAGATTTTGCCTCAGATCAAGAAGGTAACAAGTATTTCAAATGCAGCTTTGAGCACAAATCCATATAGGTAAGGAAAGGTATTTATCTACAGCGAGCTACAGAGATGGAAGAATTTCACTATCAACATGGGAAGAATTTCACAATCAACATAGTAATATCAAAGCATATGATCGATAAATTGTTAACGCATGAGGAAGGATCTATCAAAAACTTGAAATCGAAACAGAAAGTACTTACATAAAAAACTTTATATCAATTTGGCATATGGAAAAATATTGACCATAAGATTCATAAAAGTACTTACATTTGATGAACCAAAGAATTCTTCAGGGATCCTTCCTTCTTTCATTATCATGTAAGCTTTAAGTGGCCCCATGGTGCTTTGAACTTGGGATTGCAAGTCGGTATACTTCTCTTGCCAAAGGTTAGAAGATGATGTAGCAATATCGGATGAAGAAAGACTCAAATCCGAAAGTTGGAGTCTAGTATTCCTAAATGTATTTTTCAAGTTAAACTTACCATTATAGGCTTTGCTGTATCATTTACAACTGATCCATCCTTTTTTTATGTGTTTCATTATACAATTGTCCACGACTAGGTTGCTTTCTAGTTTCCAAAAACTATAATAGAAAAAGATGTTACAATATGACAAACTTGCAAACTAAATAGTACAATCTAAATAGTAAAATCTATTGAGTTTATATAAGTACCAGGCAATCCAAGAGAAGCCCTTGCAGCATCAGCTACTTGTAACTGGCGAATCCGAAGCTCTTCCTCTATAGCAGCATCAAGAACTAATCCTACCTTCTTTACACAACAACAGTTAAGTTTTGAAGTGGAAACAAATAGCATGATGAAGAAAGAACCTTTTTTGATTGCATGACATAAACTAGTCAAGGATGCAGCACATTATATATGTGTCATACCCTGTTTTGGTGCACAGGCTGTAATGCCCATGACCCTTCTGCAAATCGATCAACAGCATAACCTTCAACATATAATGCATTAGGCATTGGCCAGTATAGCATTGCAGCATTAAGTCACCTACAAAATTTGACAAGTCAAAATACCAAGAAAATTAAATGATAATTTCTTAGACATTATTATTCAAGATGAACATGTAGTGGTGAAATCAGGAGAAACCCCACATTAAACAAAATGCTAAAATATGACATTTTTTAAAAATAATCTCTGTTTGAATTTTATTCGTTTTTTATCCCGGAATTTAGCAAAAAGAAAAATAGTGTGTTTTCACTTATCACCTGAAACTAAAAGCACATAAAAATATCCTGTTTTCACTTACCATAGGTGATGTATCCAAAGACGTCGAACTGTAACATGTCACCCATCTTAATCAACTCTTCTATAGAGCGGCATTACCGAATCGCTCCCGGTCTCCTCATTTGATGATAATAGAATCGATCTCTTGCATAATCTGAAAAATAGCCTCGATCTCTTGTAAAATCCCTAATCCAAGCAAATATGATTGCAACCGAATCTGAAAATATTGGTGCTAAACTAATTGGTGGTGAATTTGGTTTGTTCGATCAAAGGGGAGCCCTAGAATTGAAAAACTCGCTTGAAAAACTCTCGCAATTTGGTACTGTAAGATGGAAAAATGAAATCAAATAATACAAATAGCAGAGCCACAAGTCAAATCGAATGATCTAGAGGGAGACGTTTACAGCATTGAAAGTATACATGTGAACGGGCCGAAGCCGCAGTGTCAGTGCCTGGTGGATCCTCGCCGGAACCGGCATGCCTCAGAGAACGAAGAAGAAACGACGAGGGTTTTGTTTTCGTTTCAGATTGCACAGTCATGAAACGGGAAAGTGAAAAAAAAAAGGGTTATGGGGGGAGTGGTAAAAAGGGTTTTACTGTGACTAAAAAAAAATGGGGAAAAACATTGGGCAACCGCGATAGGGAAACTAGGTATTCAATTGGAGGGGGGTTTTTAACCCCTTTAAATTAAATGAAAATTTGTACTGACTAGCTACTTTTCACATTAATTTGGGGAGTTAGAAAACCTCCGCAAAAAAACCCCCGCAATGCAGCACTTTTTTTGTAGTGTTAGCGTCGGCTCAACCCACGCTAAAGTCGAGGCTAAAGAAAAGGCCAACGCTAAGTAGCATTGGTCTAACCCACGCAAGCAACCTACACTAAAGTTAGCGTCGGCCAGAGACCCACGCTTTTTAGCGTCGGCTTGGCTCACGCTAAACTTAGCGTCAGTCTCTAGCGTGGGCTAGGCCGATACTAATAGCCCTATAAAAAATTAAAAAAAAATCTCCACTTCATGAATGGTAGAAGTGGCTCCTCTGATGAGTTAATAGCGTGACATAAATTTATGCACAAGTATTTCAATCGTTTTCTAAATTAAGCTAAGGTTCTGAACACAAAGACAAACCCAATGTAAACCACATTAAACTGAAAAGGAAGGGCCAATACAAGAACCAATACAGATATTATAGCTTAACCATATAAAATGACTAGTTCAATGAAATAATTTGCTACAATTGACAACCTTCATTTCCCCACACTCCAGGTGAAGCAGCATAACTAGGGACATATAATACTGGAGCCATTTAAATTCAGTCAACACTTAACTGACACATATGGATACCTTTTGATGGTGCAAAGGCAACATCAAGTGTTTGGTTTGAAGACTGCAAAGCTTCCTTGAAAATGCTTGCAGTACAAGACCCAACAACGGCTATTCTGACATGAGGCATAGCAGCTCTAAAGACAACAATTAAGACTAGGTTAATCAATGTTAGAAAATAAAGTGCTCAACAAAATTATATCAAATTACAAACACAAAAAAGGGCATTGTAAAGAACAGAATAAAATAAATGCTTAGTTTTTGTATGTTCAACTTTTTAGTCCAAATAAAATCGGGGTTCAAATAATAATAATAATAACAATAACAAAAAAAGTCTTGATAGGTTCAGCATATGGCCCAAAGCAATATGTCGGGAGTCTCAAATTTCAGCAAATGATCAAATAAGAAAGTGAACTACTCATAGCACAGATATATCCTATTATGCAAGTAGTTGTTTGCATGAGCTCATCAGGGTCTATGTGCATGCACACATGCATATAAGGAGAGCGGGTAGAAATGTTTGGAAATCTTCAATAGCACAAAAATAAGAAAATAGCATGATAACCAATACAACATCATAAACAAGACATCAATCTCATTTAGCAATGTAATGGTAATCCAGCCCAAGAGATCCACCAAAACTTCCCATCAGTCAAAAAAAAAGGTCTTTCACATGATCACAACTAGATTTACTAGGATGCCAACAAATAATGGATGTAGACAATTTCTATCCACATGTTTTTGCATGTGTACTAGCACTAGCAGGTAAAAAAAATTCCTTTTTAAGGAATGTAGGTAAAGAGTGTTCATGACTACATTGAAACTAATTAAAATCAAGCCAATCACGCCATAGTTTGAAACAGGCATGAGATTCAACACACATTTAAAGGGTAAAATTATCACATACATTTGATACAATGCCCTGTCACATACATTTATAAAATTTTGTACAGTGACAGTTCTAAAATCTAATAGGCACCTAAAATCTGGAAGGAAAAAAACAACAAAAGTGAAATGACGTTACTGACCTTGTCCAAGCATGAAACTGAAAGGAGCATCCCTATTGCGGCTGGAATCGAACTTTGTTCCATCAAGCAAAGTCCCCGTGTAGTGAACTATCAATAAAGAAAAAATATGCAATACTGAAGCTCTCATCCATGGCTGCTTGCTTAATTTACAATTCCATACAAAAATATTATAGACAACTAACAAAAAGAAAGATAGGCGAATAATCAGCAGCAGCAAACACCCAATCAAACATCAACAAGCGTATGACTTCCAGAAAAATCGAGGAAACAAAATGTTTAATTAGATATTTAGCAAACTGAAAAGGTGATAGACAAAAGAACATTTGGTTGAAGAAAGGGTTACAATGTTTGTATTTATCAACAAGTATTATTATCTGATAATTCTATAGACTTCCATGTGATAAACTTTGTCATGAATAAACTATACAAGTTTCAATCTTCACAGTAATAGGTAAATTGTGATCTTATTTAAAGTTCCTACATGCTTTTTAGTCTCTAAAATCAAAAGGGCCCTTCAATTTGTTTTGTTAGATTACATTTTGCCCAAAGATAAATTTTAGCATCCATGCAATAACCTTCCAATGCATGAGAATGAATATCTGCAAGAGGCCATTTCCAAACTCCAAGCATATTGTAGACCAAGTAATGGGAGTGTGAGACTGCACAAAGACGAGGACAATGCAATAGCAATTATATAAATGCAAAATGTTGATGTTGATTTTCAAAGTACTATCAACCAAGAATGAACAACTCTTACAAAAATTAAGGTAAAAGTTGTGAAACTAAAAATAAACAAATAAAAAATAGATCATTCAACTTTTCCAATTTGAACATTTAAACTGATAATTAAAAATTCAAATAACAGAGTACCATCTACTTAAATTTAAATTCATGCATTGTCGTTTGGTTATAGTATAGTTAAGCATGAAGGAGAAAAAGGCATTACCCTTTTAATAAAAATGAAGGAACAGCTACAGAGATATAACTGGCATTTACAATTATAGATCTCGTATTTACAATCAGTTCTTTACTATTGTTAAAGGCTCTTCTTTCACAGATTTCATGGATTTCACCTCCAACTTGTGGAGGTTGCAAAGATATGCTTCTGGTATAACCTGCATCTCTAAGTACCAGATCCTCTGCAGTATTGGCATCATGGAAATTTAGCTACATTATACTTTAAGCTTCATATATAAAATGATAAATGATTTATCATAGCTATCTATATTTGAGATGAAATCAAGAACACACCTATAAATTTTATGAATCGATCACTAATATAACTTGTCAGTCGCAAAAGACTAGTGAGTATGTCATCCATGAATTATCATAATCCAATCACATCATTGCCACAGGCCTGAAATGAGGAACCGTGTCAGATTTGGAAATCATGTTATGAAATGTCACCAAAATGTTTGCAATTGTGGCGGAGATAGACATCCGAGCGATAAATGATCAAGATAAAGCCAGAAGCAATTAATTCTTATTTTCTCTGAGTACAATTTAACAAGGAATTAGTAAATTTTCTCCCTATTGGCTAGAGAATTATAATTCATAAGCTAATGTGAAATGAAACAATTTCTTTCAGCAAAAAACAAACCATAAATCATGTTAATAGTTGCCTAACCTCCGATCAGAAAATTAATTTATGCACTTCACATCTCTTGAGAGTTTTGATACACATAAATGACCGTGTTTAGTGGGTTATGTGTTAGTTTGCAGAAGACTGAGAAAGCCTTGGGAATTTTGTAGATCACTGCATCATAATTGAAATCAAGATCAAGACAATAAGAGAAACAGCGAAGCAAATGCTTACAACCCTGATAAAGGGAGAAGAAACTAAAGTGTCCTTAAAGAAACACAAATTGATCTAAGCATACACAACCATATCTCAAAGGAGACGACAAAAAACAAAGGGAGTGATCGAGTGGCTTACGATTGCGCCAAGTCGTTTTCTCCTACGGTTCTTCCAACACTGAAGGAGACATCCTTCCTCCTCTAGAAAAGTGTATTCACCCAAAAAAATAAAATCACAATCCAGAAAGAAAGAAAAAAACAAAAAGCAAAAAAAAAAAAAACTGGAAAAGTGATTGATGCAAAAATGAAGATAATGCCACCATTAGCAGGAACGTGAACAGAGCACCACCGTCAAGATGTTGCAGCGCGAGAAACCAATCGGATGTGCGCCGCACAGGCCAACCAATTGAAGGATGACTGCGAGCAACCAGAAACAGAAACAGAAACATGAACGGGAATATATCTGAACCCTAAAAGTCAAAATGAAGAGATTGGGGAGAGATAAAGATCATACCCAACGATATTCACAAAGGACGCGACAGTGCTATGCGGCCGTGTGCAGAGGATATGGCGGACGACGGTACTGCGTGCGCAGATGTCGTATCGTTGCTCTTGCACTGGGGTTCATCGAACTCACTCAATTCGAAGGGGAAACTACTAGGAGAGATGAAAGAGTAGGGTTTTGCAAGAAGAGGAAAAAATGAAATAGGAAACAAATAAGGGTGAACATCAACTCACTAAATGTAGAGAATGAATCTCCTGACAGTGAGAAACTCCTCAGGAGGGTTAGGGGTTTCGGGGTAGATATGGGAGAGACCTCGAGAGAGAGGATGGAGGGGCGGCCAGTGGCGGAGAGGTCGCGCAGTGCGGTGTAACGGTCGTCGTTCACCTAGGCAGCTGGTGCTTTGCGAATAGAATAAAAAAAAGGAGGTGGCTCGAGACTTTGGGAAGAAGAGGGGTAAAAAAAATGAGATGTTCTTCAGAAGAAAAAATCAATAGAAGGAATTAGGCCGACGATATCATTATAAGAAATTAAAAAAATAATAAAGAATTTAAAAAAGGAGGTTGGACAATTTAGCGTAGGCTTAGCCGATGCTAGTCCGACGTTATTAGCTTCGGTGTCGAGGCCGACGATAATTTTTCGACTCTAAATTGATGCATTCTAGTAGTGTTATAACGCATTTAATGAGCAACGGGATAGTGGGGGTCACAAGACACAAAAGGAAAAGGAGATGGTGTGGAAGATCAAGTGACAGCAACGCTCATATCGCATTCATGGCACCCATTTGTGTTTAGTTCCACCAAGGCCGCCATGCTGGTTGGTGATGGTGGAGGATGGATGCCCTCTATCTCTCTTAGGAGTCGACAAGGTAAACCCTTAGGTGTGGGTGAAAATTATGAAATGAATAAACATAAGGATGAATCTGTAATTTTTTTGTTATTGCACGGTGCAGCACCTCCAGAGTGTGCCATGTTAGACGCCTCCCGAAACTAATTCATGGATTCTATCAGGAAAGATTATGCTTTTATGATACAAATGTTCAAATTTTATTTTTTGATGAGTAATTACTAAAACCTATAATTTAATAGGTACGATATAAAAAAAATAAGCAAACCAATTATTTTAGTTAATATACAAGTGACACACAACACGGCAACCACCTCACCATTACTTACCCGCACGGCACTACTGATGTGTGTTGTTGAGTGCCACATAAACACTTAATATCGGTTAACAGTAAGGACTAAATTTGAGGATGGAATATTAATAAGGGACTAAAACTGCACAAAAAATTTACAAGGGATTAAAATCAAAATTCGTTAATTTTTAAATGATTAGAAAATATTTATGTCTAAAATACTTTAAACTGTTCTCAGTTTGATTTTTTGTATTCAAGTTACCAATCACATTAACAAAGGCAAGAGACAATTCTATAAATAAAAAGTACTTATCATAAAAAAAATATAACAGACACCGTGCATTGATCTTGTATCCCTAAGCCTAATTGGCAAAGTGCATCACCAAAAGATTAATTATTAATGGAACAATCAAAAGCAGCCATAATCTTTTGGATTGTTAACAAGACGTGATTATTGATAGACGCCACATCTTCCCTCCTTATTTCATCGATTGTTGTTTCTGAAAGAAAAAATAGCATTTGGAAAGCCATGGTTAACAGTGTTGACCCTCTTGATCTTCCTGCATTTCCACTGCCACTTGCTTCAACAACTGCATGACCGTCCCCTGAGACCACGAAGCCCGAGGGAAATATCGGCAAAGAAGAGACCCCTCCGGCTAGGGCTGGAACTGAGTCGAGTTGAGTCGAACTTGGTCCAGCTCGACTCGACTCGACAAAAATTAGTTCAGCTCGCAGCTCGACTCGACTCGATATGAACCTTTTTTCCCAAATTAACTCGACTTCGCTTCAAGCTTATGACGAGCAAATCCGGTTCAGCTCGTTAGCTCAATCACATAAATCAAATTTCAAAATAATTTTTTTATTATAAAAATCAAAACTTAGATCTTTGACATTTTAAATTAAAGGTGAGTTTTTACTTAAAATGGTTGTCCAATTGAGAAATCATAACATGCAAAACAGAGATGAAGGTATCAAGTATCAATCATACGCCACCAATAAAACTAAAAAATTATAGAGATATTTAACATTTATACATTGGCCATGAAGTCGGATAACAAAATAGATAGTAGAAGTTTAATTAAGGCTTCTATTGTAATAATCTAATATTAACTAATATCAAGACAAAGCAGCCAAAAATTGAATATCAACATCTCCACATAAGCTAAGTTTAATGCAAAAGCCAAAAATAATAGACCCCAAAAGTATATTTCAACCATCAAATTGTCCAATTGTGCTTGCTGGTCCAAATTCTTATGGATCTACCTCGAAATGTTCAAAAGCTTAAGTAAATACTTCATTATCTAATGATGGTAAGCCAATGTCAATTTAAACAAAAATAAAGAATATACCTATCTATCATTAAGATAGAAAATTTCAAAGGAGTAAAGTGGAATCTCTGTGGGGATCTGTTCCACCTAAAATAAAATAAAGATTAGTATCAATAAATCATCAACATTATATTTTTAAAAAGCATAAAGAATATTTAATCATCAAGAGAGAATGTATTACTTTAGGCTTGTTTCTAATCCCATGCAATACTCAAGCCAATCACACCACAAATTAACGCCTGTATTTGGATGTAAAGAAGCTCTGGAATGAATCAATAACTCTTCCACCAAGACTCAAAGTTGACTCAAGCCACGAGATATTGGAATTGCAAGAACATCACCGCTATACGGATAAGACTCTATATTTTCCACTATTCAACTTCCACCATTCCAAAGCACAAAAGGTCATATGACCATTATCTTTAGGCTTGTAAGTTGGCTCATTCAAATACTCTTCAACTTCAGATTTTATCAAGGAACCGCTTGCGTTCTTGCACATAATCCATCAATAATGACCACCTGCAGGAGTTTGTTGACTCCATTGCAAGGCCGCTTTGATCAAGATACTAGTTCTGAAGAGCTTTCTTCACCATGCTCACTACAGAAGAGTAGCATACTCTTTGTACATATCATTAAGAGCATTGCTCACCATTTCTATATTTTTTTAGCTTCATCTCGAGTAAATTAAAGGAAAACACATTTTAACACCCATCATTTTGATCCTAGGGTCCAAAACATTAGCAAGTGACATAAACGATTATACTACTCCAATACTTGTCAAATTTTGCTTCATTACCTTCGCCATGTCTCGCATTTAACTCGATTCATCTTGGACAAGAAGATCTAACATTTGCTTAATTCGACATACACCTCAAAGAAGATATAAGTTAGCAGTGGGATACTCACTACGTAAATAATATTTGTAACTACATTAAACACCGTGAGTAACTTGGCAACCTTTTTCAACTTTTTCCCAATCGTCTTCATCTAGAAGAGTTGTATAGCTTGATTCTCGATCTTGAAATCGCGGGAACACTTCTTTGAATCTGTATTGCAACCGACAAAGATTTGATAGGTGGAGTTCCAAATGTAGCAGTAAGTACTTCAAGAATTAATTTTTACCACCAAGCTTTAGTTGTTGAACTATTTGAGAGAATGTAATCTTGCTTCGTAAAAGGTTGATGAACTTTACACTTTCACGCACTTTTCAACTATTTTTGCTATTCTTCCTATACCTCTTGAACAAGCAAAGTTCAAGATATGTAACAACGCACATGAAACAACTTCCCATCCAACACTAATTTCTTGTGCCTTGAAAATAGAACTTTCTAATTCTTTCAAACATCTATCATTATATTGTGCATTATCCATGACACACTAAATATTTTATTTTCAATGCCCCATTCTTTAAGACATTTGAAGATTGCATCGCAATATCAACACCGGCGAGGAGGAGGAACGTGAACAAAATCGAGAATGCGCTTCGCAAAAACCCAATCAACATCAATGAAATGCGGTGAGTACCATATATTCGATCTTCCGATTTTGTGACTTTCCACAAATGGGTCAAGGGAAATCTTATTCATGATCCTCAAGATTGCCTTCTCTTCAACTGCTCTTTCTTCGGCCTATGACAAAGAATACACTATTCTTTAATGTTTTTCACCGATTTTTCTCATATGATATATTCTGAAAGATTTCATCATAAAAAAAACCTTCTTCCTCAACAATACTAAATGCATGTTCATGCATCATAACCCAATGCGTGGCTTCTCGTAGTCTTTCATGGTCATATTTAGCACTTTGGATTCATAAGCGGGCCCGTAAAGCTTCTCACTAACTATGGATTTTGCCGCTACAAGTTTAATTTCTTTTGCCTTGCTAGTAGCTTCTTGTAAATATGACACGTTCATCTAAATGTCTCTTCAAATGGCTTGTTGATCCACTACCAACAATAGAATATTGCTTTTTACAAGGTATGCACTCACATTTTTTTGTTCCATTCTTTAACACCACTTCTGAAGTGATCCCAAACTAGAGAAGTTTTCTTTCTCTTGGCCTTTGAATAACACCATCATTGTTCTCAACATTTTCTTCATTCTCAACTTCATTTGTTGGTGCTCCTTCATTCGATAAAGGTTCTTCATTTGTTAAAGGACCTAAATCAACTGTAGGATTCAACATATATTTAAGCACTCTTCCCCATCATTTACTCCCCGAACCTCCTAGTGTTTCATTTGAGGAACTAGAAGACATCTCTACAACAATAAAACTTTTGGGTGTTATAAAGTAGAAAATGACATGTGGATATAAATAGATAAATAAAAAAATCAATTAATGGAAAAACAGAGAGGCTACTTGAGAAGAAAAGGAAAAAGATAAATGGTCAGAATCGTAAATACCAAAATAAAAATGGAAAGTCTAACCAAAGGAAAAGAAAACTTGGTACAAAAGGAACATATATAATGGATGCAACGTGAAATCCACAGAAAGTTTAGGTCACTAAAAATGCAACCAAAAAGCAACAAAGGAATAAAAACACACACAGAGGACCCATTGTTTTTATGTTTGGACAAAAGGAGGACCTTTTTTAGAGAAAAGGAGGACCTATTGTTCATGAGGAATGGAAAATAGAATATCGAGATGTAATAAAGGTGCTCAAATAATCAAATGGAACTGGGTGGAAAATACAAAACCATTGTAGCAAAAAAAGACAAACACATGTAATGGTGGCTCAAATATTACCTTTTTGTATCGACAGAGCGATGCTGATGATTGTTTGAGTGGCGAGCAAATACAACTCAATGATAATGGGTTTGATCTCTACCTCTCTCACTCACCGCTCCATGGCTTGCAAGAAAGAGAAAAGTAAAGTTTATGCCTTTAGGTTACTTGCTAAAAGTGAAAGAAGATAAAAAGACTAGATTTTTTTTTGAGAAGACAAATAAATAGACTAGGTTTTACAATAGACTAATAGAGGTATCGTGGGTTACTAAAAGTCTAACTTTAGAAGCTGAAAAGTTGAATGTTTTCTCAAATATTTTAATTTAAAAAAAAATTAAAAAGCTTTTAAAATTAATACATAACTTGTTCAGAAAATATATATGATATATAATTAACATATATAGCTGGTTCTTATAAAAGCTTTTAAGTATAATATATATATAATCGAGCTGGTTCGTGAACCAAACGAGTCGAGCTATACATAGCTCAAGATCAGCTCATTTATTTAACGAGCTCAATTTTCAGCTCAAGTTCAGCTCATTTGGTTCGTGAACCAAGTGCAACGAGCTAATTATCGAGTCGAGTCACGGACTTGGTTCGAGCAGCTCAACTCATTTCCAGCCCTACTCCGGCTAAAGCCCTATCCACTTGTATTTTGGGAATTGGAGCATACACAACATACGCTCCCAAGGGTCTGTTTGGGACAGGGACGGATCCACTTGGATCCAATTGGGAGCACTTGATCTCACTGATTTATTTGTTTTCGTCATTAATTATTGAATAATTTTATTTTTAACCCCACATAAAATTTAGTGTTGACCCCACTAAAGAAAAAAATAGAAAATGAGCTGCTCTTTTTTTATATGATTGAGGAGATGAATTGTTAAATGATTGTTTGGTTTACAGAGAGACATATTTTTAATAGTGTTGAAGACAAAAAAATCATACAACAATTTCAAAATATAAAGACATGCAGAGAGCAGTTATAATTTGTAGATTTCGAGGTGTCTTCATTTTTTTAGTATATAATGTTATAAATGTTTATATAAAAACTAAGCTACTCCTTGGAAAATGAGCTACTCTTTTTTATATGATTGAGATATAAATTGTTAAATGATTGTTTAATCACATACACATAGAGACATATATAGTGTTGAAAATAAAAAAATCATACAATAATTTCAAAATATAAAAACACGTAAAGAGCAATTATAATTTGTAGATATTGAGGTGTCTTCAATTTGTTTAGTGTATAATGTTATAGTTTTTGTTATCTCTATTTTTTTGCTTAATGATAACGTATGTCGTTATTTTATCACTTATATATTAATGTATTTTTTATATAAATATTTATAGTATATAATCTTGCCCCCACTAGTCGAAATTTCTGGATCCGTCCCTGGTTTGGGAAGGGGTTTTAGGGGGAGAGGAGGGTCTTGAAAGGCTAAGTCTATATGTTGATATATATTTGAGATTTTAAAAAATTTGAAAGAACAATTTGATAGATGATCATATAACGTTTCAATCACACTTCATTCGTTTTTAGAAACATGTTATAGCTTCCTTAATTTTGAAAAGAAAAATAAGTTCTCCCCTCCCCTCTCCCCTAAAACCCCTTCCCAAACAGACCCTAAAGGATCCATAAAACTTTCTTTAAGATACAATACACTGTTATTCCTTGGGTTGAATGCCTGTTCCAATGAAGATGAGAACGAATTTTAACAATAAGTTTATTTGATGCAATAACAGTAAAAGGATGGGACTTTATATGGATTCGTAAAAAGTAAATCCAATGTCATACATAGACACAAATTTTTTTTATAGACAAATGTTAGTTGTTAGTGAGTTATGCATAGATACGAAATTATCTAATCTACTATTCTTTTTAAAACATTTAAATCAATTTGCTACCATGTCGTATACTTGATTTACAAAAGCTGCATTTGCTTGTCTTTATTTCACTATAAATTGCATAATCCAATATATACATGTTTCCTTATAATGAGGATAACTAAACTTATTATAATGTGAAGCAAAACATCTCTACCAAGAGTCAGAATGAGTTTAAACACTATTTTGGAAACATCTACAACTAATATATGGATGTTAAGCAATTACTAATTTGAAGCGCTACATTCATTGTACCTAAATACTCAGTTGATTCTAAATTTGGTAATAAATATTAAATATCTTTAGGGCAATATTTAACCATATGAACTAATATTCCCTTCTCTTCTATTTTTCTTAAGTGAATTCCAACTGTTGTTTTCATTTTAAACAAATTAGCAATACTAGAAAAAGTTAGAATAACGACGAAAATTTAGAGATAGAAAAAGGTAAAATCTGTTTCTAAATCGTTTCATTTTTCAGTCTAATTTTTGTCATTATTTTAACTTTTTCTAGTAGTGTAAACATTCTTTTTTTTGACAGAAAGTAGTGTAAACATTTGGAAGAATCTATTTGTGCTTATTTTATTACATAAATACTTGTATAAGTATTTAGGAAAAAAATATGAAACAAACTTATGTCCATAAGTTATTAGTTACGTCCATAAAGTTATTTTCAGTTTATTTCCATAGCCAGGCTTCTCGAAACAGCTAACTTGTAGTTATATGCATAGGTGGACCTGCCTTGTAGTGAGGGTGTGCATGAAATTTAAAAAAAAATTACTTACTTTCTTATATAATTTTTATTTTGACCCCTCTCAATTTAAAATTTTGCACTTAAACCTATACTTCTTTCATCTCAACCAGAGGCAGACCTACTTGTTGTTTATGATGTGCACTTGCACTCTTTGAAAAATTAAAAATACTATTTACCCTCTTAATAGTGGGTTTACTATCTCTATTTGGTATGCTATTTTTAAGTGGCTAGGCCACACCCTGATTATGCCCCCTGATCTATCTCATTTGTTTAGTATGTTGTATTCGCTTTACCTTTTTAGAAGGGTCAAGAAGTGGGTCATTTTGATTTGGCACGCTGTGTTGTGGGGTATTTGGGCCAGTGGCGGACCTAGGACCCCGGGTCATTATTGCTAAAAGATTCTTATAACAAATTATTGCTAAAAAGTTAAGGGACTACAAGCAATGGTAACGAAAAGTAAAACCATAAGAACATTTTCAAACAATTAAGCTATGCAAAATTGCATTAGATTACAACTTTGTGTTTGGTGTATTGAAAAACAAATCCATCATTTATGTTACTTATATATCCTTATAATCATTTATGTTATATATTATATAAGGTTATTTAAGTCATTTTATTTTAAATGATTTAAGCTCCCCTTCCTTCCAAAAAAACCCCAACATTGGATGAGAAAAAAATTGAGTTAGGAGAGATTTGCTCCCTTCACCTCCTAAAAATTGAACCAAACATAAAAAATTAAAATAACCCCTCCCCTCCTTTCGACGCACCTTTAACCAAACACTATATGAGTGAGAGGGTTAAAAGATAAAAGTGTATGGGTCAGTGTGTGCAAAAATTTAAATTGAGTAGGGCCAAAGCAAATTTATATAAGGGTGTAAGTGAAATTTTTATAATTCCTCAAATATAAATAGGTCTGCCCCTGATTTGGGGCATGTGTAATGGTTGCATTTTTTCAGGTAAGGAACCATGCGTGATAGAGGTGGTGGAATATATTAAAAGTACTGCGTGAAGGTGATTCTTTGCCAGAGCGCCAAAGAATTCCTGCATATTCTATGAGTGGTTTGTTTTTCGGATTGATAGTATTTTTAGGAAGTAGTGCTAATTGTCTTATGGGTGGCCAAGGTTGTTTGATGTAATTTGATGTATTGGGTTGAAGTACCCTAGTGTACTCCTTTTGTAATGGGTTGGAGTACCCCATGCGTACTCCTTTTTACAACTATATATATAAATATATTTTGTCGTTCAAAAAAACTCATTCTCTATAAAATTTATATTTTGACCACTCTCACTATAATAATTTGCACCTAATGCCCTCACTTAGTGACATCTTTCATCTCATTCAGTGGGACCCAGTCATCTCTCTCTCAAAGCTAAAAACACAACTCCTCTCACTGTCTCACACCTCGACCCACTCTCCCATCCTATTGGTGAGTATCATTTTCGGTCTCTTTTCCACCTAATGCCTTCACCCAGTCACATGTGTTGATGCTCTTGTTATAGTTTTGAAGATTTTAAAATTTTATGCACTCACTGAGCCAGGATGCTAAGTCCGCCACATGTTATATGAGCTCATTTGTGTTCTCTTTAACCGTAGAAATAACTTATATATAAACTCTTATAACATAATCATTTATTGAACAAGAGTTTAATTAAACTATTTATTCAAACACTCTTAAATATGCTTTATCCATTTTTTAAATAACGAAAAACTAAGAAAAGAATCGAAAATACCTCAATAATTGAAACATTATTATAAGCATCTATTCCACCAACTGAAATATGTGCAATCTTGCGCACTGGCTTTGCACAGCAAAACGTATCCCACTGCAAGAAACATAACAAACTGTTGTGATGTTGTGTAATTTAAATAGGTCTAGTTAGTCATGGGCCTGTTGTGTTGGAGGTCCAGTGTGATGTGTGATCCAATATGTGGACTACTTTGTAATGTGTATAAATAATTGTCATGTAAAGCATTAGTTAGAGTGAATATACAATATACGTTTTCTTCTCTCTGAGATATTCATTGACTCTGTTTCCTTTCTTGGGTGTGTGTGTGTGTTCTATCATGGTGAGTAAGTCACTGTGAGTGTGTGATTAAGATTCTGCTCCAACAAATGGTATCTAGAGCTATAACTATCTTGGGAGAGTCTAAGGAGATGGAGAGCATCAGTGAGGATCTTTCAATCCCTCTACCGGTTCTTGATGGCAAGAACTTCCACCATTGGGTTGTGAAGATGAGTGTGATCTTTAATTTCCATGAGGTGCTGGAAATTGTGGAAGAGGAGATCCTAGATGTGGAAGAAAGTGCTTCTAAGGAGAAAGACTGTTTGGCTCTCCATCATTCAACAGTGTGTGAATTTTGAAAATCTTGGGCTTATTGGTGCTGCCAAGAATGCTAAAGAGGCATGGGACATGCTGCAACAATCTTATCAAGGTGCTGCAAAGAAGAGCAAAAATGATTGCAAGGTGAAGGCAGAATCGAATAGTTCATTTTCAAAAAATAAAAGTCCCTACGTGCAAGAAGATGCAGACATCAAAGAGTCCATTCATCCAAAAAATAGTGATGTACCTAATGAAGAGTTGCAAGCATCAAAAGAGAAAATTGATGGCAAACTGATAGCAAGTCTTTCAAGGAGTAGACTTTCTACAGATTATGGTTTTCAAGTGACCTTTCAAAGGCATCCTGATCTGAGTTGGAGCCATCTTGAGCAAGAAGAACAAACAGAAATCTCACTGAATGAGATACAGAAAATGATGACTCAACACATTTTGGGTGAGGTGAAGAAGAATGAAGACCAAGAAGGCGCAGTTGAAGGTCGAACTCAGCAGCTGAAGCAGACCAAGAAGATGTGGGAGCAACCAAAAACAGGGGAGACCCTTCTTCATATGGGTTTCGTAAGAAAAGTGGGAGTGGCCGCCAAGAAACCCACCGTCGGGAACAGGTTCGAGAGGAGTGAAAGGAGGGAAAGGGAAAGAGTTAATCTCTTTGATTCAAAGTCAAAAGCTAACGAATCTAACAGTTGGGTTTCAAATAAGAGCTTTGTGCCATTGGAGGGACGGAGATTCGGTGGTTCCAGTGCCAGTGGAGAGTTTGAAAGAGAGAGGAAGGTAGGGTTTAGAACCAGATTCATGGAGCAGGTTGATGGAGGTTGAGATCTTGCGGTTGGTTGCGACAGCGATTCGCGTAGATCCAGTGGAGTTGCTCGCGGCGTTGCGAGGCGGTTAGCGACGAGATGCTTGGTGGTGTACAATGGGTGGTTCGCTGGAAGCATAGGCTTGTCGCGGTGGAAGGAAGCTTTTACGTGTTCAATCGCTGAGTTGCCATGGGGAAAGAGGAGATGAGTCATCGGCCAAACTTTGGCCCATGGTGTGGGGCGCGCTAAAGCTGAACCTGCGTATTGCCAGAGAATCGGAGGTACTCGAATCATGATCTTCTATCGCCATTCTAAAGCGGAAGCAGATGAGCAGGGAAGAGGTAGCAAAAAATTAGGGTTTTGGGAATATGATTTTTGCAAGAGAAGAGAAGAGGGAATTAGGGTTCATTGACTTGGGTCAATGGCTGAACCCAATAAGCCAAACCCAATGTTTGCAAAAGTTTGAATGGCTTATTTCAGAGTCTATGGGCCAAGCTCAAATTAGTGATGAAAGTGAATTTGGGTCAATTTTAATTTCTCTTGTTGACTCATTGGGTCAAGTCCAATTCTGGAAAAAATTGAAGTGGGACCCAGGAGGTGATGCTCAAGTAGAAATATGTTGTGTACTAGTAATTGTGTAATAGTAATTGAATATGTGTGAGCTTGTGTCAATAATGTGTGCATTTTAAAATGCAATTTAGTGTAATAAATTTGTGTAGTTAGGATATTTGAATTAAAGGGGAGTGTTGTGATGCTGTGTAATTCAAATAGGTCTAGTTAGTCATGGGTATGTTGTGTTGGAGGCCCAGTGTGATATGTGATCCAATATGTGGACTACTTTGTAATGTGCATAAATAATTGTCATGTAAAGCATTAGTTAGAGTGAATATACAATATATGTTTTCTTCTCTCTGAGATTCTCATTGACTCTATTTCGTTTCTTGAGTGTGTGTATTTTATCATGGTGAGTAAGTCATTGTGAGTGTGTGATTAAGATTCTGCTCCAACACAAACAACCAATTGTGGTTTAACTCATTAATTTACAAATAAGAAATATTAAGTAATAATCAAAATAAAATTGATTAGCTAGGGAACCTCTCTCGGTTTACTATCATCATTGAGGAAGTGAAAAACATCATTAGGAGAGACAGGAAGCCACACAGAGGTAATTCCATAGACAACCATCCCATACGGTGTCGTTTTGTGGCGAATAAGAACATCCGGCTTGTTAGTGTTACTCTCCTCATCAAGGCGTTCGAAATCTAACAAGCATGATGTTATGTTCTCAGATTCCAGGTCTGAGTACCTCCTAAGAAAATTAAGGGAAGGGAAGAGACTATGATTTCATTAATGATTCATAAAAGGATTACAAGAGAACTTATATATGCCAATGCACACAACCTGCATGACTCTACTACAAATAATCTAAATGTTCGGATGTGTGTAAGCCTAAATGTGAGGAGGGTGAGGGTTAAGAACCCTGAGGTTGTTTAATCTTAGCCTGTTGTGGAAGTGGAGGTGAAAGTTGTTGGAGGGTGAGTCAGCTTTGTGGAAAGATGTTATAATAGCGAAGTATGGGGGTGTGGTGGACAATCTTGATCTTAATAGGGTACGACTTCCATATTATTCATCAGTGTGGTGGAAGGACATTTGTAGCTTAGACTTTAGTGTGGGCTTGGAGCCTGTTGCGGCTCAGACAAGTGTACCTAATCGTAACTCGTAATAATAGTGGAGTATTTTTAAGACTCCGAATGTCGAACCCATAGGGAATGCGCGAGTACCAACGTAATAAAGATCTTAAGTTCCCTAAGCTAATGGAATTAATAGATTGGGATTAAACAAATAAACTAAGGAAAATTAAAATAAACTAAGTCACAAGCACTAGAGTAAGATTGAATAGGAAAAGCCTAGGGAAACCGGGTTCACTAATACTAGATCCTGAATCTACTTTCTTACTATTACGAACTATATTTCCTTATCAAAAGCCAATCCCTCACTCTAAATTACTAAGAACTACCTAGTTATTAGTCTTCTTCCTAAATAACTACTCTGTTTGATCCAAAAAGGTAATTAAAGGAAAGTGCATTAAGAACAGGTGAATTTGTTAATCTAATAACCGATTGGAAACAAGCAATAACCTTATCCGGAACATAAAGCGAGTTTTGCTGTTCTTAGAGTTCCATTAACTAATTATGGTCTTGTTACCTCAATTAACTAATTTATTAAGGATTAGCTACTTCCTACGAGATTACCCATGCTAGGAACAAAACATTCATAAGGATAATAAGGAATTCATAAAAGCAATTAGGTAGATATCAAGAACATCTAAAAGATTCCCCATCACCTCTAGTGATGGAATTAACTATTTATACTGTTTTTCAACAAAATAGAATAGAGTAAATCCAAACATAAAGTCCCAAAAGACATGATTAAATAGAATGGGACACCCTTTCGGTATGACGGTGATCCTCTCATTTGTTCCTCATGTCCCCACAAACTCCAACAGCAATGCAGAATTGACAGGAAGCTTCAATGATTCAAGACTCACTCCAATATCAAGGTGTTTGTGAAGAACTCTCAAAAATGGGGGGCTAAAACTCTTAAATTCGTCAAAAGGTGCTTTGTTTAGGCTAAGAAGGCCTATTTATAGCTTGGAATGCAGATTAGATCATCTGGCTTTCAAATCTGCACAATCTGGGACGGGGTACGGCCGTACCAACTATATACACGGTCGTACCGAACTTTGCTTACGACGTTGGCCCGTACTTGTGCGTAAAGCAATCCCTGACATCAACTGTGTACGGTCGTACTGCCTTGGGCACGACTGTACTGAACTTTTTCATCGGTGCCAAGTGGTACTGACCAAAAGGGGTACGCCCCTACTGATTCTCTGAATTAGGTACGGCCGTATTGATGTACTATCAGGCCGTACTGCGCGTCTAGTAGTGCTAAAACTCAACAAAACTTTCCATATTTCAGTCCATTCTCGCATCTTTTGCTCTAAGTGGTGTCTTTATAATATTTCTACAAAATAGGACATAAGTGAGTACCTTTGTGCTTTAAATAGTGCAAAATAATATATTTAAGTACTAAAAAGGTCCTATAAAAGTAGACAAATTGGTGTGATAACAGAGTCAGACTGGTTTTCTGAGGTGGCTAAGAAGATGGGTAGTGGTGCTTCTGTCCTCTATTGGTATGATATGTAGGTGGGGATCTTTTCACCAAGGGAAGCTTTCCCACGACTTTTCTCTATTTTTTAGCATAAGGGGAGTAGGGTGGCAGACATGGGAAGTTGGGTGGGAGGGGTTTAGGAGTACTGTTGTTTGTTTGGGAGGAGGATTTAGTGAGAGACTTAATTTCTCTTCTGTCTTATGCTCCTGTGAGTATTGCTAATGATAGATGGATCTTGGAGATCGAAAGGAAGGGGAATACTCAATTGAGTCGGCGTATGAGCTGTATTACTCAGAAGTCCTCTTCAGGCTAAGTGGTATGACTTGGAGTCCTTTCTTCTAAGAAAGCAATGGAAGAGCTAAGCCCCCTTAAGGTAGTTGCTTTCACTTGGCAACTCCTCTTGAATAGGCTCTCATCTCGAATTAATCTATTCCGTAGGGGGTGATAGTTGATATTAGTGCTACTAGTTGTGTACTATGTGGGGGTGCTAGGGGGCAGAGCTACATCTACTTGCTAGTTGTGATTTTTCCATTCGTTTATGGTATGAGGTCTTTAGGTGGCTGGGGTGGTCCTGCTGTTTCCCTCCAGATCTTCTCTCCTTGTTGTCAGATATTTACCATGGGGGTCCCAATTCAGGATAAGAAAGATTTGATTTTGATTTGGCATGTGGTCCTATGGGAAATCTGGGATGTTAGGAATGAGCGTGTTTTCTCCAATAGGCATTAGATTTTTCAGAGGCTTTTCATAACATTTTTTTTAAATTCAAGAAATTCATTAAATTGAAAGCAGAACCATTACAAGAAAGGAAATTTGACTGAGATGGGTCATGCCCCATCCATGTTTTAAACCTAGTAACTTTGCTAATCCAACAAGATTATGAGTAAAAGAATTAAGTTGTCTTTTAACAATCCTAACAGAAAACTGACCAAATTCATTTAACAACACCTTACAATCATCCACAATAAGCTCAATATCAGCAGAAAAACAACTGCCAGAAATACTATTAACCACTACTTAGGCATCTGAGAATATGTTGATGTGCTGCAACTTCAAATCTCTAGCAGTTTCAATTGCCCACTAACACCCAAAGCTTCGGCCACTAATGGATTGACAACTATGTCTTCTATCTTGCAAGCAGAAAAAATAACAGAACTAGATTGGTTGTGCACAACAAGACCCCAGCCTGTAGATCCCTCCAAAAACACCCTGCATCAACAAATAAACAGTGTCCTAGAGTAACAGGTTGACAAGGGTCAGAAACTTGCTCAATGTAGCCCTGTCTAGTGGAATCCAGATTAGAAGTATTAAATTCAAACACAAAGTCTAATGCTGCCTATGCAGTTTCTATGGTGCTGAAGGGTTTTTGGGAAAAAATCAAATGGCTTCTAGCATACCAAATTTTTCACAATGTGGTGCAAAAATTTGGACTACAATATATCATTGCACTCCAATCCTTACCAGATCCAGGTAACAATATCTAGGTTCTTAGGGGCATGGATGCCAAGAGGGGTGGTAAACTAAGTTAATCTAGCAAGGTGACATTTCATAAACAAATGGTCTGAATTCTTCACAGTACCTTAGCAGATAGGGCAAGAGGGATTAAGGGGAATGCATTTCCTAGCAAGATTTGCTCTAGTTGGGAGAATATTTTTAGCAAGTCTCGAGAGAAAATTCCTTATTCTATTAGGAATAGGGGCCTGCCAAACTTTCCTCCACAGATTATCATTTAAAAACTTTGAGGAACCAACCATATTCTTTGTCTTGTTGTTGTTTTTAGCAAATGATAGGTTGATTGCACAAAGTACTCACCATTTTTCTCCCATTTCCATCTAATCTTATCAGCAGGCTGTCTAAAAGAAATGGGAATGCTTACAATTTGCCTTGCCTCAAAAGGGTTAAAAGTATAGAAAACAACCTCTTTTTTTCCATTGTCTAGTTGACGGTCTATAAGCTCACTAACAAGGGCCTCAGAATCAAGGTTCCTAATCGGACTGCAGACCTTAGAGAGGTCTTGGTTAGGCAGCCAATTATCTTTCCACACTCTAACACTCAAACTGTTTCCAATTCTTCAATTCAACCCTTGTTCATAACAGACTTCCCATTGATGAAAACCTCATTCAGCATGGTTGTATTATTGTCTCTAGATGCGACCTTTGTGGTCTTGCTGCTGAAAGTTCCTTTCATATTTTCTGTGACTGCCCCTTTTCCAAAGACCTTTGGAATTGGTTTTCTGACATTTTTCAACAGCGAATAGATTACTCTTCTACTCTGAGTATTTTTGCTATTTGCTCTCACCAGTGGAGTTCACAGCTGCAAGATGTGGTTGCAGCCAGTGTGATTAATGTTATTTCTACTATTTCGTTCTACAGGAATAATCTTCGCTTCCATAATAAGCGTTTTTCTACTTTTATAGTTAGAAATATGATCATTGCTAGTGTGAATCTTTCTGGTACTTTTAGCACTGGGCATATGCGCTCTTCCATTAACGATTTTTCTATTCTTAAGGCTTTCAAGGTGATTGGTAAACCCAGTAAGGCCCCCTCCATTGAGGAAGTTATTTAGCGCCCTCCCCCTGCTTTTGGATAAAATGCAACACTGACGGGGCTGCTAAAGGTGCCCCTGGGCCTTCGGGGTGTGGTGGTATTTTTAGAGACCATATGCTGCTGTTGTGGGTTGTTTCTCTCGTAATACTAGTAACAATTTTGCTCTCTTTGCGGAGCTAGTGGGACCTACGACTGCTATTGAGATAGCTTACCAGCGTAGTTAGTGGAATTTTTGGTTAGAATGTGATTCCCAGTTGGTTATTGACGCTTTGAGATCTGTCTCTATTGTTCCTTGGAAGCTGCAAACTAGATGGAGGAATTGTTTATTGTTGACTAAAAACATGAATTTTCATATTTCTCATATCTTTAGAGAAGGGAATAATTGTGCTGATAAGTTGGCTTTACATGGCTCCTCTATTCAAAATTTTGTTTGGTGGGACAACATTCCTAGTTTTATTAGCGAGGATTTCTTCAGGAATAGGTGGGGTCTTCCCAGCTATAGATTCAAATAAGTCTTTTTGTTTAATTGGCATGCTGCAAATGATTGATAATGTCTTTGGTGCCAACATAGTTGGGATGAGAGTCATTATAGTGATGCTTTTGTATGCCATTATTGATTTTCTTAGCTCTAGTTTCTTTATTATAGGTTTGATTTTCATTCCTATTGGTTTCATTATTGTTTTGTTTCATGGGTCTTGGCCTAGTCACCCATGTTTGTTTGTTTATCTTTTTTCCCTTTTCTTTTAATAAATTTTAGGGAGAAGTACTCTTTTTCCTTCTAGATGTATTTTCCCTAAGGAGGGTTTTGCATCAGAAGGTTTTAACGAGGCTTCTTTCCTTTCTTTTGCCAAAAAAAAAACAAGATCCTTGGCTCCAGTCAAACTTCTCCAAGCATAACTAGGTTGGAACCCAGCTTTTACTTCTAGAAAGGAGCATCTGGGATAATACTTACTTTTGAAAATTCTCCCAACAAGGGAGTTCTCACCAGTAACTAGCCTCTAGCAATGCTTACCCAAAAAAGCTTTATTGAAATCATTAAATCCTCTAAATCCCATTCCACCAATCTGTTTAGCGCTAGAGAGCTTCTCTCAGCTCATCCAATGGACCTTTCTGCTACCCTCCTTAGAACTTCATCAAAATCTAGCCAACATTGCCTCAATTTCATCACAACACCCTTCAGGAAGCCTATAACAACTCATAATGTAGTTCAGGATGGCTTAAGCTACGACCTTGATGAGGACATCCTTCCCGACTCTTGAGAGACATCTTTCCTTCCAACCCTTCATCTTTTTCCAGACTCGATCAATGACCAAAGAGAAGATTGCCTCTTAGATCTTCCAAATGCAACTGGGAGTCCCAAGTATGTAGAATGAGTCTCCACAATCTTTACACTCATCTTGTTACAGATAATTTCTTTATTAGCTAGAATCACATTTTCACTATAGGAGGCCTTGGATTTGTCCATGTTGACCATTTGTCCAGAAGCTTTCTGGTAAGTATCAAGAATCTCCAGGATAGCATCAACCTCATGGAAATGGTTTTTCATAACATTAAGGTGTGCTAATGGAAATGGTTTTTGACCATGGCAAAGTCTAGTCATTATTTTTTCTATGAATGGTGTGTTGACTCATTGGATTGCATCTCTAGGATGTAGGATCTAGGAGTTTGGTGACTTGAGAGATTGATTTCTTGTGGGGTTGATTTTTAGTCCCCTCTTGGACACAATTAGCTCTTTTGAGCTATTGTCATGTATTGGTGATTTTCTTGTAATGAGATTGAGTACCCCAGTACTTAATTCTTAATATTATGCTTTTAATATTTCAAAAAAAAAAGGTCATCCACGACTATAGTTCACCAAAAAAAAACTAGCCATTCTTTACGATACAGTCAAAGATCTTTCACAAGGACGTTGATCAAACAAAATAATATCCTTAAAACCATTAATCTAAATGTAAACAAAGAAAACACCTACCCCCACTTCAAGAGACCAACACGAATGAAGAAAGCTAAGAGAATTGTTTATCCTCATGGCATGCATTGAGCTACATTAAAAATCAATTTGGATTTTAAATAGCTTGAGTTATCTAGTTATCACTTTCAGTCTCAGTATCCGCTGATTCGGACTCCCTACAGTCAAAAGATGCCACAGTCAGACGATCTAGGCTAGATCTAATCTTGATCAGACAGATCACCTTTCGAGTTAAGTAAATTAGATACAAAATTCAATCTCAGAATGTACACCGTCCGATTAAGATCAGACATCTCAGATCGTCTGACTGTGACAACTGTAGCATTTGTTGGCTGTAGGGAATCCCATTCCATATCCGCTCCGGTGAATTGAACTAAGTTAATTAGCCCTTTTGTATATTTCAGCCATTAAGCAAGATATGGGTTTTTAAAGACACCCACAGATAAAAATTCTAAAAAAAAAAATTTAATGAAGACAAAAGGAGAAGATAGCTAGCAAGAGAATTACATTTCAAGTTGAGCTTCCTGATCCAAAGTAAAATGGTAGGATAGTTTTTCCTCTTTGGAGTTTTGACTTTTGTCTTGCTTGTCGCCAAAACCACCATGGCCTCCCTTTGAAAAATCCATTTCTCAATCTTGAAAAGAAGATATACCTACACAAAGTAAAGGGGGTAACAGCCATTTTGGTCCCTGTAAGTGTAACTCGCTATCAATTTGGTCTCTGATTCCTTTGAAATTCCAAATTGATCCCTCAATGTGTAAAACGTTTGTCATATTAGTCCCTGTCGTGAGCTCAGTTAGTTCACTCCGTTACAGGTCCCTGCGTGTCACGTTTTCTGCCAGCTTGGCTGCTTATCTGTCATCTATTGTGCTTAATTTTAATCCACATAATTAACCAGTGTACAGGGACCAAAATGAACAATTAAAAAGTGGAGACTGAAAAACTTTGAGGGACCAAAACGATGGGACCACTCTTATTTAAATCATCCTCTCATTTCCCCCCCAAAAATGAAACCAACTCTCAGTTGGTAACTAACGTCACTGTAAACCGTCGCTCCAACACCATCGTCCCCCGTTCACTGTCGTTCGTCGTCATCAGTCCGCCATATACGACTGTGATTGTCCAAAATCGCAGTGAAAGTGATAGTGTCATCCTCTCATTTGTGTTACACGTTTAGGGCAAACAGGTTCGGTGATGATAAATTTATTGTCAGAAATTTTTTTGATTTTTCCATATAATGCAGCCCATTTTGTTGAGTTTCACCCCTTTTATGAATGTATTTTGTAGTTTGTTTTATGTTTTCACAAGTTTGGTTAGGTTTTAGGGTTTAAATCCATGGTTATATTAGAGGTTTTTCCTATTTGTTAATGGGTGTCTCTGTTTTTTTAATTTCAGAATGGTTTGGAGAGTTACACTGATTTTCCACCGTGGTGGTAGGTTCATACGACATGTTGATGGTAATATGGAGTATGAGGGGGGTGAAATATGTGTTTGGGAGGACATTGATATTGATTACCTCAATAAGTGGGAATTAGAAGAATTCTGCAGGAGATGCAAAGGGTATTTCAGTTTTTCCCATATATGGTTTAGGGTTCCTGATAGAGGGGTAGTTGAGTTGCTGACTGATACATACATTTTAGACTTAGTTATCACTTCCCGTGCTAACAACTATGAAGTTCACTTGTATTTTGAACACCCTATTGATGAACCAGACATTGTTGCACCTCCTCCTCTACCTGTTATTGGTGATGTAGCTAATGGTGGTGGGGCTGAACATGCTGCTGCTGGTTGTCAAGAGGATGCTGTAGGTGGTCAAGAAGTGCATGCCGTAGGTGTTGATGAACATGGTGGTCAAGAACATAATATTGAGGTAGGAGAGCATTGTCATGTTGTTGGTGCTGCTGAACATGTTGTTAAGGCAGAACATGATGGGGCTGAACTTGTTGTAGGCAGAACATGATGGGGCTAAACATGATGTTGTTGATGCTGTTGATGGTGTTGAAGATCATGGCGACCAACCTATTGAGCATGAAGAGGAAGTTACTGAAGAGTATCATGTAGATTATGAGGAAGAGGAGAGTACAGAGGATTTTGACTATTTGTCATCATACTTTAGTGGTGATGATGATGCATGTGATGAAGTTGATTTGCAATCTGCTCTTAATGAAACTAATGTGAACTCTCAACGGGCTACTGCAAATTCTAGTGGAGTGAAGAGGTGTGGCAACAAGGGACCACCCCCGATTGTGGATATGCAGGAGGATGTCAATGTGCAAGAGGATGTCAATGTGCAAAAGGATGTTGATGGTGATTGGGACAATGAGTCTTACCATGCTGAGGAGTAGAGGAGCCCTATTAGTACAGACGATGAAGGTGATGATAAAGGTGTTTTCCCATAATTTTATACATCTGCAAAGTTTGGTGAAGTCCACTTGGAGGTTGGAATAGAATTTGATAACTTAATTACATTTAAAGATGCTGTTAGGGATTACATAATATTTAATGGGAGAGAAATCAAGTGGGTAAAAAATGACAAGGTACGGTGCAGTGCTAAATGCAAGCAAAATGGATGTCGATGGCTGATCTTTTGTGCTTAGAGTGAATTCAACAAAAGCTTCCAAATTAAGACATTCAAAACTAAACACACTTGCTGTAGAGGTTTCAAAAACAAGCAGGCCAACCGAGCAAGCTAAAGAGGTCATATCCACCAATAACTTGTTCAAGGTGTGGTCTCCAAAGTCACAATACAAATGGATGTTGTGGTCAAGGCTGTGCAATTAGACCAAGAAATTGGACAGCATCACCACCTAACTCACAAGCTAAAGATGGCCAGGTTGACATTGAGTTGTCACAATCTCAACCTCAAAGCCAAACTGAAAATATACAACCTGTAATTTGCCTCTCATTAATCTATTACTCATTACATTTGTGTATCTTGAATCTGTTGCCTGATGCACTGTGTTTAATTAAATTTTACAGGAAACTCAACCTTCAACTGATGTTTAAGTACCTCAGCCTACATGGCACACTACAGCTGGGTTAGGCCACCACTGATTAGAGGGCACACTGCAGTTGGGGTTAGGCCACCACCAATTAGATGACACACTGCATCTCCAATCATGATTCCACTTCCTGGTCCTATTCATGGCACATCTGCTAGTCAGCCTAGGTTCATGACATTCATGCCAACTCCATGGCTTCCCCCAAGAGGTCCTCATCAACACTGAGGCTGAAGACCATGAAGATTGAAGACTGAAGATTGAAGACTTTTTTTTTGCTGATAAAAATTGTATATGCACATGATAGGTGCTATTTTGTGTTTAGAATTTTAAGACACTTTGATGCTGATGTACTAGTTAATATGCACACTTTAGGTGCATATATTTTGATAGCCTGATGTAATGGTTTAAAATGCACACTTTAGGTACATATATTTTGATAGTCTGATGTAATGGTAAATGGATGATGATATATCCATGTGAATATTCTATGTTAATATAAAGTACTGGTTTTTTTTTGGATATTCTGGTTTTGCATACTGCTACTGCTGCTTCTACATTCTGCTGCTCCTTATATTTTGGTTCTGCATTCTACATTCTGTACTGCATAGTTTCTGTTCTGCATATTTTGGTACTGCATATTTTCTATTGTGTACTTATAATAGTTTTTGCACTGCATTTTGTTTTAAACAAATCGCAGTTGCTTCTGCATTTTGGTGCTTCTGCATTCTGCTGCTTCTGCATTTTCTTCTGCATTCTGCTACTTCTGCATTGTGCATTGGTTCATTCTATTATGTGCATTATGCAATGCATTAGTAATTGTGGAATGTGAATTTTGCAATGCATTAGTGATTCTGCAATACATTAGTGCATTATGCATGTTGTGCATTAGACCAATTTTGTTGTCCACATTCTGTTATGCATTCTGTTAATTAAGGACCAAAGACAAACCAATATATAAAAGAGGCATACAAATATTCAATAACAGAACATGATATTAACAAACTATATTTTCATTACCACATTTCATGAACCATTACACAACCATATGACTACATGATAGTCATATGCATTACATCAAACAACTTTAGCCTAACCTTGCCAAAACTCAAACTTGTGCCTTATGTCCTATGACTACTACTAAACACTGTCATATACAACAATTGCATGAGAAATATGGCAAATTTGCAACATCTTTAGTTAAACACCCATGCAATCAAGCTTGGAATTAACTTCAGACGTCCATAATTCCTTTCTAACAGCCTCTCTTCCTTGCTCTACTCCTTGCTCTCTTCCTGGCTGTCTTCCTTGTTCTCTTCCCTGCTCCCTTCCATATGTTTCGACTGCTTCATTATTTATAAGGTCTTCAATCAACTTATCAACCCAAACAAAGTAACCACAATAACCAATATCATTCTGCAAATTTCGCATATACAGTACCAAAGTACCCGGTTTAGGAAATAAATGTGTTCATAAATTTGGCACATGTGTAAAATTAAACCAGTTACCGTACCAATACCTTGTTGATTGTGAAGTTGTAAAATGGCCTCCCTTTGTTAATTTCGGTCCCTGCTACGTGCCTTATAGCTATTCTCCCACAACCACAATAAAGAACCAGTTGTGATACAGGTGCTATCCGCGAGGAAGACGATTGGCTCCTTGATCCTCCCTTTGTTAATTTTGGTCCCTACTACGCTCCTTTCAGCCCTTCTCCCACAACCACAATAAAGAACCAGTTGTGATACAGGTGCTATCCGTGAGGAAGACGATTGGCTCCTTGATCCACCTGATGCTTGGTATCTCTCTCTACCATGCGACGAAATTGAACCACCTCCCATCATCATCTACCTTCCACACTGCACAAAGGGGGTAGGCAACAGAAACGATTTTGCAATTTAGGGATTAGGGTTTTCATATTCAGGGAAGATGATGAAGTGACATTTGTTTTCACTTTACTTTCACTTACGTCCCTGAATACGTGGCAATATTGTGACAGTCCAGTTTTTACAGATAAGCAGCCAAGCTGGCAGAAAACGTGACACGCAAGGACCTGTAACAGAGTGAACTAACTGAGCTCACGGCAGGGACTAATATGACTAACGTTTTACACATTGAGGGATCAATTTGGAATTTCGAAGAAATTAGGGACCAAATTGACAGCGAATGACACTTACAGGGACCAAAATGGCTGTTAGCCTCCTTTTATTCCCACTTGTTCTTTGTCTTAGATTTGTGAATTCGCAGGGCATCTTATATATGCCCCTTCACGCCTTGGATGTGACAAAAAAATATCTTTAATTGGAAAAAATGTCCTATAAAATGGAGAATTTCAAAGTATTCTATTTGTACCGAGATAACAACAATTGGAAAACAAAATTTGAAAGCTATAGAGAGTGAATACTGAGATGGAGGGGATGAAGGTATAGTTCAGGTCACCTGAAGGAAAAAAAGGAGGGAATTCAAAATTAAGAAAAAGAAAAGAATGGAAAAAAACTAGAAACTCACCTTTTTTTTAACCCTTATGCTAACGGATAGAAGCACCCTTTTTCTGGCCAGACAAAAGATGATTATATTTATAATATAATACTCTCTCCATTTCAAATTGACTGTCACTTAAAAAAAACAAATTAACTATCATTTTATGTTTTCAATGCATCATTAATTATTTTTTTCTAATTTTGCCCTCTAATAAATAGTGTGTATATCACTCCAAAATCATTATACTCCACTATACATTTATGGCAATGACTAATACTCCAATAGTTAATAGAGACAATTTAGTAAATTATTTCACTCATTAAACTATTTATTATTTTTTTATGATTTTTGTGAACAAACCTTAAACATCACTCAATACGAAATAGAGGGAGTATAGTCAATATCTATACCTAGGTGGGAAAAATTACTCTTTCCGTTTCAAATTGACTGTCACTTTAGAAAAAGAAAAAAATTCCATATTAAGTGTCATTTTAGTGTTTTTCAATTTCCCCTCTAATATTTCACTCATTAAACTAATTATTGTTTTTCAATTTCCCCTCTAATAAATAGTATGTACATCACTCTCAAATCAATATACTCCAATTTACATTTATAACAACTATTAATACTCTGATAGTTAGTAGGGATAATTTAGTAAAATTATTCCACTCATTAAACTATTTATTGTTTTTCTTAAAGAAACCTTAAACGTCACTCAATATGAAATGGAGGGAGTATATTATGTTAATAATTATTACCTACATTCCTTTTTACTTGTCTTTTAAGGTTGTTTTACACAAACCAATGAAACCAATAAAGTTTATTGTTTTTGATAAAGTTATTAGTTTTTTCCTATGATATCCTTGATTATTTATTATCCATCACACTTATTTATTTCTCTACAATAAATAATTAAAGGTATAATTGAAAAACAAGTAATTAATATAACCTTAAACTATCAAAATGACAAATAAAAATGAACAAATTTCTTCTTAAAAACCGACAAGTAAAAAGGAACAGAGGTAGTATATACCAAAAACACGATTAATGACATTAATATGACGTTAAATTAGATTAAATTAAAATGATATTAAATTAAATTTTATTATAAAATATTTTCATATTTTTTAAATGAAGTAAAGAGTAAAACAGTATACTGCCCCGTATTTCTTAGTCCTTCCACACTTTTTTTTATAAGTAAAAAGGTTGTACAAAAAATAACCTCATGGAATGTTTTTTAAGGCAAACCTTATAGAATTTACCTTCACACAAAAACAAAATTTTAATTTATCGATAGATTTATGATTTTTCATAAAAATTCAGTAAGATTCACTTTTTTTAGAAACAATAAAATTCACTTGAGAAAGCATTAACGAATGCATTAAATTAATTATAGATTCTGTTAAAACTTTTAGATATATTTAATGACATGTTAATTACTGAGTATATTAATTATTAAAATATTATAATAACTTGAGGAAAAAATACTTAAAATAAAATTCTTTAAATTATATAATATATTCACTAACATTAATGACATTAATTAATTATTAATTGGTTACAAATTTTGAAATATTCAATGATATTTTAAATTAATAAATATATCAACTATTAAATATCAAATATCTATATATAAAAAAAGAATGGAGATGGACGGCTTGGTCTTCTCTGCTCAACAGAAGATCACACCACCAGAAAAACCTCCTGATGAAGGGGGAGGGAAAGCTCTAGCCTCAGGGAAGACGTGCTCGCTTCGAGATAAGTTGATGGGAAACAAGACTTGTGCACCTCCAAGGGAGAAAACAGACCTAGTGAAGCAGGGACTGGTAACGATCGATCATATAGGCGGTAACAGGTTACTACCGATGATCCGCATTGATGAAGCTATATTCAAAGAATTATGCAACTCGTGGGAGGAGGCTCTAATGATCAAATTGTTGGGGAAATCAGTGGGGTTTAGAACCATGCAGTACAAGCTTAACGCTACGTGGAAACTCATTGGTGGATTCGAATTAATGGATGTTGACAATGGTTTTTATATGGTTAAGTTTGATCATATTGAAGACCGCGAGAAAGTTATTGGTGGGGGGACGATGGATGATCTTTGACCATTACCTGGTTGTCTCGCCTTGGAGTGCAGATTTTGTCTCCACATCCGCAAAAATAGAAAAAAAACCCTGGTGTGGGTTAGGTTCCCAGGTATGAATCTTGTGTGCTATGATGAAAGTCTATTACTTGCTATGGCTTTGGCAGTTGGCACACCATAAAAGTAGATAAACATACCCTTTCGGTGGAAAGAGGGAGGTTTGCTCGTGTTTGTGTTGAGATTGACATAAACCAACCGGTGGTAGGGAAGGTCTGGATCAGAGGGGTGTGGTATAATGTTGAATATGAAGGTCTCCACGTCATTTATGGAAATTGTGGGTGGTATGGCCATGTTACTAGAAATTGTTCCGCTCCGGCCACACCGCCAGTGACCTTCACTGCGCCCACCGGTAGTCTCAAGGAGGGAGACGAAAATGGCAAGATTTCCAATGGAGGAGATCACATTAAAAGCGCTATTAATGAAAATGAGCCGGTTACAAAGCCAGGATTGGAATATAGTGATGCACTTACCCTCAAGGTGGACCCACATGGGGAGTGGTTGACGACAAAGAAAAAGAAAGCAATAAAGGGGGCATTTCTAAAAATGTTAACGGTCAGGAGGGAGATTCCAAGGTGATCAACAATAAATTTGCTTCACTTGGGTTGATTGATACAGGTGGGTCCAAGAACCATAAAGGAAATAAATCGGGTCAACCTGGTAAATCAGTTCTGACAGAAACGAATGTGGAAGGGAATAAATCCCAGCAGATAAATCAGAAAACGTGGTTCAAAAAACGACCATGAAGGGAGGAATTGGTCACTAAGACCGCAGTGGGGCCCATGGTTCCAATCATTCAGAATAATCACACGCCGAAATCCTCTCATTTAGTGGCGACATCATCTGGTACGAGGAACAAGGGAGCAGGGAAACCGGCCAATAATAATTTCAAAATTATTAACAGTGTCAAAATTTATGATATTGGCAACGGCATCAAATCCATGACGAATTTGGTTCACGTGGAAGGAAATCGTTTTGAAATGTTTATGGATACAAACAAGAGTGAAGAGCATGACCATGCAGCCTTAAATGATCCTTCATTAGGGCCTGGGGGGTCTATCATTAATACCTTAAATGATAGTGGGCCTTCTCAATCCTCGTTGGAGGGTATTGAAAACGGGTTGACCAACAAGGATTGTGGGACTCATGCCACTGGAGATACGAATAGGCCCATGGAGGAACCCCAACAAGCCAAAACGTAGCCTCTGACGTTTACTGGTGGCCCAACACTTTCAAAGGTTTTTAATGGATAGGCCCAATATTGAATTTTCTATCCTTAGTTGGAATGTTAGAGGTGCCATCAACAAGCAAGGGAAACATGCTTCTCGAAAGATTGTTCGTAAATATAGACCCACAATAATAACCTTAATGGAGACACATTGCAAATTCTCTAAGGTCTCTTCATTTTGGTCTAGTCTTGGTTATGATAGCTGTGCCATTTCAGAAGCCTCTGGGCATGCTGGAGGTATATGGGTCTTAAAAATGAAGGATTGCCCCTATGATATGGAAGTTGTGGATATTTATTTTCAAGCTATCACTATTGCTATCAATACTAATTCCAGAGTGTGGTTTTGCTCTATGGTGTATGCTAGTCCCAAATATACCAATAAAGACCCACTTTGGAGTTATCTTAAGTCTTTGAGGGATTGTCTGGAGGGTCCCTGGATGTTGATAGGGGATTTTAATGAGATTCTCCTCCCTTCGGAGGTGTGTGGGGGTGCCTTCCCACTTGCAACCTCTGCTAAATTTAACGAAGTCATGGAAGTCTGTAAGTTGATGGACTTGGGAGCAACAGGTAGTAAGTTCACCTGGACTCGCAAGGAAGCCAGTACTCACAAAATTTCAAAATGCCTTGATAGAGCCATTGCCAACTGTGACTGGCGTCATCTTTTTCCTGAGGCTTATGTGGAGAATCTTGTTCGATCACACTCAGATCATAGGCCGATTCTTCTTCGAAGCTCTGGTGTTATTCCTGATAGGGAAAGGAGACCTTTTCGATTCCAGGCAGCTTGGTTGACCCACAAAGACTTTTCGACAGTGGTTTCTGAAGCTTGGTCCAAAGGTAACCATTTGGTCACGGATAGTCTCAATCAGGTGCGTGAGGATGCTATTGTTTTTAATGAAAAAGTGTTTGGTAATATTTTTCGCAAAAAGAGGGAGTTAGAAAGACAACTTCATGCTATCCAGAGGAGGTTAAAGACTGTCGATTCCATCTATTTGACTCGCAGGGAAGCAGATATCCGCAAAGAGTATAATGTTGTTCTCAGGCAGGACGAAATTCTTTGGTACCAAAAGTCCCGTGAGCGTTCGGTAAAGCTTGGGGACCGTAATACCAAATTTTTCCGCACTCAGGCGGTTGTTCGCAGGAAAAGAAATAAGATCCAAGGTCTCTATCTGGAGGATGGATCGTGGTGCACGAATGATGCGAGACTACAAGCAGAGGCCATGATATTCTATCAAAATCTCTTTGCCAGAGATCCTTCTACTATTCCATCTGACTTACAAGTTGATCTTTTACCTTCTTTTAGTGCTTTGGGAAGGGAGGCTCTGGTTGTTCCAGTCCAGAAAGAGGAAGTTAAGGCCACTGTCTTCTCTATGAAATCCTACAAAGCCCCAGGCCCTGATGGCTTCCAGCCAATTTTCTTTAAGCACTTCTGGGACTTAGTTGGGAATGATGTGTGGGAGTTAGTGAGACAAGCTTTTATCCCGCGTCGCGTTGCAGAATCTATAGCCGAGACATTGCTTGTTCTCATTCCAAAGACAGATAATCCTACGAGTCTTAAAAATTTTCTTTGCAATGTCCTCTATAAAATCATCACCAAGGTAATGGTAAATCGCCTCCGTCCTTTCCTTGATGATTTGGTTGGCCCTCTCCAAAGAAGTTTTGCTCCCAGGAGAGGTACTTCAGATAATGCTATTTTAGCTCAGGAAATGGTTCATTATATGCATACCTCGCGTGCTAAGAAAGGGACTATGGCATTCAAAATCGACCTTGAAAAAGCTTATGACAGGTTAGATTGGAACTTTTTAGAATTAACTCTTAAAGAGTTTGGTTTCCCTCTCTCTTCAGTTAATTTGATTATGAGTTATGTTCGGTCGAGCAATCTTGCTATTCTTCGGAATGGGGCCAAAACAAATCACTGTAAACCCTCCAGAGGGCTTCGGGAGGGAGATCCATTATCCCCCTATCTTTTTGTTTTATGTATGGAGAAGTTGGCTTTTAACATTCAGAATAAGGTTAATTCTGGTAGATGGCGCCCGGTGCACTTATCTAGAGGTGGCCTGGGACTCTCTCATTTACTTTTTGCCGATGATGTTCTTCTTTTTTGTGAAGCCAATACGGACCAAGTCCAAGTTGTGATGGACACTCTAGAGGAATTCTGTACAGCCTCTGGCCTTAAAGTCAATTTGGGGCTAAGTCTAAAGCTATGTGTTCTAGAAGAGTTCCAGTTGAGCAAAAGGTAGCTATCAGAGACATTTCTTTGATTCCTCTTGTTGCGAATCTGGGAACTTACCTTGGTTACCCTCTTCTCCAAGGGAGGGTCAAGAAAAGTGATTACAATAGCGTCATTGATAAATTGCACCGGCGCTTGGCTACATGGAAGGGGAACCTTCTTAATAAAGTTGGTAGAGCTTGTCTAGCTAAATCAGTTACTACTGCTATCCCTGTGTACACTATGCAAACTCACCTGCTTCCCTAAGGAGTGTGTGACCGCATTGATGGTATCACTAGGAGCTTCATCTGGGGTGGGAACGGCACCTCGCGGGGTTGAAGTTTGGTTAATTGGCATAAGGTCACATCTCCTAGGAAGTTTGGGGGACTTGGTATCCATGAAACCAAGATTTCTAATATTGCTCTCATTGGTAAGCTTATTTGGAGTCTCATTCATGACCAAGACAAGCTCTGGGTTCGTGTGCTCAGCCATAAATATCTACATGGAGGTTTAATTTGGTGCGCAGAGGTTCCCAACAATGCTTCAGTCACTTGGCGGAGTATAATAAAAGCATTGGGAGATTTAAAGGATGGTTTCAAATTCCGAATTGGTTCTGGGAACACCTCGGTGTGGTACTCGGACTGGTTGGGGAGTGGCCCCATCTGCAACTTGGTGGACTATGTCCACATATCTGATACTAATTTACTATTACGTGACATTATTTATGATGCAGGTACCTGGTTGATTAATCAACTTGCTACCCCTTTACCAGTGCCCCTAGTCCAAGACATTATTGCTCGGCCTCATCCACTTCGCACAAATGCTTCAGTGGATGATAAGTGGATATGGAGTAGGTCAAGCAATGGGATTTATTCAAGCTCGCCTGCTTACCAGTGGCTTCTGTATCAGTGTAGAACCTGGGATGAGAATGAGTCATGGTCCTGGTTGAGGAAGCTAGGAGTTCCTGCTAAAGTGCAACATTTACTTTGGCTTTGTTTACATGATTCACTCCCTACAAACCAGAAGCGCCATCATTGCAATTTATCGGGGTCACCGCTTTGTTCGAGATGCTCTCTGAATATAGAGGATGGTCTTCATTGCCTGTGAGATTATGCTCACTCTAGGGAAGTGTGGCTGAGAGTTGGTATCTTGGCTCATCCTAATTTCTTGTCTCACACTGATACTCCTTCTTTGGTGAGAGCTATGGCTAATAGTGATGTGGCCATTCTGTTTACTGCTACAATTTGGTGGGTGTGGGTTTGGAGGAATAATATGATTTTTAGTGAGGATCATTGGGACATTAAGGTTGTCATGCGAAATATCTATCATTCCCATGAAGATTTCTTAATTCATTCTTCTAGTATCCCTCATGTGGCTCAATCGAGCAGATTGCTAGCTAGATGGTCGCCTCCTTTGGACGGTGTGGTGAAGCTTAATGCAGATGGCTCTGCGATCTCTCCCAATATTGGTTCAAGTGGCCTTCTGCGTGACAACCATGGGGATTGGCTGGGTGGGTTTACTAGCTATGATGGATAAGGAGACCCTTTGTTGGCTGAGTTATTTGGTATATATCATGGTCTCAAGCTGGCAATTAGTCAAGGTTTCCAGAATATTATTTGTGAGGTTGATTGTCATGATGCTGTCGTGATACTGCAGCAAAGCCATTCTCAGCAGTTCCACCCACATGCAGCTCTTCTTGCTGACATTGTTACCCTAATTGCTGGAGTAGAGAATTTCTCCATAGTTCATACATTCCGTGAAGCATACAAGTGCACTGATTTCCTGGCCCATGAGGGAATTCACTCAGATACTTATTTCATAATTTGGTCTCATCCTCCCAGTGGAATGGGATCTTTGCTTTTATCTGATTCTTTAGCTTTGTAGTTTCTGGTTGTTTCTTTTTGTTTCTTTGTTATTTCATTCACCCAAAAAAATATCTATATATAAATATAACATAAAATATGAAACCAAAAAAAAAATATAACATAAAATATTAATACTAAAATTATTTCATAATAGTATTAGATATTAATGATAAGTCAACAAATACTTAGAATTATATAAATAACACCGTAAATCTATTTATGTTAAATATTAAATATATCAAGTAGTATTAAATATCAAATACCTATATATAAATATAATATAAATGGATTTGTGAACTTACACCCACCCATTTTTAGTTGTGTAAGTTAGCAACTTACATCTTAGGGTGTATTTGATAAATTTTTAGTTATAACTTGCTAACTTGCACCAACTAAAAAATGAGTGGGTGTAAGTTAGCAAATGCCTTTATATATAGGGTTTGCTAATTTATCCCCACCCATTTTTTAATTGGTGCAAGTTAGCAAGTTACACTTTAGGGTGTATTTAACAAATTTTTAGTTATAAGTTGCTAACTTACACCAACTAAAAAATAGGTGGATGTAGGTTAGCAAATCCCATATATAAAATATTAATACTAAAATTATTTCCTAACGGTATAAATTATTAATGATAAGTTAACAAATACTTAGAATTTTGTCAACAAAAAAAATACTTAGAATTATATAAATAACACTGTAAATCCAACTGTGTTAAATATAAAAATATAAAAATTTTATATATAAGAATACATCTGTAAAAAATTATATAACAGTAAAATTAAATATTAAAATAAGAGAATGATAATGGTGATTGCTAATTATTATTTTTAAATAATATTTTCAATATAATTGTAGGACACTATATATTATCAAATGTGTGTGTATTTTTTTTTTCTACAGGTTTTTGACCTCGTTCCGGTGTTAAGGGGAAAAGGACCCTGACTAATCTGGAGTTCGGTCGAGAGGTAAATAAAATATGTCCCAAATTATTCCATTGTCAGGGATCGAACTCGAGTACTAGTTGTGTCTGTCTCTTTAAATAAAGTGTGTTAACTACTCGTAATCAACCTTGGGGTTATCAAATGGGTGTGTATGTGTGTGCCATTACTTCATGAAAAGTAAAAATGTTAGGCCCTCTTAATTATTTATCTCTTTCGCTCGTGATATACTAGTAAAAAGTTTTAAAATAAAAAAAATCTAAAAATGATCAAGATAAAATAGTTATGTAGGAAAAACATATTTATGAACGTTCCTGAGTACATGTGATATGCTTTCACATATCATTGATTACTATATTCATGAATTATTTATTATCTATAACATCCCTTATGAAATGTTTGAACATTCTATTGCAATGGCTAAGTGTGACTTGTATAATTATTGCTATCTCTAAATTAGAAATAACGGGGTGTATTAGAAATTAGTAGTAGTGATGTTTAGGAAAAATCTTATGCCCAACGATCCGGCCCATAACCTTGGCCTAACACTCTTCTGGGATGGAGTGTGTAACATGTCAATTCATTTATGTGTGTGTGTATAGACATTCACACATATGTGTGTATATATTAATATTTTTGTGTGTTTGCTCTAGTAATTAAGTGTATTTTAGTGATGTTTTATTATTTTTAGTTTTTATATTAGTTTGAAATATTACTAATATTCTTGGGATGATATTTTGTCTAAAGGAGTGTTAAAAATGAGTTTATAAATTAAAAGGGTTAAAAATGCAAAAATATTAAGATATTCGATCTTTTACTTGCGGCACCCCCAGTTTTTCTCACTGCATCCCCTATTTCAGCTACTCGCACCCCTAAAATTACTACGTACACCCCTAGCATAAATTTTTTGTTTTCTCACGCAACATCTTATACTACTGAAACCCTTACCACTTTCTCTCTCTTTGTGGTTCCGTCTCCACAAGGCACAATGGATCTCCAAACTTCGACCTCCACAATAATTTCTCATGTCGGACACATTTACAGTCACCTTACGACCTCTCTCCACCTAAAATCACCAAGAGGGAGCTCTCCCTCTCTCTCTCTCTCTCCGCGAGAAAACCCACGCTGCCACTGTACGAGGCCGTTTCTAATAGCTACAATTACCTCCATGGACTAGGGACATCAGTTCTGGATTCCCCACAACGATATCTTACTTTAGCCCTAGTCGGATTTTCGTTGTGTCAATTCGGGATGGCAAAAAAACCCACACCCGTGGATACCCGCATAGATTATCCGTAATGGGTAGTAAATGGATAGTTATTAAATAGGGGTGGGGATCATGGTACCCACCTCGCGGATACCCGCATATTCGTTACAATTATTTTTTTATTAAATATATAATATATACTATGGCATTTTTTTATCACTTTAGGATGAAATAATTTTATTTTCTATATTATTTGATATTTTCCGGCGGATGGACCCATAATAATACAATTTTGTGAATACATATGGTATATTATATAATGTTAATATAATATGTTGTATAATTCTTTTATGTTAGATTATTAAATACCCATAGATATCTATGGATACCCGTTACCCGCATTAATATATGTGGGTGTTAACGAGTATGGGTATGGGAGAAGCACTACCCGCACCCGCCCCGTTGCCATCCCTAGTGTTAATGCCCATGTAAAAACTGTCGCCACTGTTCGCGCGTGTTTCAACCACCATGGTGGTCATTTGGAGAAATGGAGACCTATTTTGGACTCAGCACCACGTACTCTACTTATCTCACAAAACAAAATCTCATTTTGTTACAATCGACGTCAGACCCGTTGTAACCTCGTCGTCACGGTAAGGCATTTTTCGGTAACCCTTTTTGCTTCCTTTTGATTATGTTTTGGACTTGCTCATTCCCATTAAAAATTTGGCATTAACCTTCGCATTTTATAGTCGTGTTTCACTCCCTCTGTGAGCCTGTTATCGATTAATGGCATTGAAGCTGGATATGTCCAAGGCTTATGATAGGATCGAGTGGCCTTTTGTTCAGGAAGTTTATACATCTCTAAGATTCCCGAAACAAATGGCTAGGCTCATCATGAGATGCATCTCTATTGTATCCTATCAGATCCTTATCAATGTCCAACCTAGCAGCAGTTTCTACCCAGAAAGAGGCATTAGGTAAGCTGATTTACTCTCTAACACTATTAAGTGCTTGTAGACCAGAGACCTTGCTTTAATACCAACTGCAATACAAAAAAACACAAGAAGGGGGTTGAATTTTGTTTTAAAAACTTTCGGTTTTCTAAAACACTTGACTTTTATGGTAGTTTACTTTACTGAATCGCTGGAAGCATATGTGAGTTTTACTCCACAAGATACAAGTAAAAAAACAACAATGTTGTGGATTGAGAAATTAAGCGCTCAACAATCCCCTTGTTAGTAAATGAATAATATGAGAAAGCAAGTAGAGAAAGAGAGAGAAAGAAAAACACAAGGTTTATAAAGGTTCGTTTTCAAACCAAAAGCTACTCATGTCCCTTCTTTTGAAGGAATTCACTAATCAACTTATTACAACCATTACTGAACCTTCTGGTCCAACTGATTGTTCAAGTAATATCCTGGTTACAACACCTCTACTGAACCTCCTGGTTATCTGACACATCCAAGTAGAATCATGGCAAACAGTGCCTCTACTGATCCTTCTGCTCAAACTAACATGTCCAAGTAGACTCCTAGCAAAACCCTGCCTCTGGTGAACCTTCTGGTTAACTAACACGTCCAAATAGAATCCTGGCAAACACTGCCTTTAATGAACCTTCTGGTCAGACTAACACGTTCAACTAGAATCCTAACAGACACAAGAACCTTTTGGCCAACCTGACCGTTCTTGCAGTTATAAACTATTACAAGTAAAGAATGAGTTCGTGTTGTAGAGTTAATGCAACTTTCGACAACAGTACACCTCAAGTAACTCTCAACAAGAGAGGGCAAGTGGTCAAGCCTAGAGTGGAATAACTCTCACAGAGAGGATATACAGTTAAGCTTTTAATGAATCAAAAAATGAAAGAATGCGAAATAAATTCTGCAGAGTTTCAGCAGTAACTTTGTTCTTTTTGAATTCTTGATTCTTTCTTCATTATTCTTTCAACTTGTATTTATATCCAATGATGAATAAGTCTGTTTAGACTCATCTTCATATCCGTTGGGAATGGCTCTTGAGCGCTTCTGAATCTGTATTAAATTCTTCTGTGTAGCATTAAATAATATATTTGTTTTGTTTTCCTTTTGCTACTGTAGCGCTGCTTTACAGGTATAGCCTTGGGGCTACTTTTCAAAAAAGGTGTACTTGTTCTACACATTATGTACTACTATATTGTACTTGCTTCAAAAACTTCCTTTTTCTTTAGACATTTCCGAGGTCTTTAAAAGTGCTTCTTATCTTTGCGAATACTAAGAATACAAGGTAGATGCTTCTTTGAAGGTAAACCTTTAAGGTTGGATTTCGAACCACTAGTCAAAACTTAGCTCCCTGTATTTGAGTAGATCCATTACATCAGACAGAAGAGGGGGAACGCTTCACATGTTGCATCAATCATTACTTTAGTAGTAGGTGTCAAAACAATGTACAAAGTTCAAGCTTGAAGCCACACTAGTAGGAAATGACGAGAGAACTTCGTGAATATTTATTTTATACCTCTCTCAAGCATCATATAGTGATTCAAAATCATGTTGAACAAGCAAGTAATTGATCTCATTCCCCATATTTAATGACTTTGATGACGAAAAAATATTTGTTCATAACCATTGTTGCCAAATATTTCCATGCCGAAATATTGCCTTAAGGTTGTGCCTAAAGCCAATTCTTGGCCTTATCCCTCAATGAAAAAGTGGGATGCCCCAAGCAGATATTATATTCATACACTTCATTGATCTTTACAGTATCATAAATTTACAAACAACATAAATAAATGAAAAACAAATAGTTGGTACAAAAGGCTAAATTAAACTAAGAAATTCAAAATATCATATAATAGTAGAAAACTTACAAAAAAAAAGCTTAAAACTAATATGAAACTAAAATGCAAAAATTAAATCAAGATTTAACTAGCTACACTAATATTAACAAAATCACAATATCCAGCAATGACGTCAAACACTTGATGAATGCTATTGACAAATTAATCAAATCGCGAAAGTAATAATAAAATATCGTTCTACAAAATTATATTTGTTAAACAGTAGCTCACTAGATCTAATTTCATTTGAGCAATCAAGAATTCAAGCATATAATATACCTTCAATTTAACTGACATAATTAATTTTTGATTGAAATTACTTTTTCAGCCTTTTTTCAAACTGACATAATTAATTTAAATCGCTTTTACTTCCCTTTCCTAATTGGTCTTAACTTAGAATTTTAAATATGAAAATTTATCTTAGTTTAAGGAGATGAGTTATTAATAATTACCTTTTAATTCGGTATGTTGATAAGTTAAAAATTAGTTTACCAATCACTTGACCATAAAAATATTGAGCGAGAGCATGAAGGATACATACAACTCATATAAACTCACTCAAGAATTCTCTTATTTCTAAGATGATAACAAAATTCAAATTTTTTCTGGTTACAACAAAATTCAAGTTTTTCATTCCCAGCATCTCAGAATTTTCAACTTTCCACTTGTGAAATTACTTTGAACATTATCCAATAATATAAGAAGCTTTAAAACCAAGAATAACACTTGAACCAAATATATCCAAATCGAATTTGGCTCCTCTAAAGTGAGTAAAGTGTAAAGTGGGTATTCGTAATCATTAATGAGAAAATCAAGGAGTTGATTTGTTATGTATGTACATATAATATCATCTATTGATTTTCTCATTAAAAGTTGAGATTACTTACTTTACACTCTAAAATGAGTTGCTCACTTTAGAGGAGTCAAATCAACAAAAATCATATTAAAGTCTCAATGAGTCAAAACAATTATTCTAGATAGCTGCTACATTATAAAAAAGGGATAAAATTATAAAATAAAAAAATAAAGATAAATTATTCTCCAAAACATTATACTAGTACAAAACTATTTTTTTTTTAAATTTAATATTGACTTAAAATATGCTTCAACTTAATCCAAATAAATGCTATTTCCACCCCCTACCCATCATCCTGTTTTCCAGAAACGTGACATCACTCTTCAAAATTAAGAAGAGCTTCCTCGGAGGGCTGGATAACGTTGTGTATATCATATTCCACACTCTACTCTGTTCTGTTTCCGTCACTCGGATTAGCTTCTTTCCATTTTCACAATGGCTTCTTCTTTTCCTCTTTATCAACCAACAACACACTGTTTCTTCTCTAACACCCAGGTATGTTCATTTCTTTTTCCCATTTTTCCATCCTTTTTCGTGTCTCTTAAATTTGAACTTTTTCCTAAGTTTGTTTACTTGCTAAACAGTTCAAAGGTTTGCGCCACGGCTTCTTGTGGCGACCCAATTACTCATTTGGCTCTCATGCTGAAAACAAAGCACGACCTGTTAAGGCTTCGATTGATGCACCCCCATTTCCCTTGTTTCAGCCCCCCAAAGATGAAGAATCATCGTCTGAGGTAAAACCCATTTTAGCACCTCACTTGTTTATAGTTTGATTGAAAGTAACAACCAGTACTAGAGACTGTTTAATTAGCTTTTAAATGCAAGAAATTGATTGAGTAGAGTTAGTGCTGTTTTCCATAATTTGATGTTCTTTTATGGTCATAACTAATAGGGTACACTTAATTTTGAGATTTAGTATCTTTTTTCCTGAAAGACTAGCCTTTTGGATGAATTCTTTAATGGGTCTTCTGTTTTTATGAGAATGAGATGAGATAATTAGTTGTGATTTTTCTTTCTTTCTTTGTTTTTCTTCATGTTATTTTATTTGTTCCTTTAGTTGGAGCCTGCAGATCCTGATTTCTACAAGATAGGATATGTCCGAAGCATGCGAGCTTATGGAGTTGATTTTAAGGAAGGGCCAGATGGTTTTGGTGTGTATGCTTCCAAAGATGTCGAACCTCTTCGCCGACCAAGGGTGAGTAGCTTCATTTAAGATTGCTGCAAGTGATGGTACTCCACTTACATTCTACCAGATATGAAGCCTATATATGACTTCTGGCAACTGCACATATAATCAACTTCTAGAATTTTTTGCTTAGTTACTTTTTTATATAATGTCCAATACGATTATATTCTTAGTAGTTGTCCATGGCTGTTTTCTCTAATGATGTACTTGGGCAGGTTATAATGGAAATTCCTCTTGAATTGATGTTGACAATAAGCAAGAAGCTCCCGTGGATGTTTTTCCCTGATATAATTCCCCTTGGTCATCCAATATTTGATATTATCAACTCGACAAATCCAGAGGTAATTGCAGTTGTCCTCTAAAGTCATTAGTTCATAATAAGATATAGTTGATTCCTTTATTGTTTTCATGATATATACATATGTAATCAATTTTTCAATTGTCACTCTTTATTTTAACTGTTGTACATATAAAAAAGTCAACAACCCTTTTTATAGTCATCTGCTTAATGTAATTGTGTAAATCTTTGTGGCAGACAGATTGGGACTTAAGATTAGCATGCCTTCTCTTATTTGCATTTGACTGCAAAGACAACTTTTGGCAGTATTACGGTGATTTCTTACCAAGTGAAGATGAGTGCACTAGCTTACTTCTAGCTACAGAGGTGTGTAAAAAATGGTTTTTTTATCATTAAACCATGGTTTGATAATTAGCTATTATTATATGTATCCCTTTTATGAGATTATTATTACTGATCAATAATGATAAAGGGGCATCGTGTACCTAGTAGATATTTCGATTTCCACTTGTTGATTTGATGTTGATTTGTATTTAGAAACAGCCTTACAAGTTACAAAATCTCATGTTGATTCGTGTATCTAGGAGGAACTTTTGGAGCTGCAGGATCCCAATCTTGCTTCTACAATGAGAAATCGGCAACAACGAGCCTTAGAATTCTGGGAGAAGAACTGGGTAAAGAGCAAATTGTCTTCGTTGGATTTGTTAGTCTTCCATTGTGCAGATGACTTAGTTTTTGTTCTAAACAAATTGTGTTAATCTTGTTCAGCATAGTGGTGCACCCCTAAAAATAAAGCGTCTTGCTCGTGATCCTCAAAGGTTCATTTGGGCAGTAGGTATTGCACAGTCGCGATGTATCAACATGCAAATGAGAATCGGTGCACTAACTCAACATGCAAATATGCTGATTCCTTATGCTGGTAAGCTTAGTGTAATAGATAGGAACCGAATCACCTAGCTGTCATGGCATTAACTTGTTTCTATAGATAGCATTAGAGCATGTGACTATATCAGTGAGACAAATCGCTGCATTTCAGTGAGACAATCGCTGCATTTATTTTGTAAATAGCTGTCAAATAATGTGCTGTTGGTGATAGAGAATTCATCTCCTAAACTTCAGCAATTAGCCATGAATTGGCTCTCTCCTTGTATCTTTAAATAGGATCACTGTATCAGTTGAAATCATCAAGGAATATACAAACTCTTTATGGTATTCAGAGCAGTTTAGCTTCACAGCAATTTTTTTCCCCTTCGATCCGATCATGCCTTCCACCACCTCCGAAACTGATCAATCTTCAACAATCATCTCAAGTTCATCAGATGACAAAAAGCTGGTTGTTCTCAATGCTGGCTCTCAGTTGTACATCAAACTCGATGGAGACAACTACCCGGCATGGCGTATCCAATTCCTGGCACTGCTAACAGGATTTGACCTCATGGGCTACATAGATGGCACAAAACAGTGTCCATCAAAACACCTGGGGACTGATACAACAACTACCAATCCAGAATACACCCATTGGATCAGACAAGATCAACTTATTCTCCATGGATTGTCTCTTCGGTAACTGCAACACAGTGGTCACCCACCTTGGTATTGTCAAAAACGCCAAACAAGCCTGGGACATCCTTCAAACCATGTATGCCGGTAGATCCAGAGTCCGCATCATGGCCCTAAAGCAGCGCATATCCACCTCTCAAAGGGTACTCAGACTATGGCTGCATATCTACAAGGTATTAAGGCCATCATTAATCACCCCCTAGATGATACTAATCTGGTCATCCACACCTTAAATGGCTTGAGCACGAACTATCATGAGATATCAGCAGCTCTTTGCAGCAGGGAAAACCCCATCAATTTTGCTGAACTCCATGAGAAGCTCATGGACTTTGACGTCCTCATCCACCGTGATGAACCAGTAAGCAATGATTCTCTCATTGCAACAGCTCACGCAGCAGCCCGCAATAGAGGATATCATCACTCAAAAATTCCTGCGCATCACAACTCCTCACCACCTGCACCATCTTCAGATCATAAGGTAGTGTGTCAATATTGCAATAAGCCTGGCCACATTGCAAGGAACTGTTACAAGATTAGAGGCTATCCCAAACGTAATGGTGGCAGACCTTCAGCCAACACTGCCTCCTTTCAACTTCCACTGCAAAACACAAGTTCGATCATGGACACAGGGGCCTCTCATCATATCACTTAGGATGTTCAACAACTCACCTTGGCAAATCCTTACCCAGGATCAGACAAAGTCATATTTGGCGATGGGTTTGAATATCACACACATAGGACACACATCTCTTCATACACCTGTTAAACCTCTTCATCTCACCAAAATATTAAGAGTGCCACATATCAAATCTAATTTGTTATCAGTTTCAAAATTGTGTCAAACTAATAATTGTTCTGTTGAATTTTTTCCTCACTGTTTTGTTGTGAAGGACTTGAACTCGGGTCAGGCTCTGCTGCAAGGACCAATTAAACAAGATCTCTACCACCTACCAACCACATCCACCACATCTCCACAACCTCATGCCCTCACCACCAGCATCCAATCTATCTCCACGTGGCATCACAAGCTTGGTCACCCCTCTTCTAAAATAATCAAACATCTGGCTGACAGTCATCATATTCCAATAAAGTCGCCAACATCTCATGAATGTAGCTCCTGTCACTGCTAAAAGCCAGAAGCTGCCTTTCTCAAATCACCATCTCTCCAGCAGCAGACCTTTGGAACTCATTTACACAGATGTTTGGGGACCAGTCCCAATTAAGTCATTAGATGGCTACTTGTACTACTTGATCTTTGTTGATCATTTTTCAAAATATGTATGGCTATATCCTATGAAAAACAAGTCAGATGTATTTTCCCTTTTTATTCAATTTAAGTCCATTGTTGAAAAATATTTCAATTTGCCAATCATATCTCTCTTCTCGGATAATGGAGGTGAGTTCATAAAACTCAAACCTATTTTGGCCAAGCATGGAATCACCCATCTGTCTACACCTCCCCATACACCAGAAGTCAATGGTACAGCCGAGCGAAGACACAAACATATTGTGGAAACCGGCAGAGCCCTCTTACACCATGCAAACCTACCTTCCAAATTCTGGAGTTTTGCCTTCACCACAGCCACATATCTCATAAACAGGATGCCATCACCAACCATCAAAATGAAGTCTCCATTTGAGGTACTATTTCAAAAACCACCTGATTACACTAAGTTGCATTCCTTCGGTTGCCTATGTTTCCCATGGTTAAGGCCCTACACCAAACACAAACTACAAAACAGATCCCTTCCATGCATTTTTCTTGGCTACTCATTGTCCCAACATGCCTTTCTATGTCTTGAACCTTTATCCAACAGAATATACACTTCAAGACATGTAAATTTCATCGAAGATTCATTTCCTTATGAATCCCTTACACAATCATCTCCAACAAGCAACATCATTCCCCCAACCGACCCTAACCTGCATACTGTCATCCCAGCCCAAGCATCTCACACACCTACCCCAGCAGCAACCACCATTACACCTGCACAACAAACCAGTGTGCCCGAACCTCCCTTGGTCCTTGCAGGAGAACCTCACCAGCAGTCTCATACCTCCACGACAACACAATCAGGTAATAATTCTCTTTCACCTCCTTCACCCATTCTAGATCCTCCTAACACAACTCGCAATCATCATATGGTTACCAGGTCTCAAAACAATATATTCAAACCAAAGCGAGTTCTTGCAGCTACTAAACATGATTTGCCAGAAAATCTTGAACCATCAACAGTGACACAAGCTCTCAAGATTCCTCACTGGAGAAAGGCGTGCTCCGAAGAATTTGATGCACTTCTTAATAATGGCACTTGGACTCTAGTACCTAGAAATGAAGCCAAAAATTTGGTTGGATGCAAGTGGATATTCCGTATCAAGAGAAATCCGGATGGCAGCATTGCAAGGTATAAAGCCAGATTGGTTGCAAAAGGTTACACTCAAACACCTGGCCTTGACTTCAAGGAAATCTTCGCACCAGTTGTCAAACCTCAAACTATCAAAGTGGTACTCACCATTGCACTTGCACATGGCTGGCCTATGCATCAAATGGATGTAAACAATGCCTTCCTACAAGGTAAACTCAGTGAAGATGTCTATATGCAGCAGCCACCGGGATTTATCCACTCTGAATTTCCTCATCATGTCTGCAAACTCAAGAAAGCCATTTACGGTTTACGCCAAGCACCAAGAGCATGGCATGATGCTCTAAAAGCCTTTGTTCTTGACTATGGCTTCACTACTAGTCTAAGTGACTCTTCTCTATTCATCTACCACAAAGGTGAGGTGCATGCTCTCTCTTATTAGTGTATGTTGATGACTTAATATTGACAGGGAGCCACATGCAATTCCTCAACACTTTCATGACAGAACTTTCAAATAGGTTCTCTCTCAAACATCTTGGTTACCCTCATTACTTCCTTGGCATTGAGCTCATTCCCACTAGGGATGGTATACTTCTCTTACAACATGGGCACATAAGGGAATTACTGGACAAAGTCAATATGGCCGGGGCCAAACCAACAAGCACACCATTATGCACATCCACTCCGTTGAAACTATTGGATGGCTCTGCACCTACTGACACCAAAATATTTCAGAGTATCATTGGTGCTTTGCAATATGTCACTCTCACTCGTTTTGATCTCTCATTTGCCATCAACAAGTTGTCCCAGTTTATGCATCAGCCTACACACATTCATTTACAGCAGCTCAAACAGGTTCTAAGGTACTTAAAGCTCACCATAAATCATGGCCTGATGCTCAAGAAACCACCAAACCTGCAACTTCAAGCCTTTAGTGATGCGGATTGGGGAGGTAATCTTGATGACCGCACTTCCACTTCCGCCTATGTTATTTATCTTGGAGGCAATCCCATTTCCTGGCTCTCTAAAAGACAGCGCACGGTGGCACGCTCATCAACAGAGGCTGAGTATCGCTCAGTAGCAAACACTGCAGCAGAAGTTATGTGGTTATTATGGCATTAACTTGTTTCTATAGATAGCATTAGAGCACGTGACTATATTAGTGAGACAAATTGCTGCATTTCAGTGAGACAATCGCTGCATTTATTTTGTAAATAGCTGTCAAATAATGTGCTGTTAGTGATAGAGAATTCATCTCCTAAACTTCAGCAATTAGCCATGAATTGGCTCTCTCCTTGTATCTTTAAATAGGATCGCTGTATCAGTTGAAATCATCAAGGATTATACAAACTCTTTATAGTGCACCTTAGATGGTCTGGCTAACTATATATGATAACTTTTCTATACCTATAATATAACAAGAAAATCTTTTACTTTCAGAATTTTATCCTTAGCTCTATTTCTAGTAGATTTTGATTGCTATGATGTCCTTTACGGATTTACCTTTCGGATATGTTCATAAATATTAAAACTTGATAAACAAGTAGCACAAGAGTATGCATGGAATAATTTTTTTTCTGCACTGCTGAAAGAAGCAGCAAACTCTATGAGCAGAAGGGAAATGTGTGTAAGATGTTATGCGCTCTTCTCATGGGGAACTTTTTATTGTGAAGTGTACCCATCTTCAGAGATGTTTATAGAGTGATTTGAATTAATATTATGGAATGTCTAATATCTTTGAAATTTTTCATTTTACTCATTGACTTTCTTTTGTGTTAAATTCAATTTCTAGTTCATCAAAGAAAATTCATACCCATTCATTCTTACTATATAAATATAATTTGTTCATTCTATTGTTCGAACTTTGAACTGCTTTCTCATTTTTATGCAACAAATTAGAAGGCAACTACTAGACAATCCTTCTTAGAAATTCTGTATTCCATTCTATATGATAATTGTAATGAAAGAAAAAAGAAACGAAGGTAAAAAGTAAGCAAAAATGGGTAAAAAAATTATTTATGTGCATCATCATTGTAGCAGTTCTTATGTTTTCCACTATAGATATAAAGTTCATTTTTTCTTTTGAAAAAAAAAAAAAAAAAAAACTGAGCTAACTGATTAACTTAGTCTTACTTTTCAGATATGCTGAACCATTCATTTGAGCCAAATTGTTTTTTCCATTGGCGTTTTAAGGACAGGATGCTTGAGGTTCTTATAAATCCTGGACAACGGATTAGAAAGGGAGACGAGGTAAATCATGTGATACTTCTGCGAAGTATGTTTTTCTTGATTCCTGCTTTACATTAAATGTTAATTGGTGATTATGAATGTCAAAATTTTCAATGAAGTAGGAACCTCTCATACTCACTATGGCTATAAATAGAATGTCTTTTCCTATTTATAGGAAATTTACCTCTTCAATGTATTGTGCTATTTCATTGTGAGACATCGATATCCTGATTTTGTTGTAAAAAATTGTAACAGATGACAGTTGATTACATGAGTGCACAGAAGAATGACATGTTCATGCAAAGATACGGATTTTCATCACCAGTGGTAATTTTCTTTGTCTCTTAAAATCTTGATGAAAGGAAGGTTCTATTTTCTTTTTGTTCTTCGTGCTGAAAAATTGTGGTCTGATAGGATGCAGGACACTACAGATATGGGGATAAGACAAATTCTAAACAATTTTAGACATGACATGGTTATAATACAACACATAAAATTAGTATAAAATTAATATAGAAACACAAATCTTAAAAGCGAAAGAGAACATCAAAATTTTAAAAGTTAGAGTCATTGTAGACATAATAAATTTTTTATCATTTATCTAATTATTGCACTATTCTCACTTGGATTAGTATAAAAGTTTCAAAAATTGAAGAAAAACTTTATTGATTTTATTCCCTCTCCGCCTTCTTTCTCTAAAGCCCTATAACTTCACTATCAGGTGCTTCTTTGAAGTATTTTCATTATATAGTTCTTTCATTATTCTTGTGCTGAATAATTCATTTAAACTTATACATGCTTTGCATTTGATCTATTGAGTACGGAAAATGTCATTCTCTTAAATTTGCAGAATCCTTGGGATGTGATCAAATTCTCAGGCAATGCACATATCCATTTGGATTCCTTCTTGTCAGTCTTCAACATATCCGGCCTTCCTGAAGAGTATTACCATAATGGTACGGGCAATATGATTTTTCATTCTGGAATCTACTTTGTTTTGCTTGTCTCCATCAAATTCACATTATTTAGGATATCAATATGAAATTTAATGCAGAATGTCTATCAAGCGCCGGAGATACTTTTGTTGATGGAGCAGTCATAGCTGCTGCACGAACATTGGCAACTTGGTCAGATGGGGACGTGCCTCCAATCCCAAGTGCAGAAAGGAAGGCTGCGAAGGCGTTACAAGAAGAGTGCCAACAAATGCTTGCAGAATTTGCAACAACTTCTAAACAAGACCAGAAATTGCTAGGTAAATTTGATGTTCCTATCTCGATACTATCAAGTAAAAACATGGCACTGATATTTTGCAATATGACCACATTTGTGAGAACATATATCTTCCTGAAAATGGTAAAGTTGGGAATTTTAATTGCACCAGCCATGCATCTGAGTCATTTACACTAATCCAATGGGCAAAGAAATCAATCACTTGGGTAGTGGAACTCTTCAAGTGTCACCAAGGTTTATAAAACCTTGTATTTATGTGTTCCATTCTCTATTATAGACTCAACCTTTTGAAACATGCGATCTAATTTTACCAAAATCTACTTACTATATTGTGTGATTAATTGGTCTTCAATTGGACATTGCTTTTATGATAAAAATCTAATGCTTAGCTTACACATAATGACCACAGATTCCTCGCCAGAAGCTACAAGAACACTTGAAGCTGCAATAAAGTATGTCAAATTCGCACCATCTTATAGTTTCATAAGCTTTGTAAATTTTAATTTCTTTAACATCTTAACCCACTAGTAATAATTTTTCTGTGAATGCTACATGTGCAGGTATAGATTGCACAGAAAATTGTTGATTGAGAAAGTTATCCTAGCATTGGAGATCTATCAAGAGCAAATACTGTTCTGATTCCAATTTACTAACTGTACAATAGCCACGAAAATTTTGTAACATTGTTGTGTGCCTGTAGTCCTGTATCACTAGAACATAATGCTTTTTATCCAATGATTTCAGGTTGTATTCTATTGTATTCATTTTGTTGTAACCACAATTACAAACCGATCAAAGGACCGTATTAGCGGTTTAATGGTTTAAAAGCACAACTGGGGAAAAAACAACAAAAACCCATTCTCCTTTAATGAAAGCAATAATGGAAAGTGCTAAACTACATATCAAAGCTAATGACCTAAGTTTTTAACAACAAACACTGAGGCAAAATTTAGAATAGCGTGAGTTTATTGTTGTCCTGAACTGTGAGCCTTATTGCCATTGGATTTGGAACCAAAGGTGCTGCAACTTGCACCCAATGTCTTGAGGTTAGAATTTCCAAAGAGTCATGCAAACAAATAGCATGGGAAAGCAGTGTTGTCAAATTTTCACCATGGCGGATTCTGTGCCGGCCACCATAGGCAGCAACGCCTATTATATCCGCCATTTTCTGCCATAGGCCCCAACACCATATTTATATGGCAGATTTTTGGTTGGCTACTATAATCCGCCATCCATCGTTGATAACATTGGGCAAAAGGAGCAAGCAAGATGGTTATAGATTATTTCATAAATAACTAGTTAGTAATACAATTTAGAGAATTGGGCTCTGGTTGTAGAGAGCTGGCAGAGACTGCAGCTTATTAGAGACTCAGCATACACAACACGAAATTCTATACAAGTTGTTAGTTATCCAAATTGTGCAACTATAAAGTTGTAATGATAAAGAATCTCAGCAGAAATTCTCAACCATGATGGAGAAAGGAAGAGGGGTAGAGGGGAAGAGAAATAGAGCAGGAGTGGGAGGAGGAGGGAGTTAGGTGAATTAATTAGAAAGAATCATTTTTTTTACTATTCACTTTTTACCAATAATCCCCACAAGAACAAGTTCCATTTCTGAAATGATGGAACCTTTTAACATCTCTAAGAATGATTTCCCTGTCCACAATCTTTGATATGAATTTAGTGGCAGCATGGCAGTCATTGCAAACCCGAAGGTTTTTGGCAACTCTAATGGTAGTTCCAGGAGGGGTATTCAGAAGGCCAAAAGCTATTGCCAGTCTCTCACTATGCCCACAAAGCATAGTTTCTTTCTCCTCCTCATCAACATTGTGAAGTACACAAGAAGTATCAGGTACATATCCCTCTTTTTTAATTCTTTGGGACAGAGTTTCAAGATATTCATGGAGTTCTTTACTTTGTGGGTGTGAAGCATCCCCTGCCAAAAACTTATGAACCTCATCACCATGCTCAATCCAACTACAACCAGGTTCTTTTCTTACTCCCATTTCCTTCATTTTCTTCCTAACATCCATTGCCTGGTCCCAAAGTCCAGCTGAAGAGTATATGTTAGACAATAGAACATAATGGCTAGCCATATTTGGCTCCAAGACAAAGAGCTGCTTAGCTGCAATTTCACCAATTTCTAAATTCTGATGGATCTTACAGGCACCCAACAAGCTACTCCATGCATCTGCTTTGTTCATATTCGATGGCATTGTCTTGATCAGTTTATACGCCTCTTCGATCCTACCGGATCGGCCGAGCAAGTCCACAAGACAAGCATAATGGTCAGATATTGGTTCAATCCCATGTTTAGCTTTCATTGTATGGAATAAACTAAGGCCTTCATCCACCATCCCAGAGTGACTACAAGCAGCAAAAATGGCAATATATGTCACTTCATTGGGCCTTATTTCCCTATTGCTTTCTCCTTCAGCCATCATTCTTCTAAAAAGCTCCAAAGCTTCTTCCCCTTTCCCGTGCATCCCATATGCCATGATAAGAACATTCCAAGTAATAACATTTCTAACAGACATTTGATCAAACACTATCCTAGCTAAGTTAAAGCAACCACATTTTGCATACATGTCAACTAATGCGCTTCCCACAGCAACATCTGTAGCCAGCAATTGTTTCACAGCATAAGCATGAATCTCTTTCCCTTTACCTAGTGCTGCCAAGGCAGCACAACCAGGAAGAACCGTCATTAGAGTCACCAAATTCGGCTTGAGGGGAATGCTTTCATTATCATCACAATCATCAAATGTGTTGCACCTATCTTCTTCTTGACCTCTCTGCATGTCATGCAGAAGATTAAGCGCATCATCGTGGCGTCCACAAACAACATAACCGGTGATCATTGTGTTCCAAGATACTATATCTCTCCTCTCCATGCTGTCAAATATCCTCCTTGAAATCTCTATCCTTCCCATTCTGGAATACATATCCATTATTGCATTTTGCACATACTTATCCTTCTCAAAGCCCCATTTCACTACACAACCATGGATGCCTTCTTTGTCCAAGAATGCTTCACAGCGCACACAAGCAGGCAAAACACTCGACAAAGTTATGGAATTTGGACTTAAACCCGACTCAAAAACCATCTCAATAAAGAGTTCTATGGCCTCATAATCAAACTCATTTCGCGCATAACCAGCAATCATGGTATTCCAAACCACCACCGTCCTCCTAAAGATCCCATCAAAAACCAATCGACCCTTTTCAGCTTGCTGGCAATTACAATACATGTCAACCAAAGCACTACCAACAAAGGAATTCTCAATCAAATCCTTGTTCCTCAAGGCATAGCAATGTATCTCCTTTCCACTACTCAACATCTCTAAATGACAGCATGCAGGAAAAACACTTGCCAAGGTAACCCCATCAGGCCTAACTCCACTTTGGAGCATAACATATAAATACAACAATGCTTCCTCAAATCTATCATTTTGAGAGAGTGAACTAATAATTGTGTTCCAAGACACCAAGTCTTTGTCATCAAACACATCAAACAAAGCCTTAGCTTCATCAACTTTCCCTAACTTAGCATACATTGTTACCAAAGCATTGTTGGTAAACGTTTTCCAATCACCATTTCTCAACGTATAAGCGTGCACCTGCTTCCCGAATTGCAAACCGTTAAGCATATTGGAACATGCATGAGCGACACTGACGAGGGTGAACGAGGTGGGTCCCACATTCTCTGATAGCATTGAGCGAAACAGCTGCAGGGACAGCTCCCACTCCTCGAACCGACACGTGGCGGCGATCATTGAGTTCCACGAGACATGGTCTCGGTCGGATATTTTGTCGAACACGTAGCGTGCGCCGTCTAAGTCGCCGCACTTGCCGTACATGTTGACTAGGGAGTTGGCCACGGCAACTGCGACGGAGGAGGAGGAGGAAGCCTGGCCGAATTTGAAGACGTGGGCGTGGATTTGTTTCCCGAGGTTCAGGTCTTGGACGCCGGCGGCGGCTTTCAGGACGGCGGGGAAGGCGAAGTTGTCGGGGGTAATGCCGGCTGTGACCATGTCGACGTATGTGGAGATGGCTTCGTGGAAGGAGGAGGATTGGGCTTGGAAGCGAAGGTGGTCGATCCATACAGAAGGAGAACGGGGTTCTGCGGCGACGGCGGTGGTGGTAGCAGTGGCGACGGCGGTGGGTGGAGGAGGGTGTTTGGGAGCGGGATGAGTGAGAGTGTGGTGATGGGTTTGGAGGGAAAAAGGATAAGGGAGGAGTAGCAATTGGGTGAGACCAAGAAAGGACGACATGTCGACGACCATCCAAACCAACACTCTTTAATGGAAACTTACCTTCCTAGTTACTACTTATCTTCTCCTATATTTTGGGGGAAAATATTTTAAATATAAATTTTTTTGTACAAAGGGCAACAAAATTTCAATCAAGATGTCATACTCAAATCTCAGGTCACTACACTAGTTCAATTCCAGTAGCTTGTGTAAAAAAAAAAAAAAAATCAATTCCAGTAGCTTGTGACAAATTTTAGTTTTGTTGAGTATTGACTGTTAAACCATTTGAGATTTGTTTGTGGAGGTTAACTAAACAGATTTTTCATTTTATTTATTTTAAAGAACACAAAAATATACTCCCTCCGGTCCTAAATATAAGAGACAAAACCCTAATTCATCAAAACCAAGAAAAACACTCTTTTTTCCAATGAAAAACACCTTTTTATCTCACATATCTCTTATATTTTGAAACCCTAAAAAACACATTTTTTTCTCTTACATTGAGAACCGGAGGGAGTATTAAATTGTAAATCTTGTTATTTATTCTTTGTTTGTTCTTAATTGAGTGGAGGATGGATGGATAGAGTGAAACACCCTATACGTGTTGTATGGGTGAAACACTAATGGTGTGTTTGGTTTCGAAGAGAAGTTGTGAAGAGAAAAATAAGTGAGAGAGAGTGTAGAAAGAGAGAAATAGGTGAGAAATAGAGTAGATTTGTGGTATTGTTTGGTTTATGAGAAAGAGAAGAGAAAAAGAGAAGAGAGAAGTGTTGATTATTTTTTAAAAGACGTCAATATCCTTGACTAAAAATTTAAATAATTTGAGATATAATAAGAGAATAGGGGTAGAATTGGAAAAGTAAAAAAAAATAAAGGTTGCGTTGCCTTTCTCTTCAATATTGAAGAGAAACAAAAAAGTGGGTGGGACCCACTAATTTGCTCTCTCTCTCCCCAATTTCTCTTGCAACCAAATAGGAGAAGTAGTCCACTTCTCCCCAATCTCTATCGTCCCTCAGACTCTCCCACGCTTCCACCCTCAAACAAACATACCATAAAAGTTATTGTTAGGTATATTTATATTATTGTGTGTATTCCGATAGAGCCCTTAGAAGGGTGTACCCCATGGAAATAAAAAAAAAATGGATGGATAAGCATACTTTCAAAATAAACGGTCCAGATTAAATATATGGTTAAAGGGCAAAATTGTCATGAAAAAGAGTGACCGCCCACTCACTCCTCCGCCCTCTACCACCCTTTTTCCCCCACCCCACGTACGCCGATGTATCGAAATCAAAAGGAAGAATTCTGCATTTTTTATCGAATGTTCATTTTTTTTTTCTAGGTCCAGCGCAACTATGCTTGCGGGTGTGTGATAGAGGCAGTGGTATGGTGGTTGCGTTCGACGATGGGGAATCTGTGGTGATGGGTTTCGGTTTGTGGTGTCGTGATGGGTTACGGTTTGTGTTGTCGTGATTGTGGGGGACAGAGCTTTGGTGATGACTACCATTTGCTCGCGGCATAGAGGTATGGAGGAACGAGTACTGTCACACCTTTAGCAACGGCGTTGCCGTTTCCTGACATGGGTTTGGGGATGCCGGCGAGGAACACAGTGGTCCGTGAAAGATATCATGCAACGGCAGGGGATTTGTCCTCCCCTCTTCTTAGATTGGTTCAAATTCCCCCAATGTATAAGCGTGCACTTGCATCCCGAGTTGCAACCCGTTAACCATATTGGAATACGCGTGAGCAACACTGACCAGGCTTAACAATGTGGGTCCCATACTTTCCGACAATATTGAACGAACAAGTTGCAGGGAAAGCTCCCACTCCTCGAACCGACACATGGCAGCGATGATGGAGTTCCAGGAGACGTGGTCTCGGTTGGAGATTTCGTCGAACACGCGGCGTGCGCCGTCAAAGTCGACGCACTTGCTATACATGTTGATGAGGGAGTTGGCAATGACAACAGAGGAGGAGGGGGAAGCGTGGCTGAATTTGACACTGGCGGCAACTTTCAGGAGGTTAAGGTCTTGGACACTGGCGGTACCTTTCAGGAAGCGGGGAAAGTGAAGTTGTCGAGGGGTGCACCGGCGGTGACCATGTCGGTGTATGTGGAGATTGCTTTGTGGAAGGAGGAGGATTGGGCTTGGGAGCGAAGGTAGTCGATCCAAGCGAAAGGAGAACGAGGTTCTGTGGTGACGGCCGTGGTGGTGGTGGTGGTAGGGATGACGGTGAAGGGTGGAGGAGGGTGTTTGGGAGTGGGAATAGTGAGAGTGCAGTGGTGGGTTTCGATGGAAGAAGGATAAGGGAGGACTAGTTGGGTGAAACCAAGAAAGAAGGACATGTCAACGACCATCCAAACCGACCCTCTCTGATGGAAACTTACCTTGCTAGTTATTACTTATCTTCTCTATATTTTCCCGGAAAACATTTTAGATTTTTTTATATAAAGGTGCAATAAATTTTGAATGTGAACAATTTTAGATTGTCTTGGCCTATTTAAATTTAGTAAATAATCAATTTGTTCTCAGAAATTGTAGTATCATATAAACATAATCCCCATATCATTAATATTCCAAAATAATATCTAGAATTGCAAAATGTTAATCGGTTTCATCCCTTCATTTGTATTTATAGGTATTATAATGACATTAAGTTGATAATGTCAGAGATGTATTTGAAACTAAGTGAATAATATCATTGATGCATTTGCTAACAGATTCATATAAAGGGACGAGTCTGATTAACATTTACAATTTCAAGAATTATTTTAGAATATTGATAATGTAGGGACTAGGTTGATACGGTTCTACAATTTCAATGATCAAACTGAGTATTTACTTATTTTAGATTTGATGACAGTGACATAAGCCTCACATGGACACATACATGTGACAAATTTTAGCTGTTTTTGTTGGATACATGAGTGAGTATTAACCAATTTGAGATTTATTCGTAGAAGTTAACTAAATAGACAAATTTCCTCTTTTTTTATTTTTATTTTAAAGAACATAAAAAGGATATTAAATTGTAAATCTTATAATTTATTCTTTGTTTGAATTGCATGAATGATAGGGCGAAATACTTTACAGGTGTTGTATAGATGAAGCATTAAAAAATATTGTTAGATATATTTATATTTCGTCTTTTTATAAATGAAAAATTTAGTGTGAAAGGATGACGTCTCAGTCCAATACACATTTGCCTCACTCCAAGAAGACTAGTGAGGACTTGAACCCGCAACATGTCGAATACAAGCATTGTCATGCTCCACTAGGCTAACCCCTTAGAGTTGATATATTTATATTTTAATCAATAGCTCATAAATTATTGGTTATCTATTATTTTTAGGTGACATAAATTTCAAATAGGTCCCTTAATATATTTTCTGCAATACTCTCATTAATTTTAAAAATTTACAAATTATCCATAATACGCAGTATCCAACTTCATTGGTGATGTTAGTCTCAACATGGTGGTTCCTAGTTTATGGCGATAAGGGGGTCGATGTGGTAGGTCTTTGCATTAAGGGAGTTGGTCTTGATGGAGTCATGATTGCTTAGTTGTTTGGCGGTTAAGGATCAACGACACACTTGGGTGGCTAGATGAGTGGTTTCCAAACAACACATAAATGTGCTAGCAATTTTGAAATCTATCACTTTTGAATTATACATTATCTTCACAATTTCCATCACCCATAACAAAGTATATATCCACCAAAATTTCCAGATCTAAAATACCCAGAAAATAAATATTAAAGCTTTGTTATGTTCATCTAATGGTGCTCAAGAGATGTGTTGTGGGAGCATGGTGTAACACCCCCTTCTGGAAAGGGTCAAATTTGACGAAATAACGCACAAGTCTAGGCTCATTTTAATATTTGAAAAGGTTCATTTAACTCATTATAAAAACTTGAGTTTATTTTTCACGAAAATTTTGGCGGAATATACAAATCAAATGACCTTCACAAAACTTATGTGGAAATATTTAAAGCAACCAAAGTGTAATTAGAAAACTTCAACATAACATAATGAGTCATAAAGAATGCAAATGAGTTCCAACAAAGGACTCACAAGATGGTACAATAACCAAGGATATAAATAGACAAGTACAAGCATACAAACACTGTCATCAAAAGACATCCAAAAGTACATACGACAACTCAACCTAACTGGTATCTAGCATGACCAACACCCTAAAACTAGTAAGAGCCATCTGAAGTCATTGGGGTGTCAAGATTCTGATAGGGAACTCTGTAACACTCTCCAGGATAGGGCATCAAATTATAAAATAACAATGTAGCACACAGATGTAAAGCAACATCAACAATATAATATTCATAATACTGCATCAGAGTATCGTCAATCATCCTCGGTCGGTGTATAGATCAATTCTAGTGTCACTAAGGGCAACCATCAACTAGCATGTTATTAATCTCATCAAAGTAGTCACATACAGTTGATAAGTCTTCTATCATAGGGTTATCAATCATCTACAGAAAACAATAGATCAAATCCTATGGTTTACATACATATGACAATTGTCCTCAGTTATCACAGGTCACAACCTCTCTCCTAAGATGTTGTTAGTATCAACCTCTAGTATGGTTTGAGGTCCCCTATGCATGCTAAAAGTACTACCCTACATGTCTTCCCAGTAATTGAGGTTTAATCATCCTTATCCAAAACTCCTAATTGTAGCTCCTATCGGACAACCTCAACCCTCAACCCCTAATCTCAACGAGCCGAATATCCTCTTCGGAGTCTCGTCTCCACATCCTGCTCTGCTTACTCGTACGATCAACTTCGGAGGTGATTTATTGCTATTTGCACCCTATTTCTACTATTTTCACCCCTCCTTTGACTGCTGGACTGCTTCTCGAGGCTCTGCTCCTTGATGTGGAGATTTGTCGACTTTTTAGAGAGAGAATGTGTTTATATAGAGAAAGAAGATAGAAGAAATATGTGAGAAAATAAAGAAATGGAAGGGCTATTTATAAGAGTGAAAAACCATGTTTGTGTCACATGTTGCGTCGTGATGTGTTCGTGTTGCAAAATGGAATATGTGTGTTGCTACCGTCAAAATCTACCATGTGTCCCGTGACGTCACACTGCTGATGTTAGCAATGAGGTGTCATTTAAGCATTGCGAACGGATCTACATAGGGGTTCTTTCGTGTCACGAAGGTACCAAAAATAAAGATTTTGGTTTCGCGCTTCGATTCGTCTTAAAGCTGTTCCAAACCCTACTTGGATCTTAAACAAACCTAACAAGCATTCAAAACTCCTAACATACATAAACACACAATCAAACAACGGACCTAGAAAATAAGGATGTTACATCCTCGTCCTCAGATAACGCTTGCTCAAGCAAGTCATAAAGGAGTTCAATTTTTGAAAATATTTTTTTTGTATTTCACATTTCCCCAAAATACACACTTATAGACAAAATGCAACAAAAGTTTAGAGAGCAAAATTTCACTACAAATAGATTCAAATAAAAAAGTTATAGACTAAGAATGATGCATCATGGTTCATTCTATTTTAAAATTCATCTAATACAACTTCGGGAATCATAATCATGTCAAGAAGCAACTAATTCAATGAATGAGTAATCATCAAGCGATCTTGAGTGGTTCTGGTTCTTTGGTCGGTCCAAACCCATGCGAACTAACTGGGGGAAGCTTCTAGTGTTCAATTTTCCCCCTACCTTTAGAATATTTGAAGGGACCCACAATTGGAAAGGTTGGAGTCTTGGAAAGGAAACTTTGCTAACAATGAGAAGCTCGTTATAACTTGAAGAAGGCTCTTCTAGACCAAAAGAAGACTCTCCCAAATTTGAAGAAGACTCTCCTAGGTTAGAAAAGACTCTTCCATGTCTGACAACTGGACTTTAAATATTCTGGTCATCCTAGATTTCAAATGGTCAATTCATTCATTGTGAAATGATTCCTCTTCGATGTCAGATATTTTGACATCTTTGTGTGAACCCATAGCACACTAGAATGAATAGAGTATATAACTGCGAAAGAAGAAGCATAAGAAAACAACAACAACACCAAGAATTCTTCGACGATCAGTTTTGTGAATAAATTCAAAAAGAGGAAGGGCTTATATAGAGGAGGGGGTAGAGAAACTGAAAACATCTACATAGATGCTCAACATAAATAATTAAATGCTACATCTTGTGCCAACCAATGGGACAATATTGCAAAGGCATAATAAATCCGATCGAATTGGAGATGTAAAAACATGAGAAATTTGAGTTAGGGTTGATTGCTCTGACAATAATAGAAAAAAGAAAAAAGAAATGCAAAACAACATACCTAAGAGCAACGATGACGACACTGTGTAGGTTCGACGTCGACGGCTATAGAAAGGGGGGATACACTGGTGACTGCTACATATGTTAGGGTTGGGTGTGAGAAAAAAAATAGAAAATGTCAGAGAGAAAACAAACATGGTTCAGCAGCGATGAGGCCATAGGTGAGCAGAGAGTGATCGGTTCGTAGGTGAGCAGAGGGATATACTACTAGGAGGGAGACGTTTTGAGTTGCGAGGGAGAGAAAACTAGGAAGGAGGCATTCTCCTATGTTTTAAATTTGATTTAAACTTCAAATAAAGATCCTTAAGATAACATGTACTCATGCATACGTTTTCTAGAGATAACTTTAGACAAAGTTTATCCGGGCAAGTGTTATTTGAGTGCTCCATGTTTTCACAAACGACGTTGTTGTCTGGAAACGTCATCTAGACGTTGTTTATCTGAATGCGTTTTTGGCATAATGATAGAAGAACCACGTACACACCAGTTATAACTTTAAGTGTAGTCATGTAGCTTCTTGTGAGTTAGATCACTTTATTTTATATCATTAACTTAGTATGTTTTCTAACAAATTATAAAAACTTAGACCAATCATTTTTTAATAGCAAATATTAGTAAATCAATGGTTATGTTAGTTTACGGGATTTGAACCTCGAACCTCCTAGTTCAATTCCTTATACATCCCTCACACAACCAATCGAGGTACCTTTTTTAGACAAACTTAGACCAATCATAAGACATGCATTTACAAAATAGGTAAATATGTTATAGATAAATGTGTGCGGGTGTGTGTGTGTGTGTGTGTGTGTGTGTGTGTATATATAATTTAGACTTGTTTGTTTATTGACTCGAAGCAGAGTTCGAATATTAAATATGTGATAAAAACACACATAAATAGACTTTGTATAGACTTTGTTTGGTAAAAAGTAGCAGATAGCAGATAAACTAACTGATAGCGGATAAGTTAGCAGATTGAATTTAAAGTGCTTAGTAAAATTAGCAATTTTTTCTTTTTAAAAGGGGGATCAATAGTGATTCCCCACTTTCCACCTGTATGACTCGAACCCACGTCCCTTTGGGTGTAGGTGAAGTGTCTTACCAATTGAGCTGCACTTCGTTATCTGGTAAAATTAGCGATTAAACTAACTCATAATACAAAATGACATAAAAAGACATTTTAATAAATGTGTGTGAGAGAGAGAGACGGTAAGTGTTAATAATTTTTTACTTCATTTAATAGAGCATAAACGATGAATTTAATTAAAATAATAAGGTAAAAAACGAGAAAAAAAATGATACGCTATTAGCTATAAGCTCAAACACTACTTCAAGTTACATACGAAAAAACGCTATAAGCTAGTGAAAAACGCTATAATACAGTGGTTACTAAACACCTGTTACGAGCTTATCCACTCTAAGTTGTCTGCTATAAGCTAGCGGTTTGAACTTACCAAACAGGGCCATAATGATCGAAGTGTTTTTCTTATTAGATTAAATAGATTAAATCAAGTGTCATGTCACATATCAAATTCATTTGTCATGAATTATATTTGTAATAAATTGTTTAAATTCATATTGTTTAACTTATAGGAAAATGCTAACAAGTACCCATATAACATTAGTTAATAATGAGGTTGTCCTTAATAAGATGGGGTTCTCATCCACGTGGTGTCGTTGGATTATGCCATGTGTGAGCACTGTAGAATTTCACATTCTGGTCAACAATGAGAGAGTGGGCCCTATCAATCCTTCAAGAGGCCTTCGTCAGGGAGACCCACTCTCCCCGTACTTATATATTATCTGTGTTGAAGGCCTCTCGGCCATGCTTAAAAAGAAGGAGTCAAGAGGATCAATTCATGGCATCAAGATTTGTAGGGGTGCCCCTACTGTGAGCCATCTCTTATTTGCGGATGACAGTTTTCTCTTTAGTAGAGCCTCCGAGAGTGAGGTAAATTGCCTGAAGGAAATTCTAGCTAGTTATGAGTCTGCCTCAGGTCAAGCAATAAACTACTCCAAGTCCGAAGTCTCGTTTAGCAAAAATGTGCTTCCTGATATGAGAGAAACTCTTACATATTCTTTTGGAGTCTCTGCTGCTATTGGTTCTCGTAAGTATCTTGGCCTCCCTTCTTTGATAGGCCGCAACAAGAAGGCGGTCTTTAGTTTCATCTAAGACCGTGTTTGGAGGAGGATTCAAAATTGGCGCAACAAATCTCTTTTGAGAGCTGGTAAAGAGATCCTTATCAAGTCAGTAGCTCAATCCATTCCCCAATATTGCATGAGTGCCTTCTTGCTCCCGGAATCTCTTGGGGAGGAGATTGAGCGAATGATGAACTCGTTCTATTGGGGTTCTAAATCTAGTGGTGGCAGAGGTATTAATTGGATCCGGTGGGACAACTTCGAAAAGACAAGGGGGGCTTGTCTCCGTAGCATGTCAAGATTCAACTTAGCCATGTTAGGCAAGCAAGGTTGAAAGCTCATTATAGATCAAAACTCCATTCTTTCTAAGATCCTCAAAGCTAGATATTTTCCCAAGCGGGAGTTCTTGGAAGCCTCTATTGGTCGAAATCCAAGCTATACTTGGCAGAGTTTATGGAGCACCATTCCTTTGCTAAAACACAGTTACCGTTGGAGAATCGGAGATGGCTCAAAAATCACTCTTTGGGGTGAACCTTGGCTGTGCTCTGGAGACAATCTCTACATCACTACCCCTCCTAAACCCTCTGTATGCTGAGTTGTGAGTCCAGCACCTGATCTCTATGGGCACCAGGACTTAGAATGCAAATCTGTTGGACTCTATCTTCTGCACCCAAGATGTAGCAGCCATTCAACAAATCCCGTTGCACCTCTGTCAAGCCTCTAACCAGCACATTTGGAGGCTCACGCATAATGGCCTTTACACTGTCAAAAGTGCCTATCAACTTTGTGTTAATGAGGTTGCACCGCCTTATGCTTCATCACCGCCAGGAAATTGGAAGCAAATCTGGGACCTCAGCATCCTTCCGCGGATCAAAACTTTTGCTTGGAGAGCTACGCGCGAGTGCCTCATGTCCCAGACTCTAAAGCAAAGGGGTCCAATGCACCTCCTCTTGTGTTGTTTATGAAAGTGATTCTGAAAGTAGCTGGCGCCTATCATCTCTTGTGAGCTATCCAAGAGTTGCTGGAGAATGAACAAATTATGGCCAATCATTGAGCCCCTCCTGCAATGTGATGGCTTTGTTGACTTATTCTTCAAACTAAGTCAAAAGCTCACTATGAATCAGTTTTAGCATTTTGTCATGACACTTTGGAGCATCTGGAAAAACCGCAAAGATAAGCTTTGGAACAACAAATCTAGCGGTGCTACCCAAATCATAGCCCATGCATCATACACCCTCAATGATTGGCTCTTAATGCGTCGCAACCGCGAAGCTCTTGACCCCCGTTGTGAAGACCCCTTGTGGCCCACAGACAGATGGCTGCCACCTCCAGAAGGTTCTTTGAAATGTAACGTTGATTCAGCCTTCTTTCTCGACAATATTGTGGCAAGGATTGGTGTTTGCATTCGGAACCACTTAGGGGCTTTGATCTCAGCTCATACCATGTGGTTCAATTCTAAGATGACAGTTCTTGAAGGTGAGGCACTTGGCATATTGGAAGCTTTCAAATGGGTCAACAATTTGGGATTCCCTAATGTTGTTTTTGAGTCCGATTGTAAACTGGTTGTAGATGCCATCAATAGTTTCCAAAACTCGGTCACCGAGCTTAGAAATATTGTGGCACACTATATGGACTTTCTTTCTAGTCAAATTGGCTTTAGGATAGCCTTTGTTCAGAGGCAAGCAAATCGAGTCGCCCATAGCCTAGCTAGAGAGTCTAGATTATATACTAGCCCCCATACTTTTGATGTCGCTCCTACGCTTGTTGCTCCTTTAATTTTGAATGAAATGAAATGAGTTGGCTTTTCCTCAACAAAAAAAAAACATTAGTTAAGAAATTGAAAGAAATAAGTTTGTATGGGAAAATGATGTATTTAGGTTGCGTTTGGCCCAATTTTTTTAAGACTTTAAAGCTACTTTAAAGCAAAAGTTAAAAATAAGAGCTTTAAAAATAAAGCTAAAGTCGTTTGGTAACTATTGTTTTTTTAGCTTAAAAGCTATTTTTAAGCTAAAAGTTGTTTAGTTAGATATTTTTATAAAAGCTCTGATTTTATTATAAATACAATAAATAAATCAAATATTTTAAAAATAAAAGGTAAATTCTTTTAAAAAAACACTACCACTAAAAGAAAAGAATTTTTTTATAGAATGAATAAAAATTCATAAAAATCATATCAAAGAGTTTGGTAAAATATTTTACAAAAGAGAAATTATATGAAGAGTGCATAAATTATATTAAAAGAGTAAAGAGTTTAATAAATAAAACATGACTAAAAACATCAATAATAGTTGGGTTACATATAATAAAGTCGCAATAATAGTTTTCATGCTTATAATAAAGTCACAATTAAATATCAAAATGTTCATTCATTGAATGAAAAAAAAAACTTGAAGGAACTAAATAGTGTGTACTACCCAATAGCATTAATCATATGGTGACGTGAAATAAACTGGCGTGAAATGTGAAATAAACATAATAAAAAAGAGTTTTCAAACTATATCACAATGCGGTGATGCATCACAGTCAAAAAGCAAAAGTACACATTATATAAGCAATTGTAAATTTTTTTATTATTTTACAAAACAAACTAACACAGTAAACATGACAGCAGACATAAAAATACTATCAGAATGTGAAATTCCCTTTATCAGGGCATCACAAAAACCAAGGCGATCAAATAGTAAAACAAAAAGGTGTACAGTATTTGTTATCTTTCACGTGGGTTTCAGCCAGTGATGCAGATGAGAAAGACCGACCGAGAAGAATAAAATAATAATTTGTAACATGAAATTGAATTAGCAGAGATTCGAAGACGATACCTCTTTACATGGCCCCGAAAAAGCCAGACGAAAGCTCCCTTCGGCTCCTTTTTTTAAGCTCTTTTTTTTTAAACGGTAAAAAAGCTATTTTTTTTCTTAAGAGACTTTATTAAAATCTGTTTGGCTCAACTTCTCCTTAAAAGGAGAAGAAAAACTCAAAATAAGTTGGGTCAAAAAGAATCGAAAAATATATAACTTATATTCTCGTGACAAATTTTTATTTTATAGATCTGTTAACTAATATTTTTAAAACACAATAAGACCCTAACTTATAACCGAGCACCTATAATTTTGCTTTAAATTACACCACATGTACTTCAGAAAACCATACAGAATGATGGCGGACCAAGGCCATTCCCTTTCCTGTTAGACGCGTCGTTCGTTACGTACTTTCCTTTTCCATTTTTTTGTTTGTTGATAATACGTACTTTTCTTTTCGTCCACTGCAAATGGATGACCCATTAATTTGATTTCAGTTTTCTCGTTTTTTTTGCTACAAAGGATTTCAGTTCTCTTACCGCAAATATTTATAACTATTACTATTTTTTTTTTCTTAAGGAAATAACTATTACTAATTTTATCATATTAAATTAATCTAATTTATAAAACGTTAAAGAGGATGCAATAAATATTCATTGTATGAGAGAAAATTTTCAGTAATATTGAAATATTTATTTCTTACAAAATAATTTATTTTAATTTGACATTTTTTATTTTATTTAATTTTTGAAAAATAATAACAATGATTTTTTTCGAACAACACCTAAAAATGGTATTGTTTTAGTGAGGGAAGTAAGTGTAATTTAAAACAAAAGGAAACGGCCTCGGTTCATAAATACCAAGGTATTGTTGTAGTTGCATAAAATGGTATTTATCAACTCTTACCTCTCTCACTAAAACAATACTCTTTATGCAACAATACCTAAAACTGGTATTTATTTTAAACTCTTCTATTTTATGTTTTGATTTATATTTTTTTATTTTTAATAATTTAGTTTTAATTTATATAACGTATTTTATATTTCATCAATACTCAGCAACGATTCTTGCCCCTTCTGCGACGAGGTTCAATCGATTCACCATTGTTTCTTCTCTTGTGCTCGGGCAGTTAATCTCTGGTACAACTGCGGTTTCCCCACCACATCTCTCCCTGCAACAACTGACAACTTGAAGGAATAGCTCGCTGACCTCCCATGTGATGTTTTGCATTTCATTTCGGTGATTCTTTGGGTTATCTGGTTGTCGCGAAACAGAAAGGTTTTTGAGGATAAGGAGAACCTGACCCATGCTATGATGGCCCAAATTGTATCTTTGAACAGTAGCATTAAATTGGCTTATGGGGGTATGCCTAGTAAGGGAGCTGCCACACCTCGTGAGGTTTCTTGGATTAAGCCCTCTGTGGGAGTGTTTGCTCTAAACGTGGATGGTAGTGTGCTTTCAAATCCGGGTAAAGCCGGGTTTGGAGGGTTGTTAAGGGACCACGATGGGCGTTTTATTCGAGGTTTCCATGGGAGTGTGTGAGTCTCTCTTCTTTGGCCTTCAAGTTTGTTGGGAGTTGGGCATTAGGCACCTCATTTGTTACTCGGACTCTCTGGTGACGGTAAAGCTGGTTACAGAAGGATTTTCACCGTACCATTTTTTTGCAAACGAGCTCTCGATCATCCAAAAGTTCATTCAGAAGGATTAGGCCTTTGGTATTCAACACACCCTTAGAGAGGAGAACCAGTGCGCGGATCACCTGGCTAAGATTGGAGCAGCGGGAGATGACTCGCTAGTGATGTTAAAGGAAGCCTCCCCGGGGTTGAACACGCTATTATTAGCTGATGCCATGGGCACCTCCTTTAGGAGGGAGTAGTTTTGTTTGTCAAAAACAAGTGTTAATTATTATTAATATTATCAACATATTATCTAACACTTTTTTTTGGTCAAATTCATTATTCTTTTTGTGATTTGGGTAAAATTCACATGCATTCCACTGTTTTGAGAATGGGTCCACAAAATAAGAAATGACATTCACATAATTTAGTGGGACATAAGTTGATTTCATTTAAGGCCAGTTTGATTTAGTTTTGGTTTTTGGTTTTTGAAAATTATTTTATAAATAAATTTTAAAAAATTGTTTTTAAGAAGAAAATTAAATACAAATTAGGTTTTGTAATCCTATTTTTGAAAACTGTTTTAGAGAAGAGAAAATGAAAAAACTTGTTTGGTAATTTTGTTTTCATAATATGTTTTGTAAACTAAAAAAACTAAAAACATGTTTGATAAATATTTTTAAAATGAGTGCAATTGAATTGAAAGTGAATGTTTAGAAAAATGTTAATCCATTAAATTAATAACTAGATAAAAAAATGTATTTTTATAAAAGCGATATATAATTCATTATCTAAAGTAATATATATATATATATATATATATATATATATATATATACACACACACACTAGAACATGACCCGTGCGATGCACAGGTTTTTGGTCTTTTTCGAAGATGTGGTTGAAGATACTAATATAATATAAAGAAATTTAAAAAGATATTTTGTAGACTGAAAATGGTCTTTTTATATAAAAGATATTTTAGAGGCGTGTCACTAATTGATAATAAATGGTAGTATACAATTATTTTTTTTCAAGTTTAAATATGATAGATGTGTTGTTTGATAATTTCTTAAAAGTAATTATATTCGTAAGATGTGAGTTGGAAAATATTTTTTAAAACTATGTTTTTTGTAATATATAAACGGAAGTATATTGAAAATACATGATTTTGATGATTAGTTGATTTATTTCTTTAAGTTATACGACATAATAATATGATAAATAGTTAGTTTGCTGATAAAAGTCAAATAACTATTGAATGAAAAATATTTTTTTTGTAAGAAACATTATTGGATAAGAAATATTTAAACAAATTAAATCATAAGGATATACATCTATAATTTTAAGAAAATACTCATATTTGAATTAAATAGTTATGAAATGAGAGTTAAAAAAACAAAACAAAACAAATAATGGTATATTAATATTAATTCTAAATGACAAGACATAAATTCAGTGCATCAATTATGAAAAATAAATCCAATACTTCAAATTATAAGATACAAAACTATTTAAAATTTATAAATTAGAAACGAATAAATTATGATTATTTTATAAATTAATAGCTACAAAGTTGTTAAAAGTCAAATAATAGTCGAATTAGCAAATCATTTTAGAAATTCAATGATAAGGACAACCATCTAATAAATAAAATAAATTATAAAAAGACTCATTGTCATTGTCGTAACCACATCGCGATGGGATCATCGAATGATAATTCTCTTGATTATCTAATTATTATATTCCTTGTGAAGTCGAAATCTACATGTAAATTTGACTCAAACTTTGTTTCCGTGTCAATTTAGAGTTATTTATGCATAAATGACTATGAATATTCTATTTATATATTTTTGAAAGCTGCACGCGAAAACCAAACAGGATTTAGAAGTGCCTATCTTTTTTTTTTCAAAGTGGCTATCCTAACAACTTGTTTTAATTAAATTAAATTATAAAAATTGTTCATGATAATCAAATAGAAATATCCAAAATGGTTATCCTTAATAACTCAATTTTAATCTTAAAATTAAAAAGTGTTTGTAATGACAAAACAAAAAGTAGATCAAAATAGTCATTTCTAACAACCTAACTATTTACAATTTTAGAAAAAAATATTTGACTTGGATTAAAAATATTTGACTTTAATTTTAAAAATATCACAGTTTTTTATTTACATAATCTATTGTTTAAAATGGTATTTAATTTTCTATTTACTTCAAATAAAATGATCTTGATTGAAATAAAAAACGATTTTGTTTTCTATGATTTTTACTATAAAATAGAATCAACGCAAGACTTATTCTTTCTTTAATTCAAAACAAATTTCAATTTTTTGTTGAACTAAATTATAAAAATATAAAAAGTGAATCTTCTCATCTAAAAGATAATTACACACCACTTTACCAGAAAAATATAATCACGTATCAGATGGACTTACCACAAATGCGATATTACACCTAAATTGCAAGACGATCAACTTTTACGAAGAAAAGATATTGCAAATCATGTTACAATATCCATATTTGAATATAAACATAAGAAAAATGAATTTCTTTGTTAGTAACCATCACAATCTGTTACTCATCATATAGGGACTCGCGCCACTTAATCGCACACTCATTCACTTAAGGACAAAGTTTTGTCTCTTCATCACCTCTGAAAAAAAAAGAAGTAAAATGATGTGTATTACATGTCACACAAAAATATACACTGTGACAATATTACAATCAACCAATTCGCACACCTAAAATAAAGAAAAGATATTAAAGAATAAATAAAATAAAAAATAGAAAAGGTAATGATAATTTATGGAACAATACATCACAGTTTATACAAATGCAATAAGAAATACTAATTGTAATGTTTCATTTTTGTTTTGTTTTGAAGAGCGTGTCCCCAAGACTAGGACAGAACAATACTAAAAAGAAAAGTAACATTAAATTTGGGCGGTCTGTCATGCTCATATCTTGGTATTATATTTGGGTCAAGTTTCATGTTTCTTCATCATTCTTTTTCATCTTAGACAAGAAAACTGAGTGATTTATTAGAAACTCACCGTAAATGGACTCTGTGTATTTCTTACTCTATTTACATAATGTAACAATGGTTTCAATGTGAGAAAATTAGCAGGAGAGGTCAGTATTCCGGTTGGCAAGTGATTGAAGAGATGATCATGGGTGAATTCTCTAAGTTAGCCACTGGTGAGAGGTGGTTTGAGGGAGATAGCCTAATCATTTTTTATGCTGATTCTTCTTTTAGTTTAGCTCTCCATGTTTATCTTTCTACTCAAAATCTCTCTCTTTGCATTGTAATTTGCATACTCTCTTTTCTTCAACTTCTTTAAAATTGGTGATAATATTCTACTCCTTCTGTTATGCATTATCTTTCTTTTATAACTGAATATTCCAATGCCTTTTTCTTTTCCAAATTCATCAGTTATATTTTGTTTATGAGAATAATGAATTATAATAATTTACTTTATATATGGTAAAAGTAATTAAATAGAAAACCGTTATAAAAGATGAAACAAATTCAACTACCAATATATTTTTATTTTACTATTTTACTATTTATATTTTTTTTTGTAGAAATTGGTGTAACTAACATCTTCAGCCAACTCTTGGACTTCAGTTTTGTGTTTAAATAGTTATGTTGACTTATGAATTTGAAATAAAATAAATAAAAAGTAAAAATGTTTTAAAAAAATTTATATTGTTATATTAAACTAAAATAATGTTTTAAAAAATTTTAAAAATGTTTTTTGACATAGCATATAATATCAACATACATTTTGAAAAAACAATATAAATTTTTTGATGCAATAAAAAATATAAATAAGCATTAGGTTTATATAATAATATAAATAAATTAACTTTATCATATTTTTTTTACACAATCATTTATAATATTTTTCCTTTAAAATCATTAACTCATAAATTAATTGAAACACTTATTACATAAATTAGTTAAAACAATTTAATGCAATAAAAACTAATTGATGACACTAATTAAAAATAAGTCTATTTCTTTTATTCTAAAACTATTAATTAAATTGTAAGATTACTAATTAACTCATAAATAGACAAATTAAATTTTCAATATTGTCTCTAGATAACGTTCCTTCATATATATATATATATGAATGAAGTAAAATCAATTATCATAAAAAGTCAAATTGGTATGTCAAAAAAGTCAAATTGGTTTTTTATAAGCAAAAAAATATATAATAAAAAAAGAGGACAAGATATACTCTAAACCATATAGATAAGTCTAAAGAAACCAAATTGGAAAAAAGTCTAAAAGGTATTCAGAATGAACCATACAAACACGAACCAGAGTCTAAACACCAATCAGAAAAAGAACAATTTACACTACCCTTCTTAACCTTAAACCAAGACCATGAACTAACCATAACCAAATCCACCACGCCATGAAAATCAAAAAGGACATTGAAAAACAATTTTATTACGCATATACCACCCAAAAATCAAGTTTGACAAATATCACTTTCTAGATTCGATTTGACACCGGTTAACATAGAAGTAAGTGACTACTATCTTCCTCTCCAGAAAAACACAACACAGGCAAGAAATTCTTCACAACTTTATTTAAATTTAAATTTGAAAATTTATTTAAATTAATTATCTAACTTTTTAATGTATTGGCATAAATTATTTAAATTCTTAAGAAATTCTAATGGCTATATTTTCACTTGAAGCTGAATTTTCCAATTCATAAGTAAATGCTCATATTTTCGTCAAAAAAATTGGTCTTTCAAATATTTACAACACTAAAAATTCAATGCTAAAGGGATGAAAAAAATCAAAAAATATTTTGTGACTCCGCGACTTTCTTACTTTTTCTTTTTAAAGTAAGGGCTCATCTAATAAAATTCAACGTAACAAGTAAACACTTTTAAAATCTTAAAACAAATATAATTTTTTTGTTCCCAAAAATATATATATATATATATATAATTAATTTAAACTATATTCGGTCAAAAAAATAATATAAACTATATTGTGATTTCAGTCATTAAAACTTCAGTAAAAAAAAAGTCATTAAAACTGAAAAATAATATATGTTTATTACTTTATTTACATTTCAAAATGATTTCAACAAATAAATTATTTTATAAAGTATATTATGATCCTAAATCCTAATGATGACGTTCTCTTACCGTTGAGTGTTGAGAGAGAATGAGGGGTAGAGATCCTCCCCATTTTTCAAAAAAAATTGAGATTTTTATTACTAAAATTTTTAGTGTATAAATACATATATTTTTAAAATTGTGACATAAATTATGTATTTATATGCATTTATGAGAGCGAGATTCTTTTCTATTTCTAAAATCATTATTTTTGTTGTTTCAAATATTTACAAAACTGCCATTAATGAAAAGTGACAGTTTTCCGCCTTTTTTACTATTTTGAGAATAGAAAAGAGAAATCGAAAACGAAAACAACATTTCATTGTTCTGGTTTTTTAATCAAACAAGTTTTCTACTTTTTAAATTTTAGAAAACAAAAAAACAGTTTTTAAAAAGAGTAATTAAAAAAGGCCTTAATCATCAAGAAAGTATAGGAAAGAAAGTGCGTTAAAACTCCCAATTTTAAACAAAACAAACAAAATAAACATTTTTATTTTTATTCATTTCATATATATTTTATTTATACATTCAATTTTTTATTTGGAGTATTTATATCATTTCATAAATATAACTTTTTTTTTTCTATTTTTTACTCAATGAAACAAAGAACAGAAAAAATTTATATTTTTCCTTTAAACAACTAAAAATATCTAATTTTCTATTTCCTTTCTTTTCTTCCAATTTTTTCTTTTTTCCTTCTACTTTATTATTTTCCAAACGAAAGAAAGTGGTTGCAATCGGTGACGTGTTTCCTTGCGTGTAGTTCTAATGTGACGTGGCTCCTCGTGTGGAGTTTTCAATTTCAGTTTTTTTTTCTTTTTCCACCCACCGAGTCTGCTATTTATACTAGTCCATTGCAATTTGCTGCGGCTATCTATTACAGTGTGCTCATAGAGAGAGAATAAGAATGGGTGCAGCAGCATCGTCCTCAGCCTCAGCAACACCGGCAGCTAAAGTTTCAGGCATTTTCATATATCCAGTAAAGTCATGCCGTGGAATTTCTCTTTCCCATGCTCCCCTCACTCCTTCTGGTTGCTACCATTCCATTCCATACACACTCTCTGCTTTCTTTTTTATTTAAATTAATTTTTTAAAATTTCTATTAAACTTTTTGATTAAAACGTGTTCACTTGGCAGGACTTCGATGGGATCGACAATGGATGGTGGTGAATTCCAAAGGGAGGGGATGCACTCAAAGAGTTGAACCAAAGCTTGCTTTGGTTGTGGTTGAACTTCCAACTGAAGCTTTTGATGAAGGCTGGGAACCTACCCAAGATTCCTTTATGGGTAGGTATATATATTACGTTTTTCAATTTTCTTTTACATTTTTTTATATCCATAATATGCTCATCAAAACATATGATAGTTTTTATTTATTTATAAAATGCTTCTCAAAACATATGATAATTTTATTTATTTATTCATTCTTATTATTTTATGGATTGGCACCTATGTTTTTTTTTTATTTATTTAAGAGGGAAAATTTGTCTTAGTGAGAAAAGACAAAAATTACAGGCTACAGATGGGGAGGGGATAAGGTATATCCTTTCAGGGTAGTGGGGCTTTCTGGTGAGCTGTGAGCTGGTCCCTCTGCTTATCATAAATGGAAAATGAAAACTATTTTTAAACAAAGCCATGAACAAAATCCAATCCTATTCCATATCAAGTTTAGGAAAAGCTTGATTGATACCTTGAAAAATGTAAGCTAGTGCCAAATACATCAAATGGTTGCATAAGCTACACGCTATGAAAGACTTCAGCCTCTTTGTATTTACTAAAAAACCTTCTTAAAGAATCATCAAAATCAAAATTTGGTGGTACAAAGCAAAATGAGTGACACACCCACTTCTCATGAGCAACCCGACACAAAATTGTTTGTTCTATAAGAATAAGTGCATGTTTGGATTCACTTTTGTGAGATTCAAAAGTGATTCTAGAGATGTAAAATTGATTTTGACATGTTTGAGTGTTCTCAAGTAGAATGAATTCTAACTTGAAACTGAGATTTAAAGCTTTTGCCTCTAATTTTGATTTTTAGCCTCAATTTTATTGTTCAATTCACTGTTACGTGAATGAATCTGAAATCAATTTTATAAAATCAATTCATTCAATCAATTTTCGCCACCTAGAGCCAAACGCACACTAAGTGATCTGCACTTTAAGCAGGTGCTTGATTGTGCTTATAAAAATATCTTACAACTTGTCTATAATTGCTTTTGAGCTTATTCCCATGAGCTTTATAAACTTGTGAGAATCTGGAAGCGCTTATCCACGTAAATTCTCATGTGATAAGTTATTATTGAATAAACACTTAATTAAGCAGTTTACCAAATGCACATTCAATTCAAACAAGCTTGACCTCAGAAGTACCCCCTGACTCTTGTTTGAATTACGGGTGAAGTATCTCTTGTGGGTTGGAGCTCAAATGATAACTATGTGGGATCCGAAGGTTTTTGAGCACCTGATTAAAGCTTGGTTTGGTAGTGTGGAAAATATCAAGTGAAGCATCTTGGGGACTGGACATAGTTCACATTGGATAGCTGAACTAGTATAAAAATCTTGCACTCTCCTCGTACTCTTTTTTTTTTTTTTTTTTTTTTTTTTGCCCCCCCTTTCATTTTCTGCATTTTGCATACAAGTTTGATTGTTGAGCCCTCTTGACTTGATTTACATGCTTATAATTATCTGTGTTGGGTTAGTTGCCAAGTAGCCTCAGAAACACTTGGGAATTTTAATGCCCAGTTCAACTCCTCTCCTCTTGGATATGGAAGCCACTGGGAAATGTCTATTTTAATATATATGACTTTGCTTAATCATTTTTCCCTCCTATTTGATATCTTATGGAGTTTGGACATCATTTATGATTTCAGTTTCTGCGTTTTGTTCGGAACATGGTGTTTAAATTTCATTTTACATTTGACTGATGCTTTCCCAGTGTTTTAATTTTGAAAATAAAAATTGCAGTAGTTGAAATGCTGATGGACTTCTGATTTGCACATTTTGCATGATCATGATTGCTTTTCTCTGCTTAGTAAATTAATAGTGTCTCTATCTTCATGTTACAGTGTTGAAAGCACCTGGGATGGAGCCTCTCAAAGTTTCTTTGAACAAACAATATGAAGTAACAGATGATATAGGTGTGTGGGAATGGACTGGGTCTGCCTGGGACGAGGGAGCTGAAGCATCACAGTGGTTCTCAGACTATTTAGGAAAACCCAGTAAATTGGTCCGTTTCAATACTGGTAGGTCTTTGAAATTATGAAAATCCTTAAAGAATAAGATATGCTCAACTTTAGACATGTTAATGAATTGGTTTAACTGTTTTGAGAACACGTGAACATTGCTAGGATTAACTTGAGGCATTCAGCATTATATATTGACATGCATTGATTCATTAAGATGAGTACATAAATTGCCAGTAACTTTTATAGTTGTCAAGTGTCACCCACGGAAACAATCCATTATGTTGTGAAAGAGAAGGATGACTATATTTAATATCCCTTCTGTTCTCTCTCTCTCTCTCTCTCTGTGTGTGTGTTTTGAACAAGAGGACTGACCAGCATTGTTATCTGCCACCAGCCCTGTGGCTAGCGACAGACCGTGACCCATTTTCACAAAAGAATATCTGTTGGTATATTTTAATTCTTAGTCTCTTGACCCAGTAGTTCCTTTTATGAGTTACAGCATGTTAGACTCGAGAGTTCAAACACAGAATTAGGAAAATATGGCTACTAATTATTCTTGTATAAACTAGAATTATAGTTCTTATAACAATAACACTCTAACACAGAGTTTCCCCCTAACAAGGAGATCCGTCCTTCAAAAACTGATGCTTTTTGGAGTAGAGAAACATGAAAACTTCACCTGAATTTGGGAACCTTCATGGAGTTGTAACTTGTAGAGTGTAGACCACAGCTGCAGCCTTAGTCATTATCTAAAATGGCCCAAAATACCTTGCAAAAGCTTGGGATTGATCCTCCTAGCTGCTGAATTCTGACGGCGTGGTCTTAGTATAAGATATACTCAATCTCCCACATTAAACATCTCTCTGTTGTTCCTCCTAGCTACTTTGTTCGTTGAATGACTCACTTGGTTTTGGGCCCATTGCAAATGATAGGTGAAAGCTTTCTAAGAATCTTATCGGTATCCACTAAATCGTTTGCTACTGTCTTCACCAAAGTCTCCCCAGGTAAGAGTAGCAAATCAAAGTAGGTTTTCTACCATAACCAACACAAATGATGCAACGCCTGTAGAACCTTGATATGTATTGTTGTACCAATATTCTGCCCAATACGGCTAGTGAGTCCATTGCTTAGGCCCCCGATTCAGCACCTCAGTCTGTTTGTCTATTTCAAGATGATATGTTGAGCTCAGGTGAAGAGTTGTACCCCGAAGATTTGTACCACCTCCCCAACAAACAATTCAGCCACAGCTTGTGCAGAAAATGGATGCATAAAATCCCTGTATCTTGGTGAGCCAGCAACGAAGTCCATGCTAATGTATTCCCAAATGGTCTTGGGGAGGGGAAGGGTTGTAGTAACCTAGCAGAGGACATGGCTTGATATTTGTTTTCTTGACAAGCAGTACAAGCTGCCATATACGTGGTTACTGCAGTATCATCCGAGGCCAATACAAATTAGCTGCCAATTTTTTGTTTTGCATGCAATTTCCCTCCAACTGAAGTAGAATGAAACTCATCCACCGGAGTAGAAAGGAGAAATGGAAGGAATCAGTTACCAGCCTTCATTAAACAACTGCCCCTACTCCAATGTATACACTGGCCAAGCATTGGATATCTTTTAAAGAGCTGAAATGATTTTACTTAACTCTGGATTGGCTTGCAGCTCTTGTTGCAACTTTTCTACGTCCAACCAAATTGGTCTAGATAATGCCTGCAGCTCTCCTTCTTTCATCACTCTAGATACTGCAGTAGCTCTATTATCCTTTCTAGGCTTGTAAATGATGATAAATTGATACTACAACAATTTAGCTATCCAATCCTGTTGATTTTGAATAGTTACCCATTGTTCTAGTACATGCCACTAGCTCTTTTGATCTGTATGAACCACAAACTTCCTCCCCAAGTTACCCATTGTGCTAGTAAATTCCACAAGCTCCTTTGAACTACAAACTTCCTCCCCAGCAAATATGGCTGCTAATGCCGAATAGATAATACCAAACCAAAGCCATTATTTCCTTCTCGTGAGTAGATTGCAGCAAGGTTTGGGCAAATAAAGCCTTGCTAAAATAAGCAATATGCCGAGACTCTTGCGTAAGTACAACACCAGTACTACATCCTAAGGCATCACACACCGGCAAAAATTTTAGAGAAATCTGGCAACTTAACATTGGAGCTGACACCATCTTCTGTTTCAATGTCTCAAATGCCTTAGTAGCCTCATTGTTCCAACACAATTATTCTTCTTCAATAAGTTGGCTAGCGTCTAGTCAATTTCCCGTAATCTCTCACAAATTTTCTGTTATAGCTAGTAAGTTCAAGAAATTCACAAACCTCCTTCACTGTTTTAAGAATAGACCAATGAACAACACTTTTGATCTTCTCTTGATCTACAACACCACCCTCAAAAGAAATGATGTGGCCAAGGTAAGCAACTGATGTTTACCAAAACAACATTTCTTCATGTTAGCAAACAAATGTTTTCTCAAAATATCTAGCACTATCTACATGTGTAACAAGTGGTCTTGCCAGAATCTACTATAAATAAGATTATCATGAAAGAAAACCAAAACAGACCAAATTATTGGATTCAAGAATTCAAACAGGAGATCCAAAAAATATGACTACTAATTATTCTGGTATGTAGTTCTTATCAATAACACACCAACACCCAGGATTTCCCCCTAATAAGGAGTTTCCTCCTTCAAAAAAATGCACAAATTGTATGAAAAGACACCGCCTATGACTGCTCTACATGCCTATATCTTTAACTACACAGATAACTGCATAACCACTCAGATAACTGCCACACCAAATACACAAGTGTCCTACAACAAATAAAAACAACTAACCAGGCCTTTCTAGACTGGCCCTGCCTCTTATTTCTCTAAACATACACCATTAGTGATCTATCACAGCAAGATAAGAGTTACTCATTACTCCTAATTCTTAAACTCTTCCAACTCTGAGTATTTTACAATGTAAAAGTTTTCGATGTTTAATACATTTCGAATTTTGGATGATTCTTGGAGTTTTAATGAGAGATATGTTTATCTGTTTTTAGTAGGATTGAAGATTTTCATATAACTTTGTTGTTTTGTATGTATGCTATAATGGGATCCAAGCTTCAATTTGCCCTATGCATGCAATGCACAATGGTTCCATGAGCCCCTGGTCACATCAGTGCATTGGGTGACATAAATAACCACGATAACTCTCAGGTTTAATATTTCCAAACCCTGGAATTACCATGAACCACTTTAATGTTTCCAAATGCAGCTTCAGAAGTTAGGAAAGTGGATCCTGATTATGCTGAGGGACCGCAGCAGACCTTGTTCACTGATGGCTATCCGTTCTTACTCGCATCTCAGGTCAGTCCAGTCACAGTTGGGAAATGAAGTGTAAATTTACTCATATAAATCTTTACTCAGCATTTGTCATTTATTGCTTTCAGGATTCATTGGATGCACTAAACGAGCTTCTAGAGGAACCCATACCTATTAATCGTTTCAGACCCAAGTATTGATTTTTTCCATGTCTTCTCGTCTATTGTTGCAATTATATTATATCATAATATTGCTTACTAATTTAGATGAGGTTGTACCGAGTTGATCAAAATGGACTATTAAATCACATAACTGAGATTTGGGTGCCTCATGGTGCAGTATCGTTGTTGAAGGTTGTGAACCATTTTCTGAAGACTTATGGAAAGACATCAAGATAAGCAGGTTTTCATTTCAGGGTGTCAAGCTGTGTGGCCGTTGTAAGGTGAAGAGTTCTACTTTATAATTTCCTACATACCATATAGCCAATATGCTCCATAGGAACATAAACTCCGTAACTTGTGCTAACAATTTTGGTTTCTAAAACTTGTGCTAACAATTTTAGTTTCTAAAATGTACCAGCATAATATACGTAGATTAATTTATGATGTGGGCAGAGGTAGGATAATGTTGTGAGCCTTTTTTTCGATCAAGTATAAATAAGGACTATTACTTTTCAATTTTAATTAAGGTCCAGTTGTTGCCTCCTATCCACGGATTATCTCTGTTTATTGTTGTTTTCCTCCATTGGTCACTTTTATAGTGAACATTGCTCAAAAAGAGTAATTCCTATTGCCATGCTGTTCCACACGCCACACGTGAGTCCTTAGACCAACCTACTTCATCTCTGGTAGCTTAGGTGGATTTTCATAGTTTGAGCAATCCAAACTTTTAGTTTACTGCCTCCATTTTATTAGGTGGATTTTCATAGTTTGAGCAATCCAACCCACTGCCTTTGTCTGTCAATCTCAATTGTCCTCAGTGGACCCTTGGCTCCTTAATGTTGGTGCATCTAATCACATTTCTGGTAATAAGAATCTATTCTCTAGACTTTCCCACTCTGTTATTTACCTCATCTTGTTTAATGGTTCACAAACATGATCCCAAGGGATTGGCAGTTTGGCACTGCCCATTACTTTCCATCGCTGTCGATTGATTCTGTTCTTTTTGTCATTGTTTGCTTCTTTGATTTACTACAAGTCATTTGACTCGATATCTTGATTGTAAAATTACCATCACTAAAGACTGATTTAGACATCTCTTATTGGTTGTACAGCCATATCTATCTATCTATCTATCTATCATTCATCTATTAGTCTCTAATCTACTCAATACACCATTATTGCTTGGATATCACGTGGATAATATGTACATTTAGTTTACACATGCTAATCTATTTCTTAATCTATAGTTGTGTATCTAACTTGCATTGTTGATGCTGTTTATTATGGTCAGATACCAACAATCAATCAAGAGACCGCAATAGCTGGCCCTGAACCAACTGAATCTATGATGAAAACTAGGTCTGGCAAAGTCATAAGACCAAATGATAAAAACAAAAACATGGTGAGACATTCAATCATCAAGCTTTCAGTGAATATTCCTTTGGTTCAATGATGTCAAATGACATGTGAACTGCTTTTGCAGGTCTACTTTGGTCAGAATATTGTGTGGAACTGGAGGGATTCTTCTGCTAAAGGAGATGGAAAAGTCCTTAAAGTGGGAGATCCTGTTTATGTTATCCGAAAGGTCTCTTCTCCTGCAGAAGCAGCTGCTTGAACTATGTATGTAGAAAATGTGCATCAATCCTATGCCAAAGGCTACTATGACACAAACTTTATCAAACATTACCATCAGGAAATTTAAGATATTTCCTGGTTGCTGAACTTTGCTTTGCGTAGTTGTAACATGTAATGCACCTATTATGTCTTGTATCCAAATAATTACATGACATTAAGTTGATACCGGCAAGTCTAGTCTAGGGACTAAAACAAGGATTGTGCAAAAAATAAATAGACCTTTCATTTGTTTTCTATTTTCATTTCATTCTTGTTTTTGGATGGAGGGTTTTGGAGGAAAATGAAAGAGAAGACTTAGGGCCTGTTTGATACACTTTTTAAAAACAATTTTTCTATTTTTAAAAAATAGACAAAGAAGAAATTTTGTTCTTGTTAAATTTTTGAAAAACAAAAAACTGTTTTTAAAAAAGTGTAATTAAACAGACCTTTATTTTTCATTTCAAAATTTAGGGAATTATAAAATATTTCTAAAAACGAATAAATGGTTATTGAAATGTTATATGACTATCTATCATGGTATTTCTTCAAGTTTTTTAAAATCTCAAATATATATTAACATATAGATTTAGCCTTTCAAAACCCTCTGTCCAAATATATCCTAAGAAAATTACTACGGCCAATAACTTTGTCAACAATTTACCATTTGGTTGATAGAGTAATTCGTCTTGTGTTGATTCCCAATTTCAATCGTCCCGAAGCCTGTGAAAACAAGGCTTCACACTAAAATAGAAAATGGTTTTCTTACAGATACTTTACCTATTTATATTGGAAAAGATATTGCTAAGACATTCACAACTGAAGAAATTATTGAGGAGTTTAATCAAATCAAGAAGCGAAGAACTTCACGATCTTGATGGCTAAAAAGAAATGCATCATTATTTGTATGTGTTTTCTTTGCGTCAGAAGTGTTGTATTTACTTTCGTAGGATATATGGTATTTTATTTTTCATTAAACTAAATTTTAGACAATTATTAATAGTAGAAGCTAAGCATTGTTGATTTTGTTTATGATATGTTAAACTTTTGCCCCCTCACAATTTTCTTTGGGTTCTATCCCTGTTGGCATTGATATTGATTAGTTTATAAAAGAGTGGTTTAATCACTTAACTCATCTATTTTACAAATTATAAAACAAGGAAAAAAATAATATAGTTTTTTTAAATCATGTTTTACTATTTTTTTTCATAAAATTTTATAAAAAAGAATTATGACAAAAGTAAAATATTATTTTCAAAATAATTAATCAAAACAAGAAAAATGTACCAAGTGCACTAGAGGATTCTCTTTGAGTAAAGGGAAATTTTGGTCCCTGAGATTTTTTACCCGACTCATTTTGGTCTCTGAGGAAAATAAAGTCTTTAAATAGTCCCTGACATTTACAAACGTTCGACACATTAGTCCCTCCATCCATTTTCATCCAAAAACATCAATAACAGTGCTGACGTGGCCAGTTAAATGTACACATGTTCTACAACCCGTCTAATGTCCAAAACATGACACAGTTTAGGCCCATTTTAATCCCTGATAAAAAACAGATTCAAATAGAGACATTTTAGTCCCTCTCGTCCCTCCAACATAACACCCGTGTTAGTCCCTCATATTTTTCATTCATCTTCAACCTCCATTAACGTTTCTGGAGAAGCACAAGAATCTCCAGTCATATTAAAACTAACCTCAAAACAGGGACCACAATAACTTTCGCAAAACAACCTCAAAACCTAAACCCAAATAGCAAAACTACGTTAAAACCCAAACCTAAAATCGTAAATAGGGACCACAAAACAACAAAATCGCAAATAGCTGAAACTAAAATACAAGCCTTAACACACAAAAATCACAAAATAATCGCAAGAGAGACTCATCTTGGATTGATTCCACTTCGTCAATGGTTTCACTTGTTGTAATCACCAATTTCGGCTCTTCATCAATGCGGTTCACGAAATCGTCTTCTCCGTCGCGATTAGGTTAGCGATGTTGGAAAGTTGGAACACAATGAAATTGGGTTGGTTGGGTTGCATTTACAGGGGTGAATGAACATATACTAATTTGGGTCTAAGTGGTATAGGGAATAAAATGTCCGTATTTTGAATCTGTTTTTAATCAAGGACTAAAATAGGTCTAAACTTTGCCACGTTTTGGACATTAGACAGGTGGCAGAACAGGTGTGCATTTAACTGGCCACATCAGCACCGTTACTGACGTTTTTGGATGGAAATTGATGGAGGGACTAACATGTTCAACGTTTGTAAATGTTAGGGACTATTTAAGGACTTTATTTTCCTCAGGGACCAAAATAGGTCGAGTAAAAAACTTAGCGACCAAAATATCCCTTTACTTGATTCTCTCCTCTTACTTCCCATGTACGTTATAGTTTGAATTTGATAGTGGCGTGGGAAAATTTTCCTGTCGATCTATAAGTGTTCATAAACTGCTAACGGCACTAAAAATAAAAAATAAAATGAAAATTATGAAACTCAATTTTATACTAATACTTTTGTGTTTGGGTGTTGTGTTGTGTGTGTTAGAGATAAAATGCTGCATCGATGGAGTGTTTTGCTCAAAACCTTGGTATTTTAGATGCGTTTCAAGCTGAGTTGTATGGTGCCATAATGGCAATTGAAATTGCTTACTCTAAAGGTTGGCATAATCTTTAGTTAGAATGCGACTCCCAGTTGGTTATTGCTGTTATCAAGAATGATTCTCTGGTTCCTTGGAAGATGCGTAATAGATGATACAATTGTATGGCTTTGGCAAAGAGGATGAGATTTATTTATTCTCATATCTACAGGGAAGGAAATGCTTGCGCTAATAAATTAGCTTCTTTTGCCACTACTACACAGAATTTTTGTTGGTGGGATTCAATTCCTAATTTTGTTTGTCTAGAGTTTTTTCAAAATAGGCTAGGTTTACCTTCCTATAGGTTTAGATAATTCTTTTCATGGGTTTGGTTCTTTTTCTTTTTGTTATTGTGCTGCAGATAATTGTTAGGAGTCTTGGTGCCAGCCTAGCTGGGATTATTTCTCCTGTAGTGATGCTTTTGCACAATAAATTACTTAATAATAGCATTAGTTCTAGTTTCTTCATTATATGTTTGATTTTCCTTTCTACTGGATTGACTTTTGTTTTTATTCATGGGTTTTGGCCTAGTGCCCTCGTGTTTCTTTGTTTTCCTTTTTCCTTTTTTTTAATAAAATATAGGGGGAATACTCTTTTTCCTTCTAATTAAATGTTTTGCATTAGAAGGTTTTAACGAGACTCATTTCCTTTCTTTTGCTTAAAAAAAGTGTAATTTCCATGAAAGTTTATTTTCTTTACCATTTTATTTTTCAGAGATTTTTAAGCAAAGTATAATCTAATTTGTGTTTTGTTTACAATAATAAAAATCACTTTTTTAATCTTCTCTCTCGTTAACACACTCACTAAAATCATATTATTTTTGAGAAACTACTTCAATTAGCTTATCATAATAATCAATTTTTATATTCTGATTATTTTCAAAACCTGAAACAAATGAATAAAAAATCTTAAAATTGTTCAACATGACAAAATATCTAACAATAAGAAACTATAATATGCAAATTGTACAACAATCAACATCATAATTTAACAATGTCAATTTTATCATTCCCTCATCCATCGAGGCGAAAAGAACAACTTCTAAACATGGTTCACCGTTCCCTTGTTTGAAAGATTAAACTCTATGTCACTTGAATTTATAATAATAATCTATGTACAAAATAAATCTCTTGATTATAGAAATTGATTACCCAACCCTACTTTACTACACTAAAATAAAATAGAATCAACAAATCAACAATCAACAAATAAACATATATATACTTACAGAAACATGTTTCACAGTTGATTACATCATATATATATATATATATATATATATATATATATATATATAAAAGAAAATAATTTTCTTAATTTATTACATCGCAAATCAAAATAAAATCAGAAAATATATACGGAAAAACAGGAAATTAGGAAAGGGAGGGGATATCTACACAATGAAACATAGGAAAAGATTATTCATATAACAGAAAATAATGAAAGATTCCACACTATAATAGGGAAAATATCAATATGATTATTTTTGACAAAAAAAGGCTAATTCATTCCATTAATAATCAAGAGCAATATATCTGGTAACTTCATCACAATTTTGGAAGATAGTGATATATGTAGCCAGGGAAAATATCAATATAATAAAAAATAGCAAAAAATCTATTAGTTTTTACTAAACAACAATGTTTTCTTTATTTATGAGAGTGTGGGTACGAGTCGGTAGGTACCCAAAAAGTACCCACTTGTATGCTTCATAGAATAGCACTATATGGTTCTGGAAAAAATTAATCAAAACTCTGGCATCTTATATAGCACTATATGCGTGCATGCCATCTATATTAACAAACAAAATTGTCTTGAGGCTAGGGGTGAGCACAAAACCGCGACCCGCCCGAACCCATACAATCTGAGAACAATTTTGGTGAAATGGGTGGGTCGGATCGGTCAATCGGGTAAGTAAATTGAAAAAACAGAGTTGAAATGGGTGTGATTGGTCGATTTCGGGTGTAAAAAAATGAACCCATAGGTGCCCAATCCGACCGATAAAATCGCAAAATGCTTTCATTTTACACTACTTATTTAATATGCTTGTCCCATCCTACTAAAAAGCAACAGACTTTAAGTATTGGAAAAGGAAAAAAAATCAAAGTTTGCCTTGAGACCCGTAAAAAGCAATACAACATCTCAGCACACTGATTCATTACTTTCCGAACACATCACCTTTCCATTTTTTTTTTATTGAAACCTGTTCTTAGATAATTAATATTATCATAGTTATTTTTTGGAGAGCTTCATCCCTTCTGAACGTGAGAACCCATTCCATTCCTCCACCCATCTCTCTCACTGCATCTCTTTCTCTCGTTACATTCCTCCACCAGCCCTCCATTACGCAGACAACCTCCAGTACCACCACCCGTTAAGCAGTGCGGCAAGCAACGATGATGGTTCGTGACTCTGCACAGTGCTGCGTAAGGCCGATTACGTCTTTGCAGTGGTGACCATGGCGGTTCTGTATGAAGATGTCGTGAGCGAAGCAGCGACCACGCTGCACGTCAAAGGTTATGACCACACGGCCAGGTAGGAACGACGCACGGTGTCTTGCGGCTGTCGAAATCTGGACTGCGTGAGGGGTTTCTCTCTCTCTCTCTCTCTCTCTCTCACCCGTGCCACACCACCCGGCAACCTGACCTCCAATAAAACCCGCACTCGACGAAACCGCAACGTGCCACGGACGAAAACGGTCCACAAATCCTCTCTTCGGTTCCTCTCCGGTTTTGGTTTTTTCAGACCGAATCCATCCGAAACCGACCAGTGCGCTACCCTACTTGAGGCTTCCACGACCCTGATATGTGTGGATGCCATTTCGTTAAAAAATCATAAACCACTGCACCTCTACATCGACTCTACATTTTAAACAAACCTCATCGCTATAGTCATCATTATCATCTCCTCTCATCCATAAATATGGACTCCATCCTCTGCATGTACCTTCTGATTTGCAAACTTTTGTTACTATCAATCCCACAATTGGAACCCCACAACAAGGCTACACAAAATAGGTAGTTTGGAGAAACATTTCACTACATTTCATCAGACATTTTTTGTGCCACAATTCAGTTAACATATCTATTCCTGCATCAATCCCACCTAGGTCTTTTATCAGGACCATCAACAACCCAAGTATGTACTTGGTTGTCAAGTGAGCGTCTTTGGCTGCTTTCTTGAACCCATCTGCCATTAATTTACCACTTCCATTGGATAAGAGTTCCAACCATCGCGAAACATGATATCAGGATTGTGAGAGTCGCGCGCCCTTTGACAAAATCGCACCAATCCTTCGCTACGATGCCATAGGAGGATGACGTCGAGGCCATGCAAGGAGACATCATGGTACACCTTCGCGTTATCCGCTTCCTCATTCAACCATTTGGAAGCCAACCTAATGCTGAAAAGATCTCTTACACTGCTAGCGGCTACTTTGGAGAGGATATGAACGATTACATCATTGGGAAGGTCTTCCATTATGGGAATTTGGATTCTCTCCTATGCTACACATTTTGTAGCGCTAAAAACAAGTGCAAGAGGAGAGAGAAGATAATGGGATGATGGGTACTTAATGGTGAAAGAGAAAAAATTAAAAGAGAGATAGAAAGAGATAGATTGATGCACAAACTGTGAGATACAAGTTTTACTTGACTAATTTGGTTCTTGGAGTCATGGAGCCAGAAGTTTACCTCGGTTGGACCACTTAAGTTTATTGCCTCCCAAAAGAAAAATCTTTTGAAGCTTTTAATTACTACCACTAGTATACAAAACGTAAAACAATTTAACATTTTACACCGGTTTCATATATAACAGGTGTAAAATGTGAACGCGGTAGCAATTTTGCAATTAATATGTGAATTAGTCAATTTACATATCACATTTTACACCGGTTATACGTAAAATCGGTGTAAAATTAAACGCGGTGGCAATTTTCCAATTAACTGGTGATTTGTCTTAACCTTTTACACCGGTCTTTCTAAATAATCGGTGTAAAACATTTTTTATACTATCTCGATCAAATGGCAGAATCTCTGTATCCTTGTTACGTTTGCAAATTTCCACTACCTATACGATTTAGTGCGTACATTGCTTTTTTGCGATGTACTTAATTGCAGATACGACGTACTGAATCGTATAGACAATGGAAAATTTGGAAGCGTAACAAAGGATATAGGGGTTCTGCCATTTGAACTATATAGTGTATCTAGAGCTTTGGCACGAACGCGTGCAACAAACATCAAAACGAGGAATAACATGAACATGAACTTGTGATGATGATGGGGAAGAAGTTGTGAAGTGGTGATGAGATCAACAAACTCAAGGTGTATTTATAATGAAAGGAATATTCAATGCCAAACATATCTATTGGCTAAAAAAGAGTGCAGATGAAAACGTCAGAACTGCTGGACGGTGTAGTAAATGCGTTTTAAAAGAAAGAAAAATGTTTTACTAAAATAAAAAAAATTAAAAACATGTCATGAGAGAATATTTACACCGGTTATTTGTAAAAACCGGTGTAAAATTACTTTTTACACCGGTTTTGTAACCTAACCGGTGTAATATGTTCAATTTTTTTTTTGAATGATCAGAAGACTTTTCACACTGGGTAATAGTAACAATCGGTGTAAAAAGATTTTATAATTTTAAATTTATAATTTTTTTACACCGGTTTTTATAAATAACTGGTGTTAAAAGTTTGTTTCTCACGTTTAATCGCGCAAATGAGAAAACATTTCATTCTCCCTCTTATTTCAGAAAACCTTTCCCTTTCACTCTGACGACAAACCACAACCTCCATTTTTTCTTTCACTCTTACGACGAATCACCACCAGCCGCGATTGTTCCGTTCGTGGTCCCTACTAATGCTCTTTATCACTCTTTACTTCTTGTTTGTGTTCTCCTTCCTCTTTGTCTCCTTTTCGTTCGCATTCCACTATTTCATGCATGGTTTCGTACGTTCTCATTTCCGTCGTCGTTTTCTTTCTCATTTTCGTAGCTGTTACCGTTGCCGCCGTTTTCGTCTCCATTACTGTCACCGCGCGTTTTCGTCTCTGATTATCTCCCTTCTGTCTCCATTTCTCAGGAATGTTGTTTCTAAAAATATTTTATGTGTTGTTGTTATTGTTGACATGATAGAGCTTCTCTTTTTTTTTTGGATTTTTAGTTACCATTTTTTGTTGGTTTTGTGATGAATTAATTAACTTGATGAAATTAGAAGATTTTTTAAGTTGTTTCCATATCCTTAAAAAAGACAACTTGTTTCCATGCATATATATTTGTGAATGAGTGTTATTAAAGTCCACCATTGTGCTTCTTGAAGCTTGAAGCTTAAAAATTGTATAGGTGTATGTAATTTTTTTTTCAGAAGTTAGTTATAGATCATAGTTGGATGCAAAAAAATCGCTTGAATGATGAGTATAAGAATGGAGTGACAGAGTTTACAAAATTTGCTGAAACAAACCTTCCTAATAGTAATGCAATATTTTATTGTCCTTGTGTTAAGTGTTTAATGACACATCACCATTTGGGAGAGATGATATAAATGAACTCAGAGAAAGTTGGGCAGAATTCTTTCTGCAGCTGCATGAGGAGAAAAAGATGAAGTTGCTGCAAGAGAAAGAAGGTGGAGAAAAAAATGGATCCGGAAAACCCAAAAAACGTAATAGAAAACATTAGTATATATCACTTAGAAAACAATAGTATCACTTTGTTATCACCAGAAAATATCAGCCACAGCCGATGAAGGGAATAGCCGATGCGGGGGATAAGCCGATCGGATTGGTAGCCGAAAATTAGTCCCATTGAGCCGAGGTTAGAAGGGAAAATGTTAGAAGATCAGGGAGCATCGTGAGGTCAGCCGATTATTAAAGAGTTTAGCCGATGCGGATAAAGGAAATATCCGATTATTATGGTCTCATCGGCTGAGCTACTTTTTAATTAATATAGAGCTTTGAAGCTCGACCAAGGGCTAAATATGTGAAAGTCATGGACTTTGGCGCTAAAATAACTAAAGCTAGCTGTTGAAAATCTCCAACGCATTTAACACGTGATAAATCGTTTGCCCAGCCGATGGGAGAACGGTTAACCCACGATACGCATGAAGAAGCAGTTAAGGGACACCCACTACCGCTCGTTGTCAGCCATGAACGTGTGGAACGCATAATGGCCGATAGGGGGTGGTTGCAGTTTTGTTTTTCTTTTGTGTATATATACCTCCGCTGAGAAATGTAAAGGACACACGAAAAATCAATCAAACAACTATTTCTTTTGCAATTTATCAGCTTTTTACAGCATTTATCTTAGCGGATTCCATGTATCTTAGTTTTAGCCTTAGCATAGCGTAGATTCATCACACTCAACGCTTTCTGGAGCAGTTGGGGAACCCATAATCGAGAATCAGAGTTCCGTTCTCGGTGTAATCGCTTAAACAGGAATCAATTTGTCGGCTGGATGTTAGCCAATCCTCGGTGATTTTTCCACGCAAACAAGTTTGGCACGCCCGGTGGGACCATAGGTGAATTGAAGGACAGGTTTGATTCTCCAGGGCAGGATCACGCTTGGCGTATGAACCTGAGGTTCGGAAAGAAACTCAACAACAACATAGAGTCGAGTTCGAATCCCAAAAGAACCCCATCACGCAAGAACAACGAGTCAGCATACACCTTGGGTATGCCCATAGCGGTTGAAGACATCCCGCCTCGCACTGACCTCTCGCAGAAATGAATAACCCAGAGAATGCCGAAGCTCCAGTGGTCATGACCACTTCTTTCATCAGGCAGCAGATTGATATGGGAATTCATGACATTATGTACCAAGTGTCAAGGCAGTTGGCAGACATTGTCAGACCCATGGTGCATAACGAGGTTCAAGAAAGTAGAGACATGGAAAGCAGAGACAAAGAAGGTGAACACTCGGCCAGTTCTGCTGGCGTGGGGAACGGCAAACCCAAAGATGCACAAGGCAACAGTTTGGCACACCAATGTGGTTCAAACCGGGCCCTTCGCACACGTACCCATACCACTACCGGTAGGGCCACCAACCCAGACGTGCGGTGATCAGCAGAATACATGGGTACCACCCCATGCTGGGGGGCAAGTGATGCCACCTGATCAAGCGAATCTGCAGTATGGGCAGATCAACATGGCCCGGAGGCCAATTAACACGGTTGGACATATCGGTTTGCCGCCAGTAATGTCGTATGCTCCAACGCATGGCCCTACTGTGCAGGCAAATTCATATGGACAGCCGAATTGGCAGCCGATGGCCCCTGGTTATGGTTCAGGGAAGCTATCTGGGGATTGGAATGCTAACAATCCACCATTCTGCCAACCGCAACCACCCCCACGCCATACCCTCCAAAGAAGTTCAAATATACTACTTAACGACCGGCAACTATGGGGAGAGCGGACATGGAATACTGCTCCACCTTTACCCCGAATGCATCTACATTCCAGGGACTCGGTCGGAGGTTTTGGGAATATGGTCCAGAGCAAAGAATGGACTACTAATCCACCTCTAGGCAATGTTCCACCAAATACCTTTAACCTTCGTAATTGCTCCAACAGCTTCCTGGAGACCCGATGGGTCGAGTGCGCCCAGTGATTCCACAAGATAATCGGCAGGAGCCTCTCATTTGATAGACCCGTAAATGATCGCAAATACCATCAAGAAGTACTTCAGATACTGATTAAAGCCGTTGGACCGTCTGCTTACAGAAACCGCACTGAATGGGTGGATCGGATGGTTCCTCTCCCTAGGGGATTCAAAACTCCAGATTTCACCATATTCTCAGGGGAGGATGGCAAGTCTACCATGGAGCCCAGTGTGGTGAAAGCAGCCAGAATGAGTATCACAAGTTTCAGCTCTTCCCATTATCACTCACTGGGACATCGTTCACCTGGTACTCCTCCTTGCCTCCAAACTCAAGATGTAATCGGGGTGACATGGAGAGGTGTTTCCATGATAGATTTTATTGGCCGCAACTCGGTAACGTGAACCGATCTAACTAGTCTCAGGCAAAGAAGTTGATGAGTCGGTTCTTGATTATATTGAAAGATCTAAAGAAAGCAGGAAATGTTCATGCAATTCCCTGAAGCGTAATACACTTCTATGGTGATTAACAACATGCACCCGCGATTGAAGGAGAAGTTGGTAGGACAAGCCCGCATGATTTGAATCACCGGCGTAAAGGGCTATCCGAGTTGAGCAATATATCCAGGAAAAGGAAAAACGAAGGGCTAACCGAGGAAAGGGTCCCATCTAGTCTCTATTATAGAGGCAGAGGAATCTGACTCCGAAACGGCTGACCTTACTGCTGATATGATGGTAGCCGAAATAGTCAAAGGGAAGAGCTATTCCTGCCCAGCATTGAAGGCCGCTAAAGCCAAAGAAACTGAGTCAACAGAGGATAGGGCAGGGTACTCCTTTGACATAACCAAGGCAGACCAGATTTTCGATTACTTGCTCAAGGACAAGCAAATTCGGCTGCTAGACGGGCATCGGGTTCCACCTCCTGAAGAATTGATGAACAAGAAATACTGTAAGTGGCACAACTCATACAACCATTCTACAGCTAATCGTAGTTTTCGTGAAGGCCATACGTAAGGCTATCAAGGAGGGTAGGTTCAAGCTAGCCGATAAGAGCATAGCCGAGATGTCGAGACACCAATGCATTCCCAGCCGTAACCATGGCCATGGTGTCTTTCTCAAGGCCTGATCAGCCCAGGCCAATAAGAGGGGAACAATCTATCAGGAGTGTTTGGATGCCCAAAGAAGAATCCAAAAGAAACCAAGAGGTCACCAGGGGATCTGTGTTTGACAGATTGGGAAACCCACCAGTGTCACCAAAAAACGCTGGGGGCCAGCCATCTTCGAGCTGATTCCATGGTAAACCTCCCAAACCTAGACGTTTGACTAACGAGTTGATCAGCCCAAGATCGCAACATGCACGCAGTGTCGAGAGAGCGCCGCATGCTCAGGAGACTGGGGCGCAAACTCAACTGGGAACCTCAGCTGAAGCCCAGCCGAGTATGCCCAGGATCACTGAGGAGCCTCTCCCAAAGTCTAAGAGAAGAGTGGCGGAGTTCAATGTCAAAGGGGGAATGTCCTCTCTTCGCATAACCGTAAAGAATGATGATGAACTCAAACCACAGAGGATGATCAAGCCAGATGCAAATGTCAAAGAAGGGAAGTGGGTGGTTAATCAACCTCCGAAGAAGAAAGAGTTCAAACCAGTCACACTGACTAGAACGTAGAAGAGAAGGCTGCAGAGGGCTAGATCCTTACAAAGAATGAAACAAACCCTACAGATGATAGCCGATGCCAAGGCAGCCGATAAGAAGGAGATCCCAGAAGCTAAAGTGGCAGAAGCCATTGACAGGGCTTTTGGACCTTGCGGTTTGGAGCCTGACAAAGTTGAAACTGATCAAACCAAGGAGGTCCCAGTGACAATCCCGGTCGCCAAGGCAGACATAGGCCAGCCTGATGAAGAGGAAGGGCATATTCACATATACACAAACTGCTTAAATGGTAATGACGAGCCGATCTTAGAGTCTGGTTACCGAGGAGATTCAATTTTGGATTATCTCTCAGATGAGAGTGAAGCCGGATTGATGGCCGCCATCGAGGTGGTTAGCCTGATCCCAAGTGAGTTCTGGGCTGGTTACCCCCAGATCGAACACTTAGAAGGAAACGTATTTGTGGAAGAAGCAGAATGGGCAACTTTAGCCGATGACACGGCAAAAGATGCTTTGGGTACTATATTTGGTAGGCCAACCGAAGACATGATGAAGCACTTGAAGCCCCTGTATGTGAGAGCCCACATCAATGGCAAGGCCTTCAGTCGAGTGTTCGTTGATAATGGGGCGGTATTGAACGTGATGCATGTGGCCACCTTGAGGAGTCTGAACAAGTCAGAAGAAGACCTAATCCCAACTAACATGAAAATGGCTAGCTTCATGGGAGAGGCTTCGTCTGCCTTAGGAATCCTGATAGCCGAGATTACAGTTGGCCCCAAGAGCATCAAGTCAGCTTTCTTTGTGATTGATGGCAAACCATCTTATGCAATCCTGCTAGGGAGAGATTGGATCCACACCAGCCAGTGCTTACCTTCCACCATGCATCAGAAGCTCATTTTTTGGGAAGGGGATAAAATTGAAATAGTCCCAAATGATGACAATCCATTCCCACCGAGGTACAAAGTCTAGAAGCCTTGTTCTACTCTCCTCTCGTGGCTCCTATAGTTATATCGAGGAATACGAGGAAGGATCCTGGGAATCCTGTAACTTGACACCCCAGGGGTTCAAGATTGAGCAATTAGCCGAACCACGGCTAGCCACGGAGGTTTGATATGTTTAAAGACACCCAGGTGGTGCAGGACTTATGGGACCGGCTAGAGGCTTTTAGGATTGAATCTCACGTAGCTGAGTCCTGGCTGATAGACAAACAACAAGGCGATGGCCTCACATCGGCAGACGAGATCACGGAGTTGTTGATGGAGTTTGAATCACCTATTCGGAGGACTTTGCCAACCTTTGAATCACAAGACCCCTTGGAGAACCTCAATTTAGGAACTCCAGAAGAGCCTCGGCTAACGCAAATCAGCGGATTGCTGGGGGAAGAGGATAAGGAAGAGATGGTAGCCCTGCTGAAAAGATATAAAGACTGCTTTGCATGGGATTATCATGAGATGCCTGGGCTAGCACGAGAATTGGTAGAGCATAGGCTACCGATCAAGGAGGGATTCAAACCGCATAAGCAGCCACCTAGAAGATACCATCCTTGTTGGAATCAAGAGGATTCAGAAACAATAACCCTTTAATTGTTTTGATGATAACAAAAGATTAAGAGAACAATTTATTCTCTAACATGGTTATAAGTGTGCAGAAAGTATTTATATTCGGAAAAATTCTGCTTCAGAAGACTTAGTGAAATCTTGAATTTCACTCCTGAAAGCCCAGGCCTCGCTCGTTCTGGCACATAGAACTGCTTTGGTCAACGCTCGGTGTAAGTCAACGACTCGTAGATCGCCTAAGAGACTACACTCGCTCGTCAACGCCCGGTGTAAGTCAACGACTCGTAGATCGCCTAAGAGACTACACTCTGCTTGGTCAACGCCTCGTGTAAGTCAACGCCTGGTAGATCTGGCCTAAGAGACTACACTGCTTAGTCAACGCCTGGTCTTCACCAACACTCAACAGACAGGTTATACGGTGCTCCATGATAGACTTTAGTGCTTTCCTACACGATTTCCATTTGATAGCCCATTAAATTCTACACACAAGAATCCGGTGATCTGTGAAGCTCACTGATAGTAAAATTCAAGTACCTTGTTATACGAGGTATCTTTTAGACAAGAAGAATGTCAAAGGATAATATCATCAAGGAAACTTGTGCTTGAAGTGTCTATATTTTTGAAAAGCTCACTAAGGACAAAGTTAATGACATTGGTATAATACTGTAATGCTTTTCGCCTTGAAAGCGACGATCCCGCAAAGCCTAAATTCAAGGACTCCGAACTTTGACTTTGGACAAAATTTAGACAAAAAGAAACGTTGCGGACAAAAAGAGACGTTGTGTCACAACGGCACTTTTCAACCCTAGCTATATATCCTACCTCATACATAAGTAAAGAGAGGGATTGAGATTTCAACAAACGATTTTCAACATCATTGTACGCAATCTAGCAACTTGAATATTTTTCTGAGTAGTGAGAGCATCAACATCTATCTTCTCAAACACTACCCAATCAAGAGACAAAGGAGCAATCAAGAATTCATCCAAGTCTCTGAGATCATGAACAAGGCACTTAATGCTTTATTCTTTCTTTTAAGAAAGTTATTTTGTGCTAAAAGAAGTTTCATTGTAAATTCTCTCTCAAGAGAGTTATCTCTATATTGTTTCAAAACTCTTATTTGAATCAGATTTTAGCCCAAGAAGGGTCAGATACCTTAGAGGCTCAACTGCATCGAGTCAAGTCTAAGAAGTCAGAGTATAGCCAGCGCGTAAATATACTCAAGTGTAACCTGATTATAGTGGAGAAATCCTTCAAGTGAGTGAAGGGACTAGACGTAGCTATCGTGTGATAGTGAACTAGTATAAATCATCATGTGTCTTTTCTTTCTCTCTTCTCTTTATTCCTTGCACATTTATTCAATAGTTATTTTTCATAAACATTGTATTTAAGTAAAAGTTTTAAAAACCCAATTCAAACCCCCTTTCTTGTGTTTTGTTAATGCTCAATTGGTACCAGAGCTCTACTTGGTTGAGCACTTAATAAAGGTGAGAGGAAAAGATCCTATACTATCCTATGGCAAGCAACGAACCCGGTGGTCATGTTAACCGCTCTTTGTTCACTGGATCTAACTATGACTACTCGGAAAGATAAAGTGAAAAACTTTTTCAATCTCAACAGCTTGAACTTTGGGATATGGTTCGAAACAAGACATCGAACTGGCTTGACTCCAAAAGAAATCCTATTCCTAGGAGTCTTGGACCGATGATCATAAAAAGGAATATACCTTGCACCAAAAAGCAAGATACTTTCTTGTATGTGCTATCTCTCAAAAAGAGTATGAGAATGTGGCAATAACAAGACTGCCAAAGAAATTGGGACTCACCGCTTTAGCCTATGAGGGTACTTCCCAAGTACAAGAAACCAAGGCTAATATCTTGGTTAGACAATATGAACTCTTCAAGATGGAAGAGGATGAAAGCATCAAAACTATGTTTGGAAGATTTCAAACATTAGTTCATGGCTTGAAGGTTCTCAAGAAAAGCTATACCACTGGCCGACTATGTTAAGAAAATCTTGAGAAGTCTCACAAAGCAGATGGAGACCCAAAGTCACGCTTATTCAAGAAGCCAAGGACTTGAATGAATTACGCCTTGAAGATCTCTTGAGTTTCCCCAAGAGCTCACGAGCTGAGCTTGATGAAGAAGAACCTCCCAAGAAAGCAAAGACATTGCTCAAAACTTCAAACAAAGCATCTACTTCCAAAGCTCTCCAAGTCGAGCTTGAACAAGAAGCTTCATCTCGATGAGAGTGATGAAGATATCGATGATGAAATCTCCCTTATTTCAAGGAAGATTCAGCATGATGAAAAGCAAAGGAAGGTTCAGAAGAAGTTCCACAAAGTGGACTCACTGGAAAGACAAGATTCAAAGGAAAAGAAGGACTTCAAGGACAAGAGCCAAGTGACTTGCTATGAGTGCAAGAAGCCTGGTCACTACAAGTCCGAAGTGCCCACAACTTGAGAAATCAAGGAAAGGTGGCTTCAAAGGCAAGAAGAAGAAAGGTCTCATGGCTACATGGGATGACTCAGATTCATCATCTTCTCGAGGATGATGAGGAACAAGCAAACATGGCTCTCATGGCTACCATATAGGCTCGCATAAAGAAGAAGAAGATAAAGAGGTAGTATCTAACACATCTTCTAATATTCAAATAGCTTTTGATGAATCAAGTTAGATGAGTCCTCAAAGCTCAACAATGAGTACAAATCTTTGAAAAGAAATTTTAAAACTCTCTAAAGAATTTCAAATACTCAATCGAGGAGAATGAGAAACTCAAAACCGAAAACCACCATTTGGTGAGTAAATGATTTAACAAGAAGAATAAGGTTGAATGCAACTCTTCAAAATATGAAGAGGATTTCAAAGATTTCTTGTCCGAATGTGTACACGGCAAAACAAGCATCTATGATCCGGGGAGTAAGTCAAAATGGTAAAAGGGTCTCGTTATAACCTCTGAAGAACCAACTTTTTCAAAACACCAATTTGAAAACCAAAGACTCCAACAATCACAAAGGATCGCTTACTTTGTACTTTCGCACAAGAAAGGGCACATTAGAGTACTTGTTATGAACTAAAAACAAGAAGGACACGCTCCTTCTAGGACTAACAAAAAGAGGACCCAAAAGATTTGGGGTACCTAAGGATAAAATTATATATGTCATGATTTGCTTAGCAACAGAGTTACTACACACCCGGCACTTGACTATGGTACATGCCGCGTCACATGACTGAGAAAGGCGATGTTCCAAGAACTCCATCATGAAGAAGGTGGAAATGTAGGTTTTGAGGAAATCGTAAAGGTAAAATCATTGGAAGTGGAAAAGTTGGTAAGAGCTTTCTTCCTTCCATTGATAATGTATTATTAGTGGATGGCTTGAAGCATAACCTACTAAGTATAAGTCAATTATGCGATAGTGGTTATGATGTTGCCTTAATGACACATCATGTATAGTCAAAAGCAAGAAAGATGGATCTATTCTTTTCAAGGCAAAGAGAAAAATAATATTTACAAAATTAAACTTTCGAGTTGGCAAATCAAAATGTAAAATGTTTTTGTCAATTGATGAAGAGCAATGGACTGCACAAAAGATTGGGTCATGCCACCTGAGGTTAATCTCAAAGCTTAACAAGAAAGGACTTGTTGAGGCCTACCAAATCTTAAGTATCAATCTGATGCTCTTTGTGAAGCATGTCAAAAAGGGAAACAAACGAAATCCTCTTTTAATTCCAAAAATATTGTTTCCACCTCAAGGCCACTTGAGCTTTTACATTTAGATTTATTTGGACCGACCAGAATTGCCTCTCTGTCTGGAAAGAAATATGGTCTAGTCATTGTCGATGACTATACTAGATGGGTAAAATTCTTAACCCACAAGGATGAGTCTTTTACAGTGTTTTCTGTATTCTGCAAACAAGTGCAAAATGAAAAAGGCTTTTGTATTACTACTATTAGAAGTGATCATGGTGGTGAATTTGAAAATGAATTATTTCAAAAATTCTGCAGAAAACATGGCATCTCTCACAATTTTTTCATCCCTAGAACACCACAACAAAATGGTGTTGTAGAAAGGAAAATAGATCTTTGCAAGAAATGGCCGTAACCATGATTCACTAAACTAATGTTGCAAAGCACTTTTAAGCGTATAAGAACACTGCATGCTATATTCAAAATAGAATCTATATTAGACCTATCTTGAATAAGACTCTTATGAATTGTGGAAAGGAAGAAACCCAACATTTCATATTTTCATCAATTTGGGTGGATCGCTTTGTTCTCAATACAAAGGATCTAGGAAAATTTGATTCTAAATCACAAAAAGCTATCTTTGGGATATTCAACGCTCTAAAGCATACAATTATACAACAAAGAAACATTAATCGCTGATGAGTCAATACATGTGAAATTTGGATGATAAGAAGCCCGATAATGACACGTCAGAGCTAAATGGCAAATGAAGCTGGCATTTACAAATTTGTATGAAACAAAAGCAGATGTCACAAAGGCCGACTGATGATGTCTCTGCGTGGCCGACTCGTGAAAAAGGAATATCCATAATCGATCGAAGTTCAAACCTGATCACCCAAAGGACCAAATAATTGGTGAACCGAAGTGATAGAGTTAGAACAAGATCTTCTCTTAGAGATCATCACTTTGGGCACTTCTATCGTAGATAGAGCCAAAATCTATTGATGAAGCCTAACCGATGATGGATGGATTATTGCTATGCAAGAAGAGCTCAATCAATTTCAGAGGAATGATGTGTGGAAGCCAGTGCCTCCTCCGCAGAATAAGCCAGCAATTGGAACCAAGTGGGTCTTCGTAAACAAACTTGATGAAGATGGTAAAAGTGGTAAGAAACAAGGCTAGACTTGTTGCTCAAGGGTATTCACAAGAGGAAGGTATTGACTATGAAACTTTCGCCCCTGTAGCTGTAGACTTGAAGCCATTAGAATTTTGTTGTCATTCACGCACATCATGGCATTACTTTGTACCAAATGGATGTAAAAAGTGCATTTTTTAAATGGTTTCATAAATGAGGAAGTGTTTGTGAAACAACCACCTGGTTTTGAAGATACTCGAGTTTCTAACATGTCTTTTCAAACTTAAAAAGGCACTTTATGGTCTTAAACAAGCTCCTGTGAGCCTGGTATGACATGATTAAGTTCCTTTTAATGTCAAATGATTTTGAAAGAGGACAGTGTGACACTACTCTATTTAGAAAATCATCTAAAAGGCATTTCATTATAGTTCAAATATATGTGGATGACATTATCTTTGGTGCTACTAATGAGTCTCTTTGTAAGGAGTTTTCTAAGCTTATGCAGTAATCGAATTTGAGATAGTATGATGGGAGAATTAAAATTCTTCCTTGGTATTCAAATCAAGCAATGTCAAGATGGAACTTATATTCATCGACTAAATATGTGAAAGAATGGCCAAGAAGTTCAAGCTAGAGGAAACCAAACCTACGTAGCACACCAATGCATCCAACATGTGCTCTTGGCAAAGATGAATCAAGTAAAAAGGTAGACCAAAAAGGTATATAGAGGTATGATTGTCTACTCTTTTTATCTCACACCTTCAAGGCCTGATATTATGTTTAGTGTGTGCTTATGTGCAAGATTTCAATCTGATCCTAGAAATCTCACTTAATCGCGTTAAAAGGATATTTAGGTATCTTAAAGGAACTACTAATCTTGCTTTGCTTTATAAGAACTCGTATAATTACAAGTTAGTAGGTTTCGTGATGCCGACTTTGTCGGAGACAGCACTGAAAGGAAAAGCACAAGTGGTGGTCGCCAATTTCTTGAGCAAATCTTGTCTCTTGGTCCAAAGAAAAGACAAAGCACAATTGCACTATCCACGCAGTAAGCCGTACATATCTCCGCCGGTAAGCCGTAGCTCACAACTACTTTGGATGAAGTATCAACTTGAGGACTATCGACAAGAGAGTAAAATCCCTATATACCGTGATAATACTGCTTATATGCTCGACTAAAACCCTATTTTGCATTCTCGAGCCAAACATATTGAAATTAAACATCATTTTATTAGAGACTATTCAGAAGTGATTCTTGAAATTAAATTTATTGACATCTGACTCATCAATGGGCGACATCTTTACAAAACCCCTTGGTCAAGATAGATTCAACTTTATAAGAAAGAACTTGAATTTCCTTCTTATAAAGGAACAGGTGTTTGATCCGAATATAGTTGACTCGCTTTGACTAAGTTGACTCGCTTGAATTTAGCTGACTCGCTTGACCAAGTTGACTCGCTTGAATTTAGCTGACTCGCTTTGACTAAGTTGACTCGCTTGAATTTAGTTGACTCGCTTGACTAAGTTGATTCGCTTTAAACATAGTTGACTCGCTTGACTATGTTGACTCGCTTGAATAAAGCTCGACTGCTTTGATGTGTTTGACTTGTTGACTCCTCGTGAGTGTGTGGCTATGCGTCGTGAAAGTTAAATCTGCTGATTCGCTGATTATCTTATCTCGTTATATTCTGCTTCATTAATCGCTCGTATGATCATTGCATAGTCGCCTCGGAATCTTAAGTACACGTGTCTCTCCGAGACTGGTTGATGCGTTAGTATGACATTTGCTTTTATCGAGTCATAATTGATTGTATCAAGGTAATGACAGCTTTATCACGCTTTTTCAATTTTGGACAGCTTACTCTTTGGAAAAGACAAATTTATTTTTAATTCATTTCAAATCGGGCGTGATGGTGCTTAAACTTCTAACACGTTTATTACCCACTCACTCACATCACTCACTACCCACTTATCTCTCAAAGAGAAGTCTACACATTTCGTAACCCTAAACCCCTTTTCATCTTGCACTGGTTTCTCCGATTTCAACAATGGTCGCTTCCACAAGTAACGCTGAAAATCTTCAAACCTCGACCAAAGTGTTGGTGGAACACGGCGATAAGGTTCGAGGATACGGCAAATGAAGGATACGACTTTAGCTGATTTCATCGACATGGGGATAATGGATTTCTTCTACATGACCAACTCGCCTATGAGAATCGTGAAGGAGTTTCGGACTTATGCTGAGTAAAGATAAGACCATTCCGAGTCATGTTCAAGGCGGCGCATTGTGGTCACCAGACCTAATTCTGGAAATCACCCATTGCTCCTAATGATGGAGCTGAAACCGCTTGGTCGGGAAAAGGATCAGGTGGCCGGGATGTCGTGAATGAAACCATCTATGAGAAGTCCCAGAGGACCAAGGCAAGTGGACATGAAGAATGAAAGTTTCGAGCACTGCTCGTAATCATCATGAACCGCTAAGGTTGTATCGCTCGTGGATACCGTCCAAGTAGGCCTACAAGTTCATAATGTGGAATTATGAACTCAAAGCAAAAATCAACCTTCCACGTATAATTTTTGAACATCTCGCGAAGAGACTTAATGTACTCCGCAAAAGGGAAATATATGAATATCCCTTATGGAAAGGTTGTCGCGAATTATGGAGAACCAAGGTCTTATAAATCTTCTTCAAGGTCTCAACACTCTTGGAAGCTGTGGCTTGCCCTCGAAAATCCGTGCAGATTCCTATTCTCTTCGCATAATCTAAGGAGAACGGGACTCCCAAGAAGGCTATTCGCCGCAATTCAAGAAGGTGAAGAAGAGCAAGCGAAGAAAGCAGAAGGGAAGAAGATTGTGGTGGACCTCGTGCACTTACTAGACCAACCGTAAGGGTCACTCAAGCACGTGCATTCACATTGCCTCAGAATCCCTCACCTCACTCTCCCCTGAGACCTACATGCATGCCCTCTATGCTTACGGCTGCAGCAGTTAAGAAGAAAAGAAACCGAGATCGATCAAATGATAAAGGAAAGGTTAGAGGAAACACGACTATATCATGAAGCAAGCTTGTGCCGCAGCCTTGTAGCGTCATGAAACCTTGCACTCTCCGGCTGCGCTCCTACCTCCGACTCCTAGAGCTATTCCCTCGCCGAGCCTCGCCTCTGCTGATCCCCGCCGTAAGCCACTGAAAAGGATACACAAGGTCGGGAGATGCCCTCGCCGCAGTGAAAAGGAAGAAGGCACTTGATAAGGTAGTTGATTTATATGATACTACTTATCAACTCGCTCGTTCCTGCTGTTGCTACAGCTTGTTTGAACCCCTCCATCACAATCCTTGCCCAAACCTAAACCCCAACTGCCTCTGCACTCCAAAACCAACACCTACCAAAAAGCCTTTGCCGCCTTTTACTCTCGCACTCATCTTCATCCGATGAAGATGATGTTGCTCCCTCGAGGACTAGACAAAGACCTCAACTACAGTTCAAATTCCTATATTGAACCTTTTAGCCCTTTACCCCCGTAGATTCCACTATACCTCAAACCCAAACACCTTCACCACCTAAATCACCATCCAAACCAATTTTCTCCACCTAGAACCGCTTCACCCCCTCACCAACAACCAGACCTCAACATACCATGTGAGATCGAGTCCATTTCGAGGAACTGACCGAGTCGCGGTTCAAGAGTCTTCATCTCTTGAATCCGGCAATATGGTTGTGTGTGAAACTCAACCTCTTCGCATGTTGCAACCTCTCCCCGACTCCTCTTCAGATTTCCCATAATGGTACCTTTCATGTCTCAATCGCTCTCCTCCAAATTCTCCTCTCAGAAGCGACTGGGAATGCTGCGTAATCCATCGGGATGATGCCGATGGATCTTCCGCCGAGCCTCTCTCGCACTTCTTTCCTCATCGCACTTCGACCTTCCGGAGCCTGGTCTTCGGGAAACCAAGAATCGGCCCAACGTTTCTTCCCAATTTAATTGGTAGCATTGAGTACTTCAAAGCCGAAAGATTCTGTGGAATCTCAAGTCAGTTTCCTTGAAACGGCTGCATTTGATGAAGTAATCAATGATCTTGCCAAGAAGATCGTATGAGAACCGGGTGTCTGCGGAACACTTGGTTTGACAAGTGCAAGAGCAAGAAGAAAGAAACAGGAGATGGTACGCCTCGACATGGAGAGTTCCTCCAAGAGAAGAGAGGTCACCGCGGTTTGGGAACCGTAACCTGCACCTCCTCCTCGCCCTCCTACTCTCCAAGAGAACCTGAACTCCACCACCGCACAATGCTATGGTTGCATCTACTGATTGGCTTCACATGACAAATAATCAGTAGTCGTGCCAAAAGAAGTTTTTGATAGGTCTGGTTGAAGAAAACAGCAATTTCGTAAGATTTATGAATCTACTGATCAAAGGTCGAAGCCCTTAAAAGAAGCAAGATTTGATGACTACTCACGGCAAATTTTGGAGAGGATGGAGCAACCCTAGAAAACCTTAGGATTTTTTTTTTTTCTTTTGATAGATTTGCTTTGAGTTTGTTTTTGTTCACTGCTTTTTATTTCTAATGAAATTTATGACACTCAAGTTTTCTTTATCTTTCTTTTTATACTGCTTTGACTGATGTTTCTTTATTTCTGTTTTGATCTTTTTGTCCATGACAAAGGGGGGAGAAGAATATAGAGAGTATAAAGCAATTGATGAACCTAGTGTATCAACCAAGTGTCATCATGCATACATTATGTGTTCTCGATTAATATATATTCCTCGTATGCTCAAACTTATATGTCAGAATATCTCATGCTCGTTACACTTAGAAATATTTATATATGCTTAATTCAGGTGAGCCTCAAATCATCTCAATAAATATTTTTTAAAGAAAAATTGTTCATCAATATATGTATTTGTCATCATCAAAGTGGGAGATTGTTGGAATCAAGAGGATTCAAACAATAACCCTTTAATTGTTTTGATGATAACAAAAGATTAAGAGAACAATTTATTCTCTAACATACGTTATAAGTGTGCGTAAAGTATTTATATTCTAAAAATTCGCTCAGTAAGACTTAGTGAAATCTTGAATTTCACTGAAAGCCCGCCTCGCCTGCTCGTTCGGCACATAGAATCTGCTTTGGTCAACGCCTGGTGTAAGTCAACGACTCGTAGATCGCCTAAGAGACTACACTCGCTTGGTCAACGCCTGGTGTAAGTCAACCCACTCTGCAGATCACCTAAGAGACTACACTCGTTTGGTCAACGCCCGGTGTAAGTCAACGCCTGGTAGATCACCTAAGAGACTACACTGCTTAGTCAACGCCTGGGTCTTCACCAACACTCAACAGACAGTTATATGTGCTCCATGATAGACTTAGTGCTTTCCTACACGATTCGCTATTCGATAGCCCATTAAATTCCTACACACAAGAACTGGTGGACTGTGGAAGCTTCGGGCTCGATAGTAAAATTCAAGTACCTTGTTATACGAGGTATCTTTAGACAAGAAGAATGTCAAAGGATAATATCATCAAGGAAACTTGTGCTTGAAGTGTCTATATTTTTGAAAAGCTCACTATGACAAAGTTACACGACATCAGGTATAATACTCACGTAATGCTTTCGCCTCAAAGTTTAATGTGATCCCGCAGTGCCAAATTCAAGGATCCGAACTTTGACTTTGGACAAAATTTAGACAAAAAGAAACGCAGCGGACAAAAAAGAGACGTGTGTCACAACGGCACTTTTTCAACCCCTAAATATATATCCCACCTCATACACAAGTAAAGAGGGATTGAGATTTCAACAAACGATTTTCAACATCGCTGTACTAATCTAGCAACTTGAATATTTTTTCTGAGTAGTGAGAGCATCAACATCTATCTTCTCAAACACTACCCAATCAAGAGACAAGGAGCAATCAAGAATTCATCCAAGTCTCTGAGATCGCTGAACAGGCACTTATCGCTTTTATTCTTTCTTTAAGAAAGTTATTTTGTGTTAAAAGAAGTTTCATTGAAATTCTCTCAAGAGAGTTATTCTATATTGTTTCAAAAACTCTTATTTGAATTGCACTAGCCCAAGAAGTGGTCAGATACCTTAGAGGCTCAACTGCATCGAGTCGTTTCTAAGAAGTTGTGAGTATAGCCAAGGTAAATATACTCTCAGTGCGGTTGATTATAGTGGAGAAATCCTTCAAGTGGAGTGAAGGGACTAGACGAGCTATCGTGATAGTGAACTAGTATAAATCATCGTGGTCTTTTTCTTCTCTTCTCTTTATTCCTTGCGACAGCTTTATTCAATAGTTATTTTTCATAAACAGCTTGTATTTAAAAGTTTTTTAAACCCAATTCAAACCCCCTTTCTTGTGTTTGCCACGCTCAATCCTCGCTTGATACCACAAATCAAAGCGGAAATCGAGCGCTTGCTCAATGCCGGGTTCATCGTAATGCAAGCACGTAGTGGTTAGCCAATATAGTACTGTCAAGAAGAAGAATGACAAGATTCGAGTCCGCATTGATTATAGAGACTTGAATTTAGCCACTCCAAAGGATCGAATATGTGATGCCTGTGGGCGCATATGTTAGTCGATGTAGCCGCCACACATGGTATTTTAACCTTCATGGATGGGTACTCGGGCTATAATCAGATACTTGTAGTTGAGGAGGACACTCACAAGACTGCATTCAGGTGCCCAGGGGCACTGGGAATTTATGAATGGTTAGTGATGCCATTCGGCTTGAAGAATGCTGGGGCCACCTACCAGAGAGCAATGAACGTTATCTTCCATGATCTAATCGGCAAGACTATGGAAGTATACATAGATGATGTGGTGGTAAAATCCAAAGACTTCAAAGCCCACTTAGCCGATTTGGAACAGGCTTTACAGAGGATGAGGATCCATAATTTGAAGATGAATCCTGCAAAGTGCATGTTTGGTGTATCGGCTGGCAACTTCCTCGGTTTCTTGGTACATCAAAAGGGCATTGAAATAGACCAAAACAAAGCCAAGGCAGTGATGGAGGCTAGACCACCCAGGAACAAAAAGGAGTTACAGAGCCTGCTGGGTAAAATCAACTTTTTGAGAAGATTTATAGCTAATTCGGCTGGTAAGATGAAGGCTTTTCCCCTTTGCTAAAGCTCAAGAGTGCTGAAGAGATGGTGTGGGGCCCTGAACAGCAAGAGGCCTTTGAACAAATAAAGAAGGCTTTAGCTAGTCCACCAGTTTTGGTGCCCCCCATGCCAGGGAAGCCTTTGAAACTTTACATTGCAGCCGCTGAAGAGTCTATCGGCTGTTAGCACAGGATGCTGAAGATGGAACTGAAAGAGCGGTGTACTACCTTAGCCGAAGTCTCAATGATGCTGAGACCAGATATACTCCATTGGAGAAGTTGTGCCTATCTTTGTTTTACGCTTGTACAAAACTTGAGTATTATTTAATGCCACATGAAATATTAGTTTTATGCAAAATTGACATTGTTAGGTACTTGCTTAATAGGCCTGTCTTACAAGATCGCTTGATGAAGTGGGCCATTAAGCTCACTGCCTTCGCGTTGAAATACGTCCCATTAAGGGTCAGGTCGTGCACTAGCCGATTTCTGGCGTAACATCCTGCAAGGTGGAAGTTGATGACCCTTGGATACCCCCAATTACTTGCATAAACCTATTGCCTTGGGTCCTAACTTTTGATGGGTCCAAAACCCAGAAAGGAGTCGGGGCCGGAGTGACAATTACCAACCCAGATGGGAAGATGTGGAGGTTTGCGTATCGGCTAAACCCAGATTTAACTAATAACCAAGCCGAGTACGATGCCATGATTATAGGGTTAAAGTTGTTAGCCATAATGGGCGCTGAGTACATTCATGTAAAGGGCGACTCCCAGTTAGTGGTCAGACAACTAACCAAAGAATATGGGTGCAACAACCCAAATCTGTTGGCGCGTTATGCAGCGGCTGACAGATTGATTCACCAGTTTATTGATGCAAAGGTGTCATACATCTCTAGAGGAGCTAATATGGAGGCGAACGATCTGGCCCAAGAGGCCTCCGGGTATAGGAATTCTTTGCTGACTTTAGAGTACGACGAATTACCAGCCGAGGTAATGGTCGCAGACCAAATCGAGTCATGGAGGAACGAGTTGATCGAGTACTTACAAGATCCTTCTAAGTGCACTAACCCCAAAGTTAGGAGACGAGCTCTAAGGTATGTGCTTCTTGATGATGAATTGTATAAGAGAAGCATGAATGAGGTACTGTTGAAGTGCATAGATAAAAATGAAGCCCTAAGGGTTATGGGTGAAGTTCACGAAGGCATATGTGGCTCGCATAGGGCTGGGCCTGTTATGAAATGGTTAATTTATTGCCATGGCTATTATTGGCCTACCATCACAGCCGATTGCTTTCAATACGCCAAAGGATGCGAAGAATGCCAGTTGCATGGTCCCATTCAAAGGGTACCAGTTGAATTGATGCATCCAGTGGTGAAGCCTTGGCCATTTAGAGGCTGGGCCATGGATTTGATCGGCAAAATCCATCCACCATCTTCCAAAGGACACAATTTCATTATTGTGGCAACCGATTACTTCACTAAGTGGGTGGAGGCTCAGCCGATGGTCAAGGTACAGCAAGATGACATTATCCGATTCATTCAACACCAGATCCTATACAGGTTTGGGATTCCAGAGACCATTACCACGGATCAGGGAACTATGTTCACTGGAGATAAGGTGGTTGCCTTTGCTCAGTAGTTTGGGATTAAGTTGATACATTCATCCCCATATTATGCACAGGCCAATGGACAAGCCGAGGCAACCAACAAGATTATCGTGGATCTGATCAAAAAGAATTTGGAAAACAAGTCCAAAAAATGGCATTTAACTCTGGATGAGGCTTTATGGGCCATAAGGAATTCCAAGTCAACGGCCATGAGCACAACACCATATCGGCTGACTTACGGCCAAGATGCGGTTTTGCCTTTGGAAATCAATGTCACTTCTCTAAGGGTGGCGAAACAGAATTCCTTAAGCCTAGAAGAGTATCAGCAAGCCATGCTTATGGAGCTGGATCAGTTGGATGAAGATCGGTTAATGGCTTTAGAAAAAATTGAGGCAAGCAAACGCAAAATGGCCAGCGCCTACAACAAACATGTTAAGTTGAAGAAGTTTGTTGAGGGTGACCTAGTTTGGAAAAGTATTTTACCAATAGGAGTCAATGACCCTAAATTCGGTAAGTGGTCACCAAATTGGGAAGGTCCATTCACGGTTAGTCAAGTATTCGCAGGAAACGCGTATCGGCTAGTTAACATGCAAGAAGAAGATGTGCAGAAAGGAAGCTAGGGTTTAAGGATTCAAAAGAGTTCAAAATACCTGAATAGTAAGAAGAACGAATGGGGCTAGCTATTTAAAGAGGAATCATGCGCACGGCCAACGATGAGAGTTGTTAAGATATTATCGGATAGCGGCGCGATCGCCGAATTAATGGGAAAAGTAGCCGTTCAGGTCATAATGGGTGACATTAAATGCATATAAAGTGACTAACGATTGACGTTTTCAGAAACTCGAATCTTATCCGATACATCAATCCAGCATTTACAGCTGAAATGATGTAGGGGCAATTGTTATCACCAGAAAATATCAGCCACAGCCGATGAAGGGAATAGCCGATGCGTGGGATAAGCCGATCGGATTGGTAGCCGAAAATTGGTCCCATTGAGCCGAGGTTAGAAGGGAAAATGTTAGAAGATCAGGGAGCATCGTGAGGTCAGCCGATTATTAAAGAGTTTAGCCGATGCGGATAAAGGAAATATCCGATTATTATGGTCTCATCGGCTGAGCTACTTTTTAATTAATATAGAGCTTTGAAGCTCGACCAAGGGCTAAATATGTGAAAGTCGTGGACTTTGGCGCTAAGATAACTAAAGCTAGTCGTTGAAAGTCTCCAACGCATTTAACACGTGATAAATCGTTTGCCCACCGATGGGAGAAGCGGTTAACACACGATACGCATGAAGAAGCAGTTAAGGGACACCCACTACCGCTCGTTGTCAGCCATGAACGTGTGGAACGCATAATGGCCGATAGGGGGTGGTTGCAGTTTTGTTTTTCTTTTGTGTATATATACCTCCGCTGAGAAATGTAAAGGACACACGAAAAATCAATCAAACAACTATTTCTTTTGCAATTTATCAGCTTTTTACAGCATTTATCTTAGCCGATTCCATATATCTTAGTCTTAGCCTTAGCATAGCATAGATTCATCACACTCAACGCTTTCTGGAGCAGTTGGGGAACCCATAATCGAGAATCAGAGTTCCGTTCTCGGTGTAATCGCTTAAACAGGAATCAATTTGTCGGTTGGATGTTAGCCGAATCCCTCAACTGATTTTTCCACGCAAACACACTTATATGCACTTAGTGACAATTTTGATGCCAAATTTGGTGCCAAAGAAATTGTACATATAGCTAGGCACATGCATTTGGTGCCAATAAGAATTGTATATATAAGTTTGTATAATGTTTGTAAGAAAAGTTTGTGAATTTTGTTGAAATATTTGTGAATTCTGTGAATTTAAGTTTGTGAATTTTGTTGAAATTATTGTGAATTCTATGACTTTGCCTATTTCCTGTAATGCTGCATGTTTCTGAATTCTGGTGCCATATTTGGGCAGGAAAGGATAGAAAAATTGACCGAATTGTTAAAAAAAAATCAGACTATTTTACACCTGTTATGGAAATAACCAGTGTGAAAATCTTGACTTTTCACACCGATTTTTCAGAAAAATCGGGGTCTATTGTCTAATTTATTACCTCTGTTTGGTTGTAACCAATGTAACACGTTTGATATTAGACACCGGTTTATATTAATAACCGGTGTAATATACTATGTTAGATACCGGTTGGTTCCCTCATTTAATTTCGTCTTTTAAACCGGTGTAATAAATATTCTTTTTACATCGATTAAAAAACAGGTGTAAAAAGGCCTACTTACAACACCGGTAGTATCTACACCGGCACAAAAACCGGTGTTAAATGTGAAATTTAACTGGCGTAAATTACCTTTTCTGCACTAGTGTAATAAAGAGGCCCAAAGAGCCACTACATTCATAGTGATTTTTTATTTTAGAGATTAAAATAGAATATTTTTATTATGCCAATCTAATCTAGGCCACTGGGGCGGTCGTCTCGCAACCCTAATCCTCAATGTGCTTGTACTTTAATTTATGATTGTTTATCTACATCCTATGTTTCCTTTGTTTCTGCTCTAATACCATGTAAAGAAAGTTGTATTGGAATGTTGTGTTTGATAATTACATGAGGTACCTATATATAGTACAAGGCGTATCTACGTAATAAATACAAATGTCACTGTGTAAGTCAGCATCTATTAGGCCATACTAAACACATTTAACATGTTATACTAACAAGATGCAATAGGATAAGAAGTTGTTAGGATCATATAGGATAAAGAGAAGTTGTTAGGATATAGGATAAGAAGGAGTTAGTAACAATATAGGACAAGGTGAAGTTAGTTAATTGTCAGGATATGGATAAGGAGAAGTTAGTTAGTGACAGTTATTAGTTAATTAGTTAGTTAGAGGGTTATCTCCTATAAATAGGAGAATACAAGCATAGAAATGATGTATATTCAGATTTTATAAACAGAAATAGAACAGTGACTCTGTTGTAGAAGGGGAAACCCTTGGAGGAGAGACTTATCTCCTACTCTCTCCTATTCTTTCTCAAGTTTCTAAATAAAATAGTTCTTTGTTTTCAATTTAAGTTCTGGGTTCCTAACACAATCATATTAGAGAATTTTCTTGTTAAAAAAAGTCATATTAGAGTTTCAAGATCATTGACATATATCCAAAAACATATTTATAGAGAAAGTGGAAAAGAGATCTACCCTTTCATTAAGGGTTAGATTTTTTTTTCTTCTTTTGAAAAGAGGATCAATAGTGGCTCCCCACTTTTTCCTATATGACTCGAACCCACGTCCATTTGGGTGTAGGTGAAGCGTCTTACCAACTGAGCTGCACTGAGTTGTCGAAGGGTTAGAATAGTTCAACACATCCTTTCATAAAAAGTCGTATCTACTCAAACTATATCCTTTCAAGAAAAGTTGTAACATTATAACCTATTATGGATCCATTCAACTATAGACTACACTGTTTAATTACATTCACCATATGATGTATAATATTTATTGATGGAAAGATAGATATTCTAGTACCCATCAACATGCAATCCAACCAATGTTTTATAAATCAACAAAAGATTAACACTTCAGAAAATAAAATTTTCTAATACCGAGCATTTATCTCTAAATATGTCTTAATGGTTTGACCCATGGACGGATCCATGTGTATATAATTGGGGGCATTTGACCCCACTAACTTTTTTTTTACTAATTAGTGAATAATTTTATTTTTGACCCCACTTAAAAATAAGTGTTGACCCCACTAAAGAGAAAAAGATAGAAAATCAGTTGAAAAGTTTACAATTTTTTTCTCAACATAGAAAGTATAAACTCAGTTTACTTCTTTATCTCTCTATCTACCGACTTTTGACTCTAGGTTTAAGCCTTTAAGTTCTTCTCACAATCTTTCCATCCACACCCATTGTACTCACTTATAAAATGTAAATTTTTGTTAAAGAGTATTTCCTTGAGGATTGAACCATGGTCTTATATTTTCATAAAGATGTCTTACTAATGTGCGAGACAACTCAATTGTATGTGTTTTCACCAAAAAAAAAAAATCAATAGTATGTGTATGATAATTAAAATATATATTTCTTTTATACAAATGCTCATTCATGTCATTATAATATGTTATATTTATAATTTAATATTGTTCCGACCTCAAGTCCGCAGTATTGTTTTCCGGGGTATTGTCCACTTTGGGCCACATGTGATATGGGCCCTCATGGTTTTGTCCTTAAAAAGCGCATCGGTGGGTTAAGGCATGTGGGTGTTTATAAACTCTCCTTGGCCTTGATTTTCAAGCAATGTGGGACTTTTTGGTGTATCCGGAACAGTAGCCCCCCAGTCAAGGCCAAGGGCTAAAGGGCCGTGAGCCCTCGTGCGTGGCTTAGGCCCTTCTTCTAGCGCCAATGTTCCGACCACAAGTCCGCAGCATCGTTTTCTAAAGTATTGTCCACTTTGGGCCACATGTGATGTGGGCCCTCATGGTTTTGTTCTTAAAAGGCGCCTCGGTGGGTTAAGACATATGGGTGTTTATAAACTCCTCTTGGCCTTGATTCCCAAGTAATTTGGGACTTTTTGGTGTATCCGAAATAGTAGGGGTGTACCTGCACAGACTCCGATGCCTAAGTCAGTATCAGAGTAAGATGAGGTAAGGAAATATGAACAGTGCGTACCTTTGTTGATTAGGTCATAGACCTTTTATAGGTGAGGTCAGGCTGCTGACGTGTGGATAGTATCGAGTAACCCTAGATTGATTGTCAGCCGTCGGATGTCATTTCTAGGGTTATGTCTGGATATGGTTGCTTTTAGGGCTAGCGCCGCAATGCCTTATGCTCTAGGGTTTCGCGTCGTGGTCGCGTCCCTCCTGGGGTTTGTTGCCAGAGGAAGGAACTCCTGGGTTGGGTTGGACAACCGAAATGGGCATTGGGCCTATTCAAGTCAGTAGCGTACTAGGGCGAATTCCTCCTGTTGGGTCAGATCAGCCCAGTTCGGAGTGGGCCTTTAGTCACTCCGGATCAGTTGTCCCCCTAGCCGATGTCATCGGTTGTTGATGACTTCAGGTAAGTGTTTACTTCGGCCATGCCAATGTCGGGGCGGCTTAGTATGTCAGTCGTATTCGTGACGCCTTGTTTGATTAAGATTGGGGCTGAGGCAGTCTGTTTTCAAATTCGAGGCATTTTGAAAAGGCGAAGCATTTCAAATTCGAGGCGTTTGAAAAGACGCGCTCGTTTCCCAAGGTGATAGTGGCAGGGATTTGGCGATGTTTTGCCTCGTTTTTCATGTTGTCATCATTACCCCTTTTTGGCATTGATAATTGCCCTCCTCAGAATCTATAAATTCTGAATGGGAGTGTCATTTGCCATTTCTTCTGGCTTTCGCTCTTCTTCTTCTTCTTCATTTCACTGGTCTTCTGTCTCCTTGTGTTTTCTGCAAGTGGTTGCATTTGTGCAGAAGTTTTTCTATGGGCATCAAGCTTTCTTAGGATTTCTTCTCCCTGCTCGTGCTTCCTTCGCGTTCACAAAGGTACTCTCTCTTCTTCCCTGTCCTTTTCTTTCTTCCTTTATCAGAAATCGAAAAGGGAAAAATTCGGTTTTTCTTTGCAAAAATTAATGACTTCTCAGATTTCTCCTTTGGCTTCCGGTAATGGGGGATTTTGATCGGAAATCCCCTCCCGTATGTACCTCTGCGGTGGTGCCCCTGGTGGTGCCACCTCCTTCCCGTGAGGGAGGGGCGGAGGAGCGTTTAAAACGCGGAGTAGAAATTACTCGCGAACGGTTAGAGCGTTTCCGGGTGGTTTTGGAAGACAAGTTTCAACATCCCTGTGACCCCCGAGAAATGGCTCAGTGGTATAAAAAGTTGTAAAATAATGTTTCTTACCCCGAAGTCCCCATACACAGGTCTGTCATGGGAAAGAGACGGAGTATTGACTTGAATGACCCTTCTGCCCTTCCTGTCGATGCGGAGGACTACCAGTGGGTTTCGACCGAAGTTCTCAGTCTCCAATCAGAGTTCACAACCGATGAGGATATGGCCGATTTAGAGAACCGGATCCGAGTAACGGAGACAGTTGAATCCGGAGGGGAGTGGGCCTTCTTAGCTCCCGAAATGGATCATCGGATATGTTCCGCCGAAGGTGGTGATATGTGATCCATACCGATGTACAAAGTGCTTTTTACTGAGATGCAGGTTTTTTTCCCCTTTTCACCCTTTGAACTCTCTGTCCTTAGGCACTTGGGCGTGGCCCCTTCTCAGCTCCATCCCAACAGTTGGGTTTTTATCAGAGCATTCGATCTGGCCTATGGGTATCTCGAGGTACCGGCCTCCTATAGGGTCTTTTTCCATTTATTTTCTCCGATGAAGACTTCAGAAAAGGCCAGTAATCGACAAGGTTGGATTTCCATTAAGCCGACTGGAAAAACATTTGATCTGTACAGTAAATCTCTAAAAAGATTCAAGACAAAGTACTTTTTTCTTCTTCCAATGGATGATGTCGCCTGGGAGTGTGTCTTCGACCTCGCCCAGGATGGTCCGGAAATACCGAAGTTCCCCTTTTATTGGTTTGGGTCATTTTTTGACCACCCTGTTGGTTCTTACACCTTCAAGATCTCCGACCTCACCGAGCTTGAACAAGGATGGGTGAAGAGGTTCCGTGACTGGGTCGACGGCTTTGAGCCTGAAGTTTACATCGATCCCAAAACTCAAAAACAAGTATCAGTCAAGCGGTTTGTTCCCACCCGAACCCTGCTGCGGTGTCTGACTTGGGGGGGATGCCCGATATATCTTAAGTAGGGGTTTCATTTTCTTGTGTTAACTTAGCTTATGTAAGTTTTTGTCTGACACGTTTGTTTCTTTGTGCAGAATCCATGTCTCAGATTGCCAAGTTTGCTGCAACAAGGGCCGCCCTGGCTAAGAAGCTAGATGGAGGTCCAGCTGAAGGAGAGGAAGTTCGACCCTCATCTGATGCCGCTGAAGTGGTCAGGACCCCCAGCTCTGTCGTGTCGAAGGATGGTGGATCTGGACCAGTTCCTTCGGTTCAAGAAGTGACTTCGGGACCTTCTATGGTGCCCGAAGTGGTGAGTGCCTCTGCCATTCAAAGCCAAAGAAGGCAAAGGGTTTGGAGCAACAAGTGATGCCCTTCAAACCTCAGGATCCTGCCCAGTCCTTCGAAGTGGCTCGTCGGCCCATCTGGCAATAGATTGGTGACAAGGTGAAGGAAATGGAGGAGGAGATCGCTCGCTTGTGCAAGATGAAGAGCCAAGCGGAGGCCGCCTTGAAGAGAGATCGGGATCAAAAGGATCGGATCAGCGATTTGGTAAATAAGAATGAGCATCTTCTCTCCAAGGTGCAGAGTGTCGTGGGTCTTCAGACCCAACTTTCTAAAGAGACAGATCGGGCCAAAGAGGCCGAGAGGAATTATCGTGAGTTGTCTTCGGCAAACGAAGAACTCCGGAAGGAGAATGACGACCTCAAGTCCAAGGCAGACAAGATCGCCGCGGATAGGGATACTTGTCGCAAAGAGAGGGATGCCTACCGCTCTGAGGTCGCCAAGCTGAGGAAGCGCTAGACGAAGAGGGTTGGAAGTTAAAAACTGCTCTGGAGGAGAGGGATGCCTGTGAGAGGACCATCTTGGAGATCAGGGCTGCTCAATTCCAGAATGGTGTTGAACAAGTGGTGTTCCTGAACCCCGGAGTCTCTATTCGGACTGATGGTGCTTCTGACTTGGGGATAGTCTTCGGGGACCACATCAATAATGCCGATACCCAGGCCGTCCTGGTCGTTCGCCTTTCGGCCAATACTTAGTTTTCTTTAATTTGAAACTTGTGTTTTGTTTTTTGTACTAGCTCCTTTGTTGAGGGCATTTTGTACCTTGTTTCAAATCAATGAAATTTCTATTTTTCGACCTTCATTAGTGGATTCGTGTTTATTTATTATTTTGCAACGTCATTTCTTATTGCGATGTCGTCACATCGGGAAGGGAGCCCGGCCAAGGGAACCTTCCCTCTACCCCGGAAGATTGACTTGTTATCAAGCCTCAGGTATGTGATGGATCAAAAATGTCCGTAGACCGACGTGATGGCTAGTCACGTCGGTTGAGACTCCCGAAGGAGTCGTGACGATGCAGAACTCCGTATGGTCGGAGTTGGCTCGTCTACCCAAATGAACAATGGTATTAAAACCTCAATAATTGCGATAACAAAACATTTGATTGTTGAAGTGTCGTTTCATTATGCTTGGATTTTTACAAGTGGTAGGTTCCCTTTCATGGGGGAGTTACATAAGCATTCAGCTAAAATATTTTCTAAGTTTGGCGGCATTCCATGTTCGAGGAATTGCTTGGCCTTGCAAGGTTTCTAAGGTGTAGGCACCATGGTCGGTCTTCGAGGAAATCCGATATGGGCCTTCCCAGTTCGGTGCCAGTTTCCTTTGGCTTGCATTTTTTAGGCCGATATCGGCTCTCCTTAGGACCAGATCGTCCTTTTTGAACTCACGGGGTACAACTCGTTGATTACGCCTTGCTACAATTCTCTATTTCACAACAGCTTCGTTTAGGGAGGCTAGCTCTCGATTTTCTTCGACGTGGTCTAGCTCCCCTCTTAACTGCTGGTGATTGAATGAGGTTCGAAGGGGGTGGAGTGTTCTCCAGCTCAACTCTCCAATCTCGACTGGGATCACGACATCGGATCCATAAGTAAGCCGAAATGGCGTTTCTCCCGTGGAGGAGTGGGGTGTAGTTCGGTATGCCCATAGTACTTGTGAGAGCTCTTCCGCCCATTTTCCTTTGGCTTCGTCGAGCTTCTTTTTCAAGCCCATCAAGATGACTCTGTTTGCTGCTTCGGCTTGCCCGTTTGTTTGTGGGTGTTCGACCGAAGTGAATCTCTGCTTTATCCTGAAGTCTGCTAAGGTTTTCTGGAACCCCTTGTCCACAAATTGTGTTCCGTTATCGGTGATAATGACTTTGGGAATGCCGAATCTCGTGAGGATTTGCTTTTTGAAAAATTTGATCATGTTTTTTGCGGTGATCTTCACCACTGGTTCGGCTTCAATCCATTTTGTGAAGCAGTCTACCGCCACGACCAATTATTTGACTTGTCCTGGGGCCATAGGAAACGGTCTGAGGAGATCGATTCCCCACCAGGCGAATGGCCAGGGGGAAGACAGGGCAGTCATCTCACAAGGAGGAACATTATGGACGTCGGCGTGCTTTTGGCATTTATCACATTTTTTCACATAGATGATGGAATCCGCATCCATTGTCGGCCAGTAGTAACCTGCTCAAAGTGCTTTCTTGGCCAAAGATCAACCGCCGAGGTGCTGACCGCAGACGCCCTCGTGGATCTCGGCAAGTACATTTTGGGCCTCGATTGCATCGAGGCATTTCAGAAGAGGTGTTGAGAAGCCTCTTTGGTACAGGCGATTTTCGATGCAGAGTAGGAACACGCTCTGCGGAAAATTTTTGATGCTGCCTTGTCTTCGAGGGAAAGTTCGCCTTCGTAGATATATTTGAGAATCGGTGTCATCCATGAGTTGCCGAAATCAGTAATTGTGTATACCAAAGGTGTAATGAGGACACGCTCGAAGTTTCGGTCGACCCCTTTCGGAGAGTTCGGGATCTCTACTGTGGTCATGATACTTGGATGGGAAAGGGTTTCTTGAATGACCGATCTGTTGCACCCGGCTATCTTTGTGCTTGCTAGTTTAGATAGAATATCGGCTCTTGAGCTCTGCTCTCGAGGCACGTGTACGATTTCTATTTTCTGGAAGCTTTTCATCAGCAGCTGGACTACGACCAGATACTTCTGCAGCAACGGGTCCTTTGCTTGATATTCCCCGTTAACTTTGATGCTACAATTTGAGAGTCGGTGTGGAGACTGACTTCGGTGGTTTCCAGATCACGGGCGAAGGTCAGCCTGGCGATGCAAGCCTCATATTCGGCTTGATTGTGTTAGGGAGAATTCGATGGTCAAGTCTTCAACATTTTTCGTGATCAGGCCAGCTCCACTTCCCTTCGAATTTGAGGACCCATCGACGTGGATGGTCCATTTGGTGCTTGAGTCCTCGATCGTCGAAGCCATCTCTGCTATGAAGTCAGCCAAGCTCTGAGCTTTGAGTACCTGTTGGGACTCAAAAGAAATGCTGAACTCGGAGAGTTCTATGGATCATTTAATCATCTGCCCTGCCAGGTCGGGTCGGTGGAGGACTTGCTTGATTGGTTGGTCGGTTTGGACTGTAATGTGGTGGGATATGAAGTATTGTCGTAGTCGTCTTACTGTAATGACTAGCACTAGAGCGACCTTTTCGATTTTCTGATACCGAAGTTTGGGGCATTATAGCGTTTTACTTATGAAATAAACTGGCCTTTGTCCTTCTGTTGTCTCTCTGATTAAGATGGCACTGAGTGCCTCTTTGGAAACTGCCAGGTAAAGGTACAGGGTCTCTCCGACACAAGGCCTTGTCAGGACTGGCGGAGTAAATAGTGTTTCTTTCAGCCGTGTGAAGGCTTCTCGCATTCCGAAGTCCATTCGAACTGTACTCATTTCTTCAATAATTTGAAGAAGGAAAGTGCTCTTTGGGCGGACTTGGAAATAAATCTGGTGAGGGCGGCTATCATTCCTGTCAGTTGTTGTACATATTTCTTAGATTTCGGTTGCCGCATTTCAGTGATTGTATCGGGATTGGCTTCGATGTCGCGCTCTGTTAAGTAAAAGCCCAGGAATTTACCCGTTTTGATACCAAACGTGCATTTCTCAGGGTTGAGCCTCATGTTGTGTCAACACGCCTGTTCGAAGACATTCGATAGGTCGGCCATATGGTTTGGCTCTTCGGCTGATTTGACTATCATGTCATTCATATAAACTTCAAGCACGTTGCCGATCTGGTCTTTGAAGACCTTGTTCATTATTCGTTGGTAAGCCTCTCCGGCAATTTTGAGACCGAACGACATTACTTTGTAGCAGTAATTGTCGTTGTCAGTCATAAATGCGGTCTTTTCTTGGTCAGCAGGATTTATCAGTATCTGATTGTACCCAGAATACGCGTCCATAAAGGACAGTAATCAAAAACTCGAGGAGTTATCCACGAGTTTGTCGATGTTGGGGAGGGGATAGGCATCTTTTGGACAAGCCTTGTTGAGATCGGTATAATCAATACACATTCTCCACTTTCCATTAGCTTTCTTAACGAGGACTACATTCGAGAGCCAAGTAGTGTACTTGACCTCTCTTACAAAGTTTGCCTTAACTAAATCACTAACAGCTTTCTTGGCAGCTTCGGCTTCTCAGGGGATTGCTTCCTCCTCCTTTGCAAGACCCACTTCGGGGAGGGATCCAAGGCGAGGCGATGGCATGCGACATCGGGGAAGATTCCTGGCATGTCGGCTGCGGTCCACGTGAAAAGGTCGGCATTGACTTTTAGGCATTTGATCAGCTCATTTTTCACTTCGGTGCGAAGGTCGATGTCGATCTAGATAGTTTTCGTCGGATCGTCTACCAGTTGGACTTTCAGAAATTTTCCATCGGGGACAGGTCGGCGTATCTTCTTTTGGAGTTCTTTGGCGACAGGGTCTGCCTCTCCCTCAACTTCGTCCTCGGGCTCAATTCTTGCGCCGAAGTCCGCGAGGTTAACATCGGGTGACCCGATGTTCTTTTGTGGCGAAGCCGGCTTTCTTTCTTGCCCCTTGATTGACAGTTGGTAGCAACACCTGGCTGCTTCAAGGTTGCCATGAATGGTGATGATCTTTCCTTCAGATGAGTGGAACCTCATCTTGATGTGGACGGTGGAAGTAGCCGCTCCTAATTCTGCCAGGGTAGGTCGTCCCAGGATACAGTTGTATGGGGACGGACATGGGAGGACGATAAATTGTACTTTAACAATTCTGGTGTCGATTTTGTCACCGAGCGTGACCATCAGCTCGATGTAGCCAAGGGGTTTGGTCGTGGAACCATTGAATCCCTGGAGATCGAAGCCGTGATAGGGAATCATGTCTTTTTCGGCCAGCTTCAGGGTTTTGAAGAGGGCAACAAACATGATGTCGGCCGAACTCCCTTAATCAACTAGGATCCTTCTAACATTGAAATTTGCCATGTAGGCACAAATTAGCAAAGGTGTTTGGTCGTTTGGGCCACCATCCAGCAGGTCGTCATCATAAAAAGTCAAAGGTGGCCCGCTTGAGCTGGGTCGGTTGACAGGAGGGTAGATTGTAACTATGGACATCGCCTCCCGCATCTTCCGTTTGGCGGACTTGGTGGAAGGCTCACCTTATCGCGCCAAGCCTCCAGAAATTACCATTGCTATGGGTGGGGGCTTGGCCCCCTCTTCGTCGGCCTGCTGAGGGCGATTCTCTGTCTGGGTCAAGGCGGAGCTACTATCGTGCCTAGGTCGGGGGGATCGGGATCGGTCTCGTCCTCCTCCGTTCCTCGGTTTGACATATTTCTGTAGTTTCCCTTCCTTGAACTCTGTGCTGGCACATTCCTACAGGATGTGGGATCGAGAGGCGGTCAGTGGGGTGTACTCTTCGTACCTTCTTCGGGGACTCTTGAGGTCCTTGTCTCGGCCCGACCAATCTTCCACGCGTGCGAAACCTTTCCCTTGGGAGGTTCGCTTTTTAGACTGTAAGGCCATTTGCTTCTCTTCGAAGTTGATGTCTTTCTCTGCTCGTCGGGGGAAGTCGTTCGGGTCTATCTACCCCGATGTTGATGTTGAACAGGCTGTCCTCAATCAAGCCTTGTTCTAACAAATATAGTTTCATTTCGTCAGAGGCTTTCTTAACGAAAACGGCTTCTCTATTGAAGCGTTAGATGTAATCCTGAAGTGGTTCGTCCTTTCGCTGGTAAATAGCGTTGAGAGTGGCTACGGACTTCGAATGAATGCGAGATGCTGTGAAATGAGAGCAGAACTGAGCGGTGAGCTCAGACCAAGAGTCTATGGACTTTGGTTTTAGTTCCTGGAACCAAACCAGGGCTGCCTTCTTGAGGGTGAGCGGGAATATTTTGCATTTCATCGGCCCTTTGGCTCCGCGAAACCCCATTATGGTGTCGAAGCATCCAATGTGCTCATCGAGATCTACTGTGCCATCGTAGGTTTCCAGCGGGGGAGGTTTTCGAAGGTCCTTCGGAATTGGGAATCGAGCGACCCTCGCAGTAAAGGGCCCGAGGAGAAGTGGTCATAAGTCTCCTCGGAAATTTGCGTTCCCGAATATGTAGTTGGTGAGGCCGATGATCGGCGACGTCTTGGTGGAGTCACACTCGCCTGCGAACGTCGGACGTGGCTATTTGTCAGTCGACGAGACACGCGCGTTGAACGGCGGCGTCGGTGGTGATGAGCGCGTTCTCGCGATCCTTGGGGGGATATGAAACGGCGAGAGACGGGGCGTTCGCCGTAGCCCGAGGACCGCTGATGGTGCTGGGGCCGTGATAAGGTGGAACGTCGAGGGGACGAGCGTTCTGGGGTGTGACAGCCATGGCGGCACACACCATTCGGAGAACGATGTCGCTGAGGGGAACGGTCATCGGAGCGGTGGCACGTCCGAGACCTCGTCGGCGAACGGTGCCTCGAAGGGGACCGTTCTGAAATCTCTCTGTGAGAGGAGCGAGTAGCAGATCTGTAGCTGGAAGTTTGGTGATCGCCAATTCTGTCTCCAGTGATGGTTCGGTCATGGGAGGTTTCCCACCGGTCAGAGGGGCTCCGACTCGGCGAACAACAGTAAGCGTCGACCCTTTTGTACAAATCGTTCTGCCGGTCTTCAATGTTAATGAGACGGAGGTTCTGGGCCGCCATGGTCTCTGTGTGTTGTCGAACAAGGGCGAGCACCTCATTGGCGATAGCTTGGCGATAGCGAGGCGGTGTGATTACAGCCAGTATGACCCCCGGTTCGGCGGTTGGAATCAGGTCTCTCAACGGGACTGAGTGGAACTCAGTTTCGACGGTGACAGGAATCTCTTTGTCCTGTTCGTTAACATCAGGGGATGTAGGTATGCAGGTCGTATTCCGCGTGGTGTGTCGCTTAGGTCCGGCCATTGTAATCGAATGATTTGGTAAAGAAACAAAGAAAATGTCTCCTACTGTGGTCACCACTAATCCGAAGTGGATCTCAGAAGTGGCCGGAGGAGAAGCACAAGCGGCGGAGTACGACGATAGGGGGTGTACCTGCACAGACTCCAATGCCTAAGTCAGTATCAGAGTTAGATGAGGTAAGGAAATATGAACAGTGCGTACCTTTATTGATTAGATCATGGACCTTTTATAGATGAGGTCAGGCTGCTGACGTGTGGATAGTATTGAGTAACCCTAGATTGATTGTCAGCCGTCGGATGTATCCGACAGCCGATGTCATTTCTAGGGTTGTGTGTGGATAAGGTTGTTTTTAGGGCTAGCGCCGCAATGCCTTACGCTCTAGGGTTTCACGCCGTGGCCGCGTCCCTCCTAGGGTTTGTTTCCAGAGGAAGGAATTCCTGGGTCGGGTTGGACAACCGAAATGGGCATTGGGCCTATTCGGGTCGGTATCGTACTAGGGCTAATTCCTCCTATTGGGTCGGATCGGCCCAGTTTGGAGTGGGCCTTTAGCCACTCTAGATCAAATATTAATATGAGAAATATGTGTGTCAATATTGCTCCGCAACCTAAATTTTCTGGATCCGACACTTTGACCTATAGTTTTCTTTGGTCTCCCTTTGTCTATAACTATTGAACAATTCGATGTCTGGATTACACTCATACTTCTACAAATTTTCTTTATACATATACAAACCACCTAAGATTCTTCCATTTTTTTAATCGCATCTTGTCTGTATCGTGTCTTGTGTAACCGCTTATCTACAGTAACATTCTAATGACAAAGTAATTTGAAAAAATAGGGAGACTTTTATCCTAAATTTGAAATCAATAGATTGACTTATATTGAGTCAAATTTTAAAGGCTTAAATCTACTTTTGGTCCCTTAACTTATTTTTTAGGTTCAATTTGGTCCTCTAACTTTATTTTCGGTCAAATAAGTCCTTTAAGTTTTTAAGTTTGGGCGAAATAGGTCATTTTCGGCTAAATAGGTCATTTAAGTTTTTAAATTGGGTCAAATGTTTTTAAGTTGTGCCAAATAGTTCCTACGTGACAATGACTCATTTGGCCAACTTAAAAACTTAAAGGACCTATTTGGTCAAAAATAAAGTTAAGGGACCAAATTAAACCAAAAAAATAAATTTAGGGACTAAAAGTGGATTTAAGTCAATTTTAAAATGAGTGATGTGTGTGCACATTGTACAGCGAAATTATTGAAAAGGAATTAAAGATAATTTTCTTAGTATGCCCGCTAACTTTTTTTCGTTTGTTTTGAAAGGTAGTGCATATATATTTTCCAAACAAAATTACCAAATACAAGGCTTGACAAAATAAAATACACTAGAACAATCATAATGCATAAAAGATTTTGAACTTATAAGACTAGGATGCATTACACACATAGCACTATATTTTACATTGAATCATTGACTTCACATTAAAAACTGTTGTTAGCACCATAAAATACTAATTGAGATGGTGCCAGTAGAAAAAGTTGTCATCCCTATCTGTATAATTTCTCGTCACATATATTTTCTATATTGTAATGATTGTCAAGGAAGACCTTAAAGACACACAAAAAAAAAACATTTTGTGTTAACAAAAAAAAAGAATAAAAATATTTTGAGGTAAATAAATTATGATATGGTGAAAACAAAAAGAAAAGAGAGTTGAAAGTGCATATTTTAAGTAGATATACTACAATGTCTGATGCATTTTCAAAATCATGTTACAAGCTCTACTTTAGATGAATTTATGTCCAGGTAATTGCATCAACTTTTCTATGATACAAAATGCATGAAGATATTATGCGTTTTTCATGTCATTTATTTATTACCATTAACAATTGGCTTGTAGCTTACACATCTTCATGTTTTCTTTTTGAAGACGTGTTAATATAGATACTTGGACTATTCTTGATGATCCCTCTCTTCAGCTTAGTTTTAATCTTCATTATGATGTAATGAGATGTGGTACCCTCGTCTTGTTCCTTAGGTTTTTTTTTTTCTGTTTATCATAAATAAATAAAAAGGAAAGAGAGAGTCCTTCTCCTATTTAGTTTGCAAGGGACCTAATTGACGCTCAAAAGGCAACAATTATATTGGTGTTACTTGTGCTCCTTTACTTCTTTTCTTTTATTTGTCTTCTAAGCTAAAGACAATACAACTTTGTCAAACTCTGACTCAGTAAAGGACCAAATGCACCCTGGTTTTTCATCAAAACCAGTAGTTTACCCGTGCATTCGCACGGGTTGCACCGCGTTAGTTGCTATGAATGTTTTTAAAACATATATATGCATTGACTAAAATTGAACATTAATTTCCATATCTTTTGATCTAACAAATTTTTGAATACAATGATATTTATACCAATATTAATAGCATGTTTATAAACCACATCTATGCATTAACAACCATAAAACAATATCAAAAGATAAATTAAATACCAACACGTGTTTGTCCAATTGATAAGGAGCCCGATTCCCCTTAAGCAAAATCTCGGGTTCAAGTCTTGTGGAAGGAAAAAAAAATGTGTTGAGAGAGCTTTACCCCTTTATATGGTCCACCCGGTTGGACTCAGATTAAACCGAGGATTTAAACAAACAAAAAATAAACTAAATACTTCCATAAAATATTTGATGCATACAAATGACAACATCTAAAAGAATTCATTTTGTGAACCATAGTAATTTAGATTTTTATATAAAATATTTGATCCCCTACTTTTTAATCCTATGTGTTGTAAGCAATTACAACACTATTCTTTTATGCCACTTATTAAGCATGAAGAAAAATAAAAATCCATACTAGAACTGACGAACAAATATTAATAATAGATCAAAATAGTATTTCTTTATGAAATTATGATTCTACAATAAAAATGGTATTTCTTTTTTTATAACCCAAAGTTTTATTAAAAGAAAAGATAGCTATAGCTTAAGAAGTGCCAAGTTAGAAGACAGAGTGTAACAAAGCCAATATCCTTAAATCAAAACAGATCAGGAAGAGACAGCAAATACGAACCATAAATCTTGGCTAAATTAAACTATGATTGCAATGTGATATTAAAATCTTCCATTGGACACAATTCAATCCAGACCACCAACAACACAGCAAACTCAGATTTATAACTTCTGAAGATATATGAAGTAACTAACTCTATAAGCAGAAGAAAGAAATTTATCAGCAACACTGCCTATACCATACCTGCACAAAGCCACAAAGTCATAACCAAGAATTCCCTCACTGCGTAATAGCAAGCATAAAAACCAAAGCGATGCATTGGAAGTAAATGGTTTGAATATTACTCCCTCCGATCCTATATATAACAGACACTTTTGTGAGAGAACAGTGTCTCTCATATATAGGACCGGAGAGAGTATTATTTAAGTGTCAAACAACTGCTACTTAAAATGCAAAGATATCAAAGTTGTAATGAAAAGAGTGATATCAAACAAAAATCCTCTGAATTAACTTTCATGTCAACTAAAGCAAGTGACATTTACAATGAAATAAGAAAAATTTGACACCCCAAAGAATTTGTATCTGAAAGGTGTATCATGAAATTAAGAAGAGTTCAATGCCAGAGCCTGTATATACTTATGCCAATACAGTCATATTCTTTATACACTTGCTTTCTCATTCTATCTAAAGTTTTCAGAATGGTAAAAACACTGAAGCAATATTGATTACACCAAAGCTCTAGTAAATACAGTGGACAATTTAGGTTATGTAACTAAGCAAGATATGTTGAATATATAGCAGCCTCACATACCTGATCCCTCACAAAAATAAAACTATCTAAAACTAAATGCAGTCTAAAACTTCTTGTTCCTTGTCACCAGTGAAACCGTAACGTACATGAACCCTCACATCAATATTTTATGCATAGAAAAGCCCACAAAAGAATAGGAAGTAGAGACTATAGATAGATGGCTAAGAACATCAGTCTCTCGGTCAATGGCATTATCACATATTTGGCAAGTGAATTTTCAGCATGGAAGCTAACTGATCATTGCCAAGCGATTTTTCATCATTGCCAAGATCCTTATTACTGCATCTGCTGCAACCTAATCACCGTGACAAAAATGATAACAAATCAAAGACATGGTTCTGAAAGCTAATAAGAACTCAAGCAAAAGAGGAAAAGACAATTATTATCTAGTGCATCTCAACAAACCAAGATATGTTGCTTATTATGAAATGTACCAAGGAATATTTTTCATTTGAGTTTCGTAAGTTTGTTAATCACTGAACTTTTTCATTCAATGAAGAAATAACTGAATGCAGAGAATATAACTTGTAATCATTTCATAACTCTAAAATCTAGGACTGGGAGTTTTGAAATCGCAGATGCTAAAATCTTTCATGTGAATGCACAAACCTTTTAATATATCTATTACTATACCTGATCTAAAAGAGCAGGAACATTATCATGATCTCCATCTCATAATTTCTTATTTGAGATCAACAATAAAGTGAAATAAGACAAAAAATAGTAGCATAATTTGATAAGAACTTACTTGCATGAAAGACTTCAAAAATGGTGCTGCCACCCCAGATTCGAGCTATAACCCAAATGTATCTTCCAAAAAATTTCTCCATTTGTAAGAGAATTCCATGGACTTCTTGAATAGCATAACAGTTACCATGGTTGAAACTGGTATCTAATATTGTGGTATCCAACACCATAAAATTAGCACTGCCGCAATTTTGTTGGAAATGGTCAAAGCTAGGTTCAGCCAGATATTAGAACGCTGGAGGATTAGAAAACAAAGCACTTAATACCATAAAATTAGCACTGCCGCAATTTTGTTGGAAATGGTCAAAGCTAGGTTCAGCCAGATATTAGAACGCTGGAGGATTAGAAAACAAAGCACTCCATTGATAACATAAGTCAGTCATTACATTAGAAAACAAACATGAAACAAAGCACACCATCTTCAGGTACCATAATTGATTGAACAGAGAATTTTTTTTAATATGAAACTATAACATTGTTATACCACATAACTCATGACATCAAAAGTGATTTCAACTGTGAAAATAGTCCATTATTTTAATGTTATTTCAATGTGATATTGTTCAAATATCAAAGTTTATTGACTTGAAAAATAAAAAGTAGATTCAGATCATGACAAACTAATCAGAGAAACCCAACAAAAGGTTTTTGATAAAATGCAGGCAATCAACTTTTTTGAAGATTACCCCTCAAGAGATGTGGGTGTGGTTGATTTGTCTGAAAAGTATGTGTTGATTTGACTGATAGCAGAAAAGGGACCTTTGTAGATTACTGTCCAATGATGTGAAGATGTAGATTCCCAAGCCAAATGTGTAGGGAGACTTTTGCGAACTCCAGAAAGTACTTGGTATTGTGAATGATAAATGTCCACTGCAACTGAGACTTCTATCGCCTACGACAAAATGGTGAACTTTATCATTTAAAATAATCCAGCTGCAACTGACTGTGAAGAAGATTTCCTTCTTAAACTTGGCTGGGTTTAGATGATAACAAGATTGCTGATCAAAAAGAAGAAAAGCCTCCGATAGATCAAGTCAAAGATTCTACAGAGACTTTAATTATGTATTGTCAATTCTCTGTAAGTATGGTTTGTATCTTTAACATATTACAAGCTGTGATTATATAACTTAGATGTGCTCAAACAAATCATTCCTTAAGTTTAAAACTTAATCTAAGTTATTTTCAAAGTTAAGTGTTGAAGCAATCCTTTTGAAATCTCAAAAAAAAAACTTCTCGGTGATGTGTATGTAATCGATTATCTAAAAGGTGTAATCGATTACATCAACTAAATTTTTGAATAGCTGATTTTCAACGTACACATGTAATCGACACGCGAACGACGTAATCGATTACCATCGCTTCAAAATCAAATTTTCAAACGTTATGATTTCAAATGGTGTGTTTTGGTCCTGGAAAGTTGCCAAACGATCACCTTGCTTGAACACAATCTGATGATTATATATATACCTTTTTTTACATCGGAAAAACACAACTTTCATTCTTTCAATCATAAGAGTTCAATATCATTTTACAAGTTCTAAACCTTCAAAACTTTCTTGCCTAGAACTTAGATACTATTTTCATATTACGAAAAAGTTCTTGAGCACTAAGTTGTATAGTTACAAAGTGATATTGATCCGATGACCATATGCTTTACCATTCTTCACAATTATTAAACTCATCCTTGTGTTGGGTTTTGGTTTGAAAAGATAGTGGGGTGCTATCTTGTTGTATAGAGATTGACAGGGAGCCTTGGGGTGAGGCTTGCTTGTAACAAGAATTTCTATCATAGTGAATTGCTCTGCAGGAGTCAGAAGAACTAGATGTACCCAAGTGGTTAGGGGAACCAGTATAAATTCTTGTGTCTCAATCTTCTTCCTTATCCTTTTACTTTTGTTTATCAATCAAACTCCATCTATCTATCCATAAAACAAAGAACGAAAAATCTCTAAAAGTCACTCGAAAATCGTTCAACCTAATTCACCCCTTCTTAGGTTGTATACCAGATTTACATTTGGTATCGAGCAAAGTTAAGGTAACTCGCTCCTTCGATCCATGGCTTCCAAGCAACAATCCTACTTTTAGAGATGGTGGCGTGAATAACAAGCCTCCATGTTTCGTTGGAGAACACTATGACTTACGGAAGATTCGCATGCAATCCTATCTTGAAGCACAAGGAGAAGAAATATGGGATCTTTGTAGAGAATGGTCCTTATGTGCCTACAGTCCATCAACAATGAAGTGCAAGATAAAGTCAAAACCTCATGGACGGATGATGACAAGAAGAGAGTGCTCTACGACAAAAAGGCCAAGAACATTCTACAACAAGATTAGGTATGGATGAATTCTTTCGTATCTCACATTGTAAAGCTGCTAAAGAGATTTGGGATACTCTAAAAGTAACCCATGAAGGAACAAGAGAAGTAAAGAGATCTAAGCGAATACTCTATCACAAGAGTATGAAATGTTTAGAATGCACCGATGAATCAATACTTGATTTGCAAAAGAGATTCTCTCATTTGACAAATCACTTAATGGCTCTTGGAAAGACCTTTACCAATGATGAGTTGAATCTTAAAATTCTTCGATCATTGACTGAAGAATGGCAACCAAAGGTTCTGACAATTTACGAGAAGAAAAGTCATCCAAAAATGACTTCTGCGGCATTATTTGGAAAACTCCAAGAACATGAATTGGAACTTGGAAGATTGGAAGAGACTAAAGTCAAAGAGAAGAAGAACAAAAGCATTGCCTTAAAGGTTGAAACCAGAAAACAACATGAAGAAGAAAGCACTGATGAAGATGAGAACATCACCCTCTGGTAAAAGGTTTGGAAAATTTCTTAAGAAAGACCAAAATATTAAATTTGATAACAAAAAGAAATTTTTCAAGAAAAGGGATACATCCACTTCAAATCGAACTTCACATGTTTTGAATGCGTAAGGAAGGACATATGAAAGGAATGTCCTAATCGACAAAGAAGAAGTACTTCAAAGGGAAAAAGGAATTCAAATCCAAAGGCCTACATTGCATGGAATGACAATGAAGTAAGTATATCCTCCGATTGAAAGTGGAGAATCAAGTCAAAGCACTAATGGCATCACATCACTCGGATGATGAACAAGAGAAATGCCTAAACAAAGACCAAAGAACACATAGTATCTTGATAGTGGTTGTTTCTAGACACATGACTGGTGATTGTACAAAGTTTACATCTCTGTTTGAAATCTAAAGGATATGTCACATATGGAGATAACAATAGAGGAAAGATTCTTGGGATTGGAAAGATTGGAGCTTCTCCTTCACAACTATTGATGATGTCCTATATGTCGAAGGTTTGAAGCACAATTTGATTAGCATAAGTCAACTCTGCGATAAAGGATCTGAGTAAACTTCATCAAGGAAAAATGTATCATTGAAAATGAAGCCTCTCCTGAAGAGAAGTTAGTGGAAAATAGAATCGACAACTCCTATAAGGTATGTCTAGATGATTTATCTTTGAAGATTAAATGTCTAGTGGTAAACAATAATGATGCATGGCTTTGGCACAAAAGAATAGCACATATTCACATGGAACATTTGAATAAGCTTGTCAAACATGATCTTGTTATTGGATTACCCAAAATGAAATTTGTCAAAGATAGATTATGTGACGCATGCCAAAAGGGGAAACAAACAAAATCCACTTTCAAACCAAAGAATGTGGTATCAACTACAAGACCACTTCAGTTGATTCACATGGATCTTTTTGGTCCCTCAAGAACTAGAAGCTTTGGAGGTAATGTTTATGCTTTAGTTATTGTTGATGATTTCTCTAGATATTCTTGGACTCTATTTTTAGCACAAAAAGGTGATGCATTTAAGGCGTTCAAGAAATATGCAAAACAAGTGCAAAATGAAAAATCTATGAAGATTGTGTCAATTAGCAGTGATCATGGTGGGGAGTTCCAAAATGCTCTTTTTGAGGAATTCTGTGAAGAACATGGTATCACTCACTACTTCTCAGCTCCAAGGACTCCTCAACAAAATGGCGTGGCAAAAAGAAAGAATCGATCTCTAATTGAACTGGCTAGAACAATGCTCAGTGATTCAAGTCTACCAAAGTACTTACAGGCGGATGCACGATGAAATCTGACTTGCTATGTTACAAATCGAGTCAATATAAGGCCGATCTTGAAGAAGACACCTTACGAACTATATAAAGGAAGAAAGCCAAACATCTCACATCTTCATGTCTTTGGATGCAAATGCTTTGTACTCAACAATGACAAAGATAACCTAGGTAAGTTCGATGAGAAATCGATTTAAGGTATATTTCTTGGCTATTCTCTTTCAAGTAAAGCCTATAGAATTTATAATAAAAGAACCTTAGTTATAGAAGAATCTATGCATGTTTCCTTTGATGAAACTAACCCAATCAGAGAAAGTTTCTTGTGACGATGATGATGATATAATGGAAGCATCTACAAAAGACACTGCTAAGGATGCTGAGTCAGAATTACCTAAGGAAGACTCTGTCAAAGAAAAACAAATTAATTCAATCAATCACCAAGACGACAATCTTCAACAAGAGCAGAATCATCCTGATCTACCTCGTGAATGGAGAATTCATCGGGATCATCCTCTTGACAAAGTATTTGGTGATATTGAATCAGGAGTAAAAACAAGATTAAATCTGAAGGAAGCTTGCCTATACATGGCTTTTGTCTCTCAAATAGAACCTTCAAAGATAAATGAAGCTCTTGAAGACGATCAATGGATTCTTGCCATGCAAGAAGAGTTAAACCAATTTGAAAGGAATCAAGTTTGGGAACTTGTCCCTAGACCACAAGACAAACACATCATTGGTACAAAATGGGTGTTTAAGAACAAACTTGATGAAAATGGGATAATTATTCGAAACAAGGCAAGGTTGGTTGCTCAAGGCTATAATCAAGAGGAAAGAATTGATTTTGAAGAGACATTCGCTCCTGTTGCAAGGTTAGAAGCTATACGCTTATTACTTGGTTATGCTTGCTCTTTAGATTTTCAATTATTTCAAATGGATGTCAAAAGTGCCTTCTTGAATGGATACATAAATGAGGAAGTTTATGTCAAACAACCTCCTGGGTTTGAAGATTTCAAAAACCCCTCACATGTATTCAAATTGAAGAAAGCTCTTTATGGCTTAAAACAAGCCCCTAGGGCTTGGTATGACAGACTTAGTCAATTCTTAAGTGAAAAAGGATTTGAAAAGGGTAAGGTAGATACTACTCTGTTCATCAAGAGAATTAAGGATCACACTCTATTGGTCCAAATTTATGTTGATGACATCATTTTCGGATCAACCAATAAAGATTTGTGTGAAGAGTTCTCAATGGTAATGCAAGGAGAATTTGAAATGTCCATGATGGGAAAGCTGAATTACTTTCTTGGACTTCAAATCAAGCAAACTAAGAATGGTATCTTCCTAAATCAATCAAAATACTGTAAAGAACTGTTAAAAAGGTTTGACATGGATAACTGCAAAGAAATTGCAACTCCAATGGGATCTGATACTTATATTGATCAAGATGAGTCAGGTTTATCAGTAGACATCAAGAAATATCGAGGGGGAGATATACAAGACAGGGGGAGCTTTTCCGTTCGCAAACCGTTAACAAGATTGGTGTTTGTCATCATCAAAAAGGGGGAGATTGTGAAGAAGATTTCCTTCTTAAACTTGGCTGGGTTTAGATGATAACAAGATTGCTGATCAAAAAGAAGAAAAGCCTCCGATAGATCAAGTCAAAGATTCTACAGAGACTTTAATTATGTATTGTCAATTCTCTGTAAGTATGGTTTGTATCTTTGACATATTACAAGCTGTGATTATATAACTTAGATGTGCTCAAACAAATCATTCCTTAAGTTTAAAACTTAATCTAAGTTATTTTCAAAGTTAAGTGTTGAAGCAATCCTTTTGAAATCTCAAAAAAAAAAACTTCTCGGTGATGTGTATGTAATCGATTATCTAAAAGGTGTAATCGATTACATCAACTAAATTTTTGAATAGCTGATTTTCAACGTACACATGTAATCTATTACCGCAACGACGTAATCGATTACCACTGCTTCAAAATCAAATTTTCTGAAACGTTATGATTTCAAATGGTGTGTTTTGGTCCCTGAAAAGTTGCCAAACGATCACCTTGCTTCAGACACAATCTGATGATTATATATATACCTTTCTTTTACATCAGAAAAAACACAACTTTCATTCTTTCAATCATAAGAGTTCAATATCATTTTACAAGTTCTAAACCTTCAAAACTTTCTTGCCTAGAACTTAGATACTATTTTCATATTCTGAAAAAGTTCTTGAGCACTAAGTTGTATAGTTACAAAGTGATATTGATCTGATACTGACCATATGCTTTACCATTCTTCCCAATTATTAAACTCATCCTTGTGTTGGGTTTTGGTTTGAAAAGATAGTGGGGTGCTATCTTGTTGTATAGAGATTGTTAGGGAGCCTTGGGGTGAGGCTTGCTTGTAACAAGAATTTCTATCATAGTGAATTGCTCTGCAGGTGTCAGAAGAACTGGAGGGACCCAAGTGGATAGGGGAACCAAAGATAAATTCTTGTGTCTCAATCTTCTTCCTTATCCTTTTACTTTTGTTTATCAATCAAACTCCATCTATCTATCCATAAAACAAAAGAACGAAAAATCTCTAAAAGTCACTCGAAAATCGTTCAACCTAATTCACCCCTCCTTCTTAGGTTGTATACCAGATTTACACTGACATCCTTCCTCAAGTTCCTTTCAGCCATCATCTTTCTAAATTGGGCTGTTTCATCGCACATCACAACCAAAACATATAAGTTGAACATATGCCAACAGGTTCTATTATATTAATTGAGGGAAATATTCTTGCAAAAATTACGATTTCAGTCATAAAAGCATGTCCCAGAAACACTAACTGAGATTTTTTCAAAAAAAAATTGTGAAGTGGCAAATGAAACAAAGGTTACAAAATAGATAATCATGTAAGTTGGTGAAAAACAAAGATAATTTCTAAGAATAATACATAAAGGAAAATCAACCAAAATAACAACAGAATTCATTCCCAAATGCAACTAATAGAATTAATAAATCAGATTCTGGTAACTTAAATAGATGTCATCGAAGATGTAGTGATCTCGTCCTTGCATATCCACCACATAAACAACAACAACAACAACTAAAAAATAAATCAACTAATCAGTTCTATGCATTTTTTCAACAATATAAACATAATCAAGCAGATCCACCATACAAACCACATCTCTCAATCTTATATTCAAGCTTATACATAAAAACAGTAACAACATACTCTCTCCGGAACCATTTATAAGGCAAAAAGTCATTTTCAGATTCGTTAAAAAATGTATGTATCTGGTCCAAGTTAAAAAATGTATGTATCTGGTCCAAAAATTAGACCAGATACATACATTTTTTAACGAATCTGGAAATAACCTTTTGCCTTATAAATGGTTCCGGAGGGAGTATTAATCTTTCATCGGAAATCAATCACATTAAATCACAAAATCACCATTAATACAAAATTAGAAGATAACAAAAACATGACTTGATGAAAGCTTCCATATGAGATTTGTTCGATACCCTGTAAATGAAAATAACATCTTACCATAAACAAATTTATGAACTTCAGTATAATTGCTATCGTCGTAAGCAATCAAGATGCCGTTGGCCACCGTTGTTGTTGCCGTAAGCACTATAGACACAGTTGTCCACCATTAATTTGATGTTCTCTTTAATTTTTTATTTTTTTTATTTTTTATTTTTTTCATTTCCAAACTGCTGAGACAAACTCACCTTCTGTAATAACACAAACAAACTCAATGTTCCTAATGGAAAACGCCTCAAGTTGGATCCTATATTCTTCAATTCGATGATAAAATTCCAGAGCACAAAAATATTAATAAAAAAAAAATTCTTGCAAAGAGAACAAAGTCCAGCCTTCTCTCTCTCCTTGCTCCCCCGTCGCCCCTTGTCTCTCTCTTGTTGAAAGCCGAAACCCAGAAAAATAATTAAAGAAAAGAAATCATCGAAGAAGGAAACGGGACTATCTCAAAGCGACAATAACCTAGCCCCCAAAATCGACTACTGTAAACCTCAAAAAGGATAAGAAGAATAGCAGATTCAAAAACAGTAGAATGAGGAAAAAAGGGGGAAGAAAAAAAACCTGAAGAAGATTTACATGTGACGGTGACCGCAACGGCGAAGCGAGTGGCAGAGGCATAGAGATTGATCAGGAGGAGGACAGAGAAACTGATTTTTTGGGAGAGAGTTGGATGATAGCTAGGGTTCATGTTCAGCTTTGAGAGAAGAGGATGACATAACAGTGGCTTTGAGAGAAAGATGGGGAGACGGTGTGAGAGAGAAAGATGAGTGAGTGAGAGAGGCAACGGATTCAAAATTGTTTGATTTTGGAGTTCTCTATAAACAGATTGCCAAATTTACTCCCAAAAAAGGACAGGTGTCTTCAAGATAAAAGCTCTAAAATTGGTTTTTTGTCGGCCTATTGTTTGCTTAAATAGAAGATAGTAGACTTCGATGGATTCTACTAATCACTACATTGACTGAAGCATTTTCAAAATCCTATTTGTAGCTTCAAGTAGATCAAGTAGATTTATCCTAACCAAAAACCCAAATAATGCATGTTCCAAACACCAATAAAGCAAATTTAAATATACAATAAGATTCCAAGTAGAAGAGATAACTACCTTCATATATTTGAGAAATATTAGTAATACATTTTTTTGACACACTCTTTATGGCTAGTTCATTTTTCATAAAGTCAATCAAATTGCCTCATAAATTAATCACTTTTATATAAGTTAAACCAATCATAAAGAGTGTTTTACTAGGATTTCTCCATATATCCCGTCTACTTTTAAAATCCAACTATCATTAAAAAAACACAATCACAAAAACACATGGGTTTATATATGGCTAAAATAAAACACAAATTAGTATATTTTTATCAATGTTTTAAAAACCGGACCAAAGATCGAACCGGCAAGACCTCTGGGTCATGGTTCAATTGGTTCATCTGGTTGAACCGGATGATAATTAATTAAATAAAATAAATAAATAAATTTAAGTCATAATTTATAATTTATAAAGTAAATTCATAAAAATATCAATTGTGAAGATATCCTACCGACATTTGGTCAAAAAAAAAAAATTATCCTACCGACATAGACATCATATCACACTACCACAGGAGATATCCTTTTTTTTTTTTAATAATACCCAGGAGATATCCTGTAATATTATTTGTCCAAAAAAAAAAAATCCTTTAATATTATACTATTGACTATTAGTACTATGGATTGATTATCTTCTAGCATACTGTCCACATATTATAATATTCATCCCTGCTTCTCTTTCGCCCAATTTTTTCTTCCCTTGTTATCAGTTTTCATGTTTCTACTTTCTTGCTTATGGGTTTCGGTGTTTTACATTTTGGAAATCATGTAGACAAACACCGATATCCTCCCTCACTCCCTCCCTCCCTCCCCACCCCCTTCTATAGTAGTAGATGTTTGAGCTTCGCCACCTGGCACGACCAGTGGTTCCGCCACTCATTCTCCAACACCGGCCTGAAATCAACGGCCACCGATCTCAGCAACGCCACGGTTCTTCCAAGACTTCTGGACACAACGTCACCTCTTCCAAGCCTCCACAGTTTTAGATCTGGACAGAACGTCAACAAGAGCAAGATCTGGAACATCAACAACCAGATCTGGAATGTACCTCTGCGAGATTTGGTTTTTTTTTTCTTGATATTTTTTGGGTTTGATTTCTGGGTTTTGATTTGTTTTTTTCTGGGTTCTGATTTTTTTTTCTAGACCGGACGGTTTTCTAAAACCAGTCCCGGTTCCTTAGTTTTCCCAGTTCAGGACGGTCCAAACGGTTTTTTCCCGGTTCCTTATAACTGTCGGTTTTTATGGGCTAATCGAACCATTTGCACACCTGGGTCCCGGTCGGACCGGCCGGTCCCGTCCGGTTTTAATAACATTGATTTTTATACATTTGTATCCTAACACATTATCTTGTTTTGTTTCTATCTTTTCCAAGAAAAGATCTGCTATGCCCCAACTCATAATGAATTTAACATGGAAAGATAATAGAAAATCAATGGTGATAGATGCAGAGAGAAAAGTCGGATAAAAAGGAACTTCCTGATAGTCATAGATTGCAAAACATTTAAAATATTCCTTAACATTATTATAGACACTTTAAGGGGGCAGAACTTAATTAAGTGCTAACAATAAGTAATTGTCGAATGAGAGCTTATATATAAGTTGAATCTACAATCGAAAAAAGAATGAGGGTAAACTAGGCATACGTTGAAAACAGCTAATGATAATAAGCTATCTAGAGGAGCTCATGAAAATAAGCCGAAAACAGCTTATGAATATATCATAAGTTGTTTTCATAAGCTTTTTTATATACTTAAACAAGTGCTTATGTCGTAAGATACGTTCAAATAAGCTGTTCCAAATGCCCCCTTATTCTTTGTCTGGAGATTTTCATGATTTAGTGAAATGTATTTAGGCAATTACTGCAATTTTAAGGACTTTTGTTCGTCAAAAAGAAAATAATAAAAAATTATCTGTATCAACGAATCCTTTATAAATTCCTACCTTCAATAAATGCCTTACTTGGTAGTACCATCTCAACTAAAGCAGGCCTTGTTTCAACTCTTCAAATCTGGGTCCCTTTTTTGTAGTTCTATTATAAATCCATTGAAATCCTGCCAGATATAATTATGTAAGATGTAAAAAATAAAAAATCACAATTCCATTATCGAGTTTTGTACAAGTATAAAGCAATCCTGAAACAAATCAATCAGCAAAATTAAAAATAAAATAGAAAATCATCTAGAAAGAGCATTCTATTCCCTTTGCAAACACACAAGAGGTCCCATAAAGAAACCACGGCTTGACACTCATTGAATGAGGATAGCATTACTTGGAGTATAACAATCTGTTGACATCATTTATACCACAATCATGATCTTATACAGTTAAACAACAAAAGGCAATGTTTTGATAGAGTATTCAATGCACTATGCAAGCAAAAAAAAAAAAAAAGAGTTGCAAGTTATCCGGAAATTAATTCTTAAGATATAAGCAAATAAAACAGAGACTGGTATTTCTATTGCTATTTGGTACCAGTTGACGTGAGAGAAGTTTGGGAAAATGAGTATAAAATTTGGGAAAATGAGTATAAAGCTGTGGATCATGGTTCACATAATAGACACCTAACAAGGGACTAGCTGAAGATTAGTTATTTTTGTCAGTTTTATTCCAATAAACCTTCCAATATTTCATTCCCTCAAACAAGCTACCAAGTATGGTTCAACACTGAAAACTTAGCAGCATTAGTTGGACAAGAGAAGAACAAGAATCTTACAATAAGAGCAAAACAATAACTAATCAATATTCATATTCATACCCCTACCATGATTTGCATAGAGCAGATTGTTATACTACGCAAAAAACAAAAGGCTATAATCTGCTAACAGATAAAGATTTCAGAAATCAAGAATGAAGTATCAAACAAAGATTGTATGTTTTTTCATTATACCAAATCAATTAAGGAAGTTTAAGAAACTTCATTTGTACATGAAAAATGACTGCATAAACAATTGCTGCACTTGGCTATCCGTTTCATCAATCAGCCCCACAACTTTCCCACGCCATCTGTATCTTCAGCTGTTATAGTTAACTAGGGAACTTTGATATTTTTATAGACCCGGGGTGCCAGACCAATATAACAGGAAAAATGGCAAGGAAAACAAGTCACTTAAATGGAAGAATAGATAATTCTGTGTCTGAGAGACAGTTATAATCAGAAAATGAGACTTGAATTCTTTTCCTTGCACTTAAAGTAACGTATGAACTCTGCCCATAACCAAAAGGAAATTGCACTTCGGTACATTGGCATCCAGTAGCAATCCTTTACACTAGTTCATCATCATTGAGTTTCATTTGCCTTGCAAAATGCAGTCTGCAAAGTACTTGCAAATTGTTTAAAGTTACTTACTGGCCAATTTACTGATAGTGTGCATATACAACCAATAACTTTGACTATGTCCCGTCCAAATACATATTTAGAGATGGTGCATTTACAAATAGATCAAAGTTGATTGGATGTAGAGCATTTTACCCTTTTAGGAATGTTGTCACCATTGTAAGTTGCGACATATAAATATTTTAGACGGAGGAAAGCAAATGATTTTTGTAACTTTAAACAATTGCATTGGTCCAAGAGGTACTGCTGTCATTTGTCACCAGTTTGGCATTAACTCTGCACATTTCAGTATTTCCAAGCAGGCAAAAAGAAGGAAAATTCCATATCTGTCACATATCATTGTATATGACCTGTGAAAGTTTCAGGTCTTATGCTTGAGGATCTGGATCAAGAAATCCAGGTATCCGGAATTCCTAATTGCTGTTGAATAACATATCTTACAAGATATCAGCAACACAGGCTGCTCCAACATTCACTGATGGCTTTTCGAACGTTCTTAGGTTTGCAGAGCTGCTGAACAACTAAGGCCCAAGTAGAAGCTTTTGGAAGCAAAAATTTATGAAGCATCACTTCAATAATTTTGGAAGCACCTACTGTTTTCTGTCGCTTAACTAACCTGACTACAAGCTCATCTAGAAACTCCCTCCCATCTTGAGGTGGGCTCATATTTTCTCTTAAAGTTTTCAAGAAAATATCGCAGGTAATAAAATCAGGATCACAACCTTGATCGAGCATAATATTTAGAACATCAATAGCACGGGAGATGCTATTGTTGATGCACAAAGCATTTAAAAGTATGTTGTATGTAATCACATCTGGTTGTAACTCCGGCTCCAGACAGAGCATCTGATGGAAAAGTTTCATCCCTTGTTCTACTAACTGAGCATTACAAAAGCCATGAATCATTGAACTATAAGCCACAACATCTAACTTAATTCCTCTACTCAACATTTGCTTCCACACCACTAAGGCCTCCTTAAGCTTCCCATTCTTGCACAATCCATCAATAAGTATACTGTAACAAACCTCATTATGAATACAATTATTATTGGCCATCTCTTTCCAAACAATAATAGCTTTATGGCTATCACCTGCTTCAAAAAATCCCCTCATTAGGGAGCTATAAGTGAAAGAATTGGGGGGGTAACCTTTATTCTTCATCTCTAATAGGTACTCCCTTGCTTCATCTGGCTTCCCTTCTCGGCAAAGACCATCTATAAGAGCACTATACACTACAGTATTTGGTTCACATCCTTTCTCAACCATTTCCTTCCACAATTGCATTGCATGTTTGCATTTTCCCTCCTTGAACAAGCCACTAATAAGGGATGAGTAAATATACGCATTCCCGCGGTGTCCTCTCTCTTCCAAAGAGATCAACACGCAAACCCCATCCAAAGCTCTACCATGCTTAACAAACCCATTAATGAGTGTTCCAAAAGTAACATCATTAGGCATGCAATTATTCGACACCATTCGATTCAAGAGACTCACTGCCTTGTCCAACTTACCCTTGAGACAAAGGCCATGAACAAGCGCGTTATACGTCACCTCATTGGGTACACAACCCTTAAGAAACATATTATCAACAAGCTTGGATGCACGCATCAAGTCACCCTTCTTGCACAATGCACTGATCAAAACATTAAATGCAACAGGGTTAGGGAATATGCCTTCAATCTGCATCTCATCCAACATCGAAACCGCCTCATCAATCCTACCCTCATTGCACAAACCATGCATCAATGTAGAGTATGTATAAGTATCAGGAGCACAATTCCTAAGAGGAATCCCTCTGAAAACCTCAACTGCCTTATCAACCAAACCAAGCCTACACAAAGCCTTAATCACCAAGTTAAAAGTGAGTGCATTTGGATGAATGTTCAAACTCTTGGATTCAGTAACATGATAATAAAACTCCAAGGCACGATTAAAAAGACCCTCTTGAACAATCACATTGAGAACAGAATTAAACGATTTCACAGTTTGCCTACAGTGAAACTCACCCTCCATTCTGTGGAACAAGTCCACAGCTTTTTCAGGTAAATGAGCTTTCCCATAAGCCCTAAACATGAGAATGAAATTCTTCTCTATAAAGACTCTCCTTTCGCGCTTCATTTGAAGAAGGACCTGTTCCAAGGACCTAAAATCAAGGGAAGCGGCGAAATTCTCAATGAGGGAATAGAAAGATAAATCACCCAACTTGTAAGAACCCCATTTGTGGGAACCGGTTTTGGTACCTGATTTGAAGATTTCAGATGAAACTGGAGGAGCAGAGGGCGAGTGAGGTTCATGGGGTTCAGAAGGACAGGTGTTTGTTGTAATGATTGTTTGAGAAGATGAAAGGGGAAGGTTGAAGGAAGAGGAAGAGTAAGAGGGAAGTGTTTGGGTTTGGGAGAAAACCAGGCGGAGAGGTGTCTGTTGTAATGATTGTTTGAGAAGCTTTGTGGGAAATGTTGAGCACTTTGGCATGGCATGGATCAACCAAACTCGAGTTTGGTTGAGGAAATGGTTTCGTGTTGAAGTTTGTGGCTACCACCGAGTTCAGTTATAGTTCTGAGAATGTTGTTGTTGTTGTTGTTGTCCTCTTGTCTTGTGGAAGAAAATTACGTCGCTGCTACTATCTTCTCTCAAGTCTTTGCGTTTTGCCGCCGTGCCGTTAAACCTTCCCGTTCGTTGTCCAAACCCTCCAACAACAAACCCTTTTCTCTATCCTTTCGCTTCTTCCGGCCCCAGCCGCAGCGGGTAACATGAAGGGTTTAGGGATAATCAATAATGTGTCTTCTTCTTCTTGTTGCTGTGCTTTGACAGCAGGATCACAAGCTTCTTTTGAGCTCGCATGTTAGGGTATACACGGTCACATTTCCATGGACAACATATTCTTTTTTTTTTTTTTTGATAAGGCATGGATAACATATTTTGAATAGACGAATTTAAATTAGTCTTACAAAAACAAAACTGAACCATACAATTCAAACGGTTAAATCTTAAACCGGTTTTATCTATTGTTTGGTTATTCAGACGGTTAAACCGCACTTTTATCTCAATTTGAACAGTTTAAAGCAGTTAAACTATGACTCGGATGTCTCACTAATTCAGTGTTCGATTCGATTTTTAAAATATTAATTTAAATATTATTATTTCCAAAAGGAAAAAAAAAAGTAGAATTTAATCGATATACACAGCAGGTGCAACAGAATTTTTACAATTGACACATTATTAAAAATGTTTGCCTCTTGTACCAACTATTTTAAAAGTCATTCATATTTCTGATTGGTTAACTGAGTAAAAAACTTAACATTGATCGTGCATACCACCGATTAAACTCTATTTTATTATTATTTTTTAGTTGTTAAATATTTTGAATTTATAAAATTCATCCTTTTAATTAGAAATGGAAATAAGTCAGATTGTTCATCAGGATATATAATCTAGTCTACTATATTGGATCAGAATTAGGCTAGACTTATTGTACTAAATAAACTAGGTTAAGGTATTATCAAAATATAATATCACATTTTGATTTTGTTCATTCAAAAAAGCCTTTTAATAATATGCATATTTGTCATCCTTTAAAGTGTTTGTACTAATCTAAAATTTTTAAAATTCATATTTGTGTTTCTCCTGATCTAAATTTTTTTCATCAAAAAAAAAAGTTTGTACTAAACAAAAAAAAATTCCTAATATTTAGTATTAAATTATGAAGGATAATGGAAGGCATTGAAAAAAATAACGTTGGAATTTATCGTGATGGTTTGCTTTTTTTTTTTTTGTCCGGTCATTGTTTGGATGACCCCATAGTATCCCGGTGGAAAGAGACACAAGACTAATTTGTGGTTCAATCGGCGGTAAGTGAAGTCTGGTCACAGGTTATTCCATCGCTAGGGAACAAATTCGGGTATTAGTCGAACTCCTCACTTTAGATAGGATACATTAACCACTTATGTCTAACTTTGTGGCCATCATGTAGGCTTTATTACACTTAATCAAAATGCACAATTGACACATTAAGTGACCTAAACAAAACAGACTTTACCAACGTGTTAGTATTTTTTGACTAAATTAATATTGGGTTCAGTATCAATATAAGAATACAAAGGGCTGGTGAAAAGACAAAACTAGGCTACTATATTTTTGCCACTTATCATTTTAAAGGGCAAATATGTCAATCTACTTTTAACTTTTTCTCTCACTTACCACTTTTTTCTCTCTCTTCTATTTCTTCTTTATCTATCACGTATTGACTCTCTCTTTCTCTCTTTTTTTTCCTTCTATTTCTCTCTTTCTCTCTTTCTTTTTTTTCTTTATCTCTTTCTCTCTTTCTATCATCAAAATAAATATAATGAAACCATTTTAATTTTTCTATTTTATTTATATTTATATTTTTTATTTTTTATTAACGTTATTTAATTTCATTTTTTTATATTTTTATATTTTATCATTATAATTTTTTTATTATTTATAAATAATTATTTTTGTTTAAAGTCTCAATAAAAAAAATATTATTTATTGTCAATATAATTTTATCGTTTTTGATCACGTAGCAAAATTTATAAATATATTTATTATATATTTTTTATAGATGATTATTTTACTTTTAATTCTTAACGGGAGGAAACATTATATACTACCGGTATAAATATTTTTTTTTGGGTACAGACGGAGAAAGATAAAATATTGTCGGCATAACATAAAAATTTATAAATATCTTTATTATATAATTATATAAGATTATTTTACTTTTGACTCTTAACGGGAGGGAACATTATATACTATCGGTATAAATGATTATTATTTTTTGTCCAGACGGAGAAACATAAAATGTTTATTTTTTATACCAACGTAAACGTCTTTATTATTTATAAATGATAATTTTACTTCTTGGTCTCTACGGGGAAACATTACATGTTATCATTGTAATTTTATCATCTTTAAACACATATCAAATATATAAATAATTTTTTAATTTATAAATGATTATTTTGCTTTTCAGTCTATAGGGGAAACATTACATGTTGCGGGTGCAATTTTATAGTCTTTTAACACATATTAAATCAATAAATATTTTTATCATTTTTATATGATTATTTTATTTTTTTAGTCCTTATAGGGAAACATTACATATCGTGGGTGTAATTTTATCGTGTTTGAACACATATCAAAATTTGCAAATGTTTTTATCATTTACAAATAATTATTTTACTTTTTAGTCTTTATGGGAAAATAGTACATGTTGTTGGCGTAATTTTATTATAAATAATTATTTTGCTTTTTAGACCTTATTGGAAAACATTATATGTTGTCGGTGTAATTTTATTATAAATAATTATTTTGCTTTTTAGTCCTTACGGGAAAACATTACATGTTCTGGTGTAATTTTATGATCATTAAACACTTATCAAATTTATAAATATATTTATTATTTATAAATGTATTTAATTTAACTTTGATATTATTTTATAGCTATTAATGCAAAGAGGTGGTTCAGAAACATGCTATTAAAATTGGTATAAGGACCATGTATTAAAATATTTATCAGGTCAAAAGACAAAGCAACTGATATTCAATTTTAGTTGATGCATGTAAATGCTTTAGAAACATTCATTGCAACCAACACAGCATGACCCGTGCTGATACACGGGTATTCTACTGGTTTAGAGTGAAAAAATTTCCAAATTTATTCCTGACATAAAAACGATGGGGCATATAAATTCTTTGTCGTTAAATTAATTATTTATCTAGTATGGGGTTTACCTAAAGTATTTCCCTCCATTACCCTCATCATTGTCTTAAGAGTAAAACAGGTAGTAGTAAAGTAGTGAGTTGGTTTTATTTCAAAAAAAAAAAAAAAAAAAGTAGTGAGTTGGTTTGACCGAGGAAAAAAAGAAAAAGTAGTTAGTTGAAGGTGTTGATAACTTGTAAGTTGTAGCACACTGCATATTATATGTTTTATGCGCCATTAGAAAAACAAATGCAACCAGCAAGTATTAAACGAATTAAAGATCATTCTGCTATCCTTGTTCTTCTGTCTATATTCAGTAATATGACCGTTATTTTTTTATACAAGGATTAAAAGCACGTAGAATTTCATATAACTTGTGGAATTAGGTTGCGGAAGGTGAAAATTACAATAACATCCGAGGTTTTAAATCGCGGTTCACGGTCACGTAAGATCCTTAATATTGCGGAGTATAGCGGTCAAATGCGGTTGATGCGGCCTAAATCACGGTCGCGGAAACCCCAAAAACCTTATTGTCGCAGCCAGATCGCGGTGGCAGTTCTTGATTTAAAACCTTGGTTATATCTAGGGTCCTTCATTTTTTAATGGTCTCTGTCTGACTCACTTTGATGGTTTGCATCTTTTCTTGTTGATGAGCCATGTCATAAGTTGAATGAAGGCCAAAGAAAACATAGTAGATCAACATTACCAAAGTGCATACTCCAAACCTTAGGAAGGCTTCAGATTCCAAAGATCCCATGAGGAAGATATTTGTAGCAATTGACATAGATGGCAACCATGGAACAAGTGGAACACCCCAAAATCTTGGCTTCCTTTGCTGATCCAAAAACAGTGACATCCCAAGTGTCCCCAAGAACCAAACAGGCACAGTAATAGTATATCCAACCCAACCATTAGGCCTCAAACCCCAGTAAGCTGAAATTCCCATTGAGGAAGCAATAATCAGCATCAAGAAGATAACAAACTTCAACAAATTCTCTCTTGTTGTGACTCCTCTAACATAGTACCTCCTTACCAAAAGAGCAACAGATATCATCATGAAGATAAATAATGTGCTTACTGATATCAAACTTGACAACACATCCAAGCTTGTGAAAAAGGCTATGCATGAACTTAAAATGGTTATCAAGAGTGTAGCATTTATAGGGGTTCCTGTCTTGGGATGTACAAGAGCAAACCATGGAGGAATCATGTGGGAACGCGCAATGTGAGCGATATAACGCGCCTGTCCAAGTCTTCCTACTAAAAGCACTGTGGTCATTCCCTTCAGTGCACCAAAAGCTACCACATATTTTGCCCACTTCATTCCTACATTTTGAAATGCAACTGAGAAAGCCGCACCTGTGTCTATTTCTGTGTATTTCTGCATCATGCTAAGTGAAAGTGCCATCAAGCAATAGATCACTGTGATAATTGACATTGATCCAACCAAGCCTATTGGTATGTCCCTTGATGGATTTTTGGTTTCTTCAGCCATGGTTGCAAGACTATCAAATCCACCATATGCAAAATAAAGAATTGCTGCAGCTTGAAATACACCTTTAGCACCATAAGGCAAAAAAGGTGTCAAATTTGATGTGTTTGCATGGGCAAACCCTGCAATGATTACGAATATAATTACACCTGTGTTGATTGCAGATGCAATCCAATTGAGGTATGAAGTTTTTCTTGTGCTGATCATTGCAATTGTTCCAGCAGCTACCAAAACACCAACTGCTATAGGGTCTAACAAGTTGTATCCATCTTTGAGATTTGTTTTGATTAGCAGCGAATCCTTGGGGCGATTCATGAGGCTTGTGAAGTAAGAAGTCCATGATCTTGACACTGCTGCACTTCCAAGAATGCATTCAAGGAGTATGTTCCCAGCTGCTATGAAAGCAACAAAGTCACCTAATTCAATTCTTAGATAAGCAAAGGAACCACCTGCAGCTGGGACTTCTACAGCGAATTCTGTGTAGCAGAAAACAGAAAGCATTGCTGAAATGCCTGAAGCAACATAGGATAAGACAATTGCTGCTCCAGCATGGTTATGAGCTTCTTGACCAGTTAACACAAAGATTCCTGCTCCAATCACTGCACCAAAGCCAAACCAGATTAGGTCCCACCAGTTGAGGCATTTTTTCATGTCATTCTCACTTTGTTTCCTCAGCTCTTGTGTCTCGGTGGCATCGTCTGATCTGCTTATGAGACGATCCTTGAACCGAAACCATGTTTGCGAAAGAGCGGAAACGTAGTTGTTCCAGCTTTGAAAGGATTCCTCTGGCAAGAAATCTTGTTTGCTCCATCTCCAATAGCTTTTTTGTGGTTCAGCCACATCCATGCCTTCTGCGGAAGCCATTCAAAAAATTGTTTCTTTCCTTAATCTTTTGGGTGGCTTGGAATGTGTCACTGAGGAAAATAAGCAGATTGCTTTGAAATAGAGAAAGATCCCTACCAAGTGTCTTAAATCATTTTGTCAGTTAGTGTGGAACTTTACACTAACCTTGTAAATAATTAGTGAAATAAAAAGAAAGCTGTTTGGAATAATCTTACATTTAGATAAACCAATATGAAGGATATTTGAGAACCACAGAAGTCACAGTATTGAGATAAATCAGATAATTAATAGGACCTTGGTTGGATGGAGTATATGATATAGGAATGTGATGTACACCATACTAACTTTTTAAAAATAATTTTTCTGTTTTTAAAAAATAGACAAACAATAAATTTTGTTCTTGTTAAATTTTTAAGAATAAAAAACTGTTTTTATAAAGTGTAATCAAACATGTTCTAAGTGTGAAAGTGTCTACAGCGTACTAAAGCAAAGTTGGAATTTTTGTCACGTTGTTATACAAAAGAGTAGTCAAGGCACGTATTTCTCTTTGGAAAATAATTGAAGTTGTCACGTTATTCCAACGTGAATATTCCACGGCTTTGAACCCTAATAAGGACAATTTGTTGTTTAACTTCAAAGTAAATGCAATGCAGCATTCAAATTAACAGTGCATTAGTGCACATCAGCATAGACCAATCAGTTTGCTAGGTGCACATATCCCTAGGTCATGGAGATTAAGGATGCTGTCACTGTAAGTGTTGGCCATATGTGTCCTTTTGATTTGAAAATTCTACGGGATCTAATTTATCATTCTGTATTTAGTCCCTTACTTGACCTTGTGCAGCTTGTTATTTACTTGTAGACTTGCTCAAGTCGACATCGCTGTAGTAGTCTATAGACCGCGAAAGTGTTTGATTTTACGGTAGCGAAAATTGATTTTGAATGAATTGATTTTGTAAAATTGATTTTAGTTAAAAGAAAGTTGAATGCAAACTGATTTATGTTTGGACACATTCACATAAAATAAAAGTGAGTTAAACAAGAAATTTGAGAGTAAAAACAACGTTTAGAAGCAAAAACTTCAAATCTTAGCTTTAAAGTGTGCTTGGATTCACTTTTGGGAGTGTCAATATTTGGTTGATTTCGAGTAGAATTGATTTTGTTTCTAGAATTAATTCTAATTGCATGTTTGGTTTACCGTTGAGAACATATGTTTTGGACCCAAAGTATCAATAGAGTTTCTTTGAAGCAATCATAGGTTTGCAATTGAGTTCATGTTTGGATTCAATGTTGTATTTTTGTGAGAGGTAAAAGTAATTTTAGAATCATAAAATTAATTTTGACAAGTATTTGAGTGTTTTGACTTTCATGCAGAGAAAATAATTCTAGCTCCAAAATTATTGAAAATAGGATTTGGAGCTTCCATAAAGAGAAAGCAATTCTAGCCTGAAATTTATTGTTCAACTTACTTTTACATGAACGCATCCAAATATAAATCAATTTACGAACAACTCACTTTTAACCAAAATCAATTTTACAAGATCAATTCATTCAAAATTAATTTTTACCACCGTAGAACCAAACACACTATGAAATAAACATCAAAGTACCTTGCAAGTACCCACTTTCGTCTCTTCACCACTCTCCACCATGCACAATAACAATTCAACTACTCAACAAAATTCCATATGTATCTCAAATATCAGCAACTACAGCTACATTTGAAGGGAAAAGTTATTGAACTAACTACCAAGTCATTAATTTTGTTAACAACCAACATAACTGTCATATCTGAAATGATCAAGTATAAGCTCCAATTAAATTAATATGGTACTACAAAAAATCGATATAAGCAGACTCATCAAATTGGTGTTGGCTATGGTGAGAGAAGAGGTCACTAAAATCTAGGGCTTCTTTGATTACACATTTTAAGAATAGTTTTCTGTTTTTAAAAAATTTAACAAGAACAAAATTTGTTTTGTGTCTATTTTTAAAAAACAAAAAAACTGTTTTTTTAAAAAGGCTATCAAACAAGCCCTAATCTTTAGAAATCTAGTCTTCAGAATATCTATTTGGAGGGTCATGGTTCCAAGGGTTTTCTTTTTCATTTTTTTACATTGCCAATAACACTATTTAAGTTATGTATTACTTATCTATTATTTATTTAAAAAAACCTTAACTATACTAATACCATGTGGCAAAAACCCATTCACCCACTCAAATTGTTTTCCTACCAAAAACTGTTTTCCCTTCATAAACTCAATTCTCTCGAATTCTCATGCCACGGTGCTTTTTTCTTTCAAGACTTGTGTTTTTGCACTGGTTCACTGCTACTAGTATTCCTTTAGAAAGCTATGGCCTGTTCGATTAGTAGTGTAATCCTTAAAAGAAAAAAAAAGACAACATAGGGGGAAAATACCCATATTTGATATGCTCATTCTCTTCAGCAACTTGAGAGGTAAAATACATGGGAAACCAAGTAACCGGGGATATCAACACTACAGAACCAAGGAAGAGAAAGTGACATCTGAATGTATTTGTATTACAAAGCTATGGCAGAGCTACATCAGAAGGTCAACCCTCAATACCCACTGGAATGTCACAGGCCACAGTTATGTCATAGGAGGGGGGGGATGATACATAAATATACTACTTCAGCAAAGATAGAACCTTTAGCAAGTTGACTTTTCTGAAGACAGCCATTCTTGTGTTGCCACCAAATCAGGAAGAACGACTGCACCGGATTTCCTCCACTCCACGGCCTCTGGTGTCTTAAATCTATCCAACAATAGTGCATGCATCCCTATGCTCTTAGCTGGCTCATAGTCTTTGCGCATGCTATCGCCGATATGTAAAGCTTCTTCAGGTGCAATATTTCCAGCCCTCGCAAGTGCAACCTCGTAAATTTTTGGGTCTGGCTTCTCAATGCCTTCAAGGCCAGAAAACACACCAAAGTCCCACTCAGTTCCCTGCATCATAAAAAAGTATAACAATCAGACATTCTTGTCTCCGGGAAATGAGTGTGGAGGCGTGAATTGTTATGACCACATCAGAAATGTTCAGAAGAAAAAAGACATTCGACGTGATTAGTAAATTTTTGCGCTGAATAGACTACAGTTCAACATAATTTTGTTCAGGTGTTTTTTAATAGGAGCATGGGATTCCTTTAAATTTATAGAACATGAATCAATAATAGCATTGTGTTTCAATAAAAAAAAAAAAGCATAGCATTTGTGTTTCAAAATGGAAGTGCAACATTATTAACATTTCTAACAAGGCACCACAGGTAAAGTGTGCTTGCATGCATAATTTTGCGCTGGCAAGGATGTTTCTGGATGTGATATTATGCTACTTTGTTGTTTAAGTGGTCTCTGTAACATTGCTAAATGTAAATTTATCTTTTTGGCCCATTTATAAGTCTGACAGCAAAGTTTAAGAAAATTGTGGGAAATTTACCTCATTTAAACCTAAAGCTGGAAGAATCACATCTCGATACCGATACTCAGCATTGCTCACAAGGACAACTTTGAGACCCTTTCCACGAAGCCATCTGAGAAATGGTTGAGAATCTGGAAAGACAGTATATGGCGCAGATGAACCAAAGGATGCATAGATGCGCCTGAAAATTTTTTCAAATGTCTCCTCATCATATTCATATCCAGCCTGCCAGAAAAACCAAATTTCTCCTTCATCAAATTCAGGGAATTTTCACAGATGAGATTGCAGGTATCATAAATCTGTCATTCATTGCTTCATTTTGATAGCTTATAATAAAGCTGAACACATCAATAAAGATGGGGATTAAACATTTGTTGCGTAAGAGAATTTGTTGTTGTAGAAGACAAATTTTGAACCAAATTAAATATGCTGCCATTCCTTGTATGCCTATGTAAATAGCAACAACTCATCTATCTAGACATGTAAACACCCACTGTAATAAGTTTGACAAATATCTTACCCTGACAAAAGAATCTCGCACACAGGTTTTCCACCACACAATGTTTGGCATTTTGGCCGCAAACCCAAAACATGGATACTTCTTTGCCATGTCCTTATATGCATACTTAAAGCCCTCATGCATACGTTTGTAGTCTGGGCATGGAAGGCCAACAGCTTTGGCTGCCATGCAATAATAGTCACCAAGCTCCCCTTTGTAAGCCATTAGGGTGCCGGTAACATCTATAGTGACACAGCGTAGTTTAGGCAATAATGACATGGTAGCACAAATTACTAAAGGCCCTTAGTTGGCTACTTTGTTCAGAAGAATTTTCACTATAGCAATACTTTCAAGGAGCCAAGTACAGGGCAGAGTATTGAACTCCTTCAAAATTGATAATAAAGCCTGCATACATGATTCCAAAATTAGCTTGTTGAGCTGAAAAGAAATTTCAACAATGAAAATGAAAGAGCTCGCATGATGATATGGCTTATTAATTTGTTTGGATCTAAGCAAAATGGAGGGGCAAGAGGATGGTAGCTTTCAATTGGTATTTTAAATTATCTCATAGTGCAAAATATAACTTTTCAAATAGATACCAAAACTTGTGATCTACTAACCAGTTTGATATTAACTATGAGATAAATGCTATCAACACACTTTTTCCAACACACTCGATTATTGGGTGAAATTCATGTGAATCCTACCATTCTGAGAATGGGTACCACCAAATAGGAAATGGGACCCACAAGATTAAGTGGGACCCACATGAATCTCACTCAAAATAGAGTATGCTGAAAGGAGTGTGTTAGAGGGTTTCCTGTTAGCACGGCTCTAAATATGATAAGTTGTGGATACATGCAAGCACAAAACAAAAAGAAATGGATTTTATAAGCTACAAGTGATTGTAAAACACACATATTGGCACACATGCACTTGCTCTGAGAGGAAAAATCAATTAAAATTACACTGATCATTTTAATCAAATATGAAAGTTTCAATGCTACAATATACTATCCTGAAATATGGTATGTTCATGAAGGCAGTTCCTTCAACAACAAAAATGAAGGCAGTTACCTCCGTTACAAAGACATACATATGAAGAAGATATAAGGAAACCACTAAACCAAAGGAACATATAGATTATGAGATATTGAAATGGTATTGAATTGGAACCTTTTTTAAGGCGAATGGCTTAGGACATCCAATAATTTGCTAGCATGGTAAAACAACAAAGAGCTGAATTTACTCTAAAATAGTTAAATATCATATCGCCTCAATGTTCAATTGTCTATCAACCACCTATCAAGCACAAACATAAACAAACACAATCTTCAGATTAGACATATTCTTCGCAGTGATCTACATTTGGCCATGACTTTATACTTAATGCTAGTAAAAAGTAACATTTTTGGGAAATAGGTAAGCAACAAGGCTTTTAGGAAGTTAACTGGTTCGTTTAGATGATCATTTCAAGGAATTGCTAAACAAAACTCATTTCTGAACTTCCTTTACGGTTGGCCACCTAAGCGCGGTCCCAATTTGATATAAAACTCCCATAACAGAGAGAAATCTTTACAGACAGATTCACAAAAACCACATTGTCTGCTATGAGTCTCATGTTACAATCATCCCAAGTTAAATAAATTACGATTTAGCCTAACCACGTGAAGAATAATATCCCATACAGACCTGACCCATTTCCTCCTTAACGGACCATTTAAATGCCTAAGATCCATGAGTCTAAAATGAAAATGTAACAATGCATGTATAAGATTGACATAGCAGTTACCAATTACTAACAATAAGTGCAAAAATTAAAAGCAAGTGCAAGTAATTCCAAGGCATAGCATATTTCTAATTTCTATCATCACAACAACCCTCAATCAGAAATCAACCCATCTACCCTCTAACACTAACTCACTGGTTAGCCAATAAACACACCCCAAGTATGTTCACTTTTGAATCTAAACACATGAATGCAAACAAACCCACATTCTTGTTTCCAGTTCCAGCTGCGGCTTGCAAAAATAATAGCAAAATCTTAATTGGGCTTGAGTCAAATTGGAATTGTGAAAATGCCCAAAAAGACATGGTATTTCAAGCATAACAAAACACTACAAAGCAAAACACAGACATATATGCATGATGCATCATTTAGAAATCAAAAACCAAAAACAAAAATCCAGGAAAATACAGTGTGTTTAGGTTAAAACCCAGAAAATGTTTCACAAATTTTTTATTTTTATTTTTTCAATTCCCTTGTGTAAATGAGACAGACTTATATTCCAACAATCAGAGATGGTAACGAATATTGTTGTTCTTACCAGAAGCTAAGCAAACCGAAAAGGCTTCATCTTTTGTGTCCAAATCACAAATGGTCCAGAAGAAGCTTCAACTACACTGCCATTGATAAAAGCCCATTTTATAGATGGAGGAGAAAAAAGAGAGAGAGAGGCTTTGGCCAGTAATGTTCCTTGTTTTCGAAGCCGGGGATGTTAAATGTGAAATCAAGCAACAACCCCCAGATTTATTATTTCATAATTTCTCTCCATCTTTTTTTTTTTTTTTGTGGAACATCGATGGATTCTCTGCATCTTTACCTTATATTCCATGTACCATTTTTTCATCTTTGTATGTACTTATTTCGTTTCTACTCCTCATAGTAGCTCTAATTTGCCACTTTGGCCCTATTTTTTCTTTTATAATATCTTTGGCCTTATTTTTTAAGTTAGGTGTTTCAATGTTTAATCCCTGCATTAATGTTATTATTTTGTATTTGACTTTATAATTAAACTTTTATTTTATCATTCATAATGCCATATATTATTCACTTTCCTTATTATCACATATATATCTAATTACAATATATGTTTTCTTATATATCATATTTAATTTTAATATTTTTCTTTATACGAAAAAAAAAATTAATTGTGTATAATTGTTTTCAGTGTTGCTATTGTGGAATGTTGTTTTTGTTATAATATTGTGAGATTAATAGAAAAATATTGTCTAGTCTAAAATTAAAAATAGATATTATGTATAATGACAAGAAATATAATGTTGTTCTTTATCAGTTGTCTTAAAGGCATAATCTATTTCTATGCATGTCATATGTTTTTTAGAGTTGCAAAATTATATAAAAGTAAATTGCATATGTTTTTCTAATCTATTTACCTATTTAATTAAAACTATAATTAAATAGGTAATTATTTAGTTTTCTGATAATTAAATAGGTAAATTGCAAAACGAAAACAATTCATTGACGAAAGAGAGACTTTTTTATAACTTTCATCGATTGGAAAAAAATTATATAATAAAATTGCAAAAATAAAAATAATTCACTGATGAAAGAGAGCCAAAAAGAGAGTGGAACAAAAGTAAAATACAATTTATTGATTAAAGAGAGCCAAAAATAGAATGGAATAAAATTAAAATCCACCAAACTACTAGTAGGATATATGATTGGCTAAATAGCATAACCCTCAATTGCCAAAAAACTAGTTAAAGAAGAAATGACACAGTGTAGGTGCGTTTATTATAAACTATTTTATAGAGTGGTTCACCAGTGCATTTCAAAATTTATTTGCACATCTGTCATGTTCTTTTCTAAAATCGATGATGTGTTACCTAAAGGGTTTGACATAGTGGAAGCGTGCTAGGTCCGTTAGGTAGGAGAGTGTGTACAAGGAATATGAGAGATTCTTAGCTCAAATCTTGGTGAAAAATAAACTCCTTGAGAAAGGGTCGTACTCACACTGCTTCAGGTCTCGGAGTGGTAGCTCACTCACCGCCATTTAACAATGTCATAAAAAAGTTGGTGATGTGTTGCTTTTCCTCCTCCATCAACCTTCTTTCACCCTCCTACTACAAAACTCACACCCATTGGTTCTAACTTGAACCTGCTAAGAGACCCATACCTTGTACCTCTCTTACTCAACCCCTAGACTCCATCACACCATCTTTTTACATTTCTCCATGATCTTACAAGATCTATAGCCAAACAACGCACATATGTATCAGTCTTTAAACAATCGAGGTGAAATGGCAGCGAGCAGCCACAAAAATCGAATCACATACGACTAAGGATTTGATCGACACTTACAATTTACAAGGCAAAGGCTTGAGAGAAACTTCTAGTGTGAAAAGAAGGGTCTGTTTGTTTTGAGAAAACATTTTGTTTTCATTTCCTATATTCACTTGTATTTGTAAAATTTCCCTTGTTTTCACTTTTTGTTTATTGTCTTCAAGGATTTGTACGATAAACAGTGAAAACAAAAAAAGTTGTTTTCAGTATTTTCTATACAAATCTTTAACAAACCTTAAAAAGTGGAGGGCTTCACATACCACAACCATTTTTTTGGTTGTTGATTGTTGTACATCTCACTGGTTTAAAATATCATAACTTGATAAGGTCTTATTCTATAAAAGAAAATCACCCCAAGTGAAAAGAGACTACTCTTTTGACAAAAAAAGGATCTGAAAGCGAAAAAGAAAGGAAGAATCAAAGCATACGCAGAAAGGAGACGATTCTAAGTTGAGTATTCTTCAAGATTATATTGGAAATTTTTCCTTCTATATATAGCATTAATATGATATCTTTAGGCACTAGGCTATTGAAAGATTTGGTGGGTGTAAAGTGTGGTTGAAGGGTAGTAAGGGAGGTCAGGAGATCGATGGATGCAGAGGGGAAGATTAGCTTTGGAACAGAGAAAGACAAAAAAGATATATGTACATATAGAAATATTTAAACTACATTGATGGACTACTCTGTAAACGTGATTGTAAGCATATCCAACCCTTTTCTTCGAGGTATTTAGAGTTATTTTTCCTTTGAGCCAACAAAAAATATAATTTGTGCAAAACCTCATATTCTAAAATTTTGTTGGGTGAAGTTCTGATCCCCATTGGATCATATCATAAATCATAAATATGTATTTTGTAATTTTCTTTTTCTTTCTGTTTATTAAACGTAATTTATTTGTTGTTATTATCATTATTATTAAATAATGTATAGGGGTGTAGCTTGATTATTTCACTTGAAACGACAAGAGAAAATATTAAATTATGAATTAATCTTTTTTTTGGTGAATTAATCTTTGAAATGATAACAGGACATTTAATGTGTTTTTTAATTAGTCATAAGTACTCATGCATACAATTTTGGAGTGAATCGCCAAAAGCATTCCTAAATTATAAGATGTTGTCCAGCGGCGGTCCTTGGTGGGAGCGGACTGGTGCCGCGGCACCCCTCAAAATTAAAAAAAAAAAAATTTATATACTACTTCAGTCAGTTAAAAAAAAAAATCTATTCCTCAAAACGCATGCGTTTTGTTTATTTCAATTCAAACCCCCACCCTACAGTGATTCATTTTCGTTCCCGTGTTTCTACTCTCTCACTCTGTTCCATCTGCTGCTTCCTCTGCTCTGCCCCTTTCCACTGCGTTCGCTGCTTCCTCTCTTCATAATCGCTGCTTCTGCTTGCTTTGGTGACAAAATGTAATCGCTTCGCCCCTAATCTCTTCCTTCCTGTCGGCGTCGCTGCGCACAGTGCCCTTGCCTTGCCTTCGCTGCTTCGCATCACGTCGTCGTTCCCCTTATCTTAACTCTTCCAGTTTCTACTGCTACTACAGAAAGATCATTTTCAGCAATGAAGATAATCAAGACAAGATTGCGTAATAAGATGGAGGATGAATTTCTTGCTGACAATATGATGGTTTATATTGAAAAAGAAATAGCTGAAAGCTTTGACTCTGATTCAATTATTGACCATTTCAAGTCTTTAAAAGAACGAAGAGCAACACTTTAAATGTATGTACGTATTTTCTTTTATATATTTTATTGTTGTTTTATGTTGATGTAATTTTGAATCTTTGATAAAATTATATTGAAATTTTGTGAATTTCAACTATAATATTTTAGTTAGTAATTGCTGCTCCCCCTGAAATTTTGGGCAAGATCCGCCACTGATGTTGTCAACTTAGTCCTTAAAATTATTAATATTTTAAAATAGTTTATGAAATGTAAAATCGTAGATTACATTAGTCTTTTTGGGTCAATAAATTTAGAAAATCCAAATCAATAAAATATTTTATGATAAATTTACGTATCAAAATAATGCTTAAAAAATAGGGGCCATTGACCCTCACATATAGAGATCTATATTTAAAATGTGTAATGAAATCTATAAGAATATAAAATTGTAACATCTTTTTTGAAGATATTCTTGCATTCTTTAATTGGAAAACTAATTCTTTTAGGTACCAAATAATACAATAAAATTGGTAACATCTTGACCTACCATGGGTCACTACACATTTTCTGGAAACTTTAGCATTAACATTGAATAAACATATTTTAGAATTAGTAAATATATTTCCAAAATTAGTCCAAAGTAAGTGTTTATGGGTATGCTTTAAAAAAGGCTAAATTATATTTTTAGTCCCTTATGTTTATTTTAGGTTTCAGTTTGGTCCCTTATGTATTATTTGTTCCGAATTGGTCCCTTATGTCTAAAAATTGCATCAATGTGGTCCTTCTGTTTTAAAGTGGTCTCTTATGTTACAAAAATTATACCAGTGTGTTCTATTTTTTTTGCAAAATAAGGGACAAAAAAAGGACCACATTGGTATAATTTTTATAACATAAGGGACCATTTTGGAACAAAAAAAAAGAGGGGTCACAATTAACACATAAGGGACCAATTCAAAACTTTTAATACATAAGAGACTAAATTAAAACCTAAAATAAATATAAGGGATCAAAAGTATAATTTAGCCTTTAAAAAAAGTACATGTTGTTTTCTTGATGCAAATTGAACATATTCTTTGTGCTTTTTTTTTCCTTTATCTTTATTCTTTCCATATTTGTTTGTTTACTTT